>JAWWNH010000194.1:0-1421312 GCA_034641385.1 Darevskia mixta
CATGGGAAGAAGTCTGGATTGGCTGCAATTGAGCTCACAGATTGTACAGACAGCTGCAGTTACTGGGGCAGAAGGTCAGCTCGGCTCTGAATAAGACCTCCTTCATGATCTGATTTGTGGGTGAGGAGGCTTGATATGGTCTATGTCACTTTTATGTCAAGCCAGTGTGGTGTAGTGGTTAAGAGCGGTAGACTCGTCATCTGGTGAACCGGGTCCTGCCTAGCCTTCTGAGATGCCTATCTTGAAGGGAGCAATTAGATACCAAAGTTTGGAAGGAATATTTACTTTCTCTGTTGAGAAAGTTGATAAAATGCATATCTGCTGGCAGAAAGTACCCGGTGCCATGAGTACTTTGGCCAATCTACCTGACATATTTTAAAGTCCACAAGCTTGAGTAGGTCATGCCCAAGAACTCAAGGGCCTTCACTCAAGGCATTCTTTCATGAAGGACATTCCATAAGGACGGGGACAATCCATTTTCAACTGGACATGAAAAGTCTGTCAGCATTCAGGTGAAATAATTGGACGTTGAAATAGGACTCGCTTAAGAACAATGAGGGTGTTAATTTCAGTAGAAGAAAATGTGGAAATGCCTGTCATTTCAGTCTCCAGAGCTGTCATATCAGGCAACCACTGTACAGTTTCTACCCAATATGATAAGTGAGATAGGGGGACCAGAGGGAAATGATTATACAGACAGGTTATACAGCCTTTGTTATCTAGGAGAGAGAAGCAAGTTGCACCTGCTGAAATTTCTTGTGTTCTTAACTCTTAGAGCTCCAGGAGCCCTGCCCTCCATGTCTTCTGACCAACCTCTGCTCCTGGGCTGCTGGTGCATGCCCTAATCCTACATCTATTCATGACAGCATTAGAGGGACAGAAATAGCACATTTCTAGCCCTCATACTACCTGGGACACAGGTGGCGCTGTGGGTTAAATCACAGAGCCTAGGGCTTGCTGATCAGAAGGTCGGCGGTTCGAATCCCCGCGATGGGGTGAGCTCCTGTTGCTCGGTCCCAGCTCCTGCCCACCTAGCAGTTCGAAAGCATGTCAAAGTGCAAGTAGATAAATAGGAACCGCTCTGGCGGGAAGGTAAATGGCGTTTCCGTGCGCTGCTCTGGTTCGCCAGAAGCGGCTTTGTCATGCTGGCCATATGACCTGGAAGCTGTACGCCGGCTCTCGGCCAATAAAGCGAGATGAGCACTGCAACCCCAGAGTCGGACATGACTGGACCTAATGGTCAGGGGTCCCTTTACCTTTACCTTTAGCCCTCATGCTTACGGGATGGGAAACTATTAAATTGCAAAATACAGTGGTACCTCTGGTTACATACTTAATTCATTCCGTAGGTCCGTTCTTAACCTGAAAACGTTCTTAACCTGAAGCACCACTTTAGCTAATGGGGCCTCCCGCTGCCGCTGCGCCATCGCTGCTTGATTTCAGTTCTCATCCTGAAGCAAAGTTCTTAACCCGATGTAATATTTCTGGGTTAGCAGAGTCTGTAACCTGAAGCGTATGTAATCTGAAGCGTATGCAACCCAAGTTACCACTGTACATGCCCCTGGAGCATCTGCAACCATGACCATGTAACTCTGTTCATTCAACTATTTCACAAGCTCTTCCTTCCATTTTCCTGCCCAATCGCGGGATGGGGGGTACTCCTGGTTTACAGTGCCATACTCATTACCAAGCTTAAAACCATGGAGAGACCTGGTCTGAAAAAAGACATTGGATTATTATCTCATTATACATGACAAAGCTATTTTTAACCTTCTCACCCCTTGCTTTTTCCTGTATGACGAATTGCAGTCGTTAACAGTCGTCAACAGGTTTACCACAGCTATCAGCCTATCACCCATTCCCACCACCCCTCTGAGTAATACCCCTCCCACCCTCTCACTATATATAACGGTCTGGTGACTTCTGTTTCAGTGTATCTGAAGAAGTGTGCATGCACACGAAAGCTCAAACCAAGAACAAACTTAGTTGGTCTCTAAGGTGCTACTGGAAGGAATTTTTTTATTTTTTATTTTGTAGCGCCATATTAGTGACTTATGACTTATTAGATATTATGGTGCTGGAGGAGACTCTTGAGAGTCCCATGGACTGCAAGAAGATCAAACCTATCCATTCTTAAAGAAATCAGCCCTGAGTGCTCACTAGAAGGACAGATCCTGAGGTTAAGGCTCCAGTACTTTGGCCACCTCATGAGAAGAGAAGACTCCCTAGAAAAGACCCTGATGTTGGGAAAGATTGAGGGCACAAGGAGAAGGGGACGACAGAGGATGAGATGGTTGGACAGTGTTCTCGAAGCTACTAACATGAGTTTGGCCAAACTGCGAGAGACAGTGAAGGATAGGCGTGCCTGGCGTGCTCTGGTCCATGGGGTGAAGAAGAGTCGGACACGACTGAACAACTGAACAATAACAAATTAGTGACTTAAGGATACAAGCAGGTTTTTTTTCTCCCACATCATCATGTCATTTATGTCTTCAGTCTCTTCCATCAGTGGTGTTGCGGTTGCCCCGTGTGCCAAATTGTTAGGGCCAAATTGTCAGCTCCCTCAGCCAGTAAAGCGAGATGAGCATGCAACCCCAGAGTCGTCCGCGACTGGACCTAACGATTAGGGGTCCCTTTAGGTAAAGGTAAAGGGACCCCTGACCATTAGGTCCAGTCGCAGACGACTCTTCGGTTGCGGCGCTCATCTTGCTTTACTGGCTGAGGGAGCTGATGTTTGTCCACAGGCAGTTTTTCCGGGTCATGTGGCCAGCATGACTAAGCCGCTTCTGGTGAACCAGAGCAGCGCACGAAACGCCATTTACCTTCCTGCTGGAGCGGTCCCTATTTATCTACTTGCATTTGACGTGCTTTTGAACTGCTAGGTTGGCAGGAGCAGGGACCGAGCAACGGGAGCTAACCTCGTAGCGGGGATTCAAACCGCCGACCTTCTGATCGGCAAGCCCTAGAGGCTCAGTGGTTTAACCCACAGCTCCACCCGCATCCCTGAGGTAAAGGTCCCTTTACCTTTACCTTTAACAACACGGGTGGTGAATTGGAACACGGGCGGCACTGTGGGTTAAACCACAGAGCCTAGGGCTTGCCGATCAGAAGGTCGGCGGTTCGAATCCCGTGATGGGGTGAACTCCCGTTGCTTGGTCCCAGCTCCTGCCCACCTAGCAGTTTGAAACCACGTCAAAGTGCAAGTAGATAAATAGGAACCGCTCTGGTGGGAAGGTAAATGGCTTTTTCTTACCCTTCTCTGGTTCGCCAGAAGCGGCTTAGTCATGCTGGCCACATGACCCGGAATCTGTACGCCGGCTCCCTCGGCCAATAACGCGAGATGAGCGCCACAACCCCAGAGTCGGTCACGACTGGACCTAATGGTCAGGGGTCCCTTTACCTTTTTAGAATGGAAGGATTCACCCCTCCCACTCCGGATAGGACCCCCCCCCCGTAAGACCATTAAGTCCAGAGTCTTATATTATCTAACTGCACCATTGTGTACATATATTCAAGTATGCTTCAGGAAACAGCCTTTAAAAGTGTAGCTTTAAAATCTAAATTCAGCAAAGCAAATTCACCCTTTAAAAACTTTCTTTCTGTGCTTTTGTTCTTTTCTACCTCAGGAGACCATGGCCAAGAAAGTAGCGATTGTTGGAGCAGGAGTGAGTGGACTGGCCTCCATCAAATGTTGCCTGGATGAGGGGCTGGAGCCCACCTGCTTCGAGAGGAGCGATGACATTGGGGGGGTGTGGCGATTCACGGTAAATTGAGGAGGGGCAATATCTCTGACTAGGGTCGCTCAACTGAAGAAACTCACATCTGGGTTAAGCAGGGCTAGTCAGTCGTCAGTAACAATCATATACAAAATAATTGAGCGAAATCCTCTGCAAATTCTGATGACTATTCAGCATGTTTCCCCTGCAAATGATTCCGAAATTGTAGCCAAATATTTAATATTTGCATTTGGCGTCTGTTGATTTTTACTTAACTGATTAAAATAATCATGTGCTAATATTCATTATGTAATATCGAATGCAATGCGCACCTTTTTGGGGCCAAATTAAGTTGTGAAAATTAGGGTGCGCATTAGATTTTATGGCGCCAGCAAATCCTTTCTTTGGTTTCAAGGCTTTGAAAAGTGAGGTGCGCATTAGATTCGATGGCGCATTAGATTGGCCTAAATACGTTAAATGCAGCTTATGGAATAAAAATATCGTGAAATAGATCAGCCATCTAAAATGGACATTTCAGTCCTGCTTGGACTACTGCAATGTACTCTATGTGGGGCTACCTTTGAAGGTGACCCAGAAACTACAACTAATCCAGAATACGGCAGCTAGACTGGTGACTGGGAGCGGCCGCCGAGACCATATAACATTGGTCCTGAAAGACATACATTGGCTCCCAGTACATTTCTGAGCACAATTCAAAGTGTTGGCACTGACCTTTAAAGCCTTAAAAGGACTCGGCCCAGTATACCTGAAGGTATTCTCCACCCCCATCGTTCAGCCTGGACACTGAGGTCCAGCTCCAAGGGCCTCCTGGCGGTTCCCTCCATGCGAGAAGTGAGGTTACAGGGAACCAGGCAGAGGGCCTTCTCAGTGGTAGCACCTGCCCTGTGGAACACCTTCCCATCAGATGTCAACAACTATCTGACTATTGGAAGACATCTGAAGGCAGCCCTGTTTAGGGAAGTTTTTAATGTTTGATGTTTCATCGTGTTTTTAATTCTGTTGGGAGCCACCCAGAGTGGCTGGGGAATTATTATTATTATTATTATTATTATTATTATTATTATTATTAATAATAATAATATCATTGGAGAAATCTGAATTAAATGGGGAGAAAGTGCAGGCTGTCACTTAGATGAGGATGACAGGAAGAACATGCACACCTGAGGTGAAATGAATCCACTTTGAACTGCCTTGTGCCCACATCCAGATAGATGGATGGATTTCCACCTGAATTCTGAGCATCCTCACCAAACCATAGTTCCCAGCATTGGGGGGGGGGGCAAGGCAAGGTTAAGTATGCCTATAGTTTCTGATCATAGAATCATAGAGTTGGAAAAGTCCACAAGGGCCTTCCAGTCCAACCCCCTGCCAAGCAGGAAACACCATCAGAGCATTCCTGACAGGTGGCTGTCAAGCCTCTGCTTAAAGACCTCCAAAGAAGGAGACTCCACCACACTCCTTGGCAGCAAATCCCACTGTCGAACAGCTCTTACTGTCAGGAAGTTCTTCCTAATGTTTAGGTGGAATCTTCTTTCTTGTAGTTTGAATCCATTGCTCCGTGTCCGCTTCTCTGGAGCAGCTGAAAACAACCTTTCTCCCTCCTCTATATGACATCCTTTTATATATTTGAACATGGCTATCATATCACCCCTTAACCTTCTCTTCTCCAGGCTAAACATACCCAGCTCCCTAAGCCGTTCCTCATAAGGCATCGTTTCCAGGCCTTTGACCATTTTGGTTGCCCTCCTCTGGACACGTTCCAGCTTGTCAGTATCCTTCTTGAACTGTGGACCAAATGTGATTCTGAATCTTTTAGGACCACATTTGGTCCACAGCTCTGGATATCTTGGCAATCTTGTAATACAGTATATACAACTTTCGGTATGTGAGGTGGATGAAAAGAAAGGATCTATTTAACAGTGTTTCCAACACTTTGTGTTGATTTCTGCATAATAAGGCAATTGATAAATAATGAGCAATGTTATTGTGCTGTTGTGTGGCCCAGGAGGATGTTGAGGAGGGAAGAGCCAGCCTCTACAGATCAGTGGTCAGTAACACATGTAAAGAGATGTCGGCGTTTGCTGACTTTCCATACCCAGAAGATTTCCCCGTCTTTTTACCACACGCCAAGCTCCTGGAATATCTGAGGATGTATACAAAACATTTTGATCTTCAGAGGCACATTCAGTTCAAGGTAAGACCCCCCCCCCCAATGAACTGCTGAAATTAACATGTTAACATTTCAGAATACAGTAGAACCTCGACTTACGAGTAACTCGACTTACGTATTTTTCGAGTTACAAAGTGAAGAATCCGGCCGGGCACCTACGAATTTTTTGACTTCCGAATCGGAAGTCGAGGTTCTACTGGGTTTTTTGTTGTTGTTGTTTTTTTTTAGGTAGGTCACGTGGAAGGGAAGAGAAGGCGGGACTTCCCCTTCCTTCTCTCCCCCCTTTCCCCGCGCTTTTTTTTCTTTTGCTGGCCATGGCGGCGCTTTCCCCCCCCGCTCGCCATGGCTGGAGGCGGGCGGCTCCGCTGCTTGCCGCAGTGCTGCAGCCGCTTTGAGCGTAGCCGGGAGCGCGCTCCCTCTCGCTCCCCTCTTCCCCGTGCTTTTTTTTTCCGGCCATGGCGGCGCTTTTTTCCCTGCTCGCCATGGCGGCGGCGAGCACCCCTCAGAGCCGCCTGCAACAAAAGGAGAGCTGCGGGAGCCTGGCCGTCCACATCGACAAGGTAAGTGACCCTCGATTTCTCTTCCCATAGGAGCGCATTAATCCATTTTTAATGCATTCCTATGGGAAATCGCGTTTCGACTTACGAGTTTTTCGACTTCCGAATGTGCATTCGGAACGCATTAACTTCGTAAGTTGAGGTTCCACTGTATTTCTATGTAAGGACCTTGGGGTTTTTTTACAACTCAAAACCAAAGCATCTGAAACTCAGGCTGAGAAATTGCTAGAGTACACCACAAACCTGGCTCGAATCATAGAATTGTAGAGTTGGAAGGGACCCGAAGGCTCATCTAGTCTGACCCCTGAAAAGCAGGGATCACAACTGAAGGATCTCCAACAGATGGCCATCCAATCTCTGTTTAAAAACTTCCAATGCGGGAGAGTCCTTCCACTGTCCCAAAGGCTTACTGTCAGAAAGTTCTTTCAGATGTTTAGTTGAAGAGAGCAGAGGGAATTGTCGCAGATCCTTTGCATCCCGGTCATCATCTGTTTGACTTACTTCCATCTGGACGTCGCTACAGGACTTTATACACAAAAACAACCAGGCACAGGAACAGTTTTTCCCTTGTGCCCTTAAATTGTTAAATTCGTAGTTGTGTAGCGGAAGGGGAGGCCAGTTATGGGTGGGGTTTCTTTGCTGTGTCATTGTGAGTGGAACAGTGTTTGCATAAGGTATGTTTACCTTGCAATGTAGCCGAACCAAAATTCCAAGTATGTTGGAAAATGTACCTGGCCAATAAATTATTCCTGTTCCTATTCCTATTCCTACCTTTCACCCTGCACTGCTTAATCAGAGAAACATATTTGTTTCTAGTTTGAACAGATGCCTATGATCTTAGTAAAGCCAGACCCCTAAATCTTGTTCTTATTTTCAAGTCCACTAGTTTCTTGTTGTCCAATCGGTTCTTTACTTGAAATATTTCAGAGCACAGTGATCAGCATAAGGAAACGCCCCGACTTCTCTGCCACCGGTCAGTGGGATGTTGTCACGGAGACTGATGGGAAACAGAAATCCGCCATCTTTGACGCTGTCATGGTTTGCATTGGTTATCTTGCCGATCCCTCAGTGCCGCTCAAGTCTTTCCCTGGTATAGCTGATCTGGAGTTTCTTCTGTTTAGTACTTGCTTATATCGGGAAGTTCTTAATGTTTGACGTTTTATAATGTTTTCATATGTACTGGAAGCTGCCCAGAGTGGCTGAGGCAAACCAGTCTGATGGGCAGGGTATAAATAATTAAATTAAATTAAAAGCTGCAGTCATGGGCACATGTAAAAGGTAAAGGTAAACGGACCCCTGACCATTAGGTCCAGTCGTGTCCAACTCTGGGGTTGCGGCGCTCATCTCGCTTTATTGGCCGAGAGCCGGCGTACAGCTTCCGGGTCATGTGGCCAGCATGACAAAGCCTCTTCTGGTGAACCAGAGCAGTGCATGGAAACGCCGTTTACCTTCCCGCCAGAGCGGTTCCTATTTATCTACTTGCACTTAGACGTGCTTTCGAACTGCTAGGTGGGCAGGAGCTGGGACCAAGCAACAGGAGCTCACCCCGTCGCAGGGATTCGAACCGCCGACCTTCTGATCAGCAAGCCCTAGGCTCTGTGGTTTAACCCACAGCACCACCTGGGTCCTCAGGGGCACATGTACTTGAGAGTAAACCTCACCCACAGGGTTGCCTTCTGAACAAATACGCAGACGACTGAGTTATAGGTGCTGCAGGAAGTGTTCCCATGTAGGGGCCGAAATAACAGCCAAAGGGTATTTCCTCACTCTTCTATTGATGAGTGACCAAAATTTGCTGGCTCTGTGGGATTTAGAGGCTGCAATCAGGGCCTGCCAGCGGTTTGATTGCCACTCGCGTTTAGCCCTCATCTGGGCCTGTTTATAGGCTATTTTAGCTTGGAAGTAGGTAGAAGGAAGGGCAGGGGCGCCTGAGATTTTGTATTCATTATAAATAGAGTGTAGGAGCCCTCTAGCTTGCTTACATATGGAGTTATACCAGGGAACACCCAAATTATGCTGAGTGCGCTTTACCATTTGGAGTGGTAACGTAAAGAAGGACAGATCCTGAAGTTGAGGCTCCAGTATTTTGGCCACCTCATGAGAAGAGAAGACTCCCTAGAAAAGACCCTGATGTTGGGAAAGGTTGAGGGCACAAGGAGAAGGGGACAACAGAGGATGAGATGGTTGGACAGTGTTCTCAAAGCTACTAACATGAGTTTGGCCAAACTGCGAGAGGCAGTGAAGGATAGGTGTGCCTGGCGTGCTCTGGTCCATGGGGTCACGAAGTGTCGGACACGACTGAACGACTGAACAACAACAACAACAACAACAACAACAACAACAACAACGTAAAGAATTCAGTTAGTTTCTCCGTAAAGTGCGCAAAAGATTTCAAGACCATATTGGGGTCGTGTGGGTCAGACGTAATGGGAAGTGAATGTACACTGATTTCTTTTTGAAAAAATTCCCTATATTTTTGTCCAAACACCACTGACCATTTGATCCCTCTTATTTTAGTCGTTGCATTAGATTCCATAAGGGTTGGATGACTGTATCCAGTACACTGCCAATCCAAGGAAAGCTTGGTACTAAGGGCAGGTGATCACTGGCTTGCACATTTTCAATTTTAAAGGAAAGGACCTTCATAGCCAGGTCCTTTGAGACCAATAGGTAGTCAAGAACACTATTAGATTTTGTGCCAAAATGGGTAAACTCTCCTTGTATATCGGAGTTATAGGTGCTGTTTCAGTTATTCTTTGTCGGGGCATGTCCTCATTTCCACACAGGTCTAGATAAGTTCAAGGGGCAGTATTTCCACAGCCGCTACTACAAAAGCCCAGAGGTCTTCAAGGGTAAAACAGTCCTTGTGATTGGCATGGGGAATTCTGGAACCGACATCGCCGTGGAAGCAACTCAGACAGCAAAAAAGGTAGCATCCCTCAGACCAGTTGCACGTTTTAAACGGGGCACCTTCACCCACCTTTTAAATATAGAATTGTTGTTTTTATTCAAATTAGACATTTCTGATGCTAACATTTTCCAGACACTAAAATACTTTTATTCTAGAAAATTAAGCTTTGCAACAGGGTTATTTTTATTGCTGTAAGGCAGGGGTCAGCAAACTTTTTTCAGCAGGGGGCCGGTCCACTGTCCCTCAGACCTTGTGGGGGGCCGGACTATATTTTGAAGGAAAAAAATGAATGAATTCCTATGCCCCACAAATTACGTAGAGATGCATTTTAAATAAAAGCACACATTCGACTCATGTAAAAACACGCTGATTCCCGGACCATCCGCGAGCCGGATTTAGAAGGTGATTGGGCCGGATTCGGCCCCCGGCCCTTAGTTTGCCTACCCATGCTGTAAGGAAAGCACAACTTGAAAACTCATCTGGAGATGTGGTGGCCCCACCTAGTGGGAAAAGTTGGGTATGGCACTGTAAATATTACTTAGTTCCCGTGGTTAGTCCAGAGATACGGGGAGCCTTGTTCAGCATTCATCTTCTTCTGCTTGCACAAAGTTTATGTGAAAGTTAGGTCATCACTGTTTCTTCCGATTTGTTTGCAGAGGAGATTATATGACAATGAACCTTCATGCTGCATTTGTCCTGGCTTGCTCGCTGGACGTTCACCTTCAATGTCAGATTCGCTTAACGGTTGCTCATGAGTAAAGACCAAATCCTTCTTGTCTTTCAACTATTTTATTGTGCAAATATGTACAGTGCAGAGCTAACCCTAAACATGACCACCTAGTCGCTAGCAGAATCCGGAAGTGCCCCCCTCCTGTTACGGCGCCAACACCAGAGTCTCGGCACTCTAAATTGCCGCCTTTTCTTTCTGCGTAATGCTGGCGCCGGAAACGGCGTCTCCCCCTCCGAGTGGGTCTGCTGAGTGGTGTTAGGTCTCTCTGCATCTTCCTGGAGACCTCTCCCCACCTGGCTCCCTCCCGGTAACTGCTCCTCCCCCGAGGAGGGGCTGGCAGACTCACTGGGAGACGAGTCCGTTGACAGCAAAGGCTGAGGCTGCCAGTATCCACTCAGTGCCGGACTGGCAGGGGTGGGCACATCCCTGACATTCACAATCCAAGTTAAAATCACCCCCTTGTGCTGCTAGTATTGGGGGGGATGGGGGGTGCTCATTGGCACCCGTGGGAGCTTTTTTGAAAAGCAGTGTTTGTGTGAGGGTGTCTTTGGGATTGTGGTTGAAGAGGGAGTGGTTAAGGCCATGATGAAAATCTCTCTTAGTATTACATTTGCTAAAACCCTGAAGTAGTTGATAACAACACATTTAGTGACATTTCGGTCCTGTGTCTGGTCTATTTGACCTTGGGCGATCTTTGAATTTTATATATATCCAGCTTATAAGGGTGGATGAAGGCAAGAGACTGCTGCTCCAACTCACCTTTATCTCAATCAGCGTTGTTTCCTTTCTACTGCAGTACTGTTTCTGCCACATTATTCACTTTGTAATTTACCTACATCACGGATTTAACACAATTATTCCCACATCATTCACATCAAGGGAAAGGAAGGGCAATTTAAATGGAGGGAAATGTGTTTGTTTTTTTACAGTGCTCACTGATACATAGGGCCATTGCCTCTTTGTTTCAGTGCCCATGGCACTTTTATCAAGATAAGGGTAGGAGCACATTTTTTTGTGTACCAGCTCCATCTGGTACACAGGCTGAGACCCTACCTGCCCACAGACTGTCTCGCCAGAGTGGTGCATGCTCTAGTTATCTCCCGCTTGGACTACTGCAATGCGCTCTACGTGGGGCTACCTTGGAAGGTGACCCAGAAACTACAACTAATCCAGATTGCGGAAGCTAGACTGATGACTGGGAGTGGCCACCGAGACCTATAACCTGAAAGACGTACATTGGCTCCCAGTACATTTCTGAGCACAATTCAAAGTGTTGGTGCTGACCTTTAAAGCCCTAATGGCCTCGGCCCAATATACCTGAAGGAGCATCTCAGCCCGGACACCGAGGTCCAGCACCGAGGGCCTTCTGGCGGTTCCCTCACTGCGAGAATTGAAGTTACAGGGAACCAGGCAGAGGGCCTTCTCGGTAGTGGCACCCGCCCTGTGGAACGCCCTCCCATCTGATGTCAAGGAAATAAACAACTATCTGACTTTTAGAAGAGCTCTAAATGTTCCCTGTATCAGGAAATTTTTAATGTTTGATGTTTTATCGTGTTTTTAATATTGTGTTGGGAACCGCCCAGATTGGCTGGGGAACCAATCTGGTGGTGATAGGGGTGATAGGGGATTCCCTATTGAGGGGTACGGAAGCAGTGATCTGTGGGCCTGACAAGATGTCTCGAGAGGTATGCTGTCTCCCCGGGGCCAAGATCCATGATGTTACAGAACGGCTGCAAGGAATAATTAAACCCACGGATAAAAACCCCTTCCTTTTAGTCCATGTGGGAACCAATGACACCGCAAGCCATAGCCTCCAGAAGATCAAAAGTGATTATGAGGCTCTGGGCAGGAAGCTGAAGCAATTAAATGCACAAATTGTCATCTCATCTGTCCTCCCAGTTGAACGCCGTGGCCCAGGAAGAGAGGGGAAAATAGGAGAAGTGAACAACTGGCTTCGCAAATGGTGCCGGCAGGAACGGTTTGGTTTCTTAGATCACGGTCTGCAGTTTCTTGAAGATGGACTTCTGGCAAGTGATGGGCTGCACCTCACAAGGGTTGGGAGGAATGTTTTTGCCAACAATCTCAAAAACCTCATCAGGAGGGCTTTAAACTGACTTATGTGGGGGAGGGAGACAGTGGTCCTGAAGGTAGGAGTCTATCAAAGGCTGAAGATGATCATCCAAAAGTCAAGGACCAAATGGAGCAAACAGCGCACAGACCTAGTGGTGGGAGGAAAAAATCCTTAAGTAGGAGACTAGGGGGAATGATCAATGGTTTTCAATGTCTGTATACAAATGCACAGAGCA
This sequence comes from Darevskia mixta, assembly GCA_034641385.1. Taxonomy (NCBI): domain Eukaryota; kingdom Metazoa; phylum Chordata; class Lepidosauria; order Squamata; family Lacertidae; genus Darevskia; species Darevskia mixta. The sequence goes on from JAWWNH010000194.1 coordinate 12,412, forward strand.
TGGGAAATAAACAAGATGAACTTGAGCTCTTGGTACAGCAAACTAAATACGACATAATAGGCATCACTGAAACCTGGTGGGATGAATCTCATGATTGGAATGTAGTAATAGAGGGATACAATCTATTTAAGAGGAATAGACCAAACAGGAAAGGAGGAGGAGTGGCGTTATATGTCAGGGATGTGTATACCTGTGAAGAGATCCATGATTTAAAACTTCAAAGCCAAATTGAGACTATCTGGGTCAAAATTAAGGGAGAGAAAAATAACAGTGATCTCATGGTGGGAGTTTACTATAGATCCCCAAGCCAAACTGAGGACATAGATGATGCCTTCCTGGAACAGATGACCAAGCATTCAAAAGGAAATGAGATAGTAGTAATGGGGGATTTCAACTATCCTGATATTTGTTGGATGTCAAACTCAGCCAAGAGCATAAGGTCGAACAGATTCCTCACGGGCCTTGCAGACAATTTCATTGTCCAGAAAGTGGGAGAAGCAACAAGAGGATCAGCCATTTTAGATCTGGTCCTAACCAATAGTGATGACCTGGTTAGTGGGGTAGAAGTGGTAGGATCATTAGGTGGGAGTGATCATGCTCTTCTGGAGTTTATTATACATCAGAAAGGAGCAACCAAGCATACTAAGACTCAAATTCTAGACTTCAAGAAAGCCGACTTCAGAAAACTTAGGGAAATGCTGGGTGTGATCCCATGGTCAGTAATACTAAAAGGGAAGGGAGTTCATGATGGATGGGAGTTTGTTAAAAGGGAGATATTAAAAGCACAACTTCAAGCAGTACCAATGAGACGAAAACATGGAAGGTGCCTAAAGAAGCCAGGGTGGCTATCTAATGAACTTTTAACTGAGTTAAGATTTAAAAGGGATATGTACAAGAAATGGAAAAAGGGGGAAACCACCAGAGAGGAATTCAAGCAAATAGCCAGCACATGTAGAGACAAAGTCAGAAAAGCTAAAGCACAGAATGAACTCAGGCTTGCTAGAGAGGTTAAAAGCAATAAAAAGAGTTTTTATGGGTATGTCCGTAGCAAAAGGAAGAACAAGGAAACAGTGGGGTCACTTAGAGGAGAAGAAGGTGAAATGCGAACAGGGGACGCAGAAAGGGCAGAACTCCTCAATACCTTCTTTGCCTCAGTCTTCTCCAAAAAAGAAAACAATGCCCGACCTGAAGAATATGGAGCAGATGATTCAGCAGGGGAAACACAGCCCAGAATAAGTAAGGAGGTAGTACAAGCACACTTGGCTAGTTTAGATGTATTCAAGTCTCCAGGGCCAGATGAACTACATCCCAGAGTATTAAAAGAACTGGCAGAGGTGATTTCAGAACCACTGGCAGTAATCTTTGAGAATTCTTGGAAAACAGGTGAAGTCCCAGCAGACTGGAGGAGGGCAAATGTTGTCCCTATTTTCAAAAAGGGGAAAAGAGAGGACCCAAACAATTACCGCCCAGTCAGCCTGACATCAATACCAGGAAAGATTCTAGAGCAGATCATTAAGCAAACGGTCTGTGAGCACCTAGAAAGGAACGCTGTGATCACTAAAAGTCAGCATGGGTTTCTGAAAAATAAGTCATGTCAGACTAATCTGATCTCATTTTTTGACAGAATTACAAGCCTGGTAGACGAAGGGAACACTGTGGATGTAGCCTATCTTGATTTCAGCAAGGCCTTTGACAAGGTGCCCCATGATATTCTTGTAAAGAAGCTGGTAAAATGCGGGCTAGACAATGCTACCATTCATTGGATTTGTAACTGGCTGACTGACCGAACCCAAAGGGTGCTCATCAATGGCTCCTCTTCATCCTGGAGAGAAGTGACTAGTGGGGTGCCACAGGGTTCTGTCTTGGGCCCAGTCTTATTCAACATCTTTATCAATGACTTGGATGATGGGCTTGAGGGCATCCTGATCAAGTTTGCAGATGACACCAAATTGGGAGGGGTGGCTAATACCCCAGAGGACAGGAACACACTTCAAAATGACCTTAACAGATTAGAGAACTGGGCCAAGGCAAACAGGATGAATTTTAACAGGGAGAAATGTAAAGTACTACACTTGGGCAAAAAAAATGAAAGGCACAAATACAGGATGGGTGATACCTGGCTTGAGAGCAGTACAAGTGAAAAGGATCTAGGAGTCTTGGTAGACCACAAACTTGACATGAGTCAACAGTGTGATGCAGCAGCTAAAAAAGCCAATGCAATTCTGGGCTGCATCAATAGGAGTATAGCATCTAGATCAAGGGAAGTAATAGTACCATTGTATTCCGCTCTGGTCAGACCTCACCTGGAATACTGTGTCCAGTTCTGGGCACCACAGTTCAAGAAGGATATTGACAAGCTGGAACGTGTCCAGAGGAGGGCAACCAAAATGGTCAAAGGCCTGGAAACGATGCCTTATGAGGAACGGCTTAGGGAGCTGGGTATGTTTAGCCTGGAGAAGAGAAGGTTAAGGGGTGATATGATAGCCATGTTCAAATATATAAAAGGATGTCATATAGAGGAGGGAGAAAGGTTGTTTTCTGCTGCTCCAGAGAAGCGGACACGGAGCAATGGATTCAAACTACAAGAAAGAAGATTCCACCTAAACATTAGGAAGAATTTCTTGACAGTAAGAGCTGTTCGACAGTGGAATTTGCTGCCAAGGAGTGTGGTGGAGTCTCCTTCTTTGGATGTCTTTAAGCAGAGGCTTGACAGCCACCTGTCAGGAATGCTTTGATGGTGTTTCCTGCTTGGCAGGGGGTTGGACTGGATGGCCCTTGTGGTCTCTTCCAACTCTATGATTCTATGATTCTATGATTCTATGATTCTAACCGCAGCCAGATGGGAGGGGTATAAGTAAAATATTATTAGGGCTTTAAAGCCCTAAACGGCCTCGGTCCTGTATACCTGAAGGAGCGTCTCCTCCCCCACCGTTCAGCCCGGACACTGAGATCCAGCGCCGAGGGCCTTCTGGTGGTTCCCTCACTGTGAGAAGTGAGGTCACAGGGAACCAGACAGAGGGCCTTCTCGGTAGTGGCACCCGCCCTGTGGAACACCCTCCCATCAGATGTCAAGGAAGTAAACAACTATCTGACTTTTAGAAGACATCTGAAGGCAGCCCTGTTTAGGGAAGATTTTAAACTGTGATATTTTAATGTATTTTAATATTTGTTGGAAGCCGCCCAGAGTGGCTGGGGAGACCCTGCCAGATGGGTGGGGTACAAATAATAAATTATTATTATTATTATTATTATTATTATTATTATTATTATACCAGAAAGGAAGCATTGCTGATTGGCATTTGCTGGATAGATGCCCGTTTCAGGCTTGGGACATGAACATCAGTAATTTCCTCTTCTGCTTTAGTTGGAATTCTCAGAGATCTCCATTGCTCCTTGCTCTACGTACCAAACTTCCTTTTCTAAAAAAACCTGGGTCTGCTCCATAAACTATACCTGGCTGCTTTCCTTCTAGGTGATGCTCAGCACGGAAAGAGGTGCATGGGTGATAAGCCGTGTCTTTGACAATGGCTACCCATGGGACATGGTGTTCCTAACTCGTTTTATGAACATTGTTCGAAACATCCTCCCCGGACGCTTCACAGGATGGCTGATTGAGACCCGGGTGAGCCAGTGGTTTAATCACGCGAACTATGGCATAATTCCCAAGGACAGGTACGTGGGGTCAACATAGGGTTGAAAGGGGAAAGAAACACAAATGCAGTATATTTGCCCCCCAAAAAACATAACCAAAAGCAAAGAGCCGGTGTGGTGTAGTGGTTAAGAGTGGTAGACTTGTAATCTGGGGAACCGGGTTCGCTTCCCCGCTCCTCCACATGCAGCTGCTGGGTGACCTTGGGCTAGTCACACTTCTCTGAAGTCTCTCAGCCCCACTCACCTCACAGAGTGTTTGTTGTGGGGGAGGAAGGGAAAGGAGAATGTTTGCCGCTTTGAGACTCCTTCGGGTAGTGATAAAGCAGGATATCAAATCCAAACTCCTCCTCCTCCTCTTCTTCTTCTTTCATCTCCTTTTCTCTAAGACACTACGGACGACATACTTGGAGGGTCTTTCATTTGCCTAGCAAACTCTCCAGTGTGGTGTAGTGGTTAAGAGCGGTAGGCTCGTAATCTGGTGAACCGGGTTTGCTTCTCCGCTCCTCCACATGCAGCTGCTGGGTGACCTTGGGCTAGTCACACTTCTCTGAAGTCTCTCAGCCCCACTCACCTCACAGAGTGTTTGTTGTGGGGGAGGAAGGGAAAGGAGAATGTTAGCTGCTTTGAGACTCCTTCAGGTAGTGATAAAGCGGGATATTAAATCCAAACTCCTCCTCCTAGCTGCCACATTCGTACAACACGCAGCGTTCGCAACACAAGGTACGACTGTACCAAATGAAGTCTTTATGACTTTTTTTTAAAGGCACAATGCATCTGGGGTTCATTGCCACAAGCAAGGGCGGAGGAAGGGCGAGGGTGGGGCGGTCCGCCCCAGGTGTCATCACTGAGGGGGGTGACATTCGGCACCCTGCACGCACGCTACTCCCAAGCCTGCCCCGAGCCGTCAGGGGAAGGGGCGCAACTGTGCCGCCTTGCCGGCGGCCTTCCCCCTTTGTTTTGACAGCTCAGGGGAGGCTTGAGAGTTGCAGGCGAGCAGCACGCCATCGCCCCCCGCTCCCGGGCTGCTTCCTGGGAGGGGAAGCCTCCCTCAAGCTGTGAAAAGGAAGAGGGCAGGAAGGCTGCTGGCAAAGCGGCGCGGCTCCCTCCCACCCCGCCCAGGAAGTAGCCCGCCATAGACGCCTCGCTCCACCCCCATGGGCTTCTCGCCCCCTGGAATGCCCGCCCCGCCCCCATGGCCCCACCCTCGGGTGCACGGCTCCGCCTCCGGCCACAAGTTGTAGTGACGTCTACTAGCTTAGCTAGTGTGGAGAGCCAGTGTGGTATAGTGGTTAAGAGCGGTAGACTTGTAATCTGGTGAACCGGGTTCGCGTCTCCGCTCCTCCACATGCAGCTGCTGGGTGACCTTGGGCTAGTCACACTTCTCTGAAGTCTCTCAGCCCCACTCACCTCACAGAGTGTTTGTTGAGGGGGAGGAAGGGAAAGGAGAATGTTAGCCGCTTTGAGACTCCTTCGGGTAGTGATAAAGCGGGATATCAAATCCAAACTCCTCCTCCTAGCTGCCACATTCGTGGAGGATGAGCTATTGACCATGAGGGGTACATGAAACCTCCAGGTTCAGGCGCAGTGTACCTTTGAACAACAGATGCAGGAGACAACAGGCGATGGGTGGCCGTCCTTATATGCTGCTTATGGGCTTCCCAGGAGCATTTGGCTGCTGAAGGGGTTGTAATAAAATGAAGGGCAGAGAAGGAAAGCGAGTAATGGGAGGGGGGGGCTACCTCTCTTTGCCTCTCATTTTGTAAAACCAGCCTGGCAACAACCAGTGCTTTTTTCTGGGGGTACTCCAAGGTATGCAGTACCAGCCCCTATTTTTTGTAGAAGAAAAGCACCGGCAACAACACGCTGAAGCACTCTCTTTGGTTTGCAGCTTGCTTATTTGGCCATCTTTTTCATTCTTCCTCCTCCCCGTAGGAGGGTGATGAGAGAGCCCTTGTTGAATGATGAGCTGCCGTCCTACATCATCACCGGGAAGCTCTCTGTTAGGCCCGAGGTGAAGGAGTTCAGAGAAAACGCCGTCGTGTTTGTGAATGCTCCCGGGGCAGAAGAAGTAGACGTCGTCGTCTTCGCCACGGGATACAAAGCTTCCTTCCCTTTCATCGACGAGTCGATCGTCAAGGTGGAAAACCAGCAGGCTTCCTTGTACAAGTACATCTTCCCCCCTCGGCTGGAGAAACCGACCCTCGCCTTCATCGGCTTCCTCAGGCCATTTGGGGCAGTGATGCCCGTTGTGGAAACTCAAGCGCGCTGGGTCACACGCGTCTTTAATGGTAGGAAGGGGGAGATGCAAGCACCCTAGGAGGCCAGGGGGCGTTTGTTTGTGTGTTGAAATCCTGGGGAAGCTCAGCCCATAGCTGTCAACTTTCGGATTTGAAAATAAGGGATTTTTTCAAACTTTCGGATTTGAAAATAAGGGATGCCGCAAGGGCGGTGCAATGGCACCAAGTAGCCTCGTCACCCTGCGCTCCAGAGGCTGTGCGCGAACGGATGAGTGAAAGAGCGAGTGCGTAGACGGCAGGCAGGCTGTCTGTCTGGTTGGGCGTGAGGGTCTGGCTGCACAAGGCATGCAAGCTCCGCCCCCAGTCGGTCTCAGACTCCTTATTGGCAGCCGAGCAACGCAGCTGAGGAGCCTCCCTGGCCGGCAGGGAGGGAGAGGAGCTGCTTCCTTTGAAATCCGGGGAATTTAAGGGATATCAACAATCCGGGATAGCAGCGGGAAACGGCATTGGAATAAGGGAGTTTCCTGCCAAAAAAGGGAGGGTTGACAGCTATGGTTTGAAACCCTGCTTCGTCCCACACCAGGCAGAAATGGGTGCCACTAATAATTGGGCAGCCTGTACTCCTGCTTGGAAGGTACCTGCTCAGTTTTCACCCCCCTGCAAAAAGAAAGTCCCTTTTGATGAACCTCAAAAAAATATGTGACTCACTGAAAAATCCTTCCTGTCTTCTAGGCTTGTGTAAGTTGCCTCCAGTGACCGAAATGATGGAGGAGGTCAACGAAAAGAAGAAAAACAAGCTCAAATGGTAAGTTCCTACATATGAGCCAAATCTTCACTGGTCGGATGGAGGTGCCTGAGGGATGCCAGCTGATCAGAAAGAAAGAACGAGATGTTCTTGTGCCTTCAGCTGATGCTTGATCTTTAGGAAACAGGGGGTGGAGATTTTCACATTACAGATGTAAATATGTGAATTGTCTGCCCAATGTGCCACAACTAAAGGCATGTTTGACAAAGCCTGTAACAGACCCAGCTACAGCTGCTGTGAGCTGGAGACTGGCACTGTGGTCTAAACCACTGAGCCTCTTGGGCTTGCCGATTGGAAGGCCGGCAGTTCGAATCCCCGTGGCAGGGTGAGCTCCTGCCAACCTAGCAGTTCGAAAGCATGCCAGAGCAAGTAGATAAATAGGTACCATTGTGGTGGGAAGGTAAACGGCATTTCCGTGTGCTCTGGTTTCCATCACGGTGTTCTATTGCGCCAGAATAGGAATAATAGGAATAGGAATACTGTATTTTTCGCTCCATAAGACACACTTTTTTCCTCCTAAAAAGTAAAGGGAAATGTCTGTGCGTCTTATGGCGCGAATGTGTGGTTCCTGGAGCTGAACTGCCCAGGGGCAAAAGCAGATCGTGCTTTTTTAAAAAAAAAAGAGAGAAAGGGGTGTTGAAAGGAAGCCCACTGAGCAGCTGCTCAGCAAACAATCGGGGAGAGAGATAAGGGAGAGAGATTCCAGCCCCGCCCCCTTGCAGAGGGAGGCTGTTTCCCCAGCCACATGTGACTGGCTGATTAGATTATCTGTCTGGAAACTGTAGAAATGGCTTCCTGAAGCTGCAGAACTGTGAGTTAAACCCCATAAAACAGGATTTTTTTCCCTTTGCAAAGTAAGCTCAACAACTTTGAGCTGATCCTCAAAAAATGGGGCTTTTCCCCTCTAAAAACTAGGTGCGTCCTATTGTCAGGTGCGCCTTATAGAGCGGCAAATACGGTAGCACCAAAGAAGCGGTTTAGTCATGCTGGCCAACATGATCTGGAAAGCCAGGGGTCCTTTGCCTTACAGCTGCTGTGCAGTTGGGTGGGAGAAAGGCAAAACCAATGAACACACAACAAGAGCGAGGGGTTGTCCACACTTGTGTTACGTGTAGCTTCAAACCATTTCACGCCTCCCCATCTCCCCTTGTATATTGTTTCGTTCAGGTTTGGCTTGTCCTTTGACGAGGTTCTGAAAACAGATTGCCTTGTATACATGGACCAACTTGCTTCCTACATTGGCATAAAACCGAGTGTGCCAGCTCTCCTTCTCCAAGATCCAGAACTGGCCCTGAAGATCTTCTTCTGGTCCTTGCTCCGCCTACCAATTCCGCCTGACTGGACCAGGGAAGTGGGACGGAGCCAGAAACGCCATCATGACCCAGTGGGAGCGGACAGTGAAGCCCACAAGAATCCGAGTGGTGGAGGACGCTGGAAATTTCCTTACCTACCTGCTGAAAGTCCTTGCCATCTTTGCTGTTTTTGTCGGGGTTTTCTTCAGTTTCAATTAGTTCTGCCAGTTCTACAGCATCATTACCCGTATCTTTCCAGAAGCATACATTCTGCCTAGGTGATACGTCACCTTGCGGAAGGAAGAAAAGAAAGAAGGGCCTTTTCTTGAGTACATACTCAAATCTAAATTTGGACCATTTGACATTTTTATACCTGAGGGTTCGTAAAATTAAAATGGAAGCACAAATCTTTGACACCTGAACATGAAAATGTGCTCTTGTTGGTGCACTATTTGCACGCTGCTGTGTGCAATGCACAAAGAAATCTGCTCTACATGCTTGGCTATTATAAATGGACAGAATTATTATCATTTACACGTTCATTTACTCTGTAAGACATAGTGCTCTTTATCAAAGTTATGCTGCTACTTACATTGAGAAAATTCAAGAAACCTCTGTGTTGCAATCTTCAAACAGAAACCAAGAATGAGCAACACGACGGCCAATGAAAGTAGTATATTTTTTCATGTATAATAACAGTAAGACAACGGACAGTGATCCGGTATTAACACTGTTTTGTGTACGTCTTCTTCAGCACGTAACTGCAAAATATAGATAAACAACCAAAAACCTGCATGGACATGTATCACAGTAATCCATGAAATCAATACATCTAATGCAAATATACATAATTCAATAAAACATAGCACTAATATAATAATGTAATAGAATAAAGGTAAAGGGACCCCTGACCATCAGGTCCAGTCGTGTCCGACTCTGGGGTTGCGTGCTCATCTCGCTCTATAGGCCGAGGGAGCCGGCGTTTGTCCGAAGACAGCCTCCGGGTCATGTGGCCAGCATGACAAAGCCGCTTCTGGCGAACCAGAGCAGTGCACGGAAACGCCGTTTACCTTCCCGCCGGAGCGGTCCCTATTTATCTACTTGCACTTTAACATGCATTCGAACTGCTAGGTGGGCAGGAGCTGGGACCGAGCAATGGGAGCTCACCCCGTCACAGGGATTCGAACCGCTGACCTTCTGATCAGCAAGCCTGTGGTTTAACCCACAGCGCCACCTGGTCCCTTATAATGTAATAGAATAGCATACCTATGGAAGTTTTCAAGGAGCAGTGGTCATATGAATATGTAACCACTGCTGTTAGTTATCAGGAGTTCAGGAGCTTATGAACCCACTCATGGCACCATTATAATCATGAATGAACACAGTTAAAGCAACCAAGATCCATTTCCGAATTCAGCCCTTCCAGATGAAGCGTCCTAAACATGCTGAAGAAGATGTACACGAAACAGTGTTAATACCGGATCACTGTCTGTTGTCTTACTGTTATTATACATGAAAAAAATGTACTACTTTCATTGGCCGTCGTGTTGCTCGTTCTTGGTTGCTACTTACATTGAGGCCATAAAAAGACCCCTACTAGAGGAGATCAAAAGTCCATGCAGTCCAGAATCTGGTTTTCCACAGTGCCTCAGACGCCTCTGGAAAGCCCACACTCGGGTCCCAAAGGTAGAAATCCGTGTAGATTGCTGCCTTCGCAGCAAATGGTATTTATGCTGTCTCTGTGGTGAAGGTTTTCTTTAGGTACAGTGGTACCTCTGGTTACAAACGGGATCCATTCTGGAGCCCCGTTCATAACCTGAAAGGTACGCAACATGAAGCGCCCCTTCTGCGCATGTGCGTGATGTGATTTGACGCATGCGCATGATGTCATTTTGTGCGTCTGCGCATGCGCAAACCGCCGAACCTGGAGGTAACCTGTTCCGGTACTTCCAGGTTCGGTGCATTCATAACCCGTGACGAACGCAACACACAGCGTTCATATCACAAGCTACGACTGTATTCTGCTTAATAGTCCCTGGGTGCTTCCAGATAACCCGTTTATTGAACATTCATTCTGATCTATTCGTAGGGGGATTAGGCATCGTTAGCTATTTAATGAACATTCATTCTGATTTATTATTATTATTTTGAAGGAAGCTTAGATGATGTTACCTCAAAGCAAGTGTCACTGCACACTTTCCAGGGCAATTCCTGATCACTTTCCTTATTGCCAAAAAGTTTGATCTTTTGAGGAAGCAGGTATGTCGTGCAAGACTTCCAAATCAACTTTCCCCTTGTGACCTGAATTTGCCAGTATGTGATCGAATCCCACCTGAAAACAGTGACGGTCTGGAAGCGCCCATTCACAGGACTCTCCTCCAGGAATTTTGCTAATCATTTTTTTAAAGTCACCTGAAACATCTTAGAGTAAGGTGCACCCATCTTCTCCCACCACGCTGAGGCTTGTCTGAGATTTGCACCTGAGGCCTCTTTCACCCAAACCAAAAATCATAGCCCTGGTGGATTCATAGCACTAGGGCTTGGCAATTATACAGCTATAGCTTTGCAACTTTGCTCTGTAAAAAAAATAAATAAATAATGTATCAACAACTTTGAATATCATTATAACACGGACTGTCGCAGATATTGCAGCTTCAGTTCAAAACGACAGGTACAGAATAAAAAAATAACGGGGCTTAATATATTGCTACATGGAAAAACCAGTTGTTAAAACAGATGATTTTATTACCGGGTATATAGTCCAAAGAATCATGCTTGTTTAAATTATATTGATATTTCTATCAATAAATGGCAATGGATATAATTCAAATGTTTGCTTTCCTTCTTCCCTGCCTCGACTGGCTACTTCAGTAATTTTGTGGTTTTATGTCTCCTTTAGGGGTAGGAACCACAGGAACATACCATTTAGAGACAACTAATTGGTTGCATAGGGACGTGGATGGCGTTGTGGTGTAAACCACAGAGCCTAGGGCTTGCTGATCAGAAGGTCGGCGGTTCAAATCCCCGCGATGGGGTGAGCTCCCGTTGCTCGGTCCCAGCTCCTGCCAACCTAGCAGTTCGAAAGCACATCAAAGTGCAAGTAGATAAATAGTAACCGCTCCGACGGGAAGGTAAACGGCGTTTCCGTGCGCTGATCTGGTTCGCCAGAAGCGGCTTAGTCATGCTGGGCACATGACCCGGAAGCTGTACGCCGGCTCCCTCGGCCAGTAAAGCGAGATGAGTGCCGCAACCCCAGAGTCGGACACGACTGGACCTAATGGTCAGGGGTCCCTTTACCTTTACGCTTACAAGGCTGTTGCAAGGACAAGCGAGATTTAAAAGGACGCCGCTAATATTTTATGCTATACAAACAAACAGCAGTTGCCAAGCGATTTTGCACAGGTGAAGACATAAACGGATCAATACCTACAAGCATTAGTTGATGGGCCATTTCCACCAAGTGAGCTGCACTCAGTGGCGATTCCCTGACAAGCATACCTGTACGAGACACACGTTTGTTACATTCATACTTTACGCTTCAAGGTGCACACACAGGACCTTTTAAGTGTACAGCTATCCGTCCCCCACCACCCATCCCCAAATGCCATGGCCCTATGAAGTTTTCATTTGGTGAATGCGCTCGTGCCGCCTTAAGGAGCCTGACTCTGTGAAGTCCTGAGCACAGTACGTGCAAGAGTAGGGTTTCTCCCCGGTATGGATCCGCCGATGCCGATGCAGTGAAGTCAGCCGTGTGAATGCCCCACCGCATTCTTCACAATGGAAGGGGCGCTCCCCAGTATGAATTTTCTGGTGCCTTTTCAAGCGGAGCAGCTGGACAAAGGCTTTCCCGCACTCTTGGCACTGGTATGGTTTATCTTGCCGGTGAATCACCTTGTGCTTGGAGAGCAAGTTGGACGTACGGAAACCTTTGCCACAAGTGGGGCATGCGTAGGGTTTAGGCTGTTCTCTCCCTGGTTCTCCTGGATCTACCGGGGAAGAGGCCAAACCCTCGCTGCTTTGGCTCCGAGCCTTCAAAGACACGGCGGTGAAGGACCCGTTCCTCAACGCCGTCGAATGTTCTATCTTATGCACGTTCCTCAGGTGTCTCCAGAGGTCGACTCTGTGAAGGAACCCTTTGTCGCATTCTGGACACTTGTTGGGCCTGTCGCTCGAATGGACGAGCTTGTGCGTTCTCAGGTTGGCCGTACGGAGGAAACCTTTGCCGCAGACGGGGCACCGGTACGGATGCTCAGCCCCGCGGCGCCGCTGGCGTTCCTGCAACCTGCCAAGATGGCGGAAGGCCTCTCCACGTTCCTTGCGGCGGTAAGGTAGGACGTCGGCAGGTGTCTCCTCCTCATCTAAAGAACTGATGGTGACAATGTCCTCACAAACCTTGCTCATCCTCCCCTGAGCGCCTTCGCCGTGAGCAGAAGAACGGAGCTCTGGGTCCTCACCTTCACGCGGCAGGTCAAAGTTGGTGCTAGAGGTGATGAAGACACTGGCTGTGGTTGAATCGCTCCACTGGCCGTATGTGCCATTCCTTTCCTCTTCTTCGCAGAGCAGGTCTGCAGGGATATCCTGATGGCTGGAAGGTCCGTCAAGGCTGCCCTCAGGGCTGGGAGGCAGAGAGTAGTCTTCATCTACGTCTAGCCGGAGGCCACCTTTCCGACCCACCCACTCAGGAACGCAGCCATCCGAGTGATCTTCCCCTGCGCCGCAAGTGTCATTGTCGGACTCCCAGCTCACTTCCACGTCCATCCTTCAGCATCTTAGGGACAGCTCACATACGATGAAGCGCTGAGGTCTCCCCCGTTTGAGCTCTGGTCGCAGCCAAGCCTGCAAAAGGGGAGATAGGTTTTGTTTCCAAGCTTACTTATCAAACCTTTATTAGGCATTTTACAAATAAAACCACGAGAGATAAAATCACGTACAAGAGCCTTAAAATATATACAAAGAAGCAACAGTTGAGTACATAGGCTGGATATATATATATATATATATATATATATATATATATATATAATCTGGAATTTCTTCCTGTTAAACTACCCCTTGGGACACTGCTGCCAAAAACTCGGCTACCCCCGCAGTCACCCTTTGGTCAATGTCAGACAGACAGAATCCAACACTTCCACCGTGCAGAGGTTGCAAACCACCCAGGAGCGGGGACAGCACACGTTCACGCAGCATACTGTGCGGTGGACAATGAAAGAGAATATGCTCCACAGTATCCGGGACATTCAGGGAACATCTGCAGTATCTCTTGTTTCTGGGAATGTTCTGATATCTACCCCTGACAAATGCCGAGGGAAAGACATTCAGTCGGGCCAGCATAAATGCCCCCCTACGTTGGGCTGGGATTATTAACTTAGTAACATAGTTGACCCTGCTGTCTAAGATATTTAAATCATAGAATATGGGAGAGCAAACTCTATTTACAGCTGCCGCAATGTTTTGTCTCTCAACATCCTTTAGTCTGATCAGGACATTGTAAAAAATATGTTGCTCGCTTGAGTTGTACAAGGGCTCCAGCTCAATGCCTATAGATCTGATTTTATTTTCTAGGAGTTGGTACCATCTAGATTTGTAGGAATCCTTAAGCAGGTCAGAGAGCAGGCTTGATGGTAAACAGCGGAAATGGCAACGCAACCAGTATTTTATAGCAGTAGTCCCAGCCCAGTATTCCACTGTGTGTATGCCTAATTCCAAGCAATCCAAAGTCCTGCACACTATAGGGGTAGCCAACATGGGGCCAGATGTTTCTGGGAGTTGTACTATAGCAACATCTGATGGGTACCCCACTGGCTCCCTGCTGCCATGGCAACGGCTACTTTCCATTATCCATTGTGGGAACTAAGCCTGCACGCTATATCCAAATGGCGAACGCACACGCTGCAGCAAAGCACCGCTAGTTTTTTTTTAAAATGATGATTGGGTAGCAGTCAGAACACTGGGTTAGCGGGAAGAGTAGTCTCATCTGGTGTAAGGCAACTTCCTGCAGGTAATCAGGCCGCAGGGTTTCATGATGTACCTGTGTCGCCCTCTTACAGCTCAGAAGCTGTATTCAGTGGGGCTTACTCCCAGTTAACTGGGGAGATGGGTAAAGGTAAAGGTACCCCTGACAGTTAAGTCCAGTCGCGGACGACTCTGGGGTTGCGGCGCGCATTTCGCTTTACTGGCCGAGGGAGCCGACGTTTGTCCGCAGACAGCTTCCGGGTCATGTGGCCAGCATGACTAAGCCGGTTCTGGTTCTGGCGAACCAGAGCAGCGCACGGAAACGCCGTTTACCTTCCCGCTGGAGCGGTACCTATTTATCTACTTGCACTTTGACGTGCTTTCGAACTGCTAGGTGGGCAGGAGCAGGGACCGAGCAACGGGAGCTCACCCCGTTGCAGTGATTCGAACCGCCAACCTTCTGATCGGCAAGCCCTAGGCTCTGTGGTTTAACCCACAGCGCCACCCGCGTCCCGGGGAGAGGGGTACACAGTCTTAATTATTCCATACTGGGGCAGGGAGAGAGAGAAAGACCACAGTAGGAATGATTAAATCACCATTTCTATAAACGTCTTTTAGATGCGATTTGAACCCAGATAGGACTCCTTATTTTGTGGGTTAACCACAGAGCCTAGGGCTTGCCGATCAGAAGGTCGGCGGTTCGAATCACTGCGACGGGGTGAGCTCCCTTTGTTCGGTCCCTGCTCCTGCCAACCTAACTCCTGAAATGGGAAGGAAGAGCTACCGAGCAGCATTCCTGCCTAGCTTTACATTTTAAAATAATATTTATGCACAAAGCAGATACATGGAACAGGTGGGGAGTTGTGGGGGTTGGGGGGGGGAAACAAAACACATTGCAGAGCCTCCCCCCTTCAACCCCTCCCTCCAAATAGAGGCAAGACTTGACAAGCCGGAAGTCATATATATATATGTCATGCACCCACCCCCCGCTTTGGCGCAAAGTGATGCATGGGAGAAGCGGCGCCCGGGCGGGGGCTGTGTTAACCTGCGGTACTGGCCGCCGCAAGGTCTTATTTACCAGCTGTTCGTCTCGGCGGATCCCCGTTCATCCCGGGAAAGGCATCCTCTCCGGCTCCAGCCCTTTCTTTGCCCCGCTCCATGCAGAAGTGAAGAGCGCGCAGTACGCATCGAGGCACCCCTTGCCCTGTTTTTGCGTCCTTCTACCCTCCACCAGCAAGAAAAAGAGCCTCGGCGATAACAAACCCCTCCCCACCCCCCGTTTTCTCCCCCAACCCTTTCTTGATTGACAAAGTCAGGGTCCAATCCTCAGGCCCGGGTCAGTCGGGCTCCCGATGCTCGCCCTGCCCACATCCTGCTCCTCCTTTCCCCCCAGCGCTGCCTGGCGAGAGCGGCTTCTCTTCCTCCTCCTCCTCCCTCTCTTTAAAGTCCGCTCTCGCGTGTGCCACCTACCGAGACCTGCGTATTAAAATAAAATAGAAAATATGGTGGGAAACAATTTGCTTCTGTTGCTCAGCAAGAGCAAGCTGCTGCTTTCCCTTGCTCGGCAGTGCGGTGCCATCTCGCGCTATTCTTCTTCTCTGGCGATCCCTCCTCGTAGCCGAGGAAGATTGTCTTCCATGAACACGGTCTTAACGAAATAAAAAAATATAATATAAAAAAATCCCTTCCAGTAGCACCTTAGAGACCAACTAAGTTTGTTCTTGGTATGAGCTTTCGTGTGCATGCGCACTTCTTCAGATACACATCTGAATCTGAAGAATACACTGAGGAATACATCTGTATTAAACGAAACTGATCTGCAAAAATGTTACATGGAAAAAATACGAGAGAATCATAGAATTATAGAGTTGGAAGAGACCACAAGGGCCATCCAGTCCAACCCCCTGCCAAGCAGGAACACCATCAAAGCATTCTTGACAGATGGCTGTCAAGCCTCTGCTTAAAGACCTCCAAAGAAGGAGACTCCACCACACTCCTTGGCAGCAAATTCCACCGTCGAACAGCTCTTACTGTCAGGAAGTTCTTTCTAATGTTTAGGTGGAATCTTCTTTCTTGTAGTTTGAATCCATTGCTCCATGTCCTCTTCTCAGGAGCAGCAGAAAACAACCTTTCTCCCTCCTCTATATGACATCCTTTTATATATTTGAACATGGCTATCATATCACCCCTTAACCTTCTCTTCTCCAGGCTAAACATACCCAGCTCCCTAAGCCGTTCCTCATAAGGCATCGTTTCCAGGCCTTTGACCATTTTGGTTGCCCTCCTCTGGACACGTTCCAGCTTGTCAGTATCCTTCTTGAACTGTGGTGCCCAGAATTGGACACAGTATTCCAGGTGAGGTCTGACCAGAGCGGAATACAGTGGTACTATTACTTCCCTTGATCTAGATGCTATACTCCTATTGATGCAGCCCAGAATTGCATTGGCTTTTTTAGCTGCTGCATCACACTGTTGACTCATGTCAAGTTTATGGTCTACCAAGACTCCTAGATCCTTTTCACATGTACTGCTCTCAAGCCAGGTGTCACCCATCCTGTATTTGTGCCTTTCATTTTCTTTGCCCAAGTGCAGTACTTTATATTTCTCCCTGTTAAAATTCATCTTGTTTGCTTTGGCCCAATTCTCTAATCTGCTAAGGTCATTTTAAAGTGTGATCCTGTCCTCTGGGGTATTAGCCACCCCTCCCAATTTGGTGTCATCTGCAAACTTGATCTGGAGACATTGCACACACACACCTTTGTAAATCAAGAAAATCTTTAATAAATAAATAAATACCGAGAGAGAGAGAGAGAGAGAGAGAGAGAGAGAGAGAGATAACAAAAAACAAAAACAAAAAAAGATTTGCCTTGAGAGAGTCTTTAAACCTCTTCTCTCCAGGATACTGGACTGGATGGGCCATTTGCCTGATCCAACAGGTTATTCTTAAACACATTTGCAACCCAAGCTTATGCACGTTTTATTGGATGCAAGCTGATTTCGCCAGGATTTAGAATAACAGAGTCAGAATTGTGGAGCTGGAGGGAACATGAGGATCATCTAGTCCAACAATTTCAACAAAAAACTGACCTTCTCCAATTCACTCAAAAATGGTGCCAAACTGTTGCAAATAACCCCCGAACGGTATGGCGGTGGAAACAGAGGGGTATTTATCATGGGGGGGGGGGAATCTGGCATCGGCAATTTTACTCGCTTAGAGTTTTTTCCAAAAAAATGTTTTTCCTCGGGTTAAGTCGCCGAGTCCTGATTTTTTCCCCTATGATAAAAACCCTTCTGTTTCCACCGCCAAACCTTTCAGGGGGGAATTTGCAACAGTTTGGCACCATTTTTGAGTGAATTGAAAAAAGTCAGATTTGTGGTGAAATTGTCATGTCTGCCTTTGTCTTACCCTCTCTGAGCAGGCAGGTATCTGGTCTGCTGACAACATGATAACATGGACTTTGAAGTCCACTTGGGATTCCTACCCATGTGGTTGAAGCCTGGGCAAGTGCCCTTATTAACCCATCAAAGTCGAGGGTCTGAAAGCTGCATGATGAGCAATCTCAGTGCAGACAGCAAGAGCCAATTGTTCTCTTCTTCATTCGGAAGGGTCTGAACTCGCAGCCTTATGTTTGCAGGGAGTTTTTGTACCTTCTCCGGTTGCTATGGAGATGGTTGCTGAAGAGCTGAACTATTGCCTTTAAAACCTCTCGGTGTTTTTGCACAGTTCTGCTGGTTGTTCATTTGCTGGACGCAGCCGCTCTGAGAAGAGGGAGTGAACGTCAGAAAGCTGTGTGCTTCTTGAAGAACATCTGAAGCCAATGAGGTCCACAAAACAAAATAGCCGCAGTAGGTGGAGTTAAGGTGAACGAGAGGCTGGCACTAAAACCATGCTCAAAAGTTCTGTTGGTGAATTTTTAAAAAAAGATTCTTTATTACAGAACAATTTACATAAACACAACGAAAAACATAAACACAACGAAAAACAACATAAACAGACCATAGACACTAACAACACCTCATTTGACATTGTTGTTGTTGTTCAGTCGTTCAGTCATGTCCGACTCTTCGTGACCCCATGGACCAGAGCACGCCAGGCACGCCTATCCTTCACTGCCTCTCGCAGTTTGGCCAAACTCATGTTAGTAGCTTCAAGAACACTGTCCAACCATCTCATCCTCTGTCGTCCCCTTCTCCTTGTGCCCTCCATCTTTCCCAACATCAGGGTCTTTTCTAGGGAGTCTTCTCTTCTCATGAGGTGGCCAAAGTACTGGAGCCTCAGCTTCAGGATCTGTCCTTCCAGTGAGCATTCAGGGCTGATTTCTTTAAGAATGGATAGGTTTGATCTTCTTGCAGTCCATGGGACTCTCAAGAGTCTCCTCCAGCACCATAATTCAAAAGCATCAATTCTTCGGCGATCAGCCGAATTTCACATTAACACCCTTTAACAATACATTACAAATTTGACATTACATACCCTTTAACTTCCGATTCACCTCATTGTGCTTTTTATACCTTACTAGTCTATACACAAAAGGGACCCAGGTGGCGCTGTGGGTTAAACCACAGAGCCTAGGGCTTGCTAATCAGAAGGTCGGCAGTTCGAATCCCTGCGACGGGGTGAGCTCCCGTTGCTCGGTCCCAGCTCCTGCCCACCTAGCAGTTCGAATGCATGTTAAAGTGCAAGTAGATAAATAGGGACCGCTTCGGCGGGAAGGAAACCGCCTTTCCGTGCGCTGCTCTGGTTCGCCAGAAGTGGCTTAGTCATGCTGGCCACATGACCCGGAAGCTGTACACCGGCTCTCGGCCAATAAAGCGAGATGAGCGCCGCAACCCCAGAGTCGGACACGACTGGACCTAATGGTCAGGGGTCCCTTTACCTTTACCTTTAGTCTATACACACTTTATTTTTATTATTCTTTTCAGATGGAAGGGTAATTATGAGTTACATGCAAGTATCTGGAACTGAACCCCCGATGATGATGATGATGATGATGATGATGATGACAGTAATAATAATAATTTATTATTATTTGCACCCCACACATCTGGCTGGGTTTCCCCAGCCACTCTGGGCGGCTTCCAACAAAGATTAAAATACATTAACAGATCACAGATTAAAAACTTCCCTGAACAGGGCTGCCTTCAGGTGTTTTCTAAATGTTGTGTAGTTGTTGATCCCTTTGACCTCTGCTGGGAGGGCGTTCCACGGGGCGGGCGCCACTACCGAGAAGGCCCTCTGCCTGGTTCCCTGTAGCTTTGCTTCTCGCAGTGAGGGAACCGCCAGAAGGCCCTCGCCGCTGGATCTCAGTGTCCGGGCTGAACGGTGGGGGTGGAGATGCTCCTTCAGGGATACAGGACCGAGGCCGTTTAGGGCTTTAAAGGTCAGCAGCAACACTTTGAATGCAGTTTTAAGATCAAGAGCAGCTTCACAAGAGGACAGCAGAGAAGGGGAGGCTAGCCTTATCCCAAAGGCAGCTTCCCTGAGTTAAGCATGCCTTGGAAACTCTGCAGGACGGTGTTGTGGGGGGGTACATACTGTCCCAAAGGGGCAGTGTGAAGTGCAGAAATTATGGGTGGGGAAAGGCTTAAGCACCTCTGCTGATTCTTTGTCCTAAAATCCCTTCCCTTTTCTTAAAACTGCTATTCTTTTCTCTCTTTTCTAAGTTTCTGCTTGGGCTCAACAGCATGGAACATGTAGGTGGGCCAGGAAGGCAAAGCTGGGAGATGATGCTGGGCAAGACATACCCTATTTATTTCATAAATTTTATATGCCCCTGTATTGTTCAAAAACACACATCCTCAAAGTGGCTTATGAAAAGATAAAGTATTGGAAGTGTTAAATAAGCTCAGAATAGAAAGAGAGGTTCAGTAGAATAGAAATTTTTATAATCAAGTGATATATAATAATTACGTTAAATGACTTTATTGTAAGGATTTATATTCTGTGAGTGGAAGGAAGGATATAGGGTTTAAAATACAGGAAGATGTTTATTAAAATATTGGAAACTGCCAAAGAGGAATAGTAGTGAACTTTAGATAGGGAGGTTCGGAGGAGGTCAATTGGATGTAATAAACAGATAGGTTTGAAGAAAATGTAAGTGTATTAGATATTGTTTGTTTTGTATTGTTGTTTTGTACTTGTATTGTCTATTCTTGCTTTTTATTTGTGATTTTTAAGTGTTAAAAAAAGGTGGAAAACCAATTAAAAAATTTAATAAAAAAATGAAAAGATAAAATACTAAAATCCAGAAAAAACGACGACCCGACTTTAAAAAAATACAAAAGTTAAAATACTAAAACAGATTAAAATGGCTTCATCCGTCTAGGCATCTGGGTTGGCTCGACTAAAGAAGGGTGCTTTCAGCAAGCGCCGAAAAGAGCGCAGGGAAGACACCTGCTTGATCTCAATAGGCAGGGAGTTCCAAAGTGAAGCTGTTGCCACACTAAATGATTGAGTTCTTACCAATGCAGGAATGGTTATTATGCGGCACTTGCAGTAGTTCCAATGCCACCGATCGAAGCGGCCAAGTGGGCATGTGTGGGGCGAACTGATCTTTGCAGGCACACTGGTTCCAAGTTGCTAAGAGCTTTATATACTCATAGTAGCACCTTGAACTTGGCCCGGTAAGCAGATTGGCAGCCGGTGCAGCCCTGAACCGCCTGGGATAAACTCCACCCTAGGTGAAGAGCAGAAAGGATGGAACAGAGGAAGACAAAAGGTGCAGAAGGACAATGCATTTTTAAAGCACTTAATGGGTGAAGAGTCTGTAAGCCGAGGTGTTGCTGTTGCGATGTGTTGTTGCTATTGGTGATAAAAATTCAGATGAGAGGGAAATGAGGAGGAGAAGGCAGAACAGCTCCCGAAACCATTCTTCTTCTTTGGCGATCCCTCGAAGCCGAGTAAGATTGTCTTCCATAGACACGGTTTTAACAATGAGTCCGTAAGTGACTGTGGAGGCCAATTCTGGATCCACACATCCTTCCACAGTGGGGACATTGGTTTCCTGGCAGGAGTTGATCACGGTGTGCATTTGCCAAGCGTGCCTTCCTCCTAGCATGGTCTTCACAGCATCACTTAATGGTGATTGGAGTGGTCAGATGTGTCCCTCTTTCTCTCTGAAGACCCTCAAAAGAGCCTCAAACCCACCACCATCTCAAGCGACCGCTTCTGGGTAGAAAGAACACCTTTGTTTTAAAGCCATAGCTGTCAACTTTTGGATTTGAAAATAAGGGATTTTTTCAAACTTTCGGATTTGAAAATAAGGGATGCCGCGAGGGCGGTGCAATGGCACCAAGTAGCCTCGCCACCCTGCGCTCCAGAGGCTGCGCGCGAACGGGTGAGCGAAAGAGCGAGCGCGTAGACGGCAGGCAGGCTGGCTGTCTGGTTGGGCGTGAGGATCTGGCTGCACAAGGCATGCAAGCTCCGCCCCCAGTCGGTCTCAGACTCCTTATTGGCAGCCGAGCAACGCAGCTGAGGAGCCTCCCTGGCCGGCAGGGAGGGAGAGGAGCTGCTTCCTTTGAAATCCGGGAAATCTAAGGGATATCAACAATCCGGGAAAGCAGCGGGAGACGGCATTGGAATAAGGGAGTTTCCCGCAAAAAAAGGGAGGGCTGACAGCTATGCTTCCTCCTAGCATGGTCTTCACAGCATCACTTCATGGTGACTGGAGTGGTCAGATGTGTCCATCTTTCTCTCTGAAGACCCTCAAAAGAGCCTCAAACCCACCAACATCTCAAGCGACCGCTTCTGGGTAGAAAGAACACCTTTGTTTTAGAGCAGCCAAACCCAGCTGGCTCACAACTAGCCATTTTCTCCACCTGGCTTCTACACCCATTGATGGGACGGCGAAACAAACTCCACCAACGGCCGATTGTCCATTTTGGCTTTTATTGTACTCTGCCGTCATTTGCGGTTATTTTTACAAATAAGTCGATGGTCTTTGGCAGGCTGAGTTGCTTGGCTCGAAAACCGATGAGATGAACACTGAGTCATAAATAAAACTTTTAACAAAATTATTTATGCAACAATATACATTGGCTCACATCTTGATGCCCTTTAACGCTTCCTATTTTTGCATTATTGATTAAACCCAGCTGCCACTTTCATTCTTCCCCCACGTAAAAATATCTAGTGAAAATCACCCTTCAGTTGAGCAAGCCATCTATTAACGTCACAATTAACAGCTCCCATCCCTGCTTGTCTTATTTAGCACAAGGTGGGAGTGGAGGAGGAACTTTTTGTGTGTGTGTCAACGAAGGCAGGTGTGCACAACTGAACCAAATGCAACCCACCGTTAGTGCATGTTTCAGAGGCTAGAAAAATCTCCCGGGACCACAAAAGCAGGTGGGTTGTCATAAACCTCACAAGCCACAAAGTATGATTGCTGGGCTGTATTCCACTGGATACAGGATACTGGATACAGGGACGCGGGTGGTGCTGTGGGTTAAACCACAGAGCCTAGGGCTTGCCGATCAAAAGGTCAGCAGTTCGAATCCCCGCAACGGGGTGAGCTCCCGATGCTTGGTCCCTGTGTTATGCTGGGTGGGGGGACATGCTCACCGAGATCCCTGGGCATTGTACCCTCACTTCAAGTACTAGCCTATCTATCAACTCTTTCTATTGCTAGTCATCGTTTCGCTTTTCATAGAATCATAGAATCATAGAGTTGGAAGAGACCACAAGGGCCATCCAGTCCAACCACCTGCCAAGCAGGAAACACCATCAAAGCATTCCTGACAGGTGACTGTCAAGCCTCTGCTTAAAGACCTCCAAAGAAGGAGACTCCACCACACTCCTTGGCAGCAAATTCCACTGTCGAACAATAGAGCACGGTTTATTAAAGCACGGTTTAATGTATTCCCCTCAAACGTCCTTTTTCATAGATTTTCTAGGGGCCAAGTTTCGGTCTTATGTGCCTGTGATAACCGTTCGATTGAATCTCTTCATCACATAGTGTTTGTCTGCCCCTTGTATTCTGCCGCCTGAAAGACTCTATTACTTCCATTAACTCAAAAATTACCGGGGTATTTGGAAGAGTCTTACCTTGCTCTTCTGTTGCAAGATTCAGACTCGATTATAACCCTACATATGGCAAAATTTCTGACATCAGTTCTGACACTTAAGAAACGCAATGGATTGTTATATACAGCTTGAAATTTTAATTTAATTTTTATCATATTTTATTCAATTGAGTATCCCTTTTAATCTATTTTACTGTTAGCAATTATAAACCAGACTGTGCTGTTTCTGTTTTTGGTTGTTATGTCTATGGGCTTAAAGCCGAAATAAAATGAGTTGAGTTGAGTGCTTGGTCCCTGCTCCTGCTAACCTAGCAGTTCGAAAGTACGTCAAAGTTCTGGCGCTCATCTCGCTTTATTGGCCGAGGGAGCCGGCGTACAGCTTCTGGGTCATGTGGCCAGCATGACTAAGCCGCTTCTGGCGAACCAGAGCAGCGCACGGAAACGCCGTTTACCTTCCCGCTGGAGCGGTACCTATTTATCTACTTGCACTTTGACGTGCTTTCGAACTGCTAGGTTGGCAGGAACTGGGACCAAGCAATGGGAGCTCACCCCGTCGTGGGGATTCGAACTGCCGACCTTCTGATCGGCAAGCCCTAGGCTCTGTGGTTTAACCCACAGCGCCACCTGGGTCCCTTAGAGTCAGTGCATAAATGTGCTGAATTGCTTGCAAGATTACTTACATTGTCCTCTTTTGGGTGTGTGTGTGTGTGTGTGTGTGTGTGTGTGTGTGAGATTGCAGGGGGTTGGGCTAGATGACAGTTCTGATACTACCTATTAGCAATCACAGCTTTTCTGCAATAACATGGTATGTATCCCCAAACTGTCCAAAATCTGCATTGGGACAATATCTGTATTAGGATAAACCATAATGGCAGCACAGATTCTGGAGGGCTAGTACAATGTGGAGGAGAAAGGGAAAGGAGAATGTTGTTAGCTGATTTGAGACTCCTTCGGGTAGTGATAAAGCGGGATATCAAATCCAAACTCTTCTTCCAATCCAGATTTGTGTATGGTTTCCCCCTTTGCCTTTTTCTCTCCCAAAGATCTCCCTCAAGGCAGTGGAGATTGAGGATCAGCCTTTCTTCTCCTAGATGGGCTGTTTTCCCAGGTGGATGAGCCCCATACGCCCCTCTATGATTCCCTCTACAGCATGTGCAAATACAAATATAAATATCTTTATTACGGTCAAAGACCAGAGAACAGATAATGACAATCCATAACCAGAAATAGTATTGGAGATTGAGTTATATTACAGAACAAGTTGAAGTTAGCCCGTTCAATAATGGGCGCTAGAGGAGGAGGAGGCAGGAGGAGGCAGAACAGCGGCCACTGGGGGGTGGAGAGGGGCTCCCTCCCCCTTCTGAAATGTAATCTGGAGCGGTAGCGGCGGCGAGGATGGGGCGGCCCTCTGCGTCCGTGCGAGGCAGCGGCGCTGGCGCAACTGACAACGCGCATGCGCCGCCGCTGCCTCGTGGACACGCCCCCCTCTCCGCCCGCTCCAATCCCTGCGTCCGAGTGGGACACGGACATGCGCAGTAGCACAATTCCGTGACACACGGACTGGACGCAGGGACACAGCAACTTTATTATATAGGATTAGAACCCATCTCATAGAACTGATATTTACATTTAAAATTAAAATTTAAAACTTAAAATTTTAAAATTTTACATTAATAGATCTTTACCACCTATTAACATGTGCAGAAACTGCTTTCATGACCTTTGGACCCACTATTGATCTTGTCCGCTCAATCTGCTGGAGCCTGTCTTTGCATGCAGGGAAAGACCCTAGCTCACTAAGGGTTTGAGACTCAGTGCAACCCCCATGTAAGATGCAGGCTCACTGTATTATAAAACTAGGAGCCACCATTGCGGAACCTTAGCACAGTCACTCAGATCAGTTTTATGGAGGGGAAACAATTGGCGCATGCAGCTTGGAGTTGGGCCAAAAGGAAGGGGGAAAGGTTAGTTATCAATGCCCTGTTGAAAGCAAACATATTCACAAGATGGTGCTGTTACTCCATCTGTGAATTAGCATTTTGTGCCCGGGAAAGCTATCAGAGGGATCGTTTGTTTTCGTTTGCAATTGAAAATCACTTGCAATGCGCTCTTAAGAGCACCAGAGATAATAATAATAATAATAATAATAATAATAATAATAGTAGTAGTAGTAGTAGTAGTAGTAATAATAATAATAATAATTTGTTATTTGTACCCCGCCCATCTGGCTGGGTCTCCCCAGCCACTCTGGGCGGCTTCCAACAAAAATACTACCATTTATCACAGGGAGAATAGCATTCATGTTTATAATTTTGCTCCTCATCGCAACTAATTCTTTTTGCCGAAAAAAAACTTTGCCGAAAAAGACTCACATTATAATTACCGTATTTTCCAGTGTATAACACGCCCCCATGTATAACACGCCCCCTATTTTTTGGGACTCAGAATTAAGAAAATGCACTATGCACTATCCGTGTATAAGATGACCCCTTATTTTAAACTTCAAAAATTTAGGAAAAAATATAGTCTTACACATGGAAAAATACGGTAAGTGGATTCAAATGCTCGTGTATTTATTTTAGGGTGGCCATACTTCTGGATTTCCCTGGACAAAAGCATGTCAAAGTGCAAGTTGATCAATAGGTACTGCTGCAGCGGGAAGGTAAACAGTGTTTCCATGCGCTGCTCTGGTTCGCCAGAAGCGGCTTAGTCATGCTGGCCACATGACCTGGAAGCTGTACGCCGGCTCCCTCGGCCAATAAAGTGAGATGAGCGCCGCAACCCCAGAGTGGGTCACGACTGGACCTAATGGTCAGGGGTCCCTTTACCTTTAAAGGACCCCCTGGATGGTTGAGTCCAGTCAAAGGCGACTATGGGGTTGTGGCGCTCATCTCGCTTTCAGGCCGAGAGAGCCGGCGTTTGTCCATAGCTTTCCAGGTCATGTGGCCAGCATGACTAAACCGCTTCTAGCAGAACGGGACACCGTGATGGAAACCAGAGTGTATGGAAACGCCGTTTACATTCCCGCCGCAGTGGTACCTATTTATCTACTTGCAGTGGCATGCTTTCGAACTGCTAGGTTAGCAGGAGCTGGGACAGAGCAACGGGAGCTCACTCCGTCGCGGGGATTCGAACCGCCAACCTTCTGATCAGCAAGCCCAAGAGGCTTAGTGGTTTAGACCACAGCCGAACATGTCCAGCACATCTGCGGCATGAACAACCCACTTTCCTTTCCCTTTTGTAGGATCTAGTCAACTTATTAACTGTGAGAGAGGAAAGCCTTATGGAAGAATGGGTAGCACGGTTTATTCCAATATAAGCTGCTGCTATCAGTCAGCAATATCTGCCAATTATACCATAAACATCAATGCCATTGTTGCCCTAGTAACATACCTAGCAAAATCATAAAAGACAGCTTGTAACGTACACAGAGTTAATGTGAATAGGGATCATAGGTATCAGCATATAAAGCCTTCCTTCCTTCCTTCCTTCCTTCCTTCCTTCCTTCCTTCCTTCCTTCCTTCTTTCTTTCTTTCTTTCTTTCTTTGTCAAAATGATTTTTATTACTTTTACATATAATCACAATACATAACATCGTGTCCTCTTATTAAATCTCTTGGCTCAACTGAGCCTAAACGACTTCACTCCCTCCCTCCTAATGGTTTACAATATTAAATTTTACTTTTTTTGCGTTTCCTGTCCTATTCTTGTTATATCATTACTTAAAATATTAAATTACTCAACCTGAATAGGTAATTAATTCATCTTAAAAAGATAAAGGTAAAGGACCCCTGACAGTTAAGTCCAGTCTTGAACAACTCTGGGGTTGCTGCGCTCATCTCGCTTTACTGGCCGAGGGAGCCGACGTTTGTCCACAGACAGTTTTTCTGGGTCATGTGGCCAGCATGACTAAGCCGCTTCTGGCGAAACCAGAGCAGCACACGGAAATGCCATTTACCTTCCCACCAAAGCGGTACCTATTTATCTACTTGCACTTTGACGTGCTTTCGAACTGCTAGGTTGGCAGGAGCTGGGACCGAACAACGGGAGCTCACCCCGCCGCGGGGATTCGAACCGCCGACCTTCTGATCGGCAAGCCCAAGAGGCTCAGTGGTCAGATTACACCCAACATTGAGGGACCTACCAATAGGGTGTTGTGGCTGTCCAGGCATTCCCACCCACAACACATAGGTTTAGTTGCCAGGTCACACCGCAACACGTGCCCTCTTTGAGGGAGGACCCGATAAAGTGTAATGCTGGTAGTCAACAAAAGAGGTTTAAAGACTCTTTCAAGGCAAATAATAAAAAAAATGTAGTATAAACACCGACAACTGGGAGACACTGGTCTGTGAGTGCTCCAGTTGAAGAACACCAAAGGTGTCATGGGTTTTGAACCTGGTATCCAAGCCATGTTTGCTCCCAAGGATGGGTGGGTGGGTGAGTCATGGGAGTAGCCCCCTAAAAACTGTGTGTGCTTTTTTTAGGGGGGGGGGTATTAGACAACTGGCTTGGTGGGTCCCTCCCTCCGTAATTGGAAAGCTGTAAGAGTTAGCTGTGGAAAACCAGTGGATGTTATCGGGGCTGAATGAAGATGGCGACTGTCCATGATTTGGCTTTTGGAATCAGAGTATCAAGGGGCAAGGCGATCGTATGGAGATGAAATATGGACTTCAATCCACACGGAGACATTGTTTGTTTTGATTTATCTTGCTTGTTGGAATACATCAGAGGCTGAGAAAATATAGGAAGGGTAAAAAGCAAGGACAAATAGTTGATTAGATAACTCCAGAGTTTGAAGCATGGGAAACCTCAAAATAAATTTAAATAATAATTTGGCAGAATTGGAACTTTTCTTTTTTTATTATTATTGATAATTGGATAAATAATTTGAAATGTAATCTGGAATGTTTCAATGTGATTATGTTGTATTGGAAACCTTTATAAAAATGATTTGGGGGAAAAAAGGAAAGCTGTAAGAGTTGCCAGGGGTCCCCCGGCAGAGATGTGGGGCTCTGCAGGTGGCTTTTGACATCCTGAGCTTGCGATTCACTGCTCTACTTAAAATGGTGTTTAGTCCCTATAGTAAAGCTGGAGCAAATGGAAACCCATTTAATTTGTCTTATTTAGTGACTCCCCGAGGCGTTACGGTTGTGGGCGAGGACTGTAGGCAAAAATGCAGGTTGGAAGACAGCCACTACGGTACTTGAAGGCTTGGATTGAACTCACTGCCTATAGATAATCCACTTAGCAGAGGAAAACAGATGTATTGAGGAACAATTTAACTCAGCGATTAGTCACTCGCGATCCCAGATCTAGGACTGGCAACATTCCCAGAGAGGCGAGAGGAAACCTATGCCACATTCCTAATGTGCGGATCTGTGTTTAAATATAGGGGCATACTGAATGTTTTGCTATTTTTGCCCCCTCCGCTCCAAAATAATACAAACATTTACCTCGTCTGTTGTACTGTTTCCTTGACCCAGGGCTGCTTTGGTGCCGTGATGATGTCTTGTGTACCTAGCCGATTCCAACCCTGCATGTAGGCAGGAACAGCATAAGACATTTTGCTGCCAGAAGCGAAAGCCACATGGCAATCACAGCTCTGGCCACTCCCCGCCCCTCAGCATCTGTTGCCCGAGGCAGCTGCTGCATTCTGACAGTGTGGTATAATGGTTAAGAACAGATGACTCGTAATCTGGTGAACCGGGTTCGCATCTACGCTCCTCCACATGCAGCTGCTGGGTGACCTTGGGCTAGTCACACTTCTCTGAAGTCTCTCAGCCCCACTCACCTCACAGAGTGTTTGTTGTGGGGGAGGAAGGGAAAGGAGAATGTGAGCCGCTTTGAGACTCCTTCGGGTAGTGATAAAGCGGGATATCAAATCCAAACTCTTCTTCTTCTTCTTCTTTTTCATATTAGGGCCAGCCCTGTATGCAGGCACTGCCAAAACACCAAAGGAAAGCATGTTCAACCCTGCTGGCTATTTGCTCCCACCCCTACAGCCGACCAAGTTGGACCGTGGGTTGGTGAGGAGGTAAAGGTCTGGCCCATCTGGCTTTAAAAGGCTCCCCACCAACAAGGACT
Organism: Darevskia mixta; assembly: GCA_034641385.1. Lineage (NCBI taxonomy): Eukaryota > Metazoa > Chordata > Lepidosauria > Squamata > Lacertidae > Darevskia > Darevskia mixta. The sequence continues at coordinate 41,457 of JAWWNH010000194.1, forward strand.
AAGCATATTCCATGGGCACAGAATGCTATCTGGCAGTTGGGTGCATCTGTGGTGGACAGGAAAAGGTAAAGGGACCCCTGACCGTTATGCCCAGTCATGACCGACTCTGTGGTTGCGGTGCTCATCTCGCTTTAGTGGCCGAGGGAGCCAGCGTACAGCTTCCAGGTCATGTGGCCAGCATGACAAAGCCGCTTCTGGCGAACCAGAGCAGTGCACGGAAACGCCATTTACCTTCCCGCCAGAGCGGTACCTATTTATCTACTTGCACTTTGACGTGCTTTCGAACTGCTAGGTGGGCAGGAGCTGGGAACGAGCAACGGGAGCTCACTCCATCGCAGGGATTCGAACCACCGACCTTCTGATCGGCAAGCCCTAGGCTCTGTGGTTTAACCCACAGCGCCACCTGCGTCCCTCTGCCCACCCGCCTACATCTACCCTATTAGATGTTACTCCTGCGTTGACTAATCTGAGCTTTCTGCTTCTGAGCTCTCTGTTCTAATACCCTCAAGGCCTGCCTGGTCCAGGGAGAAGGGTGTGTGTGTCAGGAATGCTTTCCAAGGACCCTGAGTCCGTCAGCTGTCTCTCCCCTGGTGCTTCTTCTTGGATTTGGATTTGATATCCCGCTTTATCACTACCCGAAGGAGTCTCAAAGCGGCTCGCATTCTCCTTTCCCTTCCTCCCCCACAACAAACACTCTGTGAGGTGAGTGGGGCTGAGAGACTTCAAAGAAGTGTGACTAGCCCAAGGTCACCCAGCAGCTGCATGTGGAGGAGCAGAGACGCGAACCCGGTTCACCAGATTACGAGTCTACTGCTCTTAACCACTACACCACACTGGCTCTATTCTTCTTCCTGCTGTTCCTCTTCCAATATTTCCCAGCTTCTGCCCTCTGCAGCCTCTGAACTATGCCCTTCTGCAAACCACTGTTCTAAATCTATAATGTCCTCCTGTTCTCAGGAAGGTTCAGGAGAAGGGGGCAGCTGGCCCCCACCATTCCTCCTCAGTCCAGCCCCTGACAGTGTGTGTTGTGTACTAGCCCTTCAGAGAAGCTTCAAGTGTGGGTTACCTTTCGAATCTATTCCATGACTGCCTGTGAATCGGCATTACCTTGGGGGCCATGCGTCAGCGGTTTCCCCGGGGACGGATCCGGCCTGCCAGTGCAGCTTTCAGGCCCAGCCCGCAACGGAGAAAATACTGCATTCTCTCCCTTCCGCCCTCTGGCTTCTGTGGCACAAAGCCTGCCGGGCCTGCCCACATCATTGCATTGTTAAAATGACTAGAATAGAACGAAACGTCAGATTATATAAGTGCTCTGTATAAATTCTTGCACAAAGCACAGTATATAGAGGAATGGCAGCCTGCATTCAGTGTGTAGGCAAGCGCTGTGGCAACGACATCCCCCCCCCCCCAGCCGTGGCCAGCAACGCTTGTTTGCTTGACAGAAGCTTGGCCACCAGTCTTAGACAGCAGGATTTCTTCTATATATTAGGGGATGCGGGTGGCACTGTGGGTTAAACCACAGAGCCTAGGGCTTGTCGATCAGAAGGTCGGCGGTTCGAATCCCCGCGACGGGGTGAGCTCCCGTTGCTTGGTCCCTGCTCCTGCCAACCTAGCAGTTCGAAAGCACGTCAAAGTGTAAGTAGATAAATAGGAACCGCTCCGGTGGGAAGGTAAACGGCGTTTCCGTGCGCTGCTCTGGTTCGCCAGAAGCGGCTTAGTCATGCTGGCCACATGACCCGGAAGCTGTACGCCGGCTCTCGGCCGATAAAGCGAGATGAGCGCCGCAACCCCAGAGTCAGACACGACTGGACCTAATGGTCAGGGGTCCCTTTACCTTTACCTTCCATATATTAACAATATCCAGACGTGCCCGCCTTTGAGCAAGAGCTGAGGTTGCTCCATGGACAGAGGAAACCTGCCTCAGTAGCAGAGCATATTCTTTAACAAGCACTTAAAATGCTCTTGTTGTGTGGCTAGGATCAGGACAACTTGAGGGCTGGTGGCCAAGGCTCTGCTCCTCACCTGGGGAGGCTGGGTGGAAAGGCAGCAGTTCCCCATAACCGGCAGAAATTCCCCTAACCCTGTTGCCAAGCCTCAGTTATTTTAATATCTGGAAGCTTTTCTCCCTGTGTATAATGAGAAGCTTCCTCAAATGTCCCTTAAATTATCTTGCACCTGCCCCTTTAAGCACCTAGGATTCTCGCAGCTGTAGCAGGACAGCTTTAAGGCTTTATTGGGTTATTGTGATCTGAAAAGTCTAACTTGGCATAAGGCATGTTCGTACGGGCAGCAGCAAAATTGTACATGCACGTACCATTCTCGGAGAGAAAGCGGGTGTTGTAAGAATTTTAAGGTCTCAAATATAGAATAAATATTCATAAGTGCACACATATCTGAATATATAAACCATGAGTCTGAAACAGTATGGGAGAGCAATCTTGAAGCCATTTTGACTCTCCCAATGACCTCAAATATTCCTCTGCAGTAAGGGAGGCAAATGGGGAAAGTCTTCCCATTGTCTTTTTGCTTGCAAATCCTGTCTTAAGGGCATATTTGTGTATTAATAGGGTGAGCCTGTGACCTGGATTCAGGAACTAAAGTATTAACCATCACCAAAGAATGGCCAGGCTGCCCAGGTAATGCAATCAGTGACCATGATCACGTATCCTGACAGAAAGGATTTCTGCTGTAGACCCACCTCCAGTGATATAGGTATGATGATTTTGGGGCGGTCTTTGGCTAAGGGGGTTGGGCAATATCCAAAGTCTTTAAAGGTTCCTGCAATTAATCCAGAATGCGGCAGCTAGACTGGTGACTGGGAGTGGCCGCCGGGACCATATAACACCGGTCCTGAGAGAACTGCATTGGCTCCCAGTACGTTTCTGAGCACAATTCAAAGTGTTGATGCTGACCTTTAAAGCCCTAAACGGCCTCGGTCCTGTATACCTGAAGGAGCGTCTCCACCCCCATTGTTCAGCCTGGACACTGAGGTCCAGCTCTGAGGGCCTTCTGGTGGTTCCCTCACTGTGAGAAGTGAGGTTACAGGGAACCAGGCAGAGGGTCTTCTCGGTAGTGGCACCCTCCCTGTGGAACGCCCTCCCATCAGATATCAAGGCAATAAGCAACTACCTGACTTTTAGAAGACATCTGAAGGCAGCTCTGTTTAGGGAAGTTTTTAATGTTTAATGCTGTATTTTGTTTTTAATATTCGATTGGGAGCCGCCCAGAGTGGCTGGGGAAACCCAGCCAGATGGGTGGGGTATAAATAATAACTTCTTCTTCTTGTTGTTGTTGTTGTTGTTGTTGTTGAGGGTCTCGCCCTCCTTGGAAGGAGGGGAGGGAAGTCTGTTGCAACAGAAAAATAAATATCTTAGAGCAAATTTATACCACGAGGTGCCACAGAAAGGCACTGGACATAGTAGGAGATCTATCGCACCCTGGTCACTGTTTCTTCGAGCTCCTGCCATCGGGACGGAGATACAGGACAATGAAGGTGAGAACAAGCTGTCTCAGGAACAGTTTCTTCTCCAGAGCAATTTCGGTCTTGAATGGAAAGTCTGGACTTTGAAGTCATTTTATTTTACTTGTTATATGTATTGTATTGTATTGTACTGTTTTAATTAGTGTTTTGTAGTTATTTTAAATTTATGTGGAGTGCCTTATCTGAGTGGATAGAGCAACTAAGTAATTTCATTGTTCCTGCAAGGGGACAATGACAATATACGGTATCTGATCTTATCTGATCTTATCTTATCTTATCTGATCTTATCTTATTTTAAATATCTGCCTTGCTTTCCAATGGATCCTGCCTCCATCCATTCTTCTCTGACCAGTCATGGACTTAGGGGGCTCAGAGTCCCATGGGGAGTTGGGCAGCAAAAGCCAAACCCCAATTTTCTACACTACGGGGGAAATGCTGAAATGGTGGCATAGATCCCAGTGCAAAATCTGGCAAGTGGAGACCTTGGATGAAACCATGTCCTGCTTTCAAACATACATTCTCCATCTCTGTCTCAGTCATGTCAAGTCAGTCCAGGCTGAAAAGGTACATTCCTATTGAGGAGCTATTCACAGAGCCCCATCAGTTAAACGACTCCATCCTTCCTAATGGTGCTGGCTGAGGCAATTCCCTTTCATTTTAGTTTCTGAGTAAGCTTCTGCTCTCAATTCACTTACTCTACTGTGTTCCCAGGGAACAAAAGAGATGGAATGACAAGTGCTCAACCCAATCTTCTTTTATTCTCCTTCGCCAAACGCACAACACAAACGCACAACACGCTCACGGCCTCGCTCCCCTCCAACACACACACACCTCTCCCCAGGAGGACAATTTAGTTGTTTTTCTTTCAGGGGTCTTGTTCAAAACCACCTCTTGATAATTTGTGCACAATTTCTAGCCTTGCGGTGACAAGCAACTACTGCTCCTTCTGTGAGAAGTGGCGCATTGCTGGCGCCAAGGACACAACTGCTGTGAAGAAGATCGCACTGCTGGCATCCTGGCTAACGCTGACAGAAGGAAGGTCAACACATAATAGCCAGGTGAGTGGCGCTTGCGTATTTCAAACAGGGCTGGACCAAACTGACAAGGACAATTTTCCAGCCACCTTGAAACTGGCTATTTCATTCGGGCAATATTTAGGGGGCGAGGTGTGGTGAAGAGACTAGGAGTGGTAGTTTTATGAATTTTGGGAAATTCAAAATGGCTGCCACTATTTTTTTAAAAACAAACAAACCAGCAGCCTTCTTTGCTGCTTCTTAGGGGTCGCCATGACAGTGGGCGGCAGCTGAATATCCCTCTAGAGAAACACACACTTTTACAGAGTGGGGGAAGATCGTTCTTCCGGCAGCTCATTTTATTTGAGAGATACGGTGCTAAATAAGGAAATTCAAGGAAATTCACTGAAAAGCAATGGGTAAAACTTGCTCGATGCAACAGCATCTAACCTTGCCACAGACAGATTGTAATAAATGGGCATTCAATAGCCAGCCTTGTCTGACTTCTGTGCTAGCAAACCAGCTCTTTGGGAACTGTCTGGACAGGGCCGGATTTAGGTTTGATGAGGCCCTGAGCTACTGAAGGTAATGGGGCCCTTTATACGTCCAGCTGTCCTTTGCCAACAACAAATTGTTGCTGTTTTTTTCTGTTGAATATATGCTATATGGTAATTTATGGACCTAATAGGTATCTAAAGCCATTTGCACATAACAAAATATGTATTTTATCAAAGTACAGTGATCCCTCGACTTACGAATGCCCCGACTTCCGTATTTTTCGAGTTACAAGGGATCAAAGCAGCTGCCGCTTCCGAATTTTTTTGACTTCTGATCGGAAGCCGCTTTAGATAGGGATTTTTCGACTACCGAAGATTTCTTCGAGCTCCGAATGCGTTCTGCAACGCATTCCTATGGGGACTCGACTTACGATTTTTTCGAGTTCCAGCGCTCTCATCGGAACGGATTACATTCGTAAGTCAAGGGTCCACTGTAATTGTTGAACTGAAATACAATTAAGAAGACGTATTTTGGGGGGGGGGCAAGTGTGGGGCCCTAAGCTATAGCTTGTTTAGCTCAGTGTTTTTCAACCACTGTTCCGCGGCACACTAGTGTGCCGTGAGATGTTGCCTGGTGTGCCGTGAAAAATTCGAAAGATCTCCGACCTCCTTCCCCCGGGAGGACCCAGGCGTCCTGGTGCCGCTAAAGCCCCGGGACCTGCGAAAGGGAATCCCGGCTCCCGCTTCCTGCAAGACCCCCTCCTCCCCGAAGGGACCCAGGAGTCCCGGCTCCAGCTCCGCCCTTTGTTCCGTCCCCCGTCCTCGCCCCGCGCTCCGCTCACCGGCTGTGCGCGTCTTGGCGCGCCCCGGGCCCGGCTCCGCTACCTGGGCCGGGGCGCCTCCCGCGCGGCTCTCGCTCTCGCTCTCTCCCTCTCCAGCTCGGCCTCCTCCTCCGCTGCCGCCGCTGCCACCTCAACGGAGGAGCCCCGAGGAGGAGGAGGACGGCCGGCCCGGCCTGGAGGCAGCAGCGCCGAGGAGGACGAGGAGCCCAGGCCAGGCCGACCCCCGGGGAGGGGAGAAGCGGGAGGCGCCTCGAGGAGCATGCGGCTCCGGCTGCCCCGCGGCACGGCCAGCGAGTGAGGCCCGTACCTCCACAGTGCCTCCTCCTCTCCTCCTGCATCCCCTTCGCCCGCGGTCGGGATGAGGCGGCGGAAGCCGCGTTGACAGGCGGAGGTGGGAGAAAGGGGTTGACAGGCGGAGAGGGTGGGGGCGGCCAGCGCTGTGGGGAGCTGTGTCGCCCCGAAAGGAGAAGCTCCCTTGGGGGAGGAGGAGAAGAAGAAGAAGAGGAGGAGCCCCCCTGGGGTAAAGTAGGGGCTGCGGAGGGTGAAGAGAATGAGGGAGGGAGGGAGGAAAGAAGGAAATAAACAGGGAAGGAAGTATGGAAAAATGGAGGGAGGGAGGGAGGGAGAACAGAGGGAGGAAGGAAGGAAGGAAGGAAGGAAGGAAGGAAGGAAGGAAGGAAGGAAGGAAGGAAGGGGGAAGGACCTGAAGCAGCTAAGGAAATAGCCAAAGCCCCTCGCTCAGACAACACAATTTCCAAATTTCCAGACAATTTCCAGACAAAACAGGCCCAGGTTGCGCACTAAATAAAGTATTTTATAATTTTTCATATTTCTGTTTACTTACTATTTCATAATAAAGTAATTATAAAATACTTTCTTTGTGTTTATTTGATTCCTATTCAAGAGAATTACTTTATATATAGTCAATATAGGCACAGAGTTAAACTTTTTAACATTTTCTAATGGTGGTGTGCCTCGTGATTTTTTTCATGAAACAAGTGTGCCTTTGCCCAAAAAAGGTTGAAAAACACTGGTTTAGCTTATACATAAATCCGGCACTGTGTCCGGATTAAGGGTCAGCACCATTGCTAGCTGTAAAGCAACTTTTTCTCATCTTTATATAACACATTGTCTGTCATACTGTTGCTTAATCTTTGGACCAACAGAATCCACGTTGATTTTTCCTGTATCATAAATAGCATTCCTGAAGTACCTGTTCTGAAGCCTTGGCTTTTCTATATTTATATGCTTCCTCCTCCCCGCAGAACTATTATTAAGAGGAATAATCTGCATTTCTATTGTCTCCAGTGCAGTTTGCATCCCCCCATCTATCATGATGAGATGGTGACTCAGACTCTTGTCAGCTCCTCTGAGATATCAAACAATAGGGCTGAGGATTTGGTGCAATGGAAACCCTCTGAATGGGAGGTTCTCCCTGCTTGTTCATGCCACCTCCCCTGCCAATGAATCCTGCCTCAGCTATTATGGGATAGGACAGCTTGGGATGGGAGCCCCTTTCCAAAAAGCACATCACCAGTGCAGTGATAAATGGTGGCCATATACTTGTCAAACATGGACCACTTCTAAACACCATCTCCAACTCCTCGAAAGATTCCATCAACGGTGTCTCCGGAAAATTTTACACATCACTTGGGAAGACAGGTGAACTAATGCAGGTGTACCGGAAGAAGCAAAGATCACCAGTGTCGAAGCAATGATTCTTCAACATCAACTTCGTTGGACTGGTCATGTTGTTCGGATGCCTGATGATCGTCTTCCAAAGCAACTACTCTATTCCGAACTTAAAAATGGAAAGCGTAATGCTGGTGGTCAACGAAAGAGGTTTAAAGACTGTCTCAAGGCAGATCTAAAAAAAAAAAAATGTAGGAGAGACACCGACAACTGGGAAACACAATGGCCTGTGAGCGCTCCAATTGGATAACAGCCTTTCCCAAAGGTGTCATGGGCTTTGAAGACATTTGATGGTACCCCCCCTCCCCGATGGTGCCGGGGGCGGTACGCCCACCCACCCCCGTCAGTGGTTCTTTATAACAGATGCTTTGGGTTTATTCACTTGTTAACATAGGGGGAGTATTCGGCAATGCAACCAGCTACCTGCATCCTGAAGTGGTCCAGTCCATTGTGGTGCTGCCTTGCGTAGAGTCAGCCTTGTAGGAACAGTCCTGCTTAGCTCACCTGAGAACATGGTGTGATGCTTACGGGAAATAACTGCACAGCACCCAGCAGGAGAAGGGACAATAACTCCTTCTAGCTGACCTCTAGGGGTATTATAAAGGTAAAGGACCCCTGACCATTAAGTCCAGTCGCGGACGACTCTGGGGTTGCAGCGCTCATCTCGCTTTACTGGCAGAGGGAGCTGACATTTGTCCGTAGACAGTTTGTCCGGGTCATGTGGCCAGCATGACTAAGCCGCTTCTGGCGAAACCAGAGCAGTGCACGGAAACGCCGTTTATCTCCCCGCTGCAGCGGTACCTATTTATCTACTTGCACTTTGACGTGCTTTCAAACTGCTAGGTTGGCAGGAGCTGGGACCGAGCAACAGGAGCTCACCCCGTCGCGGGGATGTGAACCGCTGACCTTCTGATCGGCAGGCCCTAGGCTCTGTGGTTTAACCCACAGCGCCACCCGCGTCCCACCTAGGGGTATTATACAGCATGGCAAAATACTAAGTTTATATTTTTACTGGGAACTTCAAATCTTCACCTTGTCTCCTTCTGTTCCAGCCCATTACCACTTACCACGACCTCAATTACCGCTAATGAGATCCATATTGCCCTCATTCGCCTTCATAGGCTCACTGCCATTTATCATGTCTCCTTCAAGCTTTTTCTAGCAGCAGCCGGACTTGAAGATCCTATCTGGTTTTTAATTTTTTTTTTTTTTAAGTTCTAAGATGAGTTGAGCCATTTCCTTTATCTGGTATTGAGTTCCCTCATCGGTGCCGTTCCTGCACAAAACCCCATTGCATTAAAAAGATTTAATTTCAACAGAGACTAACAATAGACTGCTGATTGGAGAATGGTTCTTGGGGCTGTTTTCTGCACGATCTAAGGCTGCGTTGCACAGACATAACTTGAGTTCAAATCAGGATCCTGCTCTTCCTCCCTTCCACAGCTTGAATCCTGCTTTCCCCTGCTTCTGCAACACATTTGTCAAATATTCTGGCAAGCAAACTGGACAGTGGATGCAGGTAACTGGGCTTGGTGGTCTTAAGAGCCCCTCCTTTAGACGGCCACGTGCATTGTTTAACATTTTTCTTCTCCCTTTCCATGCTTTGTAACTGCTTCTACATTCAGCGGCGGAGCTAGCTGCTCAGGCACCTCTCCTGCCACCCTGAACCTTCCCGCAACCTTGCCAAGCTCTGCATGGCACATAGCCTACTTTTGTGTTTTCATTTTGTATTTGGTATTATTATGCCTTCAACCATCCTGAGACCTTCGGATGAAGCGCGATATACAAATTCAATAAAAATAATGGAAAACTTTTACAAATGTAAGAGTTGCACCTGTTGTTCCACCCACTTTTACCTCTGCCCCCTCCCCACCCCTGACATGTGGCCGCAGGGGCAGGCAGCCCTCTGGGTGAAAAGTGCCAGGCGACATAGGCAATCAGTGTGAAACAGGCTGTTGCCCTTTGCAGTTATGCTTTCTTATTAGAAAATGTGGGAAAACTTGAACGGCAGAAGTGAAAAGCAGACGGGTGAATAAACAATTATTGTGGAAAAATATGTTTGGAAACTACGGAGACGGAATGAAAAGATGGCGACGGTCCGCGATGGAACTTTTGGAGTCAGAAGAGTCAAGGGGCAAGGAGAATGTATAGTGATGAAATACGGCTTTAAATCCACACAGAGACATTGTTTGCTTTGATTTATCTCGCTTGTTGGATTACATCAGAGGTTGTGAGAAGATTGGAAGGACAGAAAACAAGGGACAAGTTGATCAGATGGCCTCCGGAATTTGAAGCATGGGAACTCCTAAATAAAAATTTAAATACGAATTTGGCAGATTTGGAACTTTCTTTTTTTATTAATAATTGGATAAATAATTTGGAATGTAATCTGGAATGTTTCAATGTAATTTGAATGTACAGTGGGACCTTGACTTACGAGCGATTCGACTTACGTGTTTTTTGACTTACGAATGACTTCCGGTAGAAACAAAATGGCCGCCGCAACCGAATTTTTTGACTTACGAATGGAAGTCGCGGCCGCTTTAATAGGATTTTTTTGACTTACGAATTTTCGACTTACGAATTTTCGACTTACGAATTTTTTCGCTCAATGCATTCCTATGGGGATTCGACTTACGGATTTTTTCGACTTACGAAAATTGCGTCGGAACGCATTATCGTCGTAAGTCGAGGTCCCACTGTATTGGAAACTTTAATAAAAATGATTTGAAAAAAAATGTGGGAAAACTTGGTCCATGATGGGTATTCTGCTAAAAAACAAGCAACTGATAATAATTTATATAATATTAATAATAACTTATTATTTATACCCCACCCATCGATAGAAGTAATGAACAGCTGGAAAACTTAGTTTGAATGGATAACAGAGCTAACATAATTATTTGAAGTGCTAGAAACACTTGGAACGTGCTGCAAAATAAGCTAAGGATTATTTTCAGAATTGTAAAATCTAGAGGGTAGGAACAGAAATAAACGGCAGTTCAAAGAGGGGGGAAAATAACCCTGGGCTAGAGTAATTCTTTACAACAAGGTTTTATTTTATTTTATTTTTTTCTTTGACAAAAAAAAACATTAAAGTTTTACAGAGTTGTAAATTATTTTTTTTGTGGTTTTCTTTTGGATCCAAACAAGCACTTATGTTACAATATATCCACCTCATCAACATGCAGCGCTGAATGCGGTATTTGGCTTTGGACGAGTTGCCCTGAAACCACCCCAGGGAGCTGATACCTGGCTACTTCTAGGAAGAGTATGGACTGGCCAGAAGTTTCACACAGAGGAGAGCAAGGCAAGGGCTGTAGGGTGGCGTCCAGCTTAATGCAAGTCAGCACAGCATCAGTAAGGTAAATCGCAGCCTCCGTACTGTGTTCGCTGGTCTTCCTGTGAAATTGAGATGGATGGCGACTTCAGGCGCTTATGGGAGACTACTTGCCTCAGGTCACCAAATCAGTCTTCGTTTGCCATCCACACACAATAATTGGTGCCATTTCAGTTTGGTTTTATCTCAGTTCGGATCTCCCCCTCTTCTCCTATTCCATTTCATGTAGTTTAAGCGGAAACCGTTTCCCAATTGCTCCCTCTCCTTTAGAATAAGCTATTCTCCTTCCCCCTGCTATGTTGAAGTGGTCGTAGCGATTGTCTTTGGGCAGTTTTAAAATCCAGTTCCCCTCCTTTGCAGAGTGCTTTGAGGCACAAATATTCTTGGCACTTGACAGCAGACTGAGAGCTTCGTAGCAGAAAATAGTTTGGTGATTTGAACGCCTTTCTTTAGGCCGTGAAATGCACCCTCGGAAATAACTCTAATACCAATAACAGGTAGATAGCCGTGTTGGTCTGTCATAGTCAAAATAAAATAAAAAAATTCCTTCCAGTAGCACCTTAGAGACCAACTAAGTTTGTTCTTGGTATGAGCTTTCGTGTGCATGCACACGAAAGCTCATACCAAGAACAAACTTAGTTGGTCTCTAAGGCAGTGTTTCCCAACCAGTCTGCCTCCAGATGTTTTGGGACTACAATTCCCATCATCCCTGACCACTGGTATTGCTAGCGAGGGATGATGGGAGTTGTAGTCTCAAAACATCTGGAGGCACACTGGTTGAGAAACACTGCTCTAAGGTGCTACTGGAAGGAATTTTTTTATTTTATTTTGTCTAATACCAATACTTTTTTAAAAAAACCCAACAACCAAGGATGCTGAAACCACCCTTCTTTTTTTGTAGGGTGCCTCCTCTTTAGTTTTTTTCTTTATGAAGGTTTACAGATGCATACACAATTTTCCTTTGCAGCCTGTCATTCAGCACGTCTGGCTGTTAACCAGAAGGCTGGTGGTTCGAGCCCACTGAGGGATGGCTGAGGGCAGGATTCCTACCTTGCAGGGAGTTGGACTAGATGGCATTCAGGCTCCCTTTCCAACTCTAGAATTCTATGGTTTCATCCTCCCAACACCTACTGGCTCCCATCCAACACTAGGTTGAGTGTGATGACCAGCCCTGGACTGAACGCATCGTTGTATTTGTGATGCGTGTCAGTAATGTTGCACATGTACGTATCCCATGATGGATGCAAAGTTTAAGAAATATAAGCAAACCACCCTATAAGAATGGAATCCATAAATGTTCACATTACCACATGAAAGCAAGAACTCCCAGCCTTGCAGTTTAGTCTAACTTTGTATAAATAGCTTTTTTTTAAAAAAAGGTAAAGGACCCCTGACAGTTAAGTCCAGTCGCAGACTCTGGGGTTGCGGCACTCATCTCACTTTACAGGCCGAGGGAGCCGGCGTTTTGTCCGCAGACAGTTTTTCCGGGTCATGTGGCCAGCATGACTAAGCCGCTTCTGGCGCAACGGAACACCGAAACCAGAGCAGCGCATGGAAACGCCATTTACCTTCCTGTCAGAGTGGTACCTATTTATCTACTTGCACCTTTTTTGGCGTGCTTTCGAACTGCTAGGTTGGCAGGAGCTGGGACCAAGCAACGGGAGCTCACCCCGTTGCGGGGATTCGAACCGCCGACCTTCTGATTGACAAGGCCAAGAGGCTCAGTGGTTTAGACCACAGCGCCACCCGTGCCCCTATAAATAGCTTATTTCGTGTTAATGACTCAGTAGTATGGGGGGGGGATATGGTCTCCAGTGCAACATGCCACAACTTTAGTAAATCTTAGAACTTTTTGACATTTGTGGTTTACCCCTGACCACTTATAATGTGACCCAGCTATTCAAGGGCTACTACAATAATATATGCCACTATGTTTATTAAAATAGGTTAGTCTAGTGTGAATGTCTGTAGCTTATTAAGTGATATGTTGAACTCGAGATTAGGAAGCACATTGAGCTATTTTATATATATATATAATTAGTTAATTGCACTTAAGTCTTGCTGATAAGCAGGCAGTGCTTAGAAAGGTCATTTAAAAATGGAACTAGTACTGGCTTACCCTATCCAAAAAGGAACTAGTTCAGTTCAAGCTCATCCAAATGAACTTTTTAGCTGATGGAAAGTTCATTCTCAGCAACTTTTTTCCAGCCTTCAGAATATTATGTGCTGCTGTGCTGAAGCATAGTGTCCAAAACTAAATCAGGGGCCACACACATGTAATAAGATGTCTTACAAGCAGACTGTTAACAGGTGAAACTTTCCCTATTAAAATTTCTAGTATTTCCCTAGTAGAATTTTCAAGTATTTCCATACTAGAAAAGGCTCACCCTGGATAATTTGTGGCAGCCACACAGCTGTTAAAGGCACAAGGCATCATTCGCTTCGTTCCTGCCTGTACTTCTTGCTGCAAGGTGCTCCTGTTGGGAGAAAGCAAATTTATTTAGGGAGGCTACAGGAATGCCTCACATTCCTTTCTTCCAATGGCTTAGCAGTAAAGCAGTAGTGATTAAGTGGCAAGTGTCCTTAGCAACAGCAGTGCCTGTGTATCTGCTTAAAAAGCCTTAGAACATTGCCTCCATATTTTGATTTATAACTTTCTCTAGAGATGTCTAACTTACGTTTATTTTTTAAAATGAAAGCCAAGACTCTGGGCCTCCTGCTTGGAGTCGAGGTGAGGGAATGAATGTGAAGGTGAACTAGAAAGCATACAAATTTCTACCCCAAATCAACTTAATTCACCTTTCGTTCAATCAGCAATCCTGGGAACTGCTTTCAGGTATAGTTCACAGATTTTAAAACTAGTTCAGTGAACTTTGTTCAACTAAACTAGCTCAATCCAACCACTGAATTCAGTGACAACTAAATTATGTCCCGTTGCATTCAATATGATTTAGAGATGATTAGCCCATTTCCTGGATTGAGAGCTTTCAATTTTACTGAACTCAGAGATAGGGACTCCCTCATTTATTTTTATGGTACTTTGATTGTAGTTTTTGATCGTTTGTTCCCTTCCTTGCCTGCCTTCCACACTAACATGTAAAAAGTAGAGTATCCACAGATCATGGAGCAAACTCTTACTAGTTCATTGACCACAATTCAGCTGCTCAAGATGGGTGCACCCTGTCTGAGGAGGAGAGAGGGGTACATCAAGCAGCCCCCTAACTCAAGCAGATGAGCCCTCACTCCTGGGAGAACCCGCTGATTCGTCAAGTGCTTTCTACTCAGAGTAAAACCAGCAAATCAAGGCTACATCTCAGCTCCAATATACAACAATGGGCCATGAAACTAGCAATTACATAGCTAACTAGAAGTCCTGAGGTCCGATATGGTTCAATTTATGTAACCACAGATTCGTCCAAACATGGCATCAAGGTTCTTGGGATAAAAGGCTGCACAATGTCTCATCTGTAGCTCAGGAGCTGAGAGCCACCAAAGCCAAGTTTTCATACAAGAGCTCTCCAGATCATAGGCTGGAGTGATATAAAACATGAAAGATAGGGCCCACTCTGCACACACACACCCTAAAAAGGTAGAAATATTTCAAAATTCTTATATAAACTTCATAGCCCACTTGCTGGTCTCCAAAATAAAAAGGCATAATTGAGACATTTTTCAGAGAACAAGGATCTTCTCTGCATTCCCCCCCTCCCACCCCAGTACGCAGAAAGAAACTCCTTCCTTACATAAACTCAGCCCCCGTTGTATATTTACAGAAAGCTTGGCTAATTATCAGAAAACCCTTTGCAGTTAGGAGCTCGAGATGCCAACTCTTTTATTTACAGCCCGTTTGGGGGTGGGGGTAGAGCAGAGCCCCCCTACGCTGGCATTTCGGGGCAAGCCACCGCCACTTCCTCCCGCAAGCTTTTATCGTGGGGAAATACATCTTGGCCAAAGGTGATGGCCTGGCCTCAAATCCCCACACAGCCATGAAGCTCACGGGTGATCTTGACCTTGTCAAAATGGTTCAGCCTAACCTCTCTGGATCTGTAGCTTGGAGACAGATATCCGTTCCCTAGAAGAGAGATAAATGGCAGTCGTGAATGACTGGGGAGGAGGAAAAGGTGTGTGTGTGATATTTTAGTTTCCAGACTGACATCTGAGAAAGGCAGCACTCCTTGCCAAATCCTTCGGTAAAGGTAAAGGTAAAGGGACCCCTGACCATTAGGTCCAGTCGTGACCGACTCTGGGGTTGCGGCGCTCATCTCGCATTATTGGCTGAGAGCCGGCATACAGCTTCCAGGTCATGTGGCCAGCATGACTAAGCCGCTTCTGGCGAACCAGAGCAGCGCACGGAACGCCATTTACCTTCCCACCAGAGCGGTTCCTATTTATCTACTTGCACTTTGACGTGCTTTCGAACTGCTAGGTAGGCAGGAGCTGGGACCGAGCAACGGGAGCTCACCCCGTTGCGGGGATTCGAACCGCCGACCTTCTGATCAGCAAGCCCGAGGCTCTGTGGTTTAACCCACAGCACCACCTGGGTCCCTATAATCCTTCTGTAGCTCTCTTTAAATGAAGAAGCCTTCGATTACTTCTGGGTAGAGACGGGAGAAAGCTGATGTAGTTGGCATTTAGAGGCAAACCTATCTTAAGCCACACTTTCCAACACAATGTGCAGACCGAAACACAGCCATTCTTCAGAATTCGCACTGGCATCTCCAGGTAGGGCTGCGAAAGGCTCCTGTCTGATATCCCAGAGAGCTTCTGCACTGATTCGGTATAAGGCCGGCTCTTAGCATTTCTCCCAAAAGCTGCCCCGTTTGAAATGGATCAGCGCTTATTGCGTCTGCCATAGCAAGGGAAGTATTGGAGATCATATCCTGCGGTTGCTCTGTAAAAGTGATTCCTTTCCCCATATTCCCCTCTGGAATTGGATAATGAGTGGCAGAGGCACATTTTAACAACTACTGCTAGAACTGGTCCAAATAAAGAAGCACAGTGCAGAGGAAATTTATGCTAGGCAAATGTAATTGCCAGATCAATTAAAAGCTGGAATGTAGCCACAAAACAGTTCCATATGCGTTTTTGTTTGTTTGTTTGAAACGTTAAGTTCTGCAGAAAATCTTGTTCATACCTTTCTGCATTTACAACCAACTGTAAGAACCTTACTGCATCCACATTCCCCTAGCCTACCAGATTGATTTTGAGGCTTGATCTTTTACTGCTGCATATTTCCATCCATTAAATATGTCTACCAGCTTTGAGAGCCCCTGGCTCTCAAGAGACCGTTAGGCTGTTGTGCAGAAGCTTATGGCTACTGGCCTGTTGTTTCACACCTTGTGAGTTTGGGAGATGTCTGCCAGCATCTTTTGGGACACTGCCTTAAAGGTAAAGGTAAAGGGACCCCTGACCATTAGGTCCAGTCGTGTCCGACTCTGGGGTTCATCTCGCTTTACTGGCTGAGGGAGCCGGCGTACAGCTTCCAGGTCATGTGGCCAGCATGACTAAGCCGCTTCTGGCGAACCAGAGCAGCGCACGGAAACGCCGTTTACCTTCCCGCCGGAGCAGTTCCTATTTATCTACTTGCACTTTGACGTGCTTTTGAACTGCTAGTTTGGCAGGAGCAGGGACCGAGCAACGGGAGCTCACCCCGTCGCAGGGATTCAAACCGCCGACCTTCTGATCAGCAAGCCCTAGGCTCAGTGGTTTAACCCACAGCACCACCTGGGTCCCTTACTGGGGACACTGCCTTACTCTCAAGTAAAGGCCATTTTGCCTCACCTACCTTCCTTCACTCTCACCTTTCCTCTCTTTCTGGTGTTTTATTTTGCTTTCTGACAAAACCGTATGTGGGAACATAGGCTTACCAATCAAAATGCCACCTGTAAGAAGTATTCCAGGGGAGATGATGAAGCAATGATTGAAACACCCCCCATCAACAAGCCTACTGTCTTCCAAGCTGAGGAAATGAAAGGTCTGCTGGCCACCCCGCAAACTGAGACGCTGAGCAGGGACGGAGAGGAAAAACAAGAACCCTACTCTGTGCCTATTGGCAAATGTCACTGGCTACCAATTGGAGTTTGCTGCTGATCCTTACTTGAAGGGCCATTCCTATAAACATATAAGGACTTCCCTGCTGGATTGGACCAAACCTACACCTAGAACCATCCGCAAAGCCGCCAGATATAAGGTGCCGTTGGTTCAAAAGTTGTCTTATTCCAGAGCCGTAACAATCCCGCGGGAAACAAATGTCTGAAGATGGCATGCCCCTCTTCGTTGGCTCATCAATTTCTAATCAAAATATGGCTCAATAAACAAGCAGCACTGCATCTCTGCATGAAGCTCTTTCTGCTAGGGTGGGCAATGCCAAAGTACAGGTGATTGAGGGGAGAGAAAGGTCAGAATTTAGTGGCTTCTGTAACTAGCATCTCTGATATTTTACGGCTCCCTAGGACAAGACGCTCCCTAATTTTTAGGGTCAGGGAACATATGGCCTCGGTGCTAGTTCATGCCAGCTTATTAAAATAAATCTCTGCATGTGTGCATGTTTATATATGCTGCATATAAATAGGCGCATATATATATACTTTCCATACATTCCAAACTCAGAATATAAAGACACATCTTGTGTTCAGCTCATCAGTAGTCCTCTCCTTTCCCCATCCTTAACCCACTGGTCTTGGTACAAAACACTCAAGAGTCGGTTTCACACAAGCCAAGCCCTTCTCACTACGTGGTGCCCCCCTCCCTGCACTTTCTCCTTCAGCTTCGCCAGAAGATCGATACGAAGAACAACCCCCAAACCGCAGGTACTGCAGGAAGGCCGAATGCTGTGACTTCCACTCTGGACAAATCCCTCAATCTTGACTCATCCCATTGGTTGAACGGCGTAAGAGGGATCACCTGAAGGAGACAAGGTGGTCATCTCAAGGGAATAACCACATGCACTTCAAACCACCAACTTGACTTCCTTCTCTGGTCTCCTTTTCTTTTCTTTTTTTGCCAAGTGTCAAAGAGGCAAAAGGATAATCTTCTTCTTTTTTAATCCCCCCCCCACACCCTAGAATCCCTTGCTGTGCTTCTCGAGAAACTTCAGGCCTTCCTCGGCACACACTCTTGGGATTTCTGGGGGGCGGAGACCCATGTGGCTGTTGGGTTGAAGGCTGCTTTTGCCATGGTTCGCTCTCACTCAACAGACAGGTGTAGCTCTGCCGGGTCCATGGTTGCAGAAGCCAATCAAATGCTTCCCTGTGCAATTGAAACAAAAGGGAAGGAGAGGACAAAGAATCAGAGCTTTGGGCTGTTTGTTGTGGTTGCACAGAGGGTCTGTTTCTACTGCATTTGATTTCCGTTTCATTCCGTTCCAAATGTGGCAAACAGCATGCGTCAGAGGAGAGCAGGGGAGGAGGGGGAGGCAGCCTCTAGCACTTGTCATCTTCTTCCGTATCACTTAGTACGTCGATGCCAGCCCCGCACATCACTCCCTGTGACGCCCCTCTCCTCCTCCTCCGGTAGTGCCCATTTGGCATCTGCCAGCTGTGCCTTGAGCGAGGGCCTACTGCAATTGTGTTGGAGCGGCCAAGGCTGGTGGCCACAGCAGCCTCAAAGGTGAGCGTCTCCTCCTCACCACAGTCTGAAGCATGGGAGTCATCCTGGAGCATCAGGTAAGGCTCCGAGATATAGCGCTGAGGGGTCGAGAGGAGGCTCTGCTTTCCTTGTGGGGAGCTGGAAGACTCAGTCAAGCAGGTGTTGTTTGTCTCCAGGACCCCAGAAAGCAGAGGAGAGCCACCCTCGCTATCGTCAGGCTGTGGGGAGGTGTCTCCACAGTGCTGCATCATAGCAGCGTAGGAGATGAGGGGGCGTGGCTTTGGGGGCACCGGAGGGAGCTGGCGGCGGCTTCGCTTTGGCGTGCTGGTGTCAGATAGCGACGGTATGGAGCTCTCGCTCAAGGAGCCAGTGCCCTGCAAAGAAGAAAAGAAGAGCCTATGAGTCAAAAGGCCTTTTTAAAATAATGGTAAATAGCTTATACAGTCGAGTGCAGGGGTGCATTATTTTGCAAGCTTCCCACTCACCTGTCTGTTGGGAGTTTGTGACCTGCCTTCACTGGGAGACCTGGACTGATGTCGTTCTGGAGAGTCACCATCTGCCTGTGGACTCCTTTCCTCTGAGTTGCAGCGGGAAATGTCTGGAGATAGTAGATGCTTGCGTTCCTTGGATCGGCCTCGCTCTCTGCCTCCTGACCGATGTGTGTCGGATCGATGGCCTGCAGAGGACAAAGCCAGGCTTACAAGAAAGTTCCATGAAGATCCTCATTGATGTGTATTCAGCCCCAAACCAGTATCTAACAATTGTAGGATGTCTTCTGTATCCTTCTGAATAACCTTTGGACCTAGAAACCCTTTTCCTTTTCCTGCTCCTCTGCAGCGTAGCCAAAACATATCCTGCACACAGTCCTATTTTTTCAGCCCTTTACTGTTTTATGGTCTCCCCTTCTGTCAGATAAGGAACTCAGTTTCAAATAACAACTCATTTGGGCCATTCCATTGCCACGGGTGGGACACTTGGACCATGTTTTTTGGTATTCACACATGTGTAACAATGTAAATATACATAAAAATTAACAACCAAATTGTAAACTATGTTCTTAATAAGATACTGAACATTTTACTAATTTTTTATTATTTTTATGGATATTTTCGACAATTTTATTAAATGTTAAAGTATTGTCACGGGTGGGACAAAAAAAGGACATGGAGCTTGAGATAAGTTTGATTTATGGAAAAACTCTGTGAGTTGGGAGGTGAATCAATGATAAACTCAGCATATCTGTTTAAATCAATGCTTATTGGTTACAACTATGCAATCGGAAATTAAGTTTAAGAAATTTAACGATACAAAATTAAGGAAAAAATGCTGTCACGGGTGGGACAACCATCAGAAAACTTTTAACTTGAACACTTCTGTGAAGGCTACGTGGGTGGACTTTGGAAAAGAAGGTCCATAAACTAAACTTCTTTTGTCTTTAGCTTTTAAAAAATGGTTAGACTGCACTGCACTGTTTGGAATCTGTTTAGGTAATGAAACTATAAGTAAAAGAAGTATATTTTAAAAATATTTTTTTTTTCTTATCAGGCTCATTTTTCATGGAATGGCCCATTTACGAAGTTCAAGCGCTGACCTCAGCCTAGTTATTCCTCACACTTAGCCTTTTTGTGTGAGGACAAAACATGTAGGTGGAGTGGAGGTGGGAGAACAATGCATGCTATCTTGAGCTCCTTAGCCGAAAAGCTGAATTATACGCAATACGTCAATAAGAGTATTTCTTTTTCATTGTCTAATCCCAGCCAATCAGGGATCCTAAAGTAAACACGAGGCCATCATGGAGCCAATTACAGTGGGCTATGTGGAAAGGCCAGTCAGGGCAAATGACGTGCTTCGCCTCACTCTGAAAATTCGGTCCAGCTCTGTCTGTGCCAGAACATGTCGCTCTGGGAAACAGAAATGGACTAGGGATGCCTCCCAGGCTCTTTTTTTGGGGTGGTGGTGGTGGGAGGGATTAAAGCAGGCATAGAAAACTCCGGTCCTACTGATGTTTTGGAACTACAATTCCCATCATCCCTAGCTAACGGGACCAGTGGTCAGGGATGATGGGAATTGTAGTCTCAAAACATCTGGAGGGCCGGAGTTTGCCTATGCCTGGATTAAAGTGTGCACTACTTGTGCGATTAAAGTGGATTAAAACACCCTAGCAGGGAGAATCCACTTAAAAACACGCACAGAGATTTTCACACCCTGCAGTCTGGAAAGTGTGGGGTGAATGAATGGTTAGTGGGAAGACATGTAAACGCTGTAGAAGCAAATTAGGACGAATGAAGGGTGCTCCCCCCCCCCGTTTTTCTTTTTGTGAGTGCTCATATAATGTCATAACCAGTTCAGGAGAAATACTCAATGGTGACTAAACATAGTCCAGTCACCATGGGTTGATCCACACTTATCTCATGCCTAGGAAGCACGGGTCCGAGAGGTTTTCCGCTTCTCCCACTGCTTCCCACAGAAACATCAGTGTGCAGAAGAACCAAATGCCTTTTGTTCCAATTCTGTGGTAAACAGCGGGTTTCCCCAGGGGAAAAGCAGTGGTACTGACGAGCCCCGTGTATGTTTTATGCAAGCAGATCAGATCCTGGCCTTTACTGGGGAAGGAATTGAGATGATGTGATCTTAGAGTCCCCAGTCTCAAGTGTTATTACAAATCAATATATAACTCTTTTTTTTTTTTAAAAAAAAAGCTCCACCTCACTCCCGCTCCCGTTTACCTGAATCTGTGTTGAGGCGCCTTGAAGACAGGTGCAGTGCAGAATGGTAACTGCGCCGGCGGGACTTGTAGGTGTTTTCGCTGCTCCTTTCCATGGAGAACTCATCTAACCAGGAGGTGTTCGTCCGCTTGTCTCGAATAGTAGAAAAGGAGCGTCTCATGGAGCCTGGATCTGTAACCACCTGGAAACGTATCCCATTGGGGGGGGGGGCAGGATGGTTAGCAAGGGCCTGCTGCCGTACAGGAGGCAGATTTACTATTACCAATTCAGGATATATGATGTCACAAGGATTTACCTAGTTTGGGAAAGTGTAAAGACACTTAACAGCAGATGCGTCTGGAGCAGCCCCTCCCACTGAATTTTGTGGCGGACATGTACTTCTAATTAAAGGTAAAGGGACCCCTGACCATTAGGTCCAGTCGTGTCCGACTCTGGGGTTGTGGCACTCATCTCACTCTATAGGCCGAGAGCCGGCGTACAGCTTCCGGGTCATGTGGCCAGCATGACAAAGCCGCTTCTGGCAAACCAGAGCAGCGCACGGAAACGCCGTTTACCTTCCCGCCAGAGCGGTTCCTATTTATCTACTTGCACTTTGACGTGCTTTCGAACTGCTAGGTGGGCAGGAGCTGGGACCGAGCAACGGGAGCTCACCCCGTCGCAGGGATTCGAACCGCCGACCTTCTGATCAGGAAGCCCTAGGCTCTGTGGTTTAACCCACAGCGCCACCTGGGTCCCTTGTACTTCTAATTATGATTATGTTAACAGAATTAACATACTGGTAGAATGACAGCAACTGCCCCCCGGCTTCCTAGTAAGTAGCGACAGACTAGAATTTTAGATTTAAGGATTGAATAAGACTCTTGTTTCCCCCAACTCCTGACGGCAACTACTGGAACTCATATTTGGCGAGTCTGTGTAGATCCATCTATTACAGGATGTCCTCCTCAATTTACAGGGATGGACCAGCTCCTGAAATCTGCTGTGTCAAATCACATCAGCACAACTGTTTCAGAGTCAGGCTGAAAACTTGCACAGAATCCGGACTTGGCAGGTAGAAATGCGTGAATATGGGACATGCTATATTATTAAGCAATAGCAGAGTATATTTTATCTACTGGGTGCTGGTAGTTCATCTCAAGTACCTCCTGAAACACTGTTGGCTCTCTCTTTTGGGGGAGGGCTGGGGTTGCCAATGGCAGAACAAAACTTAATGATTAAGGGGGGTGTTATGTACTGAGCTGAATCCTAGAACAATAGGATGCAGAATGCAGCAGTCTGATTGGTCCACAGGAGCCACCCAATCCAGCTCCAGGTGGAAGTGAATCAGCGACCTGATTGGCCTGCAAGAGCAGCCAATCAGGCTCCTGGATGAAGTGAATCCGCAACCTGATTGGCCTACAGGAGTAGCCCGGAATTAGCCAATCACGTGGGGCCCATTGTGTAAATAATGTATATATAGCAGACGTTTTGGGGAAAAGATTCATTCCTTGCTACTAAGAGCATGAAATTCACACTTGACTCCGAGTATATTTCCGGGGGGGGGGGAGTACATGGGAGTTTGAAAGGGGGAGTGCGAGCATCTTTGCCTTCCAATAGACTCTGCCCATTCTCCTCATCTTAGAAAAGGAGTCTGGGCTCTGGATGGCTTGCTCTGATTTGCTCAAGAAGGTTGATGGCTAGTTGAAATTCTGCCCTGGAACAAAAATGGAACTGTGGGAACAGTTGCAATTGGAAGAAGGGAGAGGTCAAGAGCTAGAGGGGATTTCAGAGGGGAGAAGCAGAGAAAGGGGTGGGGAAGGCTATTAAAGGGAAAGTCAAGGAGGAAACTCCACTGCATTTATCATAACGAAACAGAACCTCCAATAGCCAAATCTTGCATTTTGTTGGTACGTCCTCCTGCAAATACTGCTATTGTCAGCAACACCCAGTGTATCCCAGCTTCAGATTATCTGTCTGGGTCTGTTCTGAATCTGTGGCCTGCTTTTCACTGAAATGGTAAATGATAGTCTGAGCCCTACTATTTCAGTCGCTGGGGGAGTGAATGCTTTCCCTCACTTAAAAATTCCCCGGGTGTACAAAACTGTCCTCTTTCCTTCTGACATGCTGGTGTCGTCTATATTCTGGCTGTTTCTTTTGTATGAAGGAACACTAAGTCACATGAGCGCACCCTTGCAGTCTGAAGCAAGGCAGCCCAGATATAGCTTCACCTGTGAGAATGATGCCTTGAATTTGAATAATGTCAAATTCTCCATTTAATTCCCATAGCCATCACAAAACAAAACAAAACAAAACAAAACAAAACAAAACACCTCTTCTGGCAGTTTGCTCTTTCTCATTTATAAATCCAGTCCTTAATTTTCTGCTAGTAAAAACCTTCTTTCTCCCACTCCCAACTCATCTTTTGCCTTTTCACCAAGTCCATTCTCAGCCTACTTCCTGCCCCCTTTTCCCGTTTGCTCCTAGGCTTATTTGGTTACTTTTGAGATTCCCTTCCCTTCCCACTGATTCATTCTACCCTTCCATCTGGAAGCTCCTGCCTTCCTGTAAAGCTCTGGTTTTGCTCTCTATCGTTCTCCCTCCTGTGGGCTCAGCCAGCTGTTACTGGACGCCCCTTTTCTGTGTCTAGAATCGAGGGGGGACGACGCTTCAGGGTGTGATTTTCTGGAACTGGAAGTCGTTGCGCAAGGCAGCAACAGCAGAACTCAGCTGTCAAGTTGCCACTGTTGTCAAGCACAGATTTCTCAGCAAAATGACTGAAGGGTACAAGTCCCCGCTTCCCTCACAAATTTGCTTATGCAAGCACTGCCAGGCTGACACAACAGACGTTGATAAGAGCTTTTGCAAACAAGGGCCCTTCGGTGCGGGACAAGCTGAGAACGAGAGTTTAATTACCGCAAAGTAGCATAGGCTTAAGATTACAAACCTCGGAAAGTGTATATCTCTCTGTTAATCAAAAATGATTACGAGACGGACAGACAGGAAAAAAAACAACAACCCCTGGCTCAACAGACAAAGAGATGAAGTATGGCCAAGACTGATCAGGACAGGATGCTTGGTGGCAGCCATGTAGACATGTGTCTTAGGACAATGGGAATAGACTTGAGAGAGGAGGCGGCTACGTCAAGAAAAAAATTAATGTTTTCTGAGTGGGAGAAGGGCTCTTCCAAACTGTCGCCATTCCTGCTGCCACCAGCAACAGTCTTGGTTGACGGAGAGCAGGAAGGTGGTTTCCCCCAAAGCACAAACCTGCTCCGTTTCGCTGCAGTCTTGGAAGAAGGCAGGAAGGATTAGTGTGAAAGCTGAGCAATGGAAGGGCTGATTCCCTGCCTCATGGTGGCCTTGGACAAGTTACTAATTCTGCGTTCCAGCTCTCCATCTGCAAAGTGGGCGGTTAGAGAGTATATTCCCCGTCTCGGTGGGACACCGCAGAGCGTTCCAACTCTTTTGTCGAAAAGGATGGAGGGCTGCCTCATAGGGGGCCAACTCAAATGACACCAGTGACAGATTTTAGCCTATGCACACTAAAGCTAAGCGACAGCCTCCTGTGGGAAAGGTTCATGCATCTCATGTCATGCTATATTCCTGTTTGTTCAGGCATTGTTTCACTTGGTTTTACCTGGGGATCCACAGTCAGGCGTGGCATGGAAGAGGCCCTCCCAGATACAGCTCGTTCCTGAGTATCCACCGGGAGGTAGCTGCCACAGTTAGAGGGCTGCACTCTTTTAAACTCTCTAACCTCTGGCTCCTGGAAATAAACACACAGCCAAGCTCATGGGGTTTTGCTTGATCACATAGGTTGCCATCTGCTGCCAATGCCTTTTTCATGAGTGCATTAGGAATGCTTAAAACACAGTGCTTTATGCTGGCAAGAAAGGGAGTAGGAGACCGAAATCCTAAGCCCATTGGGACTCACTAGCAAGCAAGGAAGTGGGTTTAGGAATATTTAACAGTAATTGTTGTTTGATTGGAAAACAGGTGCATTGGTTTCAGTCTGAGTGTGGAAATCCAGCACAGTTTTGTCTTCTTATTGGATGGTGGGTTTTTCCGACATCAGTTTGGATTTAAATCAATGGCATTCAAAGGGAACCACTGGGCTGGATTTCTGTGCCTTTCTGGTTTATCTCCAGCTGCAATTCTCAAAGCACTTTCACTGGCAGAAATGCTCTTGATGCCAGATATATGCACTCTGTGGGCTCTGCTCTTTGATTTTTTTAAAGCCTGGCAGATTTTGTGTGTTTCTCTCTATCTGATCAATTAGTAACGGCTTTTCCGGACATGCACAAAGTGTTGGGATATTTTTGTTTGATGTCCATTTTCCTTATTTCTCTTTTTGTTAGGGGCAATAATGATAAATAATATAATTATTATATTGGGTGGGGGAAGATCAGGGAACAGTGGCTCAGATTGCATGTAACCACTGTTTAGCCTTATGAGGGTGAGTGGCATGTTACACCCCCCCCCCAAGCATGGCTGCAGTGGGGAGACAGAAAGCTTCAGCTTCCATTTTAGATAGACCATAGTTTAACATGTCATCCAATCCTTAAACTATAGTTAATCTTAACTATGGTTAGTGAGAACAAGCCAGAATCACTAACTATGGTTTGAAGTTGGCCTGTTTCCATAAACCATGGTTAGGATTCCATAAACCATGGTTCAGATTAACCACAGTTTATAAACCATGGTTAAGATTAACCATAGTTTGTCCAGGTTCAGATGACATGGTAAGATCATCGAAAAGAGAAGGGGCACCATCTGAATTCCTTCTTGAGGCCTAAGGCTCACCTAGCCTTATACAAACCAGCCCAGTATGTCACTGGTAGGAGTGGCATCACACAGAAGAGTCCGGCAAACGATTGCCTGCAGTTTCTTGTTTCAGGCTGAAGTGGGAAAGAGCACGAGGATGCACACTGTATGTTTTGTGTGTGATACAAACTTTACACTCTGAGAAGCACACAGAGCAGACTGGAGAGGCACACTTATATAGCACTGCAGTGCAACAAGGGTCATGGGTGGCACACAGATGTGCACACACGCACAACCATATACACACACACAGACACTAGTGCTGCCGACTGAAAAGTTGAGTGTATGTTTGGGTCAGAGGCATATGTTCACATTTGTGTGATGTGACTAAACAGTTTAGTTTTGCAGCATGGACACTGGCAGTGAGACATGATGAACACAAACCCAGAAGCACTGGATACAGTTTTTTTTTAACCCTGGGTAAACCACCTGATGAAATGATTACAAAATGAGAGGAAACCAACCTGTGAAAAGACCAGCATCATAAACAGTTCCAATGAACAATGAATTTTTTTAAAACTAGCTTAAGCCAAAAGTAACCACTGATAGCATCCCAAAGATCTGACTTGATTATTAATCGGTAGTTTGCATACATTTTGCATTTCTAAACTTCTGCAAAACATGTCTGTCCGTAGCTCAAAGGATTTACAGTCGCGAGAATGATTGTACCTTCCAGCAGTGCTTATCCATTCACTGATTCTCTAGTTGCTAGAATTGTCATTGAAGAAGAAGAGGAGGAGTCTGGATTTGCTATCCCGCTTTATCACTACCCGAAGGAGTCTCAAAGCGACTAACATTCTCCTTTCCCTTCTTCCCCCATAACAAACACTCTGTGAGGTGAGTGGGGCTGAGAGACTTCAAAGAAGTGTGACTAGCCCAAGGTCACCCAGCAGCTGCATGTGGAGGAGCGGAGACTCGAACCTGGTTCACCAGATTACGAGTCTACCGCTCTTAACCACTACACCACACTGGCTCTCAAAGGTTAAAAGTCTCTTAGAATCTCTAATAAACAGTTGAAAGCAACAGTTTTATGTGTTTTTATAATTGTATATTCTATTGTAGTAACCCGCCCCGAGGCCTTACGGAGAAGGGCAGGGAAACAATCCAATTATGTGAATAGGTATAAAATAGTGTTGAAGGAACTCCTGCTTTTGAAAAGAAAAACCTGTCTGATTGCACATAATGCACAGATACAGTGGTACCAGTACCTCTGGTTACAAACTTAATTCGTTCCGGAGGTCCGTTCTTAAGCTGAAACTGTTTTTATCCTGAGGCGCGTTTTCGCTAATGGGGCCTCCCGCTGCATGCGCGCCTTTGGTGCGCAATTTCCGCTTGCATCCTGCGGCAAAGTTCGCAACCAGGAGCAGCTACTTCCGGGTTAGCGGAGTTCGTAACCTGAAGCGTTCATAACCAGAAGCGTTTGTAACCAGAGGTACCACTGTACCGTGTTTTATTTGGGTTTGGAAGAGGAAGGGAAGGCAACATCCAGCGACGTTCAAGCTTTTGAATACATTTCAGATGAAAATAAGGACAAAGCAATATATTTTGTGAGCATCTGTTGTTACTTTTGTATAGCTCATGAGAACCATAGTCAAGATACCATGTAGTACCCTGATTCCTATCGGGAACAGACAAGAGGTCCTACCTACCAGAAATCTCTTTTGTAGGAAAGCAGCAAACCATGATGGCTGAGCGTGTTGGTGGTACTCAGAGAGTAGTTAGGTCCCTTCATTAGGCCTATCATAGTTGTGCAGCTATGACATTAGCACCCCTTGATAGGTCTCTAAGAGGAGAGACAAGGAGCGGATATTTCCCAGACGAATACTGTTGCTCAGGTAGACAATTGAGCCTTGCCTGGCGGACAGAGAAGTTCACTCTTCTTCTTGTAAAACCTGCCCAATATTCAGGCCTGATCCTGATTGCACTCTGTAGTCTAATCTTCTTCAAGTCAGCTGCTCTTGGCTTCCCAATGATCCTACCAGAGATGAATCCAGGAATGGCGGCACATGTTCCCAGCAATCACAGGGGTTGGGCAAAGCATGTTCTCCTTCATGGAGAGCACGTGTTGCGGTGGGGGACAGCAAGACACCCTTCTGTTGCTGGGCGGGATCAGATAGATGGCCAAGGACTGTGATTGGGTTCTGCGGGTTGTTGGGGAGAATTTAATGTTGCAAGTTTTGATGGACAGCCCAGAGGCTATATATGTTTCTGGCATGCAGCGTGAGCCCCTCTTCGCTGCATGCATCAGATCACCCGCCTTCCTTCCCTAAAATTTAGGCTTCTGTGTTGACCTTGCTATGCCTGACATGGGGTCGTCTGCTTTTGGGGCAGGGGCCTGGTAGGAATTTTTCCACTTGGCTGATTGGCTGGTGCCATTTGGTTTTCGCCTACTGCGCAGCAATTAGTCACAACTTGTAAGGTTGGCGGTTAGGCATTGGTTATTAAATTGGTTGGTGGAGGGGTAAGGATTGGCTGTGGCTGCCCCTCCAGTGCTGCTGCTGTGCGGGGAATTCCGTTAAAGGAATCCAGGGGCTCACCATGCTATTTTCCGTACCCCCTGGTCAGGGGCTAGGGCTGCTCAAAAGCCCCTGGGAGCATTGGGGGAGAGGCGAGGGCTAGACCCCCGGCCCCCATTCTCTCCCCAAAGTGTTTTCCCTTTACTGACTTCCGCAAGGCGGGCGGATGTCAGTCTGTCCCCAGGCGGGGACAGATAGTCGGAACCAATGCCTAAGCAACCACTCGCATTTTGTATTTTAATAAAGTTGTTGCCAAAATTATGCCAAAAACCTTAAACTTAAATTTCGTGTGAAGTGTGTGTTATTTGAGGGGTGGCTTGGGGACCTCGACACGCAACAGCTCTCCTCCTCCTCTCTAACTGAAACAGCACCCTTGCACGTAACTATCGACAAGAACAGCTCAGGGTGCGACCAAACAGAATTTTGGAGGATATAAATAAACAAAGGGGAGGGAATTAAACCTGGTGCAGTTTCAATGCAACATCCCACAGGATGGCTTTTGGAAAAACTGGCAGAATATTTCCTGGGAATAAGGGCCTAGAAGGAGAGAAGAGGTAAGATTAGTAGAGCCGTCTATCAGGCAAGCACACTGATGCTTGAACCCCAGACGGCACCCCAAAGTGCCAGGATTTCATATCCTCTATAATAAAGTGCAAGTGTCTCTGCGTCCAGTCCCTGTGTCCGTCCCTGTGTCCTACTGTGCATGTGCCCCACGGACACAGGGATTGGAGCGCAGAGACTTCGGGCGGTAAGCAAAACTGCACATGTGCCCCACGGGCACAGGGATTGGAGCGCAGAGACTTCGGGCGGCCGGGCGAAACTGCGCATGTGCCCCACGGGCCCCGAATGGCCCTTCAGCAGGCAGCGCAGGAGGCGCATCGCGGCGGGTGCGCGCTCGCGTGGACTTACTTCTAAGCGGCACCGGCCGTTACAAGTGGCGGCTGAGTTGGCCTGCCAGGGCCTGGCTGGTGCCAGTGGCGCCGCCGCCGCGATGCGCCTCCTGCACTGCCTGCTGAAGGGCCATTCGGCGTTGGCCGAGGCACCCAAGTACATCGAGCACTTCAGCAAGTTCTCGCCGTCCCCGCTTTCCATGATGTTCTAGCGCCCGTTAATTTAACGGGCTTAAAGTCTACTAGTATATTATAGTTCATTATCCTGTTCAATTATAATGAATGATACTTTAGAACCTCAATGTATTTCGACATATTGTTTGATGCTGTTAAATTATAATTATTGATACTTTAGAACCATGATGTATTTTGACATATTATTTGATATTACCAGCTGAAGAAGGCGTCTGCTCCAAAACAGGGCCCTGTCCTGGTCCCCAGTTTTGCATCGTACATCTGGTCCTCACTCCGGAAGTCCTTATTTCGACTCCTATTAGACTCTTCATTTCGGCTTTACATACAAAACACTCTCCTTGAACTTTTGGATACGGATTTATATTCATTGTATTTGGTATTTTGTGTGCCTTATATTATACATAATATCATACTACACATATTATTGTGAGTTTGAATCTGTATCTTTGTTTGAAATTATAATTTTTGCTTTAATCTGCAACTGCGTTTAAGACTGTAATTCTTAATAGAATATATACCCTATTTGATTTTGACTCACAAGTAGATATTATTTCTTTTGTTGAAACTTCTGGCCAGAGTTCTTGGTACAGTGGGACCTCGACTTATGAGCGATTCAACTTACGTGTTTTTCGACTTACGAATGACTTCCGGGAGAAAAAAAATGGCCACCGCAACCAAATTTTTCGACTTACGAATGGAAGTCGCGGCCGCTTTAATAGGATTTTTTTCGACTTACGAATTTTCAACTTACGAATTTTCGACTTACGAATTTTTTTCACTCAATGCATTCCTATGGGGATTCGACTTACGAATGTTTTCGACTTACGAAAATTGCGTCGGAACGCATTATCGTCGTAAGTCGAGGTCCCACTGTATAGCTATTTATTTCAGTGTATCTTGTAACAAGAACTCCAACTTATTCAGGATTTCATATGAAGCAGTGCAGAACAGGATAGCATGAGAAACATTCATAAATGGACTTACCAGAGTTTGCTGCTCTTGGTATTCCCCATGGGATGGATCCATGCAAGCCAGCTGGAATATCTCTTGGGGAGAGAGTGGGCTCAGGGAATGGAACCCACTCCGGCTGCTCCTGTAAAGTTAACCTAGCTTCAAATGAAAGGAGAACACAAAACTCTGATGGTCCAACTCCTGTCGGTTATTTCTCTGACTCCCACCAAACAGAAGATCTTGCAGCATTCATTAAGAGCCTCACTCCCCGATGAACAACACGCCTTCTCTGGGGCACAGTGGGTAGCTCAGCCAGTAGAGCATGAGAT
This sequence comes from Darevskia mixta, assembly GCA_034641385.1. Lineage (NCBI taxonomy): Eukaryota > Metazoa > Chordata > Lepidosauria > Squamata > Lacertidae > Darevskia > Darevskia mixta. The sequence continues at coordinate 72,319 of JAWWNH010000194.1, forward strand.
TATTGATCTCAGGGTCGTGAGTTCGAACCCCACATTGGGCAAAGGATCCCTGCATTGCAGGGGGTTGGACTAGATCAGGGGTCAGCAACCTTTTTCAGCCGTGGGCTGGTCCAACATCCCTCAGACCATGTGGTGGGCCGGGCTATATTTTGAAAATAATAATAATAAATGAACTAATTCCTATGCCGCACAAATAATCCAGAGATGCATTGTAAATAAAAGCACACATTCTACTCATGTAAAAACACGCTGATTCCCGGACTGTCCGTGGGCCAGACTGAGAAGGCGATTGGGCCGCATCTGGCCCACGGGCCTTAGGTTGCCTACCCCCAGAGGCGTAGCCAGCCCAGGTGGTACCCAGGGCGGAATTTTTTTTGTCACCCCCCCACCACTTTGCCAGGGCACTGGCAGAGCTGCACCCAGTGGCATAGCAAGTCACCCCCCCCAAAAAAAATGATGGTGCCACTTTGCGAGGTGTGGGGTTTGTGTGTGTGTGTGTCTATTATCTCTCTTTTTTCCAATAAAGTTAAAATTTAATTTAAAAAAAATAAATAAAAAATAAAAAAATAAAGAAGTGTCACCCCCCCCTCTGATGGTGCCGCTTTGTGAGGTGTGGGGGATTGTGTGTGTGTGTGTGTGTGTGTGTGTGTGTGTGTCAATTATCTCTTTTTTTCAATAAAGTTAAAAAAAAATGTAAAAAATTTTTTTAAAAAAAATTGATTTTTTTTTTAAAGTGTCACCCCCCTCTGGGGTGGAACCAAGGCGGCCCACCCCCATCGCCTCCCCTTGCTACGCCCCTGCCTACCCCTGGACTAGATGATCCTCATGGTTCCGTCCAACTCTAGAATTCTATGATTCTAGATCTCCAGTTCAGAGGCCACTGCCATTAGAAGTAAATGTTCATTTATAAAAGAAACGAGGCATTCTCTGTGAGGAGTTTGTGGAGTTCCCTTTGGGAGAAGCCGCTGGTCCTTTTAAGGCGTTATGGTTCTATTACTATTCTTAAGCTAACCGTATGATAATAAACACAAGGGGCATGATCCAGCCAAAGTTAGGACCACTTTAATCCTATTTATCCCAAGAGGAGAGGTTACACACGCAACTTAACTCTGTCCTGTTAAACTCAATAGGCTTAATGACCTGGATTGTGCAGGAAGGATAAGAAAGCCAATTTTAATTTGCACACAGCAGAAAAAGATTTTAAAAAGCCATCTTCAAACCTGCCCCATCAGCTGTTTTGTTTCTTTAATCAATAGTGTCAGCCGTACAGCTGTACCATCAACTATTTTTCCTTCCAAAAAAATATGCCCAAGTAAATGTAGTACTTATGGAACATGTACAGTCGGTTGACAAGCCAAAAGTGATTTAACAAGGGCTGAATCAGAGAAAACCTTTTCCACAGTGGCCTATCTGTTCCTGGAATAATGTTTTGTACATGGGTTTCTTTGGATAATATTTTCATTCCAAGTTATTTCTAGACTGCATGTAGAGTTCGAAAAATGCTATCAATGGGTTTTTCTCCTCCCCCACATTCAGACTTGGAATGGCAGGGAGAAAGGGAATGCCTTGACATACCACAGGATTGGGAAAACTTTGGAGGAGGAATGGAAAAGGAACAAGGGGCTATTCTGGCTATTTCTCCCATTCAGCCTTCATGATCAGGGCTGGTTTCTTTGCAACTCTGCATCTTCTGTGGACTATATTGGGGGCATGCTGAGTCTCTCTGTAGTGGAAAACACTGCTGATAGCACTGGACCCATGATTGCCTCAGTTCCCTAGAATTATGAACTTGCCAGGTTATGGTAAGACCCAATTCAGATTTGTCTCCCATTTATTGGTTATTTCTGTTACGTCTTTTGGCACTTTCAGATGGAGAGCTGGTAAAGGTAAAGGTACCCCTGACAGTTAAGTCCAGTCGTGAACAACTCGGGTTGCGGCGCTCATCTCACTTTACTGGCCAAGGGAGGCGGCGTTTGTCCACAGACAGTTTTTCCGGGTCATGTGGCCAGCATGACTAAGCCGCTTCTGGCGAAACCAGAGCAGCGCACGGAAACGCCGTTTACCTTCCCGCTGGAGCGGTACCTATTTATCTACTTGCACTTTGACGTGCTTTCGAACTGCTAGGTGGGCAGGAGCTGGGACCGAACAACGGGAGCTCACCCCGTTGCGGGGATTCGAACTGCTGACCTTCTGATCGACAAGTCCAAGAGGCTCAGTGGTTTAGACCAGTGCTTCCCAACCTTTTTATTGTTGCGGACCGGTCAACGTTTGATAATTTTACCGCGGCCCGCTGAGGGGGGGGGGGAACATTGATTGTTTATATTTTAGATTGTTTTGATGTCATAATTTTAATTTAATTGTATTTAAACATGCCTTCAAAATAAAATACAGTTACACCCAAAAATGAATATAAAGTGATTTAACATGTTAACACCACAGTAAATAAAATTGAAATAATTTAATGTTCCTTGGGCGGCCCGGTACCATTTGATCCACAGACCGGTACCGGGCCGCGGGCCGGGGGTTGAGGACCACTTGTTTAGACCACAGCGCCACCATGGAGAGCTGGTAGCATTCTATTAATTGTTGCTTTCCCCTTGGACTTCATGCAGAGTGACTTTCTCTCTGGTTGTGAATTTTCTCCGCTAAAAGAAGAGTTAACATTCCGCCCTTTCTAAGAAACTGTAATTCCTTCCCCCTTTTCAGCAAGAGTAATTAAACACACACACACACACACACACGAAGCAACAGGAATTCTCTAATTGGGGGGGGGGTCAGATTAGCAGCAGTGGAAAGAGGAAGCAATTAATCAGGCAGAAACCAGCAGGAGGAGCTTGAAGAAAAATAAGGGAAAATAGCAACAAGGAACAACCACACCTGTGGAGTTTCTGCTAAGGTTCCATTCTTTTCAAATTGGATTTTCCGTGGTAGGGAAACACAGGCAACAGTCGCTGGTAAAACATTGGCTGATTCTACAAGGGGATGGCAATATTGTCTGAACTACCTGTATTATAAGAATTCTAAGGCCTCCTCAAATGCAGAATAAATATTCATAAATGCACACATATCTAAATATATAAACCAGGGGTCAGCAAACTTTTTCAGCAGGGGGCTGGTCCACTGTCCCTCAGACCTTGTGGGGGGCTGGACTATATTTTTTTGGGGAAATGAACGAAATCCTATGTCCCACAAATAACCCAGAGATGCATGTTAAATAAAAGGACACATTATACTCTTGTAAAAACACCAGACAGGCCCCACAAATAACCCAGAGATGCATTTTAAATAAAAGGACACATTCTACTCATGTAAAAACACACTGATTCTGCACACTCCCAGCATATGCAGTTTTGCCTCATGTAGAATCACAGAATTGTAGGCTTGGAAGGGACAATGAGGGTCATCAAGTCCAACCCCTTGCGATGCAGGAATCTTTCGCCCAACATGGGGCTCGAACCCACTTGAGATTAAGAGCACCACGCTCTACCAACTGAGCTATCTATGGTGAATAACACACACACACTTTTGCAAGCAATTACCCAGCACATAATGCATTTTTTGGTGTGTGCACTTCCTCTTATTCACATTTTGCATGCATATATTTGTTGGAGAGCTGCCTCACAAAATGCAAATTGTGAAGGACAGCTGAATCATGGTTCTTGTATTGGTTGTGGAGTGCAAATTAAGCCGGCCCATTTTAAAATGCAATCTGAATGATTTTTCCTGCAGTGGCAGAGGGCAAAGCGGGTTCTCCATCACGGAGAGCACGTGTTGCGGTGGGGGCTAACAAACTACCCCTTTGTTGCTGGGCGGGTTTGTTTGGATGGCCACTAATATGATTGGACCCTGGGGCTGTTGTTGGGGAGAAATGTATGTTGCCAATTGTGATGGACAGCCCAGCGTATATATAATGGTTGGCATGCAACGTGATCTCCCTCTTGGCTGCGTGCTTTGGATCACCCGCCCTCCCTCCCTCTTGTTAGGCCTCTGTGTTGACCTTGCTATGCCTGTCATGGGGTCGTCTGCTTTTGGGGCAGGGGCCTGGTAGGAATTTTTCCATTTGGCTGATTGGCTTGTGCCATCTGGTTTTCGCCTACTGCGTAGCAAATAGTCACAACTTGTAAGGTTGGCGGTTAGGCATTGGTCATTATTATGTTGGTTGGGGGATGGGACTGTTGACTGCGTTTGTCCCTCCCCAATTGAGGAAGGGGCTGTTGACTTCGTTTGCCCCTCTCAATTGATGATGGTGTGGGGAGAATTCCATTAAAGGAATCCAGGGGCTCGCCATGCTTTTGTCCGTATCCCCCGGTCGGGGGCCAGGGCCACGCAAGAGCCCCTGGGAGCCTGTGGGAAGAGGGGAGGATCAGACCCATCCGGCCCCCTTTCTCTACCTGGAAGGTTTTTCCCCTTTACTGACAATTGTCAGTTCTGTCCTTGGGGGACAGATAGTCTGGACCAATGCCTACGCAACCACTCACATTTCTTGTAATTTCATAAAGTTGTGGCCAAATTCATGCCAAAAACCAAAACCAAAAATTATGTCTGAAGTGTGAATTATTTGGAGGGGTGGTTTGGGACCTCGACACGCAACAGTCTATCGGTTGTCCCTCCCCTTTGCTAGACTGCATTGGAGGAAGCAGGCGGGACAACTCTCCCACAGATGCTCTCCTCCCCTGCCGATCACAGGAAGTCCAAATGTATTATTTCTCTCCCACCCTTAGCCAGGAAGAGTGTATTGTATATTTAGAGCCATTTAAAAGACAACACAATCGCAGCATGAATACGCCCAGATATGCCTGCATGGACACATCGCTTTACTCAGACATCTACACTTACAGTCCTGAAAGGGTATCTTGCTGGAGGTAAGGCAAAGCTTTGGCATTAGAAATGATCTCCTGAGGAAGAGAGGATGGCTCCATGCGCTGGAACATTGGGGCATTTTTCTGAATTCAAAATAATAATAAGAAAAGGGGAGGGGGAAATAGTCTCAATTCAAAATACAGATTGGTAAATAAACAACAACACGGTGTTTCTCAAGGGCGAATCTAGTTGTGATAGGGAACTGCACCTCTTCGGCATGCGCACCTGAAGTTGGCTGGGTGTGTGTATCTTACAACTAAGTGAGTGAGAGCAGCTGAATCCTTTCCCCTGTCCTCCTCTCTCTTCCTCTGGCCATAGAACGCGGGTGGCGCTGTGGTCTAAACCACCTAACCTCTTGGGCTTGCCGATCGGAAGGTCGGCGGTTCGAATCCCCGCGACGGGGTGAGCGCCTGTTGCTCTGCCCCAGCTCCTGCCAACCTAGCAGTTCAAAAGCACACCAGTGCAAGTAGATAAATGGGTACCACTGCAGGGGAAAGGAGGGGGGAACTGCTAGAGTTTTCCCCAATCCTGTAAGATGAGCTGCGCTGGGGTGATTTCTAAGCCTTTGTGGTTACTTATAAGACAAATCATGCCTTCTCCATTGCTCATGAACTACAGTAAGGCTGTAATAAATACTACAACTACTACTACTAATAATAATGATAATAATAATAATAATAATAATACAGTGGTACCTTGGGTTAAGTACTTAATTCGTTCTGGAGGTCCGTTCTTAACCCGAAGCGTACTTAACCTGAAGCACCACTTTAGCTAATGGGACCTCCTGCTGCCGCTGCGCCGCCTGAGCACGATTTCTGTTCTTAGCGGAGTTCTTAACCTGAAGCGTACTTAACCCGAAGCGTACTTAACCCGAGGTACCACTGTAATAATAATAATAATAATAATAATAATAATAATAATAATAATAATAAAAATAAAAATAAAATATAATAATAATAAAAAATATAATAATAATAATAATAATAATAATAATTTATTTGTACCCCGCCCATCCAGCTGGGTTTCCCCAGTCACTCTGGGCGGCTTCCAACAAAGATTAAAATACATTAAAATGTCACACATTAAAAACTTCCCTAAACAGGGCTGCCTTCAGATGTTTTCAAAATGTCAGGTGGTTGTTGATCCCTTTGACATTTGAAGGGAGGGCGTTCCACAGGGCGGGTGCCACTACCGAGAAGGCCCTCTGCCTGGTTCCCTGTAACTTTGCTTCTTGCAGTGAGGGAACCGCCAGAAGGCCCTCGGCGCTGGATCTCAGTGTCCGGGCTGAACGGTGGGGGTGGAGACGCTCCTTCAGGTATACTGGGCATGGTTTATATGGGGTGGAGTGGGATGTCACAATCGATGGCATTCACTTCAGGGAATGCACCCCCCGGGGACGGAGGCATTAATGTGACATATGCTATGGCTTGTTCCTTCTAGAATCCAGTATGGGAGACACAGTTGACCCCTTCTGTGTTGCCCCCTGCCCGTTTATTCCTAGGGCCATCATTGCCTTGTAAATTGCCTGAATGGGAGGCTAGCTGGGAACCGTACATAAGTCAAGATGAGCTCCTTGGAAAAACAGCAGAAAACAAGCCTAACAGTTAAGGCAATCATGAAAAACCAAATACGGAATGCATCAATAGATTGGAAGTCATTTGTTAACTCCTGTGCAAATAACCCCCAGCTACCCATGTTGACCTTTCTCGTGCAAGTATCATTTCCACAAACTTTTCACCCTCAGTGCTGTAGGATTGCTGTTACTTGCTGCAGTGGATCTGTACCTGTTCTTCCAGTTGCTGCCTTTGCTTTTTAGCTTTACTCTGCTTATAATAGTCCATTATCATCATGGCTGCATAGATTTTTCCAACTGTCAGGTCCGTAGCTGGAAGTAAAAGGCAGAGTTCTATGTTAACAGAAATGACGCTCTTCAGGTGCAATAGCAGGTGTGTAGAAAGTTGAATTAGGGGCATGTCAGTCATTGCATGGCTGTGAAGCAACCACACAAGTCCATTACACAAAGGAACACCCTTCGCTCTGTGAATCTTGAGGTGCCATTGGCTATCTGTTTGAGGCACCTCCTGAAAAATGTGTCTTTCTGTTGAGGCCTTTTTTCTTTTTTTCTTTTTGCTAAAAATGAATTAAAAAGTGTGCAGAATACTCCTCTTGCAGGTGTGTGTGTGTGTGTGTGTGTGTGTGTGTGTGTGTGAATTGCTCCAAAGGTTGGCTACTTGGAGGTGAGACTTAGCAGGAAAATACTTCAGAATTTCATTCTCATGTTTATGCCTGGGACCTAAAAGATGGAGGATAGACGGTCACAGTGCTTTTTTTCTAAAAAAAAAAATGTTTAGGGGTACTCTCATTTTTCCTACTCATATTGAAATACTGCCCCTCAATGAGGCCAAACTTACATTCACAAAATGTTTAGGGGTATGCGAACCCCTGCGTACCCCCAGAAAAAAAACACTCAAATAAAATATCTGCAAATGGTCAAATAAAATAACTACAAAGTAAATGGCCAGGAATCAGGAGGTAAATGTGATTGTTTATCTCCCTTTCCTTTTTGGCAACCAAGCATATCTATCTATGCATCCATCCATCCTTCCAACCAAACATCTATATCTTCCTACTTCTTCCAGTCTTCCCCACCCCAGTCCTGCCGTCATAGGGACCTGGCAGCTGCAATGCTTAAACAATAGCTCACTTTTTGGCATAGGCACCAACAGGTCCAGCATCTTCTGTGAGAGGTGAGGCCAGATGGTCAAAATCTCTTTCTGGAGCTCGGAGTCCAGCTGCTGCCAGTCTGCACCGCCTAGGAGAAAGCAGGTCAAAATGAAACTGAACAAACCGCTCAGAGAAATGCTAGGCAATGGCACACATTACCAATCAGATCTGCACGCCACTCTTCCCCAGAAGTGGTTGGAGGGATGTGTGTCATATTTTTTATCCTATGACCACTGCTCCTTGAAAACTTCCATTGTATGTTGAGTTATATGCTGAAGAAGATGTACACGAAACAGTGTCAATACCGGATCACTGTCCGTTGTCTTTCTGTTATTATACAAGAAAAAAATATATACGACTTTCATTGGCTGTCGTGTTGCTTGTTTTTGGTTTCTGTTTCAAGATTGCAACACAGAGGTTTTTTTATCCTGCTAAATATTTTTTATCCTGACAACAACCGTGAAATATGTGAGGCTGAGAGCACGTGACTTGCCCAAAGGCCTCACAGTCAGCCTCATGACTTTTCAAGGATTCAAACACCAGAATACCTGACCCAAACGTAGACCTCTAGGTCCACTATATCACAGTGCCTCAGCAGGAAGAAATACAGAACTGCCGAGAAGGGAAGAGTCCAGTACAGAACTGAACGCAAACATCAACAGAGGCCCATCACTGCACAGGGGCAACCATATGTACCGTGTTTCCCCGAAAATAAGACACCGTCTTATATTTTTTTCCCCTCAAGAAAACACACTATAGCTTATTTTCGGGGGATGTCTTATTTGAACCGCTACACGTCAATACGCTACATAGTCATGCCTATCCAGGCCCCGTGTAGGACCTAAAGGTCCTCAAATAATAACATTTTGGAGGTCCCGAGCCATAAGGATGCTAGGCTGGCCGCAACTAGGGCCAGGGCCTTCTCAGTACTGGCCCCGACTTGGTGGAATGGTCTGTCACAAGAGACCAGGGCCCTGCGGGATTTGGCATCTTTCCGCAGGGCCTGCAAGACGGAGCTGCATAACAGGAGAGGCGGTCCCTTAGGTATGAGGGTCCTAGGCTGCATAGGGCTTTAAAGGTCGAAACCAGCACCTTTCACATACGGGAAAGCTTCAGAAAGCTACAACAGGTATCAAAACCAACAGTTCTTTCAGAGTTGCGAGTAAAAGTCAAATTGTTGGGAATTAAGACACATTGGTGTCAATAATGCAGGAAATCTACTTCTCCTCTACATAAGTCCTACATACAGCTTTCAAAATTGTCTTGTTATATTCACTGCCAGTCCCTCATTTTAGATACCAGGCCTACTTCAACCCACACAAACCTTCTGTTAAGCCCAGAAGCTGATCCTGGTGGCTCCATTCAGATTCTGATCCTAAAGCCATCCCACACAGACCTGCTGTCACCAGCCTCCCGCTTTCGGTGTCTGTAGTTTTTAGGTCAGATGAAGAACGGAAAAGTGGTGAAGCCCTGGGAGAAGCTAAGCAAAAGCTTTGCGGATATCCCTAAACAACATGTGAAGATGGATGTCCCACTATTCGCGGGAAGTGACAAGCCAATAGGCATCGATCACAGCTATAACAGAAAAAGGGTCAGCGCGTTCCTAATTTATGCTGAATATCTGGAGAACTGATTTATTGGTGCTTGGAAAAAAGGGAGGTATGTCACAGGGGCAGGGAATGTACTTTGCCGCTCTTAAAATGTTGTGTTTGGGTGTGTACATACCACACATTCAAAGCACATAAATAATCCTGTGTCACCGCTGAGGGGAGTGACAAACTGGAAAAAGTAAGTATTTTAAAAATAAACTTATTGAAGCTCCTCTCTGAGAGGTGGGCGGGGCTTCTCGGGTCCCGGATGCCACCCTCCTTGCCTTGGGACCTTTGCCCCACCCCCAACCCAGCTGGCCAATCGGCGAAGGCAAGGAAAGGGCTGATGCTGATGAGGCCGACTTCCTTAGCCCCCCGCCAGCAGTGGGCCGCTGAGGCGGCTTGCGGAGGCTGAGGCGGCCACGAATAGTGGTTGGGTTTTCCAGGGCACGTGGGCACCATGGGTGACCTCTTGGGCTCCTAAGCTAATAATAATAATAATAATAATAATAATAATAATAATAATAATATATTATTATTTGTACCCTGCCCATCTGGCCGGGTCTCCCCAGCCTCTCTGGGCGGCTTCCACAAATATCAAAATACATTTAAATATCACAGATTAAAAACCTCCCTAAACAGGGCTGCCTTCAGGTATTTTCTGAATGTCAGATAGTTGTTTATAGCTTTGACCTCTGATGGGAGGGCGTTCCACAGGGCGTGCGCCACTACCGAGAAGGCCCTCTGCCTGGTTCCCTGTAGCTTTGCTTCTTGCAGTGAGGGAACCGCCAGAAGGCCCTCGGCGCTGGATCTCAGTGTCCGGGCTGAACGGTGGGGGTGGAGACGCTCCTTCAGGTATACAGGACTGAGGCCGTTTAGGGCTTTAAAGGTCAGCCAAAGCTGTGTATGCTCACAATGTTCAGTAAATAAACCAGAAAATAACACTTTCAACTGTAAGTGCCTTATTTTTCCTTCTTTTAATAATTTGAATGTGTGTGGGGCGGGGGACAAGAAATTTTCTGCACCGGGTACCACCTGACCTTGCTACGCCTGTGGTTAAAGATGCTCAGAACTGTAGCTCGGTGGTGGGCAAACTACAGTTCCCACCATTCTTTGAGGGAGGCCGTGTGCTTTAAAGGTACAGTGTGTAATAATAATAATAATAATAATAATAATAATAATAATAATAATAATTTATTATTTAAACCCCGCCCATCTGGCTGGGTTCCCCCAGCCACTCTGGGCGGCTTCCAACAGAACATTAAAATACAATAATCTATTCAACATTAAAAGCCTCCCTAAACAGGGCTGCCTTCAGATGTCTTCTAAAGGTCTGGTAGTTGTTGTTCTCTTTGACATCTGAAGGGAGGGCGTTCCACAGGGCGGGTGCCACTACTGAGAAGGCCCTCTGCCTGGTTCCCTGTAACTTGGCTTCTCGCAGTGAGGGAACCACCAGAAGGCCCTCGGCACTGGACCTCAGTGTCCGGGCAGAATGATGGGGGTGGAGACGCTCCTTCAGGTACACTGGACCGAAGCCATTTAGGGCTTTACACGGCCTTTATATTCACCCAACCATTTCTGAAGCGTGAGGGATATGGAGTAGACTGTCGAAACAGCTTCTTTTCTGCAGGATTGACAATTGGCAAGATCCCCAACCGCTGGGCCCTTTGGCTGTTCCATCTCAGCCACAAACAGCATACAGTATCACAGTGGTGATAATATAAACTGAAAACAACAACAGGAACCACCACACAATGGCTGACACTAAAATGAAGATTACATACAAAACTCTTACGAGGAACCGATAACCTTACAATAAAGCCGAATAATAAATGAAACCATGCACATATCGTATGTATAATAAAATGTATAAAGTTTATATAATAGAACCATTCAGCAATAGATAGGTGTAATGACAAACTCCCAGTGCCAACAAGAAGCTCCTGTAAGGTTGATGGTGAATGGACTGTAGCAGATGAACAAAACAATGTCAGTTGCTGGACACGATGATAGAAGAAAAGGATAGTCTAAATCCAATGGTGTCACCATCAATCTTCTTCTCAGATGCCATTTATATTTAGTTTGGATTGATGGTGACACCATTGGAACTTCTCGTTGGCACTGGGAGTTTGTCATTTTAAGGTTATCGGTTCCTCATAAGAGTTTTGTATGTAATCTTCATTTTAGTGTCAGCCGTTGTGTGGTGGTTCCTGTTTTTGTTTTTGTTCCATCCCAGCCTCCTGCCCCCGCTGCTGCTTTACCTTTAGCAATCTTAATGTCCAAAGCTGTCCGAATGAGCGCCATCAAGGTGGAGGAGAAATGGACTGTGTTGTCCTCGGCCACCGGCATGTTCATCAGGACCAGCCTCTGCACAAGAGAGTGGGGGGGTGGGGGAAGCGGGAAGCAGGCAGAAAACAATATCGAAAAACGTATCAGGGAGACACGAGAAAAAGGGGCTTGGAATGCATCAAGTAGGAGAGCCAAAAAGGAGGGCAAGGACCGCCCCCTCCATCCCCCCCCCAAGCTGGTATCACGTCCCCTCCCCTCAGTGTGCCTGCTTGCTGTCTTTTGCCGTTTGGATTCGCCTTGTCAAGCCTACATGTCGTTTTACTGACTTTGAGCAAGAAATAGGACTTTGCCAGGAGAGACAGCCCCAGGGGATCTGTATCTCCATCTTTTCAGAGCCATTTTGTCTCCTGCCCCCCTCCCTTACCCCGATTTTGTTGAGTCTTGCATCCCAGGATACAAACTCAGGCCTCTCTGTGATGAACTTGCTACCCAGCTACATCCTGGCGCCCCCTTTTTGAGTTTGCGTTTAATTTATTTCAGAAGAAAGATTATGCTTGGCAGCACATGATCGCCCATGCAATGGCTTGAACTCATCCAGACTCTGAAGCGGAAGGAGAGAGAGAGAGAGAGAGAGCGGGTGCAAATGAAGAAAAACTGATGACCAAGGCAGGAGTGGGTAGGTCGTGCTCCTTTTACCCCCAGGAGGGGAAAGTGAAATGGCCAAATCCACTTCCCAGAGTGTACATTCTGCTTTGTATATAGTTCTGTGCTCCCCCTGCCACACCTATTCACCCAACTTTGTTCTGGAGCCACCATCGACCCAAAATCATTAGGTGAAATTCAGGCTCAAAAGTAGTAAACATGCTTCCATTTTTCTCTTGTGTGCTTCTAGAAACCGGTGAGTTTGGCTGCAAGTAAGCGCTGCCGTGAACAGAAGCTGCCCTTTGCTGAAATCCTGGGTAATGCCACAGACTGGCAAATCTGAATGGCTAAAGGATATACAGTGGTACCTCGGGTTACATACGCTTCAGGTTACAGACACTTCAGGTTACAGACTCTGCTAACCCAGAAATATTGTGGCAAGGCTACCTGAAGAAAGCATATTATTGTACCTGTACCTCATATTTTTATGCCTTATTACTGAAACTTACTCTCTATGCTTTAAAATAAGGGCTTTGTTTAAGAAATCAAGATGCTGTGTCTCACTGTGCCTTATTGCTGCGTTAGCAGAACATGTATATATTTAGCTATGTTTTCAGTCTGGAAGGAAAGATGTCCATCATGGTCATAATGGTCTCATAGTCACAAGACTTTCCACATAGGATGTCTGGAGGGAAGGGTTTTTTTTTTTTTTGCTTAGTGTGTCAGAAGGGGATTTTTGGCTTGGTTTGATTATATCATAGGAACGCCTAATATGGTCAATGCAACTAAAATTAAGAAAAGAGAAGTAATCTTTAAAAGGACAAAAGGAAGGGTGATGTCAACGCTTATTGGTTTAATTTTGCTACAGTGTATGAATATGTAATATCTGAAGAGATCTATAAAACCTCCGGACACCATTGTTTCGGGGTCCAGATTTTTGGAGGTTACTCACTGGACCTTATTGCTCAGCAATAAAACTTACTCTCAGTTTCTCTGAAAACTGCGTTTTAGTAATTATTCTAATAACTAAGGTTCGTGCAACAATATTACATCGGGTTAAGAACTTTGCTTCAGGATGAGAATAGAAATTGCGCGGCAGAGGGAGGCCCCATTAGCTAAAGCGGTGCTTCAGGTTAAGAACGTTTTCAGGTTAAGAACGGACCTCCGGAACGAATTAAGTACGTAACCAGAGGTACCACTGTATTTTCAGCAGTCCTCTCTTGTACAATCTGAACTCAAACTTGTCTAAGTCCTGAAGCTCTGGCTGCAACCCTGTCACAGAATGCACACGGGATGCCAGAATTTCCAGAATGGTGCATTCTCTCACCAGATCATGGCCTCCAAGAACCCGGTGTGCAAATTCCTTCTGTTACTAACAAGGATTGAAGGACTGCTGCTTAATGCACAGCACTCCGAACATCACAGAACCTTATCTGGCTCAGCTTCAGAGAAGGGTGTTTCTTGCCGTCTAGGCTGCATGAGTGAACCATGCAATTGTTAAGTCATGAGCTCCACTGAAGACATTTCAGCTTGGTGAATATTTCATGCTCCTCCTACACAGCCTTCGGCCTTCCTTCCTTGTATTTCCATTCGTCAACACAGATTGAGCTGCACGTTTTTAGAGTGCTTGCCTACAATCTTCACAGTTAGTTTTCCATATGGCCCAGCAGCACAAGGGAACTAAATATATTCCATTCAGGACTGCAAAAGACGGTATATTTTATTGAGCTCGCTGGTGATCATAGAATGGAAGGGTCATGTTCTGGAAGGTTTCAGTTTTCAACTCTATCAGGCAGATAGTTGCTGCCTTGCGGGACATCTTTGGGAGAGGAACAGGTTAAGGAGTAAACCCTGCAGAAAACAGGAGCGGAGTCCCTAAGACAATTGGATGACATCTTGTGAGCCTCCTTCCGGCAACTCCTGCAACCAAGCTAGTGCCAAATGTATTGGTCTGGTTTCCTTTGGACCACATCAGTGAGGCTGAGAGTGGGGGAGGGGGTATTGTCTTCTGGGCAGCCCTGGACCTCCATATACACTGTCCAGGCTTGTACCCTAGAGAGGTCACTTCAGTGCTGCTAATGCAACATAATAATAATAATAATAATAATAATAATAATAATAATAATAATTCATTATTTATACTCCGCCCATCTGGCTGGGTTTCCCCAGCCACTCTGGTCGGCTACCAACAAAATATTAAAATATACCGTATTTTTCGCTCCATAAGACACACTTTTTTCCTCCTGAAAAGTAAGGGGAAATGTCTGTGTGTCTTATGGAGCAAATGCATGGTCCCTGGAGCTGAACTGCCCAGGGGCAAAAGCAGATCGTGCTTTTTTTAAAAAAGAGAGAGAGAGAGGGGTGTTGAAAGGAAGCCCGCTGAGCAGCTGCTCAGCAAACCATCGGGGAGAGAGATAAGGGAGAGAGATTCCAGCCTTGCCCCCTTGCAGAGGGAGGCTGTTTCCCCAGCGACATGTGACTGGCTGATTAGATTCTCTGTCTGGAAACTGTAGAAATGGCTTCCTGAAGCTGCAGAACTGTGAGTTAAACCCCATAAAACAGGGGTTTTTCCCTTTGCAAAGTAAGCACAACAACTTTGAGCTGATCCTCAAAAAATGGGGCTTTTCTCCTTTGCAAAAGAAGCTGCAGAAATTTGAGCTGATCCTCAAAAAAATGGGGCTTTCCCCCCTCTAAAAACTAGGTGCTTCCTATGGTCAGGTGCGCCTTATAGAGCGAAAAATACGGTAATAGTCCTTCAGATATTAAAAGCTTCCCTAAACAGGGCTGCCTTCAGATGCCTTCTAAAAGTCTGGTAGTTGTTTTTTCCTTTGACATCTGGTGGGGAAAACCTAGTCTTATACACGGAAAAATACGGTATTTGCAAGAGCTTAATTCCAGAGATTCCTCCTCCATTACATTACAGTAACTACATTTTTTTATCTCTGGGAGTTATATTAAAAAGGAACACTGTGTGTCTCCTACACTGAAAAGGGATCACCTTAGCTTTCAGGCTCACTTTAGTTGCACTGACATTACACAGCTCCCTCTCCTATAACAGTGATGCTTCCATTGCAGAGTATCACACCTTGTGTGGCAGGTAAGTATTTCGTAGTGTGCAAGCAGATCAGTACTTAATGGTTTGTGAGCATTCGATAGCCATAAAAAACCAAATAGTCCTTCCTTCCCCCCCCCCATACACTCAGCCACCCACATTTCCATCCCGTGCTAATGCGTCCCCCATTTCTCACTGACCAGTAGCCCATAAAGGAAAGAAGGGTTTGTTCTACCTTATAAGCAACTTTGGAGGGACATCTCTTCCCGAGGCCTAGTGGTGGGGACATGAGAGTCAGCATTTCATACATCTCAGTGTAATGGATGCGGCCACTGGTCATGGAGGGGAAAGAGGACAACGGGAAGGGGAGGGAGATGCAGAGGAACGAAAGAAAACAGAAAGGCATTCCCAGAGACCCCAAAAATGCCCCCAAACAAAACAGAATACAGGGAACAGAAGAGAGAAAAGAACAGACAAAACAGGAAAAGAACAGGAAACCCATTAATCAATGCAAATCATACATGGCAGCCTGCGCTGATGTGGATTTATATTGCCTCTCACACAGACCCAAGAATGGCACCGGTGTGTTTTGCCAGCCTTCCCATACATATTGGCTGGCGCTTGTTTCTTATGGCTGGTTTTTCCCCTTGCAGGTGTCGTGCCATTGCCCCCACCTCGTTCCCAGGGCTGTGTGCAAGTGGTATATAAATCGAGATACACAACACTCCAACAAGGGGTTATTCAGGATATGGTGGTGCAGACTTCAGAGAATGAGCAGGACCTGAGCTGTTGGCAGAGCCCCGGCGCCTGCTTCCTTCCCCCACCAAGTCCTGTCCTGAGATCCGCGTCGTCACATAACCCGTGGCTGAAGTGGCATGTACCGCCCGCCTCTGGCAGTGCCTATGCAAGCGGGAAGCATCTTCTTGCATAGGAGGGGAGTGAACCAGGCTCAAAGGAATGTGTTCTTTGGCTTCCATCCAGCCCTGGGGATGGAGAACCTTCCCACCATGCACTGGTGCAAAGGCATGCTAAGTGGCTGAGAAAAGAAAAGCGGGAAGAAAATTCTACATGCCATGCTCTTCCCGCCCCCGGTTCCTTCTCACATGCGGCTTCAAGTTTCACCTGGTTGGAGTTTAAAGAGTCTCGGCAGAGGCAGCTGTTTCGGCCTTCTGAGGTTCAGGGTTCATTTGTGCTCCCCGTATTCTAAAGTAACTGTAACGGACACTCCCTGGCTATCTGAAGAAGTGTGAATGCACACAAAAGCTTATACAGTGGTCCCTCGACTTACGAATTTAATCCGTTCCGAATGGACATTCGTAGATCGAAAAAAATCGTAAGTCGATTTCCCATAGGAATGCATTGGGAGAAAAATATTCGGAAAAATTCGTAAGTCGAAAAAACCCGCATCTAAAATTCATAAGTCGAGGAAACCACATTTAAACCGGCAACGATTTCCATTCGGATGTCGAAAAATTTGTAGGCGTGCGGCCACTTTTTTTCATTCGTAAGTCGAAAAATACGGATGTCGAGTACTTCGTAAGTCGAGGGACCACTGTACCAAGAACAAACTTAGTTTGTCTCTAAGGTGCTACTGGACAATTGTTTTTTATTTTTATGTTTCGACTGTGTCAGACCAACACGGCTACCTACCTGAATCTTACTCCCTGGCTAGTACTCCCTGTTTTGTAACTTTCTTATTGCAATGTCTCATCAGCCTATGCATAAGAGTTTCATGGAGAACAGCTACCGTACGTGGACTTAGAATCCGGTCGAAAAGGCACAATTACTGACTTGGGAGCTTTGTTCGGAATCTTTAAGCTCCTCCTCATCTTCCTGGGGAAAAAGTGACACGTGCCCTGGGCTAGTTGTTATTGCACCACTGCCTTCGGGCAAGAGATATAGAACAATTAGATCAATAACAAAGAGATTGAAGAATAGTTTCTACCCAAGAGCTATAACCATCTTAAATGCTGTAACTAGATAATATGACCTTGGAGAGTTGTGATGGGTGTGTACGTATGTGCATGTGTGGCTGAAAATGTGTTGTTGTTTTTGTTTTTTTGTGCTGTTTTTTGTTTTGTTTTTATGGGGTGGCATTCAATTTCATTGCACTTGTACAACGTTGTACTTGTACTTGTACAATGACAATAAAGAAATCTTATCTTATCTTATCAACGTCTCTATAAATCACTCGGATGAAGGAATTGAGAAGACGCTCAACAAATTTGCGGATGACACCACAAATGGGAGGTGCATCTAATACTGCAGAAGACAGAATCGGGACACGATATGTACTCAACAGACTGAAGGACTGAGCCCAACCTAACAATAGGGACAAATGTAAGGTCCTACATTTAGGCAGGAAGAACCAATTGCACAGATATAAGATGGGTGACGCCTAGCTTGCCAGTAGAGTATGTGAAAAGGATCTAGGGGTCTTAGTAGCTTAACATGAGGCAACAGTGTGCTGCAGCAGCAAAGAAAGCCAATGCTATCCTAGGTTGTATCAACAGAAGTCTAATGTCCAGATCAAGGGAAGTAAAAGTACCGTGCTATTCTGCCTTGGTCAGACCACACATGGAGTACTGTGTTCAGTACTGGGCACCACAATTTAAGAAGGATATTGTGCAGAGGAAGGCAACCAAGATGATCAAGGGTCTAGAAACCAAGCCTTGTGCAGAACGGTTGAGGCAGTTGGGTATGTTTTTTTCCAGGAGACTGAGAGAAGATGCGATAGCCATCTTCAAATATCTAAACGGCTGTCACATGGAAGAGGGAACATGATTGTTTTTTCCTGCTCTGGAGAGTAGGACCCGAACCAATGGCTTCAAGTTACAAAAAAGGAGATTCTGACTAAGCATCAAGAAGAACTTTCTGACTGTCAAAGCTGCTTGACAGTAGAATAGACTCCCTTGGAAGGTGATAGACTCTCCTTCCATGGATGTTTTTAAGCAGAGGTTGGGTGGCCATCTGTCATGGATGCTTTTAGTTTATATCCTTGCATTGCAAGGGGTTGGACTGGATGACCCTCAGGGTCCCTTGAAACTCTACAATGCTGTGGTTCTATGGTTCTAAGTATGGGGATCAGTGGAGAAGAAGAATAAAGACCATTTACTAGCTTACAGATGAGACAGAAAGAAAGAAAGAAAGAAAGAAAGAAAGAAAGAAAGAAAGAAAGAAAGAAAGAAAGAAAGAAAGAAAGATACAGGAGAAAACTATCCCAAGGCGCTTAGAAAGGGCTTCTGAAAGTGGAAGGCTAGACATTTCTCCTTTGTTCCCAGAAAGAGACACTGGGAACTTCTGCTACTGGTAACTTGCCTCCTACTTCCTAAGTCAGGTCTTCGAACTTGTTCCAAAGGTCTTCCTTTTATCTTTGAACTAAACAAATATGAGCACATTAAGAGCTACATCTACATTAACGGTATTATTTGCAAAGGTCATTCGTTGTTGTTTAGTCGTTTAGTTGTGTCCGACTCTTCGTGACCCCATGGACCAGAGCACGCCAGGCACTCCTGTCTTCCGCTGCCTCCCGCAGTTTGGTCAAACTCATGTTAGTAGCTTCGAGAACACTGTCCAACCATCTCATCCTCTGTCGTCCCCTTCTCCTTGTGCCCTCCATCTTTCCCAACATCAGGGTCTTTTCCAGGGAGTCTTCTCTTCTCATGAGGTGGCCAAAGTCTTGGAGCCTCAGCTTCAGGATCTGTCCTTCCAGTGAGCACTCAGGGCTGATTTCCTTCAGAATGGATCGGTTTGATCTTCTTGCAGTCCATGGGACTCTCAAGTCTGTTAATTTCTTGTTTTTCGTTTGTCTTGTACTTGATCATTTGTATGCTGTTCTTTCAGTATCCTCATATTCACTTCCCCCCCATTTTAAACATGGACCCTTTATTTAACATGTCTAGGCTGTCCTTCTGGTGGCTTGTGCATCATGAAAATAGTTTTTACGGGAACTTCTACATTCGAGCGGGGCTTGGCTTGTTGATGTTTTTATCCAAGGACAGGCCTTGAAATGCCCTCCCTCCCTAAAAACTGCTAGTTTCAAAGTAAGACAGATATTTTCAAATCTGATTTACTTCTCCCTCCCCCAGATATTAGGTCTGTAGCCCTGAGTGAAACATTTCAAACTGGGAATTATATATAATTTTGTGGTGAGCAATGAACTAAATCATAGCCCTGAGACCTTGCAGTAAAATCTTGTGAGAAACAGAAGGACAGGACATTGTTGGGACTGAGATGGCAAACGACCGTGGAACAAGTGAAGTTGAAAACTAAGGGCAATTGGATTTTCATGACTATAGAAAAACGGCAAGTATTTGGATAAAAGTCATTTTCTTCCAAAAATGGTAGAAAAACCAAATGCCAGTGAAAATCTGGCCAAGCCTTGGTCCTGTACACAGTAAATGCTACACAGGTAACTGTCAACTTGCCCAATGATCTTTTGTTGGCTGTAACTGATTGTTGTTGCTGGGAGAAATTGGGTCCTCCCTTAAAGAGGGCGCGTGTTGCGGTGAGACCTGGCAACCAAACCCTGTGTTGTGGGTGGGAATGATTGACAGCCACAACACCCAATCAGTAGGTCCCTCGATGCAGGGTTCAATCTGGCCAATGGGACGCAAGCTAAACGGATCGAGGGACCTACAAATAACCCATGCACATGACCCAGAGCTTCCTCTTTCGGTGCGTGCATCGGAACACCCGCCCACCTCTCCCTACTCTTAGGGCTTGTGCACTTGACCTTGCTATGCCGTCGTGTGTCGTCTGTCATTGGGACAGGGGCACGTCAGGAATTTTCCACACTTGGCTGTTGCCATTTGGGTTTCGCCTGCCGTGTAGCAAATCGTCACAACTTGTAAGGTTGCGGATAGGCTCTGGTTCAGGTGATAGGGATGGGAGAACGCTCTCGCCATCCCTATGTGTTGGGTATTCCGTTAAAGGAATCCAGGGACTTGATGGTTTGGTCAACCCCTGAGAGGGGGTTGTGCCCGTGCCTGAGTCCAGGGGGACATTTGGGTGGGGGATAGAGCATGTCCCCAGCTTTCCACTTATCCAGGTGTTCATCCTTGGCTGACCTATGCTGGAACCCTGGGTCAGCGCTACCTGCGGAGCAGGGAGCTTGTCAAACCAGAGCCTATGCAACCAATCACTTGCTGTAATCAATAAAGTTGTGGCCTAAATTCTGCCAAAAACCAAACCAAAATTTGAGTCTTGTCTGAATTTATTTGGGGTGGGGTTAAAAGGTCTGAACACGCGAAACCTATATGATTTCTATCTCTCCATGATCAAAAGGCAGTCCTGTAAACTCACTATGGGTTGTGAGTGTCAACCATGGAATGCAGTAAGTTCTAATGCTTTCTGAAACTGAACTGCATGGGTACAGAAAGGCAACAAAAGACTTGATTTAGCTATGAAAGATGTGTTTTAAGACCCAGGCATCTGGTGCAAAAAGAGAAGCAGTGCAAGAGCCACGAAGGACGATCCTAAACATGAACGTATTGCAAAGATGCATTGTTGTGATTTGTGAAGCACATTGCCCCATGAGCGGCGATTCCTGTGCTTTCTCAAAGGCATCATTTCTCAGACTGTGCCGGTATAACCGTGTCTCTTGGAACAGCTCTTTATTAAAAGGAACGCACTGAAGTAGAAGCCTATTTGTTCCAAACGTGATGGAACGATTGTACTGTACCTGCGGCAGATTTCAGACCGAGGAAAGAGTGAAAGATGTCTCAGACAAGTACTTCCTAAACAACCTCAACATTACTGGGTGATGTGTCAAGTTTCTTAGACATCTTCAGCCCTAGAATGCAGTTAAAAGCAAATGGAAACAAAGGGTGACTGGTTTGTTTACTTTTCAGGGCTGAGAAGGGGCTCCATTTACACTGTGCAACAGTATTACAGACAGCTGCTCATACCAGACAAAATTTGGTAATCGTTTGCCATCGATACCAGTGACAAAAGCTGTTGCTTTTTGTCAGGGGGCTGCAGCCCTACTCCTGTCCTGTGTTAAGCAGCTATCGAGAGCCACCCCCAATTTTAACGACGGATTCATCCAGTTCCCCTGCCGGTCCCAGCAGTGGAGAAGGAGAGGTGGTGGAGGGGCTTCAGCCAGCCAGGCAGAGCCATCGCCCCGTAGCTGGGGAAGGAAAGAAGAGGCGCACAAGGTGCTTCCGTCTGCCGAGATGGGGTTCCTGGCGGGAGAATCGCCAAAAGGCACTCTGGGAATCTGAGAGTGATTGATGAGTCGTTTTTATGATGCACTCTGCGTTGTAAAGTAATTAGCCAAGATTAAAGCTTCAAAGCTTAATGATTCAGAGTCTGTCTTTGAGCGGCCAGCTGGGGAAGGGACCCCACGCCTCCTGACACTTTTACTTATACACAACAGCTTATGCCTTATTTTAGACAAAATGATTCACTCTAGCACATGTGTAATAAGAGTATATCACATCATAATGTCACCAGGAAGATAATCAGTGACATATTTATGTGGAGGCTAAACACATGCTAAACTTACAGAGTTAATTATTCTGTAAGGTTAACCACCTTGGCTGTCAGTTGTTAAATCACAATAGAAATCATTGGAAGTGGGTTTCAAGAATGAGTTTTGGAACTGGCAAAGGAATAACACATGAATCTGAGGTTCTTTTGCAGCTTCTCTTATGAAGATGACAACTTAGATTGCATTTTAATTTATTTATTTTGAAGCTTACTCAACTACAAGGGGTGGAACAAACTTTAATCCTAGTCCTCATCTAAACTGAGTATTTCTCTCTCTCGGCATAATGAAGGTTGAAACCATTGTTTACTGCCAATGACTTGGTTTCAAAGAATAAACAGTCAAAGCTCTCAAGAACTACGAGTGATCAGAGCTTGTAATTTGCAGAAAAGATAAGAACAGTCTAAATGCTTTCAAACAATATGTCAGGTAAAAAAAAATAAGAATTTGACACATGTGTAGGCCTGTGTGTGTGTGTGTGTGTGTGTAGGGAAACTAGAGATACCCACAATGGGCAATGCTTTCAAATAAACATTCATTAGGGCCTAGGTCAGTGATGGCTAACCTTGACACTCCAGATGTTTTGGAACTACAACTCCCATCATCCCTAGCTAACAGGACCAGTGGTCAGGGATGATGAGAGTTGTAGTCCCAAAACATCTGGAGTGTCAAGGTTAGCCATCACTGGCCTAGGTCTTACTTCAGATGGCAATCTGCATCACTTCAGACTGCATGGGAGAAGAATGTTCTTTCATACAAAAAAAAAATCCTTCCACATAGAAAATTAGATATTGGGGGCCAAGGGTTCTTCTAGATTAGCCTTCTATCTGACATGCTAGTTTTCTTTGTTGATGAGTGGGGTTTTGAACATTTTTGGCTGAGGAGAAGTCCGCTGTATGAGCCCTCAGGGTACAGCAGATGTCACCGAGAGCTGGGCATAAATCAGGATGTTGAGTCTGGCAAACTAAATAGCACTGTTAGGAGATACACTGTGAACCCCAATGGCATTACTCTGGAGGGTCAGAAACAGTGCAAGATTTGATAACCAGAGCTCCCATGCCTGAAACTGTAACACCTTCACAACCGAGTCCTCTAGTGACGACATCTTTCTCCCCATGTCCTACCCGCTTTGCTTTTTGTCCCTCAACCCCTTGCCTCGCATTTTCTTCTGAAGAGAAGAAGAAGAGTTTGGATTTGATATCCCAAAGGAGTCTCAAAGCGGCTAACAGTCTCCTTTCCCTTCCTCCCCCACAACAAACACTGTGAGGTGAGAGATGCTGAGAGACTTCAGAGAAGTGTGACTAGCCCAAGGTCACCCAGCAGCTGCATGTGGAGGAGCGGAGACGCGAACCTGGTTCACCAGATTACGAGTCCACCACTCTTAACCACTACACCCCACTGGCTCTCATTTCTCATTCTGCATTTTTTTTTGTAGCTGCACTGGTTAAAGAGCAATAACAATGCCCACTTGAAAGATAAAATATGTGCCTTCTGTCAGGGATCTGCCTCCCCCTTCCAGTCCAGCCCTGAGTGCTTATAGAAAGCAGCCACCTATTCTGACGACTGATTCATCATCGAGTGGAAGCAGCTGCTCTTCGGACGGGAAAGGGGTGCCAGGGCTCGAAAGATGCAGCGAGAGACCTGGCACCTCAGTCGCTAGCAGAATCCGGAAGTGCCGCCCTACGATTTTGGCGCCAGCAAAGTAGATTAGGGAAACGGAAACGTCTTTTCCTCCTACGTAATCTCTGCCCCAGATCTGCTTGCTGGGAGGTGCCAGGTCTCTAGCTGCATCTTTCGAGCCCTGGCACCCCTTTCCCTTCCGAAGAGCAGCTGCTTCCACTCGAAGATGAATCATTCGTCAGAATAGGTGGCTGCTCTCTATAAGCACTCAGGGCTGGACTGGAAGGGGGAGGCAGATCCTTGACATCTTCAGAGAGGGGTCTGATCCAAGAGGCAAAGATTGTGCTTCCCGAGTGTATTATCCGTGTGCAGGAGACACAACCCACAAAAGAAAAGAAAGAAAGGAAAACCTTTAGAGGACCAGAATGAATTTGCAGCTCAGGCAGACAAACCAAAGCCTTCTCCCCCATCCCTTCCTGTCCCCCAACAGCTGCTGGTTCTGAAAGGGTGTGGATCTCTTTAAACTCAGGTTAAAGCAATGCCAGGGTTCCCTGATGAGGTGCAGTGGTGGCAGAGCAGGGGGTCGGGAAGGAGGGGTTTAACAGGATGTTCCTATTGCCGGGTTGTGGCTGGGGGTCGGGAGGCAAACCTTGTACGCCACCCTGTAGGGGCAGTTCTCTCCCAGGCCCAGAGGAGGCGAGATCACCCGTACTAATGTGTACATATCCTTATACAGGATCCTGCCACTGGAAAGGAAGCACAGGTGCGTTAATAGGGCGGCTCAGGAAATGGGGGAGAGGATGCAAGCGCATAACTAACTGATGGCACCAGAGATGTGCAACTTTCCCCTTCCGTCTCCAGCTCGGAAAAAGCTCTGAGCGGCCTGCGGAAAAGATCGCTACTGCTCTCACTGGGAAGGCTGGTTCTACAGGGTTGGATCCCATCCCATTTGCCAACAAAGTGAGTACGAAAGGGTCAAAGTTGTCTCGGTCTGAGGCTGAGAAAAGATGCAGCAGTCTGCCATTAATTAGCCCACATACAGACCCTTATCCATGGATAAGCCAGAAGAGTTTTGCAAAGCTGGTTATTTAAATAAAGTCAACACACTTTTTAAATTTTTTTTTAAAAACAACACCTTTCTGGAGGTGCTAAATCGGCTGCGTTCCTGAAATATACTCGGAGTCGAGTGTGGATTTCATGCTCTTTATTCAGCTCATAGTAGCGAGGAATGAATGTTCCCCCAGAACATCTGCTTTATATACATTATTTACCCAATGGGCCCCACGTGATTGGCTAATTGCAGGATACTCCTGTAGTCCAATCAGGTTGTGGATTCACTTCCACCTGGAGCTGGATTGGGTGGCTCCTGCGGACCAATCAGACTGCTGCATTCTTGATCCTATTGTTCTAGGACCAATCAGACTGCTGCATTCTGAATCCTATTGTTCTAGGACCAATCAGACTGCTGCATTCTGAATCCTATTGTTCTAGGACCAATCAGACTGCTGCACTTTGGATCCTATTCAACTCAGTACATAACAGTTCCCATTTTCCAAAAGCGGAAAGCTTTGTGAGGAAATGTCAACGAGTTGCTCAGAGTTGCACCGTGAGAAATAGGAGACTGAATCCAAGCTTACAGTCCAACGCAGCTGGACAGTATTGTGCAGTAACGGAACAATCTACTGGCGCCCCGTAATTCCTGACAAGGAGCCACAGATCAAAAGTTATCAGAACGTGGCAAATCTATTTAATAGTGGGGGGTGAGGCCACTGCAGGCCAAATCACTGGCACAAGAAAAAGCTTTTTTGAGATGTGCGAGGAGGAGATCCCTGGCCTTTCCGCTTTTCACAGTGAAATCTGACTTTAACCTTCTCATTCTCTTCTCATTGCTTCAACAGTTTTCCTATCTGGCAAATGATGCATTTGCTTCTCTGTGGAATACTACGTATAGGAGAGGTGTGAATAAGTTCACAACGGAGCTCCTATTTAATCCTGTTTCCCCACTTTGGCCTGTTTCTCACCGAGGTGATAAATCTGTGCCCTGATTCTTGCGTAAAAAACTGCCCATACAAATATATCTGTATCTGACCAGACAGAAAGCCAGAATATCAGGAAGAAAACTAGGCTACAGAGCCCTTCTTGCTGATATGCTAGTTTTCTATGCAGACATACATTTTGTGCATGAGGGGACGTAGTTATGGGACATGTTACAGCCCAAAGGTAATTGTATCACCCCAGAGAGAACCAAATTTCTAGTCACGGGTTGCAGAATTGGCTTGCGAGGTGCAGAACCGGAGGTCTCAACTCCCATCAGCCCCTGCCAATGTAGACAATGGTCAGGGAGGATGGAAATTTGGCCGCAGGCTCCTCACCCCTGTTTGTTGTTTCTTAAAATTACCACTTTAATTCAGAAATGCAATCGTCATGTTGATTTTTAAATAGACCGATTAAGCAAACACATGCCAAAAAAGAAGGCGGATATCCAATAATCCTGAGTTTTCACAGCAATGCCAGCTTTCAAAAAGAGAGTCTTAGCAAAGTGCAAAACTGCTAGGGCAATAAAAGGTAAAGGTAAAGGACCCCTGACAGTTAAGTCCAGTCGCGAAAGACTCTGGGGTTGCGGCGCTCATCCCGCTTTACTGGCTGAGGCAGCCGGCATTTGTCCGCAGACAGCTTCCGGGTCATGTGGCCAGCATGACTAGGCTGCTTCTGGCGAACCAGAGCAGCGCACGGAAACGCCGTTTACCTTCCCGCTGGAGCGGTACCTATTTAGCTACTTGCACTTTGACGTGCTTTTGAACTGCAAGGTAAGAAAAGGTAAACCAATTTTTATATTTACACCCCGATTACCCCTCCCCTAAGAAAAAGCCAATTATTATTTTCCCTTTTGTCTAAACCCTAACTAATCCTATCAACTCCTTAATTGTTCAAGAAAAGAACTTTGACTTTCCTGCTCAAAATGAGCTTGCGCCGTGAAAAGAACAGTCTGATGCTACTAAAAGCAGGAACAGAGTTCAGAAGAGTAGACATGCTTGCCTGTGGGACGTGAAATACCAATGTTTATTCCTAACTTTTCAGGACTGGGGAATAGAATAAAGCTGCTCAGCTAGGTCCTGAGCTCCCCCAGGAAAGCCCTTCTGAGACTGGAGCTCTCAAGCAGAGATCGGGGCCTCCCTCACAGAGGGCACGTGTTGCGGTGCGAGCTGGCAACCAGACCCTTTGTTGTGGGTGGGGACCGTTTGGATAGCCACAACACCCTCGATGTTGGGAGCAATCTGGTTAATGGGACACAAGGAAAGGGCATCAAGGGACCTATTTAAGCCCATGCACGTGTGCCTGAGCTTCCTCTTGGGGCTACTGCATCGGAACACCAGCCCACCTCTCCCTACTTTTAGGGCTTGTGCCCTTGACCTTGCTATGCCGTCTTGTGTCGCCTGTCGTTGGGACAGGGGCACGGCAGGAATTTTCCCCACTTGGCTGATTGGCTATTGCCACTTGGGTTTCGCCTGCCGCATAGCAAATCGTCACAACTTGTAAGGTTGCGGATAGGCTCTGGTTCAAAGGATAGGGGTGGCAGAATGGTCTGGCCACTCCTATGCGAAGGGTATTCCGTTAAAGGAATGCAGGGACTCAATGGTTTGGCAAACCCTGAGAGGGGCTGTGCCTGTTGTGATTTTTGTCCAAGCCAAGTGGCTGAAGCTGCAGGCTGGACTGGTATTACTTTTGCCTGTCACACAGACCCATGAGAAAGTTGCTTTATCACTTCCTGCTTGGAATGTTTACTTTTACTGTACTGTTGTAATCCGAGCTTGTGGGCTCTTACTCAAGCTGGAAGGACTTGAGTTCTGTATTCACGGGCTGGCAGCAGAGAATCTCTCTGCACAATTACTTGGAATAAATAGATTAGCCTTACCAAATGGCTTGTGTGTGTTGTTCTTCAAACTGGGAACAATCACATATTACCGCACCTCCGGACTCTCTGTAACCGGGGATATGCTGATGTGCTCTGGCTTTGGGGCAGTCTCACAACTTGCCCCAGGCGGGGTATATCACAACAGTGCCCGTGCCCGAGTCGGGGGACATCAGGGTAGCTGACTGGCATTCCTGTCTTCAGCTGTCCCTGGTGTTCACCCTTGGCTGTCCTACGATAGAGCTCTGGGGCAGTGCTGCCTGCAAGGGTGCAGGGAGCTAGTTGAACCAGAGCCTATGCAACCACTCACTTGATTGTAATCAATAAAGTTGTGGCCTAAATTCTGCCAAAAACCAAACCAAATATCTGAGTCATGTGTGAATTTTTTTCTAGGGAATGGTTAAAAGGTCTAAACACGCAACAGATCCCTGCCCAAAGTGGGGTTTGCAGTTGGTGCCAATTGTAGCCATTGAATTGAGTGCAGGCATTCCCAGTTGGGTCTGCACCTGCTACCAATCAGCTACTACGATGTCATCTATGAAATCACATATGATGTCACGTGTGGAACATGTGGGTGTGGCTTAGGAGCCTTGCCACATCTGATTTAGGCCTACGGACTGGAGGTTCCCCGTGGCTGTGCTATTTGATAAGTAGGCTCTTGCCAATGAGTACCCACACCACAATATTTGTTTCCTTATTTAAAAAATATTTTAAGCCTGGTCTGAAAATATGCCTGTCCAAATTGCCTATCCAAAGTGCTTCCCATTACTGAAACATTCTGCTTTTTCTTTTAAAAGAACAACAACACAAGAAAACAAAGTTTTAAGACATGCATTTTTTGTACAAAAGGCACATTTTCATATCCATTTGAGCCTAAAATACAATTTTTTTGGCACTTTCTTGAGACTAAACCAAAGGATAGCTGCATTCCAATTACATGAATTAGTTCAGGAAATGTAAATCAGGTCAGTTTACTTTTAAAGGTGGGCTCTATTGAAACCTTGAAGCATCCTTCATTGTTTGTTGCTGGTTTTGCTGGTATTCATCACTTGAGGCTGCTGGTAAGGGACAATATATTTGAATGATCCTCCATAATAATAATAATATAGCTGCATACACAAATGTAGCGTATCAAGGGCAATAGTTCCTGATATTCTAGATTTCTATGTGCAGAAATCTTTGATATATGGGAACGTTTAAAAGGTACAACCCCCAATGTGTATGGCAAAGTGGAATAGCCTAATGAGAGCTACAGTGTTGAGAATTTTTCCTGATTGTGTGTTTCAGCTCTGATTTCAAAGCTGATAATCAATATCAACTGCTCTTTACAACCCATATTCTTTGTTACATTCAATACATCATTGCAAAGGAAGAAAGATCTATGGCTGAAAAAATACAAAAGGTCACATGCCATAAAATAATATCAGGATAACAGCAAACTAGCTGAATTCATGTAAAACAATAAAATTAGGTTTCAGGTAGGCAAAGGCAGATTCATGGCAATTAGGGAGATTCCAGAATTGCAAGGGCTCCAGAGAGGGCCCATCGCTTTTCTAGAGCTGTGAAAATTCACACCAATTTTAAAAGGACTGGAATCTCAGGGTGATCCAAGCCAGTTCTTGGAGAAAGATCAACTTTAAAAGGCTTTCAAGTTCTCTGATGGGAAATCTGAGATCTCAAAAGCTTACCTGTGGTGGCAAACAAATGTCAATGCCAGTTCAGGCTAAGCACTATCCTACTGGAACACTGGGGTCAGGCAAGTATGTTGAAACACCCATGGGAGACATTCTAGAAAACAATATTTTCTGAAGCACGCCTGAAACTTTTTCGGGGGGGCGATGGGGGGGGAGTAGTGAAGATCACCAGCCAGAGGGTGGCCACTCAGGTGTGGAAGTATGTGCAAGGAGTTGTTTGCAACCTCCATGCTGCAGACAAAAAATGATCACACAATAAAAGCAAATAATAATAATAATAATAATAATAATAATAATAATAATAATAATAATAATAATCTCAAACGATCTTGCACACACCAGAGCTCTGATCACACCACGGCTCATCCTCAGTGCGCTTAGCAGAGGATATTTGTTTGCCATTTACATCAGGCATGTTTGCTGCAAGAAACATGGGAGCATCTCTGGCAGACCCAACTGCTTCATGAAATGTGGAACTGCCCTTTTTTCATGGGATTCCCAGGACTCACAAAAATGCAGAAAACCCTGACCTTGGAAAATATTAATAAATAAAACCTGAGCTTTAACCCTTAATTCAAACCAGCTCACAAAACCACTACTATAGGACTCACAAAAATGCAGAAAACCCTGACCTTAGAAAATATTAATAAATAAAACTAGAGCTTTATCCCTTAATTCAAACCAGCTCAAACTCTGCATTTTTTGGGTAAGCAAAACGTCTTCCAGTGCCACTTCTATGGGGCTACTCGTGGGCACATTTGGAGCCTGAAGGGTTAATTCCCTTCCATTCTGTTTGTCTCGGGCACCATTTCTAAACAGATTTTGCAGAGGGCTTAAAAACAGGGGGTGCCTACATACCACGCAGCTCTGTCATACTCTGCCCAAATCCGGACAAATTCGTCAAGGTGATGCGGTCCCAAGATGGAGGAATCTCGAGTCAGGTATTCAAAATTGTCCATGATGACAGCCACAAAGAGATTGAGCATCTTAAGTAGGGAGGGAACAAGAAGAACGTGTAACAAGGAGAGTCTGGAGAGAAATTGGCACAGTTCACATTTCAATGCGAGCCTACCTAATTAATTTATAAGTCCCCACACAATATGCGGCCATCCTTTGAAAATTCATACTTCATAATTCATTTTGTGATGCAGTTCTCCAACCAATGCACACATTGGGGAAACATGTGGTTAAATTCCATATATTAGTGAAAACGTCATAGAGAAAGGTGTGTATGTTATTAGGGGAAATCGCTTGCAAAAAAAACCGGTGTGCATCAGGCAAAGTTGCAAACAAACATGTGTCTGTGGGGGAGAAATGTGCACTAGGATCCCGGCCAATTTTCATGAGACCTTTTTAAAAAACTATGCAAAGCGATGTGGAAATACTGCAATCCGAGTTTTAAGTTTGGAAAGATGAGAAACTGAGAGAAGCCAAAATTGACAGGCATATCCACCCAACAACAAGAGAAAGAGGAAAGGGGTAAGCGGAGACAGTAGAGAGCAGAGGGGAATATAAATAGATGGAGAAAAAGAAAAAAGAAATACCGTATTTTTCGCTCCATAAGATGCACTTTTTTCCTCCTAAAAAGTAAGGGGAAATGTCTGTGTGTCTTATGGAGCAAATGTGTGGTCCCCGGAGCTGAACTGCCCAGGAGCAAAAGCAGATCATGTTTTTTTAAAAAAAGAGAGAGAAGGGGGGGTGTTGAAAGGAAGCCCGCTGAGCAGCTGCTCAGCAAACGATCGGGGAGAGAGATAAGGGAGAGAGATTCCAGCCCCGCCCCCTTGCAGAGGGAGGCTGTTTCCCCAGCGACATGTGACCGGCTGATTAGATTATCTGTCTGGAAACTGTATAAATGGCTTCCTGAAGCTGCAGAACTGTGAGTTAAACCCCATAAAACAGGGTTTTTTTCTCCTTTGCAAAAGAAGCTGCAGAAATTTGAGCTGATCCTCAAAAAATGGGGCTTTTCCCCTCTAAAAACTAGGTGCGTCCTATGGTCAGGTGCGCCTTATAGAGCGAAAAATACGGTAGTGCCAAGCAGGTTCCTGCATGTGGCACAATGACAGCGAAATCCTTTCTCTATGTTCCATGGGGAGGATCCTTCTGGATTTGATTAGGGGTAAAGGGGAAGGAAAGTGGAACTCACCAAAAAGGAGCAGAAGAAGATAAAGGAGACAAAGTATACGTATGCCAGATTTGTGCCACATCGCTCGTTCTCGTTCTGCCCAGATGTCGCTGTGGTGTCCGACTCACATCCTTTACCTTCCAGGCATGAAAGCATGATCTCCTGCCATGCTTCTCCTGTGGCGCTCCTGCAGGCAGAACAATCACATCTTCCAAGTTTACTGCTTCGTTCAGCAAATGCCTCGCAATTAATTGTTTCTTGCATCAGCCAACCTCTGCTGCTTCAGAGGAAGACATAGCCACATCGGAGCTGACTGTGATTTGATTCCAGCGGTAGTTTAGGGTGTCTGTGTGTGGCAGGGTGGAGTGGGGGGGAAAGGGTCTGCTGTCCCAAAAAAGCAGTGGTCCTAGTTCATGGGTAGGCGACCTAAGGCCTGGGGGCTGGATCCGGCCCAATCGTCTGCAGACAGTCCGGGAATCAGCGTGTTTTTACATGAGTAGAATGTGTCCTTTTATTTAACATGCATCTCTGGGTTATTTGTGGGGCCTGCCTGGTGTTTTTACATGAGTACATGTTTTACCTTCCTGCCACAGCAGTACCTATTTATCTACTTGCACTGGTGTGCTTTTGAACTGCTAGGTTGGCAGGAGCTGGGACAGAGCAGCGGGAGCTCACTCCGCCATGGGGATTCGAACCGCCGTCCTTCTGATTCGCAAGCCCAAGAGGCTCAGTGGTTTAGACCACATCGCCACCCGCGTTCATTGGAGTCAAAAGTTAGGAAGTGACTACAGCTGCAAACTCATTAGGAGATCCAAACTCTTGTAAATCCTGCCTGTTAGTTCAGCTATAACAAACAGCACACGTTGTCCACAAAGTCCTTTGGAGTCAAACTGTCCTTTCTAGGTAAGCTGCCCAAAGGGGAACTTTACTAATCCTCTCCTTCGGCTTGGCAGCAAGTAGGCGGAGATAGTCAGTTATTTGTCGGAACAGCTTCCAAAAACTTTTTGAAATCATACCGGTAAAGGCAATGTCACATTGGAATGAATCCTTGTATGAGTGTTAAAAGTTCATTTACCTGAAAAGAAGCATCAGTGAGCCCAGAAAGCTGCGGAAATTGTTGTGACGATTAATGTGGCTTTCTTCATCTAGTTTGATATTCCCAAAAACCTGAAGGCACGGAGAAATGAAAACCGAGTGGAGAAGATTTGACAACAACAAATACAGCAATCTCCCAGCTGGGTTAATATGAAGTGTACAAAGTCCTGACTACCTCTTTATTTCACTTCCTCCAAAGTCCCATGGCACTAGGGCAAGGGCAGGGGCGTAGCGTGTCGCTGGGCTACCGGGGGCGGCAAGCCAAGCGGCACCCCTGGGGGGGGGCGTCGCTCCGTGTGCATGACGTTACGACGCGCATGCGCACAGAGCGACGCCTCCATGCCTCGGCTTCGCTCAGGGAGCCCAGCGGTTTTTTCGGTGCTGAAAGGGGGGGGGGAAGGAAGATAATGCAGGTGTTTTAAAACGCCTGCTTTTTCCTCCTTCCCCCCCCCTTTCAGTGCCGAAAAAGCCGCTGGCTGGCTTCCGGCGCCGCGGCAAGGAGGAGAGGGACGGGCCTGCCAGGAGGGGTGTCACCCCCTCCTGGCTGGCCAGTCCCCTCCATGCCGCGGCTCCGCCCAGGGAGCCCAGCGGCTTTTTTCCCCGCTGAAAGGGGGGGAGGCTATTTTCGGCGCTGCCGGGGCGGAGCCGCAGAGACGGCCAGCGAGGGGGGGGTGTCACGTCAGCGAAAAGCATGACCCCCCTCCTTGCTGGCCGCCCCTGCGGCTCTGCCCCGGCAGCGCCGAAAATAGCAAAAAAAAAAAAAGCCCAGGGCGGCTTTGGAGGTGCAGGGGGCACCCGAGTGTCACCCCCACCGGGGGTTAACAGGTTTTTGTAGGGTGCCAGAAACCTGCAGTCTCTTTGACCTGCAGCAAGCGTGGGGCAAGGGAAATATGCATTAATTCCATGGAAAAGAAAGCCTCTCTACGGTCTGCCTCAAGGCTGGGTTTGCTCCAGATCATGTTAACTGCCAAGCGGTCCTTCACATGAAAAGTAGAGTAAATTCTATATTCCTTTTTTTTTTTTTTTTTTTTTTTAAAAGGGCAATCTCTCATTTAGTCTGCATGGCTGAATACCAGATTGAACAACTCAGGCTCAAGATGACAAATGAAACTGCTCTGCAGGTACTGTATATTCCTGCATATAAGACTACTTTTTAACCCAGGAAAATCTTCTCAAAAGTTGGGGGTTGTCTTATACGCCGGGTCATATTTCTTATATGGTGAGTATATCCCAAACTCTATATTTTAACTGGAAAAGTTGGGGGTCGTCTTATACGCCGGAATATACGGTATGTATAAATAAATAAATAAATAAATAAATAAATAAATAAATAAATAAATAAATAATAAAGTTATACCCCGCCCATGTGGCTGGGTTTCCCCAGCCACTCTGGGTAGCTCCCCCATCGTTCAACCTGGACACTGAGGTCCAGCTCCGAGAGCCTTCTGGCAGTTCCCTCGCTGCGAGAAGTGAGGTTACAGGGAACCAGGCAGAGGGCCTTCTCAGTAGTGGCGCCCGCCCTGTGAGATGTCAAGGAAATAAGCAACTACAGTGGTACCTCGGGTTAAGAACTTAATTCATTCTGGAGGTCCGTTCTTAACCTGAAACTGTTCTTAACCTGAGGTACCACTTTAGCTAATGGGGCCTCCCGCTGCCGCCGCACAATTTCTGTTCTCATCCTAAGGTAAAGTTCTTAACCCGAGGTACTATTTCTGGGTTAGCGGAGTCTGTAACCTGAAGCGTCTGTAACCCGAGGTACCACTGTACCTGACTTTTAGAAGACATCTGAAGACAGGCCTGTTTAGGGAAGTTTTTAATGTTTGATGTTTTATCGTGTTTTTAATATTCTGTTGGGAGCCGCCCAGAGTGGCTGGGGAAACCCAGCCAGATGGACGGGGCATAAATAATAAAGTATTGCTGTTGTTGTTGTTGTTGTTGTTGTTGTTGTTACAGTGGTACCTTGGGTTACAAACACTTTGGGTTACAGACTCTGCTAATCCAGAAGTAGTACCTCGGGTTAAGAACTTTACCTCAGGATGAGAACAGAAATCACGCAGCAGCAGCGGCAGCAGGAGACCCCATTAGCTGAAGTGGTACCTCAGGTTAAGAACGGTTTCAGGTTAAGAACGGACCTCCGGAACGAATTAAGTACAAAACCAGAGGTACCGCTGTATCATCATCATCATCTAATGGTTGTTTTTTTTGCGATATATTTTTATTCCATTTTCCAATATAATATAACAAAACACTCATAAAACATTCCTAATAAAGTCAATACATATACATATACTCCGCCGAGTATTGTGACTTCCCTCTTCCCACCCTGGTTTTCATTTTTCACATCATTCTTTCGCTTTTCCTTATGTGAATTTGTTTCATGTAAATTACATATTAACTGTATATACTTTGTTTGTTACATTGCAAGTGTTGTATTGAAACCTGTGAGTGTATTTGTATCTTTACAATAAATTTTTAAATATTCAATAAATTTACTCCAATCTGACGGAAACTTCTAATGGTAACTATTATTGTTATTATTCATTATAAATATGTTCTGTCCTCAAACCTCATAAACAGCCTCTAGCTCCTTTACCTGCCAGACACAGAGTCTTAGGTCTTTCACATGGTGCCTTACCTGCATCCCAATGATGGCATAAATGAAGAAGAGCATTGCAATCAGGAGACAGACGTAGGGGAGGGCCTGAAAGATACAAACAACGAAAGGTTCTGTTGCACAGCATTCATTTAAAATATCTTGTATTTTTGCCTTGACATTGAGGTGCCCAAGTTGTTTAACACTGTTAAATTAAAAAAAAAATCATTCAAATAATAAGCTCAAACAAACAAAAAGGCAAGCATTTTGTTTTCTTTTGAAATCTGGTGAGTTAGCTCACTTTCTGAGTTACTTGGAGCTATAGCAAAATGGAGGCTTTTATTGTTATTATTATTTATTGCATTTATATCCCACCTTTCCTCCAAAGAAATCAAGGCGGCATATACAGTCGTACCTTGGTTTTTGAACAGCTTTGTTCTCGAACGTTTTGGCCCCTGAACGCCACAAATCTGGAAGTGAGTGTTCCAGTTTGCAAACTATTTTTGGAAGCTGAACATCCGACGGGGCTTCCGATTGGCTACAGGAGCTTCCAATCAGAAGCCGTGCTTTGGTTTTTGAGTGTTTTGGAAGTCAAATGGACTTCCGGAACAGATTCCATTTGACTTGCAAGGTACGACTGTAGAGCTTTCCCCCATCCCCATGTAATTCCAACAACAACCCTGTGAGGTAGGTTAGGCTGAGAGGCAGTGACTGGTCCAAGGTCGCCCAGTGATCTTCTCGGCTGAGTGGGGATTAGAACCCTGGACTCCCAAATCCCTCATACAACACTCTAACCACTACACCATGCAGTCTTATGATTGCAGGAGCTAGAACATTATATGCAACACTAGTATACTTTAAGCCCGTTAAATTAACGGGCGCTAGAACATCATGGAAAGCGGGGACGGCGAGAACTTGCTGAAGTGCTCGATGTACTTGGGCGCCCCGGCCAGCGCCGAATGGCCCTTCAGCAGGCAGCGCAGGAGGCACATTGCGGCGGTGGCGGCGGCGGCACTGGCACCAGCCAGGCCCCGGCAGGCCAACTCAGCCGCCACTTGTAATGGCCGCTGCCGCTTAGAAGTAAGTCCACGCGAGCGCGCACCCGCCGCTTCAACAGCCCGGCCGCCCGAAGTCTCTGCGCTCCAATCCCTGTGCCCGTGGGGCACATGCGCAGTTTCGCCCGGCCGCCCGAAGTCTCTGCGCTCCAATCCCTGTGTCCGTGGGGCACATGCGCAGTAGGACACAGGGACGGACACAGGGACTGGACGCAGAGACACTTGCACTTTATTACTGTAGATATTGGGAAAGCGGCAACTAGGTAAAGGTAAAGGGACCCCTGACCATTAGGTCCAGTCATGTCCGACTCTGGGGTTGCGGCGCTCATCTCGCTTTATTGGCTGAGAGCCGGCGTACAGCTTCCAGGTCATGTGGCCAGCATGACAAAGCCGCTTCTGGCGAACCACAGCAGCGCACGGAAACACCGTTTACCTTCCCTCTGCAGCGGTTCCTATTTATCCACTTGCACTTTGACGTGCTTTCGAACTGCTAGGTGGGCAGGAGCTGGGACCGAGCAACGGGAGCTCACCCCGTCGCGGGGATTCGAACTGCCGACCTTCTGATCAGCAAGCCCTAGGCTCTGTGGTTTAACCCACAACGCCACCTAGGTCCCTACTAACAGGTAAACTAGGGGGTTATACAGTATTGCAAAAAAAGAAAAAAAGAAAGAAGCTTTACAGGTTCTTTACAGGTCCCACTGTATATGAGTATGTATGTATATATGTTTTTTCTTTGTTTGTTTGTTCTAATTTTAAAACTTAATAAAGATATTCTTCAAAACATGCGCTTAGCGGATGACGGATTCTCTGGTTTGCAGCACGGACCACCTTTTGCGCAAATGGTGCCCTGAGAAGGTGCATGTGAAGTGTGAGTTTTTAATTCGCAAATCTTGGGAAGGAGACGAGCAGTCAGCCTTTTTTTTTTACCTTGAAGGACTGCACAAAAGTCCACAGCAGAATGCGGATGGTGTAACCTTGGCGAAGCAATTTGATGAGACGGGCAGCCCGGAACAACTTCAGAAAGCTCATGTTGAAGCTGCTGGTATTGACCAGCTTTGAAATAGACACAGAGAGAAAGAGAGATGGAGAGAGATCAATCAATTTAAACAAAAGCAAGCAAAAAAAGCAGCACACCTATCTCTGTGCCCTGAATTCCAATAATAATGATAATAATAATTTATTATTTATACTCCGCCCATCTGGCTGGGTTTCCTCAGCCACCCTGGGCGGCTTCCAACAACAGATTAAAAATACATTAAAACATCGGTCATTAAAAACTTCCCCTCAAAGGAGGGGTAATAGAAAGGAGGAGAATTTCACCTTGCTGTCTGTCAATATAATTTCTGTAATGCTGCCAATCACGGTGATGAAATCAAAGATGTTCCAGGTGTCGCGAAAATAATTCTGAGGGAAGATCGGGGGGAGGGGGAAGAATAAACCGTGGTGTGAACATCCAAGTAACAGCAAATAAAGAAGAAGAGGAGGAGGAGGAGGAGGAGGAGGAGGAGGAGTTTGGATTTTATATCCCGCTTTATCACTACCCTAAGGAGTCTCAAAGCGGCTAACATTCTCCTTTCCCTTCCTCCCCCACAACAAACACTCTGTGAGGTGAGTGAGGCTGAGAGACTTCAGAGAAGTGTGACTAGCCCAAGGTCACCCAGCAGCTGCATGGGGAGGAGCGGGGAAGCGAACCCGGTTCCCCAGATTACAAGTCTACCGCTCTTAATCACTACACCACACTGGCTCCACGGGGCCTCTTTTAAAAGACTCACCCTGTACAAAGAGAAGCTGAAACCATCCCATGAACAAGGGACAGTGTATGAGGTACATTCACTATAACTGGTTTATATTTATCGATAGAATTCACATTCTTGGCATGTTTGCTCTCATTCTAGTTGGCGGCTGCCTTCAAGGAACAGGCACCTCCTGTTCTAGCTTGTGGACCCACATCAAAGAGGGGCATAGCACAACATTCACCCCCCTAACCTAAGGGTCAGAATGGATATGCCACCCATTTTTGCCAAGGTAACATAAGGAATTTAATTTTGGGGGGGGAGGGGGAATTATTAGGATTTATAAAGAGAAATGCAAAGCTTAATATCACACACACACACACACACACACACACACGATTGGTGGGGGGGTCCCCAAAACTAAAACATTGATCTACACACATTAAGAACATAGGGAAAAATGAGAGAAAAAACAAAGCAGGAAAAGAGAGAGAGAAATAAAGAAGAAGAAATAGACAAGAGATTAAAGGAATCTCTTAAAACAGGCTTCCTCAACCTCGGCCCTCCAGATGTTTTGAGACTACAATTCCCATCATCCCTGACCACTGGGTCCTGCTAGCTAGGGATCATGGGAGTTGTAGGCCAAAAACATCTGGAGGGCCAAGGTTGAGGAAGCCTGTCTTAAAACAAAGCTGGGATTTTTATTGAGGTCATACAGATCCCAGTTCAACACTGTCAGATCACATACATTCTCATTAACAGATTCCAGGAACTGAACACATGTCAAATATATTGTACAATGGATCATAAACATAACTTGTTCTCCAGGGGGCCTCGCGAAATCTATCCCTCCAGAATCTGGCCTCCAGTTCGTAGGATACCCAGGGAGCAAACAAGAGCCACATCGGTCTTAGCTTTCCTTTAAACTTCTGGGAACTTGGGCAAGTTGGAGAAATGATACTTAACTAACTCGATAAAAACAATTGATATGATCCAGCAGTACAGGGCATTTTTATTTGATGCAAATGAGGCTGCCCATCACCAAAAAGCTAAACCCCACCCCACCCCCTACAAACTCTGTAACTCACCAGAAATCCAAAAGCTATAATTTTCAGGACACATTCCAGTGAGAAAACCATGGTAAAAGCAATGTTCAGGTACTTCAGAGCTAGTTCATAGGTGTAGGGAGCAGAATAGTACTGCCAAAAGAGAGAGAGACAGAGAAGGAAAAGAAGATTCAAGATTTCTTTATTGTCATTGTACAAGTACAATGAAAATGGATAAAATAATAATAATAAATAATTTATAAAATCATTTTTCATTTAAACAATTGTTTCCCCCAACCAAAAGTGTACTCAACACGAGTAACAGCAGTAAAAGCTAAAAAATAAATAAATAAGGGAGAGCACTGAGCAGCCGCTGCGTCTATGCGCGCCGCCATCTTAGAAGAGTCATAATATCTTGGGTCCCACTTGTATTTAAAAAAATAATTTATTTTTTTTTAAAAAAGTGTCACCCCCATCTGGGGTGGAACCCAGGGTGAACTGCCCCCGCCCCCCCATTGCTACGCCCCTGTTCACGATTCTCAATTGCTTTGTTGTATAGTCAAGGAGCTGAATCAGGAAGGAAGAGAAGGCATCTCCCAGGCAACCATGCTCAAAAAGTCAACTTCCCGGTTGTGCCAGATCACTGTAATTGCCAGGAAGCCGGTCAATGTTGCCCCAGGTTCCCCTCACCTTCATCATGAGAACCACAGTGTTCAGCGCTATCATCGCCATAATGGTGTACTCAAACGATGGGGAGACCACAAAGTGCCAGACCCGGTACTGAAAGGTGTGCCGGTTTTGCGGCATGTAGCGGGTGAGGGGTTTGGCACTGATGGCAAAGTCAATGCATGCTCTCTGGAGGAAGAAGAAGAAGAAGAAGAAGAAGAAGAAGAAAAATAAAGACTGTCAGTTGGCATCCAAATTATTACCCCCAATTGCTAATTATTGTATTGTTGCGAACTCACAAAGTACCCCCTTCCCGACTTATAAATCATGAGACGCTTCTAGCCAGCACTGGAATAGTATGAATCCAGATGTTCAAAATGCTTTGGAAGTATCTGGCATACAGAAATAATGTAATGTCTTTTTGGGGGATTTCCTCCCCTACTACTGCCAGTAAAAAGGCTTCTGGTTTCTTAATAAAAGTGTCCTTCAGCACTCTTTTCATCTCATTATAAATCTTTTCCCAGAAGTCTTTTACTTTGGGGCACGTCCACCACATGTGGTAAAAGGTTCCTTCTTTTTCTTTACATTTCCAGCATTCATTATCTGATGTACGATACATTTTTGCAAGCTTTACAGGTGTTAAATACCATCTATACATCATTTTCATCATATTTTCTCTCAAAGCAGTACATGCAGTAAACTTAATTCCTTTTTCCCACAACCTCTCCCAGTCTTTTAGCATAATATTATGCCCCACATCCTTTGCCCAATCTATCATTACCGACTTCACTTGTTCATCCTTCGTGTGCCACTCCAACTATAATCATTGAGACACTTCTAGCCAGCACTGGAATAGTGTGAATCCAGATGTTCAAAATGCTTTGGAAGTACAGTGGGACCTCGACTTACGACGATAATGTGTTCCGACGCAATTTTCGTAAGTCGAAAACATTCGTAAGTCGAATCCCCATAGGAATGCATTGAGTGAAAAAAAATCGTAAGTCGAAAATTCGTAAGTCGAAAATTCGTAAGTCGAAAAAATCCTATTAAAGCAGCCGCGACTTCCATTCGTAAGTTGAAAAATTCGGTTGCGGCGGCCATTTTGTTTCTCCCGGAAGTCATTCGTAAGTCGAAAAACACGTAAGTCGAATCGCTCGTAAGTCGGGGTCCCACTGTATCTGCCTAGCTTCAGAGCAATAAATAACAATGCCACCCCTCTCTCATCACAAGCCTGCCCCCATTTGCGCTGGAGCATTACCTCGTTCTTCTCGAGGCTGCACTCCTCCATCATTTTGTCTCCTTGCTCCTGGAAAGTGATGATGATGAGAGCCACAAAGATGTTAACAAAGAAAAAAGGGAAGACCACAAAATACACCACATAGAAAATGGACATCTCCATGCGGTTGCTGCGGCTGGGGCCACGGTCCTCCTCGGTGACATCCACCGAATGCTGCAGAACCCTGGGAACACAGAGAGAGTGTCAGGGACCTGCCCTCGTCCAGAGCCAAGCTGAAGGGGGGAAGGCGGTTGGAAAGGGGGAGAAGTCATGTCAGAGAGCAGTTCTCAGGAGAGCCAGGAAAGCAACAGTGGCAGGGAAGAGGAACTGCAGGCAGCCAGGGGGTTGCAGGGGGTTGAAGATGCTAGCAGGGACCCAGCAACACCAACTGGAGGGGACGAGTGTCTGACGGAGCAGCACAGCGCCAGTCCGCAGCTGTGCAGGGGTAGAAAGTGGAAAGAGAAGAAGAGGCGCTTCGGGTTCCCAAAACTCCTATGCTGGGGGCGGAGCCGTGAAAGGCCACTCCCGGAATCTGGAACTGACTCAAGCGGTCATGAACTCTAAGAGCTCTGATGTATACTTTTGTAAATAAAGCAATTAGTTTAGCAGACAACGTGGTCTGGCTGATTACTCTCGAGGAGACATTACAGAGCCCAGAGAGAGAGAGAGAGAGAGAGAGAGAGAGAGAGAGAGAGAGAGAGAAAGAAAGAAAGAAAGAAAGAAAGAAAGAAAGAAAGAAAGAAAGAAAGAACAAAGGGTCACATAGAATCATAGAGCCAGAAGGGAGCACGGAGGTGATCTATTCCAACTCCCTGCAATGCAGGAATGTTTTGCTCAACATGGGACTCGAACCCATGACCTGAGATTAAGAGTCTCATGCTCTACTGATTGAGCTATCATCTACCCTTTGCCGATGGCTCAACCATCCTCAGAGCATTCCTAGGAGAACACTGCACAAAAATAACGCGCGGCCCAGTTTAACAGCCTATCTCAGGCTTGCTTCCTCAACCTCAGCCCTCCGGATGCTTTGAGACTATAATTCCCAGCATCCCTGACCACTGGTCCTGCTAGCTAGGGATCATGGGAGTTGTAGGCCAAAAACACCTGGAGGGCCGAGGTTGAGGAAGCCTGGCCTATCTACAGATCTATCTATTTTCAAAAAATATTTATATGCTGCCGTGTAAAAAAACACCGTTGTGGGTTACAACAATAATTATAACTCATAAAAACAAATCAAGAATTTTTAAAACCAGAGCCCACCAACTAACCATTATGGAAAGGTGTTTCCTGAATTGCCAGCATAACCTTGCGGCTTCGAAAGGTTTTTTGCAGTTTAAAGGTTGAAACAGACGGAGCCTGTTGAATCTCAGTTGGCAGAGCATTCCACAGGACTGGGCTGGCGGCACTAAAGTTATTGCTGTTGGTAGCTAAGCCCGACAGGTAGATATGGGAGACTTTTGTCTGCAAGCTCTGCAGGATGAGAGAGCAACTTGATCCAGAAATGTGTCCCTGTGTCATTACCATGAACGAATAAATGAATGAATAAAAAAACCCCTCCTTTTTGGAGCAGCAATTAATCTCTAAACTAATTTTGCCGCTGAAATATAAATGTACCAGGCATTCCATTATGTTTTGGATGAGTTAAGGCTAAGCTCAAACACTTCCACTACTAACCTCAACAAAGGAAATCCCCAACAAAGGAAATACTCACTGCGGCCACCCCTCTCCGGTGGAGACAGTGAAGAGGGTAAGCAGAGCCCACATGATATTGTCGTAGTGGAATTCGTGGCGCTTCCATTTCCGGCATTTCACTTCCATCGTGTTCTTCTCATGGTCCACATAGTGGCCTCTGTAAGGTAGAGGGAGATGGTGATTAGCCTCTTGCTGCCGCACGTGTCAGAAAAGGTTATTTGTGTCTGCAACAACTGCAGCCCGTGTTTAGTTAGCCCCAAAATGGAAAACGAGCAAGGTCCCAACCAAAGAAAAATGGCAACTGAAGTTGACAAAATATGCACAACTTGCAGACTTAACAAATAGAATCAGAGAACAAGAAGAGCATACATTTAGAGAAGATTGGATAACGTTTATTGAATATATGGGAAATAATTGTGTACTGCTGAAAATGCCGGCTGCATTAAGAAAAATTCAACCGTGTAAATAAGTTTTGATGGATGCAATAATGGAATACTGAATGGTATAATTTTGTAGAATATGCAGGGATTTAAGATATGTAAAATGAACCAGGGAAAGAGAAGAAGGGAAGTCAAATGTAAAATGAGTATTTGAAATTGTAAAACAGAAAAATGTGTGTGTGTGTGTGCATGTGTGCGTGTGTAATGTCCATGGGGTGGATGGGGGCGAAGTCTACCAGCTTGGTGCGATCCACCTCAGGGGCGGGGCCAGCACCACAACCTGCCTGCAATTGGTCAAAGGGTTCACCCAGGTTGGGGAAAACCCCTTACCTCCAGTGTACCCACCAGATCCTGGGCTGATGCTGGTGCCATCCTGCAAAGGCGCCCAACCAGAGGTAAGCGTCATTATGTCATGATGCATGGCTAGATGCTTTGCGCTGTACTTACATGCAGTCTTTCTCTGTATCTTTTGAACTGTCCGTACAATAGAAGAATTTGCCCTTGAAGAGCTGAACGGCGATGACCGCAAAGATGAACATGAAGAGCTTGTAGACAAT
Organism: Darevskia mixta; assembly: GCA_034641385.1. Lineage (NCBI taxonomy): Eukaryota > Metazoa > Chordata > Lepidosauria > Squamata > Lacertidae > Darevskia > Darevskia mixta. The sequence goes on from JAWWNH010000194.1 coordinate 115,464, forward strand.
GAGGATGTTGAAGACGTTCTTCAGCGACGTTACGACGCAGTCAAAGACGGCCTGAGAAGGGGAGGCAAACCCAAAGGGTGTGATTCATCATGGGGGAAAACAGCCATGGACGCAAATGGCCTCGTTTGTCAAAGCATTTTCTTCACCCGCATCAAGGCAAGCAGCAGAACAGGCCTAACCAGCGTCTCTGGCAGTGCAGAGGTTGACAGAGGCTCCTGTAAGAGCTATTTGAGCAGGTAAAGCGTCTCTCATCGCTGCAAAACCAAGGACGTATCTTTTCACCACAGATGTTAAACCAGAGGTCTCCAAACTAAGGCTCGCGGGCCGGATACGGCCCGAGGGACACATTTATCCGGCCCGTGGCGACCCCCGCTGCCAACGCCTGCTCTTACGGACACGGTGCGGCGTGGCTGCCCACTTCTGGGTCAGAGGAGCACCAGAAACAGCTTGTGCGCATGCGCAAACGTTATTTCCGGTGCACATCCGGGTTGGAGGAGGCCCGTGCACATGCGCACAAGCTATTTCTGGTGCTCCTCCGACCCAGAAGTGCACCGGAAATAGCGTGTGCGCAAGTGTATGGGCGCGCGCTCCCTCGCCCGCCACACGATCGGCGCTGGAGACGCCAGCCCGAGGCGCGGTAAGTTTGCTGACCCCTGTGTTAAACAGTCACTGCAAGGCCTCTTTTCTTTTATTATTTTTACGGCCAGAGGCCCATAATATAAAACCATATGCAAAGCAATATACATCTACACTGAATACAACAGAGTAAAATAAAACAAGGCAAAAATATATAAAAAAGATAAGCTAAAATAATTCAATACATATATACGATTGTGATTTATGTAAATTCTTTAACTAAAATACCGGTAGATGCGACAGTACATTTTAATTCAGGCGATCTCCACTATAGATCAGGTAATAGGGTGGGATATCAGGAGTCATAAAGTAAACCGTTTTTCCTTTTATATGAAAGAACTGTAATCAAAAATCTTGCTACGAGCAGTGATCTGCACGGGTCTTGTAGCAGATATATTAACTGAGACTCCGGGGTCTCAGCCAAGTTTTCTGAAATTAAAGGGAATAAAAATCTGGTCCGGGCAACTATGTGCAAGGGACAACAGAGTAATATATGATGGAGGGATTCTTTAGTTTTGTTATCACATGCACATAGTGCTGAAATTTGTCCTTTGGTAAACCTATTACCCATGGCGTTGGATGGAAAGACGTTAAATCTAGCTTTAGTAAAAGCAAATTTATGGGCCGCTACTGGTAGAGATGACAGGTAAGCTGGAATCTGCGGTGTAAGCCATAAACCAAGATTCAGCGGTGAACATGTACCACTTCCCATTATGATATTTTGCTGGCAATCGAACTCATCCAGTTTTTGTATAAGAGTTCTTTTGGCCGTGGCGAGATCAAGCTTCAGTAGATCCAATGGGGACAGTCCGTAGGACACGATTTTTGCACTGCAAGGCCATCTAGGGAACTGTAGTTTTGCAAGCAGGGGTAGGGGTCTGTCATATCCTCATCAAACGAAAGTCCCCAGGATTCCTTGGGAAGCAGCCATGGCAGCTAAAAGGATATGTACACCAACTAACTTGGTAATCCAGATCTGTTTGAATTGTACCTCCCAAATCTTCCTATTCTACACAACCATTAGTGGGATAAGTTCCCTGTTCTCCATTGCTCTTTGTTACGCTAGCAGAACAAGTGTTCTCTTAACGAAAAAGGCAGCTGACAATGGCAGTGACTGCTCTATATTGCTCAGGGGGGATCTGCTCTGAACAAAGGTGACTCATCTGAGGGAATATCACAAGTGAAAGCAAGAATACCTTGAGTTTGGGCAACCGCTTGATGGTCTTCAAAGGCCTCAAGACTCGTAGAACACGCAGAGACTTAATAGTTTTTATGTCCCGACCTTTGTTTGTCCTGTACGGGTGAGAGGAGAATAAACCCACCCAAAACAACAAAACAAAACAAAAGGAAGAGAACAATATGAAGCCCTCAAACACAGACTGAACGCAATGCGATGCCGCAGCAAATTATTACTTTCTGACATGTGCACAGGTTGAAAAAACTGCGTCAAACTGGACCTTCTGGGTGGGGTTAGAAAACACATTTATAATATTGCACTATTCCGTGGTTTTTAACACAGAGAACACCTTCCATGCAGACTTTTCGGTTGAGGAAGCGTTGCGCGTTGCAAGAGATTCTGGAGGGCGCACAACTCATGCAATGCATGGCGCAGGCGAGCATTTTTGGGATTTACCCCACCGCTTAAGACATTCCCAGCAATTTTGCTGCTGCCAATTTGGAAACTGGTATTGATGAACAGGCTGTCATACTGGGAAGCTTGCCTGCTCCCAGCGATGCTCTCATTGCAGGATCACCAGGTTTTGCAGAATGCTGCGTGAAAACAGTGTTTAAATCACAATAGAGTAGGAACAGATTTTAAAATCGAAATTATGGAAACCGTGGTCATGAGCACCAGGCAGTCTGAAACCATTAAAAAGCAAACAAACCAGGCAACAGCTTTTAAGTGCTCCCCTAACGCTTGCATCGACTGCCTATTATTGTGAGAAAAGAGTGAGAAAGCAAGGTTAAAACAGGTGACCTGCACTCCTGCTGAGTTAGGCCATCTGCCGCAAAGGCATCATGTGAGCATGCTCTTGTATCCTGAGCTCACATGCCAGGTAGGTCAGAGCAATTCTCTTGCTCTCTCTTTTCATCAAATGGCAGCAGGAAAAAAAATGTCTCTTTCCCAGCATGCTTTAAAAAACAGTTCTAACAGTGTAATAATCTATAATTATAACCAGTGCTTTTTTTCTGGGGGGACGCATGCCCCTAACTAAACATTTTGTGAATCTAATGGGAGAAGAAACTAATTTAGTTTCTTCTCTAGCACAGTGAATCGTGAGTTCCATTGCTACCTCCGATGGCGGCCTCATTTCCTGTCACGGTGTTTCCCCGAGTCTCAGGCGGAAGCGAGCGTTTAATGTGTGAAGTAGGAGTTGGAATCTAGCACGGTGATTGGTCAGTTTCGTTGTTACCGCCTCCAATAGTGACTTCATTTCCTTTCCCGGTGTTTCCTGAGTCTCAGGCGGAAGCGAGCGTTTAATGTGTGAAGTAGAAGCTGGAATCTAGCACAGTGATTGGTCAGTTTCGTTGTTACCGCCTCCAATAGTGACTTCATTTCCTTTCCCGGCGTTTCCTGGGCCTCAGACGGAAGCGAGCGTTTAATGTGTGAAGCAGTGTGGGATGTGGATGCTTGGTGTTTTACTGATGAAAGTCGGGAAGATGTTAGCGCACACAACCTCACGCCCATGTGGAAGACACTGGGAGCTGTCAGCTGTGTAATATGAGGTAATGCATGTTCTTTGTACTTTTGTCCATTTACTGTATTTATTTCCCCTGATTGGAACTATAAAATGGTGATTTTCTCGAGTCAAAATGAGAGTACCCCTAAACATATTTTTTTATAGAAAAAAAGCACTGATTATAACACATAAATAGTCACCTCTTTCTTATATATAGTGGCATGCAAGGATAAGTAGAGGCATGTGATTAGAGTCTTCCACGCATGCTGGAATGATCAAACTGAACACATTTCCAACCCAACTCACTCATGGGGTGGAGAGGGGAGGAGGACTTATAAAGTTTATGGAAGGAAAGTTTCCTGCTCCCCTCTCTCCTGGCAGCTCCCCCAAAAGCCTTTCTGGAGCATGTGAGAGGACTGCTGGGAAAGTGGGGCATTGTCCACAATTGGGCTTGGATCACAAGAGGGTGTTATCTTTAAGTTAGCTTGAGGGAAAGTTTCCTGTCCTCTACTCCTCCTCCTCCTCCTCACAGGAGCCTGCCATGCCAAATTTCCACTTGTGATCTAGCAAGGGCAATTCTTGCAAGGGGACAGGTATCCATTTCTAGAGGACGCAGTTCTCACGCCAGCAGGTGATGTGTGCATCGCTCAGAAATGGTTGCACATCCATACATAGCTGTCAACCCTCCCTTTTTTTGCGGTAAACTCCCTTATTCCAATGCCGTTTCCCGCTGCTATCCCCGGATTGTTATCCCTTAAATTTCCCGGATTTCAAAGGAAGCAGCTCCTCTCCCTCCCTGCCGGCCAGGGAGGCTCCTCAGCTGCGTTGCTCGGCTGCCAATAAGGAGTCTGAGACCGACTGGGGGGCGGGGCTTGCATGCCTTGTGCAGCCAGACCCTCACGCCCAACCAGACAGCCAGCCTGCCTGCCATCTACGCGCTTGCTCTTTCGCGCGCAGCCTCTGGAGCGCAGGGTGGCGAGGCTACTTGGTGCTATTGCACCGCCCTCGCGGCATCCCTTATTTTCAAATCCGAAAGTTTGAAAAAATCCCTTATTTTCAAATCCAAAAGTTGACAGCTATGCATCCGTAATGCCAGACCCACGCCCCATCCTTTTCCATTATCTGAACAGCTGATCAGTGCCGTTTCTCATCTGACTGGAGGGAGCATTGCTAGGTATTGAAAAGGTTTGGGACATGAGCCCAGAGCCCCACTCCAGACAATAAATTTGGGGTCAACATTCTATACCAGGCTTCAAAGCCGAGTACTGTGGCAGCGGCAGTGGGGACAACTCACAAATCAAGTAAAGATTTTGAAGAATGCAGTTAAGCAACTTCGTTTCAGACTTCAATTAAAAGCCGAGTATTTAGTATACTTTGAGCTGCACGCCAGGTTTCTGGGCGATCAAATTGTTCATCAGTTCCGAGAAAGACGGAGATTTAGCAGTTAAATCCCACTGGGCTCAGCAGGCCTTACTTTAAAGGAAACAGGCACATAACTGGCCTGCATGTAAGCCGAGAATGGAGAAGCAAGGCAGGAATAGAAAAACTAGTCATGCAAGCAGAGACAAGACCGTGAGCTTCAAAATCCTCCATTCAAATCTCACCACATTCACAAAATTGTGAGCAAGTAACTGCACTGCCTACTGCAATAATAGACAGGGGAGTTGGGAAGGAGATATGTTTCTGTCCTCTTTGAGAAAGCTGCATTCCTGAAACTGACATCTGCACCAGGTGGCAGAAGTCTATAAAACAAGGCCTGCTCATTCAAAAGAAACAGAAAATTTCCCGGGCAATAGAATTGGACTTTTTGTATAGAATTATGAAAGCTTTTGAATTACACAGGATTCAGGAGCATATGTAGAATTCTATGAAACTTGAAAACTTCCATAATTCCAGCACTAATAGCTCAGGGGAAGATAGTATCTTGCTTACTTGAGACTCAGCTACACAGCTGCAAATAAAACGTTTTAAATGTGTTGTATACAAATGCAATATACAATTGTGATACTAGATGGCAACAGTGTGCGATGCAAAACTCAATGTATTTTTCATAACTTTTTTAAAACGCACTTTCACAACCTTTATTATATGTGTGTAGATTCCACCTTGGTGTTGTTCAACATACTCACAACCGTGTTGACCAAAATCTAACTATATTGTAATAAATGCCTTCTCCAAACTCATTCAGCTGAATTTATCTCCCAATTAAATACATTCAATTTTGAGGCTAAAGCAGAGTTTTCTTCTTTTATAAAGAGCGTATTATTTCTGCAACGGTTGGTATGAATACCATTGTTCTCCTCTCTATTTGAGTTCATGGAGGTGTAGATTACATCTGGTTTAAAGTCAAGACTGTGATATGCGATGTGTTGGCAAGAAGGCAGTCCTGACAATACTATGGATCAAACATCTCAAACTCTTCATTTTATATCACCTCACTGTGATGAAGCAAATCATGGGATGTGACTCATTTACAAAAAACACAAACATGTCCACAGCCAGGGGAGCCAAATCAATGTGTCAAACACATCACACACTTGGGGGGAAACAAGGACTCAGCGGAGGTGAAACGGGGCACACAGAGGAACAGATCGAGCTAGATTTGTCTGGTTAAGTTGGCAATGCTGTCCAGTTTCCAACCTCCCCATAAAGTCTGTAAATAGGGGAGGGGGGAAGAAGAGATATGAGGCGCCATCCTAGTTCGCCAGTCTCCAGTGGAGGCAGGACAGATGAACCTTCCTGGCAGAGCCCACCCATATACATGCATGTTCAAAGACACCAGCCACAGTCTCAATCCAAAGGAGAAGCAACAGCAGTTGTCAGTCTTCCCCAGCTCAGCTTTCCTGTAAGGGCTCGGGGTTGTCTCCTCGAGAGTAAAGAGGCAGAAACATCCGTTCTTCTAAAGCTAATGCTTTATTTACAGACTATGTACATCAGAGCGTCTAAGATTCATGTCCGCTTCAATCGGTTCCAGAATCCGGGAGTGGCTTTTGCCTACTCCTCCCCCAGCATAGAAGCTTGGGAATTCCAAAACGTCTCCTCCTTTCCTTATGCTTTTTCCCTCTACGCAGGTGGAGCTACAGAAGTGGATCATAGAATCATAGAATCATAGAATCCTAGAGTTGGAAGAGACCACAAGGGCCATCCAGTCCAACCCCCTGCCAAGCAGGAAACACCATCAAAGCATTCCTGACAGGTGGCTGTCAAGCCTCTGCTTAAAGACCTCCAAAGAAGGAGACTCCACCACACTCCTTGGCAGCAAATTCCACTGTCGAACAGCTCTTACTGTCAGGAAGTTCTTCCTAATGTTTAGGTGGAATCTTCTTTCTTGTAGTTTGAATCCATTGCTCCGTGTCCGCTTCTCTGGAGCAGCAGAAAACAACCTTTCTCCCTCCTCTATATGACATCCTTTTATATATTTGAACATGGCTATCATATCACCCCTTAACCTTCTCTTCTCCAGGCTAAACATACCCAGCTCCCTAAGCCGTTCCTCATAAGGCATCGTTTCCAGGCCTTTGACCATTTTGGTTGCCCTCCTCTGGACACGTTCCAGCTTGTCAATATCCTTCTTGAACTGTGGTGCCCAGAACTGGACACAGTATTCCAGGTGAGGTCTGACCAGAGCGGAATACAGTGGTACTATTACTTCCCTTGATCTAGATGCTATACTCCTGGATGACCGCTTAACTCTGCAACCCCCTCAGGTCGATTCAGGGCTGACCCCCAGTTCCACCGCAATGCCTGACAGTTCCTGCTCCTCACCACTGGGGCTGTCCTTGCTATCTCCGCTGGCCTCTGAGCTGCTTCTCAAGAGAGGCTGCGCTTCCCTCCATCCCTCCTTCTCCGTCTCAAGTGCCTTGCGTGAGGTCAGGTCCCTGACATTTCCCTTTGCCTTGCACGGCTTCAACTAACATTGTGCGCACAAGAGTTTGGATTTGCTATCCCGCTTTATCACTACCCGAAAGAGTCTCAAAGCAGCTCACATTCTCCTTCCCCTTCCTCCCCCACAACAAACACTCTGTGAGGTGAGTGGGGCAGAGAGACTTCAAAGAAGTGTGACTAGCCCAAGGTCACCCAGCAGCTGCATGTGGAGGAGCAGAGACGCGAACCCAGTTCACCAGATTACGAGTCTACCACTCTTAACCACTACACCACACTGGCTCTCACAAGCTTTGTGAGAACTGCCCAACCCAGCACTAGTCAGAAGCAAAGGGGGCCCACCCGAACCAGTTCCCTTCCCCGTTTTTCTGTTGGTTTGAGGAAAAAATATAAAAGGAAGAGAATTCATGGATGCCAAGGTCCAAGTTTGGGGCAAGTATACTTTGGTGAGAGAACCCCAGCAGAGATTTAAAATCACAAAATAGGCAGCAAAGTAAAGCATGGAAATACAGGCTGCAAAAACATTAAGATATGCCCTTCCAAATGTGTTAGAATAATAGAATCTTAGAGCTGGAAGGGACCCAAGGGTCATCTAGTCCAACCCCCTGCAATGCAGGAATCTCAGCGAAAGCATCCATAGCAGATGGCCATCCAAGCTCTGTTTAAAAACCTCCAAGGAAGGAGAGTCCACCGCCTCTCGTGGGAGTCTGTTCCACTTGCTGAACAGCTCTTACTGTCAGAAAGTTTTTTTTCCAAATGCTTAGTTGGAATCTCCTTTCTTGTAACTTGAAGCCATGGGTTCGAGTCCTACCCTCCAAAGCAGGAGAAAAAAAGCATGCTCCCTCCTCCATACATGACAGCCCTTTAGATATTTGAAGATGGCTATCATATCTCCTCTCAGTCTCCTCTTTTCCAGGCTAAACATACCCAGTTTCTTCAAGCACTCCTCATAAGGCTTAGTTTCCAGACCCTTGATCATCTTGGTTTCCCTCCTCTGCACACGTTCCAGCTTGTCAACATCTTTCTTAAATTGTGGTGCCCAGAACTGGACACAGTATTCCCGGTGTGGTCTGACCAAGGCAGAATAGAATGGTACTATTACTTCCCTTGATCTGGACACTATACTTCTGTTGATGCAGCCTATAATAGCATTAGCATTTTTTTGCTGCTGCATCACACTGTTGACTCATGTTAAGCTTGTGGTCCACCAAGACCCCTAGATCCTTTTCACATGTACTGCTAATAAGCCAGGTGTTTCCCATCCTATATTTGTGCATCTGGTTCTTCCTGCCTAAGTACAGAACCTTACATTTGTCCCTATTGGAATTCAATTTGTTAGCCTGGGCCCAGTTCTCCAATCTGCTGAAGTCATTTTGAATTCTGATTCTGTCTTCTGAGGCATTAGCTACCCCCCAACCCCAACCCCAGTTTGGTGTCAACTGCAAATTTGATGAGCATCCCCTAAATTCCTTCATCCAAGTAATTTATAAATACGTTCCAAACTTGTCTCCTTAAATAGTTCCTTCCAAAGATTCCCTCTTCCCCTAGCATAGGAAAAGACCACATCTTTGGTAAGTTTAAAAAAGGGTTTACTTACAAACTCTCCAAAGGTCAGATTCATGCGCCTTTCCATACATCAGTCAAAATAGTTGCACAGGCAGTAAAATGTAGCTTAGTTACAAAGTAGTAAAAATTCCTAAACTTTTGGTACAGGAACCCGAGAAAGGCTGATGAAAACCATGCTGTTGAGCTGGAGCAACCAGATCAGACCTTCTCACATGCTGAATTCTCAGGTAGACTGGGGCAGGCGGGGACAAAGGCTTGATTACCTGTTTCCTCCCATGGTAAAGGGGAAGTGACAGGACATTTTACTCTATGGTATTAACCCTTTCATGCATTGATGCAATAACCAACTAACAATGTTGGTTACATGAGGCTGGTAAGCCCACATTTTCCCACCTCCCACCAAGCATACAGAGTTGTAGTTCCCTCACCCTGAATAGGAGTGAGGGAGAGGGATTAGGGATGAGTCAGATGAAGAACACAATAACATGCCCAAATGGGGATACAATAGACTCAGGGCACTCAGAAAAAGAAAATATCCAGGAGAGGCAAGTCCTATGCAAACCAGAGCATAATGCCGACAAATTAAAATTTAGAGAGACAGAATAATGCAAGAGAGATCTGAGCTTTGTATTTTGAACTAGTTCCAAGCTAATAAAACAAAGCATATGAGGTCTGTGAAAGAACCAAGCCCTCTATCAAGTATCCTTGAAAATCTCTGAAGGATCCTGTTACAATTACACACTCTTTTTGTAAAGGAAGTACAATAACCAATCTAGCAAAAACAGACATAACCATAATGCTAACTAGCCCAACATTCATTAAAACGTGCTCCACACACCCCATGTTCAAAGCTCTTGAACAAACATCTCACGCTACCATTCCATGACCTGCTGGACTGTGTTTGCAGATGTTATATGCTTCATAATTTTCTGTTTTAGAATTTCTGGCTCTCACGACAGTCCATGTTGCAGAAGTCCCTGACCTCAACACAAGACGTGTATGGACAAGAAGATTAATACTCGTATACAACCCCCCCCCAACCCTTATAAAGTAGGGTTGCAAGCTTTAATTCGTTTAATTGGGAGATTCATTACCTAAACCTTCAGTAGTTAATTGCTGGATGACATATTTAATCAGTATGTTTTTATAGCTGAGGACGTGAGTTAAAGGAGCTTTTGAGGCTTTCTTAGTTTTGAGTTGTTAATATAATGAAGGCTGAAAAGTATTTTTTTAAATTTATTTCCTTATTATAGCATTTATATCCTGCTCTTCTTCCATTATGGAACCCAAGATGGTGTATTTCAGTTTCTAAGCTGTGACCCATCTAGACACTTAGAGAGACCTGCCTAGCTTCAGCAAGATAGCAGTCTCATGCCTTCAGACCATTCTCTGGTAGAAGATTCATTCTATCAATAACTGGGATCCAAATAACTACTTTAGGTGGATGCAATAGCTTGGGGATATCCAGCAAGATACATGTTTTTTAAATCAAACATAACATTATTATCAAGGACTTAAGAATCTCAAAAACTCAGTATGCATTAAATAACGTAGATCAGACATGTCCAACAGGCAGATCATGATCTACTGGTAGATCACTGGACATCTGCGGTAGATCACTGGTAGATCATTGGCTCCCCCCAAAGAAGCTGCACAAATGTGGCTCCCCTAAAAAAAAGCTAAACATTTTACCTCCTCCCTGAAAAAAACTCAACAACTTTGACACAACCCCCCCCCAAAAAATAGGCCTTCCTCCTTCCTAAGAAAAGCGCAACAACTTTAACCTGAACCCCCAAAAAGGGGGTAGATCACTGCCAGTTTTTAACTCCGTGAGTAAATCACAGTCTTTTGGGAGTTGGCCACCCCGGCTGTAGATCTCTTAAAAAAAGAATAAGTTAAAATCTTGAAAGAAACTCAGTATTACTGAGGAGTTTGAAAAGAAGAATTAGAACTTCAAATTCTCTTGAAGGAAGATGTGTAGAACCGATAGGAAAACATCCAACCTCTTGACACACATCACTCAGAGCTTTTCTCCTGTAATCAGAAGGCATCTTGGGAAGGCTGCTCTGTTTCAAAGGTGGTTCACCAGGTGGGATGGAGAACGCCCATTGGAGAGGCTCCCACCCAAAGCTCCCTTGGGCATTCCCACACATACTTCCCACAGTATCTTGAAAAAGGCATGCACGGTGATTTTTAGGAAATGGGCTATATATATTTAAATGCATTTGACCAATTGGGTGAAAAGGTGGGTACCGGTAATTTGCACTACAATCCTATCTGTATACAGGCCTTTGGTCACCTACACATCCTATTGCCCTTTGAATGTTGTCTGTTGGAGGTGGGTTATTGGTTTGTTTTTCGTTTTACGATGTATTTTGTGGTCTCGTTTTGTGTTTCTATGTCGTGAACCGCCTTCCGATCTTCAGATGAAGGGCGACATACACATTTTTATCAGTAATAACAGGGGCGTAGCAAGGGGAGCGATGGGGGCGGGCCGCCCCGGGTTCCACCCCAGAGGGGGGTGACACTTTAAAAAAAAAAAAATTTAAATTTTTTTTTTACATTTTTTTAACTTTATTGGAAAAAAGAGATAATAGACACACACACACACACACACACACACACACAACCCCCCACACCTCACAAAGTGGCACCATCAGAGGGGGGTGACACTTCTTTATTTTTTTATTTTTATTTTTATTTTTAAAATTAAATTTTAACTTTATTGAAAAAAAGAGATAATAGACACACACACACACACAAACCCCACACCTCGCAAAGTGGCACCATCATTTTTGGGGGGTGGGGGTGGCTTGCTATGCCACTGGGTGCAGCTCTGCCAGTGCCCTGGCAAAGTGGTGGTGGGGATGACAAAAAAAATTCCGCCCCGGGTACCACCTGGGCTGCCTACGCCTCTGGTAATAATAATAATAGCTATTTAGTGCAGGGCTGGATTTAGGTTTGATGAGGACCTAAGCTACTGAAGGAAATGGGGCCCTTTGTATATCCAGCTGTCCTTTGTCAACAACAAATTTTCACTGTTTTTTTTGTATGTTGAATATATGCTATATGGCAATTTATGGACCTAATAGGTATCTAAAGCCATTTGCACATAACAAAATATGTATTTTATCAAAGTAATTGTTGAACTGAAATACAATTAAGAAGAAGTATATTAATAGTGAAATACAATTAAGAAGAAGTATTTGGGGGGGGGCAAGAGAGTGGGGCCCTAAGCTATAGCTTGTTTAGCTTATATGTAAATCCGGCACTGATTCAGTGGGATTTGCTAGCAGGGACCCAGGTGGCGCTGTGGGTTAAACCACAGAGCCTAGGGCTTGCTGATCAGAAGGTCGGCGGTTCGAATCCCTGCGACGGGGTGAGCTCCCGTTGCTCGGTCCCAGCTCCTGCCCACCTAGCAGTTCGAAAGCACGTCAAAGTGCAAGTAGATAGATAGGAACCGCTTTGGCGGGAAGGTAAACGGCGTTTCCGTGTGCTGCTCTGGTTCACCAGAAGTGGCTTAGTCATGCTGCCCACATGACCCGGAAGCTGTATGCCGGCTCTCGGCCAATAAAGCAAGATTAGCGCCGCAACCCCAGAGTCGGACACGACTGGACCTAATGGTCAGGGGTCCCTTTACCTTTACCTTTAAGTAGGAGCAGGATTGCAGCCTTAATCAATTAATGATTACCTAAGAATAGTTATGCAAATGCGTATACTGGGCAAGCACAGTGGGAAGCCTATAGCCATACTGCCTACGCATGTGTCGCCATTTTTGTATTTTTATTTGCCGGGGTCTTTTGATCAGAAGGTTGGCGGTTCAAATCCCTGCAACGGGGTGAGCTCCCATTGCTTGGTCCCTGCTCCTGCCCACCTAGCAGTTCGAAAGCACGTCAAAGTGCAAGTAGATAAAGAGGTACCACTGCAGCGGGAAGGTAAACGGCGTTTCTGTGCGCTGCTCTGGTTCGCCAGAAGCGGCTTTGTCATGCTGGCCACATGACCTGGAAGCTGTACGCTGGCTCCCTCGGCCAATAAAGTGAGATGAGAGCTGCAACCCCAGAGTCGTCCGCAACTGGACCTAATGGTCAGGGGTCCCTTTACCTTTACCTTTGTTCAAGTGCTTCCCTCCAGATACCCTTTCTAGCCACTCGGGGGCTGCTTCTGTACAAGCTGTTCCTCCCCAGGTAGAAGAATGCTTAAAATGATCCCGACCCCGTGGGTAGGGCCCCCTGTCAGAATGGCACTTTACCCTGGAATCAGCGCCATGCCAGGAGGAAACTGGCTCTTATCGGGAGATTATTAACATTAAACTGCAGCAATACGCTCTCCCGGCGTTTTCAGTGTACTTTTAAGATTGCATTCCTGAGTGGTAACAGCTAGTTTCAGATCTAGCACTGTACAATTTATAATTAGAATTATAATTAATGCTATTTCCCCTCCATTGTGCATTATACTTATCAGTGCCTGGTGCCACCCGCTGCTTTTGCTGCTCAAGCGACCTCGGCTTGCAAGGTTCATCTGTAACTTCCCCCACCAGTTTTCTTCCTCCACATTCACATTTGGGATCCTTTCCAGCATTCATCACAGCAATTCTCATCTCCAGGTGATCCTAAATAGAACAGGCCTCCCTACACATCAGTGGGGCACTTTTCTGTTTCACCACCTGTCCAGTAGTAAAAAAAACCCTTTTCCTTGCACGCAACTTGCTTTCTGGATGACAAATCGGGTCCTCCCTCAAAGAGGGCACGTGTTGTGGTGTGACCTGGCAACCAAACCCTGTGTTGTGGGTGGAATTGTTTGGATAGCCACAACACCCTATTGGTAGGTCCCTCGATGCTGGGAGCAATCTGACCAATGGGACGCAAGTAAAGGGCATCGAGGGACCTATTTAAGCCCATGCACGTGCGCCTGAGCTTCCTCTTGGCAGTGGTGTCGCGAGGGGGCGGTGCGCCCCAGGTTCCGGGGGAGGGGGTGACACTTGGGCCAGCCCCGCCCCGCTGGCGGGCCCCAAGCAAGCCGCGGAGCAAGGCAGCCTCGGCCACAGCCTGCTCGCAAACCTGCTCGGTGGCCTGCGAGCAAGGTGCGGAGCGAGGTCGCTCCGCCACGCAGCCCGCCCGCCAGTTCGTAGGGCTGCCCCGTTCATGCTGCTTTAAAGCAGCACATACAGGGCAGCCCCACGAGCCGGCGCTCGCTTGGCGGGTCGCCAAGGGTGCAGCAGCGCCGGGCGGGATGCACTGCGCATGCGCATTTCCGGGCATGCGCAGTCCGTCCTGACGCATGCGTCACTTTAAAGCAGCACGGACGGGGCAGCCCCACGAGCCGGTGCTCGCTTGGCGGGTCGCTCGGTCGACACAGCGCCGGACGGGATGCACTGCGGATGCCTGGAAATTCTGGGATTTCCAGGCATGCGCAGTCTGTCCTGATGCATGCTTCCTACGCCTCTGCCTCTTGGGGCTAGTGCATCTGAACACCAGGCCACCTCTCCCTATATTTAGGGCTTGCACGCTTGACCTTGCTATGCCGTCGTGTGTCGTCTGTCGTTGGGACAGGGGCACGGCAGGAATTTTCCCCACTTGGCTGATTGGCTGTTGCCATTTGGGTTTTGCCTGGCGTGTAGCAAATCGTCACAACTTGTAAGGTTGTGGATAGGCTCTGGTTCAAATGATAGGGGTGGCAGAATGGTCTGGCCACTCCTATGCGAAGGATATTCCATTAAAAGAATGCAGGGACTCAGTGGTTTGGTCAACCCTGAGAGGGGTTGTGCCCATGCCGGAGTCCAGGGGGACATCAGGGTGGCGGACTGGCGGGGTCCCACTTTCCATTGTCCCTGGTGTTCACCCTTGGCTGACCTATGATAGAGCTCTGGGTCAGCGCTGCCTGCAAGGGTGCAGGGAGCTAGTTGAACCAGAGCCTATGCAACCACTCACTTGATTGTAATCAATAAAGTTGTGGCCTAAATTCTGCCAAAATGCAAACCAAAGATTTGAGTCTTGACTGAATTTATTTCTAGGGGGTGGTTAAAATGTCTAAACACGCAACCAGGTCCTAACTTTCCTTCCCTGCCTTCTTCCAGAACTATTTTTTTTTTTGCAAAAAGATTTGTTGTCCAAAGACTTTCTTCTCTAGGCACAATCATTAGGGAATTCTTCTACACAGTGGTGGGGAGAAGGTAGATTGGGATCTACTGGAAGATCACTAGGTCCTTTGAAATACAATGCACAACCTCTGTGGTTATGAGCTATCCTCACCTCAACCTTAAACTGGGGTAGTTACATAATACAGCAAGATAGCCCCAGCGATATTTTTAGCCTGGCTTATAACGTCTCTTGATTGAAGTTGGTTGCAGCTTCGATTGGAGAGCTTGCTATATTGATTGGTCTCAGAGGAAAGTGAAAATTTCTGCTTCGCCTCCTCTCCAGATCACACTGTGACCTGGATATGTTTTATATTATGGTTTATTTATATACTGCTTTTTGGCCCAGAGGTACCCAAAGCGGTGAACATAATATTGATGCAAAAGGAAAATATACAGAAGCACAACTGAATAAAACCAATCAATCAAAGCAGTAGCAAATCACTCAATGCTGAACACGGAGCAGATAAAAAGAGGCGAATCATTCTTTGGCAAGATGCCTAAAGACAGGTGGGGCAAACTATTCCCTGCCCCATGCGAAAATGCATGAGGACTCCTGCAAATCCGCCCTGCTCTCCGGAAAACAACTTTTAAGTGCTAGTGGGTTTGGTTGAGATTGTAATTAATCCCGGATAGCGCTTGCCTCTTTAAAAGCTCCAGGACAACTCAGTTTTTCAAGGATCGCTGTCTCTGCTGCCGGTTGTGGGATGAAACAAGGGGGCAGCCATAAACACCCATTTTAACACACTAGTTCTTCTTGCTGCAGCAGCCATAAGGGAAAGACGGACATTGAGGCAGGAGGAGCTGCTGTCATTGTGAGCTTTCTAAAGAAACAGGCAACACCTTTGGGCAATAAGTGTGAGGTTTTGAGTAACAAGCTCAGTCTGGCGCCCTGCCCACAGGGAAAACATTACGCACGTCCGGGGTCTATCTATGTACGGATGTCTGTGTAATGTGTCTTTTGTATGCTTTGTAATGTGATACTTGTGTATCGGCTGCTGCGCAGTTCGTCTTCCGGCTTTCAGCCAGGATGGGGGTAACGTCTCCTGGCTTAGAGCCCTTAAACAATAAATCTTCTTAATTAAGCTGGAGTTGCTGTGATTTATTGTCAGAACTAACTACAGAGGCAACTTGCTCTGAGAACTTTTCCGCTGTGAAGATCTCTGCTTTGAAGAAGAAAGGAAAAGGTTTTAAAAGCAAAAACACACACGGAAGCGTGTGGACAACTTGTGACGCAGCTGGTAAATAGTCTGTGGGTATAAGTGTAATCTACATTATACCTCGGCTGCTGCGTTGAATAACTAGAGAGTTATTTCATCAATAAGCCAGCAAACTTCAGTCGCACGCATAGAATAAAAAAACCAAAAGCGTATTCAGATATGGAAACAGCTTTTCAGGCGTGCTTCTGTGTCTTTAAATTATAAAATGAGAAGCAACTATTACAAATTTCCAGTGAATTTCCAGTACAGCTTTTGTGGGAAATTTGCCTTATTGTCTAGCTTGACTCACATTTACAATGTTTCTCCGAATACTTAACCTAAAAAGTGCCTCCCTGCAATCTCATCTCTATTCTTGATAGCAACGGAGAACAAAACCGTTCTGTCTTCTTAATGGCGGCTTTTAAACAACATCGGAAGATGAGCTGCAGGCTCAAAGCCCAGCTCAGTTATCGGGAAGAGTGGGAAGAAGAGCAAGGTGTAATCTTTGCTCTAGATTTTGCAGAGTTCAAAACTGCTGGGGGCAGGGAGGTCTCCTCCCCTGAGTTTCAGCTCGCAGAGTTACTCTGGCTTACAACTTCCAGTCGCCTCCGTTCCGTTCACAAAAGGGAGCGAGATAAAAGAGAAAATAACTGCCTTCCATTTGTTTTGGACGTGTGCTGGTTTCTGTGTACGGAAATAGAGCGAGAATGACTGGCTGTGGTGTTAAATGCAATTGCCGTCTCACCCGCTGCAACAAACCAATAATTTAAAAGCAATGCATAAAACAACTGACAATTTGCTGTCCATTAACAGTACCCAAACTCTGTGGCCTGAAGCAGACACATACTGAAGGCCTCACCATATGCTACAGCAGAGGCGGGGAACCTCTGGCTCTCCAGCAAGCAGGGTCTAATCTAATGGCCAGGGATGGGGAACATCGTCGTTCAGCACCATCTGTGGGGCCAAACGTTCCCCACCCCTGTGCTACAGGACAGGACCAATATTGGATCTCTCTATATCAGGCCCTCCAAGTGTCCCTATTTCCCAGGGATGTCCCTGATTTAGAGAAGCCATCCCGGTTTCTGATTTGATCCCAAAATGTCCCGCTTCTCCTTAGGATGTCCCTATTTTCATTGGAGAAATGTTGGAGGGCATTGAGTTATGCGACCCCCGAGCCCCCTGAAGGAAATCCTGTATATGGAAGGCTTTTTAAAAATAAAGGATAAATAAAGGATTTAATGATTTATTATGTTTTTATGTGTGTGTTTTTATTGGGTTTTATAAACAAGAATAATGTTATACAAATAAGTATACCAAGGCTTCTCATGTCATTTGTACCGTATTTTTTGCTCCATAAGATGCACTTTTTTCCTCCTAAAAAGTAAGGGGAAATGTCTGTGCGTCTTATGGAGCGAATGTGTGGTCCCTGGAGCTGAACTGCCCAGGGGCAAAAGCAGATCGTGCTTTTTTTTAAAAAAAAAGAGAGAAGGGGGTGTTGAAAGGAAGCCCCCTGAGCAGCTGCTCAGCAAACGATTGGGGAGAGAGATAAGAGAGAGAGATTCCAGCCCCGCCCCCTTGCAGAGGGAGGCTGTTTCCCCAGCGACATGTGACTGGCTGATTAGATTATCTGTCTGGAAACTGTAGAAATGGCTTCCTGAAGCTGCAGAACTGTGAGTTAAACCCCACAAAACAAGGTTTTTTCTCCTTTGCAAAAGAAGCTGCAGAAATTTGAGCTGATCCTCAAAAAATGGGGCTTTTCACCTTTGCAAAAGAAGCTACAGAAATTTGAGCTGATCCTCAAAAAAATGGGGCTTTTCCCCTCTAAAAACTAGGTGCGTCCTATGGTCAGGTGTGCCTTATAGAGCGAAAAATACGGTATATCACAAAAACAGCATAATAAATGTGGAAAAATATCTACAACATATGTTTCGTTGTTGGTGGCCAATGTATAAGTTATTGGTTCATGAATTGGTTTAAACCAGGGGTTGTCAACCTGGTCCCTACCACCCACTAGTGGTCGTTTCAGGATTCTAGATGGGTGGTAGGGGGTTCTACGACACAAGCTGAATCCTCCTTCCATCAAACACTGGTGGGCGGTAAGGAAATTTTACCATCAGGAAAGATGCATTAGTGGGCAGTAGGTATAAAAAGGTTGACTACCCCTGGTTTAAACAATTAGGAAGAGAAAAGGGGCAGGGGGAATGGTGAGTGGGGTGGGGTCGGGTGGTTATGCTATCTTTCTACTTGGTGTATGTGTGGGGTTTTGTGTCAGCGTCACTTGTGTGGGTTCTCTTACTAGTCACTTGTTGTATTTCCTTGGTAGTGAGAGAGGTGGCCTAGGGTGTGGTTGGTAGTCTTTGGTTGGCTGTAGTGAGATTTGTTTTGTGTGTGAGTGGGGTATGTATGTGTGTGTTTTTGTATCAGGTTAGCCAGATTGATTTGTATGCTATCGGCGGATTCTTGTTCTTGTCTTGTTGGGCTGTGTATGTGATAAAGGGGAAGGCGTCTTCCTCTATTTGTCCCCGTGTCAGTTTCAGTTTATCGGTCAGTTTTTCTAATAAGGCTGTTTCCCATACTATTGGATACCATTGGTCCATGCTTACTCCTGACAGGTCTCTCCAGTGCCTGGCTATGATGTTTCTGCCTGCTGAGAGTAGGTGGGTTATGAGCTCTTTATATTGTGAGTGGGCATTATTATCTTGGAAGATGTTTGGTAGGGCCAGTTCTGGGGTGACTTCTAATACTTGTCTAGTTATTTTGCATATTTCTTGTATGATTGCTGTCCAGAAGAGTTGGATTTGGGGACATTCCCACCATATGTGGAAGTATGTGCCTGTTTTTATGTATGTTGGAAGCTGCCCAGAGTGGCTGGGGCAACCCAGTAAGATGTGTGGGGGTATAAATAGTAAAATTATCATTATGGAATGGGATGTCTCTATTTTCACTGGAGAAATGTCACAGGGTATGCCATACTGTTGACAAAAAACCAGTTAATTTTCAGAATTTTGGCTCTAAAATTACCAACCAGGTGGGCAAAAGCTGTCATATTATATGCAAATACAATAACCACTCCCACAAGAATAAGTTTTCTTCCATAAAGGCCAAAGAGCTGATCTTTTTATCCAATGATCATGCTAGTAAAGAAGAAGAATAAGAAGAAGAAGAGTTTGGATTTGATATCCCGCTTTATCACGACTCGAAGGAGTCTCAAAGCGGCTAACGTTCTCCTTTCCCTTCCTCCCCCACAACAAACACTCTGTGAGGTGAGTGGGGCTGAGAGACTTCAGAGAAGTGTGACTAGCCCAAGGTCACCCAGCAGCTGCATGTGGAGGAGCAGAGACGCGAACCTGGTTCCCCAGATTACAAGTCTACCGCACTTAACCACTACACCACACTGGCTCAAAGATCCACAATGATTCAAAGATCCTTTTGCATCTGCAGCAAAGACACAAAGTCATTCCTCATCTGGCTCTTCCTTTCCCAAGCAGCTTTGAGACTAATAGTTACCTGCATATCTCAGTAAGGTGGCTTTGAAAATTCTGGGTATGAAGGTTTGTGAAAAACTGCAGGAGTTGGCCATTTAAAAATCTTTTACAAGGACCACTTGAAGTAAGATGCTGTTACAAGGCTGATATTGGCCGAACAATTCTCCAGTGCTAATGGAAGTATGGATTTTGGGGTTTTTGGCACCAAAAGCTTCATATTTCATATGTGGTCCCCAGAAAGCACAAATCGAAATCGGAGCCTGCCCTAGAATGAGTTCTCTGAATGAGTCTGAATGGCAGTTACAAAGCACTTTCTGATAGCCCTGACTGCCCAAAGCACTTTTCTCAAATGAAAAAGAAGTCCGTGTAAATGGATAGCAACATAACAGACATAAGCAAACCAGGTTCTTCCATTCAAGCCATGTCTCCCTCACGCCGTATTCCCCCAAAGAGAAACAAAAAGTATAATTACCCCAAAGCATTCCTGTAAGGGCCAGGATGTACAGTCAAAAGCCAGATCGATAGACAGATGGAAAGAAAACAGAAAAGATCAGGAAATCCAGAGAGCAAAGGAACAAGGAGGAGACTGTTGGAAGAAGATTTGCACCTGAGAAGAGGAAAACTCCCATCTCCCAGCCTTGCTATCCTGACATTCCACTCCTTCTGCCATCCCAGAACCCCACCCTCCTTTTTTTCCCTTGCCTTGATTCCATTTGCCAACATTACCGTATATTCCGGCGTATAAGACGACTGGGCATATAAGACGACCCCCAACTTTTCCAGTTAAAATATAGAGTTTGGGATATACTCGCCGTATAAGAAATACAACCCAGCGTATAAGACGACCCCCGACTTTTGAGAAGATTTTCCTGGGTTAAAAAGTAGTCTTATACGCAGGAATATACAGTACTCCCCCCCCCCCCCAGAATTAAGAGCACACCTAATAATGTGAAGAGTGAACACATCAAACATACACTTGCAAACACATGTATCAAACAGTTAGACTCATAAGGGGTGGCTGGCTGGCTGCAGCTCCCTGATCTTCAGAGCAGCTGCCTGGCAGCTAATTAGTAAAAACACAAAACATTAATCATGAGCCCTAAGGGATAGATATGCAATGGCGCTTTGTATGTTTCCAGATGGAGGATGATTTTGGGCAAGCTTATGCAACCTGAATGCAAGGAAGCCCAGTAGCAACTGCCCTGATCAACCAGTGGTTCAGACTGCATGCACTGGCAGCATGGACCAAACATAGCATTGCTCATAATGGACAGAAAAGGGACTGGGGTGGGGTGAGGAGGAGAATTTGGAGAAGTAGAAAGTGGGCTAAGGACTTCAACACCCAGCTGCTGCTTTGCTCCAAACTGCCCTTTCCTGAAACGGCTATTCTTTACAAACCAAAGCAAAGCAACCCAAGACCCTAGTGTTTTCATACATATACAGAATAATGAAGATATGTGTCCTCACTACAGACCCAAACTGCGGGACGTGGGTGGCGCTGTGGGTTAAACCACAGAGCCTAGGGCTTGCCGATCAGAAGGTCGGCGGTTCGAATCCTCGCAACGGGGTGAGCTCCCGTTGCTCGGTCCCTGCTCCTGCCAACCTAGCAGTTCGAAAGCACGTCAAAGTGCAAGTAGATAAATAGGAACCACTCCGGCGGGAAGGTAAACGGCGTTTCCGTGCGCTGCTCTGGTTCGCCAGAAGCGGCTTAGTCATGCTGGCCACATGACCTGGAAGCTGTACACTGGCTCCCTCAGCCAATAATGCGAGATGAGCGCCACAACCCCAGAGTCGTCCGCGACTGGACCTAATGGTCAGGGGTCCCTTTACCTTTACAGACCCAAACTAGTTTGTTTTCACCCAAGTTATGCAAAGTGCTGTGTTTCTACAGGTGCAGGTAGGGATCCTAATGCAGGACCATTAAAGCGCCATTCCTTCGGGGTTCCTCGATAGCTCAGTTGGCAGAGCACAAGACACTTAATCTCAGGGTTGTGGGTTTGAGCCCCACGCCGGGCAAAAGGATTACAGGCAACTAGATGACCCCTGTGGTTGCTTCTGACTCTATGATTCTATGTAACGTGTAGTTTAAGTACACGTACCCCAAGAAAAAGAACCGGCTGAATAAATAAAAAAGTACTTGTAGGGTTTTCAGGACGGAGTCTTACCTGCTTGCCCGATGAAGCCAAAATCATAAACATGTTGATATTGAATCAATGGAATATATATTCCAAATTTGAAAGTGCAATATATATATGTCAAAACGTAAGATTGGGCACTCTTAGAAGGGATAGCTTTCTTGTGTTGTAGGGTGAATGCCAAGCTGATTCATGAGTTGGGTTGGGTAGGGGAGAGAGGGATGGGTGGATGGATGGGTAGATGCCTGAGAGAATGGAAGGGGGTGAGGAGTTCGTGACCATGGGGCCCAGCTTATGTATGTCTGGCTGTTCATTTCTTTATTCCTATTGCACATGTTCTAGGGGCAAAACCACAACAACCTGGGGGCAGCCCTTCACTTTCCAGATTGCATTTTGTGTGTGTGACATTTCCTCCCCTCCCGCCTTCCTGCAATGTCCTTGCACCATTGCAAACACCCCCCTGTCTCACAAATAAATCTCAAGCAGGTGACAGAGGCAAAGTCATTCGCTGGATTGACAGAGCATAGATACCAATCTGGGGAGTGTCTGAGCCAGAGTTTCACTGGCAGCACAGCCCTGAACTGCGCGAGAGCTATTAGAAAGGTGACAGTCTGAACGCTAACCGGGAAAGCTCTAGAAGTGCAGGCACTTACGCCAAGGCAAAGGCCATCAGGGCTCCGACCACCACAATGAAGTCCAGGATGTTCCAGAGATCTCGGAAATAGGAGCCGTCTTGCAGGATTAATCCCTGATCTATCATCTGCGGAAAAGGTGGAAGCAACTTAGTCATAAAGCCATTGGAATGGGAAAGTGCCACTTTTGTAAACTAAATGTGCTGCTACACGACAGTTTCTGCATCTGATCAGTAAAATGGAAGAGCACATCGTTTTCAAATAACCAAAACGAACAATTTTAAAAGTCACAGAATAGCAATAGTTGTCTAGCCATCAATAATGATGCAATCTCCAACAAGAGTTTGTCAGCACAGAACCACATTCTAAAGAGAAGTCACCATTTTATTAAGCGAAAAATTACTATTATAGCATGTTGGCGTTACGATACTATGCCCTTCTTTCATTTTATATACCATGATTTTATTAAAGCTGCAATGTTACATCTAGTCAGAAGAGTCTTTTAACATTGATTTAAACCTTGATTCAAGCAAACAGCCATATTCACAAAATGGTGCCCATCACAAGGGTCATAGTGGACATGGTCCAAGCTCCACAGGCAGCTATGTCACTGGTGCAGACACAACACAGTAGACACAAAAATGTGCAATCCTCTTGAGAGTGTAGAAAGTCAATTGTAATTGTGCTTGTAGCTTTCAACAGAAGCAACAATTGAGTAGTGCTCAGAGCCTGCCCTGTCCAGAAAAACCCTGGACTGAATTTGTAGTTGCAACTCAGATGCTGCAAGCAGGGCCAACTCCGGGTCGGAGGGGACTCCAAGTGAGGTGCTCTCTCCAGGCCCCCTAACCAGAGTGTTGGGAGATTCATTCCCCGTGTGCAGTCATGGGTTTGTTGTCTATCACATGACTGGGTATGTGTTTTGATTCCACAGGAATGGGATGTGACGAAGACAGGATGTTTGTCTTACAGTGTTCCCTGAAGTGGGACTATTGTTCTTTGTTCTTTCTCTTTGCTGCCTGATGATAGAGAGAGCGGGAGCCATGTCTCAGAGCTCTGTGTGTGATTATATGTAAATAAAGTAAAAAGGTAAAGGTAAAGGGACCCCTGACCATTAGGTCCAGTCGTGGCCGACTCTGGGGTTGTGCGCTAGGCCTAGGGCTTGCCGATCAGAAGGTCGGCGGTTCGAATCCCCGTGACGGGGTGAGCTCCCGTTGCTCCTGCCCACCTAGCAGTTCGAAAGCATGAAGTGCAAGTAGATAAATAGGTACCGCTGCAGCGGGAAGGTAAATGGCGTTTCCATGCACTGCTCTGGTTCGCCAGAAGTGGCTTTGTCATGCTGGCCACATGACCTGGAAGCTGTATGCCGGCTCCCTCGGCCAATAAAGTGAGATGAGCGCAGCAGCCCCAGAGTCGGTCACGACTGGACCTAATGATCAGGGGTCCCCTTTACCTTTACCTACATAGTATTTGTTGAGGCATCAGAGTTAATGAATATGGCGGATTCAGCCTGTCTTGTCTGCTGTGTCTCACTTCAGTGTCATGTGATACACAAACATATGGGGTGCCATGTGCTATCACCAGGACTGGGTGCAAGGAGTCACCTGCCTGATGATATAGCCACTAGCTTCTGTAACCTTGGATTGGATGAATCATAGAATCCTAGAGTTGGAAGAGACCACAAGGGCCATCCAGTCCAACCCCCTGCCAAGCAGGAAACACCATCAAAGCATTCCTGACAGGTGGCTGTCAAGCCTCCGCTTAAAGACCTCCAAAGAAGGAGACTCCACCACCCTCCTTGGCAGCAAATTCCACTGTCGAACAGCTCTTACTGTCAGGAAGTTCTTTCTAATGTTTAGGTGGATGAATTTATGGGGGGAACATTTATCAACAGCTATCAGACGTAATGGTCTCAAAGCTACCAACATGAGTCTGACCAAACTGCGGGAGGCAGTGGAAGACAGGAGCGCCTGGCGTGCTCTGGTCCATGGGGTCACGAAGAGTCGGACACGACTAAACAACAACATCAGATGTAATAGCTAAAAGGAATCTCTCTTGTTCAGAGGCAGCATGGCTCAGAACACCACTCACTGATTGGCAAAGGGAAAGGAAGACTTGCTTGCAAGCTTCCCTTTAAGCAACCAGCTGGCCAGTTTTGCAATGGAGAGGGGCCTTGAGTTTCCTTCCTCAGGCCCGTCATGCCATACAAAATACACCTTTCGATGGTGTGCCCAAGCAGGGGAAAGGGCCTGCTTCATCCCAGGGCCCTGATTTAGATAAGCCTCGGCCCCACTAGGAGCTTATGAAAACCAGAATGCCAATTTAGCTTCCCAACTGCCAATCTGGTGCCTAATTTTAGAAGCTCTGCTCTGTGGGAGTGACATTTGCAACATGACAGAGATGCGCAAAAGGTTCTGCTTTAAGAAGAGAGAGGGAGAGAGAGGGAGAAAAGAGAGAGAGAATGTGGGGTGGCGTATTCAATTTTCTCTTTCTACTCGAGAAACCATTTCACATTCTGTTCCACTGAGGCCAACGCTCATCACCCACAAAGAGGAAGTCACAGAACTTGTCGCTGTAAACCAAGATCGCACCAACAATTCACACCCACGGCTTCCCTTGCCATGCCTAATTTTGGCAGACTCAGCAAGTGCTGAGAAAGTGAGATTATTCTTGGATTTATTTGGTGTGGGGTTTTTTATATATATACTAGAAAACTCATCAGTTCTGCTCCCTTCTGCTTCCTTCCCCGTTCCCCCACCAGCTTGTAGAGGAATTTCATAAACTGGACTCCAGCATACCAAGGAATCAGAAGAAAAGACTTGGAATGTGTGTGTGTGTGTGTGTGTGTGTGTGTGTGTGTTTGCATTAGGGCACAAATAGTTTGAAAGGTGACGCAGCAGCAGAAGTTCATGGGTCTTCCTCATAAGGTGGCGTCAGGCCCAGCCCACTCCTCGGCATATAAGGGAGGCCACAGGTGAGCACTGCAGCCAATTCCTCCCTCCTGTTATAAGAATTTTAAGGTCTCAAATGTAGAATAAATATTCACAAATGCACACATATCTAAATATATGAACCATGTGTCTGAAATAGTATGGGAGAGCAATCCCGAAGCCATTTTGACTCTCCCAATGACCTCAAATATTCCTCTGCAGTAAGGGAGGCAAATGGGGAAAGTCTTCCCATTGTCTTTTTGCTTACAAATCCTGTCTTCAGGGTGTATTTGTGTATGAACAGGGTGAGCCTGTGACCTGGATTCAGGAACTGAAGTTGTTAACCACCACCAAAGAATGACCAGGCTGCCCAGGTAATGCAATCAGTGACCATTATCACGTATCCTGGCAGACAGGATTTCTGCTGTAGACCCGCCTCCTATGATGTATGTATTATGACTTTGGGGTGGTCTTTGGGCTAAGGGGGTTGGGCAATGTCCAAAGTCTTTCAAGGTTCCTGCACACTTTTGTTCAGGGTCTCTCCCTCCTTGCAAGGAGAGGAGGGAACTCTGTTGCAACAGAAAAATAAGTATCTGCCTTGCTTTCCGCTGGATTCTGCCTCTATCCATTCTTCTCTGACCATGGACTTAGGGGACTCAGAGCCCCATGGGGAATTGGGCAGCAAAAGCCAAATCCCAATTTTTTACATCACTCCCTCCCTATTTTGCTGACACATATTGCTCTGCTAGACTTTGCTATTGGCATAGCTGGTCACCGCCTTTGGGCACAGGTTGGGAGTTTTTGCAGTTGGCAAATTGGCTCTGGCCCTCTGCTTTCTGCCATCCTCATAGCAATTGTCACAACTTTGGCAGCTTAGGCATTGGGTAGGCATAGTCTTGAACGGAGGGGAGGTTGTAGCCTCTGCCCACCCCTCCAACAAAGGGGTATTCCATTAAAGAGATCCAGGGGACATACTTCTGTCCGCTCCCCAGGTGTAGTCCACTGGGGTAGCTACTCCATGACATTAAGTCAGGGACTCCTTCACTTTTGGTTGACCCCAAATGTAAGTCCTTTCTGCAGGAAGGCTGGAAGTGGTGGGTTCTACCTAATGCCTATGCCAAACCTCTTACATCTGTAGTTGTGGCTTGATTTTACCCAAACACTAGTAGGCATGCCTTTTTATTCTTGGAATTTGGACGGTCCAAAGGGCAGGGAGGTGGGGATGCGTTGGCACGCAAATGAATGGTGGCAAAGCACTCTGTAGGAATATCAAACCTACCATCTTTCCATTGATTTCATGATCCTTTCCCTTGTTTCTTACCTTGATAACCATCTCAAAGGTGAAGACGCCAGTGAAAACGTAGTCAAAATATCTCAGGACCTGCAAAGAGAAGAAGAGAAGTTGAAGAATATATTTCGGGTGAAAACACTCACATATTTAAGTATCAGCTGTATTTATATGCCTGTTGTTATGTTCTTTTTCAGAATTCCAAACAGCAGCGCTCACAAATTTTCTTCAATCAATTTACCTGCATAAAAGAGTGTTGCAGCAAAGCAATAAAGAGCCTTGTGTAATACCTCAGAGACAAACAAAATCATTATGGCATAAGCTTTCATGGACGACATACAGCTCCCTTCACCAAACACATGAAGAGGACTCTAGTTCACAAAAACCTATGCCATAATGAACTTGAAAGTCTGGAAGGTGCCATAAGACACCATGTTGGCATCCCCCAACCTGAAGTTTGGAACTAAAGCAATGAACCCCAGATGCCCCAGCTGTTCTGGCTGAGGCTGGCTGGAATCTGTCAAAAACAGGGGCAGTCAACATGGTGCTCTCCAAATTTTGATCCCATCAACCCCAGCCAACAGAGCTGGGCAAGACAGTTGTGCAACAAGCATTCTGTGTATAATTGTGTATAATTTTTGATATAATTTTTGACGTATTTCCTTTCATGTAGACATGATAAAACATAGATAAACTTTCTCTTGATGTCGGAATGCTTGTTGCACAACTGTCTTGATAGAAATGATGAAATGTATAATAATGTCAGAAGATATAAGTTTAATTTGAGATTCTTTATTGTTCCAGCTGATGAAGAATAAAGGAAACAGGGCCTTGTCCTGGAGTTAAAAATCATTGCAACTGGAATTTGTGTCATACTTGAAACAACTAAAATAGAAGAAATTGTTGTTTATTGCCGTGCTGGCCTGAGTCCTTGCAACCTTGCTATTTGGTTAAGTGAAGTGGCCAATGGGACAGAGCTAAACGCCATCAAAGGCTGGCTGCTGCATGCCATCAAAGGGGTACCTGCAGAGGCTGATTTGAAAGCTGGCAACCCTCATCGACTGCCGATGCTTTCAGGCCTGTGCCTTATGCCTCTTGCGTGTCCTGCTTCTCCTTGTCCAGGGGTCTGCTGCCCGTGGCCCTCCTTAAACCCTTTGCGTCCCTTGCTGCCTCTCATCTGGCCCGCTTGCCTTTCCCCTGCCTCTTTGCCCTTAGCTTAAATCATGCCCATTGCCACCCACGCCCTCCGGCTTTCCCTCCGACACCCACCCACAGCAATCGCTGCAGAGCGCATACAAAAGCGCCACATGGAGCAGCCAAAAGCGTAGCCCCCACACACAACATGCATATTCTTCTAGGCCCACTTGTCACCAAGCGGAGACAAGCTATATACGGTTTCTCCTTGTGGCTAGGAACAGATGACCCATGGAAGTCTCTGTTTCAGGACCCAGCCCTGCTCTGACTGACTTCCCGATTCTGTCATGAAAGCTGCAAGTATCATTTCCCCCCCCTCCAAGCTAATTTGCTACGCACAATGGCTAACTAATTGCCCGCCTCTGGGACCAGAGAAAACTATTCATCGGATTGGAAATGGGAAGCAGAGGGTAAGCATTTTCAGCCTCAGCGGGACAAATGCTCCTTTTCAATGTTGAAAGTACAGTTAAGTCGGAAGATGCAAACTCCCGCAGGAGTGGAAGTTAAAATAAGATGCACAGCCAGCCCTCTCTCCATCTTTTACTCTCAGGGTTCCCAGGTACCACACCGACTTTTCTTTCTTTTTAATCGGTGTGTAAGATCAAGATCAGCCACCTGTCCCTATAAAGTAGGGTCAGGTCAGCAAACTTTTTCAGCAGGGGGCCGGTCCACTGTCCCTCACTGGGGGGCCAGGCTATGTTTTTTGGGGGGAAATGAATGAATTCCTATGCCCCACAAATAACCCAGAGATGCATTTTAAATAAAAGCATGCATTCTACTCATGTAAAAACACCAGACAGGCCCCACAAATAACCCAGAAATGCATTTTAAATAAAACGATACATTCTACTCATGTAAAAACACGCTGATTCCTGGACCATCCGCGGGCCAGATTGAGAAGGCGATTGGGCACCCCCAAAGTTTTGGCACCCCCAAACTTCGGCCCTCCAGATGTTTTGGACTACAATTCCCATCATCCCTGACCACTGGTCCTGTTAGCTGGGGATCATGGGAGTTGTAGGCCAAAACATCTGGAGGGCCGCAGTTTGGGGATGCCTACTATAAAGGCTGCCTTGGGATGGAGTTCTATGGTTGCTCCTCCCACCACCATGCAGTGATATCTGCAATCACTCCATGACTCGATTTACCTGGAAACTTTTATTGTGAGAATTTCCAACTTTTAGCTGCCACCACAGAGCAGAAGACCAGCCAAGACATGTTTCTGCCCCTTTGCAGGAAGGGAAGTAAAAGTGATTGGGCTTTGCCAACGGAATAGCAAAGAGCACTACTGTACTGTCCCAACCGGCAAAAGCTCACTATTTGCCTTTTGCAATCAGAAGAATACTGCGGCAAATCTTTTCCTGTGACATTGTGTGTGTGTGTGTGTGTGTGTGTGTGTGTGTACTACTTTGTCAGGGAGATGGTTAGGCTAAAACCTCATGTGTGTATCTATCTATCTATCTATCTATCTATCTATCTATCATCTATCTATCTATCTATCATCTATCTATCTATCTATCATCTATCGAGACAAATATATAAGGTATATGTCATGGGTAGGGAAACTAAGGCCCGGGGATGGATCCGACCCAGTCCGTGGACGGTCCGGGAATCAGTGTGTTTTTACATGAGTAGAATGTGTCCTTTTATTTAAAATGCATCTCTGGGTTATTTGTGGGGCATAGGAATTTGTTCATATTTTTTTCCAAAATATAGTCCTGCCCCCCACAAGGTCTGAAGGACAGTGGACCGGCCCCCTGCTGAAAAAGTTTGCTGACCCCTGGTATATGTGAACACTCAAACACGTAATCTCTAACTGCGGCCTGCAACAGTACAGCCCAGCAAGTGAACAATTTCTGTGTGTCTCGTAAGCATGTGGCCCAGTTCTATACCGGACTGTAAAGAGGGCCTATAGCTGGGAGAACTGGAGCTCATTTACATTAGGATCTCACAGTGGGGAAAGCATTGTCAGAAAAGCAACAACGGGGTAATCACTTTGTTCCTCTCTGAGTTGGTCAGGACAGGGTCCTCCGCTGCCAAGGCAATGCTGCTGGCCGCAATCACCAGAAGGATGCACATCTCAAAATAGCGCAGGTTGACAATGTAATGGCAGACTCTTCGGATTCTGTCAGGGAAAGAACACAGAGTGGTCAGTGCGATGGACGGCCACAGATATCTCTCACACACAGTTCCGATCCTTTAAAGCCCTCCCAACTTATACCAGTGTACTTGGCATTCATAGAGCATTTCGGAGTGTTTAGAGCAGGCATCCCCAAACTGCGGCCCTCCAGATGTTTTGGCCTACAACTCCCATGATCCATAGCTAACAGGACCAGCGGTCAGGGATGATGGGAATTGTAGTCCAAAACATCTGGAGGGCCGAAGTTTGGGGATGCCTGGTTTAGAGTATTTCACATGCATTTTCTCATCGGTGCCAATTCCTGCCGAGGCAAACAGGATTAACACCACTGCAACAACAAGAAGAAGAGTTTGGATTTGATACCCCACTTTATCACTACCCGAAGGAGTCTCAAAGCGACTAACATTCTCCTTTCCCTTCCTCCCCCCCCCCAACAAACACTCTGTGAGGTGAGTGGGACTGAGAGACTTCAAAGAAGTGTGACTAGCCCAAGGTCACCCAGCGGCTGCATGTGGAGCGGGGAATCGAACCCGGTTCACCAGATTACGAGTCTACAGCTCTTAACCATTACACCACACGGGCTCTCTCTCTAAAGAGGCGAAATATTAAAGCCCCCTCCTCCCAGGGTTTGAATCTATACCTGCAACTGACTAAAAAAAAACCAAAATTAGTAAAAAGAAAAGAAAGGAAAAATGCATTAATTTAATTGTTAATTGTGTTAATACAGTGACCACGGACAACCTGAAGGTAGGAGCAGTTTTAGCGATAAATATAATTGTACCAGTTGATGAAGGAAAACTTTAACCTGGGCCTGGTCTCTGATGCATGCATTCCCACAGAAGCTGGTCAGATAACCAAGAGAGAATGACAATATGGTTTGCCTCCCTTGGTTTCATTGCTGAAGTAAGGTTTGAACTAGCAAACTTCCCAGCTTCCACAGCTGGGCACTACACTCTGCCAGCGCTTCTTACACAAATCATTGCTCTTCTACTGTAAGCTACAGGTGGATTTGAAACCATTTTGCCCACTATCGGGAACATTGCACTTTTGCTCTGTATTAGGTTCTGTCCACACCGGAAGGCGTAATGCTCAGGCCATCTGAAGCTCAGCACACATTCACCCTTTGCTCCGAGTGCCCTTTCATGACCACATTTATTTTATTTAAACCAGTCTTTTAGTGCTAAGACATCTTTGCTGTTTTTTTGTTTTTAATGAAAGATAGGTATAGTGCTATAACACCATAATGTTATAATGTTAAGTTTTGTAGTATGGTGTAACAGTGGTATAACACTATAATATCACAATGCTTTAAAAGAAAGTCAATTTAAAAGACCAGTTGTCCGATGGGCGGAGGTGTTCTACATTATTCACAGAAGGGAATAGAGGAAGCTGCTATGGATATAGCCTCGTATAACCAAAATGCTCAACTCTAATTAAGGCATAAAAGGGTTAAAACCATAGAGTAAGCTGTCCTGCCAGGCTTTGCTAGTTCACACCCTGACACCTTGGGAAGAAGGGTGATTCTTTTTCCTTTCACTGTTTGAACCCAAGCAATAAGAGGTCCACTGAGTCCTGTACTGTCTACTTTGACCGGCAGCAACTCCCCATGGTCTCTCTTGGGCCTTTCATATCACCCACAACCTGATCCTTTTAACCGGAGATGTCAGCCATGGGACCTTAGGCTTCCTGCATGCTGCATGTGCTCTATCTACCTTTCAAAATAGCATCCATTCTGGAACTTAGCTGCGACACTGGAATATGACAGAAATGATGCTGGATTTTTTTTGGGGGGGGGCAATGACATTTTTCACACCAAAGTGATTCAAACTTAGATCTCCCACCTAGATAACAAACCAGCTCACTGTTCCCATTTCACTCACCAAAATATCATAGGCCACTCGGCCGATGGGTCTTGAACTTTCTGTGGGGAAACCTACCCAAATCAACTTGTTTTCTGCGGAACCCTGGCATGTTGCAAAGGCTTCCAGGGAGCGTTTTAAAGCAAGCTTGAAAACCAACATATTATGCATTTCAAGCAGAAAAGCTAAGGCGGTGTATCTCACGGGTTTGTGGTGCTGAAGATAAACATCGAGCTGTGAGGCACCATGGGTTTTCCCGTTGCAGATTTCTTCTTTTTCTGCTTCTTCTTCTTCTTCTCTGCCTCTGCTTCCTCCTCTTCCTTTGTCTCTGCCTCCTTCAAAGGGCTGGCTTCTCCATCTGTCTTGTTGCTAACTAGAAAGTGAACAAGGCCCGTTACTGCTATGGCTGGGGGGAAATGCATTCAACACCAAGCCCAAGGGAGTTCATAGGCTGGATGCGTTACTTACCTTATAGTCCCAGAGTTTGGGAAAACAAGAGAGCTGAGGACGAGACAAGAATCGGGGGGTGGGGATGTGGGCAAAAATAATACTTAAAGATACTTAAAAAGATGCAATCATACAAAAAATGACTGCTTGCCTAAACTCACAGCAATGACCGTTCCCCACATCAAATGGGGTGCGCATTTTGCGTGGTCGCGAGTAGCCCCCTGGGATCAGGTTGGATATCTGTGGTCTCCACCTACTCCAGCAGCCGCCCAATCCCGGCTGGGGAGGTGTTGCCGGGGGGATTGGCCAGGTAGAAGGAGGGAACATACAGTACACAACAGAAGTCAGTCATTACCTGGGAAGCGGCCGTTGGATCCAGAGCTTCCCCACCCTCCACTCCCTCAATTAATGCTTATTATGCAGATTAACCTTTTATTCTCCACAGCCACACAGGCACGCAGACGCTGCTATGACAAGGTCGCTGTTAAACGGCCGGAAAGGACTTTCCCTGCATTGGCAGGTTTCGCCTTTCCCGTAGCAATTCGTCACAACTTTGGCGGTTGCAGGCCTTGGGCGGAATCCTTTAGTCATCTACCTAAAATGGGGGGGGGGCGTGGGGCAGTGACCCCCGCCCGCCATTGCGGCGGCGATACCAGGGTTCCTGTTAAAGGGGTCTTAGGGGGAGGCATTGACCATACGCCCAGAGGTTGTCATTGCCCTCCCCCTCCAGCGGTGGCGAACAGGGGGGCGGGCTATATGCTTGAACATATGTTCTCCAGAGCTAGCCCACTCCCCACACATGCTGGATAACCCTGAAAATTACCCAGAACCCCAGCTGGGGGGCTGGGAAGGATAAACGCCCAATGCCTGAGCCAAGGTCTCCCTACATCTGAATATTAATAAAGTTGTGGCCAATTTAATCCCATAGAACGTTGTCACGTGTCGTTATTTCCCTCAGGGGCTGCCCGGGGTTCGGGGGGACTCCGCCTGACCATGCAAATAATGGATGCCGAGTCCTGTTAACAGGACTGTATCTGTTGTGGGCTAAAAATATTTGTATGTGTTAGGAGGGGAGTAGGCTGGATGCAGAGACCCTTCTAAATCCTGGATCCAGCATGGATTCAATTCCTGGAACAGCCCGGTTAGCTTCTTGGTGAGGCAATGGCCCTCTACGTATGGGCCATTGAAGCAGCAAAGGAAGTGGGTCTATATCAGATGACAAATGAGGGGGGCTCTCCCTCAACACGCTGGTAGGTAGAAAGACAAATGCAAGAGTGGAGAGTTGAGTTGTATGGAGAGCCGTGCCTGATTTCTCTTGGAATCCAAGGCTGTGGCTATGGGGTAAGCAAGACCCTCTTGGAGTGTTAATGCTGTGAGCCCCTCCATCATGTCATGTGACAAAGACACATGAGAGCAAAAGCCGCAAAGCAGGCTGGGAAGTGTTAGGTCTGCAAAGTCATTCGGCCTACTAAAACAGTTGAAGCCTAACTACTAACTGTTGAAACAAAATAAAAAATTAAAAAATTCCTTCCAGTAGCACCTTAGAGACCAACTAAGTTTGTTCTTGGTATGAGCTCATACCAAGAACAAACTTAGTTGGTCTCTAAGGTGCTACTGGAGGGAATTTTTTTATTTTTTATTTTGTTTTGACTATGACAGACCTACACGGCTACCTACCTGTAACTGGTACTAACTGTTGAGTCACTCTGGGTCATGTGACTCACTCTCCTAAAATGTAGCCGCCATTTTCTCTCAGTCTCAGTTGTGAGTGTATCTTCAGTGTGCCTAGTGTGGGTGTCTGCCTCAGTATGCAGTCAGTATACAACTTGCTCATAAATACAAAGAAAACAAAGGAGCTTGTGGTGGACTTCAGGAGAAAGAAGAACGATGTCCAACCACTTTTGATTGATGGAATCTGTGTGGAGAGGGTAACAATGTTCAGATTTCTGGGCGTTGAATTACAGGAGGATCTGTCCTGGAGTGCAAACATAAGGGGGCCTGTGAAGAAGGCGCAGCAGAGACTGTACTTCCTGAGAGTTCTAAGGAAAAACCATCTTCCGCAAAAGCTGCTGCTTGCCTTCTATCACTGTGCCATTGAGAGCGTGCTCACTTATGGCTTATGTGTGTGGTACGGAAGCTGTACTACCCAGGACAGGATGGGGTTGTGCAGAGTTGTTAAGGCAGCAGAGAGCATTGTTGGCTGCTCGCTCTCCACCTTAGAGCAGATTTAGCCATGAGGTGCCACAGAAAGGCACTGGACATAGTGAAAGATCCATCACATCCTGGTCACTGTCTCTTTGAACTTTTGCCGTCGGGACGGAGATACAGGATGATGGCAACAAGAACAAGCCATCTGAGAAACAGCTTCTTCTGCAGAGCGATTGTGGCCTTGAATGGGAAGCCTGGACTTTGAAGTCATCTAATCTTACATGTTATGTTTTAATCAGTGTGTATGGTTTTAATCAGTGTGTATGGTTTTAATCAGTGTTTTTGTAGTTGTTTTGTTTTTGTGTGGAGTGCCCTATCTGGGTGGATGGAGCAGCCAAGTAATTTCGTTGTCCCCGAAGGGGACAATGACAATAAAATATATTCTATTCTATTCTATTCTATTCTATTCTGTATAGAGCTCAGTCTGTGTTCATTCAATATGTAGTTCTGTATGTAATCTCTTTCAAGCTATTTGGAACAATGTTATGAAGAAGTTTACTTTAACTTGTTTACTAAGTTAAAATAAACTTCTTCATAACATTGTTCCAAATAGCTTGAAAGAGATTACATACAGAACTACATACTGACTGAACACAGACTGAGCTCTTATTTCTAAGAAGAACTCTGCGTCATTAATTTCCACTGCACGACACATCATAGGCTCAGGTTCTGCATATGTGCAAATAAACCATATATCATAAAGACACTGCTGTCTCTGTTGCCCCTCATTCTGAAACCCGAACCCTGTGTAAGCTCCTGGATCCCCCCGCCCCCCCGGAACCCCGCGCCCCTCAGAGATTGGGGTGGCACACAGCAATATTAATAGCAACAACATTCTGCACACCAGCAATCCAAATTACAGGCCAAGGAACAAAGAATTCTGCAGCCTGTAATTTGCATAATTTATTCTGCAATTGCTACTGTTTTGCATGAGATATTCTGGTCTAGCTAGTCATGGGAAGAACAAAGAGCTCTGCAAAGCTGGGAAGCCGTGCTCCTGAACACTTGACATTTTATTCAGCAATTATTCTAGTTTCCGAGATTTCAAGAGATATTGCCTACACACTGTGGGTGAATTCACGGTGTATGCATAATCACTTGATTATGCCTATGTTGCCATTTCTCTTGCTACTCCAGATCAGGTGTAGAAATATGGGCCAAAGATCTGATTCACTTGGTAGAACCAGCCTAGTGCGCAACATGGAAAGTTAACAATGGGAATATCACCACCTCTCCCCCTCCATAAGGGCTAGAAACCCTTTTTGAAAGCTGAATTGTTTGTGCACCCATTGGCCCATACTGCACTTTTCTTGCACTGCCTGAAGATTTGCAGCCCAATTATATCTCTGTCTGTCTAACACTTCCTCCCCCAGCTGTTGCAATGCAAACGCAGCACACGAGAACTGGCAGGTAGAGGAAGACATTTCTGCAGAAAAGGTGTGAGCAAGGGATTGCTGCTTTACATTCACACCTTCTGGTCCTGCGATTAGTAAGAAGGTGATTAGGAGGAGATGAAATGGGAAAAGAGAGAGAACATGAGGGGCTGTCAAGCACAGGGAAAGAGAGACAAAAGTGACTTTAGCAAGGCACTTTTCGGCGATGCTGATTAATTAATACCCATATTAAAAACCTTTCACCTGGAAGGTGAAGAAGAACATTCTTCCAGGTGTTTGTGAATGGCAGGAGAAGGCAGCTGGGCCAAATGCTAAAGAAATACCCTCCTTGGTGGAATATCCTGTCTCTGACAGCTGCCAGATCTAAGATCCCTACTTTGAGAAGCGGACCGATCAGCTCCCAAATTATTTGGACAGTGCCTTTTACTGGTAAGGCGAAGGATTCAGACGTCAGCAACGTTACCCGGCCGTGGGCCGGATCGGTCCCACGGACCTTGTCCGTGGGCCGGACATGCGCAGCGCAATACCGGAAATCGCGTCTGCACATTCCCAGATAATAATAATAATAATAATAATAATAATAATAATAATAATATATTATTTGTACCCCACCCATCTGGCCGGGTCTCCCCAGGCACTCTGGGCGGCTTCCAACAAATATAAAAATACATTATATTTGCACAGAAGCAATTTTCGGGTCAGGGAATGTGCCTGGCGCCGGAAATGGCTTCTGCGCATGCCCAGACGTGCTTTCGAACTGCTAGGTGGGCAGGAGCTGGGACCGAGCAACTGGAGCTCACCCCATCGCGGGGATTCGAACCGCCGACCTTCTGATCGGCAGGCCCTAGGCTCTGTGGTTTAACCCACAGCGCCACCTGGTTCCCGATACTGTTGTGGCATATGGATAAATAATTTGCTTCAAGTTATATAAACTCTGGCTTGGGGGGGGGGAGGTTTTCGCATCATATTTTAACAGCAAGAATAGAAAGAAAGCACTCATCGGAACAAGAGAAGGGTGCAGCGCAAGGCTTGAAATACACCAGAAAAAATTCCACAAGGAAAGAGAGCCTGCAGGACTTGGCATGCGTTGGATTTACATAACAAAATTTGTTTTGGATTCCTGTCTTCCCCTCGCTTGAAGGACAGCTTTCAGGAGCCCTTTCACTGAATTGTTCTATGGCTAGACAATAAAACTGACGGATTGGATTTGGGGTTGAGGGGCGGTTCTTCCTACACAGCCAAGAGATCAAGTTCTCCATCTTTTGTCGCTGGGACTTAGGGTGCAACTAGACGTGACAGCCGTATTTTTCTGATAATGGACATGGGGCAGAGTGGGGGGGGGCAATTTAAAATGCAGCACGTGTGGGAAGAGGGAACTGAGCCCTTCTCCACGAGAAAAACAACAACCTAGTTTACTTTTTTCTAGCACACCAGGAGAAAAATGGGGGTTAAAATGATCAGGCTTTAGGGAACGCCTGAGTGGAAAGAGGATTTAGCTTCCTGCCCCCCCCCCCCCGGCTCTTGCTTCATTTCCAATCCCACCCACACCCAGTTTACAGGGATTTGGCAGCACACCCAGATTGAGGTTGAATCCTGACAAGACAGAAGTACTGCTTGTGGGGGACAGGAGGCGGGCAGGTGTGGAGGACTCCCTGGTCCTGAATGGGGTAACTGTGCCCATAAAGGACCAGGTGCGCAGCCTGGGAGTCATTCTGGACTCACAGCTGTCCATGGAGGTGCAGGTTAATTCTGTGTCCAGGGCGGCTGTCTACCAGCTCCATCTGGTACGCAGGCTGAGACCCTACCTTCCCACGGACTGTCTCACCAGAGTGGTGCATGCTCTGGTTATCTCTCGCTTGGATTACTGCAATGCGCTCTATGTGGGGCTACCTTTGAAGGTGACCCGGAAACTACAACTAATCCAGAATGCGGCAGCTAGACTGGTGACTGGGAGTGGCCGCCGGGACCATATAACACCGGTCCTGAGAGATCTACACTGGCTCCCAGTACATTTCCGAGCACAATTCAAAGTGTTGGTGCTGACCTTTAAAGCCCTAAACGGCCTCGGCCCAGTATACCTGAAGGAGCGTCTCCACCCCCACCGTTCAGCCCGGACACTGAGATCAAGCGCCGAGGGCCTTCTGGCGGTTCCCTCACTGCGAGAAGCAAAGCTACAGGGAACCAGGCAGAGGGCCTTCTCGGTAGTGGCGCCTGCCCTGTGGAACGCCCTCCCAGCAGAGGTCAAAGAGATAAACAACTATCTGACATTCAGAAAATACCTCAAGGCAGCCCTGTTTAGGGAAGTTTTTAATGTTTAATAGATTATTTTATTTTAATGTTCTTATGGAAGCCGCCCAGAGTGGCTGGGGAGACCCAGCCAGATGGGCGGGGTAAAAATAATAAATTATTATTATTATTATTATATTCTGCTCATGCAACTACCAACACCAGGTCCAGTTTTGACAGGTCTCTCTTGGGAGCGTTGCAGCACCCCAGGGGCACTAACTTCTATTGTGGCCCCCTGGGGTTTGCACTCCAATGTGCAGCTAGCCAGCATCTCAGGCTGGTGGGGAAGAAGGGAGAGAATGGGGAAAGCTCTCTCCTCGCAGCCCCTGCTGCTGTTCTCACCACTGTTGCTCAACGAGCAAGCTGTCAGAAGGAGGGGAGTGTGTCTGGATCGGAGCCTGGGACGAATATGAACCTTAAAAAGCTCATACATCCTTTGAGGTGGCTTTCCACAAGTTCCCAGAGTTCATATCTGGAGACGTTTGCTGGCATCTCAGGTGCTGACTTCAGCAATCCCTGTGCAAGTGATGCCGCTACAATTGAAATCTGCTTCAAATCTGATTTGGATTGACGTAAGGGTGGGGGTGGGTTGAAAAGGATATAATGTAATTTGGTCTTTTTTCCGGCGTTCAAAAATATGTGCATGGACTGGGATACTGGCATTAAGGAGAATTTGCTAAAGATTTCGAGACCACTGGGAGGTAAGGGTGTAAAAAATATAAATTAGGAGTTTTAATTTAGGTTGTAATAGGGAATTTGGATAAGGCCACAGGGAAAGGTCAGAAGTACTATGAGGCTGAGGTTTGGGAAAAGGGGTTAGATTAAGTAAAATGAACTTTTTATTTTTATTTTTCCTTTGTTGGACTATGAAATTATTGTGTATCTTTTTGGATTATTTTAAGTTAGGAGTATGAAAACTGTTAGAGAGGATAGACAATGAAATTAACAGAGAGGGATTTGAGGAAGTCAACCGAAATATGAAATTGAGAAAGAAGGAATGCCTGGCCCTAGAACTGGGCCAGGCCCAAGCAATGATATTAAATACTGTTAGTAAGGTTAAATGTATAATGATTATGACTACCCTTGTGAGAGAGGGGGATATATGTGGCATCCCACAGTGAGAGGGGGGAAGTATGGAAATTTAACCGTCATGTTATGTGCTTATAAAATTGTAAAAAATCAATAAAAATTTTGAAAAAAAGAAATCTGCTTCACACAAGCAGCTCCCTACTTGGAAATACAACCCCCCCAGCTCTGTTTTCAAGGCTCAAGCAGCCCTTCCTCCCCTAAGAGCCAGCAGGCCCTTGTTCCCTTGGTCAGCAACTACAGGGCCATGTTTGCAAGGAGGTTGGCCCTACTAAGCCATAGCTGCTAGCTATCCCTCACACCGAAAGGAGCGTCCAGAAAACACGTCCCACGCAGCCCTTTTTCCTAGCACATCCCTGCCCCACTACCAGGTTGGCAGCTGCGTGGCTAAGCAGCACCTCAACAGCACCAGTTGCTGACCTCCTGTTATAAAAGGAGACAGACGTGTTTCTCATTCACTGTCTGTCACAGTCATGTATCGACTTAAAGTGCAGACTTCCATTGGGCCATCCTAGATATAAAGTG
The DNA here is from genome assembly GCA_034641385.1 of Darevskia mixta. Lineage (NCBI taxonomy): Eukaryota > Metazoa > Chordata > Lepidosauria > Squamata > Lacertidae > Darevskia > Darevskia mixta. The sequence continues at coordinate 155,167 of JAWWNH010000194.1, forward strand.
TGAATTGGGCCATCCTAGATATAATGCCACAGAAGGAACTTCAATTATCTCCCCATGCTGCTTCAAAGTGCAGCACTTTTCAGTACAGCTGGATTGATGCAACCTGCTGAAAATCATCCACGTGTAGAGAAATATGTGGGATGTGATACATAAAGGTAAAAGTAAAGGGACCCCTGACCATTAGGTCCAGTCGTGTCCGACTCTGGGGTTGCGGCGCTCATCTCGCGTTACTGGCCGAGGGAGCCGGCGTACAGCTTCCAGGTCATGTGGCCAGCATGACAAAGACACTTCTGGCAAACCAGAGCAGCGCACGGAAACGCCGTTTACCTTCCCGCCGGAGTGGTACCTATTTATCTACTTGCACTTTAACGTGCTTTCGAACTGCTAGGTTGGCAGGAGCTGGGACCGAGCAATGGGAGCTTACCCCGTCACAGGGATTCAAACCGCCGACCTTCTGATCAGCAAGCCCTAGGCTCTGTGGTTTAACCCACAGCGCCACCTGGGTCCCATGTGATACATAAGTAGCAGTCAAATACAACATTTCTTGTTTTCTTAGAGTGGACATGCAAGGGGATGTTTGGTCCAGCCAGCCAGAACTTCCTGTTTCCTCCTGGGCTGGGACATACTTCCTTTGCCTGTGACTAGAGGTGGGCGTGTCCTTACCTGTGCAGGTAACAAAAGCACAAGGCACGCAGCAGCACTCTCTCGCTCTTTGACTTCCTCTGTCGTAGGAGCAACACCTTTTTAGCTAGAGATGCTCTATTGGCTTTCAGCCAATAGAGGACACTGGGATTGTTCCCATATGGGATAATTCCACATGTATATACTTTGTAACTAAGTCTGCCTTCAGGGATCCAACTGTGAACTGATGATGCTGTGAGTAAACTTCTTTTATTGACCTTAAATAAGATTGCCGGGTGTTTATTCTTTTGAGAGGGATAAAAGGGGAACTCACCAGGAACATACAATTCAATACTGAATTGTATGATAGTGAGAGGCTTAAACAAGACTGCAACCAGCTAGCCGCTGTGCGTAAAAAGGGGAATGTAAAACTCTGCTAAGTAAAGGAACTTGCTAGCGCAAGTTAGGAAGGATATTAACAAACAATATAACCTCTCCTGCCTCCCTGAACATTCCCACAAAATCAAGGGGTGTAAATGCTGCTGTGCACCAGGCCTTTGAGATACCCTGAAACCCCATCCCACAAAAAGAATATTTGGCAGACCCACACGGCACTATTCCTCGTCACCCTTGAACAAACTGAGCTTTTTTGTCAAACAGGAAAAGAGAGAGATCCTCACTCTGTACCACAGCAGAGTCTTGGACGTCAATCATGATGGTGGTGCTCTCCGTGGCTTTCTCCATGTTGGCCGTGACGGAGGAGAGATCGGGTTCGCTCTTGCTGATAGTCCTGCCTGTCTCCATGGGCAGGTCCCCTAGGAGGGCTTGCTCACTTGTATCCAGGCTGCTGCCGTCCTGCTCAGTTGGACTAGCATCCTTGCCTTTGTCCAGCTCAAGGTGGCCTTCCGAGGGGCTTGGCTCTTGGGGGGCCGCTGCAAACTCGGCGTCTTTCGCTGGGGCTTCATTGGTCCTACATGGAGGAGAAGACAAGCTCACACAGCGAGGAAGTGGCAGAGACCAAGGAACTGCGCTGGTGGGCAGTGAGAATAAAAACATTGCCTACACCATTTACATAACGCTTCCAAAGCATTTGCAGATACACCAACTCACAAATCATTGCAGAAGCACTGCTTGCAGGATTTGCCAGGATCCTGTTGGGCAGGTGGTGTAAACACCTCCAGAGGGGTAGCTGCGGTAGGCGGTGTACAAACCATATATTTAAAGCACACCTAAAAGGTGACCCCTGACCATTAGGTCCAGTCGTGTCCGACTCTGGGGTTGCGGCGCTCATCTCACTTTATTGGCCGAGAGCCGGCGTACAGCTTCTGGGTCATGTGGCCAGCATGACTAAGCCGCTTCTGGTGAACCAGAGCAGCGCACGGAAACGCCGTTTACCTTCCCGCTGCAGCGGTACCCATTTATCTAATTGCACTTTGACGTGCTTTTGAACTGCTAGGTTGACAGGAGCTGGGACCGAGCAACGGGAGCTCACCCCGTCGCGGGGATTCAAACCGCCGACCTTCTGATCAGCAAGCCCTAGGCTCTGTGGTTTAACCCCCAGCGCCACCTGGGTCCCTACATCCCCACAAAAGAATCCTGAGAGCCATATTCTGTTAAGGGCTCTAGGAATTGGTGTAAATAACCACTCCCAGTAACAATGAAAGAGCAAAATTATTATGGCATGCTCTTTGTTGTTCCTATTGGGGTGGGGTTGACGTGGCTTCTAAGGTTGGCCTGTAAGATCTGAACTGGGAATGTCATTGCTCACAGCCCCTAAACTATATCAGCTGCCAAAGAAAGTTGTGGGCTGGTTTAAAAATAGAGGAGGGGAGAGTGAGAAGCTTTAGGCACATCTGCACTCAGCTCACACCATTTGATTGCAAACTTAATTAAAACCAGAATAATTAACACCTCTTGATTTCAGAAATTGGAACAATCTTTCCACACAGAAGCATATATCGAAAAACAGTCACACACAGAACCCCCCCCCCCTTAAGTGCTTGGATTGTTAATGCTGAATTTTAGTCTGTTAGACTACAACAAATCAAATTAAAAGTAACCTGAAAGTAAAAAAAAACCCAGGGCACCCCGAAGATTGTGGAACTTTTTATAGAAAGACCCCAAAAATTGTCAAGCTTTTTTTCGACTGACTTGCCTAAGATCCAGGACAAAGCACCACAATTCTGAAATTCCCCCCAGACATCATTTCTGCCTTTGAAATCCCAGTTATGTCCAGGAAAATCCGGATGTATGGTAGTCCTAACATACTGCGAATGTGTAAAACGTCCCAGAAACAAACTGGGAGGAGACCCCATCCACTTCTGAATCCCCTTCCATTACCTGTCCTCAATCGCCATTGTCTCTTTTTTTTTTTTACAATCATTTTTATTGGTTTTTCCCCTCCCCTGTTCCAGTGCATTAACACAAAATAGTTAGTTCTTAATACATACTGTACTGTGTACATAAAATAATTCTTATAATAAATTGTATATCTTTTAAACCAATCATTGTACAGTAATGTAAACTTCTAGTAATTATAAGTTATAACATATTCGGACTCCCCCCCCCCCCGCTACTCCCATCCATCTCTAGTCAATTATATAAATTCACATGTGTTTCTCATATCTCAATTTTTAAATTTCCTCAATAAAGTATCTAAATCCAGATCTTTGTCTTGTTATTTCATTTACCTCTCTTTTTACATTCATTACATAAGTCATATAAACTTTACTTCCAAATGAATTTTCCATTCCTTATTACGAGGTTTGTCTTCTATAATGCTTGTCTTTCGTCTTATCCATCCTTTTACAAATAATCTAAAAACCACTCACCATTCTCAAGATCTCCAGGGTCCTAAAAATATATTGCTTCATAGTATATTGCTGATGAATTGTGGGTGCTGCAAGCAACCAGCTACCTGACCAGGATTCATATTCTAGGACCATCCTTTAAGGTCAGACCTGACTGAACTCTGGAATTCAAATTGGAGGGGAAGCTGCTAATATCTGTTTGCCAAATCCAGCTGCTCAGAAGCTTGCCAGGTGAGGCTTTTAGGACAGTGACTTCAGAAACCATTCTGGTTCCTTCAGCCCTTATTAGATAGTCTTAACAACGAACTACATTCTTAATGCACTTTCTTCACTGACTGCCAGCGGCTCTGGCGGAGGGTTGATGCATGTGGAATTTCCGGCCTCGTGTACCAAAATTACTTGCCCGGCCTTTGAATAATTGGGCAAGGTAAAGGCAAAGGGGGATGCAGGTGGCGCTGTGGGTTAAACCACAGAGCCTAGGGCTTGCCGATCAGAAGGTTGGCAGTTCGAATCCCCATGACGGGGTGAGCTCCCGTTGGTCAGTCCCTGCTCCTGCCCACCTAGCAGTTCGAAAGCAAGTCAAAGTGCAAGTAGATAAATAGGTACCACTCCGGCGGGAAGGTAAACAGCATTTCCATGCGCTGCTCTGGTTCGCCCGAAATGGCTTAGTCATGCTGGCCACATGACCGGGACGTTGTACGCTGGCTCCCTCGGCCAGTAAAGCGAGATGAGCGCCGTAACCCCAAAGTCGTCTGCGACTGGACCTAATGGTCAGGGGTCCCTTTACCTTTAAAGGTAAAGGACCCCTGGATTGTTAAGTCCAGTCAAAGGTGACTATGATGTTGCGGCACTCATCTCGCTTTCAGTCCGAGGGAGCAGGTGTTTGTCCACAGACAGCTTTCTGGGTCATGTGGCCAGCAGGACTAAACCGCTTCTGGCGCAACGGAAACACCGTGACGAAAACCAGAGCGCACGGAAATGCCATTTACCTTCCCACCGCAGCTGAACCTATTTATCTACTTGCACAGGAGTGCTTTCGAGTTGCTAGGTTGGCAGGAACTGGGACAAAGCAATGGGAGCTCACCCTGTCACGGGGATTCGAACCGTCGACGTTCTGATTGGCAAGCCCAAGAGGCTCAGTGGTTTAGGCTACAGTGCCACCCGCGTCCCAGGTAAGTGGGCACTTTGGCTTAGTAACATGTCTTAAAGGTAAAGGGACCCCCGACCATTAGGTCCAGTCGTGACTGACTCTGGGGTTGCGGTGCTCATCTCGCATTAATGGCTGAGGGAGCCAGCGTACAGCTTCCAAATCATGTGGCCAGCATGACAAAGCCGCTTCTGGCAAACCAGAGCAGCGCACGGAAACGCCGTTTACCTTCCCGCCAGAGTGGTACCTATTTATCTACTTGCACTTTGACGTGCTTTCGAACTGCTAGGTTGGCAGGAGCTGGGACCGAGCAACGGGAGCTCACCCCGTCGCGGGGATACGAACCGCCGACCTTCTGATCGGCAAGCCCTAGTTTCTGTGGTTTAACCCACAGCGCCACCCACGTCCCTGTGGTCTTAGGGGCCAGCAATAGGTTTGCAGCATACATAATCGACAGGCACAACAGCCGAGAAAGGAAGGAGGAGATGGGGGTGGCTGTGTATTTGAGTCTGTGTTCAGCAGCTTTGTGTGACGGCTTGTTGAGGAGAAGAACAAATACACAGATCCATCTATCACACTTTTCATCCCTGCATCTCTGGGCATCGAAAAATTACTGCTTGCAATGTGTAGCATGGCCAGACCAATAATTAGGAATCTGAGAGGGCACTGTTTTCATGGCCAACTAAAAATGTGTTTGTGTAAGTTTGCTTAGAAAGAGGTGCCAAAAGAAAAAAGGTGTCAAACCGCACAGAACAGCATTATATTTTCTGAAAGTAATTCAACTAGCACACAAAGAAACAAGCAGAGAATTCAAAAGAGAAAAGACTCATACACAAAAGACAGATTTATAATAATATAAGCCTGCCAGCTTTTTTAAAAAAAAGTTACGCATGTGCTTCTGCACTGTAGAGAGAGAGATGTTTTTGTTGTAAGTTATTTGTTATAGGACAATAAAAATATCTGATTTTTTAATATAAAAAAAACCATTGCAAATGAATTATCATGTTCTCTTCGGTCCTAGCGCTTTCTCCCTGCCTCTTATTTTCTGTGCCAGGTAGTTTGGTTCTGGCTTCCAGCCAACTTGACAGCTACCTCACGCCAAAACAGCAGTTTGCACACTCTGTGGCCAAGCTAATACTGCTGTAATTCCTACATCATCTGAACGTGTAAAAATTCTCATTGAAAAGGTAAAGGGACCCCTGATCATTCAGTCCAGTCGCGGATGACTCTGGGGTTGCGGCACTCATCTCGCTTTATTGGCCGAGGGAGCCGGTGTACAGCTTCTGGGTCATGACTAAGCCGCTTCTGGCGAACCAGAGCAGCGCATGGAAACGCCGTTTACCTTCCCGCCGGAGTGGTACCTACCGGTATTTATCTACTTGCACTTTGACGTGCTTTCGAACTGCTAGGTGGGCAGGAGCTGGGACCGGACAACGGGAACTCACCCTGTCGCGGGGATTCGAACTGCCAACCTTCTGATCAGCAAGCCCTAGGCTCTGTGGTTTAGACCACTGCGCCACCCGCTCCCTAAAAATTCCCATTACCCACCATCCAATGATGATCCAGCATGGCCCGTTAATGACTGTTAGGAAGCTTTTAATATTTGATATTTTGTTATGTTCTTATATGTGTTGGAAGCCGCCCAGATTAGCTGGGGCAACCCAGCCAAATGGGTGGAGTAATAATAATAATATGCATGTTTATTTGCAACTCCCACTGAATTTAAAGGTGCTTGCTCCCCAAAGGCACAAAGTGAACCGCCTACAAGGGGTTTGGATATCACTTTTCATGATCAAGGTGTCTCCCCTGCCAGGTAATGTATATAATTGAAAATCATAAATAAAATAATGGGTATCACTTTTCAGATGGTGGGTAAGTGCACAATGGGATATGTGTGTGTTCTTTTTTTTATAAAAAAAATTATGATTTTCAGTTTTATACATTAGAATAATTTTACAATCATTTCAACATTTCAAAACTTGACTTTCTTCCACCTCTTTCTTATTTTTCCAGTAAGTTTCACCATTTCTGAATATTCCACAAGTTTTTGTATCCATTCTTCTTTCGCTGGGACTTCTTTCTATTTTGGGGCAAATAAGATTCTTGCCGCTGTCTTCGCATACAGGAATAATTTTTTATACAGTTTGGGGAGTTCTGTCCCTATAACTCCCCAAGGGAAAGCTTCTGGGTTTGTTTGTTTGTTTTTACAAACGCTATTTTAAACACCTTTTTCAATTCATTACCTATCATTTCCCACGTGAGTGTTCTCGGTTTCCCCTTGTGCCCCTTACCTTTCCATCTCCTCGCCAACCACCGGCTCCTTTTCGATCATGCCCTCCTTTTCCTCTTCGTTCTTCTTCTGCTCCTGGTTCTGCTCTCCCTCTGCGGGGCTGACCGCTTCGGGGCCGGCCTCTTGGCCGGCTGACCTGTTCTCCTTGGCTTCCGTCCTCGCCCTGCGGTGTCGGCTGCGCCTCTGGCTTTGCCGGAGCCGGGCCCTGTCCTCAAAGGTCACGCTCCCTCCGCCTTCCTGCTCGTTCACGTCACAGTTCCCGTGGAAGGATTTGTGGTGCCACGCGCTCTTCTGGTCTTCCTTGCTGCCTGGGCAGGGATTGGGACCTGGGATTTGCAGGGCCGGCCCTTCTTCGTTCTCCCGCTCTGACTTTTCCGTCCGCTCCTCCTCGTTCTTCTCGAGGCCGGTGTTCTCCACCAGCCTTCTCCTCCGAAAAGCGTTGGCGTGAGGGTTGAGCAGCGAAGGGTCGTCCTTGTTGATGCCCTCCTGGCTGGACATCTGCATTTGGCGGCGCAGCTGGCTGGTCCGCTGTTCCCACACAGACATATGATGCCTCCTTCTCCTCTCCCTCCTGGGAAAGGAAAACAAAGGGGTTCAGTCCACCTGCGCCCTGCCAGAAACACAAGAATACACACCAGTACATACAGCATGCACCTGCGACCATTCAGACATCACATACGGGGACTTGATTCTCTGCTCCCCTGCATTTCGCAAATAGACAGGCCAGCCAATGGAATTTCTCAGCCCTTCCAAAATCACACCACCTGCAGGATCTGGAGAGAATCAGGCCCACTTGTATGAGATCCACAGATAACTACAAACCGCCCCGCCCCACATTCCAATAGGCACAGGGGGGACAAGTCCCAAGCAACAGGGGAATGGACGTAAAGAAACAGGACACAATCACCAAGACACAAGAAGCTTCTTTCTTTCTTTCTTTTTTTAACAATCCCTGCGACGGGGTGAGCTCCCGTTGCTCGGTCCCTGCTCCTGCCCACCTAGCAGTTCGAAAGCACGTCAAAGTGCAAGTAGATAAATAGGTACCACTCCGGCGGGAAGGTAAACGGTGTTTCCATGCGCTGCTCTGGTTCGCCAGAAGCGGCTTAGTCATGCTGGCCACATGACCCGGAAGCTGTACGCCAGCTCTCAGCCAGTAACGTGAAATGAGCACCGCAACCCCAGAGTCGGACACGACTGGACCTAATGGTCAGGGGTCCCTTTACCTTTACCCATGTACTGGGACGTGGGTGGCACTGTGGTCTAAACCACAGAGCCTAGGGCTTGCCGATCAGAAGGTCGGCAGTTCGAATCCCCGCAAAGGGGTGAGCTCCCGTTGCTCGGTCCCAGCTCCTGCCCACCTAGCAGTTCGAAAGCACGTCAAAGTGCAAGTAGATAAATAGGTACCGCTCCGGCAGGAAGGTAAACGGCATTTCCGTGCACTGCTCTGGTTCGCCAGAAGCGCCTTTGTCATGCTGGCCACATGACCCAGAAACTGTACGCCGGCTCCCTCGGCCTATAGAGCGAGATGAGCGCCGCAACCCCAGAGTCGTCCGCGACTAGACTTAATGGTCAGGGGTCCCTTTACCTGCCCCGCCCCCACCATATCGCCTAAGTACATGGCATCAGTCTGCTTGTACGTTAATTTTAAATACAATTGCAATTCAGTTGAGCAAGGAAACGTGTGCAAACAGCCATGTTCGTTTGTGTGCTGTTGCATGAAAGAGCAGGGCCCAGTCAGAGCTGGCCCACCCAGAAGGCAAATGGGACATCTCCGTTACGGTTCTGCAGAGGGTGATGTTCAGCCAGCTGGGGGATGGAAGGGCAGTGGGACACATGCTCTGGGTGCAGCCAGGAACAGCGAAAGGGGAGGCATGCAGTGCCGAGCCTCATTTAAACCACTTGGTCTAGATGCTCAGCACCAGGGCTTGGGAGCAAAGTCTACCCCAGGCCAGTTAGAGACCCAAAGTCTTATCTTGTAAGCTGAGCAGTGCCTCTCATCTCTTGTTATCACCCCCACCCACTAAGGCCGCCATTCAAACTGATTCTCCATTGCACAAAGGGTGACTTACTTGTGAGCAAATGCACAGAGAATCAAACTGCCTGATATTCCCAAATTTTGGCTTTGAGTTTCTGGGGGCTCGAGCGTTTTTAGTGAAGGTGTACCATCACTCACAAAGCTAAATTCTCTGCGTAGAATTGTGGAGTTGGGAAGGACGACGAGAGCCATCTAGCCCAACCCCCTGCAAGGCAAGAATATTTTGCCCAACGTGGGACTCGAACCCATGACCTTGAAATTGAGAGCTTCATTCTGTACTGACTGAGCTGTCCGTCATTTCTGGCATGTAACGCTCATTTGGTCTCACAGCCGTTTCTCTTGATAGGACATTCCAAAGGGACTTAAAGCTCCGATGAGATTTCTGTCACGAGAATGCCTGTCTGTAGCATTGACTATTCTGAGGGTGTTTTGTTGGGTTTATAAAATATTGTAAAAACTGCACACAGGAGCACTGTGAACAGACAGACGTACCAACGCAGGCATACATAGAAACACACACACAAGAAACACACACGCGCACACACACACACACGCACACACACACACACACACTGCTTGACACATGTCAGCAAGCACCCACACCCACAGAGTACAACTTAATTTTGCCTTCACAAATATACATAGAGAAATGTGTGTGTGTGTGTGTGTGTGTGTGTGTGTGTGTGTGTGTGTAGAAATGTACACACATACACACACCCTGATAGTGATGTAAAGATGCTTCGTAGGTACACGGAGAGGCACACAATGCGAACAAACCCACACACTTGTACAAATATAACACGCACAAATTATAGGCCCACACTAATTCACGGGGGGGTTGGTTCACACACGTACCTACATACATAGTCACACGACACAAACACAAAGTAACGCACACACGCACACACACAAACCTCACAAAGCTAGTCTTTCACGTACACACACAAAACCTCTCACAACAAGCAGTCACATGCACACATACAGGTTGCTGGTGCGCGGTTCCCACATCGACATGTGGTGTCTCCTCCTCCTGTCTCTTCTGGGGAAGAAAAATGAATTGGGTTCAGTCTATGACATTGTCACGGGGTCTCCGCACTCCCAGGGCGTACAGCTCCACGGGTGCTCAAGCAGAGAGCCAGAGGTGCTCTAACACTTGTGCACAGATGTCATTCATAATCCACGCCTCACTCAAGTACAGGGGTACCTCGGGTTAAGAACTTAATTCGTTCCGGAGGTCCGTTCTTAACCTGAAACTGTTCTTAACCTGAAGCACCACTTTAGCTAATGGGGCCTCCCGCTACTGCCGCGCTGCTGCCGCATGATTTCTGCTCTCATCCTGAGGTAAAGTTCTTAACCCAAGGTACTATTTCTGGGTTAGTGGCGTCTGTAACCTGAAGCGTCTGTAACCCAAGGTACCTCTGTACAGCCCTGTTTAGGGAGGCTTTTAATGTTTAATAGATTACTGCATTTTAATGTTCTGTTGGAAGCCGCCCAGAGTGGCTGGGGAAACCCAGCCAGATGGGCGGGGTATAAATAAAAAATTATTATTATTATTATTATTATTATTATTATTATTATTATTATTATTACAGGACATTAAATATGAATACAGGAGAGCAGGGGATATCCTTTTTCTGCACAGCTAGGAAATGGCCAGTATACAAAATATCAGGTACTTGCAAACTATTGCTCTACACTCGCTTAAATGCGCAGAGAGCTGCGTGTGCAGAGGGTCAAAACTCAGTGGCAGGGTGCATGCTTCTGCCCACCTGAAACCTGAGGCGATCCCCAGCATTTCAAGATAAGGATGGCAAGTAGTGTTGTAAGAATTTTAAGGTCCTATATATATATAATAAATGTTCATAAGTGTTCCAAGCAAACAAGGCCACAGGCCTGTCTCCATTTTGACTCCCAGCTGACCAGTATTTCTCTGCAAGGAAGGAGGGGGTGATTGTCTTAGTGATAATTCCTGGCTTCCTGATACCTGAGTGCCAGACAAAAGGGTGTGATTAACTTGGCTGGGAAACAGGAAAATGTAAATATCTCTTTTATTTTACTTGATGGGTTTTTGGGTGGAGGGCAAGAGGAGGCATGGGGAGGGTCAAGGATGCTCAGATTACTGCCACCAGACCTCCCCTTTCATGATGTAACTGTGATGTATCTGTGAGGGGGTCCTGGGTTACACCCCTTTTTGTGATGTATGACGTATAGGGGGTTGTCTTGAGCGGGAGGGGGGAATTTCAAAAGTCTATATAGGAGCTGGCACACCATTGTTCTGGGTTCCTCCTCCCTTCTCCATTTTGGGAGTGAGGGCCCTGTTGCAACAGATATAATAAAAATTTTGCTTCTCAATTTTTCTCTGGTTGGCCTCTGTAATTTACTCCTACCGATGGAGAACCTGGAAAGGCTCTTGTGTACCCCATAAGGGAATAAGAGCAGATTTCTGTTTATTTCAGGAGCAATGCTGGTAGAGAGATCTGGCATTGAAACGAAGCACTAGAAGTGTAGCAAAAAACATTTGAGGCTGAAGGAAAGGCGGCAGTGAGAAAACAAAGGGTGTTTATTGCTAACAGTAATGGCTCAGTGGGATCACTCTTCAAAAGCTGAGCAAGCCCAAAAGGGTGGGGCCTGCTTAATATACATAGCTGTTATCTGTTAAAGCAATACATATGCATAAACTTCCTCCAATCTAAAGAAGAGTTTGGATTTGATATCCCGCTTTATAACTACCCGAAGGAGTCTCAAAACGGCTCACATTCTCCTTTCCCTTCCTCCCCCACAACAAACACTCTGTGAGGTGAGTGGGGCTGAGAGACGTCAAAGAAGTGGGACTAGCCCAAGGTCACCCAGCAGCTGCATGTGGAGGAGCGGAGACGCAAACCGGGTTCACCAGATTACGAGTCTACCGCTCTTAACCACTACACCACACTGGCTCTCACACCACACTGACCTATGATAGAGCTCTGGGTCAGCGCTACCTGCAAAGGTGTAGGGAGCTAGTCGAACCAGAGCCTATGCAACCACTCACTTTTCTGTAATCAATAAAGCAGCGGCTTAATTTCTACCAAAAACCCAAACTAAAATTTGAGTCAAATGTGTCTTTATTTAGGGGGTCCGAATACGCAAATCCTAGAGGTCAGCACTCCCCCATATCCAGGCCCACACACGCCAAGATGCAGACATTCCTATCCTTTCATACATCAGCATCCAATCTGCCGTACTTTTCAGCATGCAAGGTACTTTCATGATGTTTTCTACAAACAAGGACCTCCGCTTCCACTCCCTTACTCTAGCGTAGCTGTGGAACATTCAACGGGGATGTTTGTTACGTTGGGACTTCTGTTGCTGCAACCAAGAACAGACCTGCTTTCCTTCGCTGCCCTTGTTCAGAGCTTCTTGTACGTTTTGGCTCCCTACCCAGCTCCCAAGAGCTAGAAGGACTTCAGTCAAGCAGCACCACTAAATATTCTTCAAATTGAGGTTGAATCCTGACAAGACAGAAGTACTGTTTTGGGGGGACAGGGTGCGAGCCCGCAGACGGTCCAGGAATCAGCGTGTTTTTACATGAGTAGAATGTGTCCTTTTATTTAAAATGCATCTCTGGGTTATTTGTGGGGCGTAGGAATTCGTTCATTATTTTTTTCAAAATATAGTCCGGCCCACCACATGGTCTGAGGGACGGTGGGCCGGCCCACGGCTGAAAAAGGTTGCTGACCCCTGATCTAAACTCTTCCAGCCCTATGGATCCGTTATGCTAAGTGTGCTTCTTTCCTGCATCCCCCCCAAAAAAAAATCTAGCTTTGGCTTTGCAAGTTTGACACTGCTGAGGTGTCTGCACAGTGCTAAGAATATGAAAAAACCTGAACAGTGCTAAGAATATGAAAAAACTGCACAGTGCTAAGAATATGAAAAAACCTTTTGCTCTTCTGATCAAACCTCATTGAGTTTCCACAAGGTTTCTCAAGCGCTTCACCTGAAGAGGAACCTCCAAATCAACTTCATATTTTCCTTTCTAGTGGTAACCTAAGGATGTGCAGAAGCCGCATGAAAAATGCGGAAGCCTCAACTAAACAATATTTTGGCTTTCCTTGAAACCTCTCAGATATTTCACCTGAGCGGCAACCACCAAATTTACTTTAGGCTCTACAGAGGGATTTCTCTTTCTTTTGACTGTGAACGCAATCGTCATGGCCATAATAAGTTTGTCAAGACGGACGGCAAAATGGCAGCACTGCACAATTACTTGGAATAAAATAGATTAGCCTAAATAACGGCTGTGTGTATTGTTTCTTTCAATCTGGGAACAATCACATATTACTGGCACTCTGGACTCTCTGTAGCCGGGGATGTGCTCAACTGATGTGCTCTGGCTTTTGGGGCAGTCTCACAACTTGCCCCAGGCGGGGTATATCATAACAGTTTTTAGGAGGTATGGAGAGGGTGCCCCGTGACGGATAACGCCACTCACTCTATAGCAGGCATGTTGGGAGCAGACATTGGACTGACTTCCTTGGCTTTCTGCAAGGCATGCTTCTGATTAAAAGCCTCTTCTTCTTCCTGCTCATCCTAAAGAAAAGACAAAGGAGATGGTTAAAAGGGAGCATAGCAGAATTTACTATTTTCCCACGTGTTATGAGCTTTGTTGCAAGAGCAGCTGCCAGGCAGTAACACAGAGGTCTGCACGGTCACTTTTAAATTAACAGACGTAACAGGCTTCTCCCATCTATAAGAAGCCTATAAGAACTGCTGCGGCTGCTGCTGCCACCCAGGAGGACTCCCCTTCTCAGCGCCTGAGGGCTCCAGTTCTGCCACTCACCACCTAGCCCAGGGCGGGGCCTGATGGGCTCTATAAAGGACTGCTGCCGCTGCTGCTGCTGGGCAGAGAGGGCTCCTGGTTGTGTATTTTTTGTTTTTTCTTTAAATTGCTGTTATTTTTTTACCTATGTCGTTTTAAACTGTAGTATTCATGCTGTCTTCTTAGTTTTAGTTTTTGATTTATGTGGAAATTGCTTTCCATTTGGTTGTGTATTTTTTTTAATGTGGTTTATTTATTGTTTATGACTTTTGTAGTTATGTAATTCTAGGGCTTGCCAATCAGAAGCCCTAGACCCTTTACTCTGTCTTCCCATCTGACCAGAGAAGCCCTGCTCATCACTGGGGGTAACAGGTGGGGAGATCACCTAGCCAACCAGCCTGTCCTCTGCCCTGCCTCCTTTCCTTGACTTCACTAGAGGAGCTTAAAAAGGTAAAGGTACCCCGGACCATTAGGTCCCGTTGCGGACGACTCTGGGGTTGTGGCGCTCATCTCGCTGTATAGGCCGAGGGAGCTGGCGTCTGTCCGCAGACAGCTTCCGAGTCATGTGGCCAGCATGACTAAGCCGCTTCTGGTGAACCAGAGCAGCGCACGGAAACGCCGTTTACCTTCCTGCCGGAGCGGTTCCTATTAATCTACTTGCACTTTGACGTGCTTTCGAACTGCTAGGTTGGCAGGAGCTGGGACAGAGCAACGGGAGCTCACCCCGTCGCAGGGATTCAAACCACCGACCTTCTGATCGGCAAGCCCTAGGCTCTGTGGTTTAGACCACAGCGCCACCCGCGTCCCAAACCTGCCCTGCTTTGCCTCAGCAGTACTTGTTTCTGTATGGCAGCTAGAACTGAGCCACACACCTCAAGATGATTCTTGGAGCAATGCAGAAGGAGGGCATGGCATTGCCCTCTCCACAGCTGGCATATTTACAGCTTGTTTCTGAATTAGGCAAGTTACCACCACCATTCTGCTTCCACTTCCTCCCAGGTGTCATTTTTATTAATTAAAGGTAAAGGTAAAGGGACCCCTGACCATTAGGTCCAGTCGTGTCCGACTCTGGGGTTGCGGCGCTCATCTCGCTTTATTGGCCAAGAGTCGGCGTACAGCTTCCAGGTCATGTGGCCAGCATGACAAAGCCGCTTCTGCCGAACCAGAGCAGCGCACGGAAACGCCGTTTACCTTCCCGCCAGAGCGGTACTTATTTATCTACGTGCTTTCGAACTGCTAGGTTGGCAGGAGCTGGGACCGAGCAACGGGAGCTCACCCCATCAAGGGGATTCGAACCGCCGACCTTCTGATCGGCAAGCCCTAGGCTCTGTGGTTTAACCCACAGCGCCACCTGGGTCCCTTTTTTTATTAATTACGTGGGGACAAAATACTGTGGGATGCCTCTCTCTCTCTCCTGCTGGGGAGATGCTGTATTTGTCTGCATCAGAGTTAAATTAGACAATGCCATCAATTACTACGCTCTATTACATCCACATTAGCCATGTCACAGATACATTTGCACTGGAGGGTCTTTCGTGGAGTCCAGGAAGTACAAGTTGATGAATCGGTGGTGGAAATGGGAGGTATGGAACAGGATCATTCCATTCCCACTCTGAGAGCGGCAACCGGCCTGGTTGCTTAGCTAGCTCACTGTAACCCGTGCCGTTTCCTGGAACACCGTCACACACCAATTCCCAGTGAAGCCTTCCTTGGCATGGCCCCAACTCATTATTGTTAGTTAATGATAACTGCGCCACTGTCAGATAGCAGAGGATTTGGAGGAAAACAAATAACATTTGGGGCACGGTGCCTTCGGAGCACTGACTGTAATAAACCCTGACCTTTGTAATAAACGGAATGACCATCGCCACCAACCAGGTGATCTGAGGGCCAAACTGGATGCCATGCCATCCATGCAATTAGCAAGCGTGTGAAAGGCTTTTTAAAAAGTAAAGCACCGGTGTGGAAAAATCCAGATCAGGACTTCGGTGAGGTGCTCAGGACCTCAGTAGCCTCCCATTCTCCACACCAGGGTCCCCCATCTGGCCTGGACCCCCACCCCAGCAATTCACTTTTAAGAAGCCATTTCCTGTGTGAGTGCCTGGAGGCGGTTGGAGGATGGATGGTGGCTAACACATTGAGGTTGAATCCTGACAAGACAGAAGTACTGTTTTTGGGGGACAGGGGGCGGGCGGGTGTGGGGGATTCCCTGGTCCTGAATGGGGTAACTGTGCCCCTGAAGGACCAGGTGCGCAGCCTGGGAGTCATTTTGAACTCACAGCTATCCATGGAGGCACAGGTTAATTCTGTGTCCAGGGCGGCTGTCTACCAGCTCCATCTGGTACGCAGGCTGAGACCCTACCTGCCCGCAGACTGTCTTGCAAGAGTGGTGCATGCTCTGGTTATCTCCCGCTTGGACTACTGCAATGCGCTCTACGTGGGGCTACCTTTGAAGGTGACCCGGAAACTGCAATTAATCCAGAATGCGGCAGCTAGACTAGTGACTGGGAGTGGCCGCTGGGACCACATAACACCGGTCCTGAGAGATCTACATTGGCTCCCAGTACGTTTCCGAGCACAATTCAAAGTGTTGGTGCTGACCTTTAAAGCCCTAAACGGCCTCGGTCCTGTATACCTGAAGGAGCGTCTCCACCCCCACCATTCAGCCCGGACTCTGAGATCCAGCGCCGAGGGCCTTCTGGCGGTTCCCTCACTGCGAGAAGCAAAGCTACAGGGAACCAGGCAGAGGGCCTTCTCGGTAGTGGCGCCCGCCCTGTGGAACGCCCTCCCATCAGAGGTTAAAAGGATCAACAACTACATGACATTTAGAAAACACCTGAAGGCAGCCCTGTTCAGGGAAGTTTTTAATCTGTGATGTGTTAATGTATTTTAATGTTTGCTGGAAGCCGCCCAGAGTGGCTGGGGAGAACCAGCCAGATGGGTGGGGTACAAATAATAAATTATTATTAAATTATTTATTATTATTTGCAGAAATGGTCACTTCATGAATGGTGTTGTGTCCGGTTTGGCCCTGAATGGAAACATTCCCTTGGCAAATTCTCCTGCACAAGCCCTACTGTCACAGGGAAAGGCTGAGAGATCAAAAACAAAACTCAGCCAGGCAGATCAGTTGCTTTTGCCCTGGTTGCAGAAAGGATTGGCCAGCCACATCGCACAGAAATTTAATCTGTGAGGGGAAATAATAGGTACTGGGAATGAGGAAAAAACCCCAGGCTGCAACTAGCAACAGGGCCTCCTCCGTGGGGGCACCTCTCCCTTGGAGCTTTAGGGATGCTTTTAACTGCTTGTTTGCATTGTGCTGCTTACAGGGATCTTTGCTGCTTTATTCTCTTTTTTAATTGGGTTGTTTCCAGTGGTATTCTATTATCATTTTTAATACTCGCTGCCAGTCAATATAGGCCATGGGTAGGCAAACTAAGGCCCAGGGCCCGGATCCGGCCCTATCGCCTTCTAAATCTGGCCCACGGACGGTCCGGATATCAGTATGTTTTTACATGAGTAGAATGTTTCCTTTTATTTAAAATGCATCTCTGGGTTATTTGTGGGGCATAGGAATTTGTTCATTCCCCACCCCTAAAAAAATATAGTCCTGAGGTTCAGTGGACCGGCCCCCTTCTGAAAAAGTTTGCTGACCCCTGAATAGGCAATGCAGGGCTAGATGGACCAATGGTCTGTATTTTTAAAAACAACATCGCATATTCCAGAGCTGAGGTCTTGCCATTCAGTATCTTCTGTGGTTTTGCTCTGGCGAGTAAACAAACCAACCCCCGTGTTGCAAAATGTGAGTCAACAATATCAAAAGCAACACGGTGACCAGAAACAAATACAATATGAAAAACTTCATGGAAAGATTCAAAACATCAAAACTAACAAACTGAAGTCTCTGAAAGTCTCTGAAAGTCCTAAAATGAATCCCGATGCCAGACTTTACCCGGCGGAGAACAAGCTGTGAAGCTTTGTAATCACCAAATGTCCAATTCTGATGTTGAACTCTGAACAGTGTTTCCGGATAATAACTACTGTTTCGTTGAATTCTTCATCAGCGAATTAGTTTCTTCATTAACCAATCTTTTTTCGAATAGATATAATAAACATGAAAACGCTCTGGAACATAATGCAATTATGTAGTCACTGCAGTGAATTATGTAGTCACTGTTCCAGAGCATTTTCTCTTTTTTTGCAATATATTTTTATTTGTTTTCAACATATCACAAAGAAACACATTTGACAAACAAATCCAATAAAGCATACACATATACCAATACTCCGCCGAGTATTGTGACTTCCTTCCTTTCCTTCTTTGGTTTTAAACCTACACCTCATTCTTCCGCTTTCCTGAATTTCGTTAATATTATTTACATAATTTATTACCTTATTCCAACTCTATTATTACATTGCAAGTATTATCTTAAATCCTGTCAGTGTATTCATGTTTTTACAGTGATTTTTCAAATAACCAATAAATTTACTCCAATCTGTTTGAAGCTTTTGGTCACTTTGATGTCTTAATCTTCCAGTCAATTTTGCTAATTCCAGATATTCCAACAATTTTATTCTCCATTCTTCTAAAGTTGGTATTTCAGACGATTTCCATTTTTGTGCTAAAAGGATTCTGGCTGCAGTGGTGGCATATAAAAATACCTTCTGATCACTTCTACCAATTTCTCCCCCTGTTCCAGAGCATTTTCATGTTTATTATATCTATTCGAAAAAAGATTGGTTAATGAAGAAACTAATTCGCTTTCAGAGACTTCAGTTTGTTAGTTTTGATGTTTTGAATCTTTCCATAAAGTTTTTCATATTGTATTTGTCTCTGGTGCTGCTTTTGATATATCTTTGCTCTGGTGAGCAGGGGCTCAAATCGTGTCCCATCAAAATTATATCCATGTCGCTAAGAGCATATTGCAATCTGGACGGAGCGTAAGTGGCTATTACCAAAGAAGTCTAGATTTACCTTTGTCAGCTCCTGCGCATTGGCTAGGTTATCCACAGCAATGGCCAAGAAAACATTAAGCAGGGTATCTAAAAGAGTTGAGGGTGAATGAAGCATCCGATTAGACCAGCTGGATGGACATCGTGAGGACATTCCTGCCTTGTGGAAGAGGATAATGGCGCCTGCAGTTGCACCCACCCACCCCCCATATTAGGGGCCTGTACTGCACCAGGACAGGTTGAAAGAAGGACTCTCACATGATCATAGGGGAGTTTTCGATATCCCCACTGTACCAATCTAGAAACTTAGCAATACTGATGTGGTTATATCCCATGTGATCCTTGTTTTATGTCTTTCCTTCAAATATCGTCCGTGTGGCATGGGATCCTGCCAACCACAGAAAAATGGTAACCGCCTCACCTATCCAAAGGCTACGATTTCAAACGCAGGGCCACTTCTACAAGTGTCCTATGGTGCATAGATTCAGGAATATGGCAGAGCGAAGGGGATGGGCTGCTTAGGACTAAAAGGACCGTCATATGGGCAAGTCAAGATAAAATTCAAACTAGACAAGATGCCAAGAGATGCATTATCAGTTGCCACAGAGCTTTTAAAAACTAAAACGCCGCTTCTGGAGCAAGGGAGATGGAGGAGGGTGCGGAACGCATAACCCTCCCCTTCCAAATATTATTATTTTTTAAATTGGGCCTCTCCTGCTACTTTTGCAAAGGATCCCCTCCCCCATAGTGGGAGATAAAAAATTTGGATTAGAAAAATTGCCTAGGGAGATATTGCATCTCTTCCTCCCCCCCCCTCCTGTTTTGCAGCCTACCATGGCAGCACTTTGGTACAAACAAACCACGGCGTAGAGATTGGTAATGCAGGGGCATAGCAAGGGGGACGGGGGGGCGGGTCGCCCCAGGTAGCGCCCTGCTTTGGGTGACACTTTGGGGGTTGTTTTTTTTTAAAAAAATTCTAAGGCTATTTTTGGCGCTGCCGGGGCGGAGCCGCAGGGGCGGCCAGCGAGGAGGGGTGTCACGCTTGTCACTGACGTGACACCCCCCTCGCTGGCCGCCCCTGTGGCTCCGGCCCGGCAGCGCCGAAAATAGCCTCCTCCCCGCGGCTGGCTGGCTTGCGGCGCTGCGGCATGGAGGAGAGGGGCGGGCCAGCAGCCAGGAGGGGTGTCACCCCCTCCTGGCTGGTCCGCCCCACTGCTCCATGCCGCGGCTCCGCCCAGGGAGTGCAGCGGCAAAAAAAACAGCTGAAAGGGGAGGGAAGGAAAACAAAGCAGGCGCTGGAAAGTGCCTGCTTTGTCTTCCTTTCCCCCCCTTTCAGCAGTTTTTTTTGCCCCGGCATGCAGGAGAGGGGCGGGCCAGAGCCAGGAGGAGTGTCACCCCCTCCTGGCTCTGGTCCGCCCCTCTCCTCCATGCCGTGGCTCCACCCGGGAGCGCTGCGGCGAAAAAAAACCCGCTGAAAGGGGTTTTTTTCAGCGGCTTTTTTTGCCGCGGCATGGGGCAAAGGAGTCGCTCCGTGCGCATGCGCATTGTGACGTCATGCGCACGGAGCGACGCCCCGCCCCCAGGGGTGCCGCTTGGCTTGCCGCCCCCGGTACCCAAGCGGCACGCTACGCCCCTGTGGTAATGCGGTTCCCCTTTGCCTCGCCTACTTTGACTCTGAAAATCCAAGAAAATGCAGCAACATGGACAGACGTGCTCTCACGCTACAGTACTTCTCTCCATGGTGCTGAAATTTACAAAACATCACATCAGAACCACCACCAAGGCAGAGCAATAGGAAGGATACAGTTTCCAAAGAGTGTGAGGATGATGAAGTAGATGGACGACCACATTCCTGAGCTGACGCCACCTTGGGAGCGAATTCCATTGTACATCACTTCATTCCAGTCTTCACCTGTCAAAATCTAAACGAACAAGCAGCTGTTACAACAACGCCCTTATTTTACGCTTCAGAAGAGGATGTTTCAGTTATGGAGAGCCTACTAAGTCACTGAAACAAATGACACAAAGGGGGGGGGGGAAGGAAGGAATGAAATAAAGAAGGAAGGCACTTTTTCCTTCCTTCTAACCAACCATCCATTTTTCCTTGGCCCCAAATTCTGCCTTTCTTATATAACAATAAGGCAAAAGAATAGTATGAACTGTACAAAAGGGGTACGGTCCCTCCTCAGAGGCCTTACTGTCTTACTGCTTAATTTAGAAAAGACAGGTTGGAAGTGGGGGAAAAGAAAAGCCCAATAAAAGAATTCTGAGAGCCAAAACTACAGAATCGCTGTAAAACAGTAGAAACAGATTAGCTTTATTTGAATGATGAGTGTTTGAGTTTCTTAGAATAGCTTAGCTATGTGGAATATCCTAGTTCTATGTTGATGATAAAGTCCAGTCCTTGACGAAACTGCTGGTGAAACGGGAAGATTCGAAGCTGGCCACCCGTCAGGAAGACAGACCCATACGTTTGATGGACTTTGCTTTACCATCTTTAACACTGGAAAGATAAGCCCCATACGTCTGATGGACTTTGCACAACCATCTCCAACATTATATATTGCACTTTGAATATATTGAACACTATATATTAGCACTTTAATGTTTGAAAGTATATACAGGCTTTTGCCTCTGAGGAAATACCTATGTATGCTTTTTGTATGACATTGTCTGTTTAGTTCATGATTCAAAACATTTTCATCTATAGCTATTCATGGTTTTGTATATTATCCTTTTTAAAACTACAGAATCAGCTGCACTGAACAACTTCAGGCCGCAGATGGGGGAAACTCTAATTTCCAAATGGTACAAACACAATTTCCAGTACATGCCAGTAGGTTGTTCCCCTGAAAAATTGAGAAGATCCATCATTGAGAAGATCCATTTGGGAGCACCAAATTTGGCCTTGTTCAGGGCGCCATACTACCAAAGATTACCAAAGTCCACCCCTGTTTATATCCAGTGCTACTGTTCCGCTCACGCAACAGGCTTCAACTTGCGCAACTGAACAGCTCCCTCTCCTATCCTCCCGCACCCCTTCAAAATATGGCCCAGAGGGTTTGTGGACCCTCTGTTGGCTGTGTACCTTGGCTCTGAGGAAGAGGCAGCGAAGAGTTCGCTCTCATTAGGAGTCTTCGCAATGTCAAGGTGGTGTTCCTTGAAAGCTTTGGCTCAGGGAGTTATTACTGAGAAAGGATTCATTTAAAGGAAAAGAGAGGACCCATCCCTCTCAACAGAGAAGACTAGGCTACATTTCCGAGCACAATTCAAAGTGTCGGTGCTGACCTTTAAAGCCCTAAATGGCTTCGGTCCAGTATACCCGAAGGAGCGTCTCCACCCCCACCGTTCAGTCCGGACACTGAGGTCCAGCGCCGAGGGCCTTCTGGCGGTTCCCTCACTACGAGAAGCCAAGTTACAGGGAACCAGGCAGAGGGCCTTCTCGGTAGTGGCACCCGCCCTGTGGAACGCCCTCCTTTCAGATGTCAAAGAGAACAACAACTACCAGACCTTTAGAAGACATCTGAAGGCAGCCCTGTTTAGGGAGGCTTTTAATGTTGAATAGATTATTGTATTTTAATGTTCTGATGGAAGCCACCCAGAGTGGCTGGGGAAACCCAGCCAGATGGGCGGGGTATAAATAATAAATTATTATTATTATTATTATTATTATTATTATTATTATTATTACACGGAAACTTGGGACAAAACTTTCTGTAGCTTTCTATAATTATCCAGGTTGCCTCTGGCAGATAGATGTTTATTCATCCCTCTGCATAAATAACAACATCAAAGTCCTTAATGCAAGGACATAAAAATATCGTTTGCTTACATAAAGCTGCAGACTCAACTTAAAATGGCAGTGAAACAAGTCAGGCAAAATATACAGTGGGACCTCGACTTCCGAGTGACTCGACTTACGTGTTTTTCGACTTCTGAATGACTTCTGGAAGAAAAAAAATGGCCGCCGCAACCGAATTTTTCGACTTCCGAAAGGAAGTCGCGGCTGCTTTGAATAGGATTTCTTCGACTTACGATTTTTTTCCTGCTCAATGCATTCCTATGGGGACTCGACTTACAAGTGTTTTCGACTACCGAAGATCGCATCGGAACGCATTATCTTCGTAAGTCGAGGTCCCACTGTACTTCTAGATTACAAAACATATGGTTCAGATCAAAGATGGCACCTGTGCTTGGAAAAGCACAGAAACTGCATCCTACCCCTAAGGCTGCATGATGAGAAAGAGAGTGTTTCTCAGGTGGTAGGAATTAATAAGGATTACGTTCCTTCCTTCCTGGGCAAGTAGAGGATGTGGCCTCACAAAAGTGCCCTCTAGGAATTTTCAGGAAACTCCATGCGTCTTAACCCTTTGCTCACATAGCAAACATGGAATTTTATATTTTGACCGGAACATCATTTCCCCACACATTGCTGGCGGGAAGGGTGAGAATTTGATTACCATTTTCAGAAGCAGCCTCGTGTCTCTCATATCACCTGCCCTGAATCACAGCCAACTACTTAAACAGAAGCATTACTAAAGGGCACAGGCATCTGAGCTCATTTCTTCGGCTGCAGGCTCCTCGCCCCCAGAGTTATACCTGGAAAACTGTCATGATGGCTGCAGGGAAGGTGTCGAAGTTTGCAGACGGAGTCCCATCCATAAAATTAAATCTGTAAAGAAGAAGAAATAAAAACAAACAAACCACAAGCTAGAACCAGCTTCTCCTTCTAGTCCACCAGCAGAAGATTAATATACCCAGCCTCCTTGTCCTCCCCTCTATCTTGCCTCCTGCTACTGTCATTTTTGTCATTTCCCCATAGCTATGATGAAAGTTGTATGTATTTCTGCATCCCACTCTCTTTAGCAAATCAAGTATGTCTGCACATATTTATCTACTTTGTATATTCTATTCTGCAACCAAGATTCAAGATTCGATATAATTCTCCATGTATTTTTTTGCACGTGGAACAAGGTGGCAGAAGAGAATGGAGGGAAAGTTAAGAGCAAAAAGTAGAAAAGATGAACAAGATCCAGCAACAGGAGCCACAGAGAACAGTAGGGATCTGTGTAAGATGCTCAGTTCTACCTCCTGATAGCACTGTCCAGATCTAGCACCGCTTTCCTGGGATCAGATACATGGCCTACACCAGGCATAGGCAAACTCAGCCCTCCAGATGTTTTGGGAATACAACTCCCATGATCCCTAGCTAACAGGTCAGGGATGATGGGAATTGTAGTCCCAAAACATCTGGAGGGCCGAGTTTGCCTATGCCTGGCCTACACATTTTTAAGTCTTTCTCTACAGGAGTGAAGGCAATAAACCCTTCAAAAGTGAGGTGGAACGTTTCTTAGGAACGCCAAATTCTGAGTTAATTTAACGCCTGTGCAGCAAAAACCTGCAGACACAGAGAACGCATGCAGCCAAGGCATGTAATTCTCTCCAGAAATCAGTACGAACAGTGCTCCCCCCCCCCCTAAAAAAAAAGTTTAGGGGTACTCTCATTTTCTTACTCTAAATACTGCCCCTCAATGAGGCCAAACTTAGATTCACAAAATACGTGTCAGGGTGGCTTTGGTGCTCCCCACGAGTAACAAGTCCCGACTCAGGATCTGTATATTTGCATCAGTTTATTATACAGATATGTACAACAGAGCTTAAGATTCCATGACCGTTTCAGTCACTTTCAGATCCCGGAAGTGGCGTTTTGCGGGAGCGCCCCCAACAGAAGAATTTGGGGACCCCTAGTCTCCTCCTCTGCTCCTTCCGTTTCAGCTCCCTACGTAATTGAGGCGATGGGGCTACCGTTTCCCCCTCTGTCCCTGAACTACTAAGTTGGTGCCCAGCCCCTCCACCACGGAGCTCCTTTCCTGTCTATCGCTCCCACAGGAAGACTTCGAGCTCTTTGGGCGGTGTCCGCCACTCTCAGCATCAGAGAGCTCTCCCCCCCCTCCTCTACTGGCTCTCCGCTGCCCCTTGGCATTCCCCTGACAATGCGTCCCCCCGCATCCCCCCAGAAAAAAAGCACTGAGTACAAATAGGCCGCTATAAGTTGGAGGAATAAAGCGCCTTACGTTGCTTGAGAAGAAGCAAGTACCGTATTTTTCGCTCCATAAGACACACTTTTTTCCTCCTAAAAAGTAAGGGGAAATGTCTGTGCATCTTATGGAGCGAATGTGTGGTCCCTGGAGCTGAACTGCCCAGGGGCAAAAGCAGATTGTGCTTTTTAAAAAAAAAAAGACAGAGAGAAACGGGTGTTGAAAGGAAGCCCACGGAGCAGCTGCTTAGCAAACGATTGGGGAGAGAGATAAGGGAGAGAGATTCCAGCCCTGCCCCCTTGCAGAGGGAGGCTGTTTCCCCAGCGACATGTGACTGGCTGATTAGATTATGTCTGGAAACTGTAGAAATGGCTCCCTTTCCTGAAGCTGCAGAACTGTGAGTTAAACCCCATAAATCCATTTGCAAAGTAAGCTCAACAACTTTGAGCTGATCCTAAAAAAATGGGGCTTTTCTCCTTTGCAAAAGAAGCTGCAGAAATTTGAGCTGATCCTAAAAAAATATGGGGCTTTCCCCCTCTAAAAACTAGGTGCGTCCTATGGTCAGGTGTGCCTTATAGAGCGAAAAATACAGTAGCTTTATGGATAAACAATCTGGTAAAAGCTTGTGAGGCAGGTTTTTGAAATTTTCTGATATACTGGTCGGCATTTCAAAAACAAACAAACATGGCCTGGCCATCCACTTACCTGCCACCAAAGAGCTGCATCCCAAGCAGGGCAAAGACTACAATGAAGAGGAAAAGGAGGAAGAGGAGGCTGATAATAGACTTCATAGAACTCATCAGTGAGACCACCAAATTCCTCAAGGAAGCCCAATACCTGGAAAATCCAGATGTTACTGTAGCATGCTTCCTAAAGCATTGCAATGCTCTTTCAACTTGGGGTGGCTTTTGTTAGCCAGCAGGTGTGTGCATGCCTGTGTGTCAGGGCAGAAGGGGAGTTTCCATGATTTGACCAGTGTTGTCCAGTTTATTTTTCTTTATTTAGCTTTGTTTAGCTACTTGCCCTGTTTCCCCTATTTTAAGACATAGTCATAAAATAAGCCATAGCAGGATTTTTTTTGCATTTGCGAAATATAAGCCGTACCCCGAAAATAAGCCATTGTGATAGGCACAGTTCTGGAGGGCGCCAAGGAAAAGGCGGGGCTGGGCGTCCAGTCCCACCACCAAAACCAGTCAGCCCCAGAAGCAGCACTCAGGAACTCTGCAGAGAAGGGCGCACAGGAAGGGGCAGCGGGCGCGACAAAGGCACTCCGAAGGTCTCTTCACCCGCGCGCTCGCCCAACTCCGCTCGGCGCAGAGCGCACGGGGCGGCCACCGTGGTGGAGAGGGAAGGCGGCACGGGCTTTTCCTGCTTGCCGCCACGACAAAATCCCCTGAGCCGCCCCACGCGTTGCCCAAGAAGCCTCTTGGAAAACAAGGCTTCTGTCGAGTTTCGAGGAGGGAAGGCAGCGGAGGAGGAGCAGGAGAGAGCGCCCAGCGAAAGCGGGTCTCTCTGGTGCCCGTTTCCTCAAAGCTCAGCTTGGATTCTCCCCCCGCTGCCAGCAAGCAAACAAAGAGCTCCGTGCCCGTCCCGTCCTTCGCAGCCCCAGAACTCTAGCATGGCTCCCCTCAAAATAAGCCATAGTGCGTTTTCTTGAAGAAAATAAATAAATAAGACGGTGTCTTAAAATAGGGGGAACACGGTAGCCAGATGAATTAAACGCTATCAATAGTACAGGTTATAAATGGGACGGGGAAACTGGGTTGTCGATGGAACAAGGAGGAACAACAGGGTGACAAAAGGAAAAGTGGGGGGTAACATTTGCTCAGGGAACATTTTAGGGACAAGCTCATTGGTTTTACTCACTTTGTGATTTTAAATATCCTTAGAAGTCGCAGGGCTCGTAAGACGCTAATCCCAAAAGAGGTCCCAGGTCTGAAGATAGTCCAAACCACTTCAAAGATGCTTCCCACTGTGACCTGAGTCATCAAACACATACAGAAGAAACAAGCAATTGAATCACCTATGAATGGAAAGGAGAAGTAAATGACCAAATCCAACCAACATCTCAACCACCTTCTCAGCTACCCTCCCTCAGCTATCCCAGAAGGACAAAGTCTCCCTGACAAGAGACTTAAAAAGTGAGCTGGAAGAAAGGCCCTCCTTGAGGTTGAATCCTGACAAGACAGAAGTACTGTTTTTGGGGGACAGGGGGTGGGCGGATGTGGGGGATTCCCTGGTCCTGAATGGGGTAATTGTGCCCCTGAAGGACCAGGTGTGCAGCCTGGGAGTCATTTTGAACTCACAGCTATCCATGGAGGCGCAGGTTAATTCTGTGTCCAGGGCGGCTGTCTACCAGCTCCATCTGGTACGCAGGCTGAGACCCTACCTGCCCGCAGACTGTCTCGCCAGAGTGGTGCATGCTCCGGTAATCTCCCGCTTGGACTACTGCAATGTGCTTGACGTGGGGCTACCTTTGAAGGTGACCCGGAAACTGCAATTAATCCAGAATGCGGCAGCTAGACTGGTGACTGGGAGTGGCTGCCAGGACCACATAACACCGGTCCTGAGAGATCTACATTGGCTCCCAGTACGTTTCCGAGCACAATTCAAAGTGTTGGTGCAGACCTTTAAAGCCCTAAACGGCCTCGGTCCTGTATACCTGAAGGAGCGTCTCTACCCTCACCGTTCAGCCCGGACACTGAGATCCAGCGCCGAGGGCCTTCTGGCGGTTCCCTCACTGCGAGAAGCAAAGCTACAGGGAACCAGGCAGAGGGCCTTTTTGGTAGTGGCGCCCGCCCTGTGGAACGCCCTCCCATCAAAGGTTAAAAGGATCAACAATTACATGACATTTAGAAAACACCTGAAGGCAGCCCTGTTCAGGGAAGTTTTTAATCTGTGATGTGTTAATGTATTTTAATGTTTGCTGGAAGCCGCCCAGAGTGGCTGGGGAGACCCAGCCAGATGGGTGGGGTACAAATAATAAATTATTATTATTATTATTATTATTATTATTATTATTATTATTACGACATGTTTGTGGACTCCATCAAGTGAATATATGAATGAACAATCTGTTTCATTCAGATTACTGTAATTCCTCCGCCAATTCCTGCACTGACAAGATGGTAATTTGGCTCTTGGAGGTGTTACAATAACACCACATTTCCATCCCCTCTCCCCTTCCAGAATCTTCTACACATCAGTGCAGTTCCCCAGAGAATCTTCTACCCCGCTCTGTCATTTGCACTTGGTTCTGTGCTGCTTCTTATCTGCGCAGTGCTTACCCCACAGTCAAAGCAGTTGAAAGAAGAATGAAAATAAAGACGGGGCCCCATCCCATACATCTTCAAGGACATCTCTAGGAGGAAGAGGCCCAGAAATATAAACTCTGCATAGTCTGAAAGAAAGAAATTCAGGTGTGTTCATTAGATCTCTGCTTCTCTCCATCCACTATTGCGACAAAACCTCACAGCGCTGCATGGTGAACCCACCCAGAGCTGGTTCATGCTGAGAAATTTCTCCCCATGCAGGCACGCAACACGAACCAGGCCACAGGAGCAGGACTTTGTGGCCATCTTTGTAGCTGCTGCTTCTAAGAAAAATGTGGTGGTGAGAATAGAAATAGGCACCTTCCCTGCATGGGGCAGAAAGACTACTGACCAATTTCTAGTTGACCACCTGGTACCTGCTGGGGAAAGGGACCCAGGTGGCGCTGTGGGTTAAACCACAGAGCCTAGGGCTTGCCGATCAGAAGGTCGGGGGTTCGAATCCCTGTGACGGGGTGAGCTCCTGTTGCTCGGTCCCAGCTCCTGCCCACCTAGCAGTTCGAAAGCACATCAAAGTGCAAGTAGATAAATAGGAACCGCTCTGGCGGGAAGGTAAACGGCGTTTCCGTGCGCTGCTCTGGTTTGCCAGAAGCGGCTTTGTCATGCTGGCCACATGACCTGGAAGCTGTACGCTGGCTCTCGGCCAATAAAGCGAGATGAGCGCCGCAACCCTAGAGT
Organism: Darevskia mixta; assembly: GCA_034641385.1. Taxonomy (NCBI): domain Eukaryota; kingdom Metazoa; phylum Chordata; class Lepidosauria; order Squamata; family Lacertidae; genus Darevskia; species Darevskia mixta. Next base: position 183,863 of record JAWWNH010000194.1, read on the forward strand.
CGGACACGACTGGACCTAATGGTCAGGGGTCCCTTTACCTTTACCCTTTACCTGCTGGGGAAGTCTTGAGAAGAATGTTGGACCATTGACCCAACCAATGCTTCTTACATTCCTTCCTAACCATGGTGCACACTCAGGATCACTGAACACAGATCCTGCCTTCTGCGGAGAGCTCTTTACCACAGTTAAAATGCGTTGGTGAAACCACACAGGCTCCATGAAATAAAATAAAAAATAGGCCACATGAGGTTGAGGTTGGACCATCCTTAGCCTGACCTTTCTTCAAGAGATTAGTTTGATGGTGTGAATGGTCGGAAAGCTGGAAGCAAAGCTGTAGTCTGGGGACTTCAGAAGAAGAAGAGTTTGGATTTGATATCCCGCTTTATCACTACCCTGAGGAGTCTCAAAGCAGCTCACGATCTCCTTTCCCTTCCTCCGCCACAACAAACTGTGAGGTGAGTGGGGCTGAGAGACTTCAGAGAAGTGTGACTAGCCCAAGGTCACCCAGCAGCTGCATGTGGAGGAGCGGAGACGCGAACCCAGTTCCCCAGATTACGAGTCTACCGCTCTTAACCACTACACCACACTGGTTCTCAGTTCCCCAGGAAAATTCCTTGTCAGTTCTGCTAGAGCTATTTCTTCAGCCTGCTGTTTTATACAACAGCAGGTTTTTTTGTGAGGGCTCTCTAAACAATGTTGTGGTTGGCCCTGCCAAACCTGTAGCAATTAAAGAGTTGCAGTGCTTGTGCCCAGGGGAACCTGACAGTTGTCACACCACTAATGCTCCTTTCTTCTGGGCTCAGAACCAACAACTCCCCTCCAGAATAAGCTTGTAAAAAATGGTGGTCAGCGATATTGTGCTTAGCAGTTGCTGGGGGTTTAGAAAAATGAAAAGTCAACACCAAACAACACAAAAATATAACACTAAAATTGAAACCGATATAAAACTAAAACAACATAAAAGCTTCAAACATTCATCTACATAATACCACAGAAGAAAGTTTACTGTCGTTTCAGGCTTCACTGTGGAGGGGTTTAAATAAATGTGATTAAATTAATAGCCAATTTCGTACCATCAGCCAGACTGGGAGAAGATATAGATTCAGGATACGCTCAGGCAGCAGATAACATTTTTACTACCTTTCCCTTATAAAATATGTTTTGTTCTTTGTGGCAACATATGCACAGAATCTTGTCTGGAAATCTTATCAATATTTATAGGATCTAATAAGAACATAAGAACATAAGGATCTGATAAAGCATTTTTTGTTGGCAGCTTGAAAAACAATAGCACGACAATGGAAAAACCTGGATAATGTGTCTTTGAAGATTTGGTATGGAAACACATGGCATATAGCAATATCAGAGAGGGAGCAAACACTTTATCCACATGTCTGATACAATGAAAAGCACACCCACAGGATTTTAGTGCTGTGTGGTGTGACTTTATTTGATACACAATGGATAATAGAGAATAGGAGGCATTTCCAGAAGTGGCAAGAAGGGTGTGTTGGGGTGATGTCTTAGACCAGGACTCCCCAAACTGCGGCCCTCCAGATGTTTTGGCCTACAACTCCCATGATCCCTAGCTAACAGGACCAGTGGTCTCATGCATCTGGAAACATCCAAAACATCTGGAGGACCGAGGTTTGGGGATGCCTGTCTTAGACTATTGATTAGAACCAAACGTAAGATTTAGACAAGATATTAATGTGAGAGATGCTGTATCATTCGAACCCCCTCCATAACGGTTTTGTGGTCATGTATTTTGTGGGAGTGGGTGGCGCTGTGGTCTAAACCACTGAGCCTCTTGGGCTTGCTGATCGGAAGGTAGGCAGTTCAAATCCTTGTGACAGGGTGATCTCCCGTTGCTCTGTCCCTGTTCCTGCCATTTAGCAGTTCAAAAGCAAGCCATCGCAAGTAGATAAATAGGTACCGCTGCAGCGGGAAGGTAAACGGCGTTTCCATGCGCTCAGGACCGGTGCTAGGGGTTTTGGCACCCTAGGCGAGGGGGCGGGGCACGTGACGTCATTGCGCATGACGTATGGTGCCCCGCCCCCTGCCCGCTGGGCGCCCCGCGCCGCCGCGATTTTCGCCGCTGGTTGGGGCGGCACCGGGGGGCGAGGGGCAGGCTGGCCAGCACCCCCTCCATTTTGGCGCCCCCGCCGCCGTGGTTTTCGTCCCAACCTGCTCATTCCGCCGCTGGCGGCGGGGGCGGGGGGCGGGGGGCAGGGTGGCCAGCGCCCCCTCCATTTTGGCGCTCTAGGCAACTGCCTAGTTCGCCTAAATGGAAGCGCCGGCCCTGCATACGCTCTGGTTTCCGTCACAGTGTCCCATTGCGCCAAAAGCAGTTTAGTCCTGCTGGCCACATGACCTGGAAAGCTCTCTGTGGAGATAAACACCGGCTCCCTCGGCCTGAAAGTGAGTTGAGCGCCACATCCCCATAGTCACCTTTGATTGGACTTAACCATCCGGGGGTCCTTTACCTTTTACCTATTATATTTTGCATTTCAATTTGTAGACTTGGAGATTTTGGTTTCTGTGTTCCGTCACTGCTGCCCTTTATGCATGAGAACAATTATAAAGAAAACGACGGCACACCTATTTCCATCTAAAGTAATGTGGGCAAAACTGGAAGACTACAGAGAAGATCTTGCAAGTGAGAGGCACAGTGAAGTGGCTATTGACCAGCAGAAAATATATTGTGTATCAAACACCAATAAACCAAATGTTACATATCACACATATATCATACACCACAAACGTAACAGGCTGAAGCTGCTATCTACTTTACATTGTTTATCTCAACTTGCGTATACATTCACACCAAAAGTAAAAGTAAAACTGACCTTCAAACATACAGAACAATATTAAAGTCAACACAGTAGTAAATCAAGTCCTTGTCCAACATACTATACAGATAAAGTCCCAAAGACAGACCGTACTGAGTTTGAAGATGGTTGCTGTAGAGATGTTAATCAAAAAGAATGTAGGGGCCGTTGTCTTAACGAGTACACAACATACGAAATCATCTAGAAAAAAGGAGTGGTATCTCCACTCTCAGCTGTAAGATGTCGTTGTCTAGACGATAAGCCAAACACAACAACAAAAACCACCACACACAGGCTGATGCTAGAGTAACAATGGCATATAAAACTCTAATAAGGAACTGATAATATTATGATAATGTATTCATGTAAATATCGCATGTATAACAAAAATGTACATAATCCATATAGTCAAACCATTCAGCATTAGATGTAATAACAAAACTCAGTGCCAATGAAAAGTTCAGTAGATGTCTGTAGTGGAATACGATAGACGAAATCCTAGTCCAATAATGTCTCCATTAGTCCAAACTCTAATGGTGAGACATCTACTGAACTTTTCGTTGGCACTGAGTTTCGTTATTACATCTAATGCTGAAGTAATAACAGTAGGCTTCATCAGCAAAGGATAAACATTCAATGCTCAGATACAGATACAGACCATCAGACGCTTATAATACGAATCCCGAAAATAATGTGCACAGGGCTCAAGTCTAACTAACACTCTTTCATTAGTGAGCAGATTTGTGCTGAATATTCGCCAATTTCGAATACTAGCTCGGAAACGGCCGCATTCCGTGCTGCCAAACTAACCAAAAGAAGAAAACAACTTAAGCTTGCCAAAATTCACATTGTCTCAGTGCTTTTCAGCAGCCCTCCGTTCTCCCGGTTGCTGCTTCCTTTGGGCACCATGCTGGCCCACATGTTTTGGTTTTCAGGCCTCCATGATGCGTCCACCACGCCAGAAGAAGCATGATGACATCATCCACAAAGCCACTCAGATGAATAGCAGTGAGAGTAAATGCGGTTGGGGGCAGAGAGGGGAAAGAAGAAAGCATGGCGCACAGAAGGAGCAGCTAAAGGAACAACGTGAATACATTTGCAACGTGTCCAAAAAATCTCTGAAAGCAGCCAGTGCTCTTTGACACTCACCGCTGCGGTGCATGCTATTAAATGTGCAGCTAGAAAGGAGACTTTTATCCTGCCTTGTGCCATATTTTTTTTGAACAAAACAACTTCACTGGGGTATATTTCTGATTGAAACCAGTGTCGGAACAGGATCAGGCACCACAAGCAGTAAAGACTGGTTGGGAGCTGCCAGTTCCTTGAAGAGATGGAACTGAGGAGGAGGAGGAGAAGAGGAGGAGGAGGAGGAGGAGGAGGAGGAGGAGTTTGGATTTGATATCCCGCTTTATCACTACCCAAAGGAGTCTCACAATCTCCTTTCACTTCCTCCCCCACAACAAACACTCTGTGAGGTGAGTGGGACTGAGAGACTTCAGAGAAGTGTGACTAGCCCAAGGTCACCCAGCAGCTGCATGTGGAGGAGCGGGGAAGTGAACCAGGTTCACCAGATTACGAGTCCACCGCTCTTAACCACTACACCACACTGGCTCTGTGCCTGAATTTTCCCGGAAGAAAATGCCCTTGCTTACACCTGCATTTGGCTCTGGGGAAGGGTATTTCCGCGCAAATACTACTGCTCTGGTAAAGAAGGCCCAGCAGAGAATTTATTTCCTTAGACTTTTAAAGAACAACAATCTGAGTGAGAGACTGCTGGTGTCCTTCTACCGAGAGCCAGTGTGGTGTAGTGGTTAAGAGCGGTGGACTTGTAATCTGGGGAACCGGGTTTGATGCAGCTGCTGGGTGACCTTGGGCTAGTCACACTTCTCTGAAGTCTCTCGGCCCCGCTCACCTCACAGAGTGTTTGTTGTGAGGGAGGAAGGGAAGGGAGAATGTTAGCCGCTTTGAGACTCCTTCGGGTAGTGATAAAGCGGGATATCAAATCCAAACTCCTCCTCCTCCTCCTCCTCCTCCTCTTCCTCTTCCTCTTCTTCTTCTTCTTCTTCTTCTTCTTCTTCTTCTTCCATAGAGAGCATTCTTACATATTGTATTTGTGCTTGGTTCTCTAGCTGCACAGTCAGGGAGAGGAAGGTACTCCAGAAGGTCATAACCACAGCCCGAAAGATTACTGGTCATCCTCTCCCATCTCTGGAAGAACTACACAGTTCCCGTTACCTTAAAAAAGTAAACAATATTTCACAGGATCCATCTCATCCGGGATATAGTCTTTTTGCACCACTGCCTTCGGGCAAGAGATATAGAACAATCAAATCAAGAACAAATAGATTGAAGAATAGTTTCTACCCAAGAGCTATAACCATCTTAAATGCTGTAAACCAGATAATATGACCTTGGAGAGCTGTGATGGGTGTATACGTATGCATGTGTGGCTGAAAATGTGGTGCTTTTTGTGCTGGTTTTGTTTTTATGGGATGGTATCCAATTTTGTTGCACTTGTACAACGTTGTACTTGTACTTGTACAATGACAATAAAGAAATCTTATCTTTCTGCTGCTGCTGCTGCATTAGCAGCGCATCAATGACACAGAACCCCGTCACTTACAGAGGAGGTGCGTGAGCCAAGGAGGTTGGCTGTGATGGACGATGGCCACACAGGCCGTGTTGAGGGCCACGATGCTCAAGACGAGCCAGTAGAACACCTGGGATTTCACCATGTGGCGGACAGAGATGCGCAGGAGCCGCTCCTTGTGTCGGAAGTACGAGGCGCCATCCAGTTTGGCGCTCTTGATGCTGGCCCGAGCGAGGGGGGTGCCTGCAACGGGATGGGAAAGAAAGATGGGAGATGCCGATGGAGATAAATGATGCATGGACATTTCGCAAAAGTAAAGACAAACTCCTTGCTGTCTCAGTGCTTTATGCATGTAAGGAAATACTGTGAAGCTACAGGACAGGGGTGGGCCTCTTCAGGCTTGCCAGTCTTTGGAGGTTGGCTCTCCAGGACTTCTTGGGCAAACCGTGCCCACTGTTTCCGCACCTGATGTCATATATGATGTCTAAAATTGGACTAAAATTGTCAACCAAAAGCTTTACTTTTCCAGTTGATCACCACAACAGTTATTAACACTGGGCTTCAGTAAAGCAAATAATTTAATTTGACAGTGCCTATATGTTATCAGGGACCCAGGTGGCGCTGTGGGTTAAACCACAGAGCCTAGGGCTTGCCCATCAGAAGGTCGGCGGTTCGAATCCCTGCGACGGGGTGAGCTCCCGTTGCTCAGTCCCAGCTCCTGCCCACCTAGCAGTTCGAAAGCACATCAAAGTGCAAGTAGATAAATAGGTACCGCTCCGGTGGGAAGGTAAACGGCGTTTCCGTGCGCTGCTCTGGTTCGCCAGAAGTGGCTTTGTCATGCTGGCCACATGACCTGGAAGCTGTATGCCGGCTCCCTCGGCCAGTAACGCAAGATGAGCGCCGCAACCCCAGAGTCGGACATGACTGGACCTAATGGTCAGGGGTCCCTTTACCTTTATATGTTATCAAGTGACAGGATAATTTAGCGACATGAAGGACATTTTGTCCATGGTATGACTATTTTCCACCTAGTCATTTTGACACTTTGGCACCCAATTTGCAAAATTTAACAATTCCAAAATACAGACGTGCTTTCACTTTCGAAAATGGAAAATACTGTCTTCGGCTGTAGTTGAGGGTCGATTTCAAAAACTTCCGCCAGAAGAAACTGTTATGTCCATGTGGATAGCAGTATTGAGTCAGTGGCTCATGTGACTTGCACTTTTTATAAAGATTTGAGGCTATTACCCCTCTACTATTGTCCATGTTGGGTCACTAAACCATTCCTACTGTGTCCTTTCTTCTAGCAGATGGAGATGATCAGGTGACAGCAAAAACTGCAAGTTTTTTAGTGGGGGCAATTAGAATAAGATTTATTATTGGATTATTGATATAAACCTCCGAAATGTACTTTGTTTAGTTAAGTTTTTACCTGTATCTTCAGTACATTTTATTTTATTTTATCGCTATGGCTAACGGCTGATGCAAATAAAGATTCTTCTGATCTGCATTATATGATGTCAGGCACAGGAAGCTTCAAGCCGCAGCTAAATGAAGAAGGTCAGATCCTGTTCCCTCCCTGCTCACTTGCTGTAGACAAGCTTGGGCAAAATTTAGATCTGGTTGTATGACAACCCTCACTTGGACAGAAGGGAACAGGATGCTTCCTATCCTTTTGGTGTGTGCGTGCATATCAGTGGTGGCCAAACTTGGCCCTCTAGCTGTTTTGAACTACAATTCCCACCATCCCTGACCACTGGTCCTGTTAGCTAGGGATGATGGGAGTTGTAGTCCAAAAACTGCTGGAGGGCCAAGTTTGGCCACCACTGGTGTATATCAATGAATGAGGACAAAATTATGATTTTTTTAGAATCCAGCTTCTCCTCATTCAGAGTTTTAGGGCTTAACATTTGTTTGAGCTCATAGGAGCCATGAATTTCAGCAAGCTACCTGAGCTCATAAAGGTAAAGGTAAAGGGACCCCTGACCATTAGGTCCAGTCGCGAACAACTCTGGGGTTGCGGTGCTCATCTCGCTTTATTGGCCGAGGGAGCCGGCGTACAGCTTCCGGGTCATGCTGAGAAATTTCTCCCCATGCAGGCACGCAACATGAACCAGGCCACAGGAGCAGGACTTTGTGGCCATCTTTGTAGCTGCTGCTTCTAAGAAAAATGTGGTGGCGAGAATAGAAATAGGCACCTTCCCTGCATGGGGCAGAAAGACTACTGACCAATTTCTAGTTGACCACCTGGTAAAAGGTAAAGGGACCCCTGACCATTAGGTCCAGTCGTGTCCGACTCTGGGGTTGCGGCGCTCATCTCGCTTTATTGGCCGAGAGCCGGCATACAGCTTCTGGGTCATGTGGCCAGCATGACAAAGCCGCTTCTGGTGAACCAGAGCAGCGCATGGAAACGCCGTTTACCTTCCCGTCGGAGCGGTACCTATTTATCTACTTGCACTTTGACGTGCTTTCAAACTGCTAGGTGGGCAGGAGCTGGGACCGAGCAACGGGAGTTCACCCTGTCGTGAGGATTCGAACCGCCGATCTTCTGATTGGCAAGCCCTAGGCTCTGTGGTTTAACCCACAGCGCCACCCGCGTCCTGAGCTCATATTGATCCCTAAACACCATCTCCAGCATCTTTTTTTTAAAAGAGTAATTACTAGTCTGAAACTCATCCTGAGAGCTCAAGTATGTGTGTGTGAATAAGCTGATAGTTTTTAAAGCATTAAACAGCACTTCAGACAATAATGCTCTCATTCCCAGAAGGATGCAGCTAATCGCCAAAACCATGTATTTATTACAAAACAGAGATAGCATCTCCGTCATATGTTTACACACACAGTATTCCAAAGAGTGAAGAATAAATCACACTGCAAACTTTCAAAGAACCCAAAGGAATATTAGTGCCAATTATCAAGTCAATGCAGAATTTGAGTCCTTTTCTGGTACGCCAGATATTGGGCCTAAAATACCTACCTTATTATACTCTGCAGCAATACCCATGCCGAGAGCTGCCTAACAAAAATAGTTAAAAAAAAATAAAAACCCAAGGTTGCAGATCTACAGCATCAGGCCCGTAACGTACCATCCCCAAAACTGCAAGAGAATTTGTTTATTCTCTGTGTTAATCAAGTCGGGGGCAGCTACTGGAAAACATGGAGCGGTTAACTTATTTCAATCAAGAGTTTGCAATTATTCCCTCATTCTGTGCCTCTCTTCCAGAACGAAGGCATGTCCTCCTGCCAGCCCCAAGATAACAGAATGAAAACGAGATGTTCTGCTTCTCACTTGAAGGAGTCACAAAACCCTGGATGATCCTTTGCCGATGCTTCTTTCCAGGGTGTCCATATTCAAAGGAGGACAGAGCTTTTGAACCTCTAAGAGTTGCGTAGGAATATCCCCCTTGGAATATCGTCCAGGCCATGCCCCACAGATCCTAGGGCTTGCTGATCAGAAGGTCGGCGGTTCGAATCCCTGCGACAGGGTAAGCTCCTGTTGCTCGGTCCCAGCTCCTGCCCACCTAGCAGTTCGAAAGCACGTCAAAGTGCAAGTAGATAAATAGGAACCGCTCTGGCGGGAAGGTAAACGGCGTTTCTGTGCGCTGCTCTGGTTCGCCAGAAGCGGCTTAGTCATGCTGGCCACATGACCCGGAAGCTGTACGCCGGCTCTCGGCCTATAGAGCGAGATGAGCGCCGCAACCCCAGTCGGACACGACTGGACCGAATGGTAAGGGGTCCCTTTACCTTTACTTTTTTTAATGACTGATGTTTTAATGTATTTTTAATCTTTTGTTGGAAGCTGCCGAGAGTGGCTGGGGAAACACAGCCAGATGGGTGAGGTATGAATAAAAAATTTAATTTTTTTATTTTTATTTTTATTTTTATTATTATTATTATAGTTCCTGCTGCTGCTGGGTAATGCGCCTTTAGAAGACAGACTTTTAGAAGACATCTGAAGTTCAGCCCTGTTTAGGGAGGCTTTTAATGTTTAATAGATTATTGCATTTTAATGTTCTGTTGGAAGCCGCCCAGAGTGCTTTATTATTATTATTATTATTATTATTATTATTATTATTATTATTATTTCTCCCCCGTGCTGGATTAAACTCTGTGGAGGCCTCTATCCAGCCAAAATCTCCCCCCCCCCGCACCCTTCACCCCGTGTGCACACTCTAGTGGGATAACACTGAACTAAGAAAGCTTGATTGTAATTTTCTTTCAAGATCAAATCAATATTATTTTGATCCGCTGTTTTGGGGCACCTAAAAGGTGTGGGACCCATTGGCTGGTGCCTATGCAGCCTATTAGGCAATCCGGCACTGTCTCCCCATGTTCCCTGCAGGGCAGCAGAGGTTGGAGGGAGATGGCACTGGCACTGTGCCCAGCTGACTGCATGACAGCTTCAGCAATCTTGGACCCTAAACTGCCGTCCCTGCTTCTTCTGAGTTCATTTCGGTGTTGCCGTTTCAAGCTTTTTGGCAAAGTATTATCGTTCACCACTGGTCAGAGGCACAAAAGCGGCATCTTTGGATGAATGAAGACCTGGGTTTGGGGCAAGAGCCCTCAGGACAGGCATTGACTGTGTGCTGGTCCTGTGGGTTACCCGAAAGGCGAGGTCCAAGTTCGGTCCGTGGTCAGAGGTGCAACGTAGAGACAGTCTGTAGTAACTGAAGCTGGGTGCAGGGCAGGGAGTCAGGCGAAGTCAGGAACAGGTAGGCAAGCAGGGAATCAGGGCAGGGCAGGAGCTCAGGCAGGAAAGCAGGACAGGTTTCAAGCAGGAACACTGGCAGGAACTGGCAACCAACAATGTTGCCCCTGCAACTTGGGGCTGGGGCTGGCCGGCTTTTATCTGCCCCGAGGCATAGGGCGGCCCCGATCCTCTGGTGACTCGCCTCTCCTGGCTTGGAGGCGAGCACTCCTCCTGCGGGAACTCAGTTCCCTTCGCCTCTCTGCCCTGAGCCTCTGCAGCTCAGGAGAGGCTGGAGGGTTACAGGACCCAGAGGCAACCTCAGCTTCCCCTGACAGGGCTGGGAGTGGAGCACCTGCAGGCAATGGGTCCTCCATCCCATCAGGAGCCAGAGCAGACTCATCAGATGCCTGCACCTGAGGATCCAGCACAGGTGAGGACCCTTCCGACTCAGGCCCTAGCCCCGGCTCTGCTGGTTCTGGAGTCAGGGAATCCTGTGCAGGCTGGGATCCCTCAGGTTCAGCATCTGAGTCTGAATCCCAGGCCATCACAGACTGTCTGCATCTTACCGACAGAGGAGATATCCACACGCTCATCGCTGGAGTCACGATTCATGACTTCTGTCCGATTCCTTTTTATGGTCGCCCTCCTGAGAACTAGGAAGGGCGGAGGAAAGGCAAAAAAATAAAATAAAATAATCATTATCATGTTAATATGCTACTATAAGAAAGACACACCATAAACAAGACACATCCAAGAACAAAGGGCAAAAAAGAGAAACGTCTCACAGATGCCCTGGGAAAAGGACAGGTTCCTGATTTTTGCAATACGCCCAACATGTTTTGGCTTAACTCTTCCCCCACCCATCTTTTTTTTTCTTTGCAACCCATTCCCACCCACTTTCCCAACTTGCCAAGGCAACACAGCTGTCCATGGAGGTGCAGGTTAATTCTGTGTCCAGGGCAGCTGTCTACCAGCTCCATCTGGTACGCAGGCTGAGACCCTACCTGCCCGCAGACTGTCTCGCCGGAGTGGTGCATGCTCTAGTTATCTCCCGCTTGGACTACTGCAATGCACTCTACATGGGGCTACCTTTGAAGGTGACCCGGAAACTGCAATTAATCCAGAATGCGGCAGCTAGACTGGGGACTGGGAGCGGCCGCCGAGACCACATAACACCGGTCCTGAGAGAGCTACATTGGCTCCCAGTACATTTCCGAGCACAATTCAAAGTGTTGGTGCTGACATTTAAAGCCCTAAACGGCCTCGGTCCTGTATACCTGAAGGAGCATCTCCACCTCCATTGTCCAGCCTGGACACTGATGTCCAGCTCCGAGGGCCTTCTGGCGGTTCCCTCTTTGCGAGAAGCCAAGTTGAAGGGAACCAGGCAGAGGGCCTTCTCGGTAGTGGCACCTGCCCTGTGGAACGCCCTCCCAGCAGATGTCAAGGCAATAAGCAACTATTTTACTTTTAAAAAGACAACTGTTTAGGGAAGTTTTTAATGTTTAACGCTGTATTGTTTTTAATATTGGTGGTGCTGTTGCCCAGGACTCTCCTGTTGTAAGTGCCTACAGGCCGCCTCCCTGCCTCTTACCATCTGGCCTAGGGCAGGGCCTTCTGGCAGTTCCCTCACTCCGAGAAACGAAGCTACAGGGAACCAGGCAGAGGGCCTTTTCGGTGGTGGCGCCCGCCCTGTGGAACGCCCTCCCATCAGAGGTCAAAGCAATAAACAACCACATGACCTTTAGAAAACACCTGAAGGCAGCCCTGTTCAGGGACGCTTTTAATCTGTGATATTTTAATGTTTTGTTTTTTAATATTTGCTGGAAGCCGCCCAGGGTGGCTGGGGAGACCCGGCCAGATGGGCGGGGTACAAATAATAAATTATTATTATATTATTATAATATTTGGTTGAAAACCGCCCAGAGTCGCTGGGGAAACCCAGCCAGATGGGCGGGGTATAAATAAATTATTATTATTATTATTATTATTATTATTATTATTATTATTATTAACACAGCTGTACATGTGAGGGAAGTAGCCTAGTTGAAAAAGCGGCAGTTGGGAGAAGCATTTAGCATCTCCTCATGGATATCGGAATTCAGGGTGTGTTCCCCTCCCCTTACCTTCCAATGCAGACGTGCCAGAATTTTTGTTCTCTTCAGCCAGCATGACTTCCTCTATGTAAAGATGCAAAAAGATAATAATAACAAAAAGTTTAGGAATATATTTGTCAACTATCTGATCAGCAAAACAAAAGGGACAATATTATTTGGTGATATGAGACAACTCACATCATAGCAATGGTAGGACCATTTGTCCACATCTATTCTACCTTGCGGGGAGAAAAAGAATCGTGTTCACTTGCATTTTTCTTTTTTTCCTTCTTTTAAAAAGAGCATGTTATGTAGGCTTTATGTGAATTCCAAATGTCTTTTAAGCTGAAGATATAGTTTTTAAAATGGCACAGCCTATTTGAGCAACATTTAAAAAAAAAAAATATGCCAGGTGTGCACTCCTACGCAAGAGGCGTACAGTAAGGGAGCCAACAAATTAAAAAAGCCACCCTCAAACAACAAAACTTCAAGAAACTCATGGAATGGGACTGAAAATGGAAGAGTTTTATCACTATGTTCCAAACTTTTTCCAGTATACATCTATGGCTTGCAATACAACTGCATTCCATACACGACAAAACTTCAATGGCAACAGACATGGTATTGCATTTCTGGAAGTGAAGCCTCTGACAATTGTTGAACGAGGTAGCATGGAATGTCCACAAACATTCCAACTGCTCAGCAACAAAGTATTCACCGTAGAAGTTTAGGTGAGAAAGGATCGTTGACACAACGGGCACGAGGAGCTGCTGTGCAGAGCAGGCCAAGGAAACTGACTGAAGGAGGCACCGGAAGATGGGAAACCTAAGGGACAGGTAACCTGGAGGCAGGTTAGCTGAAGGGAAGAGACAAGGAAGGAGAGGAGATGCAGGAACCTGAGGGAAAGTCGGGTGGAACAGTCTTAGGACTAGGGAGCAGTCAGTTTGGGTTACCAAACCTAGACCCTGGAAAGACTCCTGTGCCACTGAGAGTTGCAAACAAGAGGCAATTCTGCCAGCTATGATTTCAGCAGCATTGTGATCTAGAAATCCTAAGGGGCAGTGGGGCTGAGGAACAGTGATAGGATGGAGCTCTGAATTACTGTATTTTTCGCTCCATAAGACACACCTTTTTCCTCCTAAAAAGTAAGGAGAAATGTCTGTGTGTCTTATGGAGCGAATGTGTGGTCCCTGGAGCTGAACTGCCCAGGGGCAAAAGCACATGTGCTTTTAAAAAAAGAGAACGAGAAGGGGGTGTTGAAAGGAAGCCCCCTGAACAGCTGCTCAGCAAACCATCGGGGAGAGAGATAAGGGGGAGAGATTCCAGCCCTGCCCCCTTGCAGAGGGAGGCTGTTTCCCCAGTGACATGTGACTGGCTGATTAGATTATCTGTCTGGAAACTGTAGAAATGGCTTCCTGAAGCTGCAGAACTGTGAGTTAAACTCCATAAAACAGGGTTTTTTCCCTTTGCAAAAGCTGCAGAAATTTGAGCTGATCCTCAAAAAATTGGGCTTTTCTCCTTTGCAAAAGAAGCTGCAGAAATTTGAACTGATCCTCAAAAAAATGGGTGCGTCCTATGGTCAGGTGCACCTTATAGAGCGAAAAATACAGTAACTTCATGTTTTAATTTGAACTACTAAGCTAATACAGTCGTACCTCTTGTTACGAATGCTTCAGGTTGTGTACCGCACGGGATACAAACGCGCCACACCCGGAAATAACGGAACACGTTACTTCTGGGTTCGGTGGTTCGCGCATGTGCAGAGGCGTCAAATGACATCACACACATGCGCCGAATCGCGTCACACACATGCGCAGACGTGGTGCTTCAGGTTACAGACGTCACGGGTGGCGAACGGGGCTCTGGAACGGATCCCGTTCGTAACCAGAGGTACCACTGTACTTTGATTCCAGACTTATAATGAGAATGCAATACTGTAATATTGCTAAGAGGACTTAAATTTCCCAAAATGGTTTTGCACTACAGGTCCTAGCGCATGCAAACTGTGCACTAAAAGAAGGCGGTTTCAGGGCCCAGAAGGGCAAGGGGCGTGTACACAGGTTTTTAGCCGTCGGCAGTTCTGGCTCTCTCCTGACAGATTGCTGCTGTTCCAAGCTGGCAGCTGGATTGGCTCCGCATCCTGCCCTGACCCCAGAACCTACTTTACCTGCTTTATCTATCCAAGCCCGGTAGCCGTTCAGCTCCCGTTCAATCTGCTGCTGCCTCCTCAGTTTCATGAAGGCCCGGCGATTTTCCACTCGCTCTCTCTCTTTGGCAAATTCCCTGTAGAGGCAGGAAGGAGGCCAAGATCCCGTTAGAAAAAAGACTTTCTACAGCGCTACAGCACTGAGCTGTATACTGCATGACACAGCCATGGCGCAGAGGGGTGGGAAGGCTGCCTTAGTTCGCGACGGCGCAAGCGGGGAGAAAACCCATACAGGTGAATCTGGAGAGAGAGAGATGCAATGAGCTCGAAGGAGGTCAGCTGAAAGCGATTGCCGGGGGTTTGTATTTATTTATTCATTACTAGATTCCCACCCCACCTTTTCCTCCAAGGAGAAAAAGGCGGGATACGTGATTTCTCTTCCTCGTTATTCTTACAATAGAGCAGGTTTGGCAGACTGGTTCAAGATTACCCACTGGGTTTCATAGCCAGGTATTTGAACCGGGGTTTCCCTGGTCCTGGGACGTGGGTGGTGCTGTGGGTTAAACCACAGAGCCTAGGGCTTGCCGATCAGTAGGTCGGCGGTTCGAATCCCCGCGACACGGTGAGCTCCTGTTGCTCAGTCCCTGCTCCTGCCAACCTAGCAGTTCGAAAGCATGTCAAAGTGCAAGTAGATAAATCGGCACTGCTGCAGCGGGAAGGTAAACAGTGTTTCCATGCGCTGTTCTGGTTCGCCAGAAGCGGCTTAGTCATGCTGGCCACATGACCCGGAAGCTATACGCCGGCTCTCGGCCAATAAAGCGAGATGAGCGCCGCAACCCCAGTTGGTCACGACTGGACCTAACCGTCAGGGGTCCCTTTACCTTTACCTATCCCTGGTCCTAATCTCATCTCATCTAACCGATCCCTACCAGCCTCAGTGTTAACAAATCAAGCCAAGGAGTCACTCGCTCAAACCTCCTCCCCACTCTAAACCCACCGCAAGCGAGAGCAAATAACGCTAAATGCAAGTCCTCCGGGTGTGGGGAAGGGGTATTGGGGGTCTTTGCTGACTGACTCCCCCAGCCGCTTTCATTCTCAGCTTCCTGCAGACTTAAGTTCGCAAATGAGGGTGGAACACATGAGGAGTATGAAACAAGAGGCAATGCCTCCACTTTTAACTCATGGTTATTTTACTCATTTGCTGGGAGGATGTTTCCCTAACTCATCCCTTCCCTCCCAGCAACCTCTGCTGACCGCAGCTTTCCAAGGACAACTTGAAATGATGTGGGTTGCACAGGTGGGAGGGCTGGAGCAGCGCTTAACAGGCAAGCTTGGCAAAGGCAGGCGAGAGGAGGAGGAGGAGGAGGGTTGCGAAAGCCACGCTTGAAAGCTGAAAACCTTGGCTTGCAGTCCAGGGGATTCGGAGGAGCATGAACGATAAAGTAAGACCTTGTGCATAATTCAGAGGGCAGGGCTGCTGCCTTCCTGCTGTCCGAACCAAACCTCTCTGCTGTCTCTTCAATACATGCTTATAATTCCACACCTTCACTGTGCACTGACTTTCAGCAGGCAAAGGATTCATTCTCTCTCACTCTCTCTCTCTCTCTCTCTCTCTCTCACACACACACACACACACAGGCTGATGGGCTGGGGGCGTGGATGCATTATTCAAGAGAAATGTGTTTTGCTGCAGCCATGCTGCAGAGTCGCAGAATCTTCTGAAGGTGTGGAAGGGTGGGTGGAAAGGAAGACAGGAGAGGGAGCAGGAGCATATAATGTAGGTCCCCTGGTAATACTCCAGGCTCCCTTGGCAACCACAATCCTCACAAGGAGGAAGCTCTGTGGAGCCCACACAACACTCTGTCTTCTTCTCCATCACATCTGCAAAACTGACACTCCAGTAAAGAAACAAGCAGCAGCACGGAAAACAACCCCCCCCCCATGACCCAAATGAGCATACGGTCTTTCTCTCTTCGCTTGTACAGCTTTGGGACCCCTTCCACTGAAATAACCTCCAATAAACCTGACTCTACGAAAGGACGGCTAGTTCACAAAGACAAGGAAGCCCATGTTAAGCATCTAACAAAAGCTCAGGCCAATGTCCCATAGCGCTGCTGATGCAAAGCAGGCATAGACTTGGTTGGGTTCTTCAATGGTGGTGGGAAGGAGGTTGACCAGGAGACCTCTATAAGGGCAGGTTGCAAGTATAAGAAATGTTTCTTTGGAAATTGCATTAAATAAAATAAAATAAACAGTATATTCACGCATGATGCTTTGCAATGAAATGGACACTTGACAGAGAGAGTAAAAGGTAAAGGGACCTCTGACCGTTAGGTCCAGTCGCGGACGACTCTGGGGTTGTGGCACTCATCTCGCTTTACTGGTTGAGGGAGCCGGCGAACAGCTTCCAGGTCATGTGGGCAGCATGACTAAGCCGCTTCTGGCGAACCAGAGCAGCGCACGGAAATGCCGTTTACCTTCCTGCCGCAGTGGTACCTATTTATCTACTTGCACTTTGACGTGCTTTCGAACTGCTAGGTTGGCAGGAGCAGGGACCGAGCAGCGGGAGCTCACGCCGTCGCAGGGATTCGAACTGCCGACCTTCTGATCAGCAAGCCCTAGGCTCTGTGGTTTAACCCACAGTGCCACCCAAGTCCCTAACATAAATATTACATTTATTTATTATTATTATTATTATTATTATTATTATTATCATCATCATCATCATCTTGCAATTTTTGTAAATCTGATTTACTTGAGTGAGAACATCACTGAGTTGAATTGCAACTCAGATCCCAAGATCTGTTTGATGCAGGTTTTCCTAAGTGATTGGTTAGCATGTAGATGACTAAAGACACCACACATCTTTGCTAGTTAATATTGCTTTATGCAGGCTTTAAGGACTTGTGTATCGGCATAACCCATTAATAAACGCCGTTTACCTTCCCGCCGGAACGCTACCTATTTATCTACTTGCACTTTGACGTGCTTTCGAACTGCTATGTTGGCAGGAGCAGGGACCGAGCAATGGGAGCTCACCCCGTCGAGGGGATCTGAACCGCTGACCTTCTAATCGGCAAGCCCTAGGCTCTGTGGTTTAACCCACAGCACCACCCGAGAGCTACCATCAATCCCACCCTTTTAATTAGTATACCTGTTAGGTACATGTGTTTCCAAAAAATACATTTGTCTCATCTGCACATGACATTTCCATTTTTTAAGAAGAAGTCTACAGTGTGCACCTTAAATTGGACCTAGATGGATTTATGGGATAAAGATACTGTTATCGGTTCCCACCACAGGAAGATTAATTTTGTTTAATTAATTAAGTTTGTTGAATTTGTATCCTGCCTTTGCACCAAATGGTACTTAAGACAGCTGGTAGCAATGTTAAAAAATAAAAGCAGCATACAATAAAAGGCAATCAAATACAAACTAAAAAACAACAACGCATAAAAACAAGGCAGGTAAAAACATCAGTAAAAACAACCAGTTAAAACCATTTGCAAGTCTATAGCAGTGACGGATTTATAAAGAAAAGTTACGTGTCGTTGGCTGCAGCGATAAACCCCGTCAGAAGATTAAAGTGAGCAATTGCCCCAGGAGCACAATTTGCCTTTTACGAGCCCAGTTCTAGTTCAGAAACCCTGCTGCGCTCCCAGTTGCACCATCAGGAGTGTGGGAATGACCATGGCTTCTAGTCAAAAACGAACAGCAGACCACACATCTGAAAAGCACTTACTCCTTTGGTCTGCCTGTATTTGTAGAAAAAGGAGTTCTGGGTACCTTCTGGTCTTCTTCACAGCTTCTGCACAGCACTACATTGGAAAGTTCCTTGAAGAACAGCAACCCTGGGTTGTTTTTTCTCCCCTATTGAAGTTAAATAGTACTGTCTGTCTATGGTGTCCATGCTGTCCTTTAGAGTCTTTACCCCTCTCGCTGAAGGGACGCAGGTGGCGCTGTGGTCTAAACCACAGAGCCTACATTGGCTCCCAGTACGTTTCCGAGCACAATTCAAAGTGTTGGTGCTGACCTTTAAAGCCCTAAATGGCCTCGGTCCAGTATACCTGAAGGAGCGTCTCCACCCCCATCGTTCTGCCCAGACACTGAGATCCAGTGCCGAGGGCCTTCTGGCGGTTCCCTCACTGCGAGAAGCCAAGTTACAGGGAACCAGGCAGAGGGCCTTCTCGGTAGTGGCACCCGCCCTGTGGAATGCCCTCCCACCAGATGTCAAAGAGAAAAACAACTACCAGACTTCTAGAAGACATCTGAAGGCAGCCCTGTTTAGGGAAGCTTTTAATGTTTAATAGATTGTTGTATTTTAATATTCTGTTGGAAGCCGCCCAGAGTGGCTGGGGAAACCCAGGCAGATGGGCAGGGTAAAAATAATAAATTATTATTATTATTACTAGGGCTGGCTGATCAGAAGGTCAGCGGTTTGCCGGCTCCCTCAGCCAGTAAAGCGAGATGAGCGCCGCAACCCCAGAGTCGTCCATGACTGGACTTAATGGTCAGGGGTCTCGCTAAACTGGTACTGACTTCAGAACAATGACTTGGCAATCCAGATTAGATGGATGGCTAAGGCCTATTCAGGAGTTCAAGGAATGTGTGGGAGAGATCCCATTGTCCCCTTCCCTGCCAGCTACATGCCAACCTTCCCATGTTGAGTGGGGGGGCTTTTTCACATGGGGGTCTGGATGCCATTGGAAATCCCCTCCAGGATCACGCAGGATTCCCAGTTGTGGGAAGGATTCTCAGCACATTCAGCTGAACGTACAAAGAATTCCGCTTCAGGCATTGAGCCTCAGCTCACAAGAGTGTCAACGAGGGCACTGGGAAACCCGTTTCCCCCCATGGTATTGCCACACAGACTATTTAAACAGCTGCATAGGGCTCTAGTTGCTGCAATTTTAACACTGAGGCTAAATTCACCATAAAATATTGAAAAATCAATATTGAAAAATCAAAATCGTTTCCGAGCACAATTCAAAGTCTTGGTGCTGACCTTTAAAGCCCTAAATGGCCTCGGTCCTGTATACCTGAAGGAGCATCTCCACCTCCATCGTCCAGCCTGGACACTGAGGTCCACCTCCGAGGGCCTTCTGGTGGCTCCCTCTTTGCGAGAAGACAAGTTGAAGGGAACCAGGCAGAGGGCCTTATCAGTAGTGGCACCTGCCCTGTGGAACGCCCTCCCAGCAGATGTCAAGGCAATAAGCAACTATTTTACTTTTAAACGACAACTGTTTAGGGAAGCTTTTAATGTTTGATGCTGTATTGTTTTTAATATTTGGTTGAAAACCGCCCAGAGTCGCCGGGGAAACCCAGCCAGATGGGCGGGGTATAAATAATAAATTATTATTATTAATAGGCTGAAAGAGCAACAGGGGCTTTCTGCACCGAAGAAAAGTTTAACTAGGATATCAAATGAAACTCTGCCACCTTCCAGTCTCTAACCACCCAGGGCCCTCAAAAGAGCAAAAGCAAGAGCACCGAAACTCGACCAAAGGGACAACGGTATTAATGCGACACGAGAGTAGATGAGTTAGCAGCCACTCCGATCAGTCCTGCTGTTAAGTTTATTAACACAGAGAGAATTGTTGCAGTCAAGAAAACAAAAAGAGCAAAATGGTTTTAATGATACATGCTTGCTCTAGCTGGCATCATCGGTGGGTCTGTTATGTTTTCCTTGGCTGTAGAAGTTGTATAGCATAAAGCAGTAATTTTGACTCTGAAATGAATGTCTTTCTCTGCCATCTTGGCAGAAAAGGCAGAGTGGAATCCAGACAGAAGACTGTACATTAATTGGAAATTGATGTTAGGACACAATCTGATTCAGGAATTGTTCTCAAATATAGGATGGGTGGGGGAAGCCAAGTGTGCCCTTTTCTGGGCCAATATACAATTCGAGTCTATGTTGGAAGAAATGGGTGCAACCTTTCCACCAATTGACCTCGAACAAACATGAACTGATGTGTAATTTCCTGGATTTCCCCATGATCCCTTTTGAAACGCTTTAAGAATTATCCAGAGGACACCACCTGGATGTCCTAATTTGTTAAGTTTTAATTTGTCAATAATGCCTACAGCATCCTCTGTTGTCATCCCTGTTGGGCTCCATTCTGTCTTCCTGACGGGACCCAGGTGGCGCTGTGGGTTAAACCACAGAGCCTAGGGCTTGCTGATCAGAAGGTCGCCGGTTCGAATCCCTGCGACGGGGTGAGCTCCCGTTGCTCGGTCCCAGCTCCTACCCACCCAGCAGTTCAAAAGCATGTCAAAGTGCAAGTAGATAAATAGGTACCACTCCGGCGGGAAGGTAAACGACGTTTCCGTGTGCTGCTCTGGTTCGCCAAAAGCGGCTTAGTCATGCTGGCCACATGACCTGGAAGCTGTATGCCGGCTCTTGGCCAATAAAGTGAGATGAGCGCCGCAACCCCAGAGTTGGACACGACTGGACCTAATGGTCAGGGGTCCCTTTACCTTTACCTGCCTTCCTGACAAAGCTATCTCACGGAGGCACGATGATGGGAAGAGTGCTAATTGCAGGGTGAAAAGACTGATCTTTTTTGACAAGACATAGCTAAGCAAATGGATCCATATGTTCGTATTTTCCAGTTCCCTTTGGCTTTGAGAACAAGACCTCACAGTGAAACTTGGCTCAGGTTCAATGCAGTTCAATGCAGCTCGTACAGGTGATGTCTTGCCTAACATGTGCACTTTCAGAGGATATTTTTAAGAGCAGGTTCATTCTGTTATTAATAATGGTGAAGATTCACCTCCATCTCTGAGCTCTAAGGTGTTCAGCGAGAAGCTGACTAATGGCAGCAAGATAAATAGGTGGTTCTTTCACGAAGGCAAAATATCTTTCTTACTTAAATACCTAGCTAACCACAAGAGATGTGTAAGAGAAATCAGACCAGGAGGGCCAGATCAGGCTAACATCCAGGGACTTGCTGCCATAAATGTGTGCTGGTCCCGTGGGTTACCCGAAAGGCGAGGTCCAAGTCCGGTCCGTGGTCAGAGGTGCAACGTAAAGGCAGTCCGTATTCACTGAAGCTGGGTGCAGGGCAGGGAGTCGGGCGAAGTCAGGAACAGGTAGGCAAGCAGGGAACCAGGGTGGGTCAGGAGCTCAGGCAGGAAAGCAGGACAGGTTTCAAGCAGGTGCTGGTCACCAACAATGTTGCTCCTGCAACTTGGGGCTGGGGCTGGCCGGCTTTTATCCTCCTGCGGAAACTCAGTTCCCTTCGCCTCTCTGCCCTGAGCCTCTGCAGCTCAGGAGAGGCTGGAGGGTTACCGGACCCAGAGGCAACCTCAGCTTCCCCTGACGGGGCTGGGAGTGGAGCACCTGCAGGCAATGGGTCCTCCATCCCAGCAGGAGCCAGAGCAGACTCAGCAGATGCCTGCACCTGAGGATCCAGCACAGGTGAGGACCCTTCAGACTCAGGCCCTAGCCCCGGCTCTGCTGGTTCTGGAGGCGGGGAATCCTGTGCAGGCTGGGATCCCTCAGGTTCAGCATCAGAGTCTGAATCCCTGCGGAATCTGGCAAGGGTCCCATCTAGGACATCATTCTGTTACCAAATGTGGTCAGGCATATATACAACTGGGCAGATGGCCAACAGCCAGGACTTAAGGGTTGCCAACAACCAGAACAGTCTTTCCCCTGTTGTTTATTCCCAGTACCTGGTACTAAGAGATACACTACGTCTGAACATGGAAATTCCATTGAGCTAACGGCTATTAGCCACAGATACACCTGTTTTCCAAGAATGTGTCCACTCCTTGGTAAAGTCATCTAGCCTTCTGAAAGACAACAGACCAGGAAAGCATGAAGTTGTGGCTAGAAAGTGTAGGGCAAAAAGTAAGTTTGGTTACTATGGTCACCGGGCCAGCACCTCACTAGCTCCAGTAGATTACCCTCCACTGACAAAGACCAGAATGGCATACAGTATTTCAAATGCAGCTGCACCACAACACCACAAATTTATATAAAAGCATTCAGATAGTGGCAGTTCACCCTCCGCAACCGATTTCCTAATAAGCCTTAAAATGCTGCCGCACACCAAGTTGACATTTTCATTGAGCGACCTGTATCCATATTTTTCCTTCAAAGATCAGCAGCTTCACATTTGCATCCTTCAAGAACTCTCAGGTGAATGTCATCCGGCTCTGCTGACTTGTTAACTTGCAATTTGTCAATTAGCTTTAAAACTCCCATCATTTGTCACCTCTGCTTGACATAACTCCTCAGTTTCCCTGTCACCCCACAAAATAAGAGTTCAGATGGGGAAATGCGTCTCCATTATCTTCCACATGAAGACTCACACATTTCCGCCTCTCCAGAACTTGCTTTCAGTACACCTTTTGTGGTCTCAATGTCCTATCAAGTTTAACAGTCCTGGTAAGCTTAACTATCCCAATGCATTATTTTGGAAAAAAACAAAACCCACGATTTTTGGGGGGTTATGCTTTTAGCACAACTTTTTAATGCGAATCGTCTCGCTTTTTAATGTCTTTCTTTACACTGCTGCTTAATCACACTAGCATCCTCTTTGAAGTCTTTATTATACAGTCTGAATCTGCGGTAATATCGATGTTACACTTTGCTCCCATCCATTAATATTTACTAAAGTACCTGCTTGCAATTTGATGCTATCCTTTCTCTCACCATCTCCTGCAACCACACCAGAGCCATTATTCTGCATCCTGACATCTTTCCATGCCACAGCCTTTGCACCCTTCTCTGCCTCCATGAGTGAGCCTCAGCTATAAGTCCTCACTCAGGTCCTATCCTCCTGTAAACCTTGGCCACCTTCCTGGAGGAATAGATTTAGACCAGGGGTCAGCAACCTTTTTCAGCTGTGGGCCGGTCCACCGTCCCTCAGACCATGTGGTGGGCAGGACTATATTTGGGGGGGGGGGGATGAACGAATTCATATGCCCCACAAATAACCCAGAGATGCATTTTAAATAAAAGGACACATCCTACCCATGTAAAAACACGCCGATTCCCAGACCGTCCGCGGGCCGGATTTAGAAGGCGATTGGGCCGCATCCAGCCCACGGGCCTTAGGTTGCCTACCACTGATTTAGACACTAGGAGAGAATCTATGGTTTAAGCACGTGAGATCCCTTGCAGCTTAAACTTGGAAGCCAAGTCAATGTTGATTTAACCTTCTAGAAACAATAATCCAGGATGCTTTAAGGCAGACTGTATTTTCCTGGGACCCAGGTGGCGCTGTGGGTTAAACCACAGAGCCTAGGGCTTGCCGATCAGAAGGTCGGCGGTTCGAATCCCTGCGACAGGGTGAGCTCTCGTTGCTCGGTCCCAGCTCCAGCCAACCTAGAAGTTCGAAAGCACGTCAAAGTGCAAGTAGATCAATAGGAACCGCTCTGGCGGGAAGGTAAACGGCGTTTCCGTGCGCTGCTCTGGTTCACCAGAAGCGGCTTAGGCCACATGACCCAGAAGCTGTACGCTGGCTCCCTCGGCCAATAAAGCAAGATGAGCGCCGCAACCCCAGAGTCGGACACGACTGGACCTAATGTTCAGGGGTCCCTTTACCTTTACCTTATTTTCCTGGTACAGCCCCTTTTCTCCCCCTTAAAA
The DNA here is from genome assembly GCA_034641385.1 of Darevskia mixta. Lineage (NCBI taxonomy): Eukaryota > Metazoa > Chordata > Lepidosauria > Squamata > Lacertidae > Darevskia > Darevskia mixta. Next base: position 207,814 of record JAWWNH010000194.1, read on the forward strand.
ACAACAATCACACAACATTGTTTTGTGAATAAACATACATAGTATTTATTTACATACCGGTAATCTATATCTCAAAACATCAGCTACTGCAGCCAAATGAAGGGAGGTTTGTAACAACTATCTAAGTTACAAATGTATAAAATGTAAGTTCAAAAATGGCGTCTGAGCTGCACATGTTGTCAACTTGGCAGCATGATGGAGAGAGACAAAGATGCCCAGGCAGGAAGGAAGCATGTTGTGTTACAGCTTCCTGCCAAGAAAGGCAAAGGAAGTGATCTCACAGAGTTCTCTCTAGCAATTTTTACATTCCTCAATGGCAGAACAGGCGGAAGATAACAAGTGGCATGTTACAACAGCTGTGAAGGCAGATGAAGGCTGCAGCAGATAAGAATCTACCGGTCGTTGTGACACTCATGCCATCGGAATACAGCCTTACTGAAAAGACTCTGCATTGGTCAGCGTGCACTGGCCTACACACATAAAAAGAAATTAACGCACAGGCGTCTTTCAAAAACACAAACTCGCCATGCGAATTCTACCACCCCATTAGCAAGGAACAGTCCCTCCCTTAGAGAAATCTACAGACCACACAACAGTGTGTGCATGGAATCTGATAGCTACAATCAGATACTAATGAACTCGGGAGGTCCAGCACAGCGTGAAACTTTATTTCTGCAAGGTTCTTTGGTGAGGGGTCTTAAAAACACATTTTTGGGTGTGAGGATTTCAGATCTGTTCTGTTGAGGGCAGTGGACCAGCATGGTCCTTCCGTTGAGCATGCTCCTTTGATTTAGTTCACGTAAAGCTTTGTTTACAGATTCAGGGTCTCTCACTGTTGTCATGACAACCCAGTCACCCACACACCTGCCTCCCAGGATGGCGTGGTCTATAAATTATACATATCTATAGCCTAAGTGTGTATACACACATACAAGAATCAGCATACATGGACACGACTAATGTGGATATGTTTATTCATGGGTTATGCCGATACACAAGTCCTTAAAGCCTGCATAAAGCAATATTAACTAGCAAAGATGTGTGATGTCTTTAGTCATCTACATGCTAACCAATCACTTAGGAAAACCTGCATCAGACAGATCTTGGGATCTGAGTTGCAACTCAACTCAGTGATGTTCTCACTCAAGTAAATCAGATTTACGAAAATTACAAGAGAATAATAATAATAATAATAATAATAATAATAATAATAATGTAATATTTATGTTAGGGACTCGGGTGGCACTGTGGGTTAAACCACAGAGCTTAGGGCTTGCTGATCAGAAGGTCAGTGGTTCAAATCCCCGCAACGGGGTGAGCTCCCGTTGCTCGGTCCCTGCTCCTGCCAACCTAGCAGTTGAAAATTACGTCAAAGTGCAAGTAGATAAATAGGTACCGCTCCAGGCGGGAAGGTAAACGGCGTTTCCGTGCGCTGCTCTGGTTTGCCAGAAGCGGCTTAGTCATGCTGGCCACATGACCCGGAAGCTGTACGCCGGCTCCCTCTGCCAATAAAACGAGATGAGCGCCGCAACCCCAGAGTTGTCCGCAACTGGACCTAATGGTCAGGGGTCCCTTTACCTTTAATATTTATGTTAACTGCTGACATGACTAATTTTTCTACAGTTTTAGGTTTATTTTTCCCAAAGTTTGCGAGCTGCTATAAGGGACTGATAGTTTGGGAAAGGAGCAAGTAGGCTTTTGAGAATTAGTAAAGAATACATAGATGTTAAGGACTAAACATGTAATGATATAGCAATTTTCAATATGCACATAAGGTCTGCACATAGATGCACAATGCATTTCCACATACAGAGAAGATTTGCGTCTCCATGAAGGCTGGTCTGCCTTCCGTCACAGGAATGAGGCAGACTTTTCCTCACTTTTCCATCTGTCATTAAACACAGCACTTTCCCCCTATGGAATCCACTGCCACTGGGAGTCCGTTTTTTGGGGGGAAAGGGGAGAGGTTTGGCTGCTTTATGTAATTATTTAAAATGAATTAAAAATAAAATTAATATGCTGCTTGACCATTCCCCAATAGCCCTCCTGACTGCAGCCTGCTTGTCTCAGAATAGTTGTAGAGAGTCCAACAATTCCCTGTATATAATTTTTTATTAAATTTTCTGTTTTACAATTTAAAGTGCTCATTTTTACATCCTTAATATATCGATCACTTCCCTTCTTCCCTTTCCATGGTTCATTTTACCTATCATAAACCCCTGCATATTTTACAAAAAACCATACCATTCATTATTCTATTATTTCATCCTTCAAAACTGGTCCACACTGTTGAATTTATCTTAATGTTGCCAGCGTTTTTGGCTGTGCACAATTATTTCCCGAATATTCAAGAAACATTTTCCAATCTTCTTTAAATGTATGTTCTTCTTGTTCTCTTATTCTATATGTTAAGTCTGCAAGTTGCACATATTCTGTCAACTTAAGTTGCCATTCTTCTTTGGTTGGGACCTCGCTCATTTTCCGTTTTGGGAGCTAACAAAACATGGGCTGCAGTAGTGGTATACAGAAATAACCTTTTTTGGCACCTGGGAATTTCAGTCTGAATTATCCCCAACAGAAAGGACTCTGGTTTTTGGGGGGGAAGGTACTTTTTAAACCTGACGTGGGTGACGCTGTAGGTTAAACCACAGAGCCTAGAGCCTGCCGATCAGAAGGTCAGCGGTTCAAATCCCCGTGATGGGGTGAGCTCCCGTTACTCGGTCCCTGTTCCTGCCCACCTAGCAGTTCGAAAGCACGCAGTGCAAGTAGATAAATAGGTACCGCTCCGGCGGGAAGGTAAACGGCGTTTCCATGCGCTGCTCTGGTTCGCCAGAAGCGGCTTAGTCATGCTGGCCACATGACCCAGAAGCTGTCTGTGGACAAACGCCAGCTCCCTTGGCCTATAGAGCGAGATGAGTGCTGCAACCCCAGAGTCGTCCACGACTGGACCTAACGGTCAGGGGTACCTTTACCTTTACTTTTTAAACATTTTTTTCAATTCATTATGGATCATTTCCCAATACTTTTTACCCTTTTACGAGTCCACCACATATGAAAACAACATTCCCAAGGGTCCATTCCCAAAGGGGGGTCTGTAACTGCAACCATTCTTTCATTTGGATAAGAAGAAGAAGAGTTTGGATTTGATATCCCGCTTGATCACTACCCGAAGGACTCTCAAAGCAGCTAACATTCTCCTTTCCCTTCCTCCCCAACAACAAACACTCTGTGAGGTGAGGGGGGCTGAGAGACTTCAGAGAAGTGTGACTAGCCCAAGGTCACCCAGCAGCTGCATGTGGAAGAGCAGAGACACGAACCCAGTTCACCACATTACAAGACTACCTGTGCTGGTCCCGTGGGTTACCCGAAAGGCGAGGTCCAAGTCCGGTCCGTGGTCAGAGGTACAACGTAAAGGCAGTCCGTGGTAACTGAAGCTGGATGCAGGGCAGGGAGTCAGGCAAAGTTGGGAACAGGTAGGCAAGCAGGGAACCAGGGCGGGTCAGGAGCTCGGGCAGGAAAGCAGGACAGGTTTCAAGCAGGAACTGGTCACCAACAATGTTGCTCCTGCAACTTGGGGCTGGGGCTGGCCGGCTTTTATCTGCCCCGAGGCATAGGCCGGCCCCGATCCTCTGGTGACTCGCCTCTCCTGGCTTGGAGGTGAGCACTCCTCCTGCGGGAACTCAGTTCCCTTCGCCTCTCTGCCCTGAGCCTCTGCAGCTCAGGAGAGGCTGGAGGGTTACCGGACCCAGAGGCAACCTCTGCTTCCCCTGACAGGGCTGGGAGTGGAGCACCTGCAGGCAATGGGTCCTCCATCCCATCAGGCGCCAGAGCGGACTCAGCAGATGCCTGCACCTGAGGATCCAGCACAGGTGAGGACCCTTCAGACTCAAGCCCTAGCCCCGGCTCTGCTGGTTCTGGAGGCGGGGAATCCTGTGCAGGCTGGGATCCCTCAGGTTCAGCATCTGAGTCTGAATCCCAGGCCATCACACTGCCGCTCTTAACCACTATACCACACTGGCTTGCAGGCACCTATGCGTTTACAGGCTCCCTGCTGGAACTGCTCATGCAGCAAATCTAAGTAAGATTTCTCTTCCCGGCTCGTATGTGGTATCCCATTCACAGTGTCTTGACACCCTGCAAGGAGCAAAAGGCCATAAGAAGGACCTGCTGGACTGGCAGCTCACCATCCTGCTCCCAAGTTGGCCAACGAGACACCATAAATCTCCATGTGCCTTTGCATCCCATCTCACGTGAATGGCTCAGCGGCTGTGGTTTGGCCATTCTTGCTAAAGAAGCCACCTCTTCGTCGGAAAGGTTGAGGTTTCTGGCACCCACATCGAAGCAATGCAGGTCATAGCTATAAAAAGAATGAAGAGTTTTTCACCCAAGCCAGGCCTGGAGCCTGTTGTTTTGGCTGCGAGTATATTGGTCCCCAGCCCTGCCAAAGCAAATACCAGCTGGCCTAGAGGCTCAGAAACATTTCCCACGGCAGTTTTGCAGATAATGCAATTTGAAAAGTCAACCTTACTTTGGCAAACATTTTGGGAACCTCGTTCCCTTCTATAATAAATGTCTGTGAGCACATTCATGTTTCTTCCCAGTCCGCCTTATCCTCCTAAAGCACTTGGCAGGGGAGGAAGTGTTGAGAAAATGTGCAGCAAGGGAAACAAGCGGGCCTTCAAAATGCCCTCTGCAACGAACTCCCTTGTTTCTCTCGCACTCGAAGAGGGTTCGTCTCGAAACCAACTCCCTCTCACTTTATCTGTTTATTATTAATGAGAGTCCGTATCCAGCTTACGTGGCCTGGTATCCTTAATGCTCGGGGCTATTTAGGTGAACCACCTTTTGCCTACAGTGCAGCCCTCAGCTCGGCTCCCCACTGTATCGATTTGCCTCACACTTCTGGCAACTTAATGGCACTCCAGGTCTTCACCTTCTAACCCCTCTCTGTGTGACTCTGAGACACAAACTAACACCTTTTTTTCCTTTTCTTCAGGTAGGTTTTGCCCCTTTCCCGAGTACACATCTCCGTGAGCTTTGATACCCCGCTTTCTTTATGAGCTTTCTTTATGTATGCCACAACAGCAGCAAGAATTTTAATTGCGAGAAACTGGAAAACACAGAACATGCCTACAATAGAAGACTGGCAAATGAAAATGATGGACTATATGGAACTGGTCGAAATGACCGGAAGACTCCGTGACCAGAGGGAGGAGACGGTGGAAAAAGACTGGAAAAAATTGAAAGACTACTTTAAAAATCATTGTAAGATTTAAAAGTTGATAAAAAAGTTGGATTAAATAAGAGACTGCAGATTAAATAGATATTATAATGTACTAGTGATAGATGTATAGGTTAAGATCGGTGATCAAGGAAAAAACACTAGAGTGAATTAGAAAAAAGATACTTAAAGATGTTAAGAGATTACTAAGATGATATAAAATGAAACGCAGCAGGGGGGACGCGAGGAAGTCACCCCAAAGATGTGTATAAAAAATGGAGGAAAAAATATGATGTATGTTGTGTATGTTTATATGACCAAATACCAGAAATAATGTTGGATGATGGTTTTTGTTTTATGTTTGTTTAAGTTTAAAACCCAATAAAAATTCTTTAAAAAAAAAAAAAAAAAAAAAAAAAGAGCTTTGATACCCCGCTGGACTAATAATGACGATTCCTTTATGGCACAAAAAGAACTGTACTTTATTTCTTAGAGAACACAGTTGATTTAAAAATTCATGCGTTCACAATCTTGTTCACAGTAACACATGCACTCTTTCACTTTATAGTTCCACGACAAACTAAACCTAACCTATACCACCACTATCCTGGCCCCACACCCTTCTTCTTCTCCCTGTCACCACACACACCCTCCCTCTTCTCAACTGTCAAAACGGCTGTCCCCTCCTTTTAAACCGGGGATTGTCCCGCCCCTAAAGGATGAGCTGCCAGTCAAAGTGAGGGTGGATTAACTCCTTCGGAACCGGGAGGTATTAACTCCTTCATCTTAGGGTCAATCCGTTACACCCTCATTCGCCCTATGTAAGGAAAATGCCAGCGAGACCTAATTCCCCTCCTTCTGTCCCCCTCCCCTGTTTGCCTGTTTAAAAACCCCGTGCTCTGAGTGAAAAGGGAGGCTGTACCAGGAGTCCCAGGCGCTAACCCAGGGTTTGGTTTCCTTGGAATGAGGGATGGTGGAGACTGGGGTGTCTTTATGATACATGGTTTATTTACACATATATACAACTTGAGCCGGCAACTCCTGCAGCCAAGATGGTGCCAAAATCATTACTCTGCTTTCTTTTGGACCACATCAGCAAGTCCAAGTCTTGTCGTCTGGGTAGCCCAGGACATCCATACACACTGCCCAGGGTTGCACCCCGAGGAGGTCGCTTCAATGCTGCTAACACAGCAAAAACTACACAAGAGGCAGTAGTTACTAGTTACTGGTCTCTGCAGCTACAGCAGGCGCTGTGATTCTCCAGTGGTCTGACTTCCACCCCCACCCCTTGAAGGTACACTCCATTGACTCTCGAGACAGATGTCAACAACAACACAACACAAGCCTACAATGGAGGGGCTCACAGCATTACCGGTAGTACCACAGAAGGCCCTGCCTCTCCCATCATCACAGCCTTGGATTTAAACCCTCTAGTTGCTGCCTGCTTCCAGCCCGGCTCTTTCACCCCATTCTCTGCCTTTTTGTCTTTCTCACTACCAGCTAGGAAAGGGAGGTCCACGCATTTGCCCTCTGGTACAGAGGGACACAGGTGGCGCTGGGGTCTAAACCACTGAGCCTAGGGCTTGGCGATCGGAAGGTCGGCGGTTCGAATCCCCGCAACGGGGTGAGCTCCTGTTGTTCAGTCCCAGCTCCTGCCCACCTAGCAGTTCGAAAGCACGTCAAAGTGCAAGTAGATAAATAGGTACCACTCCGGCGGGAAGGTAAACGGCGTTTCTGTGCACTGCTCTGGTTCGCCAGAAGCGGCTTAGTCACGCTGGCCACATGACCCAGAAGCTGTACGCCGGCTCCCTCGGCCAATAAAGCGAGATGAGCGCCGCAACCCCAGAGTCATCTGCGACTGGACCTAATTGTCAGGGGTCCCTTTACCTTTACAGAGCAACTTCCCTTGTTATACTAACTGGCATTATTCCTTGGCGATGCTTAAGTGACAACTGCGACCCTTAACTCACAAAGGATCTTGTTTGGCTACTTCAGCAATGGAATCCTCCACTAGATTTTAACCCTTGCTGGATCCAGGATCCCAGGAACGAGCCCCCTAAATCCACGGGCGAGCCCCCTAAGTTCACAACAAAGTACCATCTACCAACCAACAGATTGGCAAGTAGTCTAAAATCAGCCATGCAGCTGCCAGGGAACCACTTGCCCCAAACACATCATTAAAAAAATGTCACCAGGGAGAAAGCAATATGCTTAAGAAATGCATTAGGCAAAGCAGATGGCCAAGAAGAGAGGTTCTTAAAAAAGAATAGGCCAGGGGAAAGGAAGCCAGGACAGGACCAGCTGGGTTGCCTAAGAATAGAGGGGAAGGAAGAGGCAAGAGACAAGGGGAGCAGGCAAGAGGGGTTTGAGAGAAGGAGGCAGATGGGGCAGCCGGCAGAGAGGAGGAGCCCGATGGAAGGAGGAATGCAGAAAGCAGGGGCTTAAGAGAGGTGGATCATAGGAAGTGATTGTGAAGAAATCTGGTTGGCATTCACTGCACAACTCTGCTTGAGAGGGTTGACTGCATGCTCTGACAGCGTGTATTGGGTTTACCCATGAAATGGCCACATCACCCACTCACAATACAAATTCATATTTGTGATCTTTCGATTGAATACCTATAGCTTTCAGGTTCCTTTTGTTATGGCGCCAAGAGGATGGCGTGCCAAAGCCAGGTATTAGTACCGGGGTCAAGAGAAGCCGAAGTCAGGAGCAGTCCGAGTCAGGAACCAGCCGAAGTCAGGTACACAGGAGCAGGAGCAGGATGAGCAGGCACAGCCACGTGCTTCAGCACAGCAGTTGCAGGTGCTGGTGAGGGAAGCAGCCGGCCTTCCTTAAGTAGCCAGCTCATCACGACGCCTTTTACGAGCTGCAACTGCCTCCAATTGCTCGCTCCGTTTCTCAGCTCTATGCTCTACAGCTGAGATGGGAGGAGGCCCTCCGGCTCCTCTCCTCACAAGGGCCTGATTCTGGCTCAACTTCTTCCTCCTCCTGTTCTGGCCTTCCCTCTTCCCCATCTGCTTCTTCCTCTTCTGAGGAGTGTCGCCGCCAGTCTTCTTCAGGTAAGAATCCCTCCATTCCTCTGGACTCTTCCGTGGTTGCCGCTTCGTCTAGAGGGGCTTGCCACCACTCCTGCTCATCTGGTGCAACCCTGACACCTTTACCTAATAACTTAAAAGTTTAAATGAGAGGTGTCAGCAAGGTCCCTCGGCTTGCTCTCCCCAAATGCACCATTTGCCATGATGAGAAGTGACTTCAGTTACAGGGAGCAAAGTTTACATTCTCTGTACCAAGAGTCTGGAGATCCGCACATACACCCCGGTCCCAACAGCTTTTTATATGCAGCGCCAGATCCCTGCCACACTACTACCAATTCCCATGTTATGGACACTCATTCCTCCTGGCCGGGTAGCCAGTTGACAACTGTACTGCAACGGCAGTGTACACTTCTTAAGACAGCTACCTATCTTTTTTGTGTCCACCCTTGTTCTTAGCATTTGGTGGGCACTTCACACTTAAAGTGTGAAGTCTTCCCATAGTTCAGAGGGGGCAGCCTACTCTTGCAAGCATGGCTTCATGGGTAGAACTCCAAAAGTCCATAGAAACCAACTTTACCTTATCATTACTGACCCAGGGAACCTTTTTCCATTCCAAGGAGCACAATCCCCTCTGAGATACCTTCTGGGGGTCGCATGCTGGTGATGGGGAAGACCAGAGGAGTGTGCGGTGAATGCCATTTTTTTATCAGAGTTCAAGGATCACATTCTAGTCAGGCAATAATCCTCAACGGGTAGGGGGAGCAAGGCTGGCAAAGGGTGTGGCCATTGGGTGAGGGAGTGTCAGGAATGGGCCAGTTCCCAGCGAAGGTTTGCAGTCAACTGCAGAAAGCAGCCAGGTGAACAGAGAGGCTTAGATGTCAGTCAGGCAAGGGAGAGCCAGCAGCTGCAGACTTTGGCTCTTCCTGACCTTGATGGGCAGGCTGATAAGGCAGTAGCTGAGAGCAGGCTGGAACACAGCCTCTCAGAACAGGAAGAGGTTGGAGCTGATCCACTAAGTCCGAAGAGTCGGCGAATGGGGGGGCTGCTAGATAGGAAGCAAAACAAGTGACGTAAGGGGCATAAGTTCAATTTCTTCTGTCAACGCCAGAAGGAGTCTTCAGAAGGGTCATCTTAAGTAAGGATGCCGGAGGCTCTGTCAGAGCCGTCTGGAGCTATCTGTTTGTTTTTGTAATAAATCCTCCTTTTGAATTATCTACGCTTACTGTGTTATCAAGCTGGGAACCTGGACTCCTGACAGGGAGGGTGTGTAGTCTGGGAAGATTTGCAAGGACTGGGCAGAAAGGCCACCTCTGATTCACATTAAGATCTAGTTTTCTGGAAATGACCTGGAGTGAAACTGGACAAAATCATGACAGGAGGGCAAAAGGAATTCTCTGCGGGAGACTCCTCTGGGCAGCAGCTCAGGGAGTTCAGACACAAGAGAACGGGATCTCTTATGCTGCTTCCTCTCAGTTACTGAAGATGCCTCCAGGCTCTCTCAATGGAGCATCTCAGCATCTCCTGCACTGCATCCCTCCCTCTTTGTTCTTAACTCCATCCCTCATGAGGGAATTCTTGGTGGGTGTGAAGCACTTCTGAAGGCCAAAGCCTCAATGTGTACATAGAAGTCAAAGCCCGCTACAAATGAAGGCTTTGAAAACCACATTGATAAATATCACAGGGGTGATGGCCCCCTGTTTCCCCCCAAGACCACAAACATACAATATGCCGTTTAAGCGAATCCTTGCAAGCCTGTGCTACACATGCTCGGTGGAGCACATGTTGACTTCTTTCATTATTCTCCTCAGCCACAATACTGCAGCTGGTACAAAGCCCCGTTGGGGAGGAAGAGTTGGGGGCGGTGGCGGTGGGAGTTTGCTTTTCAATCCACAACCCCACCACAATTTTAATTGCGGAGCCGAAGAGGCGTGATTACGAAGAACAAATGGCCGTGTTCCTTCACAAGGAAAATGTCTCGCCCCTGTGAGAGCTCAGCGGTAACTTTTCCTACCCAAAAGGAATTCTAAAGATTTGGCATGTCTGCTCCCAGGAGGAACTGGGGGTTTATTAGTCAGGCTGAGCCTATACACACCGAAAACAGTGTGTGGGGATTTGTGTGAGTGTGTGCACACGCACATGCAAATATAAGAGGGAAGATGTGAATGTTCTCATAATGCCTTGTTTGAGATCCCCAGACGATGCAATGAACTTTAATTTCACCTCAGGAGATATCTCCCACTGTTTTGTTCTCTCTCTCCCCCCATTCAATTACCCTCCCCACCCAATATATGGATGACAGACTGAAAATGGGGATTTTTCTACATTCACAGAATGGAAGGTGAAGCGAAAGAGCCGGGGAAAGGGAGATAAATAAGAGAGAATGAGAGATGCTAAACCTGGGGGGTGAAAACAGGACAAAGGGAAGATTCAAAAGAGGAAGGAGACGTGGCAAGGTTTTGATAACCCATTAGCAAATAAAAGCCTAAGCAAATAACACGATAGGGAAATAGCTTTATACCATTAGAGGAGAAGAAAAGCTGGATGCCCATTAGCCTCTGTTCTGGCAAGCGTCATTGTAATTAATTCACGACTTTCAGCTATCCCCAGTAAACAGACACTGAAAAATCACACTATTGATGGGAATTAGTTGTGGCTCTGGACCACGTTGATGGGATTCTGCCACATGGTGAAGTCCTTTGTCTCTTTTTGCTTTATTTTATGATCAATGGTTGTTCTATCGCTGATGTTTTGATTTGTGTCCTTTGATATTGCCTAACAACAACAACAACAATTTATTTGTACCCCGCCCATCTGGCTGGGTCTCCCCAGCCACTCTGGGCAGCTTCCAGCAAGCATTAAGATACCGGTACATTAACACATCACAGATTAAAAACTTCCCTAAACAGGGCTGCCTTCAGGTATTTTCTAAATGTCATGTAGTTGTTGATCCCTTTAACCTCTGCTGGGAGGGCGTTCCACAGGGCGGGCGCCACTACCGAGAAGGCCCTCTGCCTGGTTCCCTATAGCTTTGCTTCTCGCAGTGAGGGAACCACCAGAAGGCCCTCGGCGCTGGATCTCAGTGTCCGGGCTGAACGGTGGGGGTGGAGACGCTCCTTCATGTATACAGGACCGAGGCTGTTTAGGGCTTTAAAGGTCAGCACCAACACTTTGAATTGTGCTCGGAAACGTACTGGGAGTCAATGTAGATCTCTCAGGACTGGTGTTATGTGGTCCCGGCGGCCACTCCCAGTCACCAGTCTAGCTGCCGCATTCTGGATTAATTGCCACGGGGACCACTTTGGGGTCATTTATGACAGAGAGCGGGACACGGTTGGCGCTGTGGTTTAAACCACAGAGCCTAGGGCTTGCTGATCAGAAGGTTGGCGGTTCGAATCCCCGCAACGGGGTGATCTCCCATTGCTCGGTCCCAGCTCCTGCCACCCTACCGGTAGCAGTTTGAAAGCACGTCAAAGTGCAAGTAGATAAATAGGTACCGCTCCGGCGAGAAGGTAAACAGCGTTTCCATGTGCTGCTCTGATTCGCCAGAAGCGGCTTAGTCATGCTGGCCACATGACCCGGAAGCTGTCTGCGGACAAACGCCGGCTCCCTCGGCCAATAAGCGAGATGAGTGCAGCAACCCCAGAGTCATCTGCGACTGGACCTAGTGGTCAGGGTTCCTTTAACCCTTTACCTTTATGACAGAGAGCAGTATGGAAGAATCTTACACAGAGCATTATTATCCTCCTTAGGAGATTGCTGTGATGTTTGATTTCACTTTGTCTGGTGGCAATTTTAGCTAAATTCACCCAGCCAACACCCCTATCAGCCGGGACAGAGATGGCCAGGAGTGTGGCAAAATGCATGAAACAGTACTAGGAAAATGAAGAGATAATAATGGTAGGAAATGCCGCCCAGTTTCTGAGGCAGCATGGAAGGAATCACCCCTTGTTATGTTTAAGTTATTGACAAGATGCCCCACTGTTGTTGAGGCTCTAGGCCCCAATTGTATCTTAATTATTTCTTTTAAGCGAGTTAAGTCCAATGAGTAAGTAGCAGTGCCTGCTCTTAGAGGAAGCCTGAGCCTCTGACAAGCTACTACAGAAAAGGGATAAGAAAAGAAATGTGGGCTAGACAATGCTACCATTCAGTGGATTTGTAACTGGCTGACTGACCGAACCCAAAGGGTGCTCATCAATGGCTCCTCTTCATCCTGGAGAGAAGTGACTAGTGGGGTGCCACAGGGTTCTGTCTTGGGCCCAGTCTTATTCAACATCTTTATCAATGACTTGGATGATGGGCTTGAGGGCATCCTGATCAAGTTTGCAGATGACACCAAATTGGGAGGGGTGGCTAATACCCCAGAGGACAGGATCACACTTCAAAATGACCTTAACAGATTAGAGAACTGGGCCAAGGCAAACAGGATGAATTTTAACAGGGAGAAATGTAAAGTACTACACTTGGGCAAAAAAAAATGGAAGGCACAAGTACAGGATGGGTGACACCTGGCTTGAGAGCAGTACAAGTGAAAAGGATCTAGGAGTCTTGGTAGACCACAAACTTGACATGAGTCAACAGTGTGATGCAGCAGCTAAAAAAGCCAATGCAATTCTGGGCTGCATCAATAGGAGTATAGCATCTAGATCAAGGGAAGTAATAGTACCACTGTATTCCGCTCTGGTCAGACCCCACCTGGAATACTGTGTCCAATTCTGGGCACCACAGTTCAAGAAGGATACTGACAAGCTGGAACGTGTCCAGAAGAGGGCAACCAAAATGGTCAAAGGCCTGGAAACTATGCCTTATGAGGAACGGCTTAGGGAGCTGGGTATGTTTAGCCTGGAGAAGAGAAGGTTAAGGGGTGATATGATAGCCGTGTTCAAATATATAAAAGGATGTCATATAGAGGAGGGAGAAAGGTTGTTTTCTGCTGCTCTATAGAAGCGGACACGGAGCAATGGATTCAAACTACAAGAAAGAAGATTCCACCTAAACATTAGGAAGAACTTCCTGACAGTAAGAGCTGTTCGACAGTGGAATTTGCTGCCAAGGAGTGTGGTGGAGTCTCCTTGTTTGGAGGTCTTTAAGCAGAGGCTTGACAGCCACCTGTCAGGAATGCTTTGATGGTGTTTCCTGCTTGGCAGGGGGTTGGACTGGATGGCCCTTGGGGTCTCTTCCAACTCTATGATTCTATGATTCTAAGAAGCGTTTGGGTGCCTATATTGGCAGGATCTCACAAGGACCTGGAGTTTTTCTCAAAAGCATTTTACAGAGCGACTGATTCTCAAGAGTGTAACTCCAGCGCAGGGAAACCACATGGAATGAATGAAAGCTATTGATCTTCAGCATATTTTAAAGAGGCAGATTCATCCCACTACGGGTATAAAATAGGCTTGTAAGCAGTCATTCGCCTAAACTCTTGCGCTGAGTAAAACTGCATTGCGGTGACTAGCTAATAACTTTTTCCATGCCTGGAGTAGAAATCTTCTCTGCAAGTCTTAACGCAGAGACTGTTTCCCAAAAGTTTCCAGTTTCTTAGCCTCTGCATTGGAAACAAGATTCTATCAAGTGACTGATTTTTATTTTTTTTAATGAATTTTGGCAGCTTGCTAATCTCTTTAAGATGAGCTAATTGCTTTTGCCCATTAGGAAAAGGAAAAGGAAAAGAACGTTAAAATCTATTCAAAAGAACAATAATTCCATCTGAAAGAGGCACGCTAGTGAGCAGGGCAGCAGTGGAGGCTGGTGATCTGAAAGCTGGTAGGCGAAACTGTCAGATCAAGAACTCTTCAGAAGATAGCACTGTATCTAAGTAAGAATAAGGGCGGTGAAGTACTTGCGGACAAAGAGCCTTTGTTCCACATTAAAATGGGATATGCTCGTAAAATACTTTCTATGTCTGTGCAAGTATTTAATGAGTGAATGTGCGAAGCACGTTTGGAAGTGAATCACAGGCGACTCCCCACTTACGCAGGGGTTACGTTCCATGCCCCCGCTCTTCAGAAGCTTGCATAACAAAAAGCAACCCATGCCTGCAGATCGAGAAAGGACAGGGAACAGCACATCCGAGCCCACTAAATTACAGCTTTCTGCCCCACAGCTGTTGAGCAGGGTAGCGCAGCAGCAGCAAGAGCTCCTGTGTGCCATTTTGGAGCGCCCCCCCCCCTTTACGGCCTCGGTCCTGTATACCTGAAGGAGCGTCTCCACCCCCATCGTTCAGCCTGGACACTGAGATCCAGCGCCGAGGGCCTTCTGGCGGTTCCCTCACTGCGAGAAGCAAAGCTACAGGGAACCAGGCAGAGGGCCTTCTCGGTAGTGGCGCCCGCCCTGTGGAACGCCCTCCCAGCAGAGGTCATGGAGATAAACAACTATCTGACATTCAGGAAATACCTCAAGGCAGCCCTGTTTAGGGAAGTTTTTAATCTGTGATATTTTAATGTATTTTAATATCTGTTGGAGGCCGCCCAGAGTGGCAGGGGGGACCTGGCCAGATGGGCGGGGTACAAATAATAAATTATTATTATTATTATTATTATTATTATTATTATTATTATTAAAGCTTTTAAAACCTCTTTCACACTTCTTCCTAGTGCTGCTGCCTGTGAAGTTTCTTCACAAAGCTTTTCTGAATAAGATTCTCGGTGCTGAAATGTAAATAAAACTTTACACATGCACACAAAAGCTCATACCAAGAACAAACTTAGTTGGTCTCTAAGGTGCTACTGGAAGGATTTTTATTTTGTTGGGACTGGTTAGACGCAGAGGAATGGTGGGAGGAACTAGCTGGGTAACCCTCAAGGGAAGAAGGCTCAGAGCCCGGGGATTGGTGGTGGGACAAAGCTGAGTGGTCACAGGGAGAAGAGAGAGAAGACTAGGAGGAGAAGGTGTCAAAAGCTGAAGAGGTAACAGGGTTTAGTGAGCAGGGAGAGGGTGCTGCAGAGAGCAGGCCAGACTTAGAGGCAGAAGCAGAGGCTGAAAGGGGAGGGGGCAAAAGCAGAGATAAGGCAGGCTGGTGAAGAAGCCAGTGGGTTTCTTCCTCCTGCTATGACCAGCTCCCTCTCCCAGAACCAGAAGAGGTGTTTAGAGGGTGGAGCATAGATAGATACACTGACAGAGTCTCAGATTGCTTGAAAAAGACCCTGGGGAAGAGGAGGCTTAGACAATTGTGGAAAGGCGGGGACCTCCAGTCCTCACAACTGCCTCATTGGGGCTAGTTCTACTGGGATGAGTTGCTGTGCTCACTAGGCCTGGCCTCCTGAGTCGGCCTTGTTTTCATGAATAAGGAGTTAACTTCACTGATGCCACATGATTTATTGGTGACCTGCTCCTGGCAATCGCCCCTGACATTCGACCAGTGGATGGATTGATCCTGACTTTCAAAATGGAAACATATCCTAGAGCACTGTTTCCCAACGCCGGGTCTTCGGCTGTTTTTGGACTACAACTCCCATCATCCCTAGCTAGCAAGGCCAGTGGTCAGGGGTGATGGGAGTTGTAGTCCCAAAACAGCTGGAGACCCAAGGTTGGGAAACACTGTCCTAGAGTCAAGACTAGAACCCTGAAAAAATGCAGCCTGCTTTAAAACCTACACCAGGTTATGTCACTGCCCTGTTCTTCACTGTCCCAGAAGCACCCTTCCTCTTCCGACAAATATCATGGCTGCTAAACTACCTTGAGTATTTCTAATCTCATGTGAGCTTTGCCTATAAGCAGGATATTTGAATCAAGCCATTGGAGGCACTGAATATGATTGCATTCGTAGGACTATGTGGTTTGATTTTCAAGGCCAAAGTATCCACAGACTCAACAGCAATTGATAGCAGATTTAAAGGTTATGATGGGGGCCTACTGGACTAAAATATATGGATATGGTTATCGGCTTAAATGATAGTATGCTTAAATTAGGAGTTATCTAGGGGAAAGCTAGCTAGAAATCCCAAGACCAGGGGGACGCAAGGGTGTAAGAAGTTTAAATTGAAGCTGGAAATTAGGTTAAAATAAGGAAAAAGGATAAGAATATAAGAAAAAATGCAGAAGTAACAAGATGCTGAGGTTGGGAGAAAGGTTTGTTTTAAGTAAAATGATGTTTGTATTTTATGATGTTTTAAATTTGGGAGTATGTAAACTGTTAGAGAGGAAGGGCAATGAATCCAACAGAGGGGGGCTTGAGGAAGTCAACCGAAATATGAAATAGAGGAAGAAAGGATTGCCTGGCACACAGAATTGTGCCAGGCCTAAGCAATGATATTAAAAAATGTTTATAAGGTTAAATGTACAATGATTACGCCATCCCTGTGAGAGAGGGGTATGAATGTCGCTTCTCCTGGTGAGAGGGGGGAAGCATGAAAAATTTAACCGCTATGTTATGTGCTAATAAAATTGTAAAAACCAATAAATTTTTTGAAAAAAAAATAAAAAATAAATAAAGGTTATGATGGGAACCAGAAGAGCTCACTTAATCAGGGTCTTACATAAAAGGGCGCCATTGTAACAGCAATCCTGATCCACCCGGGCGTTTGGAGCCCAGATGGCTCATCCTTCTTCCCTTTCCTGAAAACTCTCCTGGTTGTTATTATTATTATTATTATTATTGCTGTCCAGTACAATCTTGACATTCCTGCCACGTGCCAACATGTTGAGGCACAAGATCTGTGTCCTTAAAGCTGAAATCTCCAAAAGGTGGTTCCTTGTAAACCTCATTTTCTTTTTCCTGATACTCTTCTGTCCTAATTTAACACTCGCTAGGACTAACTCTTGGCATGGGCTTGCCCACACTTTCCCATGGGAAAACCTGTTTTTTACTGCTGAATAGGAGCAATCAAGTTCTCCGTGGATTGATGTCTGCTCTGATTCAGCAGTAGAGAGTGGGTTTTCGCAGGGAAAGTGGTGGGGAAATGGGAATACCACTCCGCCCCGTGCTTTCTAGGCATGGGACAAGTGGGACTGGACAAGCAGTCTGCAGAATCTTGGGCACCACCTTCATTGGGTTCTAAAGCAGAAGAAGTTGGCCATGACTACTATAGCATCTGCCTTGGCTTATCTCCTTTGCATGTGTTTTGAAATCTCTGTCATACTCTTGAACAACTGGGCGAATTAAGAATATAGTCATAACTGGGACAAATAGGAGATTCGGTTTTGTTATAGAAAAAACGACGTACCTTACATGGCTAATACAAAGGCAAATACTGAGATAAAATACGTGTGTGTGTTTGTGAAACATGGACCACTTATAAACGCCATCTCCAACTCCCTCCAACTCCTCGAAAGACTCCATTAACGGTGTCTCCGAAAAATTTTACACATCACTTGGGAAGGCAGGAGAACTAATACCATTGTACTGGAATACCAGTGTCGAAGCAATGATTCTTCAACATCAACTTTGTTGGAATGGTCATGTTGTTCGGATGCCTCAACCTTTCCCAACATCCGGGTCTTTTCTAGGGAGTCTTCTCTTCTCATGAGGTGGCCAAAGTACTGGAGCCTCAACTTCAGGATCTGTCCTTCTAGTGAGCATTCAGGGCTGATTTCTTTAAGAATGGATAGGTTTGATCTTCTTGCAGTCCATGGGACTCTCAAGAGTGGATGCCTGATTATCATCTTCCAAAGCAACTACTCTATTTTGAACTTAAAAATGGAAAGCGTAAGTAATGCTGGTGGTCAACAAAAGAGAGTTTAAAGACTCTCTCAAGGCAAACCTTTAAAAATGTAGTATAAACACCAACAATTGGGAAACACTTGCCTGTGAGAGCTCCAGTTGGAGAACAGCCTTTACCAAAGGTGTCATGGGCTTTGAAGATGCTCGAACTCAGGACGAAAGGGAGAAACGTGCTAAGAGGAAGGAACGCCTGGCAAATCCTCACCGTGATCAACTCCCGCCCAGAAGCCTATGTCCCCACTGTGGAAGGACGTGTGGATCCAGAATTGGCCTCCACAGTCACTTAGGGACTCACTGTTAAGACCATGTTTATGGAAGTCAATCTTACGAGGGATTGCCAAAGAAGAAGAAAATACGTGTTTAGTATGCACTTCACATTCAAGCACATTGCCTCCTAATCTCCTTTACTCTCTCCACCAGCATTTATTTTTGATTTATTGATTTCTTTAATGTCTGTCCCATTCTTCCTCTCAAAGAAGCCAAGGGCACAGACCTGCACCCCATGGCCTCAGAGAAATTGGCCAGAGGGATGGGGATTTAGGTCCCGATCCTCCACAACGCCAGTGGGATATGTCCCCTCATATGACTGTTGTGAAGCTTAATCAGACAAGCCATCATGTTATCCCAGTGCTGAGTAGCGAAGAAGGCAGGCCACACATTCTCAATAAATAACAGGCCGAGGAGACTAAAGGTCTCCTACTGAATAATCTGCTAGGCACACACGCCCCTATTTCCTTGCCTTATTTGCTGTGATTTATTCACACCACATCAAGAGCCACATTGCTATTCCCATTCTCCGGGGGTAAACAAGGAACATGAAACTGTTTATAGAGGGCTCGAGACCTTCAGAGGGAAAGAGCTACAGAAGTGCAAAACACTCACAGATCAGCCTCTTGAATATGGATGTCCATCTGAGCCCTGAATATAGATGGGGGATCTCAAAGGTTCTGTTGCTTCAATTATAGAAAAATGTTCAAAGAGGACTGTGGTGAATGACATCACAGCCACAATATACAGAATTATTGGGTCTACCCTTCGCCTCCATTTAGAGATGGGCTGTGTCAGATTCCCCCCGCCATCCCATCGACTCGGGATTGTGCTGGTCCCGTGGGTTACCCGAAAGGCGAGGTCCAAGTCCGGCCCGTGGTCAGAGGTGCAACGTAAAGGCAGTCCGTAGTCACTGAAGCTGGGTGCAGGGCAGGGAGTCAGGCAAAGTCGGGAACAGGTAGGCAAGCAGGGAACCAGGGCGGGTCAGGAGCTCAGGCAGGAAAGCAGGACAGGTTTCAAGCAGGAACTGGTCACCAACAATGTTGCTCCTGCAACTTGGGGCTGGGGCTGGCCGGCTTTTATCTGCCCCGAGGCAGAGGGCGGCCCCGATCCTCTGGTGACTCACCTCTCCTGGCTTGGAGGCGAGCACTCCTACTGTGGGAACTCAGTTCCCTTCGCCTCTCTGCCCTGAGCCTCTGCAGCTCAGGAGAGGCTGGAGGGTTACAGGACCCAGAGGTAACCTCAGCTTCCCCTGACGGGGCTGGGAGTGGAGCACCTGCAGGCAATGGGTCCTCCATCCCAGTGTTTCCGAACCAGTGTGCCTCCAGATGTTTTGGGACTACAATTCCCATCATCCCTGACCACTGGTATTGCTAGAGAGGGATGATGGGAGTTGTAGTCCCAAAACATCTGGAGGCACACTGGTTGGGAAACACTGCTCCATCCCATCAGGAGCCAGAACAGACTCAGCAGATGCCTGCACCTGAGGATCCAGCACAGGGGAGGACCCTTCCGACTCAGGCCCTAGCCCCGGCTCTGCTGATTCTGGAGGCGGGGAATCCTGTGCAGGCTGGGATCCCTCAGGTTCAGCATCTGAGTCTGAATCCCAGGCCATCACAGGGATGCTCTGGGACCACCGGAAATAACTTCTCCAGCGAGCGCCTCTCTCTCTCTTGCCACCCCATTTTTTCCTGAGCTGCAGCAGTGCTGCTCCTGCATTTCCAATGCACAAGGAGTTGAAAGAGGCCACTTCTGCAGCTCATTTCACCAAGTTGCCATGGCAACTGGAATTATTTCCAAAGTTTATTTTTCCTCCCTCACCCGATATTGCACTGCATATCCCAAAGCGCGTGCACACACGTACAGTACACACATTTGTACACAACACCACAGTTTCCTTTCCAGGAATTGGGCTCTTTAAAGGAACAGGAAGCCCAGTCCTCTTGGGAACAAATCAAGCCAATATGTTTCAGCTCCAGCCTTCCTCTCCCTCGCTCCCCGCAAACATCGCCCGCCTTCTTTCTCAGTAAACAACTTTCTCTTTGGCCATTTCTTTTCTAGATCCTAGCCGCAAAAGAGCTCCAGGTTTTTTTATGCAGCCAGAAAACCCCTTGTCCTTTATTGAAAATGTACACTGGTGCCTTTTAACACTTTTACTATTAATTGCGAGAACAGAATCTTATCCGTCGTTTGCGCCGTATGCCTCAAAAATTGGCTGGGGAGAAACTTAAATTAGGCAAAGCAGAAAAGAGTGCAGCGTTGATTCAAAAGCCTCTTGGATCTGCAGAAGAAGGCTCCCTAGAGACGGAAACGTGATGCGAGAAAGCCAACCTGAAAGAAGGAAGAACTTAGCGCAAAGAACTGTTGCCAAATTGATCCTTTAATTATAATATTAGCCTTTTTTTATCAAAGGCTTAGCGGAAGGGGGAAGAGAGAGCTTATAAAATGGAGATTGTTAGATTTAATTTTATCAGAAAGAGCACAGGCGGACTAAAAGGGGGTTTAAATTACTTTCTGTGGGATGTGAAACACAAGAGCAGTCAAGTACAACATCCCTAGAGTGGACATAAAAGGGGATGTCCGGACCAGCCAATCGGAACTTCCTGTTTCTCCTAGGCTGGGGCAGACTTCCTCTGCATGTGACTAGAGGTGGGCGTGACCTCACCTGCCCAGGTAACAAAAGAGCAGGACTGGTCAGCCATCTCTCCCTCTCTGACCACATTCATCGAAGAAGCAACATCTGCTTAGCCTAAGATGCTCTCAGCCAAGAGAGGACAAAGGAGCTATCTCCTTATAGGATAGTTTCCACGTGTATATTACTTTTGTAAGTTAAGTCTGCCTTCTGGGATCCATTTGTGAACAGAATGACGAGATCGGGCGCGTTCAGGGTAGTATGGCCGTAGACCATGCTAGACAATGAATTCCAAAAATTACATCCTGCGCAGCCTTCTGTGTGCTCCCCTGCCTATCTGGGGCTGCAACCCCACCATGGAATGATGCCTAACTACCTTTATGATCTGGTCACCCCATTACACCGTAGAGTATTTACGTTGGCGCGCTTGAATGCCTTTCAGTCCGCTGTGCTATCTGGAAGGTTTAGAGGTATCCCTTTCCAGAAGAGACTTTGCACTTGTGGTCAGAATGTACCTGACTCTATAGACCATATAGTTTTGGACTGCCCTCTTTTCAACACCTTTCGTGAAGATCCCTCGATGTCCTCTATATCAGTGTTCCCCAACCTTGGGCCTCCAGCTGTTTTTGGACTACAACTCCCATCATCCCTTGCTAGCAAGACCAGTGGTCAGGGATGATGGGAATTGTAGTCCGAAAACAGCTGGAGGCCCAAGGTTGGGGAACACTGCTCTTTATGGCTCAGGGTCCCCTCTAATAAACAACTCATAGCCCAGTTCTTGCTGAGGGATGATTCTCCGAAAGTGACTAGAGTTATGGCACATTTTCTGACCAGGATTTTTGAAGTTAAATCTGGGGAGCTCTGGCCTATACAATAGTGGGTGCCGACGATTCCCTTTTCCTTCTTTTATATTGTATGTTCTAGAATTCTAATATATACAGACTGTTTTATGCTTATTGTTTTATTTATGCCAATAAAGGTATTGTATTTGTATTTGTGAACAGAATGTGTGTGAGTAAACTCTTTATAGAAGACTGTGTCGTGTCTATCTTTTTATGAGGGACTAATGGGGAATTACCAAGGAAGCGTATTTTAGAGGCTTTAGCAAGCCTGAGCAAACGCATCCGCTGTGCAAGTTTAAAAAGGGGGACTTAAAACTTAAAAGGTCTGTTCTGCAAAGAGGACGTAGAGGGTGGAATTCTCAAAGAGGAGGAAATGATGGACAGTAAAATTCAAAAGAAGAAAAGAGACTTGCAAACACTAAGGACTGAATTGAGTAAGGATGAAGTTATGAAGGACACCACATTGCAGAGGAAGAAAGGAGAGTGTCGCACGGTTGTGATTGACTGTTGGGCCTGGATTTTTGTGAGGGTTGGGGTGGGCTGAAGAGGGTATATTTGGATCTGTTTTTCTTTCTGGTTTAAAGGGTTATGATGTTCGGATCTAGATACTGGCGTGGATGATTATATGTTAAAAATTAGGAGGTTAGTAGTGGGAAATTTAGCTAAAAATTGAGACCAGAGGGAGGTAAGGGTGCAAAAAGTCGAAAATTAGGAGTTTTTAAATTAGGTTGGAGTAAGGGAATTTGATAGGGCTCGAGGAAGGGATCAGAAGTACCAAGGTGCTGAGGTTTGGAAAAAGGAGTTAGTTTAAGTAAAATGATTTTTGTATTTTAGGTTATTATGAAGTTTCTGAGTTTGGAAAACTGATAAAGGAGATAGTTAATGAATTCAACAGAGGGGGACTTGAGGAAGTCAACTGAAATATGGAATTGAGGAATGAAGGAATACCTGGCCCACAGAATTGGGTCAGGTCCAAGCAATGATATTTAATAATGTTAGTTACGTTAAATGTACAATGTTTATGTTTCTCCCGGTGAGAGAGGGGGTTGGAAATTTACTTCCTTCAGTGAGAGGGGGGAAGGATGAAAATTTAACGGTATTGTTAAGTGCTTTAAAATTGCTAAAATCAATAAAAAAATTGGGGGGGGAAATAAAATAAAAAGGGGAATGTTACTCTGCTAAATTGTATTTTTTATTATTATTAAATTTTTAATTTTAAATATAAAACCCAGACAAACACAGTGAAAACCTCCCCTGGCGATCGATACAGCGGATCTACATAAACACTAAGACAAACGTGTAATCAAAACGTTAAAGGCTAAATAAGACCCGATGGACGGTTAATATATATAGAAGTGTACATAAGGTGGAATTGAATATATCTTAGTGTTTACTCTGCTAAATTGTAGAACTTGCTAACATAAGTTGGAAAGGATATAATCAAACAATATATCCTCTCCTGCATCCCTGAACATTCCCACTCTCTCTGATTTGAAACAAGCAGAAGGACACATCTTCCCAATAGCAGGTCCCTTTCTAGTTTTAGCACATTGTAGAATTTGGGGACCTTCATCTCCAAGAATCTCCCGGGGCCAATCCTGGAGGTTTGCTTAGCCCCCATTGTTGTCTCACAACAGCAACTGCTTTTTTTTTTTTTTTTTTTTTAATAATTTTTATTGGTTTTACAATTTTTGTCTGGCCCCGATTCAGGCCAGCTCACCTGTATTGCAATCACTAACATAACATAGGGCTTCCTCACTAACCCCACTCCATTGTATTCATTTGTTTGCATATATCTATTTTTAACAGGTTCCTAATTTCATAGTCCGACAATTATATTTCTAATGTCATTTTACCATCTTCTCACATCTTCGCTCACTTATATTTCTTCAATTCCATCCCTCTTACCTCCCCCGGTCCCAGGGTACACAGCTTTAATTTATAATTTTAACTTTACTTATCATTCTTGCCATTTTTAAAATATCGTAATAATAAAAAAAATACTTATCATTACTTAATATATCATAGTAACACTTATCAGTCCAAGACGTGTCCATAGATCAGAAAAACCTAAAGTCCAGAATTCGGATATTACATCCACTATACTTATCCTATGCCTGCCGGCTCCAAAGTCCAGAACCAAAATGGGTCTTGCAAGATATCCTCCATGGCAGCCTCCTCCCAGATCTGTGGCCAGCCTTTCCATTGCATGCTCAAATCATCTCGGCTTGTCTTCCTTTGCTTGTCATGAAGTTTTGGTTTACTTCTTTTTCTTATGTTCCTTCTCTTGCGTCTTGAGTTGGCAGCTCCTCTTATCTTATGTTTAAAAAGTCTCTTTTTGCATCTGGTTGCTGCCAAAGTAGACTCTTGTTGTTCGGCCTTGACGAATACTGTCTTTTCCTTAGTTATTTGTACATCCAGGCCAGCCGGCACAGTGTTTTGGCTTTGCTTTATCTCATCCGGAGAGCTTCTCATCGCTCTCAGTTCTGCTATGTATTCATTTATCTTTTCCAACACTGTCTGCCAGCTAACATCCGGTTCCTTCGCCATTTTTTGGACACAGTTCCAAAAGTTATTTAACTTTTTAAAACTTTTCCAAACTTCTTTTTCCTTTACTAAACTTCACAAAAAAAACCCTTCAAAATAGTCCACCAATTTATCACAATTTCTTCTGCTTCCCCCAGGACCAGGGGAGGCACAGGGGTTTAAGTCCACATAACAAAAATAAAAGTATTCCAATTAATCCTTTTCAAAGCTTCTATATCAATTTCCTGTTGCATTAGCTCAATGGCAGGGAATGGACCTCCGTGTTTTTCATTCCAAGCCAGTTCCAATTCAGTCCCGAATCCATGTTTTCTTTTGTACTCACAGTTCCGAATGTAGATCTTTAGGAGGAATCAGCGCGCTCGGCAGAGACGGTCTCGCAGCTTCGCCCGATGGGGAGTTTGCGGACCCTGGGGCTCCGCCGCCCGCTCACGCTCGGGAGCCTCGCTCCCGGGGAGCAGGATCGGCGTTCGAGCCGGTGCAGGTCCTTTAGACCCCGGGACGCCCTTCCCGGGGGTTTTGGGGGTCGCGGCGCTGGCGCGAGCACCCCTTTTCCCGGTCGGGCGGGGGAATGTCAAGAGCGACATGTCCCCCCGACCATCTTCGCCGGCACGCCGACCGGAAGCAACTGCTAGTCAGGAGTCTCTCCTTCCTGGCCATCGCCGGCTTCTTGAGCTGTTAAAAAAAGGCCACAACTGATAGCTCAAGTTGGTAGAGCATGCGACTCTTAATCTCAGGGTTGTGGGTTCGAGCCCCAGGTTGGGCAAAAGATTCCTGCATTGCAGGGGGTTGGACAAAATGATCCTTTAGGTCCTTTCCAACTTCCAACAGAAGAGGAGAGCGAGGGAGTATGACAGCATCATGTAAGCTGGCCTTCAGGTGCATGAGTGGTAGACTTGTAATCTGGGGAACCGGGTTCGCGTCTCCGCTCCTCCACATGCAGCTGCTGGGTGACCTTGGGCTAGTCATACTTCTTTGAAGTCTCTCAGCCCCACTCACCTCACAGAGTGTTTGTTGTGGGGGAGGAAGGGAAAGGAGAATGTTAGCCGCTTTGAGACTCCTTCGGGTAGTGATCATGCGGGGTATCAAATCCAAACTCCTCTTCTTCTTCTTCTGCTCTTTCCTTTTGGCGGCAGCTGCTCACTGAATTGAACATGAAACTTAAAACCGTGAGGTTTAAGGAGTAGTTCACAACTCAGTTGAATATAAATTGGTTTGGTTTGGGGATGATATACTTTTGTTTATTACAAAACATCACACTAGTGTCCCAAGGTTAATGCAAGCAAAAGATAGTTCCTTTATTAACTGGGCTACCGTGTTTCCCCTATTTTAAGACACCGTCTTATATTTTTTTCCCCCTCAATAAAACGCACTATGGCTTATTTTGAGGGGATGTCTTATTTTTATTACATAAGCCCAGCCCCGCCTTTTCCTTGGCGCCCTCCAGAACTGCGCCTATCTCTATGGCTTATTTTCGGGGTACAGCTTATATTTCGCAAATGCGAAAAAATCCTGCTATGGCTTATTTTATGACTACATCTTAAAATAGGGGAAACAGGGTAAATCGGAACTGATGCCAATAGGTGAAAAGGTGCTTTATTCATTTCATTTAAGAAATATCTGTTCCATATTTGTTCAGAATCTGTTAAGTATTTAGGTATTTCAGTACCAAGTGACACAATCCAGTTAGTATCATGCGATAGGAATGATAAAAGAGGATTCTTTAGACATTGATAGATGGGAGTCATTACACCTTACCTTTTGGGGAAGGATTAATGCTCTAAAGATGAATATTATTCTCAGCTTAATCTATATTCAAAAATTAAATTCCTTATAACTTAAATTCCTTATTCATTCTGTTAGAAACTTTCACACACAGACTAAGCGATACATATATAATAAGAAATGTCCAAACAACAACATGCTCTGACGCTAAAATGGAACGCTGACAATGGCAAACAGAGGAGGGGCACTGAAGGAAACTGCAGCCAAGTGAGCTGCAGGCAAAGCACAACTGTCACTCACCTAAAATACAAAGTGTTTTATTGAAAAGAAGTGCAAAAGTAGTTGAAATACAGATGCACAGAACTATTGGCTCTGGTCCCTAATTTGGTTCCTGAACTGATTAAGGTTCTAATATATAATCTGTTTTGAAACCAAATTACTATAAACAGGCTATGCTCTGCCTCCACAGCTGGAGACAGTCATGCTTCTGAAAACTAGTTGCTGGAAACGACAGGTGGGGAGAGGGCCATTGTGCTTTAATCCTACTTGTAAAGGTAAAGGTAAAGGTACCCCTGACAGTTAAGTCCAGTTGTGAATGACTCTGGGGTTGCAGCACCCATCTCGCTTTACAGGCCGAGTGTGCTGGTCCCGTGGGTTACCCAAAAGGCGAGGTCAGAGGTACAACGTAAAAGCAGTCCGTAGTCACTGAAGCTGGATGCAGGGCAGGGAGTCAGGCAAAGTCAGGAACAGGTAGGCAAGCAGGGAACCAGGGCGGGTCAGGAGCTCAGGCAGGAAAGCAGGACAGGTTTCAAGCAGGAACACTGGCAGGAACTGGTCACCAACAATGTTGCTCCTGCAACTTGGGGCTGGCTGGCTTTTATCTGCCCCGAGGCAGAGGGCGTCCCCGATCCTCTGGTGACTCGCCTCTCCTGGCTTGGAGGCGAGCACTCCTCCTGTGGGAACTCAGTTCCCTTCGCCTCTCTGCCCTGAGCCTCTGCAGCTCAGGAGAGGCTGGAGGGTTACCGGACCCAGAGGCAACCTCAGCTTCCCTTGACGGGGCTGGGAGTGGAGCACCTGCAGGCAATGGGTCCTCCATCCCATCAGGAGCCAGAGCAGACTCAGCAGATGCCTGCACCTGAGGATCCATCACAGGTGAGGACCCTTCAGACTCAGGCCCTAGCCCCACTCTGCTGGTTCTGGAGGCGGGGAATCCTGTGCAGGCTGGGATCCCTCAGGTTCAGCATCTGAGTCTGAATCCCAGGCCATCACACCGAGGGAGCTGGTGTTTGTCCGCTTCCGCAGACAATTTTTCCAGGTCATGTGGCCAGCATGACTAAGCCACTTCTGGCGAAGCCAGAGCAGCGCACGGAAATGCCGTTTACCTTCCTGCCAGAGCAGTACCTATTTATCTACTTGCACTGCGTGCTTTCGAACTGCTAGGGGTTGGCAGGAGCTCACAATGGGAGCTCACCCTGTCGCGGAGTCTCGAACTGCCGACCTTCCGATCGGCAAGTTGAAGCGGCGCAGTGGTTTAAACCACAGTGCCACCCGCTTCCTTTTAATCCTACTTGTAGGTTTCCCCAAATCCTCTAGTTGGCCACTCTGAAAACAGGATGCTGGATAAGATGGGCCATTGGCCTGATCCTGCGCAACCTTCTTACGTTCTTACGTCTTGTCCAGAGCAGGTCCAGTGAAGAAGGGTCCCCAAACCATTCATTCCAGATTTCATGGCATCTCTGAATCCAAACTGGCTCAAAGAAGCAGGGCAGCAGCAGCCAGTTATAGAATAAGTCGAGCGATTCCAAAGGTCTTCGCAAGTCAATAATAGAAATGTGACCTTACTTTCGAGAGACTTCCTGCCAGCAGTATTAGCCCCTGCCTTTACGCCAAACCCAGCAATGTCTGAACAAATGTGTGTGGCTCTTCTCAGCTTTGATATATTGCTCCAGAAAGCCAGACGCTTCTCTTTCATCGCTCCTGTTCATTTTATCCAGGGAAGGGAAGGACTTGGCAATCGATACTTATTTCTTGGCAGCAAGCCGCTGAGCATATTGAGATTGAGAGCATCAGAACAACCCAAGTACACCAGACACCTAAATCAGCATCATGATGCTTTCAACTTTGACCAGGTTTGGATGCTTAGGAAAGTTGGCTAACTTTACATGCAGTAGCAGAAAACTCCAACCTTAGTTGTCTTCTGCAATGCCTCCTCTCCTTTTTCAGACAACATGTCATTTCAGGATCACCTGTCAATTTCACGAGTCAGACTTTGGACCAAACTGAGCACAACTAGCATTGATAAAAGACTATTGCTATTGATAAACTGTCTTTACAAAGACACCAAGCTTTATGTAAGAACTTCACTCAACGGGCAACTCATCGGCCCTATCTCAGCCACCAAAGGGGTCAAACAAGGTTGCATCTTAGCCCCAGCCTTATTTAACTTATACATCAATGACATGATTAACTGTCTAACAGCCCCGGAGTTCCACGCCCCCAAATTGGCTGAAAAACCAATTTCAGCGCTACTGTATGCAGATGATGCGGTTCTCCTCTCACGAACTAAAATTGGCCTCAAAAGACTGATGAGGGAATTTTCGGCTTATTGCAGGAGAGAACAATTGGTGGTGAACTGCCAGAAAACTAAGGTTATGGTGTTTCGCTAGGAGACACAGACCACACAGATGGGTAATGGATGATCAGATAATAGAGCAGGTCAAGGTCTTCAAATACCTGGGAATCGTCTTCCAGTCAACAGGGTCGTGGGTGGCACATCAAAAATATGTCAGTGAAAAAGCATCCCAAAGCGCTAAGATTCTGTCGCGCTTCTTCTATATGAAGGGAGGCAGGTACATTCCAGCAGCCCTAGAGGTATTCCAAGCAAAACCTCTGGCGCAATTACTTTACGGGGCTCCATTTTGGATCACCTGTCTCTCTGCTCAACTCAGTGACTATATACATTAAGCGATCATTAAATTAAACGGGTCCATACACAAGCTATGTATGGCAAAAGCATGAATACCCTTTGCTTCACAAAAAGGGTAAATGTGGTGTCTTACATTGATAACGGTGTTTTGTGTTATTTTGAGATTTTAAAAAGTAACCACAACAGTCTTGCAACAATTCCAGAAATCCGGGGGGGGGGGGGACGACGGACGAGAGCTAACAGTTATGTAAAGAAGAAGAGTTTGGATTTGATATCCCGCTTTATCACTACCCGAAGGAGTCTCAAAGCGGCTAACATTCTCCTTCCCCTTCCCCTCAACAAACACTCTGTGAGGTGAGTGGGGCTGAGAGACTTCAGAGAAGTGTGACTAGCCCAAGGTCACCCAGCGGCTGCATGTGGAGCAGAGAAGCGAACCTGGTTCACCAGATTACGAGTCTACAGCTCTTAACCACTACAACCACACTGGCTCTACAAGAGGCAAAAGATTAAAGCCCCCTCCTCCCAGGGTTTGAATCTATAACAGCAACTGACTAAAAAAACACCAAAATTAGTAAAAAGAAAAGAAAAATGCATTAATTTAATTGTTAATTGTGTTAATACAGTGACCACGGACAACCCAGCAGCTGCATGTGGAGGAGCGGAGACGTGAACCCGGTTCCCCAGATTACAAGTCTACCGCTCTTAACCACTACACCACGCTGGTACTGCCATGTCTAAATACCCTTGGGAGGATTTTTAGCAGGTCACAGTCATCCCATAGATTTAAAGCACATGGTTCCCCCCAAAAAATCCTGGGGAAAGTGGTTTATCCATCACACAGCTATAATTCACAGCACCCTTAACAAGCTAGCTACATACAGTTCCCAGTTTTTTGGGGGAAGCCTTGTGCTTTTAATGTGCTTTAAACACATGGAATGCAGCCTCTGTGAGCTAGGAAACTTAAAATAAAGAGGGTCTGAGGTTCTACGAATCCTGCCAGACTTTCCAGATTCCACCTGACATCTTATAATTTGCAGCACAGCTCTGGCCATGCAGAATGTCAGAACTCCTACCGCCCAACTGATACTAAATCACAGGCATTTGGACTGGTGCGCCATTGTCTGGTCCAACTTGGCAAACATTCCCCAGGGCATTATCTTTATGAAAAGAGACACAAAGAAGGAACACAGATCTAGAAGCTATTAATGCAAAGCAACAAATGGTTCAACCAAGTGAAGTGATACACAGCACAGTATCACTACTAGAGAAGTCAACCCAAGAATCTGGCATATCAAAACCCGAGATGTGCAGGGATGATCTTACATAGCATTGCATATTAGTATGTGTGAAATTTGAGCAAGTCAGGGCTGAATTGATTTTACCCTTGCTTGTTCCGTTCCCAGGAAAATCAGAGGCTTACTATGTCAGGTTTCTATTGGAAGACCGGACAAATGCCAGGACATTAGCAGTGGCGAAGTTTCTTTCTTTTTTTATAAATTTTTATTTGCAGTTTTATAATTTTATCATTGCATAAATACATATCAATAAATTTCATTTGAATCAAAAAATATTTACATTGTTGCATTTTGTTTTCTTCCATGCCTAAGAGAAAAAAGAAAAAGGAAACAAAGAAAGAAAGAAAGAAAGAAAGAAAGAAAACAGAAAACCGCCACCCTTACATTACCAAATCAGACTTCCTACTGTTACCCTTACATCTTATTATAACTTTGAATGTACAAAACTCCACATACTTGCTTATACCCCTTTTTACTTACATTCTCTAAGACGTATCCTTTCCGTGATGAGTTTTCCCTAATGCTTATCCTTACATTAATCCTCGAATGCCGGCATAGAAATAGAATTTTTACTATATTTTTCAACATATTTTCTATAACCCTCCCATTTTTCCATAAATTTCTTTTCTGATTTTCCTCCAAAAAATCGATGACTGGCAATATAAACTCCAAGAATTTGCCAAATTAGCTTATTTAGCAGTGGCGAAGTTTCTATCGGTGGTTGCAAGAACCAATGATCCCTAGTTCTAAGTCTGAACAAAATGCTTGGGTAACCTGAAGGCGGGCTGTCGAAATTGGGTATTGCTTTGCATCGTTTTGATGGGTCTCTGGACCGTAATAAAGATTGTTGGTTTTGTTTTTTTATTATGTGGAAGGCTACCAAATAAAATCTGTAGGGCTATTGCTCAGTTTGAAACACCTTACTTGATGAATTGCATGCTTTTAATTTATTGATCCATCAATTAAATCTGTGCATGTCTGCATATAAATAAAACAACATTTCAGGGGGGATTAGATAATGCACACCCATACACAGCACAGTATAACCTTAAGAGGCATAAGAACATAGAGAGGAGTGGCAGACGAAGATGATGGAATATGCTGAACTTGCAAAACTGACCAGCAAGGTACGAAACCAGGACGAATCGAAATTCCAAAGAGAATGGAGTAAGTTTGTTGATTATTTAAGATTAAACCATGGAAGTTTGAAAACACTAGTGGGATTGGAATGACCCTATGGCATTGTGGAAAAGTTAAAGTAAGAAACTGCATGGGAAGAATGGACTAGAAAACCTGCTGACGTGAGGGAGGGAAGTCGCAGCTTGGCAGAACAAAGATGTATGAGGAATTATATGTTTATGAATTGTTAAATTTGTTTAATTGGAAAAATAATAAAAAATTATTTCAAAAAAGAAGAGAGGCATAAGAACATAGACGAGCCCAGCTGAATGATCTAGTCCAGCACTCAAGAATTTGAGGCCAATGTATTTAAGAATTTGACCACATTGCTCAATGGTTTGCTGGATTCATCCTACAACATATTGCTCCGACTACAGTCAGAACCCTATTTGTTGTTCTTTTCTTTGGTCTCAGTTAGGAACCAAAAACATGCACAAAGGTCTTTATTCTCCCGTTAAGCCAGGGCTGGGGGACCGTTTTCTGCCCAAGGGTCACATTCCCTACTGGGCAATTGCCAGTGGTAAGCGGGACCAGAGCAAAAAGTGGGTGTGGCCAGAGGCCAAAGAAGGTAGAGGTCGTGGGATCTGGGCGGAGTCCCAAGGTTGAAGGCTCTGGAGGACCACACTGGGGCTCTGGGTTGCGGTTCTCCATCTCAGCTTTAAGCCATTTCCCAACCTTTTATCAGATTGGGGGTTAAAGGATAACCAGGCGGCTTGCTTGGGAATTGCACCGTGTGGGGCTCAAGGAAACGTCTAAAGACTTGCTTATTTACCTTTGGTAAATACATTTTTTCATGGATGTTACTAGACAAGTCAGAGGCATCTTTCTACATTGAAGTCCAAGAGTGCCTGACCACACAAGAATTTGTGCCTATCCACAAAGAACCTTGGAATATTAACTTAAACTCTCAAGTCATTGTCAGGAATGGTCTCTGGTAATACGGCCCCTGAGCAAGGACCACATTTTGTTCCCAACTTCAAATATTTCTTATTTTCACAATAATTCATTTTGGCACAGTTGCTTTTTGATAGATCTTCTCAGTAGGTACCTGTATTATTATTATTATTATTATTATTATTATTATTATTATTATTTGTCCCCTTGGCTTGGTGCCCTGTGCTGGTGAACTGCCCACATTGCCCAGAATCCGTCACTGTCACTGTGAATACCTAACAAACTACTCCTACCCCTTCTTTAAGAAAGGCAATTTCTGAACACTTTAGCCCTTCCATTTCTCTGTCTCTGTCACTCACTCACTCACTCACTCACTCACTCACTCAATCAATCACTGATTTTGCTGTTCTTTCTATCCTCCAGTGGCCAAAAACTGTGCCATTTACGTTTCAAGGTGCCCTCTTGTACTTAGGCTTCCATTTCAGCCTATCATTGTTTCCCTCCTACATTTGTATCTCTTTAGAGAAACAGCTGGGACGCGGGTGGCGCTGTGGGTTAAACCACAGAGCCTAGGGCTTGCCGATCAGAAGGTTGGCGGTTCGAATCCACGCAACGGGGTGAGCTCCCGTTCCTCGGTCCCTGCTCCTGCCAACCTAGCAGTTCGAAAGCACGTCAAAGTGCAAGTAGATAAATAGGTACCGCTCCGGCGGGAAGGTAAATGGCATTTCCGTGCGCTGCTCTGGTTTCGCCAGAAGCGGCTTAGTCATGCTGGCCACATGACCCGGAAGCTGTATGCCGGCTCCCTCAGCCAATAAAGCGAGATGAGCGCCGCAACCCCAGAGTCGTCCGTGACTGGACCTAATGGTCAGGGGTCCCTTTACCTTTACCTAGAGAAACAGCCAACTCTATGTTGTTCATTTATGCAGGGCGGGCTTTGTAATAAAGCTGGAACCTATTTTGTACCTGCAGTCAAAGTCTGTGTTATCTTGCTATTCCTACCCCCAACCCCACCCCATAGTTGCTGTGCAAGAAAACACCCTTATGATGAATCACAACTCTAAGCTCAAGTTTCTGAAAATCACCCCTTCTGTCTGTTGCTTGTGCATAAAGGTACATTTTGTGGGAATGTTTGGGAACGTGGATGATGATTTATATATATATTTTTTAACATATTTTTATTAAGTTTTTAAACGGAAATTATATAGGACATAATACAAAATACAAATTATAACACACAAACTCCCCTCTCCCCCTCCCCCCTCCCAACTACCACCCCTTCACCCAAAATCTTATCCCTGAGGACTTCCCCCCATCTTCTGCTGTTAATATTTATATATACATTTTTATCTTACACACTTTTGTTATTCTTTATATAATAAATCCTAGTATCATGATTTGCTTTTATACAGCTTAATCAAACCGTTTCCAGTCCTATCATTCTTCCCCATTTCATATTTCTCTTCCATACTCATTACATATGTCTTTTAATCTATTATTAGTCTATTCCCTTATGTATTTCCAATAAAGAATTTTACAAAAATCATGCTTTGAGTTTCATTTCCTTCCGCCGGTAATTTATATACCATACTCTTTGTTGATATATTTCACAAATTTTCCCCATTCTTTGTCGAATTTGTCGTATCCCTGCTGTCGGATTCTAGCAGTTGTTTCAGCTATTTTCATGTATTCTGTCATTTTTTGTCTCCATTCATCAATTGTTGGTAATTGCGTCTGTTTCCAGACTTGGGCCAGTAATGTTCTGGCCCCCGTCACTGCATACAAAAATAGTTTTTCATCATTTTTCCTAATATCTTCCCCCGTCATATTCAACAGAATGGCCTCCGGTGTTTTCCTAAAATTGTATCTGAGAATTTTTTTAATTTCATTATAAACCTCTTCCCAGTATTTTTTGACCCGATCACAGTGCCACCACATATGAATGAAATCGCCTTCTATTTGTTTTCATTTCCAACACCTCCTGTCTGCCACTGGATGATGATTTATAATTAGATATATCTCATCCTAACTTGCGCTTGCAAGTTCAACTAGCAGAGTAACATTCCCTTTTAAAATACACACAGCGGAAGTTGCTTTGATTCGCTAGAATCAACTTAATCTAGTTTCCTGGTTTGTCACTATATATCCCCTTTGTCCCTCTTCAAATAAGACACAACACACATCTTCTATAAAAAGATATAAAACGTTTACTCACGTACATTCAGTTGGAGACACAGTAAGATTCCCAAAAGAAGGCAGGCTTATGCATAGTAAAGATATGTACAATTGGAATCTCTCCATGTGGGAGAGAACTCCATTAGGCCCCAGTTGGCTGGAAGCCAACTGAGCATCCTTCCTGATAATCCAGGCGAGAGGCAAGAGAGAGAATGGCTACGTGCCTTTTGTTCCAACCTGCCCAGGTAAAGCCACTCCCACATCTAGCTGCAAGAGGAAGTTGTTTCAGTCCAGGTGACCAGGAAGTTGTGGCTGGAGGACTGAAACCCCTTCTAGCATTGTTGTACTTGACTGCTCTAGTGTTTACATCCCACACATTTGTGATCAAGGACATGTGTTAACAATAGGTGTGTATTTATATATGTTTGTACTCATGCATGTATGTACAGAAGGGGACTATATTATGGGCACCAATGCAATTTCCAGGACATATTATGAAATGTTAAAACACAACCAAACAAGTTTAAAACATACAAATTAAAAACATACAAAAACAACTCTGTTCCCAAAAACTGACAGAAATAAGCCTGCCAAATTTCAAAACTTTCTTACAGAAAAAAAGCTGGCCAACTGGAAGAATCACAAACCAGCCTGGCATTCTCCCCCACTCTCTGCTCACACACACAACCAGACAAGCTGTGCTCAAAACAAAATCCAAGACAGGAACTTGAGAGCTGAAGAGTAGCGCAGCCCTAGGCTGACTCAGACTATGCAGAGAAGAGAGCTTTTCAGGACACAAATATGGTGCGATAGAAGCATAATTGTCAGCTGCACATATGTTGATTCTTCTGCCCCTCTGTGATTTTCTTCTCAATTGCAATATCGGACTATATGGAGAAAAAGCTCTCTGTCCAGCCCAGCACTGCAATGGGAAGGAAAATTGCTCCACCCACTATTTAGATCAAGCACGTCCAACAGGTAGATTGTGATCTACCGGTAGATCACTGGACGTCTGTGGTAGATCACTGGCTCCCCCAAAGAAGCTCAACAACTTTGGCTCCCCTAAAAAAAGCTGAAATTTTTGCCCTGCAGCCCCCAGAAACAGGGCTTTCCTCCTCCCCAAAAAAGCTCAACAACAACTTTGACCTGAACCCCCCAAAAGGGGGTAGATCACTGCCAGTTTTTAACTCTGTAAGTAGATCACAGTCTCTTGGGAGTTGGACACCCCTGCTTTAGATGATCTCTGAAAAGCAGAAAGGGGAATTTTCTCAACCTCCCTGCCCTGACCCTGAAGTCCAGCAGTGATCAAGATGCAGTCACAAGGTGCAGAGTCACAAGCTAAGGAGGCAGACCAAATATCTGACTCTAAACCCGGGTGCTGGTGAACCAGGAAGCTACTAAATCCAAGGCTGGCAGGCAGAAGTTCCCTGGACTACTGTAGATCCCACAGCACCATGGCTAGTTCTTGCCTACAGCTCGCAGTAAGCAAGGAGAGAGCTTAAGCACAAGTCCCTGTTCAGATGACATGTTAATTCAAACCTTGGTTTCTCTCAGCACAGCATGGCAGTAGAAAGGATCAAGGAGGAACAGAGCAGATGCAAACTCCTTTTTTGCATGGTTTTGCTAAGCCATGCTTTGGCTTAATATGTTGCGCAGACCAGGTCACTTGGATGCTGCCGCCATAATGGCCACTGCTTCCAGACCTTCATCTCCTCTCTCTTCTGTTTCCAGCTTTTCCATCTTCTTCTCGCTCCCTGCCAGGCAATGTTTGGAGCATAAAATGAGACAGCCCCATCAGATAAGTTAACCCGAGATCCTTGCAGGAAGGATAAGGTATAAAATGGAGATAAATAAGTTCCCCAGCTCTGCAGCAGGATCTAGAAATCAGCCACGGCAAATTTAAAAACTGGAAGCCACGAAGAATAGCATATCCAGGGGAAACTCATTAGGCAGAGCATAATTGCAGAGTAGCTCAGGAGACTGGTTAATACCCCGTTATTCGAGGTGAATTTAGAGAGTTCTCTTTCTTTTCCCTCTGAAATAAAGCATTTTTCACACTAGATGCACCAAGCTGAGACATTGATGTTGCGCTGACTGATCCCCAGACATTAATAACCTGGAAGTATGAATACCTCTGCGTGACCTAAGCAGACATTGGGTGTTTACCGAAGGAACAATCCAGCCATCCCTACTGCTCTTAAAGCTCTTCACGGCATTTCATTAATGTTTGGTGGCAAGACATGTAGTTGGTCTGGACAAAGTAAACACTTGCCTCAAAGGACAAATGGAGTTTATCCAAGTTGGAAACGGAATTGTTAGAGCCTGAAACAAAAAATCTATCCAGAATGTACAATTTGTTGCTAGAGTGGCATAGGCAAGATGAACTGGTTAAATCTGCAATGATAGACTGGGCTAAAGATGTTGGGCACAACATCATGATGGAGGACTGGGAGAGACTGTGGAAGAAAGGAGTTAAATTTACGGCATGTAATTTGCTAAGAGAGAATATTATGAAAATGATATATAGATGGTATTTAACCCCGGTCAAACTTGCTAAAATCTATCATTTGCAGGACAATAAATGTTGGAAATGCAAGGAGGTGGAAGGGACATTTTACCATATGTGGTGGACTTGCCCAAGGATAAAAGCTTTCTGGGAAAAGATTTATAATGAAATGAAAAAAGTGTTGAAAAACACATTTGTTAAAAAACCAGAAGCTTTTTTACTTGGAATGGTGAACCAAGAGGTCCCTAAGGAGGATCATACCTTTTTTATGTATGCCACAACAGCAGCTAGGATTTTGATTGCAAGGAACTGGAAGACACAGGAACTACCTACAATAGAAGACTGGCAGATGAAAATGATGGACTTTATGGAACTCGCCGAACTGACCGGGAAACTACGCGACCAGAGGGAGGAGACGGTGGAACAAGCTTGGAAGAAATTTAAAGTATATTTAAAGGACTATTGTAAGATTTAAAGATAGAAAAAAGTTGGAAGAAATGACAGCTTACAGACTAGAAAAATAGGATTAAGTAATATAGATGTATGATTTTTGGTTAAGATTATGATAAGATGAGAACATAATAATAAGAAAAAAAATATTTAAAGATGAGAGGAAATTACTAAAGATGATTGACAATGAAACGCAGTAGGGGAGACATGAGGAAGTCACCCCAACATGAATAGACAAGATGAAAGGGAAAAATTGATGTATGTTGTGTTATTGTATCATGTACCATGTACTATGTTAAGTTCTTTGTTTTTTATTTGTTGTTCATTTAAATTTGTTAAAACCCAATAAATATATTTTTTAAAAAACAAAGGACAAATAGAGTTTAAATGATTGGATGCCATGGTCATTACCATGATGGGAAGAAATAAGATACAGCATCTCAAACTTGCAGGCTCCTGTCCACCCTCTTCTTCTCTCCTCTAGTGCATCTACCCCGGAGGAGGAGTTTGGAAACTTCCACCCCCACAGTTGATTCACTGCAGCTTCTTATGTCATCCAAACCTGACAAACTATGGTTTGTTTAAAACAAGCCAGCTTCAACAAACCATATTTATTTATTTTGAGAATTTCTAAACCACGACTTCACTCAAACATGGATTCCAGGGTGGTATTCAGAAAAAAATATCCGATGTTAGTACAGAACAAACTATAAAGATTAACCGCAGTTTATGTGTCAGATGTAATTCTAAACTGTGGCTAATAAAAAAAAACCCAGAAGCAAAAGCTTCCAAACTCTTCTGTTCCTGCCACTCTGGAGGAAGAATGGGGATGAGCCGAAGGTTTGCTACAACTTATTCAAAAATGCAGCAAATCCTAAATTAGTTGCTGTTGGGGCTCATTCTGTCAAAGGGTGCTATGCCAGATCGAAATACAGTGGACGCTCAGGTTGCGAACGCAATCCGTGCAGGAGGCACATTCGCAACTCACAGGGTTCACAACCCGCGCCACTGTCTGCGCACGCGCATGATGCAATTTGGCGCTTCTGCGCATGCGCAAAAAGCGATTTAGCGCTTCTGCGCATGCATGAACACCAAAACCCGGAAGTAACCCATTCCGGTACTTCCGGGTTCAGCACGTCTGTATCCCGAAAACACGCAACCCGCAGCAAGCGCAACCCGAGGTATGACTGTAACAGGGAACTGCAGGGTCACTGGGTCTTAGCACGCAATTACTCCTCCTTGGTTCTAGATGTGTGGGTACACACTGCAATCTGTGTTGGTAAGCTCAAGGCAATTTATATATACACTCGGATCAACTTGTTACTTCATATATTTCAAGGCTCAGCCCTAGCAATATAAACAGATTCTGTGACACAACCATGGTACAAATTAAAAATTTTAATCTCTAGTCTGGAGTCATAAATACATTACAGTGGTAAAGGTAAAGGTAAAGGGACCCCTGACCATTAGGTCCAGTCGTGTCCGACTCTGGGGTTGCGGCGCTCATCTCGCTTTATTGGCCGAGAGCTTCCGGGTCATGTGGCCAGCATGACAAAGCCGCTTCTGGCGAACCAGAGCAGCGCACGGAAACGCCGTTTACCTTCCCGCCAGAGCGGTTCCTATTTATCTACTTGCACTTTGATGTGCTTTCTAACTGCTAGGTGGGCAGGAGCTGGGACCGAGCAACAGGAGCTCACCCCGTCGCAGGGATTCGAACCGCCGACCTTCTGATCAGCAAGCCCTAGGCTCTGTGGTTTAACCCACAGTGCCACCTGGGTCCCTATTACAGTGGTACCTCGGGTTAAGTACTTAATTCTTTCCGGAGGTCCGTTCTTAACCTGAAGCACCACTTTAGCTAATGGGACCTCCTGCTGCCGCTGCGCCGCCAGAGCACGATTTCTGTTCTTAGCAGAGTTCTTAACCTGAAGCGTACTTAACCCGAGGTACCACTGTATATTAGGGCTGGCTTGGCAGCAGGGTGGTATTAAATGGCTTGGTCATGTACACAGAAGGGAAGATGGCAGGATCCCCAAAGACGTGCTCTACATAGAGCTGGCTTCAGGCACCAGGTCTGTTGGCAGACCAACTCTGCATTATAAAGATGTCTGCAAACGTAACATGAAGGCTGGCAACATTAACCCCACCATGTGGGAATCCCTTACAGACAACCACAGTGCCAGGAGACAAGACGATTAGGTCATGTATCCACAACACAGGGACCCAGGTGGCGCTGTGGGTTAAATCACACAGCCTGCAACGGAGTGAGCTCCCATTGCTCGGTCCCAGCTCCTGCCCACCTAGCAGTTTGAAAGCACATCAAAGTGCAAGTAGATAAATAGGAACCACTCTGGCGGGAAGGTAAACGGCGTTTCCGTGCGCTGCTCTGGTTTGCCAGAAGCGGCTTAGTCATGCTGGCCACATGACCCGGAAGCTGTACGCCGGCTCTCGGCCAATAAAGCGAGATGAGCGCCGCAACCCCAGAGTCGGACACGACTGGACCTAATGGTCAGGGGTTCCTTTACCTTATCCACAACACTGAACAGAGGAGAAATTACCACAGGGAGGAATGCAGAGATAAGAAATGCCATGGTGCACTTGTTGCAGCAACACCAGACACCTTCATCTGCCCCAGCTGCAATAAAGAGAGTTCTCGGAGAGAGCTTTTGTTGCGGTGGGGGCATGAAGCCATTCCGTATGGTTTGGGGGAAGGGCTTATGGCCACAGCAATTATTGACCAGCTAATGCTGGCCAAATTTGCATGATGCAAATGATTGACAACCCAGCGACCTTTAAATGGATCTGCATGTGATCCAGTTGGTCACTTTTGTCTGGAGCTTCGGATCTCCCGTCCCCCCCTCCCTGGTATACGATTGTGATTGACCTAGCTGTGCCTGTCATGGGGTCGTCTCCGCTTTTGGTAGAGGCCTAGTAGGAATTTTTCCATTTGGCTGATTGGCTGTGCCATTTGGTTTTCGCCTACTACGTAGCAATTAGTCACAACTTGTAAGGTTGGCGGTTAGGCATTGGTTCTGTGGTATGGGAGGGCGGTGCCCTCCAAAAGTGATTATGGTGATGGGAATTCCGTTAAAGGAAGCCAGGGGCTCAACATGCTTGTCTGAACCCGGTGGGTTGCAGGGCCACGCAAGAGCCCCTGTGGACCCCTGGGGAGGGGGAGGCTCTGATTTCACCAGCCTCCATTAACTCTCCCCAGCTAATGGTTTCCCCAATCGCTGGCCAGTGGTCAGCTCTGTCCGGTGGACAGATAGTCTTGCTGACTAGGAGTCAGCCCTGTCCGGTGATTTGTATTTCAATAAAAGTTGTGGCCAAAAATATGCCAAAAACCCAAACCAAAAATTATGTTTCCTGTGTGAGTTATTGGTGGGAATGGCTGGGTGACCTACACACGCAAAGCATGTCTCTCCCAACGGTTTGACTTCACCCAGATGGCACACTCTTCCATTGTCTCCCGAGACAGACGGATGCCAACAACTATATTGGAGCTGACTTGGCAGCAGGTTCGTATTAAATGCAATCAGTTCAACGATTCTTCCCCCTAACACTAATGGGGAAAATCCATTTGGAACTGGCCCTTAGACTCCTAGGGTGCTATTCAACTAAATAAAGGCACCAATGCAAAGATTAGCATGAGCACAATGGGATCCCCCTCTGTTTCCCCACCACATGCAATGCCCCTATTTTCTCTGGTGGGTCAGGGGAACCTGGGTGGAGGAGAGGGGGAGACCGTTCTGTTGCGCAAGAAGAAATCCTTGTGCTGATGGAACGTTCACCTTAGCAGTATGTTAATAATAATAATAATAATTTATTATTTATGCCCCGCCCATCTGGCTGGGTTTCCCCAGCCACTCTGGGTGGCTTCCAACAGAACATTAAAATACAATAATCTATTAAACATTAAAAGCCTCCCTAAACAGGGTTGCCTTCAGATGTCTGGTAGTTGTTGTTCTCTTTGACATCTGAAGGGAGGGCGTTCTACAGGGTGGGCGCCACTACCGAGAAGGCCTCTGTCTGGTTCCCTGTAACTTGGCTTCTCGTAGTGAGGGAACCGCCAGAAGGCCCTCGGCACTGGACCTCAGTGTCCGGGCTGAACGATGGGGGTGGAGACGCTCCTTCAGGTATACTGGACCGAAGCCATTTAGGGCTTTAAAGGTCAGGTTGTTAAATGCAACCCATATTTTTAAAAATTATTAGTAATTTAACCTTTTGGCTCACAAATATTTTGAAAATCTAGGTGAACAGCCATCTCCTAAAGATTTCATCCATAATGATGGGGATTAGAAACTTGCGTGAATCATGACTCTCTAGAAAGTTAAATTATGAAATCTGGAAACACAGCTAATTTGAGCCCAGGATGCAACACTGGCAGATATCAATCCAATGCACCTTCGTACGTCTTGAGGAAGTAGAGAAAGAGGGTGGGGGGAGAGCAAGGAGAGAGAGAGAGAGAGACTCAGATTTCCTTGGCGCTTGTTGTTCTCTCATCTTACTCTTCCGCACGCTCTGAGCTTCTGACAGGATTTCAGAACATGCTTGCGTGGCCACATGGCTGGTTGCCATGGGGACCTGAAGCTCCGCATGTTTTCAGCCCCGGACTGATGGTTTGCATTAAACTCCCATTTCCCGGGGTGGAAAAAAATATATAAAGGTTACAGTGCTGCCGTCTATATGCAAACAGAAGCAGCATTATCCTAATCTCATTCACTCAGGTCATGCCCACGCAATCATTCACCCCCACAGCCCTTCCCTAAACTCTCCCCTCAGAGGCTGCTCTGATTTCTTTCACAAAACAAAGCCAGAGCCTTACGCCAGCAGTTTTCAAAATGTGGAATGGTTTCCCCTTTGAGGAACATGAAATGCCAACCCTATAACAGATGTACTGAAACATAAGCTTTTGCTGACCCCAGCCCACTTTGTCAGATGCAAATCCGTGAAAGTTTATCTATACAGTATATATATAAATGTTCCCATTGCGTGTTTGTCCGAAACACCCTTGCTGCATAACCGCTGGACCAAATCGCATCAAATTAGGACACAGCGTTCCATTACCATGGCATACTAATCTGGCATAATAAAAATTCAGAAAAACCACACCTGTCATACCTAAAATAAAGTTTAAACGCAAAAAACCCGTCACAGCAATTAGATGTCATCAACAAAACAGCACCCTCTAGCGACGGCTATACTGGTACTACAACTACAAAAGCAAAACAATGGCGCAGCTTTTATACATCACAGCAAAACCTCAGAGCTCCGTCGGCCATTTGCAAGCTCGCAAACCGGTAATTGAAAAGGGGGGGGCGAGAAGAGGGTAATTGAAAACGGGGGTGGGGACAGAGAAGGGGCAGACGGAAGTTGAACAGAGGAACTTCTTCAGTTTCACAAAGCCGTGAAAGTTAGGCCAGCACTGTCACCACAGCCCGGGTTGTCGCCTTTAACACCATCAAATGCAGGCCCAGCCCAACCGCCGCCCAGGCCCCTTAGCCACCCCGCCACTGTGAAAGGCAGGCCCCGGCCCTTCTCCACAGCCGCTCACGACAACACTGTCAGAGCCAGCCTGGGCCGCCCACTGACCACTTCCCCACCGCAGCTGCCATGAAAGGCAGGCCGGACACCACCCCCACAGCCGCTGCCGGCCCTCTCCTCTCCTACCACCACCCACAGACGCAGCCATCAACACCACAGCATTCACACACATAGCCACAGCAAGGCGTGGCCGGGTCAGCTAGTTCCATAATAAATATGTCACAGTGCACATGCTATGTACTCAGAAACTCTGGTGAATTCAAGGGTGCTCACTTCCAAAGAAGCAGGGTTAGGACGGTAGCAGTGTCACTCATTAAACTGCCACAAGACACTTTGTTTTTGTTTTTCTGCAAAGTTATTATCAAACCTTTTACTAGCTTTCTCACTTTGATAAGCGACCAGGTTCAGGAATTAACAGGCAGGCAGAGAGCAAGGGTTGAGACAAGCAATTCCTACCGAGTAAGGAAACGTCAAGGAATTTCTGTTTGAAATCTTTTCCAATCAAAGAGGAAGGAGGTCTCGTCTTAC
Source organism: Darevskia mixta (assembly GCA_034641385.1). Lineage (NCBI taxonomy): Eukaryota > Metazoa > Chordata > Lepidosauria > Squamata > Lacertidae > Darevskia > Darevskia mixta. The sequence continues at coordinate 251,229 of JAWWNH010000194.1, forward strand.
CCAGAAAGCACTCCAAGGACGAGGTTGAGAACAAAGAAAGATCCAATAATGATGAGGGGGATAAAGTACAGCCAGTTCCAGGTGGCTCCTAAGGCATCATTGGTCTGAAAAGAAAACACAAAACAAACATTAAGCAAAAAGTTCCAGGGCACTCAGCCTTGGTGTAACAAATGGGGTTATTACATGCCGATGAGCAAGAACTAAGCAGCTAATGGGAAAGTCATTTTTACAAAATGCCTTTCCCATAGCTCACACTCCAGCAATTAAAACGAGAATGCCAAGGGTGGTCAAGCAAGTTTCCACATCTGAAGTCATCAAGAGCATGGGTTAACATAATAATAATAATAATAATAATAATAATAATAATAATAATAATAATAATAATAATAAATTTTATTTATACCCCGCCCTCCCCAGCTGAAACCAGGCTCAGGGCGGCTAACACCAGTAAAAATCACAACAAAATATAAAAGAAACCATTAATTAAAATACAGGTTAAAAAGTCAATTTAAAATTTAAAATACCGCTTCATTTGTCGCCCATAAAACAAAACCAAGGGGAGGAAACCATCAGACTGAGTCTGACCCGAAGGCCAGGTGGAACAGCTCTGTCTTGCAGGCCCTGCGGAAAGATGTCAAATCCCGCAGGGCCCTGGTCTCTTGTGACAGAGTGTTCCACCAAGTTGGGGCCAGTACAGAAAAGGCCCTGGCCCTAGTTGACCCCACTCTAACAGCCTTGTGGCTCGGGACCTCCAACAAGTTGTTATTTGTGGACCTTAAGGTCCTTTGCGGGGCATACCGGGAGAGGCGGTCCTGTAGGTACGAGGGTCCTAGGCCGCATAACATAAGGAGATAGAGTGTGAGATCAAAATGAGATGCTTTTGATTTTCTGGGCATGCACTGCCATGCTGGTTCTCTCTCTCCCCCCCCCCCCACCTGCATTCTTATTATTTTTTTTGCAAGGTCACATGCAGCATAATGCTGTCATTGCTAATTGTGGCTGGCTACTTATGCCCAGAAAAATTGCATTATCCCATCCTGGCTGAAATCTAGAGGAGTTCAGATGCCCAGGAAAGGACAAGTCAATGCGCAAGAGACTGACAGCTTAAAAGGCTTCTGGAAAGATTGCTCAAGACTGTAATATGGTTATTTATTGCCTTTTAATAAGGCCTTGCCCCCTCTCTACTTCCATGCTCTTTCCCAGACCCCATTTGTCCGCTTGGCAGGGAGTCTGCCCATGACGTTGGACAGCACGGTGATGCAGCAGAACGTGACTGTCTGGCGGGGGGGGGGGGCAGCATCAATCTTCCTAAAGCAAACGAAGCTTCTTCTTTTGTTTTCCTTAATGCTAATTAAGCCCTCGTCTTTGACTGGTTCATCAGTACGGTGCTTCAAAATGGTCCAGTGTAGGAGTGAAATGTGAGCCTTCAGTTTAGTCTGTGATTCAATACATTTTTGATCTATAGTGGTTCACGGTTTTGTATTTTATCCTTAGTATCGTTACCGTGACTGTCTGTTGTATTTTCTACTATCCCCTAAAGACTAGCAGAGCTAAGGTTTTTTATAATAATAATAATAATAATAATAATAATAATAATAATAATAACAACAACAACAACAACTTATTATTTATACCCCGCCCATCTGCCTGGGTTTCCCCAGCCACTCTGGGCGGCTTCCAACAGAACATTAAAATGCAATACTCTATTAAACATTAAAACTCTCCCTAAACAGGGCTGCCTTCAGATGTCTTCTAAAGGTCTGGTAGCTGTTTCTCTCTTTGACATCTGGAGGGAGGGCGTTCCACAGGGCGGGTGCCACTACCGAGAAGGCCCTCTGCCTGGTTCCCTGTAGCTTTGCTTCTCGCAGCAAGGGAACCGCCAGAAGGCCCTCGGCACGGGACCTCAGTGTCCGGGCAAAATGATGGGGGTGGAGACACTCCTTCAGGTATCTTTAAGTAGCTTTGGACCCTTGGGTTGTGCCCTTGTTTATGGTCCAGGACCTGCGATTTCACCACCTTCCAACAACTCCAGTTCCTTGTATATCGCTGGCATTTATTTTACTATTGTGAGGCAAACCAAACACAGACCTCTCCTCTTCCCATCCCTTCACAGCAAAGCAGTTAGCCGGAAATAGCACGGTTGCCCTTAAATACAACCGAGAGGAAAGAAAGCCCTGGCATGAAAACTTGGAGGAGGGACAAATGTGCAGGAAGCAGGGGACAATCTTATTCTCCGGCCATCCTATATCTGGGCTGGCCAGAGGCAGGTGCTGGTGTTGGTTCAACTCTTCTTGGTTCCAGGAGCCTCACTTGAGAGGCCTTGCTTTCCTGCTGCACCCAAGAAGCCTACAAAGAACCTTCAGGGAGAAGCCTCCAGCTGGTGATGGCAGAAGGTAGTACTAAGAGGCGAGTCAGAAAGCGTGGCCCTGCCCTTGTTGCCATCCACATTCTCCTGGTTCCTCACCCTCTGGTAGTGTACAGATTTGGAGAACTACCTCTCTTTCAAATCAGAACCAGTGAAGGCAGTGAAGGTCCTGTGTGAGTGCCTGGAGGCGGTTGGAGGATGGATGGCGGCTAACAGATTGAGGTTGAATCCTGACAAGACAGAAGTACTGTTTTTGGGGGACAGGGTGCGAGCGGGTGTGGGGGACTCCCTGGTCCTGGATGGGGTAACTGTGCCCCTGAAGGACCAGGTGTGCAGCCTGGGAGTCATTTTGGACTCACAGCTGTCCATGGAGGTGCAGGTTAACTCTGTGTCCAGGGCGGCTGTCTACCAGCTCCATCTGGTATGCAGGCTGAGACCCTACCTGCCCGCAGACTGTCTCGCCAGAGTGGTGCATGCTCTAGTTATCTCCCGCTTGGACTACTGCAATGCACTCTACGTAGGGCTACCTTTGAAGGTGACCCGGAAACTGCAATTAATCCAGAATGCGGCAGCTAGACGGGTGACTGGGAGTGGCCGCCAGGACCACATAACACCGGTCCTGAGAGAACTACATTGGCTCCCAGTACGTTTCCGAGCACAATTCAAAGTGTTGGTGCTGACCTTGAAAGCCCTAAACGGCCTCGGTCCTGTAAACCTGAAGGAGCGTCTCCACCCCCACCGTTCAGCCCGGACACTGAGATCCAGCGCCGAGGGCCTTCTGGCGGTTCCCTCACTGCGAGAAGCAAAGCTACAGGGAACCAGGCAGAAGGCCTTCTCGGTAGTGGCGCCCGCCCTGTGGAACGCCCTCCCATCAGAGGTTAAAGGGATCAACAACTACATGACATTTAGAAAACACCTGAAGGCAGCCCTGTTCAGGGAAGTTTTTAATCTGTGATGTGTTAATGTATTTTAATGTTTGCTGGAAGCCGCCCAGAGTGGCTGGGGAGACCCAGCCAGATGGGTGGGGTACAAATAATAAATTATTATTATTATTATTATTATTATTATTGTTGTTGTTGTTGTTGTTGTTGTTGTTGTTGTTGTTGTTATTGTTATTGTTATTGTTATTATTATTATTACTAAAGAGGAAGAAGAAACTTGCTGTTGTGTTGCTATTTTCTTTTTCTCGCTCTCCATGGTGCTGAAGGTTGATGTGCAAGCAAGCAGATGGGTGTTTACTGGAGCACCCATCCAAACCACAGCTGCCACAACCGCCCTACGGCTTATGGCCACAAAATGGCTCTTCCTAGGTATCCTTTGCAAACCAGTCCTTGGGATCATCTCCAGCACAGGCTGCTTCTGGCTTGGCAGAACAAACAATGACATGGATCAATGCCACCAACCAAACCTTTAACTGCCGTCATCTCTAGCTTTTCTCCTGAGTCTTGTTGAGAAAGTGACACACAAATGGGGAGTGGGGGGGGAGAACCATCACGACAGATGGTGAAAACAGCTTGGAGGCGGCTGCACACACCTGCATAGGGAAAGCAGTCTCAACTGCCAGCAATTCAAGGCCTGATGCACTAGCGACATGTCCCTGCCCACCCCCACCCCCCGCCCAATGATGAACCTGCCTAACTGGGGGTGCTGCTTCCTCCTCCTCAAGTAAATTGTCACACATGGCAATTATCACGTTATTGCTCAGAAAGGAGGGTGGAGGGAAGAGACCAAGCAGAGGGGAAGGGAAGGGGTGTGCTGGTCCCGTGGGTTACCCGAAAAGCGAGGTCCAAGTCCGGTCCGTGGTCAGAGGTGCAACGTAAAGGCAGTCCGTAGTCACTGAAGCTGGGTGCAGGGCAGGGAGTCAGGCAAAGTCAGGAACAGGTAGGCAAGCAGGGAACCAGGGCGGGTCAGGAGCTCAGGCAGGAAAGCAGGACAGGTTTCAAGCAGGAACACTAGCAGGAACTGGCGACCAACAATGTTGCTCCTGCAACTTGGGGCTGGCCGGCTTTTATGTGCCCCGAGGCATAGGGCGGCCCCGATCCTCTGGTGACTTGCCTCTCCTGGCTTGGAGGCGAGCACTCCTCCTGCGGGAACTCAGTTCCCTTCGCCTCTCTGCCCTTCGCCTCTGCAGCTCAGGAGAGGCTGGAGGGTTACCGGACCCAGAGGCAACCTCAGCTTCCCCTGACGGGGCTGGGAGTGGAGCACCTGCAGGCAATGGGTCCTCCACCCCATCAGGAGCCAGAGCAGACTCAGCAGATGCCTGCACCTGAGGATCCAGCACAGGTGAGGACCCTTCAGACTCAAGCCCTAGCCCTGGCTGATTCTGGAGGCGGGGAATCCTGTGCAGGCTGGGATCCCTCAGGTTCAGCATCTGAGTCTGAATCCCAGGCCATCACAAGGGGTTAGAAAGCAAAAAATGCTTTTGCATGCACTCCCCCATCACCGGGAGCTCTGACAGCCCCCCACAAGGCTGATTCTCTCCATCTGGGTGTAAAAACAGAGGACTTCTGGGGTAACAGCAGTGTCAGGGCCAGGTTGGACGACGGATGGTTGTGTCCAAATCTAGATATCCCTCCAGTTGAGACTCTTTGGGCTCAGCTGTTAATAGCATGGAGGCAGCGGTGGAGCTGCTGTTGATAGCATGGAGGTGGCGGGGTATGGAGGGTGCCCTCCCAGGCACAGGATAGCCACTCGGGTGCATGCACGCGCGCACACGCACACACACACACACAGTTTCCTTGTTATATTTCCAGCTATAGGATTGACTTGTGGGAGTACGTGTATTTCAAAATGTCAGTCACTGAAGCACAGGAGTTTGGTGTATGGTGGTGGGGAGAGAAATGGAGGGGGTCACTAGGGCAGGAGCAGTCAACAACCTATAGCAGCTTTTGCCAACCTTGTGCCCTCTAGATGCTGTTGGACTACAAACTCCATCAGCCCCAGCCAGCTCATATGTTCCTGGACATGCTTTATAACACTAGCAAACTGGAAACAGGACCTCACTGATGGAAGATAACTCCACTCGGTTGGAACAGAATTTAGTAAATGCTATGAGAACATTGTCCCTTCTTTTAGCCAAACACACCAGCAGAATTTCAATACTTTTTTTTTAATGGCATCAGAATCCAAATTTGAAACCTCAGCCAGTTTCAAAAATTGGCAAAAATTTAATTTCAGCTCTGGGCTATGGCTTCTAACAATAGCCTGAGCACTTTGCACATGGCAAAGCCTTTATTTATCCCCTGTTGAAATAAAATATAACTAATTGGCTCAACAGTAGAGCCACTTCTGCTTCTTGGCTGCCTAAGATAGAGCTAGCTTTGCCAGAGCATATCATCCAAGCTCTGTAAGAAGATTTGTACTATTACCACTTGGTTCTCAAAAGATTCTGAAAAAACAAAATCTTGGGCACCATAAGGGGAACTGTGGGGCATTAAGCCAACCAGAAAAAAAAATATATAATTCCATTTAGTAGAGGCTTCTTAATGCGCCCCATTAAGACTTAGCTATCCAGCCTGATGGTGCTCTGCAGCTCATTTTATGTGATTTCCATCAAATCATTGCATAATACTAATCATTTCCAGGAAAGACAGATCTAGCCACAGAATTCATCAGACCATTTATAATGACTCACATAAGGATTATGACCCTTATTCCATGGTTAAAAGATGCTACCTGTGAGTACAGGGGGCCTTTGAGGCTCAACAGCAAGAAGACTCTTCTTCCTTCTTTTGCCTAGTGAAGTTCCCTGCTGTTGGGAAGGGGGAACCGAACCTTCTCCTTTTCCATTATTACCATTTAGACTTCTTACCCTCTCAGGTCCCAGGGTGGACTGCCAAATTTTAAAATACAGTATTAAAAACCTCTGGAATAAATTACAGCCCTGAGATAAGCATAGAATCATAGAATCATAGAGTTGGAAGAGACCACAAGGGCCATCCAGTCCAACCCCCTGCCAAGCAGGAAACACCATCAAAGCATTCCTGACAGGTGGCTGTCAAGCCTCTGCTTAAAGACCTTCGAAGAAGGAGACTCCACCACACTCCTTGGCAGCAAATTCCACTGTCGAACAGCTCTTACTGTCAGGAAGTTCTTCCTAATGTTTAGGTGGAATCTTCTTTCTTGTAGTTTGTAGTAGCAGAAACACTATTTTCAAGCTTAACTGCTTGGGTGGGGGTGAGGTGGAATGTGTGCATGTGTGTGTGTATGTGGTTGTGTTGTATGTGTACGTGTGTGCATGGTTGGGATGAGTGTGTGTGATCGCCATAAGGAAGAAGAAGAGGAGGAGGAGAAGAAGAGTTTGGACTTGATATCCTGCCTTTCACTCCCCTTAAGGAGTCTCAAAGCGGCTCACAAGCTCCTTTCCCTTCCTCCCCCACAACAAACACTCTGTGAGGTGAGTGCAGGCTGAGAGACTTCAGAGAAATGTGACTAGCCCAAGGTCACCCAGCAGCTGCATGTGGAGGAGCAGGGAAGCTAACCCGGTTCACCAGATTACGAGTCCACTGCTCTTAACCACTGCACCACGCTGGCTCTCGAGTTTCTATGGCCTCCAAATGTACAGCAGCAATCTGAGCTGGCTAGCTTTTTTTTCCTGTGAGGGAAAGCTACCAATTTCCTTAATTAAGCATTGTTGAAACCCTCTCTGCATAGTGGAGGGGTACGAGAAACTGATAGCTGTAATGAAGCACAACCTTAAATTCATGAGAACAAATTGAAGAGCCACAAAAGAAAGAGGGAGTTTGACTGGAGGTGCCAATGTCAAGATGAATTTGGGAAGAGGTGGTCTAAACCAGACGACTCTGGGGTTGCGGCATTCATCTTGCTTTACTGGCCGAGGGAGCCGGCGTACAGCTTCCGGGTCATGTGGCCAGCATGAGTAAGTTGCTCCTGGCGAACCAGAACAGTGCACGGAAACACCGTTTACTTTCCCACCAGAGCGGTACCTATTTATCTACTTGCACTTTGACGTGCTTTTGAACTGCTAGGTTGGCAGGAGCTGGGACTGAGCAATGGGAGCTCACCCCGTCATGGGGATTCGAACCGCCGACCTTCTGATCGGCAAGCCCTAGGCTCTGTGGTTTAACCCACTGTGCCACCAGCGTCCTCGCTCCCTGGTAAAAGGTAAAGGGACCCCTGATCATTAGGTCCAGTCGTGTCCGACTCTGGGGTTGCGCCGCTCATCTCGCTTTATTGGCCGAGAGCCGGCGTACAGCTTCCAGGTCATGTGGCCAGCATGACAAAGCCGCTTCTGGTGAACCAGAACAGCGCACAGAAACACCATTTACTTTCCCACCGGAGCGGTACCTATTTATCTACTTGCACTTTGACGTGCTTTCGAACTGCTAGGTTGGCAGGAGCTGGGACCGAGCAACGGGAGCTCACCCCATCACAGGGATTCGAACCGCCGACCTTCTGATCGGCAAGCCCTAGGCTCTGTGGTTTAACCCACTGTGCCACCCGCGTCCTCGCTCCCTGGTAACATCTAGTAAAAGAATACGACCTCTTCTCAATCTGGGTTTCCAGGCAATCTCCTGCAGATGACAGCTGCAAGTGAAATGAAGGGTAGGGCAGGGACCACAAATCTTTTATTAGGCATTACCAGGGAGATGGAAAACAAGGGATGGCTAAGCTCATAATATCCACTTTGGTCTTCGGAAGGAAGTGGGGAAAGTGTTGACGGCACAGTCTCACAGAAGTATTTTAGGTTTTGCTGCCCCGGGCAAACACTTGTCAGCTTGTTTCAGAAACTGGTCACAAATTAAAAGTCTCCTAGGAGAACTCTCTATCTCTCTCTTGCAAAATAAAAAATAAAAAAAATTCCTGAGACAGATCAAAATAGACTTGTAGTGCTGTTGTGCTGTGTTATAATGCCTTAGACCCTGAGATCAATAACATTCCATTCATTTTACATTATGGGCTAGCTATGCAGATTTAAAAAAAACTAAGATCATGGCCACTGATCCCATCACCTCCTGGCAAATAGAAGGGGAGGAAATGGAGGCAGTGAAAGATTTCACTTTCTTGGGTTCCATGATCACTGCAGATGGTGACAGCAGTCACGAAATTAGAAGACGCCTGCTTCTTGGGAGAAAAGCAATGACAAACCTAGACAGCATCTTAAAAAGCAAAGACATCACCTTGCCAACAAAGGTCCGTATACTTAAAGCTATGGTTTTCCCAGTAGTAATGTACGGAAGTGAGAGCTGGACCATAAAGAAGGCTGATCGCTGAAGAATTGATGCTTTTGAATTATGGTGCTGGAGGAGACTCTTGAGAGTCCCATGGACTGCAAGAAGATCAAACCTATCGATTCTTAAGGAAATGAGCCCTGAGTGCTCACTGGAAGGACAGATCCTGAAGCTGAGGCTCCAATACTTTGGCCACCTCATGAGAAGAGAAGACTCCCTGGAAAAGACCCTGATGTTGGGAAAGATGGAGGGCACAAGGAGAAGGGGACGACAGAGGACGAGATGGTTGGACAGTGTTCTCTAAGCGACCAACCTGAGTCTGACCAAACTGCGGGAGGCAGTGGAAGACAGGAGTGCCTGGCGTGCTCTGGTCCATGGGGTCACAAAGAGTCGGACATGACTAAATGACTAAACAACAACAACAACAACATGCGGATTTACACCCCAAACCTGGAGAATATGGGTTTCAGTAGCATCGCCAGTTAATAACAATCTCCGCGTCTGCTCTGTGTGCCACCCCTCTCCCCATCCCCAGCTGCATTCTCAGGCTGGACTCCAACTCTCCTGCTGTTATTGGTGGAGTCAGCATTGAGATACCGGTACTTGTACATTCTGGGCATAGATGCTGCTGAGAGTGCTGGATTTGCACAGAAAAAGCTGCAAAGGAAATCAAGGCTGCTGCTGGTGGGGGTTTGTGTGTGTGTGTTTTAAAGTTTTTGGCACTTACAACAGAGGGTGTTGATTAAATTTTCATACCTACCTTGACAAACTGAACAGAGAGGGGAGGGGAGGAAAGACACAAGCAATGGGATTATTTTGCAAATGTTGCCAGCTCAAAAACTTTCAGGGCACAGTTCCCGCAGCTCACACAACCTCTCTGCATGCTCTAATAATTCAAACGCACACTCCAGATCCCTTGGGACCACGTCACTTTCTCATCCTTTAAATCTCTTGTTTTTATTTGCACTTATTATTATTTTCGGTTTTTTTGCGGGGAATATTCACACAGCCACTGGAATCAGCAGTGTAAGCTACTGCCTGGTATCACAAAAGAGGGGTTACCCCAGAAGGATGGCAAGAAACATCACTAAGCAGCAGAATACAATGAAAGACTATGAAAAATGTGCATATTGTGTATCTGCCAAAACAGTAACATCATACTGATATCCTTCCAAAGCTGCAAGAGACTTCCGGTCTAGCGCTTGAGCCAGCCGGCTGGGTTTCCGTCGTGCGCGGCGGGACCGGCTGAAGACGGCCCGAGGGTACCGTTCCCGCGAAACGGACCCTCCTAAAACTTCGGGCAGGGCGGCCCGAAGACGTGGGGAGTCGGCGGGCGCTCGAACGAGCTCCCCCCCCTTCGGAAGACCCGAGTTTGGGTCTCAGAAGGGGAAGCGGGTTGAGCTCGGAGCGCTGTGACTCCATGAACGACCGTCTTCAGCGATGCGGCGCAGCGGGCAGCACAGAGCGCTAGATTCCTCCTCCAAAATTAAAGCAATCGTGAGTACAAGGATTTGATTAAGCAATTGGACTATTTGGACAAAAAGCCGGCGATTTAAAACACGGAGGTCGGTCCCGGCTGCTGGGGAGTAAGGAACAGGAGACATTGTAACCGAGGCAATGGTGAACTTTGTGACAGGGGAAAGCTTCTGTTACAAGTTTTTAATGTAACCCCTTTTCTAAATACTCGGAGAAGATTTGGCTGAAACATAAAGGATTTTTGGAATTAATATGGTGAATTTGTGAACTTTTAAAAGATGCACCTGGCTATGGAAATACGGGAAGATTTCAATGCAAAAGTGGACGAACTCAGAGACTTAATTATAAAGTATTTCCAAGTGAGGAGCAACATACAAGAGGAATGCATTCCTAAGCATGAGCAGGAGGAGGAGGAGGAGGAATATGAGATAGTGGAAAATCCCACACCACTGACTGTGAGAAAGTATAGAAGAAATGCCAGGAGAAAGAGGATACGCCGGAAGCGTGAGTGTCAACAACGGATGAAAACCTGCAGGAAAAAACATGAGAGAAGCTGGAATGACAGCAAACAAGAGAGACAAGAACAAGGCAAAGAGCTGCAGGGAAGAGAAGATGATGGAATGACAGGCCTTTGCAGGCTGGACACTGAGTGGGTCTGGGTTGCGGACAAGGAGGGAGTGGGGTAAAGAAGATCTAAATTTGGAAAAATGCTCTGACTCTTTATATGGTTAAAGACATGGTCTGAATATGGAATTGCATGGAAGTAATATAATATTATGGAATAAAATTGTTAGCAGTAGTATAAGTCAGGTCTGATTCGAGTAAAGGGAGAGGGGGGAATTAATTAAGATTAGATATTGAATAGAAGCAGAGGATGGCTAAGGTTGATTTATAATTGATAAAGTATGATCAAAACTTTTTTAAGATAGAACAACTAAGATGTTAATGAAGATAAGATATGATAGTATAACTATGATGTGAATGATGATAAAGAATCCTGAGGATTAGACGAAATGATGTAACCAGTTTAAGGGAAATGGGGAAGTCCTAATTAATACCTGTATTTGTATTAGAATCCTGCACAGGAAAGTGTGAAGGGACCAGGCAAGATAAAGGAAGATAGATTAAGGTTAAACATTTAATGAATTGTATGCCTCTGTGAGAGGGGGGTGTTGAATTGTATATGGGAGCCCCCGAGTGAGAGAGGGGGCACCCAAGAGTGTTTAACGAAGATGTTGAAGGCCGAAAAAAATTGTAAAACCAAATAAAGATTATTTAAAAAAAAAAAAAAAAAGAATATGCTCCTACCGGTAGGAAGTCCTACTGGATATGATCTAGTTGAGATACCTGAATTGTAGGGAGTTGGACTAGACGTCCCTCAGGGTCCCTTCCAACTCAATAATAATAATAATAATAATAATAATAATAATAATATAATTTATTATTTATACCCCGCCCTTACTGTCAGGAAGTCCAAGAAGAGCTGTTCGACAGTGGAATTTGCTGCCAAGGAGTGTGGTGGAGTCTCCTTCTTTGGAGGTCTTTAAGCAGAGGCTTGACAGCCACCTGTCAGGAATGATTTGATGGTGTTTCCTGCTTGGCAGGGGTTTGGACTGGATGGCCCTTGTGGTCTCTTCCAACTCTAGGATTCTATGATTCTATGATTCTATGCTTATCTCAGGGCTGTAATTTCTTCCAGAGGTTTTTAATACTGTATTTTAAAATTTGGCAGTCCACCCTGGGACCTGAGAGGGTAAGAAGTCTAAATGGTAATAATGGAAAAGGAGAAGGTTCGGTTCCCCCTTCCCAACAGCAGGGAACTTCACTAGGCAAAAGAAGGAAGAAGAGTCTTCTTGCTGTTGAGCCTCAAAGGCCCCCTGTACTCACAGGTAGCATCTTTTAACCATGGAATAAGGGTCATAATCCTTATGTGAGTCATTATAAATGGTCTGATGAATTCTGTGGCTAGATCTGTCTTCTATGATTCTATGATTCTATGATTGGAGAATTCGTAGCTGATGGATGGATCACGGGATCTGCATGCGGAAGATCCCAGGTTCAGTCCTAAGTATCTCAAGTAAAAGGATGTCAGGTGTTAGGACTGGGAAAAGGTCTCAGACCTTGGAAAGTCACTTCCGGACAAGAGTAGACCATACCAGATGCGATGGCTCAATGGTCACCATACAATAAGATGGCTTCGCAGGGAGCTATAATTGTTAAATAGGTTGGAAACCAATTAAAAGCTGTATGTACGTAGGTGTGCGTGCAAGCCCATATGCCTTGAGGGTAGATTGAGAGGAGAGGAAGTTTGGATTCAAGTGACTCACACATGCCTCATATATGTGGGCCAAACTTTTCTCCCCGCAACAGCTACTGCCTGCTTCTAAGCGCTGGAATCTTTAAGTGGCAAATCCACCCCTGATAGCATCATCACGAGGTAGGCAAAAAAGGACACCAAAATCCACCCATTGTCCAAGGAAGAGAGTGGGAGAGTATTAAATGTAAGGTTTAAGTGCTGTAACGGATACAGAGTGATTTCATGAGACATTAAAAGTTCCTATTTTCCCCGGGACTTTAATTTGGGTGCAAACCTATTCCTCGCTTTAACAACATCCACACAAATGGCATGAGCAAGAAAAATGGAGTCCCAGAGTCTGGAACCATTTGCCTTATTGCATGCTGCATGTTCAGGGCCCTAATCTCTCAAAACCGATAGGCTGTTGTTGCAACGTAGATCCAAACCACTGCTGTGAATCACATGCATGTTGTTCTCCGTATGTTGACAAGAAGGCATCCATCTCTACAGCCCTTGTGCAAATGATACCACCAGGTCTTTTATCCTAGCATACCGCCACCAAGCGTCTTAGAATGCAGAAAGACCTCCCTTTTTCACTCTTCTTCACATGCTGTTGTTGCTGCTCCCACTATTACCCAGTAAAGAAGGGTGCCTTGGAGAGTTGGAGAGCTAGCAGGGCACATGGTTTGAGGTGGAGTTCAGGGAGAGACGGCAGGGAGAGCTGGCTCTGAAAATACTCGAGGCTGCAATCTTAAATCCACTTACATGGGAGCTGCTGTTGGCATCCATCTGTCTCGAGAGACAATGAAGCACATCTCCGGTGGTGAAATCAAACCACTGTATAAGCAGTACCGAAGTGCCCTCCCATGGGTATAAGCCTGGGCAGTGTCTATGGGGGTCCTGGATTGCCCAGATGACAAGACACATGCCCCTCGGCCTTGCTGATGTGGTCCAAAGGAAAGCAGAGTAATATGTTTGTCATCACCTGGGTGGCAGGTGGAAGGAAGGTATACAAGGCATCACTCAACCACCTTAGGGACTCTGTTCCAGATTTGTATAGGGTTTACTCCTTAGCTTTTCTCCTCCCAAAGCTGTCCCACAAGGCAGCAAAAGTTTGGGATCAGAGTTCTCCTAGATGGGCTACTTTCCTGGGCTGATGAGCCCCATCTGCCACTCACTTCCCTCTAGGATGTGCAGAAACTGACTTCTCGACTGTTGGACCCAATATTGGTCTTGTCTGCTCAATTCGCCAAAGCCTGTCTTCACATGCAGGTAAAAGGTAAAGGTCCCCTGGACGGTTAAGTCCAGTCAAAGGCAACTATGGGGTTTTCAGCACTTATCTCGCTTTCAGGCCGAGGGAGCCGGTGTTTGTCCACAGACAGCTTTCCAGGTCATGTGGTCAGCAGGACTAAACCGCTTCTGGCACAACAGGACACCGTGACAGAAACCAGAGTGCATCACGGCTTCCGGTCGGCGCGCCGGAGGGGAAGGTCGGGGGACATGTCGCTGCTGACATTCCCCGACCCGACCGGCTTAAAGGGGTGCTTACGACAGCGACGCAGCCCCCAAAACTCCCGGGAGTTTTGATCCCGGGACCTTAGGTCCGGCTGCAGCTCGGGACGTCGACCCAACTCCCATGGTGGCCACAGTAGAGGCCGCCGTGTGTGACGCGGGGCGACGGAGCTCCACGGACCGCCATTGCCCGTCGGGTTGAAGCTGCGAGCCCTTCCCCCCTGAGCGCGCTGATTCCTCCGAAAATGAATAGATTGGACAATCTAAACGTGAGTACTAAGAGAGTACTGAAGAATTTGGATTAATTTGGTGAAGTACGGGGATGCAATTTACGGAGGTCCGTCCCTTGCTACTGTGGCACTAAATCAGGAACTTTATTGCCGATGCGGCTGCAATGTAACGGAATTTGACAATGCAACAGAGATTCGATCCTTCTGACACCCCTGATCGGGGGGGCAACTAACTATCACTTTTGACAGCTAGAGGATTTGAATCGGACCTGCTGGATTCTACTGTGGAAATTTGGATTTTGAACTTGGATCTGGTTCGGTTTGGAATACTGCACAGCTATGTCTTTGAAAATGGAGGATGATTTTGAACGTGGAGGCTGGAAGAGAGTCCTTGAAAAAATCTGGGAACTAAGATTGGAGTTCCAAGCAGAGACTGAAAGACTGAGAGGAGCTGTAAACAACACTGATGTCATGCCAGCTGCACAATGGAAGGAAGGGGGTGAAATTCCCCCCAAGGCCAAGGGTAAGCCTCGCCACAGGAAGAATCTTTCTCGGCGCAAGATATTTCGACTGAAGAGGAGGACTAAAAAAGCGACATCTACAAAGGACAATTCTTTCCGATGCCAGAGGATTTTAAAGAAGAAAAAGACTTTGTTCAAAAACTGGGAACAGAAGCAGCCGAGAAGTCAAAGAGAAGGTAAAGTCCAAGTGCAAGCAAGCACTTGGACGTGGACTGGGGAAAGGCGAGGGCAGGGCTGAATGGTGCAGGTGGGTTACCTGGGATTGATTATATATTTGGATTTTGAACATTCTTGTCGGACATGGCTTAGAGTTTGGATTATGTTAGGGCCTCTCGAAGTTAGGAGCCTGAAGATTAAGGGGAGTCAGAAGGAAACTTATAGATGATATGGGAGGAAGACGCTGAGGTGAGAATTAAAAGATGTTGTGTAATAAGAAATGATATTACATATGAGCTAGAATTATGTTTTGTAACTAAGTTTAAGATATGTTTATTGTATCCATGTACCTGAATTGAAGAAATATATTGTTTAATGCAGCCACTAGGGAGGTGCGGAGGAAGTCACTATGATTATGTTATGTTACCAAGATTGGTCTACCCGGGAAGAGGGTTAGGCCGAAGCCAGATAATGATTTGTTTGAGGTCAGGGGAAATAATGAATGGGTTTACCTCTGTGAGAGGGAGGGTAAGATTAAATAACCCCTCATGGTGAGAGGTGGGGAGTGATGAATCCTGACCGAAATGTATTATTGTATGCTTATAAAATGGCAAAATTAATAAAAATTATTAAAAATAAAAAAAAGAAAGAAACCAGAGTGCATGGAACCGCCATTTACCTTCACGCCACAGCGGTACCTATTTATCTACTTGCACTGGCATGCTTCCGAACTGCTAGCTTGGCAGGAGCTGGGACAGAGAAACGGGAGCTCACCCCGTCGCAGGGATTCGAACCGCCAACCTTCTGATTGGCAAGTCCAAGAGGCTCAGTGGTTTAGACCACAATGCCACCCGCATGGGAAGTTCCTGACTCACCAAGGGATTGAGCCCCATCGGCTGTCCTCACCTGGTTTAGCTGGCCAGTTGAAGCTGTTTCCCAGGATGTGGCCGCTGTCACATGCTGACAGCTTCTAGGAGCCACAGGTGAGAGCTGAGTGCAGAGCGGGGACCAAAGGTGGACAAAAAAGGAGCACAATGTGTCCCCCAAGAGAGGTGTTACACTCCATACACCCCGTTCAGTGAGACTTACTTCCGATTACAGTCAGGATTGCAGCCCCAGACTGTGTACACACTAAAATGTGCTTTCAGTGTGCTTTGAAGGTACCGTATTTTTCGCTCTATAAGGCGCACCTGACCATAGGACGCACCTAGTTTTTAGAGGGGAAAAGCCCCAATTTTTTGAGGATCAGCTCACATTTCTGCAGCTTCTTTTGCAAAGGAGAAAAGCCCCCTTTTTTGAGGATCAGCTCAAAGTTGTTGAGCTTACTTTGCAAAGGGAAAAACCCCTGTTTTATGGGGCTTAACTCACAGTTCTGCAGCTTCAGGAAGCCATTTCTACAGTTTCCAGACAGATAATCTAATCAGCCTGTTACATGTCGCTGGGGAAACAGCCTCCCTCTGCAAGGGGGCGGGGCTGGAATCTCTCTCCCTTATCTCTCTCCCCGATCGTTTGCTGAGCAGCTGCTCAGCGGACTTCCTTTCAACACCCCCTTCTCTCTCTCTCTCTCTCTCTCTCTCTCTCTTTTTTAAAAAGCACGATCTGCTTTTGCCCCTGGGCAGTTCAGCTCCAGGGACCACACATTTGCTCCATAAGACGCACAGACATTTCCCCTTACTTTTTAGGAGGAAAAAAGTGCGTCTTATGGAGCGAAAAATACGGTATATGGTATATGAAAAGTCAGTGCACAGTGAGCAGGAGTATACTCTCCCCCCTCTAGTAATCCCAGCTCATTATCAGCTTTCCGCAAGTTTCTCAGGCCATTTAGCTCATTGCAGCTGAGAAGCCATCCTCTTGAACTTTCCATCCCGGTGTCAGACTGCCTGTGAACAAGGATTAATCTTCCTTAATCCACTTTGCCTGCCCTCTTTTTGTTTCAAATGTCTACATCTCCAGCTTCCCTGAGCAAGCATGGATTCAATTAAGTCTCGGAACTGTTGCTCTGAGATTTGCAACCACAGTCCCAGAGGACCTCAGTGCAGTCCTGGAAAAGCCAAAGGCTGTGCCAGGCCAATAACAGCAAAAGGCTCCTGGAGAGAAGAACCTTCTCTTTCAACATCAAAGGGCGGCTGCCAGAAAAGGGGAAATGCAACACAACATTCCCTTTCTTTTCCTGCCAAAGTGCAGAGAGAAAAACGACCAGGGACAGAAGCAGGGACAAACTGAAACCCTGATCCTAACTGCAGAAATCTCAGCAGTACCTTTTAAAATACGGGACCGCCTCTCCTGGTATGCCCCACAGAGGACTTTAAGGTCCACGAATAACAACAGCTTAAGGGTCCCGGGACCCAAAGAAGCCAGATTATCCTCCACAAGGGCCAGGGCTTTCTCAGTGTTGGCTCCGACCTGGTGGAATGCTCTGTCCCACGAGACTAGGGCCCTGTGGGACCTGATCTCCTTCCGCAGGGCCTGTAAGACAGAGTTATTCCACCTGGCCTTCAATCTAGCCTCATCCCCTATTCCTCTTCCCCCTTCCCTTTTTTCTGAAGAAACCCTTCTGGGTCCCCACATTAAAATTCTTCCCTGGTCTCCCTACTGGCCTAGCAAGACTAACTAGTGAGCCCTGGTGATCCCACTGATGTTTGTTTTTATGCTGTTTTTAAAGTTGGTTTTAATCATTGTTTTGTATTTGTTGTTAGCTGCCCTGAGCCCGGGTTTTGCACTGGGAAGGGCGGGGTATAAATAAAATTTTACTATTATTATTATTAATTATTATTATTATTATCAAAAAGGTGTGCACAGTGGCGGAGCTTCATGCTCCGGCACCGGGGGGCAGGGAGCAGGCGGGGGCGGGGCCGACATGCGTCCGGGGGCATGGCACGCTGCTCGCAGGGGCGTGATGCGTTTCCTGGGGGGCGTGACGGCACCCAGCGCGGGTGGGGGGGCAGCCACGATGGCACCCGACCAGGATCGTGCTGCCGGGGGCAGTGCGCTCCCCCTGCACCCTTCCTCCGCCAGTGGGTGTGCATTTCTTCCGCCTCCTCACTGACATGGTGCAACAAACATTGATGTGAACGAAATGTGTACCTACACCTTGTCTGTTATCTGAGGACTTACACATGGAACAAAATGAATAGCAAATCCTCCATCGGTTTTTCGCAAAGCAAGAATGCAGACTAAGCAGACCTTTTCAGCTGGCTTGAAATAAGGTAAAGGTAAAGGGACCCCTGACCATTAGGTCCAGTCGTGACCGACTCTGGGGTTGCGGCGCTCATCTCGCTTTATTGGCCAAGGGAGCCGGCGTACAGCTTCCAGGTCATGTGGCCAGCATGACAAAGCCGCTTCTGGCGAACCAGAGCAGCGCACGGAAACGCCGTTTACCTTCCTGCTGCAGCGGTACCTATTGATCTACTTGCACTTTGACGTGCTTTCGAACTGCTAGGTTGGCAGGAGCAACGGGAGCTCACCCCGTCGCAGGGATTTGAACCACCAACCTTCTGATTGGCAAGCCCTAGGCTCTGTGGTTTAACCCACAGCGCCACCCGCGTCCCACTGGCTTGAAATATATTTACGTATTTTGCTTGTGTTCTACAAGTAAGACCTGGGAGAGTAAAATCTACAGTTACGTGTAATCAACCTTGTGAAAATGGGACTTCTAAGGTAAATTGTGAAACTATCCCCCTTCTTAAAAGAAAAAAGAAAAAAGGTTGGTGTGTGCAATGACACTAGCTATCATGGTGCAACTCATAGCTTTGGCTTGCTCACGTACCAATATGCAGGCTTGCAAATAATTACCCGGCTAGTCAAGTTAAGTGAGAATGGCCTTCAGACAATAAGGCAGGGTTTTAAAAAAATAAGAAGGCAATTGAGTCTTCCCCCTTATGCCCACCAGTGTGTTACAAATAACTAACATATGTTGCCCAATTTAAAATAAAATAAAATTGTGGTGAACTAATCCACATAATGTGAATGTACCGTTTCCTTTTATATAAAGCAAGTGGGCATAATCTAGTCAAAATTCACTTTTAAGCACCATTGATTTAAATGGAAGTGTTAAAACATGTGCTTAAGAATCACCTGTGGATATACAAATTGCATTTAAAAGTGCTTAAATTTGGCTGGATTGCTCTCTCTCTCTATATATATAAAACTGCACATTTAGATACTTATTATATAATGAAAGCTTTTAGGCTTTAATCCTATGCTTGCTTGGGAGTCATCTGCAATTTACTGGAACCGACTTTCAAATAAGCATGTATTTGGGCTGCAGATTTTATCCTAGAAGGAAATATGCACATACACAAGCATCAAGACTCAAGCATGACATTCACTTGCCCATGGGATGATGTGGGCATTTGCTCTGGTTGTCAGGTCTGCAGGGCACACCATGTCCTGCCATATACAGATGTGCATTTAATCTTAAGGAAGGTTAAGGTAAAGGTACCCCTGACCGTTAGGTCCAGTCACGAACGACTCTGGGGTTGCGTGCTCATCTCGCTCTATAGGCCGAGGGAGCCGGCGTTTGTCCGCAGACAGCTTCCGGATCATGTGGCCAGCATGACTAAGCTGCTTCTGGCGAACCAGAGCAGTGCACGGAAACGCCGTTTACCTTCCCGCCGGTGTGGTACCTATTTATCTACTTGCACTGGCGTGCTTTCGAACTGCTAGGTTGGCAGGAGCAGGGACAGAGCAATGGGAGCTCACCCTGTCACGGGGATTCGAACCGCCGACCTTCTGATCAGCAAGCCCTAGGCTCAGTGGTTTAGACCACAGCACCACCCATGTCCTGCATTTAATCTTACCAGCCTGCAATTCCATATGTTAAAATACAACGATGACCTGTTACTGGCATGACCTGCCTAGATAGTCACAACCTGCTACTGCCTTCAAGTTGGTAAAGAACAACAACAACAGGTTTGATGGAAAAATCTAGGAACCAAGAATCTAGAGTTGTGATTGGCGCAAGTGGGCCCGCTATGGGTAGGTTTGCCTCAGGCGAACCAATGTTACACGTTTTATTACTCATGGATGATAAGGCTTTGTAACTTGAACAATGACTCATATTCCCAATCAAGCTGTAAGCTGAAAAGCATAAAAACCATCACTGTCACAGAGCAGTTGGGGATTCAGTCCACAGTTCCAAAAAGGAGCCGGTGGGCTGGTTCCTGCTTCCATTTACTGTGATGCTATTGTTAATCTGGACTTCACACAGGGATTAGGACCCAAATGATGCCAGCCTTTACTACAGACTGGCGGGTAGGCTCAGAGCTACCTCATTCTGAGGTCACAAAAGAAACTTGGAATTTCTTGTTGTTTAGTCGTGTCCGACTCTTCGTGACCCCATGGACCAGAGCACGCCAAGCACTCCTGTCTTCCACTGCCTCCCGCAGTTTGGTCAGACTCATGTTGGTGACTTCGAGAACACTGTCCAACCATCTCGTCCTCTGTTGTTCCCTTCTCCTTGTGCCCTCCATCTTTCCCAACATCAGGGTCTTTTCCAGGGAGTCTTCTCTTCTCATGAGGTGGCCAAAGTCTTGGAGCCTCAGCTTCAGCCAAGGGTATTTTCCTTTCTTCCTCCATCCTCCTTTAGAGGGCTTGCTAAAGCAGGAAGGGGCCTCACACCACAATTTCCAGCGTACAGTGGTACCTCTGCTTACGAACCTAATTCATTCCGGTGGTCCGTTCTTAACCTGAAACCATTCTTAACCTGAGGTACCACTTTAGCTAATGGGGCCTCCTGCTGCCGCTGCACAATTTCTGTTCTCATCCTGAGGTAAAGTTCTTAACCTGAGGTACTACTTCCGGTTTAGCTGAGTCTGTAACCCGAAGTGTTTGTAACCCGAGGTGTTTGTAACCCGGGGTACCACTGTATTCCACACAAAGGTGTGAAGAGGGGGAGAAGGTGTGGGATGTATCATCACTAAAGCAGTCAAGTACACCATTTTCCTGTTGCCTAGAGTGGACAAACAGAGGGATGTGGCTCCAGAGAGGAAGGACTTCCTGTCATACCTGCTTTGGAGCATCCTCCCCTTGTGTGTGGCCAGGAAGATGGGTGTAACGTTAGCAGAGCCTGGAAAAGGGCTAGCCATGCAGCCATCTTCCCTTTTCCCATTCTCACTTTTCGGACTCCACTTCTGGCTCTTAGCCAGCAGCACATGGCTCATCCTTACAGAGGATGGAAGCCACAAGGTAGAATTCTGAAGCGTCGCCCTCTGTCTTTGAGCTCTTTGCTCTCCTACTTTTAAGGTCTGGAATGCTTTCTAATGGCAGCGTTTCAGCCGGGTGTTATTCTGGCTCCCCCATGATTTCCCAGCTTTTCTCATCTGCCTCTGAGATGCTACATCCCTCGAACCGCTGTTGTAAATCTCTACTGTCTTCCTCTTCCTCCTCCCTGGAAGGGTCAGGATGGGGAGGCGGTTTCCACCATTCCTCCTCTGCTCAGTCCCTGACACTTGCGTTCCTCTAGCCAGGATATGTCAGCACTCTGTGCATCTGCATGGTGAGAGCCCTTTTCACTGTTTATTGGTTTATTTGATGACTAGCACTCCAGAATCCTAATCCTGTGGATGAACAGGAAATTAGAAGAGGAACCATGCACTTGACTGAGGTGTGGCAAACCTGGTCATTGCGATGTAATTGTGCCTGCAGTTAATGACTCGGTGCCACTGTCTTTGACTGCCATCTCTCTCCTCTGATTTAGGTCACAAACTGAGAGCTTCCTCTGGTCAAGAGAAGTGGTACAAACAAGACATCTCCCAAACCTCCCCACCAACCACCAATCCTCTACCCAGAAACCTGGACAACTTTCGTACACAAACCGCACAAGTATCAAGAATCCGTTCTGGATATTTCACATATTCAATTTTCTTTTGTGGAAGAAGAAAACATGGTTTGTTTTTGTGTGTGTAAACTATTCTGGAATGCTAGCTGATTTCTCTCTCTTACAACTTTTGCTTTTCCCAAATAAGAGAGCTTATTAATTGTGCTTGGTCTCTTTTCCACAACCTTGTATCTGCTCTAAGCGCCTTTGGGTACAAATCTGGTCTCTATTCTGTCTTTCTGCCTGAGCATGCATTTTAATGAGAATAACTTCTGCTCTCCCAGTGCTTGTTAGCATTCCCTTTTGGAAAGCAGGTGTCACTTGTTCTCTCTCCATGTATATCCCCTGACTCATGCCAAAGAGACAATGCTTCTGACAACCACCTTGCCTGGAATTGATCATCACTTTCATCACAAATGTATCTGTCTCTAGCTTAGGTCTCTTAGCTTAGCTCTACAACCAGACTTAACACGGACACTGGCACCAGAGCCTGAAATAAACCCAGATGCCAACTTTGCTGCCACATACACCCAGACAACACCATTACTGGCCCCAACAACATCAAACATACCATCTCAGGACTATTTAATTGCTCACCGTCTAACATTGTGTATGCCATCAAATGCCAACAGTGCCCTTCAGCTCTCTATATTGAACAGGCCAAACCCTATGCCAAAGGATAAATGGACATAAATCTGACATCAGGAATCACAAGACAGAGAAACCAGTAGAACACTTCAATCTCCCAGGACACTCTATACAAGATCTCAAAGTAGCTGTCTTATTGCAAAGAAATTTCAGAAATAGACTGGAAAGAGAAGTTGCTGAATTGCAACTCATTACCAAGCTTAAAACCATGGAGAGACCTGGTCTGAACAAAGACATTGGATTCTTATCTCATTATCCATGACAAAGCTATTTTTAACCTTCTCACCCCTTGCTTTTTCCTGTAAGACTAATTGCAGTCGTTAACAGTCGTCAACAGGTTTACCACAGCTATCAGCCTATCACCCATTCCCACCACCCTTCTGAGTAATACCCATCCCACCCTCTCACTATATATAAGGGTCTGGTGACTTCTGTTTCAGTGTATCTGAAGAAGTGTGCATGCACATGAAAGCTCATACCAAGAACAAACTTAGTTGGTCTCTAAGGTGCTACTGGAAGGAATTTTATTATTTTTTATTTTGTTTTGACTATGACAGACCAACATGGCTACCTACCTGTATCTAGCTTAGGGGTTAGCAACTGGCAGCTCCTGGTAGGCTACCAGGAGCTGCCAGTTGCTTGTAAACCAAGAAATCTTTAATAAAAATGCATTTTTAAAAACCCCCAAAAAACTAGAGGTTGTCATGAGGGAGGCTGAGGGGCTGGCAGGTCAGGAGCCCATTTCCTATCACTACACGCTGCCACATCCTTGGCTCACTTGAGGGTTGACAACAGAGTGTAAGGGTCAAGCACAGGGGCAAGATTCAGCCCAGGCCTCGCTTTGACTCCATGGGGACGTTATGTGAAGAACAGGACTGGGGCTGTGCAGAAACCTTTCATGTCACTAAGGACCCTGAAGAGCATGCTGTCACATTCAAGATGCCTGAATCCCCCCCTCAAAACCCTTTGTCTGTCTCCCTCAGAGACACCCCCCTCATGTTGTGCTTGGACCCCTGGCCCAACCCCAGACTCACCCCAACCCCTTAGTAATAATAGTAATAATTTATTATTTATACCCCGCCCATCTGGCTGGGTTTCCCCAGCCACTCTGAGCGGCTTCCAACAGAACATTAAAATACAATAATCTATTCAACATTAAAAGCCTCCCTAAATAGGGCTGCCTTCAGATGTCTTCTAAAGGTCTGGTAGTTGTTGTTCTCTTTGACATCTGAAAGGAGGGTGTTCCACAGGGTGGGTGCCACTACCGAGAAGGCCCTCTGCCTGGTTCCCTGTAACATGGCTTCTCGTAGTGAGGGAACCGCCAGAAGGCCCTCGGCGCTGGATCTCAGTGTCCGGGCAGAATGATGGGGGTGGAGACGCTCCTTCAGGTATACTGGAGGAGAGGTAGAACAAGGCCTGGCAAGAACACATTCTGTGGAGGAGTGCTTGCCTCGCAAGTAATTGAAAATATATTACTTTTATTCCAAATGCCACCAAAGCTTTATTAAAACATGCTGCTATTTTGATAAGTCACTGTTGCTCAGGCTGCATTTTTCATTTGAAATTGTGTTGATCAGAATTTGTTGTCCTGCATAATTGTTGTCAGCTGCCCTGAGGTTGCTTTTTTTTTAAAAAAAAAATGAATTGCATTGAAAAATAAACGGATAAAATATAAGCAAATGAATGAATTCATTTCTTGATATTCATTTCCCTCGCAGCTTTGAACTGAATGCATCAAATAACTTTAGTCCCCTGAGAGAGTAGTCCAGTCTCTCAATCTCTCAAGAGACGAAACACTAATAATTATTCTCTACAGTAGCCTTGCCGAGGCGCAGATGGTTGGTATTTGTAGTTATTTACAGCAGCACAGGCCACAGGAACCAAGAAGCAAGGGCTTTGTTTCCCAGCAGAAAGGGGAAGGCACCAATCTGAGCACTTAGCTGCTCTGCTACTTCCCAGCTGGGGGAGCACAGCCACCACGCCTGCAGTTTGGCACCATCATTAAGAACTATGTTCTTTCTTCCTGCCTACCTCACCCAAGGGAGTCTGCCAAGCCTTTGAGCACAGTTACATGATCAGATTCCTATAGGAGTTGTATTGCATACTTATAATGCAATTTTTTCACTTCAATACACGTACTACCGCAGTTCATGGCGGGGGGGGGGGGAGGAAGAGATGTGAAGGGACAGGAAGAGTTTGATGGGGGTTGCTGAGAAGCCTTATTTTAGATAATTACCGAATGTGTCTGCCCTCAGAAGATTTGCTTTGTCAGGAGCCTAATCGCTGTTTCTAACTTGTATACCTTGCCGGTTCCCCCATGGCTGGTGTTATGACAGCAGCTGCATGGGTGTACAGATCATGCCATATGGCTAAGGCACTAAAGAGGGGGAGAACCCTACCCAAATGCAGGTGTTCATCCAATTCTATTTTTATTCATCTTCAGCAGCAGCAACAAACCTAAAAGAACACGGGAATAGTGTCTTGGAGCTGAATATAGTTGTGGTTTTCTGATGTCATGAAACTGCCCTGCAAGTTAAGAGGAGGTGGCCAGGATGCACCCAGGTTGCCAACAGAGAAGATGTGGCTTAGGAGGCACTGCACAGACCTGATGATCCAGCAGCACACATCTGGAGAGGAGTTGGACCAGGGAGCACAACCGGACACAAATCAAGGGTCCAGCTGCAGCTCCCTCAGCAGTCAGCCCCACCACCTGCTATGACCCTACGTTTACTCAGTCCTTCTTGCCTGAGCACCTGCAAAGAAACCAACAGAGCACTGGATGAGTCCCATGTTCTAAGCTAGATGTCAGGAGTCCAGTCCCCGGCTTGATAACACAGTGAGCGTAGTTAATGAAAAAGGATGATTTATGGTCAAAACAAACAGATAGCTCCGGACGGCTTAACACAGCCTCAGCCATCATCAATCAAGATGACCCTTCTGAAGACTGCTTCCGGCATGACCAGAAGCAACTGAACTTTCTCTTCATATGCCTTTTGTTTTGCTTCCTATCTTGCAGTCCTCCCATTCGTCGAGACCTCGGACTGAGTGGGTCAGCTCCCTCCTCTTCCCCATTCTCTGAGAGGCTGTCTCTTAACTCTTTCCTGCCTGTTTGTGTTTCCAGCGAGCTCTGACTGTGTTCTAGCTTGTTCCCCACCATTCCCTTATCAGCCAGCATTCCAAGGGGTGGGGAAGTTGGCACTAGTCAATGCTCATCCTGCGTGGCAGTTAACCCTCTCTGTTCTTGGCTGCTTTCTCCAGTTGGCAACAACCTTTTCCTGGGAGCTGGCTCATTCATGACACTAGAGCATATACAATTTAAAGAGGTGAACCTTACTAAAGGGAGACAGGCCTCACTTCATACATCAGAGCCTGCTCGCCTTGGCTTTGTAAGTTGTCAAAGCACACTGTCAGTTGAAGATCTGGGAAACGTTCTGTAGCTAATATCCTGCAAATGTTTCCCTTGAGTTTTTTTCTGCACCACTATCCCATTTCTATCCAGCTGAAATTTCCATTGCCTGAAACCTTCTCCCTGTCCTGTCCAACTCTGGTCTGCCCCACAGGCCCCCAGTGGGGAAAAACACAATAGATGTAAGAGGTTCGACAGAAGCATCCCATCCCATGATGTACATAGTATTTCACTTTTTCCTCTGTTGCCTCTGGTGCAACAGGTTTTGGGAGGTTTTTGAAATCCAAAAGCACACAGAATTTACCAGAATTGAAAGTAAGAGAAATGTACGCATCACGGATTGCGATCCTTTCCTCAAGAAAGAAAAAGAAAAATCCTTAACTTTCCTAAAAACAAAAAGTTATTCGTCTGCGAAACGAAACAAAAAAGGAAAGCTACCCAGCCTACTCACACATACAAAGTGGCAGCAAGAAGAAAACAAATTATTCCAACTTGCAAGTTTTTTCACCTAGCAATCTGGAGGTAATTCTTATTCACTACAGGCAACCATGCAATGAGTCTATGCGAGCCTGCTGTCCACACTGATATCACTTGGGAAAAGGAGGCAGGTGTGGTTTAACATGATGCTACTGTACCAAAAACTAGGGGCGTCACAGGCAGGAAAACATGGCAGCTTCAGCACACTTGTTAAAATAACAATGCCTGAGGATGTACCAAACCCCCACAACTCATACACATTATACAATTTAATATAGAAGCACTGAAGGGAATAGATGTAATACTGTGAAAAAGTAGAAACAAGCTCACTTGTTCACTAAATTTAAACCCCACTGGTCTACTACCCTTAGTATCGCAAGATTGCCATGACAGCGCTTGGACTAAAATGGTCAGCCAAAAGCTTTACTTTTCTGGTTAATCACCACAACAGTTATTGACAGTGGGCTTCAGCAAAGCAAATAATTTAATTAGACAGCGGCTATATGATATCGAGCGATAGAACAATTTGGCCACAATTAAGGAAATTTTGTCCATGGTTATGATTATTCTCCACCTAGTCATTTTGACACTTTGGCACCCTGTTTGTAAAATTCAACAATTCCAAAATACAGACGCGCTTTCACTTTCGCAAGATTGAGTATACTGCCATCGGCTGTACTTGAGTGTCAATTTCAAAAAAATTCCACTGGAAAAACGGTTATGTTCCTGTGGAGACGGCAGTATTGAGTCAGTGGCTCATGTGACTTGCACTTTTTATAAAGATTTGAGGAGTGAGGTTATTACCCCTCTACTATTGTCCATGTCAGGTCGCTCAACCATTCCTACTGTGTCCTTTCTTTTAGCAGAACAAGATGATCAGGAGACAGCAAAAACTGCAAGTTTTTAGCAGGGGCAATTAGAATAAGATCTATTGCAAATAAAAATCATTCTGATTCTGAGTCTCACTTGCCGTGGGCTAAGCAAGGTGAACTGGGCAAGACCTACGCTATATAGGATGTGGAGAGAAAAGAAGTGAAAATACTACAATAATGGCAAACTGAAGACATCACAATGTAGATTAAGTTGAAGATCTAATTTATCTTCAGAGTCGTTCCTTGCAGGTTTTACTCACATTGTACAACACTGTAGTCCATCCTTCCATGGTGATGCACTGGAAGACAGTCAACACAGCAAAGAGGATGTTGTCAAACTGAGTGATCCCGTCGTTGGGACCAATCCACTCTCTGCACTCATAACCTGCAGGGCATCCCTGCACCCCGCAGGGATGAGGAGGGTCCAACTCTTGCAGTTCACCTGAAATCACACACAGGTTAAACCAATAGGACACAGGTGAATCAATGGAAAGCAAAAGGAATGTCCCCAAGAGCACTGAAGATCCACAGTATTCATTGCAACCAACCCAAATGTTTACAGTGTTGTGGACAAGCTTCTGCATTCTCCAGAACTCTTCGTCTGTGAAGCTACGGAATAAAACAACCAAAAGGAGGTGGCCATCACTCCCCCCAACACACATTTTGTTTCACTGGACAACTGATGAAAAGTTATAGGGAATTCAAAGCAACTTGCTCACAGCTCTGTGAACTTTGGTTTGCCCCATAAAAAGGTTGTGACGTTGTAGCTTTCCTGCAGCAAGAATTTCCATGGGAGCACAGTTCATCTCTGTGTGGTTAGCACACATGGATACACACTGCATCCTCTCTCTGTAGGAGGCTGGGCTTCCCCAGCACCAGAATTTTGCCCTCATCGTGCGTTATCCCCAACTGCAATGCACCCAGGAGGACTCTTGGGATGGGTGGGTTAAAACTGCTCAATTGCTCCTAGAGGCCTCCAGTTCATAGCTGTCAACCCTCCCCTTTTTTGCAGGAAACTCCCTTATTCCAATGCCGTTTCCCGCTGCTATCCTGGATTGTTGATATCCCTTAAATTCCCCGGATTCCAAAGGAAGCAGCTCCTCTCCCTCCCTGCCGGCCAGGGAGGCTCCTCAGCTGCATTGCTCGGCTGCCAATAAGGAGTCTGAGACCAACTGGGGGCGGAGCTTGCATGCCTTGTGCAGCCAGACCTTCACACCCAACCAGACAGACAGCCTGCCTGCCGTCTATGCGCTCGCTCTTTCGCTCACCCTAGGCGCGCAGCCTCTGGGACGCAGGGTGGCGAGGCTACTTGGTGCCATTGCACCGCCCTTGCGGCATCCCTTATTTTCAAATCCGAAAGTTTGAAAAAATCCCTTATTTTCAATTCTGAAAGTTGACAGCTATGCTCCAGTTCCTTGCGGGAGGGACTAAGTATTGACCCTCCTCACACGGTCTCACCATTGCACTCCAGTTACTTTCCCCCCAAGAACTCAGCGGGTGCAACTGAGAGCTGGGCCAACAACTATCCAACTAGCTTCACCCGACATCTCCATAGCCTGACCTTGGGTTCAGGTTCTTCAGGGGCACTAGAGTGTTGCAAATTCTATATTGCACACACACACCCTGCACAAAATGTGGGGATTCAGCAGAGTAAGTGATTTATTCTCCTGAATCTATGCATTTAAAATATCCGTTCTCATAACCCCCTTGCCTTAGAAATGCAAAGCCTTACAACCACAGCTGCCAACTGGCAGTGATTTGGTTTTCAACAGTATTCTGGTTTCCACTGGGTGGTGCTGGGTGGGGAGGTGTTACAACAACTCAGGATCTTTCCGTTTCTCGCCCACCCTCTCATCACAAAACGATTCAGTTAGTGTTTGCGTCCTGAAGTTATCTGTGCTGCCTCGCAAACATCCATGCACCTCGCTGCAAAAAACCCACAACCCCCAAGGCAAAATCCTCTCCTGTGTAGTCGTTTTGGGGGAATCTGTCATAAAACTCCAAACTGTGTGTGCATGCGTATGTTTTAGGGTGAGGTCAGCAAAGAGTAAGGATATTTCCATGAGGATTTTAATTTGATTAACTTTTATTTGGCTTTGCTCTAGTTATCTCCCGCTTGGGCTACTGCAATGCGCTCTACGTGGGGCTACCTTTGAAATTGGCCCGCAAACTGCAATTAATCCAGAATGCAGCAGCTAGACTGGTGACTGGGAGTTGCCGCCGGGACCACACAACACCGGTCCTGAGAGATCTACATTGGTTCCCAGTATGTTTCCGAGCACAATTCAAAGTGTTGGTGCTGACCTTGAAAGCCCTAAATGGCTTTGGCCCAGTATACCTGAAGGAGTGTCTCCACCCCCATCGTTCAGCCCGGACACTGAGATCCAGTTCCGAGGGCCTCCTGGCGTTCCCTCACTGCAAGATGTGAGGTTACAGGGAACCAGGCAGAGGGCCTTCTCGGTAGTGGCGCCCACCCTGTGGAATACCCTCCCATCGGATGTCAAGGAAATAAACAACTATCTGACTTTTAGGAGACATCTGAAGGGAGTCCTCTTTAGGGAAGTTTTAAATGTTCAATGTCTTATCGTATTTTTAATATTCTGTTGGGAGCCGTCCAGAGTGGCTGGGGAAACCGAGCCAGATGGGCGGGGTATAAATAATAAATTATTATTTTTATTATTATTGAAGAAGAAGAGGAAGAAGAGTTTGGATTTGATATCCCGCTTGATCACTACCCGAAGGAGTCTCAAAGCGGCTCACATTCTCCTTTCCCTTCCTCCCCAACAACAAACACTCTGTGAGGTGAGTGAGTTTGAGAGACTTCAGAGAAGTGTGACTAGCCCAAGGTCACCCAGCAGCTGCATGTGGAGGAGCGGAGACGCGAACCCGGTTCACCAGCTTACGAGTCTACCGCTCTTAACCACTACACCACACTGGTTCTCAGCAATGTTTCCATTGTTATCTTCCTTGAGCCTTTTGGGGTGGGGTGGGGTCTGGGGAAGGGGCACCAGCTTCTGGGGGCCAAGCCCTTTTGCCCCCCTGCAACATTTTTTGGGGTGGGGCCCGCATTCCCCCCCCCATGTCCAAAATGCACAGAGGCGAGCATGGTGCGGCTCCAGTGGCCAACTCCTTCACCTCCTCCTCCTGTTGTGGCAGGGAAGCAAGATCAAATCAGCCTCCCGCCAGCAGTGGCACCAAGATGTAACGGAAGAGGAGCCGCCAGCCCTTGAAGCCGCAACCCGTGGGGCGAATTGGTGCCTTGGTGGCCACCCTGGAAGCCCCTGAAGGCTTCCTGTGTTTGCCATGGCTGCCCTTGAGAAGTCAAAGGCTAGAACTAAGCTGGGAAAGGAGAGGGGATATCATGCGACCTTCCTCACCTGAATTGTTTACGTAGCAAGCCCGGTGAAGCTTTCCGCTATAGAACTCCAAGCCTATGATTGCAAACATCAGGATGGCGAAAAAGAGGAGGAGACCGATCTGCAGGAGAGGCACCATTGCCTTCATGATGGATTTGAGCACAATCTGTAAACCTTGGTGAAGAGAAAGGGGGAGGATACAATTAAAAATAGAAGTACCATTGCCAGATGTGGTTGGGACAATTTTCCTCTCCTACAAGTAGGAGATCTGGAGAGAGGGTGGGAAGGAAGGAGAAGGAGAAGGAGGAAGAGCCATTACAAAATGAAGAAGTCAATATAAGGCGCATCTACACTTTGCCCTGCACTTTCCAGGCATAGTTCCATGCTTTAAAACTCCATGTCTTTTCCCCCAGAGCTTTCCCCACGTGCAGGTTTTCTGCATCTGGGCACAGGAATAGTTTTTTTCCTTGTGCCATCAAATTGTTAAATTCGTAGTTGTGTGTGGAAGGGAGGTCAGTTGGTGGTATGGGGTTCCTTTGCTGTGCTGTTGTATTGTGAGGGGAATAGTGTTTGTATGAGGTACATTTTTCTTTACATTGTAATGTAGTCGAAGCAAAATTCCAAGTATGAATGATACTTGGCCAATAAATGATTCCTTATTCCTTATTGCCATGTGCTTCAATTCAGCTTTAAAGAATGTTTTTTTGCTGGAAAAGCTCCGGAGCAAAAATAAAGGGAGGCTTTGTGCAAACAAGCTAGGCAGCGTCACAATCCTCAGGTTGTCTTGCAGACTGCTGGCTCAGCGGTGGTTATTATGGAATTCAAAGCACGCCCATGAAAACTCTGACTTGGCTCCTCCGCCCAACCAAGCGGTGTTTTTTTAAACAGAAGGTGGAGAGTTTAGCAGACAACATCAGCCTGCTCATTCACTTGCTGGCTTCTGCACCTGCCTCCCCCATGTGTTCACTGCCCCCAGCCCACTGGAGCGGGTAGCAATGTCTTGACCACTAAGACGTTGTACTCCCCTGCTTTCCAAGATTTCTGGTCAAGTGGATCAAGGTGTGGTAAAGTTCTCGCCGCTTGACAGGGTAATACACACCAGCGGGTTCATCAGGAGATGACATGCACACTCTGGACAAATGATAAATAGCATTCTGAGCATAGCTGTCAACCCTCCCTTTTTTTGCGGGAAACTCCCTTATTCCAATGCCGTTTCCTGCTGCTATCCCGGATTGTTGATATCCCTTAAATTTCCCGGATTTCAAAGGAAGCAGCTCCTCTCCCTCCCTGCCGGCCAAGGAGGCTCCTCAGCTGCGTTGCTCGGCTGCCAATAAGGAGTCTGAGACCGACTGGGGACGGAGCTTGCATGCCTTGTGCAGCCAGACCCTCACGCCCAACCAGACGGACAGACAGCCTGCTGTCTACGCGCTCGCTCTTTCGCTCACCCGTTCGCGTGCAGCCTCTGGAGCGCAGGATGGCGAGGCTACTTGGTGCCATTGCACCACCCTCGCGGCATCCCTTATTTTCAAATCCGAAAGTTTGGAAAAATCCCTTATTTTCAAATCCGAAAGTTGACAGCTATGTATGGGCGGCTTCCAACAGAACATTAAAATGCAATAATCTATTAAACATTAAAAGCCTCCCTAAACAGGGCTACCTTCAGATGTCTTCTAAAAGTCTGGTAGTTGTTTTGCTCTTTGACATCTGGTGGGAGGGCGTTCCACAGGGCGGGTGGCACTATCGAGAAGGTGTGTTTGCTGTAAGCTCCACTCAGACTTCATCCCTGAACTAGTCAGCATAGCCAGTGTGGGAGCCCACCTAATCTTTAGCCAGGATTTTTTTATTCTGGCCCGCCCGGCGGCATTTCCTGCATCCACCAAGCTCCTGCCCACCAAGCTCCTCCCGGGGCCTCAGGTTCATGAGAACTGGCAACTCAGTTGTTAGCAATCCCCCCATATGCGACATCCCAGAATGTGTGAACCCGGGACTTTCATGCACAGCCCCTCCTGCAGCAATTCCCCCTGGCTGCGTAAGGCGCTTCTGCGAACAGCACAGCGGGATACGAAGGATTCACACTGTAAACACCAATGCCGCTCAGCGAGGAAGCAGGAGGGGGGAGAAAGGGAGGGATGGGGAGAAACCAGATGCTTACTAGGAATGCCTGAGACGAGCTTCAAGGGCCTGAGCACTCGCACTGCCCGCAGCGTCCGCAGGTCCACATGGGTGTTGAAGTGGGTCCCTGCTGTGGCGAGGATGCTGGAGACAAACAAGAAGAAAAGTTACTATACATAGATCTTGGGCAATGCACATACGTCGGCCTGCCTGCTTGCAGGAGGGGGCGTTGCGCACACCAGGCACCTGACAGCCGGAACTGGTGCACCTTACCCTCCGCTGTGAGTCAACAGCCATTTCTCGGTCTAAACTTAGCATCCTTAAGCTGAGCAGCAATTAAAAGATGCACGCTGGTGCTGAGACTCACATTTTCCAGCTCAGCCCCTGATCCAGCCAGCCTTGCCTTCGTGCCAGCACTCACGGGCTGGACCGTTTCCTCTGCACGAGGGGGGAGTTGAACTGGGAGATGACTAGGGTTGCCAGGTGTCCACTATTTGAGCAGACAGTCCGCTTTTTTCACATTATGTTCACTATTTCCCCCCCACAAAATAGTGGACATGTTTTTTATTCAAAAGCTTTATGATGAAATGGTACGTAATCTAAAGCTGTACAGTCTAAGAGAATAAGGATAGGAGAATCGCGTTTTGTCTTTTTTTTCATAAGTAAGAATGAGACAAAGATCGAATATCCATTGAACTCGATTCGCCGAAAAAATTATTAATCATACTCAATTGTTTCACAAGACATTTAAAAAATGGGGGGGGGGAGGCGCCTCTTCCCGGAGTTCTGCCCCGCCTGTTCCTGACTCGCGGGGAGAACAAAAGGGAGAGGTGCGAAAGAAAAAGACGCCTCTTCCTGTTCCTGACGCTCAGGAGCAGCAGCAAACCAGCTACCGGTAGAGGCGTGGGGGGAAAAGGCGGGCTTGGAGGAGACTTGCCCGACGACCTGAGGGAGCGAGATCCTTGCCCCAAGGATCGCCTCCCTAATACAGGAACGGTAAGAAGGAACCCCTGTTGGGAACTTGGGTAGCTTTGCCCCAAGGATCCCTAAGAAGCAAGCATAGAAACATAGAATTGTAGAGTTGTTGGAAGGGACCACGAGGATCATCTAGTCCAACCCCCCTGCAATGCAGGAATCGAACCCATGGGGGCTCGAACCCATGACCCTAAGATTAAGATTATAAAATGAAGATTAAATTAAGATTAAGATTATAAAATTATGTACAGTTGTTAACATTTTATTTTAAGTGATTATTTTAATACGTGTTAAAATGTTTGTAAGAAAATATATAATTTAATTTAAACCCCCCCCCCCCCGCTTGTCCACTATTTTTTGGAAGCAGACCTGGCAACCCTAGAGATGAGGGGGGGCATAGACGGTGTGACCCCAGGCCTCAGAGCTCTCTCCAGGAAAAGAGAGGAACAGGGCTGTGCTCCCCCCTGTTCCACAAAGCCTCTGGCATTACCTGTCCTCATCCCAAGCGAAGGAAGAGCTTAGGTACGCAATGTAACTTCATCTGATCATAATGATGATTATATATATCTATATAAATAAAAATGTTCGTTTGTTCCTAATCTAAGATCTCAGAAAGTCCTTCACCGATTGCTTTGAAAATTTGACAGAACGTTGCATTGGAATAGGGGAGTGTTTTTAGATACCGTGTTTCCCCTATTTTAAGACACCGTCTTATATATTTTTCCCTCAAGAAAACGCACTATGGCTTATTTTGAGGGGATGTCTTATTTTTATTACGTAAGCCCAGCCCAGCCTTTTCTTTGGCGCCCTCCAGAACTGCGCCTATCACTATGGCTTATTTTCGGAGTACGGCTTATATTTCGCAAATGCGAAAAAATCCTGCTATGGCTTATTTTATGACTACGTCTTAAAATAGGGGAAACAGGGTACCTATCTTATATAGATGTCACACCTGTGACAGGTCTATGCAGGATTTTCGGCAAAAACAGCGCCATCTGCTGGACTTAAAAGCAGCACACGGTAATTTCATTTCAATGTTTCTGAGCGGGGTCGTGTGCGCGGGGGGCAGAAAGGAGCCGTTTCTGAGGGAGGAAGAAAGGGGGGATTGGGAAAGGGATGGTCTGAGGCAGTGATGGCTAACCTTGACACCCCAGATGTTTTGGAACTACAACTCCCATCATCCCTAGCTAACAGGATCAGTGGTCAGGGATGATGGGAGTTGTAGTCCCAAAACATCTGGAGTGTCAAGGTTAGCCATCACTGGTCTGAGGGGAGACCTTGGAGGGGAAGGTGGGGAAGGAGCCTCTCCGCTGGGAGAGGAGGCAGGCGGGAGTTCAACGGGAGAACCTGCGGGGAGGCAGGCGAAAACAGGGTCGTGTGCACGGGGGACGGAGGCAGCATTTTCACCGGAGGCAGGCGGGAGTTCAACGGGAGAAGCTGTGGGGAGGCAGGCGAAAACAGGGTCTCCTTCCAGTACGGGGGGGGGGAGACGGAGAGGAGGCAGGCGGGAGTTCAACGGGATAAACTGTGGGGAGGCAGGCGAAAATGGGGTCGTGTGCGCAGGGGTCGGAGGCAGCATTTTCACCAGAGGCAGGCGGGAGTTCAACGGGAGAAGCTGTGGGGAGGCAGCGGAAAACGGGGTCTCCTTCCAGTCCGGGGGGGGGGGGAGATGGAGAGGAGGCACAAGACATCTCTATATCTCCACAGGAAATGGAACAAACAGAAATACTGTATACCCAAAAGTATTGTGAAATTAAATAGATTATAAACGTGCGCTTTCTATTTTCTATCTTCCTTTTCCATTTCACAAAATGAGCCACAGCAACGCGTGGCCGGGTCCAGTGTGTGTGTGTGTGTGTGTGTGTGTGTGTGTGTGTGTGTGTGTGTGTGTTTTAGGCTGGCCTCTCTCCCCCCCTTCTCTCTGTATACTCCCTCTACTGTCTCCCCAACTGTTAAAATGTAGGGCCAAGCTAGACAATGCACACCACATTTTTTGCACTCCTTTTTAAAATAAAGAGTCTGAAAAGCAGCCTGTGGGAAGTACAACTTTCAATTCTGTCTTTTAACAAAAGGAGGGGTGGGAGAAGGGGAACAATGCGCCCTAGAGTTTTGTAGTTTCTTCCTAAAGTCTTGTCCTCCTTTTCAAGAAAAACAAACTCAAAGCAATTCGCGAGCCACATGTCATAGAATAAAACACAATTTAGCACCTTATTAGAACACTGCAAAAGCCTCAAAATATTTCAAAACACTGCCAAAACCAAGTTTTGACAAATATAAAATTGTCAAAACCAGCCAGAGATACCAGTTTTGGAACTCACAACTAATTAGCTGCTAAAGTTTGCAACAAAGAGGTAGGCCTCTAAGATAGGGGCCTCTAAGGTTAGTTTCAAACCTGAAAGGGGTGGAGCTGTTCTGATGCCCAGAGAATCGCATCCCGCAATTGTGGGGCCACCACTGAAAAGGCCCTTGTGTCTGTGTCCTTGCCACTCTCACTTCCTTTCTCAGGCAGGCATCTCAATAGAGTTTATGGGGCAGGTCATAAGGTACAGGCAGCCATGCGCAAATAGGCAAAAAAAAAAAAAATCCCCATTTTATTTGTGGGCAGAGAAATCCACAAAATTTCTCTAGGGAGGGAGAATTCACCCCACAGTTTCTCAGGGGTGGGGCTCCTTAAAGGTAAAGGTAAAGGGACCCCTGGCCATTAGGTCCAGTTGTGTCCGACTCTGGGGTTGCGGCGCTCATCTCGCTGGACCTTTAACCTCAAAACAGGAGGGGTCTAGAACATGAGGAATCTCTCAAATGGCTTCTGATCTCCTCAGTGCACCATGCGAAGTGAGGGTGGCAAAACTGCTGAAGCAACAGGTCCTTGCCAAATCATGCCTCTGGAATTGCTCCAGAACATCCATATCTCATTCCTCTGCACTGAACAACATACAGATCCTCTGCTTCAAAGGTCAGAGGATTCAGGGGAGAGCAGAAGCAATGTGCGTACGGCAATTTCGCTGAGGGTCATTAAGGGACACCAAGTGGAACAAGAGTAAGAAACCCAATTCTGTGGACCAGGTATACTCAATTACAGTAGCCTTCCACCACCAAGCCAGTACGGAGTTGTGCCAGTCCATTTGCCGTCCTGTGTAATTATATCCTAGGCTCCCAAACCAGTCGAGACGTTGCTCTTCAAAATTGCTACTTTTCTTTATGGCATCAATTTAATCTCCCCGCAGGGCACAATCAATCCAGCGTGGAGGCAGCCCCGTGAAGGCAGGAGTCTCTCCCCAGGTAACAAGTGACAACTTCTCAAGATTAATATTCTTCAAATCAGAAGGCGCATGCTCCTTTAAGACATCGACGTCGCAAGCCAGTAAACAAGCTGCAGTGATCCGCCAGGAGGAGTTTAGCAAAAGGGAAGTGGGCAGAAGACACAGCAGCTGTGATGAGGACCGTACTCTGCCAGGTGGGCAAACAGGTCCCAGAGACAGAAGCTCGTTCAGAGGAGGGGAGCACTGATGATAAATCAAATCAAATATTATTTATTGCATTAGCCATATGGCCATAGCACATAATGAGAAACCAGGTGGAAACCTGTCACGAATGTACATAAAATACAACAGATACATTTTATACATTTTGTACAAATACATTTAAAAACTTTAAGTGTAAAATCATGCTGAGTAAAACAGATAAAATAAGAAGCAATAACAGGTCATGTTGACAGTGGCTATGTCAGGAAGTTACATAGGTCTAGGTCTAGGGCAAGTTAGCCAAAGAGGTGGCCCTGAGTTTCAGTGCCTGTAAAATGTAGATAGCCACACCACGTGTGACCAGGGGGTTGGCGTCTACCAATAAGTATTTCATGCGGTCATCGTCCAGGGCGATGGTCGGCGGGATTAAGAGGAAAAGCCTGGGTCTAACTGTGACATATAGAGGGCAGTGAAAGAAAAAATGGATAAAGTCCTCTATCTTTCCCTTGTTGCACTGATAATAAACTACAGAAAAAAGGCCAGTAATATCTGTAGAAACAGGGTAGGGTGTAAACACCACACACACACACACACACACACACACACATACACAAAGTACGGGATGACATGGGAACAGGAGCATATATCATTTTTCATTTCACCTCTAAAGCCACCACTATGTATCGAACCCAAAATGTCTCTGGGTGTCAGAAGAAGAAGAAGAGTTTTGGATTTGATATCCTGCTTTATCACTACCCGAACGAGGCTCAAAGCAGCTAACATTCTCCTTTCCCTTCCTCCCCCACAACAAACACTCTGTGAGGTGAGTGGGGCTGAGAGACTTCAAAGAAGTGTGACTAGCCCAAGGTCACCCACCAGCTGCATGTGGAGGAGCTGAGACGCGAACCCGGTTCACCAGATTACGAGTCCGTCGCTCTTAACCACTACACCACACTGGCTCTCAAGAATCTTGAATTGTGCCTCCAAGCAGGGCCGGATTTAGGTTTGATGAGGCCCTGAGCTACTGAAGGTAATGGGGCCCTTTATGTGTCCAGCCGTTCTTTGTCAACAACAAATTGTCGCTGTTTTTTGTTGAATATATGCTATATGCTAATTTATGGAGCTAATAGGTATCTAAAGCCATTTGCACATAACAAAATATGCATTTTATCAAAGTAATTGTTGAACTGAAATACAATTACCCTGTTTCCCCTTTTTTAATACGTAGTCATAAAGTAAGCCATGGCAGGTTTTTTTTACCTTTATGAGAAGTAAGACGTACCCCAAAAGTAAGCCGTGGTGCCACCACAGGGGGAGGCTGTACCGTACCATACTGACGTAATAAAAATAAGACATCCCCCCGAAAATAAGCCACCCTGTGTTTTTTTGAGGAAAAAAAATTATAAGACGGTGTATTAAAAAGGGGGAAAGACGGTAAGAAGAAGTATATTAATAGTGAAATACAATGTTTTGGGGGTTGTTTTTAAAAGTCTGGAACGGATTAATCCGTTTTGCATTACTTTCTATGGGAAAACGCACCTTGGTTTTGGAACGCTTTGGTTTTGGAACAGACTTCCGGAGTGGATTAAGTTTGAGAACCACGGTACCACCCACAAAATACTGACTGGTCTGGATACACCCAGAGTGCAATGCAGTTGACCAAGAGCTGCCCTTCTCAAGGATGGAAGACCTTCTAGACCACGGCTTCAATGTAGGCTTCCAGGTGTCCGCATATCACATGGTGACATTCTGCCAAACAGGGTGCTTATGGGAAATGTAGGGAGGTCACCTCTGCCAGATTCAAAAAAGAGAAGACCACAGACACCAGCAGAATCAGGCAGAGATAGGAAGCAGCCTTTCTGAGTTTTGCGCAGTCGTCCAGAAACCAGAGAAAATTGGGTCATTGTTCTACTAATTCACCTAATTACAGGCCAGCACAGCTCTTGGCTATGTCTCCCTTGCTGGGCAATTAACCACCTTTATTTCTTCTCCTTCTTATTTCCCTCTCCGCAGTATACAGTTGGATAAAAATCTGGCTCCGTTCAGAAACAAGAGTTCCGTTTCCTTGGATACCGAGACAGGAGAAACTCTTTCACATCAACCGAAGAAGCTGTGGCAACAGATTTGTTCCCCCTCTTCTCCTCCTGTTTATTATGACAAATTTGAAAGGGGCAAATGGAAAGGTATAGTTAGTCCATCCATCATTAGGTTAACCAGAAAGTTGACTGTGGCTGAGGTTCCTTTGCTGAAAACGCTTGAGAAAATCTCCATACAAGCAGGGCTGTGTGTGTGCGAGTTTGTGCAGTGTGCTCTTAGTCTATGGGAGTCCCAGACAGCCACGAACTGTGGCATTTGACTCCCAAATAACAGCTTCCAAAAATTTGTCCAGCAAGTTTCTAACCTTCATGGTCCTAAATATATGCTTGAAAGTGTGAAGCTGATAATATCAATAACCACAAATTAACACGGCTGCTCAAAATGAAACTGCAAAACAAGTGTATTTTTTAAAGCATTCTTGTGGTTATTTCACAACAACCAGACACAAATGTGATCCTCACAAAAATCAATTGTACGTGGTCTGAAGCATCCAGTTGAGACAACTGCCCTACATCCCTCTCTAAATGATGTCCCTGAACCCACTTGCCACCTGTTGGCAACTTTATCTATACTTTCTACCACAAATATTTCCGCCATGAAATTTTTCTTTACTAAGTTGTAATCTCTTTTCCTTGATGTATGGAACTATAATGCAAGTGGTTGTTGTTGTTTAGTTGTTTAGTCGTGTCCGACTCTTCGTGACCCTATGGACCAGAGCATGCCAGGCACTCCTGTCTTCCACTGCCTCCCGCAGTTTGGTCAGACTCATGTTGGTAGCTTCGAGAACACTGTCCAACCATCTCGTCCTCTGTCGTCCCCTTCTCCTTGTGCTCTCCATCTTTCCCAACATCAGGGTCTTTTCCAGGGAGTCTTCTCTTCTCATGAGGTGGCCAAAGTATTGCAGCCTCAGCTTTAGGATCTGTCCTTCCAGTGAGCACTCCGGGCTGATTTCCTTCAGAATGGATAGGTTTGATCTTCTTGCAGTCCATGGGACTCTCAAGAGTCTCCTCCAGCACCATAATTCAAAAGCATCCATTCTTCGGCGATCAGCCTTCTTTATAGTCCAGCTCTCACTTCTGTACATTACTACTGGGAAAACCATAGCATTTTCATATTCCTGGTTCACCCGGCACACTACACCAAGGCGTGGTTTCACACAAACAGATGAGCAGGCAGGCTCACAGCCAGTTTGCTCCAACAACCCACAGAACCCAATCACATGCCTTGGCCATCTATCCGATCCCACCCAGCAACAGAGGGGTGTCTTATTGGCCCCCACCGCAACATGTGCTCTCCATGAAGGAGAACTCAGTTTTCGAAACAATGTCAGAAGCGATTTTGTTCACGATCCAGCTACAGAATAGGATACAATCGAGCTAAGAGCAGATAAAAGCTGATGATGATTAATACAATAAAGTGTGACTCTTTGTGGTGGGTAGATTATGCATGTCACAAAATATGGAGAGGAGTGGGCTGAGGAAAAGATTATAGAGAAGCAATCCATGTGGAAGCAGACCCAGAAGAAGTCCTCTTTCAAAGATGGATTGATGGAGTATGAGAAAATTGGTAAGGAATAAGAAACCAGAAGCGTTTCTTCTGGGTATAATAGCAAGAGACATTCCCAGCGACAAGAAAAGGGTATTCCTATACAACTGCGGCTGCCAGAATACTTACAGCAAAGAATTGGAAGGGAGATAAAGTCTCTACAATAACAGAATGGCAGAATATTTTTTGTGAATTCATTGAATTGGCAAAATTAACAGCAATAATTAGAGGACAATCAAATCAAAATGAAAGAATGGGATTGCGTGAAGGAATACATGGAAAAAAACACTGATATGCAATGATTGCAGTTTGCAAAGTTAAGGTAAAGCAGAGAAATGGGTACAATGGGTAAATATGTAAAATATACATCCATAACACAACAAGAGCAGACAAAATTAAAGAACTGAAGCCACACACGGGTGGAGGGAAGTCAAGGAATTAAGAGAAGAAGCATATAGATACAAGTACAGAATGAATTTAACGAATTAGATACATATGTAAAAGATCGTATTGTTGTGGTTTTGTTTTGTTTGTAATCTTTGTTATTATGCAATGAAAAATAAAAAAAGAGAGAAAATTGGTAAGGATCAGAAGCATGTAGCTAAGAAGAAGAATGGGAAGGCTGCAAGTGCGGTCTAGCAAGATCTCAAATCACAAGAAGATGGAGCTAGGGATGAATTGGAAGTTGCAAAAATATACTGGGGTCTGTTTCTCTAGCTTAGTGTTTATCTGAATTAAAATTTCCATACTCTTTAGCCAAGTAGACCCTGCCCCTCATCATGCTGGTTCCAAATATACCCAGCTTTGTTCACTGTTCACATTCAAAGGAGAAGAACCACATGCCACTCCCCAGGGCTCTGCTGCCTGGAACCCCCCTGGGAGCATGCAATGACGTTATGTCCTTCCACAGTTTTTCCACGAAGCATACTGGCTGCAGAGGCTGCAAAGTGCCATAGAATCATAGAGCCATAGAATCCCATGGGTCATCTAGCCCGAGCCCCAGCAATGCAGCAATCCTGCCCACAGCTGTCTGCGGGTGGGCTCGAACCACCAACCTTCTGGTTAACAGCTGGACACACTGACCCATTGCGCCACTGGGGACATGTATAGTTTCTTTTTGGGGGGAAAAGTTACAAGGAAAGAAATTGTCGAAAGTCCCCAATCTGCCCGTCCCAGTTTCCCCTGAAATTCTCTTGTCCCTCTGAAAAAGATAGAAAAAATATCTTTTTGAAGGCACGAATTTTGCAAAACTGGGGTGCAAAGTTCCAAGCAGTGTTAGCCCAGAAACAGATTTACCATCTCAGCAAAACTGAAGCCTGAGAAAACAACTTCAATGGATCTTGAGAGCAGTGGCGTCATGAGGGGGCGGGGGCGGTGCGCCCCGGGTTCCAGGGGAGGGGGGTGACACTTGGGCCGGCACTGCCCCGCCCCGCCGGCAGGCCCCGAGCAAGCCGCAGAGCGAGGCCGCTCCGCCCTGTAGCCCGTCCGGGACCGCCTGGCGGCGCCGCTATGGGGCTGCCCCATCCATGCTGCTTTAAAGCAGCATGGACGGGCAGCCCCATGATCCGGCACTCGCTCGGCGGGTCGCTGCGGGAGCAGCAGCGCTGGCCGGGATGCACTGCGCATGCCCAGAAATTCCGGGATTTCCGAGCATGCGCAGTCCATCCTGACGCATGCTTTGTGACGTCACGACGCATGCGTCAGGATGCCCTGCCCCCAGGGGGTGCCTCCGCACAGCAACGCCACCCCGGGCACCCAAGAGGCTTCCTACGCCTCTGCTCGAGAGATAATCATGGGAGGAAGTTGTTTCTTAAGATATCTTCAACCCAAGTCATTTGGAAGATTCCTCCACTTCAAAAGAAAACATGTTTGACTTGGGAGATTAGGGTTGTTTTTTTCCAAACATCAAATGAGAACATCCAGTCATCATAACGCACGACCCGTATCCTGAGATGTACCGTCCCATAATGATTCTTCCGGTGCATGGAGGCTCCTAAAACTCTCATATCTGTGCCTATACCAGCCAGTAAGGATTTCTTCACTCCCCAACAAATCATTTCCGTGTTCGGATTTTCAAAAACGAAACAAAACAAAAATGAAACCGCCACCTGAGTAACAAACAAATGGGAATAACCCTGGGAACACCAGGACTAGGCTGCACAGGGAGGAGAACTGGATATTTGCCACCTCTGGCGCCAGTCCAAATAGGATTTTTGTATCCAAGGGCCTCTTTGGCTCTCGTTCCTACCTCCCACAATCTTTAATTATATGACACACCGGATTATAGAGAGAGCCTGTGTCAGATAGGCACACAGCCAAGACTGGCGGCCTGGTTCTATGCCGAGTTAGTGGCAGTTAAGTCATTGTTTTCAGGGGAACTGGCGCACCTAACTGTGCCTGGGATTGGGCTATTAGTGGTTATTATCATCAGCAGTTATCATGTCATGGATCACAGAATTTGCCTTTTACTTCTGAGATCGAACACCAGGTGACAACTCCTGAGATTCCCACCTTTCTTTTCCGCCATCCCTAGAATGTCACTACAGTGGTACCTCGGGTTAAGAACTTAATTCGTTCCGGAGGTCCGTTCTTAACCTGAAACTGTTCTTAACCTGAGGTACCACTTTAGCTAATGGGGCCTCCCGCTGCCACTGCACGAT
Source organism: Darevskia mixta (assembly GCA_034641385.1). NCBI lineage: Eukaryota > Metazoa > Chordata > Lepidosauria > Squamata > Lacertidae > Darevskia > Darevskia mixta. Next base: position 294,402 of record JAWWNH010000194.1, read on the forward strand.
TTCTGTTCTCATCCTGGAGCAAAGTTCTTAAACCGAGGTACTATTTCTGGGTTAGCCGAGTCTGTAACCTGAAGCGTCTGTAACCTGAAGCGTCTGTAACCCAAGGTGCCACTGTACTTCAAGATGATGCAGCAAGCCGTCGTTTGAACAGGCAGCACAGGGGGACGTGTTGACTCACAGGATTTGGAGCTCTGTCACTGTTTGACGTGGTGGAGCAACGTTTAAGAGAGAAAGACACAGACACCGCTCCCAGCAAGCCCTTTGCTCCAAAATGCTAAGAGTTCCTCCCAAAGCCATTTCCTGTTTCCGGGGAGATGACGTTATGGGCTGGGAGCAAGCCCTCCCCATGCGCGCAGGGCAGGATCGCCTCTGCGCCATTGGATGGTCCTCGGCCACCTCATCCTTAGGCCATCCAATCCGGACAGTCTGGGGGTGTGGCACAGGGGTATTTAAACGGCCTGTGGTTGAGGACTCGCCCCTGTTTTTCTCCCGCCCTCCCTCCCTCCCTTAGGTTAGGCTCTTTTATTTCTTGACCTTGCTATGGACCTCGGTTGGTCGCCTTGGTTGTCCAAGGGGCCTGGTAGGAGTTTTTCCACTTGGCAAATTGGCACTGGCCATTTGGTTTTTTCGCCTACCTCGTACCAAATCACCACAACTTTGTAAGGTTTGGCAGTTAGGCATTGGAGTATTCGGTTGAAGGTGAGGGGAAGTAGTGGCTATCACCTACCCCTCCCAATTCAAGGGTATCCCGTTAAAGGAATCTGGGGGGCGTGGTCTCTGTCCAAAGCCCCAGATGGGGGGCTAGGGCCATGGCACAACCCCTATCGGTGACCCTGGGGGAGTTCCTAGTTGATGTGCATCAGCAGGGCTCCCCCTAGGTAAAGGTAAAGGGACCCCTGACCATTAGGTCCAGTCGTGTCCGACTCTGGGGTTGCGGCGCTCATCTCGCTTTATTGGCCGAGAGCCGGCGTACAGCTTCCGGGTCATGTGGCCAGCATGACAAAGCCGCTTCTGGTGAACCAGAGCAGCGCACGGAAACGCCGTTTACCTTCCCGCCGGAGCGGTACCTATTTATCTACTTGCACTTTGACGTGCTTTCGAACTGCTAGGTTGGCATGAGCAGGGACCGAGCAATGGGAGCTCACCCCGTCGCAGGGATTTGAACCGCCGACCTTCTGATCAGCAAGCCCTAGGCTCTGTGGTTTAACCCACAGCGCCACCTGGGTCCCCCTACTGGTGGTTAACCCTTCCAAGACTCCTGCAGACGGGCAGGAGTCAGATATTGTCTTGTGGTTTCCAATGCCTAAGCCAATACCACTCACATTCTGTAACCAATAAAGTTGCGGCCTTTTTCACCCCTTAACCTAAAATACTGTTTCATGTGTCTTTATTCCACTTCCCAGGAGGGTTTGGGACCTTGCCACGCAACTAGGCAGCAGTTTTCACTACCCTCTTTCATTTCCGCCTCATGAATTCAGAGAAATGTTGCTCTGAAGAATCTTTGGTTCATCTCGAAAATATTCTCCAGGTGTTCACTGAATACTCATAATATATCACAGCTGCTTCCAGCATATTTGATATCTGTATTTTACACCTCATTGTATTTTATGTCAATATCTGATAGCAGATAAGCAATAGTATTAACAGCTAAAAGTATTTGAGAGTTGGCCTGCAATGCCATCTGACAACATTGGAAAGATGGCGTCGAGCGTATTTGTCAGTTGACAGCTTATGAGCAGCAGAAGAAGAGGAGTTTGGATTTGATATCCCGCTTTATCACTACCTGAAGGAGTCTCAAAGCGGCTCACATTCTCCTTTCCCTTCCTCCCCCACAACAAACACTCTGTGAGGTGAGTGGGGCTGAGACACTTCAAAGAAGTGTGACTAGCCCAAGGTCACCCAGCAGCTGCATGTGGAGGAGCGGGGAAGCGAACCCGGTTCACCAGATTACAAGTCTACCACTCTTAACCACTACACCACTCTGGCTCTCAGTCGTGTTTGAAGCCTACAAATCCTGTTGGGAATAAGCCCTATGGAACTCAATGGGACCTACTTCCAATAAGACATATCGGATGGCACTAAAAAGGACCCAAGTTTCGGAGGTAACATTTCAAGTTCAGAATATGAGTTTGAGAATTTTGAATTTGAGCTGGTGCAATGCAGTGCTGATGAACTGAGCTATGACTCAACAGATCCCTAGATCAAATCTCACCTATGTAATCATGAACTCAAAAAAGTGGCTGTGCACATGCAACCCTCTCTCAGCAATATTGGGATAATAATACTGACTTCCTTTGCTGGTCTGTCAGGCGATTACAAGAGGATAATGTATGTGAAGCACTTTCCATTCTTACGAACGCTAGCCGGATGAATGCTCAATAAACAAGTCATCTGCAAGAGCCCAGAGCAAATCTTGCTGACTGTATGTGAGCTAGCTGTAACTCAGCCTACTCTATAATTAAGCATAACCAGATCCCCTGTGAGATTAAACATTCTGTCATTCTTAAATTTAAAAGAGGAAATTATTTACTCAGAATCCTTTCAGAAATGCACAACTTAGGGCAGTCTCTGCCAGCCTGGCACACACCCACACCCAGATGTTTTGGCCTGGCAGAGGCTGTTGGGAGTTGTAGCGCAGTACACCTAAAGGACACCAGTGTCAGGGTCGAGTCAGATGAGGAGGAGTGGTGGCAAGCCCCCCCCCCCCGACACGGTGGCACCCACGGAGGAATCTGAAGAATTCATACCTGGGGAAGACTGGTGGCGACACTCCTCAGAAGAGGAGGAATCTGACAGGGAGGAGGGAAGACCAGAGCTGGAGGAAGAAGTTGAGCCAGGAGCAGGTCCCAGTCAGGAGGAGAATCAGCCGATCCCCTCTACTCCTCCCTTCTCAGCTGTAGAACGCCGAGCTGAGAAGCGAAGGCGGCAATTAGAGGCAGCTGCAGCTCATAAGAAGCATGGGAGTGAACCGGCTAAAGGGAAGCTGGCTGCCCCATTCTGCAGCGTCTGCAACTGATGTGCTGGCGTATGTGTTCCTGTGTCTCCTGCCTTGTTCCTGTGTCTCCTGCCTTGTTCCTGTGTTTGTGACCCCCTGACGTGTTTCCTGTGCTCCTGACTCCTGACTGTCTTTCAACTTGGACTGTCTTCGACCTTGACTTCCTTGACCCCGACGTTGGTGAGGGACCTTATCCTTATCTGCAGCTGCCTGTCGGTCTTCGGCATGGCAACCCTAGGTGCCGTAACAACCAGGTTGCCACCGGCTGCTGTAACAGTGTGGTCTTTGGTGTGAAAACAGGAGTGCTTTCTGTTCATCAATGTTCCTCCCTTTCCTTCTGTGAAACGTTGGTGGGGATGGTTGAATCTGGAGTGAAGGTACACCCAGATGTCCTTTTTCTAAAGACATCATCAGCACTGATAGCTTCCCTCTGATGCCACAGCACAGTTGGTGTGCAAATGCTCTATGTGCCCTACTTAGGCAGAAAAGGAGTTCCATTGATCTCAACTGGGCACAAGCTTCAGTGCTTGCTGACCTGGGGGTCTAATTAAGTCAAAGATGCCCAGAGCTCTAAGAAGATGTGCTTTGCTTAATTGGTTCTAATGTCACCAACCACTGTCTCTAATTCTGCAAATCTCACCTCTTCCCTTCAATGGTAACCACAGCCTTAAAGCAGGGGCAGCTCCACCACGGGGGCTGGGAATGAGAGAGTTGGCAGTTTTCCGATGCCATTCAAGGAAGCAGAGTGGGGTCCAAAAGTCAGGGCTACCAGGCCTATGGGGCAAAGTCTGAGAGCTGAAAGGTGGTGCTCAGATCCTGATGGGACAGAATGAAATCCAGCAGGGGTGAGAAGGAAACACCTGGCTGGTCCATGCTGGTGGAATGAATGGCAAAAGCCCTCAAGCCACAAAGGAAAATAGACTCCCACACCGTTCTAGCCCCCTGCCTTAACATAGCTGTCAACCCTCCCTTTTTTTTGCGGGAAACTCCCTTATTCCAATGCCGTTTCCCGCTGCTATCCCGGATTGTTGATGTACGCCAGCTCCCTCGGCCAAGAAAGTGAGATGAGCGCTGCAACCCCAGAGTCGTCTGCAACTAGACCTAATGGTCAGGGGTCCCTTTATATATATATATATATACATACTTGTACATAAAGGTAAAGGTAAAGGGACCCCTGACCATTAGGTCCAGTCGTGACCGACTCTGGGGTTGCGGCGCTCATCTCGCTTTATTGGCCGAGGGAGCCGGCGTACAGCTTCCGGGTCATGTAGCCAGCATGACTAAGCCACTTCTGGCGAAGCAGAGCAGCGCACGGAAACGCCGTTTACCTTCCCGCCAGAGCAGTTCCTATTTATCTACTTGCACTTTGACTTGCTTTCGAACTGCTAGGTGGGCAGGAGCTGGGACCGAGCAACGGGAGCTCACCCCGTTGCAGGGATTCGAACCACCGACCTTCTGATCAGCAAGCCCTAGGCTCTGTGGTTTAACCCACAGCGCCACCTGGGTCCTATACTTGTGCATACTCAGCACTAAAAAGTTTAAATATGTATCTATGTCTAGAAATCCATATTCTGCACCACCACCACCGCCCCACAATTAAGTGCATAAATTATGCAAATCTGCACAATTTCTTATCTTCCATAATCTTCCTCAGTTTTCATATTTTGCATATTTCTAGTTACGCTTGGAACAAAAGCGGTGCCGGTAATATTAGCAGGCCACCAAAGGAAAGTGAGGCCACCACCCTCTGACATCTGAGATTTCAGCAGTCTACACAGCTTCTTTGAGCTAAAATAGGTTAGAAATAATAGCTTTAAAATAAAGGAAGGAGAATATAAGGAAGCTGAATGAATCCTACACCCAACCCAGTGCCAGAATCTGCACCTATTCTGCACTCTCATCAAATTATTGCATACACAAGCCCTGTTTAAATATTTTCCCTAGATCAAAGCAGTTTGGTTAGCATAACAAGATGGCACTGGATCGGTGCCTGAACTTAGCATATTTATATGTCTACAGAACTGTAATTTATTGATGAAATATTTTTTCTTTTCATTCAACTAGCATTTGGGTCTCTGTTTCCTACAATCTCAGTCTACTTCAAGAGGGAAAAAATATGACACTGAAATCACAATCTCACAAGTTCTTCTGACTATTTTCATCTTTGCCATGTTAAAACATTTGCAGTGTGAAAAAGAGGGTTGTTTTTTTTAAAAAAAAAAAAAACCTCCGCCAACTTGAGCAAAATACATCAAAATACGTCAAAATGAAATAAGGGAGAGGGCAAGGAGGGGGAAAACGCAGAGACAAATCTGAAATGATGCTGAGCAGAATGTTGGAATTTAGAGAGCATATCCTCTACAGCATGCATGGTCAAACTTGGCCCTCCAGCTGTTTTGGGACTACAATTCCCATCATCCCTGACCACTGGTCCTGTTAGCTCTACGTGGGGCTACCTTTGAAGGTGACCCGGAAACTACAACTAATCCAGAATGCGGCAGCTAGACTGGTGACTGGGAGCGGCCGCCGAGACCACATAACACCGGTCTTGAATAATAAATTATTATTATTATTATTATTATTATTATTATTATTATTATTATTATTATTATTGGAGTTGTAGTCCCCAAACAGCTGGAGGGCCAAGTTTGGCCATGCCTGCTCTACAGCATATATGGATTCAAGATACAAACCAACCATTAACAGGGTGGATTAAGGACTCTCAGAGCTTATGAAAAGGCACCCACACAATTGCCTCGTGAATCTCTGGGCTGCTGCCAGACTCCCGCGGAAAGGCTGGGCTCATAGCATGAAACAGTGTTATGGATTAAGAGCCACCCCTGTTTGGGTGACTGGCAGCAGGAGTTTCATAGAATCCTAGAGTTGGAAGAGACCACAAGGGCCATCCAGTCCAACCCCCTGCCAAGCAGGAAACACCATCAGAGCATTCCTGACAGGTGGCTGTCAAGCCTCTGCTTAAAGACCTCCAAAGAAAGAGACTCCACCACACTCCTTGGCAGCAAATGCCACTGTCGAACAGCTCTTCGACAAAATAAAAAAATTTCTTTCCAGTAGCACCTTAGAGACCAACTACTGTATTTTTCGCTCCATAAGACGCACTTTTTTCCTCCTAAAAAGTAAGGGGAAATGTCTGTACGTCTTATGGAGCGAATGTGTGGTCCCTGGAGCTGAACTGCCCAGGGGCAAAAGCAGATCGTGCTTTTTTTAAAAAAAAAGAGAGAGAGAAGGGGGTATTGAAAGGAAGCCCACTGAGCAGCTGCTCAGCAAATGATCGGGGAGAGAGATAAGGGGGAGAGATTCCAGCCCCGCCCCCTTGCAGAGGGAGGCTGTTTCCCCAGCGACATGTGACTGGCTGATTAGATTATCTGTCTGGAAACTGTAGAAATGGCTTCCTGAAGCTGCAGAACTATGAGTTAAACCCCATAAAACAGGGTTTTTTCCCTTTGCAAAGTAAGCTCAACAACTTTGAGCTGATCTTCAAAATATGGGGCTTTTCTCCTTTGCAAAAGAAGCTGCAGAAATATGAGGTGATCCTCAAAAAATTGGGGCTTTTGCCCTCTAAAAACTAGGTGCGTCCTATGGTCAGGTGCACCTTATAGAGCGAAAAATACGGTAAGTTTGTTCTTGGTATGAGCTTTCGTGTGCATGCACACTTCTTCAGATACACCAGCTCTTCAGCTCTTCGGCAGTTTCTTGCTCTACTTCCTTTATTTATTCAAGACATTTCTATACATTCCTAAGTGGCGCACATAAGAACAATCTACACAAAAATGGGACAATAAATCGATAAAAAAATTATCATGAAACCCAAACCATTTCCAGAATCAAGACCATTAAGGTCTTGCAAGACACCCTAACAAACCCAACCTAAAATATGTTTTATTGTGGCCATACTGGGGTTGCCATATTTCAAAAAGTGAAAATCTGGAGGGGGTTTCTTGGGGTGGGGCCCAATCCCAGATGTTTGGAAGTCCTAGGAAATATTGACTGTGATTCCTAAAGCATTGGATTTTGCCCTGGGTGACTGAAGATGATGGCCAAAATTGACGGGGCTCTAGATTAGAGTTAGCGCTAAATATTAGCCCAAACAAAATGTTGGGATTTAGATATCTTCGCTCCGGAGGAAAGTCTGAAAAGTTTCAAGAAAAACAAAACATTTCAGAAAGACTTGAAAAATCTCTCAAGAGGGTACTGCGAATCCTTAACCATTGTTCCATCCACCCACAATTTAGGCAGTAATCCCGCAGGAACCTAGCAGTTACAACCAACTCACTTTATACAGGCTGGTTCTATTAATAATGAAAAATTATTTCTTATTTTTAGATAAGAGGCCCACATTAAAATTACATCTCACCACCCGATTTAATCTGGAAATGCTGCTAGATTTGATCTATAAAAAAATCTCAGTGATCTCATGCTTTTTCATCATACGTACTAAAAGAGAGAGTGGGGGGATTTTATTTTTATAGGTCTGGTAGGTAAAAGGATATATTGTAACTCCTTCAGGAAAAAAACGAGAGAGGGAGGAAATCAAAATAGAAAACAGCTACTAAGATCTATTTCAAAAATGCCAATTAAAACAGAAGCAGGAGGAGAGAAAGATGAAAAAGACCAAGATTGGAGGGAGGGGAGAAGATGATGAACATGGAACTAGGCTGTGATTTCATTCATGCACATTTAAAAAAACAAACTGCAAAACTTCCTTCTTTGGCTATTTTATCTTGACACATTGGGAAGAATTCTCCTAACCAACCCCAGATCAGTCGAATCCCGGCACAAGGATTTACACTTGTGGAATGGGTCTTCCCCACTTTGCCGCCCCCTCCACGAAATTGGCTCTGGGGGTGGTCAGGAGAACCAACAAAACAATGTGCAAGGGGAGGGGGCTTGTTCCACCTGGCAAACTGTTTTAAAGAGGTAAAGGGACCCCTGACCATTAGGTCCAGTCGCGGACGACTCTGGGGATGTGGACAGGCTGCTTGGACAAGTGAAACCGACCACCTGTCTTCTTGATCCTTGCCCATCCTGGCTAATAAAAGCTAGCCGGGAAGGGCTGGGCGATGGGCTCCGCGGGGTGGTGAATGCCTCTCTCTGTGAGGGAGCCTTCCCAGACCCGCTAAAAGAGGCGGTTATTAAACCGCTTCTTAAAAAACCATCTTTGGATGTGGCCAATATGGCCAACTATCGCCCAGTCTCAAATCTTCCATTCTTGGGCAAGGTGATTGAGCAGGTGGTTGCTGAACAACTCCAGGCACGCCTGAAAGAAGCGGACCATTTGGATCCCTTCCAATCGGGGTTCAGACCTCATCATGGGACTGAATCTGCCTTGGTCGCACTGGTTGATGATCTCCGGCGGGCTAGGGACAAAGGTGAGAGCTGTTTCCTAGTTCTGCTGGATCTCTCAGCGGCTTTTGACACCATCGACCATAACATCCTTCTGGACCGCCTAGAGGGGTTGGGAGCTGGGGGCACTGTTATACAGTGGTTCCGCTCCTTCCTCCTGGGCCATGTTCAGAAAGTGGTGGTGGGGGATGAGTGTTCAGACCCCTGGGCTCTCACTTGTGGGGTACCTCAGGGCTCTGTCCTCTCCCCCATGCTTTTTAACATCTATATGCAGCCGCTGGGAGAGATCATCAGGGGGTTTGGACTGGGTGTTCATCAGTATGCGGATGATACCCAGCTCTACCTCTCTTTCAAATCAGAACCAGTGAAGGCGGTGAAGGTCCTGTGTGAGTGTCTGGAGGCGGTTGGAGGATGGATGGCGGCTAACAGATTGAGACTGAATCCTGACAAGACAGAAGTACTGTTTTTGGGGGACAGGGGGCAGGCAGGTGTGGAGGACTCCCTGGTCCTGAATGGGGTAACTGTGCCCCTGAAGGACCAGGTGCGCAGCCTGGGAGTCATTCTGGACTCACAGCTGTCCATGGAGGCACAGGTTAATTCTGTATCCAGGGCAGCAGTCTACCAGCTCCATCTGGTACGCAGGCTGAGACCCTACCTGCCCGCGGACTGTCTCGCCAGAGTGGTGCATGCTCTAGTTATCTCTCGCTTGGATTACTGCAATGCGCTCTACGTGGGGCTACATTTGAAGGTGACCCGGAAACTACAACTAATCCAGAATGCGGCAGCTAGACTGGTGACTGGGAGCGGCCGCCGAGACCACATAACACCGGTCTTGAAAGACCTACATTGGCTCCCAGTACGTTTCCGAGCACAATTCAAAGTGTTGGTGCTGACCTTTAAAGCCCTAAATGGCTTCGGTCCAGTATACCTAAAGGAGCGTCTCCACCCCCATCGGTCAGCCCGGACATTGAGGTCCAGCGCCGAGGGCCTTCTGGCGGTTCCCTCGCTGCGTGAAGCCAAGTTACAGGGAACCAGGCAGAGGGCCTTCTCGGTAGTGGCGCCCGCCCTGTGGAACGCCCTCCCTTCAGATGTCAAAGAGAACAACAACTACCAGACCTTTAGAAGACATCTGAAGGCAGCCCTGTTTAGGGAGGCTTTTAATGTTTAATAGATTACTGTATTTTAATGTTCTTTTGGAAGCCGCCCAGAGTGGCTGGGGAGACCCAGCCAGATGGGCGGGGTATAAATAATAAATTATTATTATTATTATTATTATTATTATTATTATTATTATTATGGGGTTGCGGCGCTCATCTCGCTCTATAGGCCGAGGGAGCCGGCGTTTGTCCGCAGACAGCTTCCGGGTCACGTGGCCAGCATGACTAAGCCACTTCTGGCGAACCAGAGCAGCGCACAGAAACACCGCTTACCTTCCCACCAGAGCGGTACCTATTTGCACTTTGACGTGCTTTCGAACTGCTAGGTTGGCAGGAGCTGGGAACGAGCAACGGGAGCTCACCCTGTCGCAGGGATTCGAACCGCTGACCTTCTGATCGGCAAGCCCTAGGCTCAGTGGTTTAAAGAGGTAAAGGTAAAGGGACCCCTGACCATTAGGTTCAGCCGTGTCCGACTCTGGGGTTGCGGCACCCATCTCGCTTTATTGGCCGAGGGAGCCGGCGTACAGCTTCCAGGTCATGTGGCCAGCATGACAAAGCCGCTTCTGGCGAACCAGAGCAGCGCACGGAAACGCCGTTTACGACCCCTTCACGTGTACAGGGGATGGCTACCCATCCCCTATGCCAGGCATGTCCAACAGGTAGATCGTGATCTACCAGTAGATAACTGGATGTCTGCGGTAGATCACTGGTAGATCATTGGCTCCCCTCCCCCCAAAGAAGCTGAACAACTGTGGCTCCCCTAAAAAAAGCTCAACATTTTACCTCCTCCCTGAATAAACTCAACAGCTTTGACCTGAACCCCCCAAAACTTGGCCTTCCTCCTTCCTCAAAAAAGCTCAAGAACTTTGTCCTGAACCCCCAAAAAGGGGGTAGATCACTGCCAGTTTTTAACTCTGTGAGTAGATCGCAGTCTCTTGGGAGTTGGCCACCCCTGCCCTATGCCATTGGGGGAATCCCGGCCGCGTCGCTACCAATCCGGTCGTTCTGGGGGCGGGGCTTGCTGCATTTAAGCAAGTGCATGGCCGGGGCTCTCCCTCTTGCCTCCTGCGCCCAGCTACCCCGGTTTTTTTCCGCCCGCCCGCCCACCCTATAGCCGTTTTTTCTCTTGACCTTGCTATGACTTCGGTCAGTCGCCATCGAGGGGCCTGGTAGGAATTTTCCCATTTGGCAAATTGGCTCTGGCCTGGTGGTTTTCGCCTGCCTATTAGCAACTCGTCACAACTTTGGTTTTGGCAGTTAGGCATTGGATTATCTCTGTAAGGTTGAAGGTGGGGGGGGGGGGGAGGTCGCGCCATCACCTCCCCCAAATGCTGAAGGGTATTCCTTTAATGGAGTCCAGGGCGGCCCTGTCCCAAGCCGTGGAAGGTGAGGGCCTAAGGCACGCCCCATATCGGTGACCCCAGGGTGAGTTCCTAGCTGATGTGCATCAGCAGGGCTCCCCTTTTGGTGGTTAACCCTTCCCGGACTGCCAGCACAACGGGCTGGAGTTTGATATCGTCGGTTAGATCCAATGCCTAAGCCAATACCGCTCAACATCCGTAACCAATAAAGTTGTGGCCTTTTCTTGCCCATTAACCTTACTTATTGTGTCCTGTGTCTTTATTTCACCACGGGAGGGGTTAGGATATTGCCATGCAAAAAAGAATTCCCAAGAATTCCACACATTCCAGCATCACATATGAATACACCCAGAAAATATAAACAAATTGTGGAAATACAGTCCGAAGACAAAAAGGATGGCAGGCAGAAATAATGAATACTGTACCACAGAATACCACACAGAGGCCACATATATATGGCAAGGCCAACTTTCAACCGTGGGGTTTGGAAAGTTTGGATATGACCCAAAACAAAAGCCCCATAATAATATCAAACATTCTTTGTACCCTGAAAAGTTTGAGTTCAGGTAACATCCTGTAACATTAAACCCCTTCCTACAGAAAAGTTTTCGACACCTCTATCCAAGATGTGTGATGCTGCAATTGTGTCAGCTGATCTCACCTTTTCTAGCAGGTTTTTTTTGTGTGTGTATGTTTTAAATAAGAAAAAGAATATTAACAGTTCTGTTTGAGCTGTGACTGGAGCTGTGAAAAAGAAGAGAGATCCCTTCCCCCAACCCCGATCCTGATCTCTCATTTTGCATCTTATTTAATGAGTTTTCACATTTCCTTTCTACCTTCTACATAAGAGCTTCAAGGCCAGTTAACAAGTTGCCCAATTCCTACAAAAAGGGGCGCTTTTAGATGGGTATCAATATGAAAGCTGTATGTTAGAAGAAGAGTTTGGATTTGATATCCTGCTTTATCACTACCCGAAGGAGTCTCAAAGCGGCTCACATTCTCCTTTCCCTTCCTCCCCCACAACAAACACTCTGTGAGGTGAGTGGGGCTGAGAGACTTCAGAGAAGCGTGACTATCCCAAGGTCACCCAGCAGCTGCATGTGGAGGAGCGGAGACGCGAACCCGGTTCACCGGATTACAAGTCTACCGCTCTTAACCACTACACCACACTGGCTCTCAAAGCAGTGGAGGTTGATCCATTAGGGATCCATTAAAGGTAAAGGGACCCCTGACCATTAGGTCCAGTCATGGACAACTCTGGGATTGCGGCTCTTATCTCGCTTTATTGGCCGAGGGAGCCGACATACAACTTCCGGGTCATGTGGGCAGCATGACTAAGCCGCTTCTGGCGAACCACAGCAGCGCATGGAAACACCATTTACCTTCACGCTGCAGTGGTACCTATTGATCTACTTGCACTTTGACGTGCTTTCAAACTGCTAGGTGGGCAGGAGCTGGGACCGAGCAACGGGAGCTCACCCCGTCGCGAGGATTCGAACCACCGACTTTCCGATCGGCAAGCCCTAGGCTCTGTGGTTTAACCCACAGCGCCGCCCGTGTCCCTAGCAGATAAGCATTATCGCATGCTAATGTCTGCTGATCAAGCTATTGTTAAAGATCTTGGTGCAGGAGGAGGCAAAGAAGTTGGCAACCCAAAGTACCATTGCTTTACTCTTCATCCATTCAGTGGAAGGAGAACAATAGTGGTCTATGCACAAGGTCTCTCTCTCTCTCTCTCTCTCTCTCTCTCTCTCACACACACACACACACACACACACACACACACATCCTGCCACCCTAGCATATGGCCTATGAATCATTCACAAAGTGGGCAAATTAATTATTCATCCAAACCAGAAGACCAAACACTTTGCTAATTGTCTGGGAGAGGGAGAGGACTGGAAGGTTTCATGTAGGTAACTGGCAGGCGTCATGATTCACAAAGAGAGAAGGAAGGGGTGGGCAGGGGGTATGGAGAGGAATGAAGGTCTTGCCTGAGCTGATCAGATAATTACTTTGTGCCGTCCACTGTTTGCCTTTTAAGACAGACCCCATTCATCAGCAAAACGAGCTATTTGCATGTGGGCCACATTGCATGCTAAGCTGAAAACTGGCCTGATCCAGAGCTCGAGGAGTTGCTGGATGCAAATCCCAGCTTGCAAACAGGCTGGCATTTTGAAAGGGATTGCCATTTGCTACCAAAAAAGAAAAGAAAAGAAGAGACCCCCTTCCTCCTGAAACAGTCTGAAATTCAGGAATCAAAGGAGTGACATGTTTCCCAGCATACAGATAATAACATGGTTTTTAAAATGTCTAAGCAATATTTTCTGGTTGCTTCTTAAAAAAATACTCGGTTCGTAAAAATGCAGGGAAAGCTCCACCTGCGAATCTATGTTTCTCTGATGGTTGTTAAATAAGAAGGAGGAAGGGTGGGGTTGGGGGGAGGAGGGGGCAAGGCATTTTCAACCTCACCTTCTCCATCTGTAAAACTGGAGTAGCAGCAACCCTAAAATTTAGAGTTGTTGCCAGGATGTAGAAAGTTGTGATGCACACCCAGAACCTAAGTAAGGTCAAACCTTGGTGCCCGAACGGTTTCGGGAGTCGAACGGACTCCCGGAATGGATTAAGTTCGAGAACCAAGGTACCACTGTAATAGGATGGGCTGTAAACCTTGACTAAGGAAGAGTTTCTTAGTCCTATCCATGACAAGATACATGAAGTTAGCATGTCCTTGGATGAAACGGATTATTTACATTCTTTTCGGTTTGGTTTTAAGGTTGGTCTAAGGGCTAGCCCACAGGTGGCGCTGTAGGTTAAACAGAAGGTCGGCGGTTCGAATCCCCGGGACGGGGTGAGCTCCCGTTGCTCGGTCCCAGTTCCTGCCAACCTAGCAATTCGAAAGCACGACAAAGTGCAAGTAGATAAATAGGCACCGCTGCAGCGGGAATGTAAACGGCGTTTCCGTGCGCTGCTCTGGTTCACCAGAAGCGGCTTTGTCATGCTGGCCACATGACCCGGAAGCTGTACGCCGGCTCCCTCAGCCAGTAACGTGAGATGAATGCCGCAACCCCAGAGTCGTCCGCGACTGGACCTAACGGTCAGGGTTCCCTTTACCTTTAAGAACTGGAAAGGTGTTGGTCATCCTAGCACATGGACAGGTATAGTACAACCCTATTGATTTCTCAGTGACTTGATACTACCCATCAACCATGGTATCCTCATGGAATGCTTAGCTGAGACAGAATTGGGAGCATCATCTGACATCATAGTGACATCAGCTGACGGTCAGATTTGGCCCACCAGAGCTGGGCAGATGACGATCTTGCCTACTGAAGAAGTGAGCATATGAAAGCTTATACCAAGAACAAACTTAGTTGGTCTCTAAGGTGCTACTGGAATTTTTTTTTATTTTTTAATATATATTTCGACTGCGTCAGACCAACACGGCTACTGTGGAAAGCACCACATTGAGCCGCATGAAATGGAAGTCCATCAAACTCACAAAGAAACTTGCACAGGTACAAACTGATATCTCCTTTCAGACTAAATGCAAGAACCTGGACATTATACCCAAGGGTCTTAGAATTAAGAACCCTCTACAATCCACCTATCCTACTGAATATGCAAAGAAACTATGCCACACTTTCTCAAAGAAGCTGCTCAAACATCTAATATATAAAATATATTATATATTTTATATATAAATATATATTATATATTTCAAATATATAAAAGGATGTCATATAGAGGAAGGAGAAAAGTTGTTTTCTGCTGCTCCTGAGAAGAGGACACGGAGCAATGCATTCAAACTACAAGAAAGAAGATTCCACCTAAACATTAGAAAGAACTTCCTGACAGTAAGAGTGGTTCGACAGTGGAATTTGCTGCCAAGGAGTGTGGTGGAGTCTCCTTCTTTGGAGGTCTTTAAGCAGAGGCTTGACAGCCACCTGTCAGGAATGCTTTGATGGTGTTTCCTGCTTGGCAGGGGTTGGACTGGATGGCCCTTGTGGTCTCTTCCAACTCTATGATTCTATGAGTCTATGATCTTATCAGCGTTCTGTACTCTAAACAGAAGCAAATAAAGGAGGAGCTCTCTGTACTGGACAACTCTACAAGGAATCACCCAGCTTGGCAAGAGTTCCACAAGGAAAGACAACACATTTACCACTCTCAACTGGAGTTGCTGGAAAAAACTGTGTATCTGAAGAAGTGTGCATGCACACGAAAGCTTGTACCAAGAACAAACTTAGTTGTGAAAGCTCCCTTAACCCTGCCCTAAACTGTGAAATTCCCTTCCAACAGAGGTGCATCCAACACCTTCATTGCATATTTTTTTCATTGCTTACTGAAAACACACTTCTTCACACTAGCCTTTGACACCTGAGGGCTATTTTTTAGAACCCATGCTATTCTCTTGATGGCAATTGCTTTAGCTCAGTGTTCCCCAACCTTGGGCCTCCAGCTGTTTTTGGACTACAACTCCCATCATCCCTCGCTAGCAAGACCAGTGGTTAGGGATGATGGGAATTGTAGTCTGAAAACAGCTGGAGGCCCAAGGCTGGGGAAGACTGCTTTAGCTAATTCTACTATTGCATTTTTACATCGTTGTAGCCTGCCTACAACCCAGGTGGTGCTGTGGGTTAAACCACAGAGCCTAGGGCTTGCTGACCAGAAGGTCAGCGGTTCGAATCCCCATGACGGGGTGAGCTCCCGTTCCTCTGTCCCAGCTCCTGCCAACCTAGCAGTTCGAAAGCATGTCAAAGTGGAAGAAGATAAATAGGTACCGCTCCAGCGGGAAGGTAAATGGCGTTTCTGTGCGCTGCTCTGGTTCGCCAGAAGCGGCTTAGTCATGCTGGCCACATGACCCGGAAGCTGTACTTGGCTCTCGGCCAATAAAGCGAGATGAGCGCCGCATTTGCCACAACCCCAGAGTCAGACATGACTGGACCTAATGGTCAGGGGTCCCTTTACCTTTACCTTTAGCCTGCCTTGGGACCTTACGGCGAAGGGTGGATAAGAAATCCTATGAATAAACAAATTCCTTCACTGCCCAAGCGATGCATCTGATGAAGTAGGTTTTTGGCTACTCACCCTTAATATATGCTACTGCTTCATTCACATACTTCCCTCCCCCCATGGATATCATGGCACAGGTAAACTATGGCTGTGTGTACAAATGTATATGAAAGGGGAACCACATGGGGCTTGTAAAAAGTATATTACTAATTCATGGAGGATACCTTTTAAATATAACAGTCAATGGAGACTCCATAACCACAGCCCGTCCATTTGCCTCTGTTGTTTGCCCCCATCGTGCGGGAGGCCTTTGCCATTATACCCATAGCTGTCAACTTTCGGATTTGAAAATAAGGGATTTTTTCAGACTTTCGGATTTGAAAATAAGGGATGCCGCGAGGGTGGTGCAATGGCACCGAGTAGCCTCGCCACCCTGCGCTCCAGAGGCTGCGCACGAACGGGTGAGCGAAAGAGCGAGCGCATAGACGGCAGGCAGGCTGTCTGTCTGGTTGGGCGTGAGGGTCTGGCTGCACAAGGCATGCAAGCTCCGCCCCCAGTCGGTCTCAGACTCCTTATTGGCAGCCGAGCAACGCAGCTGAGGAGCCTCCCTGGCCGGCAGGGAGGGAGAGGAGCTGCTTCCTTTGAAATCCGGGAAATTTAAGGGATCTCAACAATCCGGGATAGCAGCGGGAAACGGCATTGGAATAAGGGAGTTTCCCGCAAAAAAAGGGAGGGTTGACAGCTATGATTATACCCTGTGGACTCAATGCTCCTGTGGCGGACGTTTGTCTGCAGACAGCTTCTGGTGAAACCAGAGCAGTGCACAGAAACATCTTCCCGCCGGAGCGGTACCTATTTATCTACTTGCACCTTTTTTGGCATGCTTTTGAACTGCTAGGTTGGCAGGAGCTGGGACCGAACAACGGGAGCTCACCCCGTCGTGGGGATTCGAACCCCCGACCTTCTGATCGGCAAGCCCAAGAGGCTCAGTAGTTTAGACCACAGCGCCTTCTTCAGAAGTTATGGTCCACACGACTACAGCCAGGTAGACTGGTGGAGCAGGCCCACAACCCCTGCTCCCACCATTGTGTTCCTAGTGTTCCTAGTTCCTTGCTCTGCCCTTGCTCCACACTTTGGGGCAGAAGGTCTGAACTGGGGAGCTTGCTGTGTTCCTGTAAGCTCCCCATCTGATTTAAACCCCTTCAGCCCCAATGCATGGGCGGTGGAGGGGCCAACAAGTGCCTCCCTGCTCTCTGCTTCACGCAATTATGACCATGCAAAGGGGCTGAATGCCCAAACTGCTACTATCAAATGGGACACACTTCTGTTCTTGAACCACTTCTCCATCATTGGATTCAATCAAATGTTTTGTTCCTCAGCTCATCCAGCACCCGTTCAGCCACAACTCGCTCAGAAGCCACTTTATAGCAAAATAAGCAAATCTCTATAGCTAAGTGGGTGGAAACAAGCAAGTGCATTCTGTAGAGACAAATCTAAACTCTTTTCTTGGACTAAAGGGGGGGAAATCCAATACATGTGGATTCTAGGATTACTGTACCATTGACTCCTCCTGTAGGGTTCACTGTGCCTATGGAGAGCAAGGTGCCCTGTTGCAGACCATATTTGCAGGGCTCGATTTGTAAAAAGAATATACGTGAATTATATATACCCTACCTTTAGATCTGAAATATCCCTAACCCGGCTTACAATAATAATAATAATAATAAAATTTTATTTATACCCCGCCCTTCCCAGCCAAGACCGGGCTCAGAGCGGCTAACACCAATAAAATCACAACAAAACATACAAAACAATCAATTAAAATGCAGGTTAAAATACGATTTAAAGTTTAAAATGCAGCCTCATTTTTAAGTAGCCCACCAATCAAACCATAAAGGAATGAAACATCAGGGTTAAACTGAAACCAACCCAAAGGCCAGGCGGAACAGCTCCGTCTTGCAGGCCCTGCGGAAAGATGCCAAATCCCGCAGGGCCCTGGTCTCTTGTGTTCCACCAAGTCGGGGTCAGTACTGAGAAGGCCCTGGCCCTAGTTGAGGCCAGCCTAGCATTCTTGTGGCTCAGGACCTCCAAAATGTTATTATTTGAGGACCTTAAGATCCTACATGGGGCATACCAGGAGAGGCGGTCCCTTAGGTACAACCCTATCTTGGTGGTGCAACAACTAGGAGAGAAGCTGGGATAGCACACACACAAACACACGCCGACATGTGATGTTAAACCTCCCCCCAGATCTCTGGTCCACTGCTGTCCCAGCAACGGCTGTCTTTATGGAGCCCAAGGGAAATACGTCCACTTCAGAGAGCAGGGGTATAACCATCACTCAAGCCTGAAGCTTATTCTTATTAAGTCCCCCCCCCCCCCAGCTCATGTTTGGGTGGTGGAGCAACTGATAGCTGGCGAGGCTATGATGTTAGAGCCTCTTCCCAGCCTCCTGGTTCTGTTGTTATCCTCAGACACCTGAGCTCAGAGGAAATAGACCCCTCTATAGCAACTGGACAAAGGGACACAGGTGGTGCTGTGGGTTACACCACAGAGCCTAGGGCTTGCCGATCAGAAGGTCGGCGGTTCGAATCCCTGCGACGGGGTGAGCTCCCATTGCTTGGTCCCTGCTCCTGCCAACCTAGCAGTTCAAAAGCACATCAAAGTGCAAGTAGATCAATAGGTACCGCTCCGGCGGGAAGGTAAATGGCGTTTCCGTGCACTGCTCTGGTTCGCCAGAAGCGGCTTTGTCATGCTGGCCACATGACCTGGAAGCTGTACGCTGGCTCCCTCGGCCAAAAATGCGAGATGAGCACCGCAACCCCAGTCATGACTGGACCTAATGGTCAGGGGTCCCTTTACCTTTACCTTTATAGCAACTGAGTACATATTTTTAGGGAGGGCTCATGACCTAATCAGACATGCATTCTATGATAAATTCTGGAGGGGGAGCCAGGCTGATTTTTGCTTGCAAACTAACAGATTTACTGCGACAAAAGCTCTCATGGAGCAGAATCCACTTTGTCAGATGGGTGAGGGAGTTCTGTGAAACTTTCCCGGAAACTGGCCAATGGGCAAAAGAAACCGGGCAGTTCATGGCTCTGTTTTGTTCCTCTGTCGAGTTGGCAGCCAGACAGCAGGTATTGAATACCCAGGGTTCAAGTCTCTAAACCAGCCTTTCTCAACCTTGGGTCCCCAGATGTTGTTGGACTACAACTCCCATCATCCCTGACCACTAGTCTTGGTAGCTAGGGTTGATGGGAGTTGCAGTCCAACAACATCTGAGGACCCAAGGTTGAGAACCACTGCTCTAAACAGAAGATGGAGCTGAGCTCTGGGAAGCCCTGCATATCTTTATGGGGCTACCTCACTGGTAATTCCATACATCCCCGATGACTTTCTCGCTCCTCAGGACCATGGGTAATTTCCCATCTGTGTCCTTCTGGACTGCTCCCACCCACCCTTTCAGAAGCTCTGTATCCTTTGTCTTCTGCTTTGCAGGGAGCCTAACATGAATCCCAGCCTGAGACAAAGAGCTGCAAATACCAAGGAACCGCCTGGGGATTGATTGGTAGGGAAACTGAATTCCGGTCTGCAGAGGAAAGATCCCCCTAGAAGATCCAGTCTGTGCTAGTTAACATAACACTAAATATCTAATGCGAGGGGCTGACACACTGCAATAGTCATCTAAGAAGGTCGGGGCCCATCCAAAGGTGGCTTAAGGTGCCTGAGGAAGGAAGCTCAAATGGCACTGTCCATAATTGTAAAAACAATAAGCCAAAAGCCAACTGACCATTTTGCTGCCCATTGATGGTAACTCAAAATCTGTCACCAGAGACAGCCCACTTTACCCTCAACTAATTCTGTAGCCCCAACTAATGTTTCAGCCTGCTGCATCCCTGGGACAGGGTGGGGCAGTCTGCTTGCCCATTTATTTCCAAAGAAATCAGAAGATATATGCAGCGTACCATCAAACATTATTTGGATGAAAGCAGTGACAATTCTGCTGACATGATAGATAGATAGATAGATAGATAGATAGATAGATAGATAGATAGATAGATAGATGATATAGACAGATAGAGATAGATAGATAGATTAGATAGATAGATAGATATAGATAGATAAGATAGATATAGATAGATAGATAGATAGATAAGATAGATTAGATAGATAGATAGATAGATAGATATAGAAAGATAGATAGATAGATAGATAGAGATAGATGATAGATAGATTAGAGATAGAGATAGAGATAGAGAGCTAGAGAGAGCTAGAGAGAGAGAGAGATAAAGGACCCCTGACAGTTAAGTCCAGACGCGGATGA
The DNA here is from genome assembly GCA_034641385.1 of Darevskia mixta. NCBI lineage: Eukaryota > Metazoa > Chordata > Lepidosauria > Squamata > Lacertidae > Darevskia > Darevskia mixta. The sequence continues at coordinate 314,622 of JAWWNH010000194.1, forward strand.
CTCTGGGGTTGCGGCGCTCATCTCGCTTTACTGGCCGAGGGAGCCGACATTTGTCCGCAGACAGTTTTTCTGGGTCATGTGGCCAGCATGACTAAGCCGCTTCTGGCGAAACCAGAGCAGTGCGCGGAATCGCCGTTTACCTTCCCGCCGGAGCGGTACCTATTTATCTACTTGCACTTTGACGTGCTTTCGAACTGCTAGGTTGGCAGGAGCTGGGACCGAGCAACGGGAGCTCACCCCGTCGCAGGGATTCGAACTGCCGACCTTCCGATCGGCAAGCCCAAGCTCAGTGGTTTACACCACAGCACTACCCGTGTCATATATATATATATATATATATATATATATATATATATATACATACATACACACACACACACACACACACACACACACACAGTGGTACCTCAGTATAGTGATGTTAAATTCTCAAGAATAATCTTTTGGAGAATATTCTCAAGAATATTCTCCGGAGAATATTCTCACCTCATATCACTATATATATTTTTTAAAAACCAATATATCCCCCAAATGGGATTTTCCCAGAACAGATACAAAAAAGGAACAATTTCTGGACAAGCTGATGTCATCACTGATGCACAGGCAGCTGAGAAGGCAAGGATCTGGAGGTGTGAACCTCAGCAGAAGGGGATTAGGAGAAACTGAGAAATGCTGAGGCAGATCTTACTGGAGGCTGGAAAGACCTAAGATATTTTTATTGAGCATTCGTCCTGATTTATTTTTTTCAGGGAAATTAGCTAGTGCTGGCTGTTTATAATGAGCATTCATTCTGATTTGCTCATGATGTGCCAAGCTAAAGCTATCCCACACCTTTCCATCACATTTCCCCACCACAAAAATTCTTGTCTTTTCGAGGAAGCAGCGTTCTTCAAGCAAGACCTCTCAACCAGCTACAATCGCACAACTTGAATTTGCTGGTCACTGACTGAATCACACCTCAAAATAGCGACAGTCTGGAAGAGGACTGTAATGAAGAGGCCTGTTCTCTTGTTCTCCATTCTGTTTTAATAATAATAATAATAATAATAATAATAATAATAATAATAATAATAATAATTTTTTATTTATACCCCGCCCTTCCCAGCCAAGACCGGGCTCAGAGCGGCTAACACCAATAAAATCACAACAGAACATACAAAACAATCAATTAAAATGCAGGTTAAAATACGATTTAAAGTTTAAAATGCAGCCTCGTTTTTAAGTAGCCCACCAATCAAACCATAAAGGAATGAAACATCAGGGTTAAACTAAAACCAACCCAAAGGCCAGGCGGAACAGCTCCATCTTGAAGGCCCTGCGGAAAGATGCCAAATCCCGCAGGGACCTGGTCTCTTGTGACAGACCGTTCCACCAAGTCGGGGCCAGTACTGAGAAGGCCCTGGCCCTAGTTGAGGCCAGCCTAGCATCCTTGTGGCTCGGGACCTCCAAAATGTTATTATTTGAGGACCTTAAGGTCCTACACGGGGCATACCAGGAGAGGTATCACATCTCTCCTGGAATCCACAATGCACAGAATAGGCTCTGTCTTGCAGGGAGACAATCCAGTGGAAAATTAACACACCAGTAGCCATCTCCCTTAACCAGGGCCAGATTTAGGTTTGATGAGGCCCTAAGCTACTGAAGGTAATGGGGCCCTTTATATGTCCAGCTGTCCTTTGTCAACAACAAATTGCCTGTTTTTTTGTGTTGAATATATGCTATATGGTAATTTATGAACCTAATAGGTATCTAAAGCCATTTGCACATAACAAAATATGTGATAGTTTAGGGAGCAGGCTAGCAGGTGGGGCCCATAACTTATATCATAGGAGCCTACACAACACAAAGCACTGTTCCTGTATGTAAGCTTTATTTTATTTGTTTTTTTTATCTTACATTTTGGAAATGAACACCCAGTGGTTTTTTTCCTTTAATTTTTTGGGGGGCCCCAAGAGAGTGGGGCCCTAAGCTATAGCTTGTTTAGCTTATACATAAATCCGGCACAAGGGGACCCAGGTGGCACTGTGGGTTAAACCAGAGCCTAGGGCTTGCTGATCAGAAAGTCGGTGGTTCGAATCCCTGCGATGAGGTGAGCTCCCGTTGCTCGGTCCCAGCTCCTGCCAACCTAGCAGTTCAAAAGCACATCAAAGTGCAAGTAGATAAATAGGAACCGCTCCGGCGGGAAGGTAAACGGCGTTTCCGTGTGCTGCTCTGGTTCCCCAGAAGCGGCTTTGTCAAGCTTGCCACATGACCTGGAAGCTGTACGCCGGCTCTCGGCCAATAAAGCGAGATGAGCGCCGCAACCCCAGAGTCGGACACGACTGGACCTAATGGTCAGGGGTCCCTTTACCCTTTACCTTTAAATCCGGCACTGTTCCTAACAGGAATGGACTTTGGTAATAGCACCCTGGGCAAGGCCAAAATTGGGCGCCCCTAAATGAATCTCAGTTATGGACCTTCTCAGTTTTGCACCCCCACAGCTTGTTGCCCTGTGTGGGGAACCGCATGCATCGCCCAAAATCCTGCGCTGTACCTGATTTTCAAAAGGTGTCCAACCTGGGTTCCCTAAACCCTTAGTGACTGTTGCAAATGGTCCTTTATCACTCTTGATCCCCACAGCCTGCAACTGATGCCTGAAGCTGCTAACATCAGAGGTGACCATGGAGAATTAGAGCTAATCCACAAGTTTTCTCCGCTCTTCCCAGGGATGCATTTAAAGCTCTGTATCCTAGAACAACCCCCACTTTTTTAGCTCTGAAGCTTTCCCTGCAAAAACCCATTATTTACAGCTCAATCAGAGCAAACATCAATCCATGGAAAACCCAAATTGATGTTGGCTCAGCTTTCAAGAGAAAGCTGTTTCATGGGAAAGCTTGGAGCAAAATAAAAATATAAGTACTCAGACACTGAGCATTAAACCGTGGACCTCTGCTGGAAAGAGTGGGATAAATGGTAAGTGTGGACAAGACCTAAGTTTTGCAAATGTAAATTTGGACTAGTGTAGGAATAGTTAGACCAATAGTCTGGTATAGTGCTTTATTTCTAACATAGGCTTTACTAGCTGTTGAAGTGTCTGGGAGAGCAGGAGCGGAGACTGGCTAAAGTTGCCAAGCAGGAGAAATGGAATTCAGCCAGCTGTTTCCTTTCTCCTGAGGAAACCACAATCAGGCAGTTGGAACCTGTGCCTGTTGCCCTAGTCAGGGGTCAGCAAACTTTTTCAGCAGGGGGCCGGTCTACTGTCCCTCAGACCTTGTGGGGGGCCAGACTATATTTTGAAGGGGAGGGAGAACGAATTCCTATGCCCCACAAATAACCCAGAGGTGCATTTTAAATAAAAGCACACATTCTACTCATGTCAAAACACCAGGCAGGCCTCACAAATAACCCAGAGATGCATTTTAAATAAAAGGACACATTCTACTCATGTAAAAACACGCTGATTCCCAGACCGTCCGTGGGCCGGATTGAGAAGGCGATTGGGCCAGATCTGGCTCCTGGGCCTTAATGTTTGCCTACCCATGAGTGATGCTTGAGCAGGTGGGAGCAGCAGAGACAAAGGAAAAGATGAGACTCCCAGCCCTACAAAAAGCTGTACCATATCCATCCGTGCACAAGACAAGACTATACAGTGGTACCTCGGGTTACATACGCTTCAGGTTACAGACTCCGCTAACCCAGAAATAGTACCTCAGGTTAAGAACTTTACCTCAGGATGAGAACAGAAATCGCGCGGTGGCAGCGGGAGGCCCCATTAGCTAAAGTGGTACCTCAGGTTAAGAACGTTTTCAGGTTAAGAACGGACCTCCGGAACGAATTAAGCACATAACCAGAGGTACCACTGTACTACAGAAAATATGGGTTTGGGGAGAGATGAAAGGAGGAGAGCAATTTTACGCTTAAGAGTTAATTTTTTATGTTTGGGTCCAACACTCTCTCCAAAACGCTTAAAATGGCATCAAGTATTCTCTCCACCACCTCCCAAATTATATCCTCACAGCACGCTTTCATAGCGTGTGCACACACATGAACATGTCATGGGGAGGTGGTGCCTGCGTTTGCAATTCTGGGCACACATATATGTTGCGAATGAAGTGTGAAAGCATACTGCAGTTTGCTTTCACTTAAGCAAGAAGCACACAGAGATGACTGGCACCAATCTGTAGGGTTGCATGTACTCTAGGGCAGTGCTCCCCAACCTTTTTATCGTCGCGGACCGGTCAACGTTTGATAATTTTACCGCGGCCCGCTGAGGGGGGGACATTGATTGTTTATATTTTAGATTGTTTTGATGTCATAATTTTAATTTAATTGTATTTAAACATGCCTTCAAAATAAAATACAGTTACACCCAAAAATGAATATAAAGTGATTTAACATTTTAACACCACAGTAAATAAAATTGAAATAATTTAATGTTCCTTGGGCGGCCCATTACCATTTGATCCAGGGACCGGTACTGGGCCGCGGACCGGGGGTTGAGGACCACTGCTCTAGGGTGTGTGTTGGGGGTGTGTGTGTTTGGGGGGGGGCACCTCCCAGCTCCAATTCACAGATGAAAGCCAGTCCAGAGCACAGAAAAAGCATAGCAGTGGATATGTATTTTGACGACAGGAGCTGTAAGAGACTCATTTTCCGAGAGCAGATCTTCCCAACATGTTTTCCCTACTCCAGGAAAGGAAAAGCAGTTATTAATCTATTAGAGCAAGAGCAGGATCAGAAGCAATGGGCTTAAACAACCGAGAGGCATGTTTTTGGACAATCATTAGGACAAACCTCCTACCGGAAACTCTGCAAGAGATGTTTCAAAGTAAGCTTAAGTTGGCAAACCGCTTTCATTAGAAACAGATTTCTAATGATTCCGCCCTAAAAGTTTCCGTGCCACTGTTGCGTGTCGAGGTCCTCAAGCCACCCCCAAAATAAATTCACACTTCAGACATAATTTTTGTTTGGGTTTTTGGCATAATTTAGGCCACAACTTTATTAAAATACAAATCATGTGAGTGGTTGCGTAGGCATTGGTTCAGACTAGCTGTCCAACGGGACAGAGCTGACCACGTGTCAGCAAAGGGAAATCCCATCTGGGGAGAGATATGGAGGCTGGGGGCAGAGCCCTCCCTCTCCCCAGAGGTTCCCAGGGGCTCTTGCGTGGCCCTGTCCCCCGACTAGGGGTTCAGACAAAAGCATGTCGAGCCCCTGGATTCCTTTAACGGAATTCCCATCACCATCATCACTTTGGAGGGCGACCGCCCTTCCAGCAACCAACATAACCAATGCCTAACTGCCAGCCTTACAAGTTGTGACTAGTTGCTACGTAGTAGGCGAAAACCAAATGGCACCAGCCAATCCACCATATGGAAAAATTCCTACTAGGCCCCTGCCGAACAGCAGATGACCCCATGACAGGCAATAGCAAGGTCAAAGCAGAGGCCTAAAACCGGGGGGGGGGGGGGACAGGTGATCCGAAGCACTCAGCCAAGAGGAAGGTCTCACAGCGTGCTGACTAATATATAGGACGCTGGGCTGTCCATCACAAATTGCAACATATAAATTGCCCCAGCAACACCCCAAGGTCCAATCCAAGCTGTGGCCTTCTACCAACTCACCCCAGCTACAGGGGAGGTGGCTTGCTAGCCCCACCGCAACACGTGCTCTCCATGAAGGAGAACTGGCTTTGCAAACATCAAGAAATCAGACATACTTAAACAAGGGTGTTCTCTAAGCTAACACGTGATGCCCGGAAATGCTTGCTTTATTATGCGCATTGATGGCTTCTGATTGCTGCTAGCTATGAGCTGCTAGACCAGGGGTCGGCAACCTAAGGCCCATGGGCCACAAGCGGCCAACGGGGGCCGTTTAACCAGCCCACGAGCTGCCCCCGAACCAAGCCGCCCGCTCGGCAAGTCCCCACGCGCTGTGCTGAACCGGCACAGCGCGGCGCGGGGACTCACTTTCGTGGCACCAGAAATCGCGTCTGCGCAGACGCCAGAAATTGCGGGTGCGCACGCGATCCAGCCCACAGAGGGATCTCCACTGGAGTGAAGATCCTATTCTCTGTAACTATTGGTGAGCAACGCAGCTGAGGAGCCTCCCTGGCCGGCAGGGAGGGAGAGGAGCTGCTTCCTTTGAAATCCGGGAAATTTACAGGATATCTAACAATCCGGGATAGCAGCGGGAAACGGAGCTGGAATAAGGGAATTTCCCGCCAAAAAAGGGAAACAGTGTGGAACGTCACTGGAATGAGGGAGTTTCCTGCCAAAAAAGGGAAGGTTGACAGCTATGAATTAGAGTGCCAGGAACACTTATTGGTCATTGTGTTGCCTTCATTGTTGCTGACCCTCTGCTCAGAGCAGGAGCAGATTCAGAGGGAGGACCCAAAACGTCTCTCTTTCTCACACACACACCTCTTTTCTTGCTCGGCAGCCCCAGAGAACGCATCAAACTTTAATGGGCTCATTCTTCAGCAGCCTCACAAGCTGCTGAATATAGATGGACGGCCACAGAACATCTTGACAGCTTTTTATGGCAAGGAGGAATGTCAGAAATAAGATGCAAGGAGGGAGCGGAAATCGGTGGGAAGGTAACTAAGCCCCAAAGGAAGCAACATGAAGACTTTACTACTGCAAGACATGTGCAAACTGAATCTGACCTAAAAGAACAGATACACCTTGACTGCAGAATCCAAATAGGTGGCCCGTCAAAAGGCTAAAATGGGGCATTCATCCCAGAGGCGTAGGGAAGTCAGGTGGTACCCGGTGCGGAAAATTTCTTGTCAACACACACACACATTGATTTTTTTATTTTATTTTTTGTCTGCAAAAATGGTTTTATGTTATTTCATATTTTCTTACAAAGGAATAATAATAAGTAATAATAATAATAAGAAGAATAAGAATAAGAATAAGAATAAGAATAATTTATTATTTGTACCCCGCCCATCTGGCCGGGTATCCCCAGCCACTCTGGGCGGCTTCCAACAAATATCAAAATACATTAAAATACTACTACTATTACTATTACTACTACTACTACTGTATGGATTGATTTGATACCCGTCTCTCTCTCTCTCTCTCTCTCTCTCTCTCTCTCTCTCTCTCCCTCCCTCCCTCCCTCCCTCCCCTCCCTAGACCATCATTTGAGAAGACACTTCCCTTGTTAAATCTGAAAGGAGTGAAATGTCAAATGCCTCTGACACATAAACCAAAGACCTAACGTATCGGAAGAGTTTTGCTCAATAAGCACATACAGCAAAAAGGTTGACGTTTTGCAGCTGTCATATCAAAACCAGGATTCAGTCTCATTCTTGATTTTTGTAAACGTATTTCCCTTCAGATGAATAGGAATGTCTTGCTTCTCACCCTCTGTTGTCAAATTATTATAATTATTACAAGCAGGCTATACATGTTTGTGATGCCCAAGGATATCAACATTCTGAGCAAACACTTTGCTGCCTCGAAAGGATGTTTGATGTAAGAGGAATGGCGTCAAAAAGTAAACATCCATAGAATAGAAGCTTTACTGTGTGTAGTGGTCAGGATCTGAAGACTCACACTACCCATTGCAGGGGGTTGGACTAGATGACCGTTGGGGTACCTTCCAACTCTATGATTCTAATTCCATACGCCTAAAGGAGTTTTTGGGAAGCGGGTGGTGCTGTGGTCTAAACCACTGAGCCTAGGGCTTGCCAATCGGAAGGTCGGTGATTCAAATCCCCGCAGCGGGGTGAGCTCCCGTTGCTTGCTCCTTGCTCCTGCCAGCCTAGCAGTTCGAAAGCACGTCAAAGTGCAAGTAGATAAATAGGTACCACTGCAGCGGGAAGGTAAACGGCGTTTCCGTGCGCTGCTCTGGTTCGCCAGAAGTGGCTTAGTCATGCTGGCCACATGACCTGGAAAAACTGTCTGTGGACAAACGCCAGCTCCCTCAGCCAGTAAAGTGAGATGTGCGCCGCAACCCCAGAGTCATTTGCGACTGGACTTAACTGCCAGAAGAAGAAGGAGGAGGAGGAGGAGGAGTTTGGATTTGATATCCCGCTTTATCCCTACCTGAAGGAGTCTCAAAGCGGCTCACATTCTCCTTTCCCTTCCTCCCCCACAACAAACACTCTGTGAGGTGAGTGGGGCTGAGAGACTTCAGAGAAGTGTGACTAGCCCAAGGTCACCCAGCAGCTGCATGTGGAGGAGCAGGGAATCAAACCCGGTTCACCAGATTACGAGTCCACTGCTCTTAACCACTACACCACACTGGCTCTCCAGGGGTCCTTTACCTTTGTAAAGGAGTTTTGGGTTGAACTCAAACAACAATCTCTACATTGCAGCAATTTCTGCACTGAAACGGAGGTGTGTTTCAGAAGCATTTTGCGAATGAAACAGGAGGGCCACTATTTGAAGAAAAAACCTTCAAGGCATGGCTAGGGTTCTCTTTATCCCTTCCATAACCTCCCTGCCAAGGAGAAGTTAGCCGGCTTCTTGCCAGGGGCTTTCCATCCGCCCAAAGAGTACCTGGCTGCCTTTCTATTCCGAGGGCTGAAGGCTCCTAATCCAGCTCTATTTCTCTCTGCTAGTTTGCACCCTGACCCCATTTCTGTCTCCCCTCACAGCTCCACCCAGACTTCCTTAAAGCCCTGCTCACTGAAACTATTAGAGATCGGTCATCTCTTCCTGCCCATTTCTGTGGGGGCCAAACCTCCTGCAATAGTCATTGCTCTTTCCACACCTTTGCATTTCCTGGGAATAGGGATGGTGAATCAATCTGATCCACTTCATTTTTTAAAGGCGAGTCTGCCCCTGCGGCTTGATGGAGGTAGAAACTGTCGCTCATGCCTTGTTACGCTGCCATTTCTATGGGGAGATATGTTCGGTATTCATTACCCCTACTATGCAAAAATCTCAAAATGAATCCGAACTTCAATGTCTAAAATCCCTGGTGGAGGACAAGGGTTAAGAGTAGCCAAATTCTGTGCGATTGCCATAAAACTTAGGGAACAAGCGGTGATATCATAATGATTAAGGCCTTAAATGATAATTTTAGGTTACATTTTAGTGACTAAGTTTTAATTTTTATACATTTTTAATTGTTGCTATTTCTGTATTGTCCCGGTTATACCTAATTGCAAATTCAAATGTATCCCTATCGTGTTTTATTATTTTCTTGATACTGTATTGAGGTTTGAATCCTGACAAGACAGAAGTGCTGTTTTTGGGGGACAGGAGGAGGCAGGTGTGGAGGACTCCCTGGTCCTGAATGGGGTAACTGTGCCCCTGAAGGACCAGGTGCGCAGCCTGGGAGTCATTTTGGACTCACAGCTGTCCATGGAGGCGCAGGTTAATTCTGTGTCCAGGGCGGCTGTCTACCAGCTCCATCTGGTACGCAGGCTGAGACCCTACCTGCCCGCAGACTGTCTCGCCAGAGTGGTGCATGCTCTAGTTATCTCCCGCTTGGACTACTGCAATGCGCTCTACGTGGGGCTACCTTTGAAGGTGACCCGGAAACTACAACTAATCCAGAATGCAGCAGCTAGACTGGTGACTGGGAGCAGCCGCCGAGACCACATAACACCAGTCTTGAAAGACCTACACTGGCTCCCAGTACGTTTCCGAGCACAATTCAAAGTGTTGGTGCTGACCTTTAAAGCCCTAAATGGCTTCGGTCCAGTATACCTGAAGGAGCGTCTCCACCCCCATCGTTCAGCCCAGACACTGAGGTCCAGCGCCGAGGGCCTTCTGGCGGTTCCCTCACTGCGAGAAGCAAAGCTACAGGGAACCAGGCAGAGGGCCTTCTCGGTAGTGGCACCCGCCCTGTGGAACGCCCTCCCTTCAGATGTCAAAGAGAACAACAACTATCAGACCTTTAGAAGACATCTGAAGGCAGCCCTGTTTAGGGAGGTTTTTAATGTTTAATAGATTATTGTATTTCTGTCTCCTCACATTCTGAGGTTGCAGCTTCGCAAAGGCTATCTGCTTAACCCCATCTCTGAGCTGAGCTTTGAACCAGAGGTCTTCTCCTTTCATAGCTTGCTGTCTTAGCCACTCTGCTGCAGATGCAACAAGTGTCACCCGCAGCTTCTCACAAGGCCTGGTGGGTGAAATATCACAACCCGCATCCTACTCCTTGGGGAACATAAAGAGTCAGGTCCATTCATTCCTCAGATATTGCTCCTGCTGAGACTGAAAGTAAAATATAGTAATTAGAGTCACTATACAAGTAATTAGAATAGTGTCCTATTTCCCACAGATACTGAATGCTATGACTGCACGCATGCCTAATAGGCAACTTTCTATTGTTGATAATTATGCTAATTAGAAACTAATGTTTTTCCCCCATATTTGATCCCACTCAGTGATTGCTAATGGTTCAAAGTTTCAAAGTTTTGGTCATTTTTGAGCTGCATACAAAATCAGTTTTTGTTTTTTTTCCAAGTTACCAACAAAGGGAAAATAATAATCCTCCCCCTTTTCTCAAACTCTTTCTTTCACAAATGTCGTTCAAGACATCAAGGTGTTTTGGGTTTTTTTAGTATGGTGATCAGCAGGGTACCATTTAGAAAGGGAGGGGTAAACACCTGTACTCTGTTTTAGAATAGTGCGTTTATTCCCCAGGAACACCCTCACATTTGATTATTATTCAAAATTAGGAAAATTAGGGTGCAATCATAACAGAATTTCTAAAGAGCAGGGAACTTTGGAACAATATACTAGGGGGAGGGAGGTTGTGCATATCAGTTTTGAGCAGAGTTTTTAAAGGCATTTGTACAGAACCTGGCTACGTGATTAAGGTCCATGGAAAAAAAGAAAAGCAGATTTTTGCATTTCAAAAACTGGTACCCAAACAGCAGCTGATCAGAACTGGAAAGGGGTCTGTAAAGGCTCGGGGTTGTTTCCTTACATATTCATGTGACCACTGCTGCTTGAAAACTTCCATTGTATATTGAGGTATGCTATTATATTACACTAGTGGACGTTCAGCCCGTTAAATTAACGGGCGCTAAAACATATGTGGTCAAATAATGTCATGTTTTTAAGAGTATGTAACAAAACCCAAAGTGTGCAATGCTTTTGCTCGAATGCCAGCTGGGCCCCCTACTGCTTTCTCCCGAGTAAGCCCTCTCTGCGCTTTCCCCCCAACCACCCTCCCGCGCGCTGCTCTTTGCGCGCTTCCTACGCGGCGTGTGCGCCCTCGCTTCCTCCCGACTCCCTTTTAAGCCCCGCCCAGCATGACGCGCGCCGTTCCTTTCGCCTCCACGAGCGCTGGGTTTGCCTCTTGCCGCCCGCCCGCCCGCCCGTGCCGGCTGGAGACGTCAGCTTGCAGCTTCCCTTTCCGCCCTCCCCCTTTGCCATTGCTGCATCATCCTCCCCGCCTCCTTGCCAGGGAGGGAAGCAGCAGCAGCGTCGGCAAGCGAGCGAGCGAGCGTGTGCGTTGGGGGTGCGCGCGGCGGCTTATTCCCCTCGCTGTGTGCAACAGCCTCCGGTGGGTGCTGCCGCCTCTCGCCCCCACCTCCCTTCGCCCTAGAACCACTTGTAACGGCCGCTCACTCGCACGCCCGCGCGCCCTCCGGCCAATCAGCACCCCGCACCTGCTTCCGCCCGAAGTCTCTGCGCTCCAATCCCTGTGTCCGTGGGGCACATGCGCAGTAGCCCAAACCCAGGGACACAGGGACACTGGACGCAGAGACACAGGGACTTTATTATATAGGATTATTATATTAGTGCTATGTTTTATTGAATTATGTATATTTGCATTAGATGTATTGATTTCATGGATTCCTGTGATACATGTCTGTAAGGGCTCGGGGTTGTCTCCTCAAGAGTAAAGAGCCAGAAACCTCCGTTTCTTTCTTTCTTTCTTTCTTTCTTTCTTTCTTTCTTTCTTTCTTTCTTTATTATAAAAATTTTATTGATTTTTTACAAATTTTTAAGCACATAACATGACGGTTAAATTTCCATACTTCCCCCCTCTCACTGTGGGAAGCCACATATATCCCCCTCTCTCACAAGGGTAGTCATAATCATAGTACATTTAACCTTACTGTGTTTAACATCATTGCTTGGGCCTGGCCCAATTCTAGGGCCAGGCATGCCTTCTTTCTCAATTTCATATTTCAATTGACTTCCTCAAGTCCCTCTCTGTTGATTTCATTATCTATCCTCTCTAACAGTTTTCATACTCCTAACTTTAAAATAATCCAAAAAGATATACAATAGATTCATAGTCCAAAAAAAGAAAAAGAAAAGAAAAAGAAAGAATTCATTTCACTTAATACAACCCCTTTTTCCAGACCTCAGCATCATAGTACTTCTGATCCTTTCCTATAGCCTTATCCAAGTTCCCTATTACAACCTAAATTGAAACTCCTGATTTTGTACTTTTTGCACCCTTACCTCCCAGTGGTCTCGACATTTTTAGCTAATAATCCTTATTGCCTACTCCTCCGCCAACATAAGAGTTTCAGTATCCCAAAGCGTCGCCTCCTTTCCTTACGCTTCCCCCCCCCCCACGCATTTGGGGCGACGGAAGTAGCTGACTGCTTTGCTTCTCAGACCACTCAGGTGGTGCTGAGGCTCTAGCCCTCAGCTCCACCGCACTTCCTGGCAGTTCCTGCTCCTCACCACTGGGGCTCTCCTTACTCCGAACTGTCTCCGCTGGACTCCGAACTGCTTCCCAGGAGAGGCTGCGCTTCCCTCCATCCCGCCTTCCCCATCTCAGGTGCCTTGCGCGAGGTCAGGTCCCTGACAGGGTCACTCTGGAGCTCTGCCACTATCTAAACGTCAGCTACTGAGGAGTGCCAGAGAATGAGAACTTGGCTTCTCGCAGTGTGGGAACCGCCAGAAGGCCCTCGGCACTGGACCTCAGTGTCTGGGTAGATCGATGGGGGTGGAGACGCTCCTTCCAATATACAGAATCAAGCGTCCCCATTTCCCAGTGCTAGGAACGCACATCTTTCATAATACAAGTGTTGGGTTAGCGACCCAGCCCACAGATGAGGGTGCATACATCAGGGCACGGAGTGCCAGACATCTCAAAACAGGACCTCCAGTAGGCAGCACATTGGCATCAACAACACAGCATAGCATCTCTGCAGAAGGAGTTGCTGAGCACATCATGCTGGGCAGAGGGAGCTTTGCAAGTCCCCCTCCTCAAGTGGCCCAGAAGCCAGTGCTGCCTCCGCTGACTTTTTACAATTCCTGCTATTTGCTCTGAGCAAATTCAGCCTTCTAGGTTCCAACTCTTTACTCTCTAGTAGCCTTGGGATCTTGCTTGCCTCTGCCTCATCTGTTCCTCCAAAGCAGTAGCAGCTGCTTCAAGACTCTGACCTTTAGTCTCTGCTGTTTCCTTCTGGGCTTCACCTGGCTGGTGACTGGTTGCATCTTGACCTTGAGACTCTGATTCTGTCACAGCTCAGGAAGGCAATTCTCAATAGACTCAGATGTCCTTGGCCGCAGGCATGCAACCGTATTAGAATTTTGTGTGCTGAAAAGACGGCCGTGGGTGGGTGGGTGGGTGCTGAGTTTGGAAAGTTTGTCAGCAACTAATAAATAACACAGCACAGACTCGGTAATACAGAAAAACTGCCATCTGGCCCTTAATGCATCCTCAATATTGAGCATTATTTCACTAGATAGGCACCTCTTAATGCAATTAAGCTTGGCAAAAGGCAGCTTAGTTCCTTCCCTACCAAAGTGAAAGTTAAAACAAGCATTGTAATATAAGTCATCCCTCTAAATTACAATTTCTTTCATATTATAGTCTTATATTTCTATCACGCCTTTCTTGGGACCCAAGATGGTGTCCATATGGTTCCTGGGCAGACGCCCATCCAGGCCCTGACCACACTCAGACCTGCTTAGCTTCAGTAAAGTGGTGTCCTCATGTACCTTCAGACCCATGCCCTGGAACTAGGACTGTCTATACTGGTGGTGGGATTCACCCACCTCCTTTCCCTTTCAACACAGTTAATTGCCTGCTGCTTCAGTCACTTTCTGCAATTCCAAGTTAGGGGGCTGGAGGAGCACGGCTTGGCTACCTTGGCTGACCTATCATAGGCAGCATCTCCATAGCAACATCCTCTTGTTTTCTGAAGGTACTGAAGCTAGAGGGACCAACAATACCCGCATACTGAAGCGAAGGACAAAGCATCTCCTCCTCCTCCTCCTCCTCCTCCCCCAGATGCAGCCAGGCAGCCAGGTGAGGAAAAGGGGAGCGGAGAGAACTGGCATCAGTAGTAGAAGAATATACACACACAAACATACTCGCATGCACAATAGTTAGAAGCCATCGATATATGATGAACATGTCAAAACATAAAGCAGCCGTACGATGAGTCAGATCATCGGTCCTTCTACCCCAGTATTGTCTGTTGTGACTAATAGCAGCTCTCAATTTCACAACCACGAGCTTTCGAATGAAGGCATGAGGATGCACAAACAGAACCCCTTTGTTTTTCTTGAAATAAAAACAGCTTGGGAAGGGGTCATTTTTGAAGCTGAGAAGCAAGGGAGGGGAGGGACCACATATTTTGGAATCCTGTGTTGGTTAGTTGGCTTGAGGGTTGATTTATTACCCTGTTTCCCCTTTTTTAATACATAGTCATAAAGTAAGCCATGGCAGGTTTTTACCCCAAAAGTAAGCTGTGGTGCCGCCATTGTTCCCGTCGCCTCCTCAGCCCCTCCTGCTTAGCGCGCAGGGAGAGGCGGGGGGGGGGGGAGACGCCTCTTCCTGCCCCGCTTGTTCCCCGTGCGCATGGAGCCAGCGAACCAGTGAGAGGCACGGGGGGGAAACGCGCCTCTTGCGGAGTTCTGCCCCGCCTGCTCAGCGCACAGGGGGAGGCTGTACCGTACCATACTGACGTAATAAAAATAAGACATCCCCCCGAAAATAAGCCACCCTGTGTTTTTTTGAGGAAAAAAAATTATAGGACGGTGTCTTAAAAAGGGGGAAAGACGGTAATTATTATTTTATTTATTTCATTTATATCCCACCTTTCCTTCTCAAGTAGCTGAAATTGGTGTGCCTGGTTCTCCCACTCCTCACTTAACCCCCCCCCACAACAACCCTGTGAGGTAGGTTAGGTTGAGTCAGGCAGTGACTGATCTAAGGTCACCCAGTGAGTTTCATAGCCGAGTGGGGATTCGAACCCTGGTCTCTCAGGTCCTGGCCTGACCCTCTAGCGGCTACGACACACTGGCACAGAAGAATGATGGGCAGAGATGAAGAAGAAGGGTAGTTTGGATTTGATATCCCGCTTTATCACTACCCAAAGGAGTCTCAAAGCGGCTTACATTCTCCTTTCCCTTCCTCCCTCATAACAAACACTCTGTGAGGTGAGTGAGGCGGAGAGACTTCAGAGAAGTGTGACTAGCCCAAGGTCACCCCGCAGCTGCATGTGGAGGAGCGGAGACGCGAACCCGGTTCACCGGATTACAAGTCTACCACTCTTAACCACTACACCACATGGAACACATCTCCTCCCTTCCCTATTCCAGATGTTCGCCATCTGGAGCTGCTTTTGCTTTAAGATGCCATTTTCACACACACCCTGACATGCCCCCATGCAAAACCCATCGGCTGAATTCAGATTGCCACCTTCAGAGCTGAGCAGCAGCAGCTTTCACTAGAGAATGAGAACTGTACCAGGTTGGTAGCAGAGGACATTTACCTTCCCACCTGCAAGTTCAAAATATATGTCACAAGACTCTACCCCAAACTCCAGGAATGTAAAGAACTTACCCGCTCAGGACCACAATGAAATCCATGACATTCCATCCATTCCGTAAGTAGGAGCCCTTGTGGAAAACGAATCCCAAAGCGACTATTTTAATGCCAGCTTCAAAGCAAAAGATCCCAATGAAATAAGGTTCTGTCTTCTCCTACAGGAAGGGAACAAATGAGCAGGTCAGAGAAGGGAATCGACAAGTATTATACCCTGCTGGGAAATATCTGGTTGCTTCTTGATGCCAGACCCTCAGTAGGCTTACTCAGAAACAAGTCCCACTGAGCTTAGTACATCTTACTGCTCAATGCCTACTTCACAATCTCATGGACAATGTTTCCAGACAATGTTTGCTATCCCCAAGTCCCGTTAAATCAAATCTATAATAAATAATAATAATAATAATAATAATAATAATAATAATAATAATAATTTATTATTTGTACCCCGCCCATCTGGCTGGGTCTCCCCAGCCACTCTGGGCGGCTTCCAGCAAACATTAAAATACATTAACACATCACAGATTAAAAACTTCCCTAAACAGGGCTGCCTTCAGGTATTTTCTAAATGTCATGCAGTTGTTGATCCCTTTAGCCTCTGATGGGAGGGCGTTCCACAGGGCGGGTGCCACTACCAAGAAGGCCCTCTGCCTGGTTCCCTGTAGCTTTGCTTCTCGCAGTGAGGGAACCGCCAGAAGGCCCTTGGCGCTGGATCTCAGTGTCCGGGCTGAACGGTGGGGGTGGAAACGCTCCTTCAGGTATACAGGACCGAGGCCGTTTAATCTAACTAGCCCCACTGATTTTGCAGGGCTTTCCTTTGCTCCACATCCCAGGTCCAGAGAATTGCACTCCAGTGTTAGGAACAAATGCTTCAAGCATTAAGCCTGACTCACTTCCCCCCAAAATGGAAGCTCTCCCAGTAGCCTGCCCTGTCTCCCCAAAGACGATCAGTTTGGAAAAGTGGGGCTGGGCAATGGAGAGCGAGGGCACCAAACCTCTTTTTAACTAGGCCTAACTTCTGAGGGGGTCTGGGCAGGGTGGATTTGATTTAAATCAAATTGATTTAAATCATGATTTAAATCACTAGTCAGTAAGGCTTGATTTAAATCACTAGTCAGTAAGACTTGATTTAAATATGTTTTTTACAGAAAGACTCATTCTTGCTGGTATAATCTTAATATTTACAACCATATGAAGGTTTCATTTTTGGAATAATAAATTTTCAGAGTAGTTTTTACAGTTATATCAAAAATTACTGATTTGGTTATACTACTAGAAATACATAGACAGATAATTATGAAATTATGGTGAGGTTTAATAAGTTAACTGTTTATATTTGGACAACTTTTCTGCTGTACTTTATTGGAAGGAGAAAAATAATCATTTCCTTGATAACCATTTAAACAATTTATTTAACTAAAACAATAACATGATAGCATATGTATCCATGTTTGTTAACTGATGTGGTTAAACATTTTTTTAAAAAAACTTAGACTGAGTTTTAGCACACTTGATAAACTTAAAACAAATCCTTATTTCCTGATGAATAGCCTTTGGACTACAATGTAACTTAAATAGAAGACTATATTTAGAAAGATTTTTCCTCCAAAAGCATTTTATTTTAAAAATCCAATTTAAATCAAAAAAATCTGATTTTTTTTTTATAACACTATAACATTATAACACTGAAGCCCTGAAGTACATCCTATTCGGTTTTCCTGTAGGGTATCAGAGTTTCCTTTCGCACTCAGACACCCGTCCCCCTTGAGACTGAAGGTTTACAGTGGTGAAACTTACTTGAATCTACACCCAAGAGATGAAGCGGTGGAATCCATAAGAACCAACCCCCACCCCCACCCCAAAGTCAACTTACTAATCTCCGCGACATAGGTGTCTTGTCATCTTCAGGAAGGTGCTGTTCCAGGGCCAGAACGATGCAGTTTGCAATGATGGTTGCCAGAATCATGTATTCAAAAGGAGTGCATGAAAGGGTTAAGGAATACACAGAGAGAAAAAACACAAGCATGACAGGATTCTAGTTTCACTGTCTTCCTTTCTCAATCACTCGGCGGACCCTTTTGCCACGACATCCATGGCTGTTCAATGAACCTTCGCGAATCTCACATACAATAGGAAGTTAAGCCTTCAATTTTTCTGGGCAGTACCATGAAGCATCCTGATGAAGCTATTTTGAAATGACAGGAGTGATGGAGGAAAGAGCCTAGCACACTTTTTCCTCAGGGGGCTGGTCCACTGTTGGGGGCAGGGCTATATTTTGGAGGGGGGGAATGAACGAATTCCTATGCCCCACAAATAACCCAGAGATGCATTTTAAATAAAAGCACACATTCTACTCATGTAAAAACACCAGGTAGGCCCCACAAATAACCCAGAGATGCATTTTAAATAAAAGCACACATTCTACTCATGTAAAAACACACTGATTCCTGGACCGTCCGCGGGCCGGATTGAGAAGGCGATTGGGCCAGATCTGGCCCCCGGGCCTTAGTTTGCCTACCCATGGCCTAGTATATTGACAGTTGTCTCTCTCTACTGATACGAGTTCCTTGTTATTAACAAGCAACCTCAGCAGTTTCACGTTCTGCTGGAAAGCCAGTGTCATCCAGCAGTAAAAAGTGGAAGCACCAGGGTTCAAATCCTTACTCTCACAGAATTGTTGTGAGGATAAAACAGGATAATTCCAAGTATTCAGCCTGGAAATACTTGGAGGAAGAGTGGAATAAAAAACATCAGTGAATGAGTTTTAGCAAAGATCTAGACTGCATTTTAAAAAGATTTTTCTACAGAAATAATCTCCTTTTGTGGTGGCCCCAGGGCAACTGCATCCATCTCTCTAAGCCGTTCTGTGACATAAAGAGCACCGAGTCAGATTTGGCTCCTTGCCATCTGAAGAACAGCACCAATCAGCAGTCACACTCATCCCATGCTGATGCCATGCAAGAGGGTGGTGGGGATTTTTTTTTTTTTTTTTTTTTGCATTAAACTAAGTGCTCCAACATGGGCAACTGAAAAGACTAATCGGTCACCTTCTGTTCTTGCCAGCTCAATTGTTGCTTGAGGGTGGGCAGGAAGGGAAGTTGTCTTTGTGAAAAGTGCTTTAGAAAGCTGCAAAATATGATTGTTGTTGCTGTTATTAATATTACCTGCTGCAGAGTTCCACTCCTGGCTGACTGCGTAGGAGGAGGTTGACTTTAAAGTGGCTTTAAAGAGTTGTCAAGGTCATTAATGCAAGGATGAACCAATTTCTCAAACAATTAATGCTTCAAGTCAAAAGGGGCAGCTTGTGACCTCCTCCAGCTCTTCCGCTCTTTCCGTAAGTCTGAATTAGGGCTCATTCCCCGCCCACCCCAAGTCCAATCTTGCACATATTTTGATTTCCACCCCTCACCTTGTTACACGGTCAACACAGCACTTTAACAATCTTCAAGACTATGCCAGTTCAGGTTTGTTTCTTGTACTGGGCATTCCCTGTTGGCACTCTTTGCAGACATGTACAGCAACCAAGAATGAGCAACACGACGGCCAATGAAAGTAGTATATTTTTTTCATGTATAATAACAGTAAGACAACGGACAGTGATCCGGTTATATATATATATATAAAACACTGTTTCGTGTACGTAACTGCAAAATGTAGATAAACAAATAAACAACCAAAAACCTGCATGGACATGTATATGGACCCAGGTGGCATTGTGGGTTAAACCACTGAGCCTAGGGCTTGCCGATCAGAAGGTCGGCAGTTCGAATCCCTGCGACGGGGTGAGCTCCCGTTGCTCGGTCCCTGCTCCTGCCAACCTAGCAGTTCGAAAGCACGTCAAAGTGCAAGTAGATAAATAGGAACCGTTCCAGCGGGAAGGTAAACGGCGTTTCCATGCACTGCTCTGGTTCGCCAGAAGCGGCTTTGTCATGCTGGCCACATGACCCGGAAGCTGTACGCTGGCTCTCGGCCAATAAAGCGAGATGAGCGCCACAACCCCAGAGTCGGACACGACTGGACCTGTCAGGGGAGAACTCCAGAACCCCCCTGCCAGTCCAGCTCTCAGCCAGTACAGGCAGCAGCCAGAGCTTTTGTCGACAGACCCCTCTTCCTCCTCTTCCTCCCCTTCTTTGTCGGGAGGGAGTGCTGGAGAGGACGAGGGAGTGCTGAGGCTTCAGCCAGCATCCCAGGGGGCAGGTCAGGTTTCCAGGGGACCCAGAAGGAGAAGGAACCGGTACTTCCGTTTCCGGCGCTGCTGCGACTGGCGGCAGAATCGCAGCGCACACGGAAGTTCTGCTTCGGACTGAGCAGACATGATTGATGTTCTCTGTTCATGAATGTAAATAACTTTGATAAAAGCCTTTTGGCAGAATGAGCTCTTGTCTTTCTTGGAACGTCCAGCCAAGGGGGAAGGGAACCCCCTACGTGTGACAGGACCTAATGGTCAGGGGTCCCTTTACCTTTACCTATATATATATATATATATAATGCAAAATAACAAATATACTGTGTGTGAGTGTGTGGTAGCTGCCTTAGATCAGGCATAGGCAAACTCAGCCATCCAGATTTATATATATATATATATATATATATATATATATATATATATATATACACACACACACACACACACACACACACACACACACACACACCTCAAGGCGGCTTACAGTAGATTGTAATAAAGCAAAACCCACACAGATACAGACAAACTAGCAGCCCTCGTTCTCTGGCTGGTACATGGTAACCAGAGCATAAACAAGACACTCCAGTCTTTAAACTTGTCCTACAGGAAATCCCAGAAACTGGGGTTGGGGATCTCCATGAGAAAATCCTTTGCAATTCACCAAACTACAACTCCCAGGATTCTCGGGGAAGCCACGCCAGTTAAAGTAAGTGAAGCCAATATATGTTTGTACAGAAGGTATGCCTGGCAGCAAAGCCGGAGGATTTGTTTAATTTAGTGATCAGAATCCAGAGGGTGTTGAATAGGAGGCTAGGAAGAAATACAACATGTAGTCGGTTCGTGATATTAACTGGGGGGAAAGGCCATCTCTCAAGCAGCCTGCTTTGCCTGTGCAAACCAGCATTTTTGCTTGTCATAATACAGGCTTGAAACAAAGATCAACCCAGTTTCCGGCATCAGAGAAGATGATGGTCATTATGGGTGATTCAAGGTTGAACGTTTTCTCAGTGCCCTGCATTACTTGCTAAGTAGCAGTGGCTGCAAGTCCACAGTGTGTTGTTTTCCCCGTCCCTCCCGCCCTCAGCGAAAGCAATACGAATCTTGGTACATCACTTATAAGGGGGCCAGCGCTGACTGCGCCGCAGATGCATCTGTAATGACAGGGTCAAAACTGACCTTAGCCTTGCCATCCTGTTAATACCGGTAGTGCATTGTCAGAGGTGTCCATGTGTCATAGAATTACTGAGTTGTAAGGGACAGGGTGGCGCTGTAGGTTAAACCACAGAGCCTAGGGCTTGCCGATCAGAAGGTCGGCGGTTCAAATCCCTGCGACGGGGTGAGCTCCCGTTGCTCGGTCCCTGCTCCTGCCAACCTAGCAGTTCGAAAGCACATCAAAGTGCAAGTAGATAAATAGGTACCACTGCAGCGGGAAGGTAAACGGCATTTCTGTGCGCTGCTCTGGTTCGCCAAAAGCGGCTTAGTCATGCTGGCCACATGACCTGGAAGCTGTACGCCGGCTCTTGACCAATAAAGCAAGATGAGCACCACAACCCTAGAGTCATCCGTGACTGGACCTAATGGTCAGGGGTCCCTTTACCATTAAGGGACCCCAAGGGTCATCTAGTCCAACCCCCTGCAAAGCAGGAATCTCAACTAGATCACACAAGACAGATGGCCATCCAGCCGTGTTACCCTGTTACTTATTATCTGGACGACCTGCATGAACCAGCTATTTGCAGGAGTGAGCCTGCTGCAGTTATAGGGGCACCCCAAGATCTGACCTCACTCAACTTTGCACTAAAGATTAGTTAAAGTCGTCCAGTTCTCCAAGTATTTTTTTCCCCAGGACACTTCTCTATCCCATGCGAGATGATCTAAACTAACTGCTGGCATTCATGGTATACGTATTTCTTCCTCTTTCTTTGGTGATCACGCGTAGCTAAGTAAGATTGTCTTCCATAAACACAGTTTTAACAGTGAGTCTGTAAGTGACTGTGGAGGCCAATTCTGGATCCACACGTCCTTCCACAGTGGGGACATTGGTTTCCTGGCAGGAGTTGATCACTTTGTGGATTTGCCAAGCGTGCCTTCCTCTTAGCACGTTTCTCCCTTTCGTCCTGAGTTCGAGCATCTTCAAAGCCCATGACACCTTTGGAAAAGCCTGTTCTCCAATTGGAAGAAGAAGAAGAAGAAGAAGAAGAAGAAGAAGAAGAAGAAGAAGAAGAAGAAGAAGAGTTTGGATTTGATATCCCGCTTTATCACTACCCGAAGGAGTCTCAAAGCGGCTAACATTCTCCTTTCCCTTCCTCCCCCACAACAAACCCTCTGTGAGGTGAGTGGGGCTGAGAGACTTCAGAGAAGTGTGACTAGCCCAAGGTCACCCAGCAGCTGCATGTGGAGGAACGGAGACACGAACCCGGTTCACCAGATTACGAGTCTGCCGCTCTTAACCACTACACCACACTGGCTCTCTCGAAGGTCAGTGTTTCCAGTTGTTGGTGTTTATGGTATTTTTTTTATATTTGTCTTGAGAGAGTCTTTAACAACAAACTTTTTCAGCAGGGGGCTGGTCCACTGTCCCTCAGACCTTGCGGGGGGCCGGACTATATTTTGAAAAAAAATAATGAGTTAAAGAAAATGTTTTAAAAATACTTTTGTTGAAAAAACAGAAGCCTTTTTATTGGGCATAGCAGGTGAAGAGATACCAAGACTGTTCATGTATGCAACAACTGCGGCAAGAATTCTTTTAGCCCTTGCTCAACGAAGATCAGGCAACAAGGCGAGGAAACCTTTCAAAAAGAGTGGGGAAAGTATATGGATTATATAGACAAGATTTGCAAAATACTGTAAACTTTTTGAGATAAACCTCATAGCGTGAAAGGTAAACTAGAGAATTGGAAAGAAGAATGGGAAAAGTAATACTGTAAATATTAAACAAACGGGAATAAGTTGTATACGGTATATTATTTACCATTAGATTGGTAGGCTTAAGTTTGGGAGAATGGAAGCTTATGAGAGAAGAGGGAATGAAAATGCAAAACATAAAGTTTTGAATTAAGACAGACATAACAAGGAGGATTGGAAGTTAATGTGAATGTGTTATCTGTTAAACAATGTTGGAAATTATATGTATATGTTTTATATATATATATATATATATATATATATATATATATATATGTATATATGTATGTATGTTTGTATATGTTTGTATGTTTGTATATGTGGAAATCAATAAAGATCATAGCAAAGAAAGAAGAAGAAGAATTCTTTTAGCCCAAAAATAGAAACAACAAGAAGTACAACGAAAGAAGAGTGGCAGATGATGGCCTTTGCAGAACTGGCGAAGCTGACAGAAAAAACCCAAAACCAGCATGATCAAGTATTCCAAAAGGACTGGAGTAAATTTATACGACATCTGAAAGATTATTGTAAGCAATTAACATCACTAGCAGGGTTGCCTGAAGACTTGTAATGAGACATTTTCTACCTTTCTATATTTATTGAAATTTTGAGTTATTTTGTAATGAGTGTAATTAGAATTGGAAAACGTACAAAATGCAATGATACAAGAGGTTAATCTTGAAAGCCATGAGGCGGGAGGGAAGGAAGTCAATAGGCTCTAAAGAGGTAAAGTGGATAATAATGATGTGAATGTATATTATTAAATGGAATACACACACACACAGTGTACACACACACACACAGTGTACACAGTGTACACACACACACAGTGTACACACACACAGTGTACACACACACAGTGTACACAGTGTACACACACACAGTGTACACAGTGTACACACACACACAGTGTACACACACACACACACACAGTGTACACACACACAGTGTACACACACACACAGTGTACACAGTGTACACACACACACACACACAGTGTACACACACACACACACAAACAAACACACACACAGCATATATTCTAAACAAGTAAGCAAGCAAGCAAGCAAACAAACAAACAAACAAACGATGTACACCTCTAATTTACACAAGGTTCCTAAACAGTAATAAATTAGGTTGCCAGGTCTCTTGAGTTTAACCTTCAGGGTTTTAGTCATCTTCTCAGGGTCTCCGAGAGAAGGACTGAATTCTTAGGGCAATGGATCAGGCTATTTTCCTGCTTGACTTGAGAGCTTCTGTCATCTGCTTCCTCCTTCCCCCAAGTCAACCCAGTGCCAGCCTTTGGAACCTCGCAGAAGCAGGTTCTCCCCACCCAAGTTGCCATTCTCACTCCCCTCCCTAACCAGTCACCACCATCAGTGGTGTCGCAAGGGGCAGTGGGGGGCGGTCCGCCCCGGGTTCCAGGGGAGGAGGGGGTGACACTTGGGCCGGCCCCGCCCCGCCCGCGGGCCCCGAGCAAGCCGCGGAGTGAGGCCGCTCTGCTCGGCGGCTCATGGGGGTGCCCCACCGCCGCTGCTTTTCGCGCGACGGAGTGCGCATCCGTGAAATGCCGTGCGTGTGCACGCCATCGCTGCTCCTGGCGACGGAGTGTACACGTGCGCATGCGCACTCAGTTGTGACGGTGCGTCATGACGTCACAACGTAATGTCACGACGCCCCGCCCCCAGGGGGCTGCCTCCGTTCGCCGCCCCGGGTAGCGAGGAGGCTTCCTCCGCCCCTGACCACCATGCCCCACCCCTGCCCCCAAGCTGCCAGTCACTCTTCCTTGCATACCTGCTAGGCACCACTCCCTGACAATTTATGGGTAAAGTAGATTGCAATCAGGACTAACAAGCAATTACAGTTTCAAGTTCATAAGTATATTGCTCTAGCCCAAGGCAATTACAAACTTGTATTAGGCAGTCGTATTAATAAACTAATACAGAACATACATCCATAAAATAAAAATCCATAATATAAAAAAAAGGCTTTGCCAAGTTCCTGAGCATTAAAACACATTTTCCCTTGTGCATCACAGCTCCAATTCTAATATTATTTTGCCTTTTAAAAAATCCAATTCACCAACATCCATGTCAACCAATTATGGACATTTTAGCTGATTCACAGCCTGCCTTTTTTAAAGCAAATACTCATTTGATGGCCACTTTCCCACAACCCAGTAAGCCGTAAACCACAGTTTATTGTCGAACAAGCAGTCTGCTGGCGCACACCGCCAGATCACTCCTGCTGCACTTCCCCCCAAAGTCCAAGCAGAAGCAACAAACCTTGCTGAAATTCTCTCTTCAACACAAGGGTTGTACAGTACAGTAACTCGGTCCTCTTTTTTCCATCTGGCCAACCTAAGGATCATAGAATCATAGAGTTGGAAGAGACCACAAGGGCCATCCAGTCCAACCCCCTGCCAAGCAGGAAACACCATCAAAGCATTCCTGACAGGTGGCTGTCAAGCCTCTGCTTAAAGACCTCCAAAGAAGGAGACTCCACCACACTCCTTGGCAGCAAATTCCACTGTCAAACAGCTCTTACTGTCAGGAAGTTCTTTCTAATGTTTAGGTGGAATCTTCTTTCTTGCAGTTTGAATCCATTGCTCCGTGTCAGTTGGGGTGCCATTTCCCGCTGCTATCCTGGATTGTTGATATCCCTTAAATTTCCCGGATTTCAAAGGAAGCAGCTCCTCTCCCTCCCTGCTGGCCAGGGAGGCTCCTCAGCTGAGTTGCTCGGCTGCCAATAAGGAGTCTGAGACTGACTGGGGGCGAAGCTTGCATGCCTTGTGCAGCCAGACCCTCACGCTCAACCAGACAGACAGCCTGCCTGCCGTCTAAGCGCTCACTCTTTCGCTCACCCGTTCGCGCGCAGCCTCTAGAGCGCAGAGTGGTGAGGCTACTTGGTGCCCTCGCGGCATCCCTTATTTTCAAATCCGAAAGTTTGAAAAAATACCTTCTTTTCAAATCTGAAAATTTGAAAAAATCCCTTATTTTCAAATCCGAAAGTTGACAGCTATGTTAGAAAGTTGAGCCAAAAGTTATCAGAAGAGACTTTTCTGATAATTTTTCTGCAAAGTTTATTTTTCTTGCGCCACCCCCCGTTCTCAAAAAAACCATTTTGCCAAGTATTATCCACCATTCTGTTTTCAGATGGTTGCCATCTACCCACCCCAACTGACCCTGGAAAGACACTAAGCCTGGGCCACAATGGAGGGTTGAAAATGGTGGCCAGTCTGCCCACACAACTGCCACTGCTGACAATTGCAGCAGCAGCAGCAATAAAGTACAGTGGTACCTCTGGTTAAGTACTTAATTCGTTCCGGAGGTCCGTTCTTAACCTGAAACTGTTCTTAACCTGAAGCACCACTTTAGCCAATGGGGCCTCCTGCTGCCGCTGCGCCACCAGAGCACAATTTCTGTTCTTATCCTGAAGCAAAGTTCTTAACCTGAAGCATTGTTTCTGGAAACAAAATAAAAAATAAAAAATTTCCTTCCAGTAGCACCTTAGAGACCAACTAAGTTGTTCTTGGTATGAGCTTTCGTGTGCATGCACACTTCTTCAGATACCTGGGTTAGCGGAGTTCTTAACCTGAAGCGTAAGTAACCTGAAGCGTATGTAACCTGAGGTACCACTGTAAAATAAAAAATAAAAATGGCCCATTTCATGAAGAGAATATACATGAGTAAAAGAGCTGACTGAAGGAAAGTAGATCATAAGAGCTGAGCCAGAGCCTGTTGCTAATACAATGAGATTGCTCAGAAGGATTTATGGTTCTGATAGCACCCATTTGCAATATACCGAAGTGGCTGGAAGGATGTTCTGGACAAGGGGCTGCTGTGGGCCCTGCCTGATTCAATTCTACCATTTCAACATCTGCGTCTATATACTTCAGGGATGTATAAGCAGCAAGATTCTGCGAGCTCCCTTCAGAACGGAGAGGTCCTGATAAAAAATATGTAATTGATTAGATTAAATCAGAACTGGAATCTAGCCAGATAATAATAATGAGTGGGATCAGGAACAAAATGTTGCAGTACTCAGTGCTACTGTTCACCCAGCCAGGCACACCTTATTTTAGTATACTCCACTCCACCCCCCACCCCCCGCCTCCCCACAGACATCCACCATACTCAGTCCTCTTTGTGCTGTGGTGGGGGGTAGACCATCTTAGTTTCTCTCCCCCACCCCACCCCCAGCCAGCACTTTTCTTCTAGAAAAAATGGTGCCAGTACCGATTCCCCCCCGAAAAAAGCACTGCCCTATCTATCTATCTATCTATCTATCTATCTATCTATATAAAAAGGTAAAGGGACCCCTGACCATTAGGTCCAGTTGCGGACGACTCTGGGGATGCGGCGCTCATCTCGCTTTATTGGCTGAGGGAGCCGGCGTACAGCTTCCAGGTCATGTGGCCAGCATGACTAAGTCGCTTCTGGCAAACTGAAGCAGCGCACGGAAACACCATTTACCGCTGGAGTGGTACCTATTTATCTACTTGCACTTTGACGTGCTTTCGAACTGCTGGGTGGGCAGGAGCTGGGACCGAGCAACGGGAGCTCACGCCATTGCGGGGATTCGAACCGCCGACCTTCTGATCAGCAAGCCCTAGGCTCTGTGGTTTAACCCCCAGCGCCATCCGTGTCTCATATATATTTTACTTTTGCAAACCTTGGGGTTCCCCTGAGCAAACTGATACCTCCTTTTTTATGGATCGGCCCTATGGCAAGGGGATGTTTAGTTTCTTAAACCCCAGCGGTTTAAGAGTTAAATTACACCCTGTTTGATTGGCAGCTCGCTCTTGAGAGGCGGGACATTCTACGGTTTAAAAGGAGGGAGCAGCCGTTGGTGTGATGTGTGAGGGAAGAGGGAGAGAAGAGAGAGGGTGTGTGTGTGGGTGGTTTGGTTAGATGAGGAGAGAGAGGTTAGGTTAGGTTTAGTTACTGATTGTGAAACTAAAAGAGAAACGAGTTTTGATGGAACTAAGCTTGTAAACAATTAATTACTGAAACCGTTATGCTTTGTGAAAAATAAAGTCTTGTTCTTGTTGTGCAAAGAAATATCGTCGTCTATTTGGTCCAGCAAGTTATATGTGCTCATAAAGGAGTGAACTCGGGGAAAAGGCAAAACTGACCTAAGGGGTGATAGTTCATGTCTGAGAGTTACACTGAGGAGAGGCTAGCGGGCGAAAACCTTGGGAATGCCACAGAGTTGCTAGGAGTGCCTAGTCGACTAATACAGTGGGGATCCAATGTAAGGGAGGCCCTAGACCAGTGATGGCTAACCTTGACACTCCAGATGTTTTGGGACTACAACTCCCACCATCCCTAGCTAACAGGACCAGTGGTCAGGGATGATGGGAGTTGTAGTTCCAAAACATCTGGAGTGTCAAGGTTAGCCATCACTGCCCTAGACTGTAGGCATAAAGGTGTTTCATCCCAATACCCCAGAGCAAAGAGCATAATAGGCCACGGCAGCTGGACAGGAGCACTCTCGTTACTAAGATACCCTTAGAGCAAAAGGGAGATTGGTATTAAAGACGAACCTCAAAGGATAAGGTGGGGGTGGATACAAGTATACCCGACACACCTTGAGAGAATTTAATTTAGTAACGGAGAGGCTGACAGGGAGGTTTGTTGTAACAATGGGCAGCTCATAGACCCAGCCTCCTTGCACAGAAGGGACAGGGCCATTATTAGTGGTTGGCTCTGGCAGTTGCCCAGAGAGGTTGGGGAAAAGGGCCATTTGCGCTTAGCATTGCAGCCTTAACTCTAATACAAGGCAGCAGAAGAACCAAAGCAAATATGTTCTGCTCTGGTTTATAGACCTCACCCCAATAGCCTTAAATTACCTTTGCTACATGTAGGCTCACCAGCCAGGAGAAGTACTTTATAGATACTAATTTCAGTCACACCTTTGTTTTCTCAAAATTCATTTTTTCAAATCCCCGTGACGGGGTGAGCTCCCGTGCCTCGGTCCCAGCTCCTGCCAACCTAGCAATTCGAAAGCACACCAAGAAGTGCAAGTAGATAAATAGGTACCACTCCAGCGGGAAGGTAAACGGCATTTCCGTGTGCTGCTCTAGTTTCGCCAGAAGCGGCTTAGTCATGCTGGCCACATGACCCGGGAAAACTGTCTGTGGACAAACACCGACTCCCTCGGTCTGTAATGTGAGATGAGCGCCGCAACCCCAGAGTCGTCTGCAACTGGACTTAACTGTCAGGGGTCCTTTACCTTTACCTTTTTACCTGGTATTTAGAGACATACTGTTTCTCAGCTTTCATGGCAAATATTACTGATAGAAAGGTAGGTCTACCTACCATGTAGTGATATAATCCTTTCTGAAATGTCATCTCAGCCTGTGGTCATGGCAGGATCTTGTAGCAGTGAATTCCATGGCTTAATTTCATATTGCATGTCAGGCCTGAAACTATTCCCAATCAGCTTCACCGTGGAGCCTTGAATTCTGCTATTATGAATCTAGGCTACTTTAGCAGTAAAGGTAAAGGGACCCCTGACCATTAGGTCCAGTCGTGACCGACTCTGGGGTTGCGGTGCTCATCTCACTTTACTGGCCGGGGGAGCCGACATACAGCTTCCGGGTCATGTGTCCAGCATGACTAAGCCATTTCTGGTGAACCAGAGCAGCGCATGGAAGCGCCGTTTACCTTCCCGCTGCAGCGGTACCTATTGATCTACTTGCACTTTGACGTGCTTTCGAACTGCTAGCTTGGCAGGAGCTGGGACCGAACAACGGGAGCTCACCCCGTTGCGGGGATTCGAACCGCCGACCTTCTGATCGGCAAGCCCTAGGCTCTGTGGTTTAACCCACAGTGCCACCCGCGTCCCTTTAGCAGTACATTGTAGTTAATTCTTCTTCTGGGGCAAGGAAAGAAGACACTTTCTACATTTTTGCATTTTAGCTCCATTACTCTTATCTCAGAACAAGACGTTAAATAAATGATCCAACTGCTCTTAAACCTCTGATAACCATCTACCTATCAAGCCACAATCTGCCTTGATGCTTGAAAATCTTAGTCCCCTCTGGATTTCTCTCTCTCTCCAAAGGATGTCATCCTACACACTTGCATTTTCATTGGGCAATGGAGAACGTCACTTGAAAACACTGTCATCAAAGCTCTCCCTAGGCGAATGCATTACAGAGTCCTTGATCTATTGTATATACATATGCATTTCACAGAGACATTTGAATATATGCATAATATGCCACACTCCAAGGCTTGCTGCAGTCCATTTGCCAAGGGATCGTGGTAAAAAAAAACCCACCAGGTTTAGACCACCAAAAATTATCACTGTCAGACGAGCTACCAAAAAGCATCACTCCGCTATCAAACGTTCTAGGTCAGGCCTGCACAACCTGTAACCAACCAAGCCAGATGCTGATACATAGCTGAGAATATCCAAGCCCTCTTTATACAAAGCTCCAGGCTACCATCTATTCCTTCTTTATATGCTTCTAAAGCCCCACAAACCATACAATGACCATGCAGAAGACACTTGGCCGAGTTCATCATTTTGACTGTTCAGAGGAGACAGGTGGAACCCACAACAAAAGGTTGCAGTCTATCCATCTCTGCCCCATCTTTCGTTTTTCATTCACCATGCTATACAGTGGTATCATAGAATCATAGTTGGAAGAGACCACAAGGGCCATCCAGTCCAACCCCCTGCCAAGCAGGAAACACTATCAAAGCATTCCTAACAGGTGGCTGTCAAGCCTCTGCTTAAAGACCTCCAAAGAAGGAGACTCCACCACACTCCTTGGCAGCAAATTCCACTGTCAAACAGCTCTTACTGTCAGGAAGTTCTTCCTAATGTTTAGGTGGAAACTTCTTTCTTGCAGTTTGAATCCATTACTCCATGTCCGCTTCTCAGGAGCAGCAGAAAACAACTTTTCTCCCTCCTCTATATGACATCCTTTTATATATTTGAACATGGCTATCATATCACCCCTTAACCTTCTCTTCTCCAGGCTAAACATACCCAGCTCCCTAAGCCGTTCCTCATAAGGCATCGTTTCTAGGCCTGGTACCTCGGGTTAAGAACTCAATTCATTCCGGAGGTCCGTTCTTAGCCTGAAACCGTTCTTAACCTGAAGCACCACTTTAGCTAATGGTGCCGCTGCGCCGCTGCCACGCGATTTCTGTTCTCATCCTGAGATAAAGTTCTTAACCCAAGGTACTATTTCTGCGTTAGCGAAGTCTGTAACCTAAAGCATCTGTAACCTGAAGTGTCTGTAACCCGAGGTACCACTGTATTCTCCAGCTAGGTTCCATCCTTGTCTGTCTGTTGTTTTTCTGTGAGTGGGGTGGGGTGGGGTTGGAGGCTGTGTGATTTAAGAACATAAAATAAATCATGTGCTTCTGCAAACTGCAAGGTCCCCTCTGAGCATGCCACCGCCTCCCTCTTGTTCCTGAGTTTTGTGTCTGATCCTGCGCACCACCTGAGTTTGCTTTCTGTCGAATAAACTGGAATGGCATGAGCCTTACTGGGTTTGCCCTGCTGAGTGTCTGGCAGTATACACTTGGCCTGCACTTTGATGCTGCTCTTTAAATAAAAAATAAAAAATGAAGTGGGATACAGTTGTTTTAAAGAATGGAAAATAAATAAATAAAAGGCATTCTGCTGCACCTCCCCAGTCAAAGCAGCAGCTGCCTTAAGGAACCACCAGTGCAGAGCAGGCATAGCTGTTTGGAACAGATAGGCATGCCCAGGCTGATTTAAAAATAAAATTAAAAAATAAAGGCTAGTTTTAAGCCTGGGGTTGTTGGTGCTTGTTTATTTTATTTTATTAATCATGTTGTTATCTTTTAAGAGTCCGTTTGCACCTGAGGTTTTCAACTATAGTAAACTGCTTTTAACCTTCAAGATTGGGTGGGATAACAGATCTAAAC
Source organism: Darevskia mixta (assembly GCA_034641385.1). Classification (NCBI taxonomy): domain Eukaryota; kingdom Metazoa; phylum Chordata; class Lepidosauria; order Squamata; family Lacertidae; genus Darevskia; species Darevskia mixta. The sequence goes on from JAWWNH010000194.1 coordinate 346,329, forward strand.
AAATGCCAACACCAGCAGTTCTGCATAAATCATGGTTAGTGTTTGGTCATATTCCGTCATCTGTTTCTTAACTGTACAGGGAATGATAAATGGTTGGGTTGTTTTTTTTAAGATGAACCTGCCACAGATAAATAGCAGTACACAAATGTCCTTTTGGCCGAAAAGGTGTTCTGATTTCCAATTCCTCATTAAAACAAAAGTATACCATGTGGTTTTTTCCCTTACTTGCCTTATCAGAATTAAAAAAAAAAAAAAGCTTTGGTTGCCATAGCAATTGGATGCAACTTGGCATCTCCATGACAACTACTGCCTCTGTTTCCATTCACCATCTGACAAGGCGCCTCTCTCCCTCCCTCCGTTTGCTTCATCTGTCAAAAAGATGGACCGGCCATCCTACCTACTCCCAAACAAAGCTTAAAATCTAATGAATGAAAGGCAAAGAACAACAAAAACATTCCAACAGGCTAGAGACAACTGGTCCCAGATGGTTTTCGTTGCCATATATTTTTGTTGCATGATCTTATCGCATCACGAGATGTGTGCAAATATCAGCTAAGGATGGTTGTTGAATATGTTCAGTTATTCTGTATGAACATAACCCTCAAGATTCCAGGGCACTATCCATTAAGGTGTTCCCCTACACAACCCCATTGAAGAAATGAAACAGGAGGGCTGCTGTGGTGTAATGGATAGGATGCAGAACTGGAACCATATCCCATCCACCTTGAGGGTTGCTGGCTACTTTGGGGTCAGACATGAACTCTCAGCCTAACCAGTTTGATGTGAGGATGAAGGAGATAAGACTTGCGTACACTTTCCCTGGCTCCTTGGGGGTGAGATGCAAAACAAATGAAATCACTCTTAAAGAAAGCAGGAAATCTAATTATCTTGGTCATTGCCCAACGATATCCTGTTTCTTCCCCCGCCCCTCATGCAGCAAAATAAATGCACATTAATTCAGTCCATCATTTATTTGCGTAAAACCAAGGGTCAACACAGACCCAGGTGGCGCTGTGGGTTAAACCACAGAGCCTAGGGCTTGCTGATCAGAAGGTCGGAGGTTTGAATCCCTGCGATGGGGTGAGCTCCCGTTGCTCGGTCCCAGCTCCTGTCCACCTAGCAGTTCGAAAGCACGTCAAAGTGCAAGTAGATAAATAGGTACTGCTCCGGCAGGAAGGTAAACGGCGTTTCTGTGCGCTGCTCTGGTTCGCCAGAAGCAGCTTAGTCATGCTGGCCACATGACCCGGAAGGTGTCTGCGGACAAACGCCGGCTCCCTCGGCCTATAGAGCGAGATGAGCGCGCAACCCCAGAGTCGGACACGACTGGACCTGATGGTTTTAAGAGTACTTGAATGGGCCACACAATGCTACCCCTGCGGGATAGATTTCTGAGTCCTGGTAGGTGACTGCCTGGAATTGCTGGACGCACCCAGGCTCTGAGCAAATTTCAGTGCAACCCTTGAAGGAACCAGCAAAATTCTAAGAGAGCATTATTGTGGAGCCCTTTCTCCTGCCTGCAACCAACCTTTGTCAAATGCATGTTATGATGGGCTCATAGCACTATATCTGACCATTGCTGTGAATGGGGGGCCCATCTGTGTCTCCCACTGAGGAATCCAGTGGCCTCCTCTTTCCTAGGGTTCTGGTGCACAGGCTCCTAGCTTGCACACATGCACAAAGTGTTAGCATTTACCCCGCTTGGGGCAGGTTGTGAGACTGCCCCAAAGCCAGAGCAAAGCCAGGTGCGCACATCCCCGGCTACTGAGAGTCTGGTGATGCTGTGATATGTGATTGTTCCCAGATTGAAGAACAACACACACAAGCCATTTATTAAGGCTAAAACTAATTTATTGTATTAATAGTGCAGAGAGCTTCTCTGCTGCCAGCCCGTTTACACGGAGCTGCCATAATGCTGTCCTCCCAGCTTGAGAGCTAGCCAGAAGAGAGAGAATGTGAGCCCAAAGGCTCGTATTACAACAGTTACAACAGTACAGTAATACATAAACATTCCTTGCAGGAAATGATAAGGTAACTTTCTCGCGGTTCAGTGAGACAGGCAAAAGTGAAACCAGTCCTCGCTGCAGCTGGTGCCGCTCGGGTTGGACAAAAATCACAACACAAAGAGCCCTGAGGAGCACAGCCAATGGCAGATGTGGATGAGCCTCCCATTCCGGGTAGTGGTCAGACAGTGGCTGGGTAGTGGCTGAGGACAAGGGGTGGGATGAAGGCACTGGAAGAGTAAGGGGGTGCGGTAGGTGCGGTCCGCCCCGGGTATCATCCCTGAGGGGGGTGATATCGCCGCTCCGCTCCCCTGGGACACTCGCCCCACCCCCTGGGATGCTCACCCCGCCCCCACAGGCAGCTAGCCCCGCCCCACAGGTGCACAGCATGTGCGCTGCTCCGGGTGCTGGAGCAGCTAGCTCCGCCTCTGGATGAAGGAACTCCATAATGCCTTTGGGCATAGGTAGGCAAACTAAGGCCCGAGGGCCGGATCCAGTCCAATCGCCTTCTAAATCCGGCCCGCGGACGGTCCGGGAATCAGCGTGATTTTACATGAGTAGAATGTGTCCTTTTATTTAAAATGCATCTCTGGGTTATTTGTGGGGCATAGGAATTCGTTCATTTTTTCCCCCAAAAAATATAGTCTGGCCCCCCACAAGGTCTGAGGGACAGTGGACCCGGCCCCCTGCTGAAAAAGTTTGCTTACCCCTGCTTGGGGATCCTCATTTGGGTGGATCATTCCCTTCCTTAGCTGTCAACTTTCGGATTTGAAAATAAGGGATTTTTTCAAACTTTCGGATTTGAAAATAAGGGATTTTTTCAAACTTTCGGATTTGAAAATAAGGGATTTTTTCAACCTTTCGGATTTGAAAATAAGGGATGCCGCGAGGGCGGTGCAATGGCACCAAGTAGCCTTGCCACCCTGCGCTCCAGAGGCTGCGCCCGAATGGGTGAGCGAAAGAGCGAGCGCATAGACGGCAGGGCAGGCTGTCTGTCTGGTTGGGCGTGAGGGTCTGGCTGCATAAGGCATGCAAGCTCCGCCCCCAGTCGGTCTCAGACTCCTTATTGGCAGCCGAGCAACGCAGCTGAGGAGCCTCCCTGGCCGGCAGGGAGGGAGAGGAGCTGCTTCCTTTGAAATCCGGGAAATTTAAGGGATATCAACAATCCTGGATAGCAGCGGGAAACGGCATTGGAATAAGGGAGTTTCCCGCAAAAAAAGGGAGGGTTGACAGCTATGTTCCCTTCTCATTTTCCCCCCAATGAAAGCTGAGTTTCTCAGAATCTGAATTCTGCAACACAATGCCTTGCGGAACTGTAGAAACCATGTGGCCCACAGCCAGCAGTTCCCTCACAGTGTGCATCACACGTGGTCATTTCATTGGGTTAAGTGAAAATATTTCTCCAAAAGAAGCCCGCGCCTCTCCCCCAACTCCAGCTGAAGGATCTGGCCTGTCAGCATCGTACACCACGTAATCTTGGCAGGACCCTGGATTGTGAATGCGTAATTCTCCAGAGCATCCAGTCCTCCACGCTTAGCCTTTATAAGACCAGGACATTTGTTTTGGGCCTCTTGCTGCGGTCAAATATGATTAATAGAAGATGAATTGAGCAGATATTGATGGGTTGCGCTTTCCATCTCACAGCCTAACCAAATTGTATCTTTCCAAGCAACCATGCAAATGAAATCAAGGCAGGAGGCCTGGGCACTGACTGCTTCTCAGCCGATAGACAAGAGGTTGACAGTCTCTGGGTTTGCATTAGATTTTCACTCAGGGTTCAATCGATTAATTCTTGTCTATATCAAACTGCCCAAGATGCTTCCATACCATAGCAATAGCCGAAATAAATGCGGTTTGTTGCTACACACATTAACAGCAAAAAGAGCCGCTCCACTCGGATGTCACTAAATCTGGCTTTTAGGCTTGAAATGCCCAGGGACCCGCTTGCTTCCCAGGAAACAAAAAACCATTGTCTCATATTTCCAACCTATGCATCACCCTATATTTACATTGGAGAGCAAAACGGCACAGGCTGCTGGAATAATTACACATTTACCCAGCAGATATGGAGAACTGAATCACCACCTCCTAGTTATTTTTATCCTTATTACCTAGTCAACTGGATTTGGATGAAGAACCCAATCTTCCCCTCCACCACTATGATCCCCAGTTGGTTTTCTTCTAAGTCATCCATGGAAGGGCAGATTTGTGGAATTAGCAAAATCAGGCAGCAAAGCTTTCCCCTAGACTAGACCACATCAGGCTGCAAATGACAGGGTGCATGGTAAGATGTCATAGCTGTCAACCCTCCCTTTTTTTGGCAGGAAACACCCTTATTCCAATGCTGTTTCCCGCTGCTATCCCGGATTGTTGATATCCCTTAAATTTCCCGGATTTCAAAGGAAGCAGCTCCTCTCCCTCCCTGCCGGCCAGGGAGGCTCCTCAGCTGCGTTGCTCGGCTGCCAATAAGGAGTCTGAGACTGACTGGGGGCGAAGCTTGCATGCCTTGTGCAGCCAGACCCTCACGCCCAACCAGACAGACAGCCTGCCTGCCGTCTACGCGCTCGCTCTTTCACTCACCCGTTCGCGCGCAGCCTCTGGAGCGCAGGGTGGCGAGGCTACTTGGTGCCATTGCACCGCCCTCACGGCATCCCTTATTTTCAAATCTGAAAGTTTTGGAAAATCCCTTATTTTCAAATCCGAAAGTTGACAGCTATGAGATGTTTTTGGCCCCTTCCCCACAAAAAAACCCTCCCTAAACGCCAGGAAATGAACCTGCCAGGAAAAAGGGCTCAGCCTAGCATTCCTTTTGACCTGCTACCTACCTACATGCAGGGAGGTTTTTTCTGCTAGAGGATAGCATTTACTCACGCACCGACCGACCGTCCCATCCTCCCATCTGAAGAGGCACCATTGATGAAAAACCTCACTGCCCGATGCTGCTGATTGCAGAAAACAGCCCTTCAAAAAAACCATCATTTAAAAGAGCAGATTCCTTTCAGATTGATTAGATCCAGAAGTTACCTCTCCAAAGCAAGTATGATGGAGGGAAGGTGACAAGGAAAGCCCCGGGGGGTTCGAATTGGCAGCGCCTCAAAAGGCTGTTCAGACAGAAGCACGCAAGTTGTCAAGAGGTGGTTAAAAGCTACCAAAACTGATTCCCCCAGTGTACAATTACAAAAGAGAAAATAAGTAGGCATTGCTACATTATCTGATAATAGTATGCAATTACAGTGCCCCCTCATTAGAAGAATGTTGGTAAAGTTAGCTCTGGCCTAAGTCATCCCACTTTCTGCTTTGGTTCAAAGGAACTGACAGGTAGGCAATGCCGGCATGTGCCTTCTAAACATCCCAGTGAAAACTACTTTCAGAGTCCCCAGGATTTGACCCAGCTACAACGTAGAGGAGAAAGAGGGCTCAAGCATGGCTGCAACCGGCGGTTTTCTTTCAGATGGCACTCAAGGGTACGAAGTACCAGCACCTTTATGCTGTTGTTGTTGTTAAAAAGTGTGACACTTACTGTAACAACTGCATGGTGAGTACCTGGGATAGCCTGGGACTCGGGCTCAGACTCAGAACTGGAGGAGGCTCAGTCCACGTCGGATCCTCTGCCGCAGCTGAACCTAGTCTGGGGCCTGATCCTGAAGAGCCTCAGTCTGCTCAGGTTCCCCTGCAACAAGCACCAGCTGGGCCGAGTCAGGGGCCTGAGCCTGTCCTGGCTCCAGGTGCTGAGGATACCTCATTGCCGTCAGCTGGGCCATCAGAGGCTGAGGCGGCCCCTGGGTCTAGTAACCCTCCGGTGTTTCCTGAGCTGCAGAGACTCAGGGCTGAGAGAAGGAGGGACCTGAGTACTCGCAGGAGGAGTGCTCGGCCTCAGGCGAGGCAGGATGGTGAGTCATCGGGGGATCGGGACCGGCCATTACCTCGGTAGAGATAAAACGACGGTCAGATCCTGCCCCAGGTTGTGGGAGCAACATTGCTGCTTGCCAGATCCTGCCTGTGTTCCTGACCTCGCCTGGTTTCCTGCCCTGCACCCTGCCTCAGCTTCATCGGATGGACCCCTCGTAGACTCCTTAGACTTTGGACCAGACCCAAACCTTGCCTCTTGGATTACCCTTGGACCAGCACAGTACTGGCACCTATAAGCACTGGCTGCAACACAAGATCTTACCTCACTGGCCTGGGCATAATTATTTTTAGGTTATGTCAGGGCTTCCCCCTCATCGGTCGTTCAATAAGGAGGCCGAGTCATTTGCCTTTCAGTAGCTTTTTATCAGTGCTCATTATCTTACAGTGAAGAGCTAAATCATATCATGTCTACTCAGTCGCTAGCAGAATCCGGAAGTGGCGCACGACGATTCTGGCGCCAACACAACAACTTAGGGAAACGGAAACGCCTTTTCCTCCTACGTAATCTCTGCGCCGGTACCTGCTTGCTGGGAGGTGCCAGGTCCCTTGCTGCATCTCTCGAGCCCTGGCACCCCTTTCCCTTCTGAAGAGCAGCTGCTTTCACTCGCAGAGGAGTCAGTAGTCAGAATAGGTGGCTGCTCTCTATAAACACTCAGGGCTGGACTGGCAGGGGGAGGCAGATCCCTGACAGGTTAGCCTGGGCTTCTTGCTTGGGCAACAGTTAGCATGTCCTTGCCTGGCTGGTGCTCACTTTACACAGCATCTGATCCCAGCCCATCTGTTTCTGGGAGCTGCTCCCCACCCAGCTCTGGCAACATTGAATCTCTCAGCTCCTTTGTCCCTGTATCACCGAGTCGTCACATGTTGCTAATGACACAAGCATGTTGCTTTACACATATGACCAGAGAGAAGTGACACTTGGAGATTTCTTTCATCCTGGACCAGTCGTGGTATGTCACAAGGAATACAGCAAAGTGCCCCGGTTGCTCAAATTACTGGTCACGTGATGATGCAACTGGGATGGAGCATACAGTCAACTAACCACACCTTGCCAACAAAGGTCCGTATAGTTAAAGCTATGGTTTTCCCAGTAGTGATGTATGGAAGTGAGAGCTGGACCATAAAGAAGGCTGATCGCCGAAGAATTGATGCTTTTGAATTATGGTGCTGGAGGAGACTCTTGAGAGTCCCATGGACTGCAAGAAGATCAAACCTATCCATTCTGAAGGAAATCAGCCTGGAGTGCTTACTGGAAGTACAGATCCTGAAGCTGAGGCTCCAATACTTTGGCCACCTCATGAGAAGAGAAGACTCCCTGGAAAAGACCCTGATGTTGGGAAAGATGGAGGGCACAAGGAGAAGGGGACGACAGAGGACGAGATGGTTGGACAGTGTTCTCGAAGCTACCAGTAATTTTGTTGTTCCTGAAGGGGACAATGACAATAAAATATATTCTATTCTATTCTAACATGAGTCTGACCAAACTGCAGGAGGCATTGGAAGACAGGAGTGCCTGGCGTGCTCTGGTCCATGGGGTCACAAAGAGTCGGGCACGACTAAACGACTAAACAACAACAAACCTCAAGGGTCCCAAACCCAACTTCAGCTAAATTTAAAAAGCCCTGGCCTCAACACTTCATCCTCAGTCTGAGGCATTCATCTCAGAAAAGAATGGCCTTGCCTAGCTAAGCTCTTGCTCCTACTCTGCTGTTTTTGGGAAGCTCAACCCCTACTTGCCTTAAACCTCCACCCCTTGACCTTTCATGCTATCTCTCTATAACTTCACCTCTTGCCCACCTGGGACAGCATAATCTGCCCCAGCACCCTTTGAGCCTTGACCCCCTCAGGACTCTGAAACCAGGTCCCCTAAAAGCCTGGATCCTGCTGGGCCCTGATGAGCTACTGTATGTGCTTCTAAATAAATAGGACACAATCGGTACAAGAGAGATACCTGTATCATACAATAAGAGTTCGGGAATTTCTTTGAAAGCTTTCCGGTTCATGAGCTCCCTGGAAATAAGGGGGTTGGTACCTGCTCAGTGAGTTTTCACGAGGATGCAGAAAATTAGAGTTCCATCCTTTCTAATTAAGGCACAGAAAGGCATTTGAGCAGAGAATGGGGGCTTATGTTGACTGAAGAAATAAGGAGGTCAGATTCCCAGCTCATTATGAATACTTAGGAGATGATTAACCACTTTCATTCAATATTTAACTCACATTTATGAAACATTAGAAGAAAAAGAAGAAGAGGAGGAGGAGGAGGAGGAGTTTGGATTTGATATCCCGCTTGATCACTACCCGAAGGAGTCTCAAAGTGGCTAACAATCTCCTTTTCCCTTCCTGCCCCACAACAAACACTCTGTGAGGTGAGTGGGGCTGAGAGACTTCAGAGAAGTGTGACTAGCCCAAGGTCACCCAGCAGCTGCATGTGGAGGAGCGGAGACGCGAACCCGGTTCACCAGATTACGAGTCTACCGCTCTTAACCACTACACCACACTGGCTCCCTTAGCTGGAACTTTACATTTGGCTTTGGGAACAACACTTTTCAACAGGTGCACTATTCCTTTCCTTGTGTGGTAGGCCAGGTGGTAGGCCGGGTTTGTTGAACATCAACCAAGGAGATCATTGTTGACCTATGCAATGCATCTTACTGGGTGACCTTCAACCAGTCACTAGAGGGCTAGATCAAAATGTGGGGCATAGGAATTCGTGGAGAAACGTGCTAAGAGGAAGGCACACTTGGCAAATCCTCACCGTGATCAACTCCTGTCCAGAAACCTATGTCCCCACTGTGGAAGGACGTGTGGATCCAGAATAGGTCTCCACAGTCACTTATGGACTCACTGTTAAAACCGTGTTCATGGAAGACAATCTTACACGGCTACGAGGGATCGCCAAATAAAGAAGGAAGGACATGGAAAGCTATTAATGACACAGGAAAGTAACAAACCCCTTCAGCAATGTACAAACTGAAGATGACTAATACCTTGGCAAATTCTTGGCAATGAAAGATGTTAAGCTAATAAATGGTAGACACCAAAAAAGAATTGCATGGGTGGTGCCTTTTTTTCTTTTGCAGGATAATATCCTGTGCTTAAACACTTCATCAAGCCAGAACATAGGAGACTGAAACTGTCAGAGTTTCAGAAAGAAAAGCTGCTCACTTCTAGACTTCACCTAAAGGCTTTAGGGCTGCAGGCTGGGCTACTATGTGCAGCCTTTGAAATCTGCCTTCACCAAATCAGGATGGATATATTTGGAAAATGCACACGGAAACATTTTCCCCTTGCCCACGCCTGCCAGCATGACTTTCTCGGTGTAAATGTACAACATGCTGTAGGAAAGAAAATGGAGCTGGTTTTCTTTTTGTAATAGCTTCATTCTGAAAATGTTCTATTACAATGAATTTCCAGATACATAAGCAGAACTCGTTCTGAGTACAGAAGTAAAGCCCTGCTGGATCAGACCAAGGGACCATTGAGTCCTGCATCCTGTTTCCAACAGTGACCAACCAGAGGCTTCCAGGAAGCAGGGCAGGAAAGCAATAGCATCCCCCCTGGGTTGTTCCAGCATCAAATATTCAATGGCCGGCTGCCTCTGAACACAAACTTTTCATTTAGTTGCAATGGCTAGAAGCATTGATCAGCTTCCTTCCAGTGTGTTCCAGCATCATCAAAAAGCATATTAATCAGGAAAGAAGTTTCCCACCCCTTCTTATCAAGTTCACTTTATGGTGGGTGGGGGAATTCTTCTTCCATATTTTCTTCTTAATGGGCCTAACCTACAGGCTATGATTCAGAGGACCTATTGTGTGCTCATGCACACCTATGAATAATTATTTGCATGAACATGTTTCCATTAAACAGCATGCAAGCATTAAACAAAGGGCTCGTCCGCACCTCTGAAAACCGCTGAATCAAACCAAAATGATTTCCCACGGATTGCTGTTTGTTTCGATTCAGTGGTGAAGTGTGCGTTTTCCAAGGGAAAGCTGCGGAGCAAAGGCAAAACTGCTTGGACGCTTGCCCAGAAAGCACGGAACAAGCGGAAAACCACTCAGACCCATGTTTTCTAGGCACAGGACAAGCAGAAGCATGGACGAGCCCTCATTTAAGAAGTTAAAAGTAAAGGGACCCCTGACCATTAGGTCCAGTCGTGTCCGACTCTGGGGTTGCGGCGCTCATCTCGCTTTATTGGCCGAGAGCCGGCGTACAGCTTCCGGGTCATGTGGCCAGCATGACAAAGCCGCTTTCTGGCGAACCAGAGCAGCGCACGGAAACGCCATTTACCTTCCCGCCAGAGCGGTTCCTATTTATCTACTTGCATTTTGACGTGCTTTCAAACTGCTAGGTGGGCAGGAGCTGGGACCAAGCAACAGGAGCTCACCCCGTCACAGGGATTCAAACCGCCGACCTTCTGATCAGCAAGCCCTAGGCTCAGTGGTTTAACCCACAGCACCACCTGGGTCCCTTTTAAGAAGTTAGGCAAGGATATATAACTCCTTTGCATAGTTAAGCCCATCTGCCATTGTGCAAGACACATGAACTGTAGGACTTACAGATACAATAAGCAGCTAAATATTTTCAGCAGATTTGTAGCCAGCTAAATATGAAAGCGCCCGGAATATTGCATATCTGCCTCGTTCACGCTGCCAATGAACAACCCTCCCATACTGGGCACCATTTTCAACACAAGCCCCACTGAAGTAAATGAAGACCTGTAGAAGAGCAAACCTGTCTTCTTGTCTTGCTTATTTCTAGGGGGGCACCTGCAGGATAGAGACCCACTTGATGGTGCCCAATTGCTGCACGTCAGCAAAAGTAAGTACTTATTGAATTGCATAGTGCACACATCCAGCCAGGTGCTCCAGGTGGTTTACAGAGACGTTAAAAGCAAAATGCAATTCCCAAGAAAATGCTAAAGCCAGAATACTGTAAGATGAATCACAACAGGGAGAACCCCACCCATAGAATCATAGAATCATAGAATCATAGAGTTGGAAGAGACCACAAGGGCCATCCATGGGCGGGGTACAAATAAATAAATAAATAAATAAATAAATAAATAAATAAATAAATAAATAAATAAATAATAATTATTATTATTATTATTATTATTATTATTATTATTATTATTATTATCCAGTCCAACCCCCTGCCAAGCAGGAAACACCATCAAAGCATTCCTGACAGGTGGCTGTCAAGCCTCTGCTTAAAGACCTCCAAAGAAGGAGACTCCACCACACTCCTTGGCAGCAAATTCCACTGTCCAACAGCTCTTACTGTCAGGAAGTTCTTTCTAATGTTTAGGTGGAATCTTCTTTCTTGTAGTTTGAATCCATTGCTCCGTGTCCTCTTCTTAGGAGCAGCAGAAAACAACCTTTCTCCCTCCTCTATATGACATCCTTTTATATATTTGAACATGGCTATCATATCACCCCTTAACCTTCTCTTCTCCAGGCTAAACATACCCAGCTCCCTAAGCCGTTCCTCATAAGGCATCGTTTCCAAGCCTTTGACCATTTTGGTTGCCCTCCTCTGGACACATTCCAGCTTGTCAGTATCCTTCTTGAACTGTGGTGCCCAGAACTGGACACAGTATTCCAGGTGAGGTCTGACCAGAGCGGGATACACCCAAATAAAAAAGAAATTAAAAAACCAGCATAAAATACAGCAGCAACGCCATAGGGAGGTACTTAGCTTTTAAACTGTTCAATATGGCAGAGCAAAGTCTAACACACACAAAAGCAGGACAAGTGGAACTGCTTTGATGGGTTGCATCTCCTTTACCACTGGGCCCAGCACCTAGCAAGCAAGGAGCAACTCTTCCATGGGATGCTGAAAGTGTAGAGGGGCCAGACCAAATGGAGGCATGCCCTGAGTGAGACTTAGTAAACAGACACATTCACATAAGCCCGTTGTGCCCCATGTTTCTCTGCCAGGGGAGAATGCATGCAGTTCCCAGGTGGGCTGTAATTGTCAGTGGGCTGACTCAAGGAGCAAGAATCTCCGCACAGCTTCATGGTATGTTTGATGGCCCGTGAGACCACCCCTTTGGTTCTCAGCCTCATACATCTAGGTATAAAGGTCACCCTTGGCCAGGGCTATGACCAGGACAACAGTGCCAGTTCCTGGACCCACATTTGGAGCAGAGTTCTCCACGCAAGGGCACCATAGCTGTCAACTTTCGGATTTGAAAATAAGGGATTTTTAAAAACTTTTGGATTTGAAAATAGGGGATTTTTTAAAACTTTCGGATTTGAAAAGAAGGGATTTAAAAAACCTTTTGGATTTGAAAATAAGGGATGCCGCGAGGGCGGTGCAATGGCACCAAGTAGCCTCGCCACCCTGCGCTCCAGAGGCTGCATGCAAATGAGTGAGCGAAAGAGCGAGTGCATAGACGGCAGGCAGGCTGGCTGTCTGGTTGGGCGTGAGGGTCTGGCTGCACAAGGCATGCAAGCTCCGCCCCCAGTTGGTCTCAGACTCCTTATTGGCAGCTGAGCAACGCAGCTGAGGAGCCTCCCTGGCCGGCAGGGAGGGAGAGGAGCTGCTTCCATTGAAATCTGGGAAATTTAAGGGATATCAACAATCCGGGATAGCAGCGGGGAACGGCATTGGAATAAGGGAGTTTCCCGCAAAAAAAGGGAGGGTTGACAGCTATGAAGGGCACCCCAAGGTAAATTGCTGGAGCAAATGCAGCCGGCTCTGTTGTTTAGTTGGGAGCAGGTGGCCAGGCTCCTAGCATTTGAACAGAACTGGACAACCCAGAGGCTTTGGAACACCTGCCAGCTACGAAGGCTAATGTTGCACCCACTTATTTATCTGCTGCGTCTGATGAGGTTCTGAGACACGAGCACACACAGACGTCGAGAAATGATCGGAATAAGCCCCTGCCCAAAGCCACCGTCATGAAGGCCAAGCCCCAGTGTCCGGGCACGTATGTGGCATCTAAAGCAGACGGCAATTTCTGGCTGCAACTCTTGGTAGCACCATAGCAGCCTCTCTTGTGCTTCCCCTTACTTCCCTTGCTGTCGTGTACAGAGACAGAGGAGAGAGAAAATGCTCTTGGGCAGGAGTGCACAACCTGTGGTCCTCCAGATGTTTCTGGACTACAACTCCCATCATCCCCGATCACTGGCTATGCTGGCTGGGGCTGATGGGAGTTGTAGTCCATAAACATCTGGAGGGCTGCAGATTGTGCACCCCTGTTCTAGGAATATTGTTTTGAAAAGCATGAAGAGGGAGGTCTCCACAAGGAAGCTCCAGCTGCTGCTACAACAGGTATCTCTTGCCCTGGGCTTGTTTCCCCCCTCTAATGGTGCTTCTTAGGCTATGTGGCCATCTGCTTATTGTTACATTGGCTGGTTAAGAACTTGTGGAACTGTCCCCTGCACCTGAAAATACCCTGTGGGCCAATGAAATCCTGCTCCTATAGATTCTGCAGAATAAGGCACTCTGGGCATTTCATTTTCTGGTCATGAAAAGCGGCTGGTGCTGAAAAAATGTGTGTTGGCAAAAAATGAAGAGAAAGCATGTCATTGTGCTATAACAAATGGCCATCTACCTTCCTATCATAGGTGCCAACTCCCTGGGGCCCTGGGTGCCCGAACACCCACAAAATTCCCCATGAAAGGACCAGGCACCCACGAATATCAGTGCAAGGGCCAAGCTGGCACTCCTGCTTCCTATAAAAGTCAGTATCTGGATTCGACCACTCACTAGAGTCACGCTTGAGCATAAGCCAGAGACAAATGCCAGGGTGGGGCTATGAAGATGAAGGAACAGTCAGAAGCAGGATCAGTTCTCACTAGTTCAGTGGTGGCGAACCTTGGCACTCCAGATGTTTTGGGACTACAACTCCCATCATCCCTGACCACTGGTCCTGTTTGCTAGGGATGATGGGAGTTGTAGTTCCAAAACATCTGGAGTGCCAAGGTTTGCCACCACTGCACTAGTTCCCGCTGAGTTCTATAGAGAGGAAACAGGGGGCAAGCTGAAACTCTGTGGAGAGAGAACAAGCCTTGCTCCAAATGTTGCAGGAATGTCTCCAAATGCATCCCTTTTACTTTCTCCTGGATGTGGAAGGCCTCTGAAGGAACAGTTACACTTAGGGGAACAGTTAAAGTGGAGGTAGAACCTGCCTTCTACTTTGGACACTGGGTGGTTTAGTCTCTACGACCAGGAGGATGCAACATGTCTCTGTGAGCCTAGTGAACGGGGATGCTTATTCTATGCGGGCCCTCCTTCCACACAAACACACGTCCTCAGCCAAACAGAGAGAGAAATCCAAAGAGTTCTGGGCAGGGCTGCCAACAACCACAAGAGGCATCTGATGCAGTCTACACCAAGCTTACGCGAGATCACACACCCCTTCGCTCTGAATATATGCTCGGTAACTCTAAATAGAATTCTCGCTGCATATATCGACATACTCTGAAATGGCGAGAGCTAGCCGTTTAATATTCTTTAACCAACCTCAAAACAGCAGCAGCAGGGGGAGATAAAAGAGCATTAAGTGTCACAACAGCCTTTGCCCACCTGGTGCCCAGCCCAGGCCTGTGACTGGTGGGAGTTGTAGTGCAAAACATCCAGAGGGCACCAAGTTGGCAAAGAAATCTAGAGCATGTGCCACAGAGAGAGAGAGAGACAGAGAGAGACAGAGAGACCTGGGAGCTGTCCTTGGTGCTGAATGGAGAGGGCTGGAGGTCTTTGGGTTACCTTCTGCAGTGTTGATTGCGACCTCAGTGTTGCTTAGTTCAATGAGACAAAGGGACAACCCCCTCGACAGTGGGGGGCAGCCCCCTCAACTGGCAGCATGGGTGTGCCAAGTGCAGCGAAAAGAGCTGTTTGTCGGAATAGCTAGAACTGGAAATCAGCAATACAAAAGCCTGGCAGGGAGAAAGGGTGGGTGGCGGGTGGGCTTGAGGCAGTTAAGGCACTTATGCTATGCATCAGTGTCTTGTGCTTTTGGAGGGGAGGGACAGAGGGCTCCAGCTCCATTTAGTTCGTGGCAAACTATCAGCAAATAGCAAAGGTGTGTGTGCAGAGCTCAGTCAGACTTAACTCCCAGTCGGCTTACTCTGGTTCAGGTGCCCTAAGACCAGCCTCCTAACTCTTTGGGGTTCATTCGGTGACAGAAGAGCACATGGCCTCTTCCACCCAGGACCAGTGGCGATGCTGGCAAGCAGAGTTTGGGGCTGGAAATGCCTCACCTGAGCAGCACACCTGTTCCCACAGCCAATTCTATAGGGATGCTGTTACAAAAAGAGCCAGGGTGCAAACGAAGAGAGTCTGGCAAGAAACGCATGGCACATTGGTCATCAATGTGCTGGCTTATGGTGCGTAAAGTGAATTGAGAATAAGGTTGGTTGGTTTGTTTTAAATCAATTATTTACCGCAGAGAAAGAAAAGGATAGGAATTTTTTTGTATATTTTCAAACCCATTTAACCAGTGGGGTTCTACTCTGCTCAAGGGACTGTTTGTGTCAAAGGGGGGGGGTTGTTCTGCACACATCTCCATTTCAACCAATGGCAGGCAATTCTTACAACCAGGTCAACTTCCATTGGCGCAAAAAAAAGATGCATTTCCTTGCCTGACGAAGAATTCTGTGCCATTTGAAAGCTTGCCTACTCTTGCACAGCACCAAAATCAAAGGCACCGTAATGCCCACTTGGCATGCATTTGTTACGAAAAGGCCAAATGTTTTACTGAGGCAGGTAGTGAAGCACACTGAGTAAGTCCCAGGGAACCCTTCCATTTCTTGAGAAAATGAGAACCTTGGCTTTTGCATGGAACTAATGATTAAATATGAACTCAAGTTCCCCTTTGCTCAGCCATTATTTTGCCATCAGAACATGCCCCTAGATGCGGGAGAACTTGTAGTCTTTAGAGTTGGCTGGATCCTATTGCCTTCTATTCCAGATCTCTTCAGCCAACAAGCTGGGCTGTGGCTGTCTCAAAAGAGCCAAGCCAGCCTGTCCGCTGCAGCCCAGCCCAGTTGCAAACTGCTGGAGCGAGGGGAAGAGGGATACAGGTTCCCAACGCAGCAAGGCTAGAATTGCAAGCATGCCTAGGTGGGCTAGTGGGGATGGAAAGGAAGAGCCTTGGGACATGCATGCGGTTTGGTCTCACTCTCTCTCCCTGTGGTCCTCCAGCTACATAATGGAATGGGAGACAGGAGCTTACCTTTAGCCCACAGTTGCTGGCTCAGCAGGTACCAGTCACAGGAAGACATTGGGGAGGGGAGGAATCAGATGGGAAAGGGACACAGGGCAAAAAGGATATGGCCAGTCGATGAGCTTCTTGGCATATTTCCTGACAATGTTGTCTTCCCCAAAAATGAAGAGAGATCTGTTGACTGTGAAGCAGTTCTGACGGACGGGTATAGGGTTGTACAGTGCCATAGTCCTGGCCCGTTGGGCTTTGGTTTGCTTGTATGCTCCCGGGGTCCCCCCTGAAGGGGCAGGGGCTCCCTGGCGGTTCCTGTTCTGCTCGGCAGCTCCATCTCCAGATCCCAGCCTGCCAGCCATCGCCTCTCCAAAGCGAGCCATCCTGGAAGGAAAAGAGAGAGGTGATCCGATCAGGGGCCCCTCCTTTCCACAAAGTAGCAAGCAGCAGTAAAGGTGTGTGTGTGAGGGGAGGGGGGGTTTGGCGTTCCCACCAGAGCACCTCCTCCTTTCTCTCTCTCTCTCGGTGATGCTTTTAAAGCCCCACGTTCAATGACTCCTCCATTCCTCTGGAAGCAACGTTTAGCAGAGAGGCGTGCAATCCTTTTAACACAAAACACAAGGCGTTGCAAAAAGGATAATGATGAAAACCACCCCAACCCAAATCGGCCAACCCTAGCCAGCAAAAAGAGCCATGGTGTAATTCGCAGGCAATGTTCAGGATTTCTCCTAAAAAAGAAGCAGGTGGTTGCTGGTGCTTTCGCTGGGGAGGCGAGCTCAGATTCTGCCTCTTTTTACGCTCTGCACCGAGGCTGGGCTTTAAATCAGACACGTCCCCCTCCTCCTCCTCCTCCTGGCTTTGTTTAGAGGCAACAAAAAAGAAAAGAAAAGAAGGGGGCTTCCCCCCCCCCACTCCACCTCCTTGCTTGGACCTCCGCGAAGGATCCAGTCCAGAGGCACTCGGGGGTGCTTGTCAAAAATCAGACAGCAAAGGGGCTGCGATTCAAGCTCTCCCATCTGCCCATCAGGAAGGGGAGGGGGGACTGCAATTGGGCGAGCGCCTGGGAGAAGAGGTGGAGAAACAGGTTGCAACCCACTCCAGCCTAGTTAGGGAGCGAAGTGTGTTAACTTCCTCGCAACCGGCTCCATCTTTCTCCTCCTAAAGAGAAAGATCATCTCATTTTCTTCTTCCACGAAGCGTGCGTGCGTGTGTGTGTATGTGTGTGTGTGTGTGTGTGTGTGTGTGTGTGTAGGAGGGGAGCCCGCATCTTCTCCCTCCTCCGTAAGTACCTCTCCCAAGAGAATTAATCACATTTGTGTTACGGGGAGAGGAGTGCTAACAATGGGTTTGACTAAGCTTTTCATGCCCGCAAGCTTTAGGAATGGTTGGCTTCTCTCTCTCTCTCTCTCTCTCTCTCTCTCACACACACACACACACACACACACACACACACACACACACACACACACAGGGTTGCTTCTGTTGAGCAACCAAATTAGTTCTTCCAACGGAGGATGAGAAAGGAGGGGTCTAAGACTGAACAAAGACATCACCTCGGAGTCCCTGGGTGGCAGCGGAAGATTGCTGAGCAGCAACAAAACACAGCCTGTCAAGAGTTTTTCTCCTAAAGCTGGTCGCTTGAGAAGGCTGGAGTTGGTTCCTTATCTGAAAAATCCCAAGCTCCTTATCCAGCTCAAGAGGAAGCTGGGTTAAGAACTGGGATTCCAAGAGCAGCTCCCCTCCGCACCCACAAACTTCGAGACACTCCAGATCTTCCCTCCAGGCCTCCCTGGAGATTGTCTTTCATGGGCTGGTCTTCACCACTATCCCCTCCCAATGTCACATCTGGATAAGGAATTTCGGGTTTTAACAGCTCTGTGCATCTCTGGTCACCTCTTCTATTGTATTTAGGGAAGTGGTGGCTGAAATGGAGAGGGACCCAGGTGGCGCTGTGGGTTAAACCACAGAGCCTAGGGCTTGCTGATCAGAAGGTTGGCGGTTCGAATCCCCGCAACGGGGTGAGCTCCCGTTGTTCGGTCCCTGCTCCTGCCCACCTAGCAGTTCGAAAGCACGTCAAAGTGCAAGTAGATAAATAGGTACCACTCCAGCGGGAAGGTAAACGGCGTTTCCGTGCACTGCTCTGGTTCGCCAGAAGCGGCTTTGTCGTGCTGGCCACATTGACCTGGAAGCTGTACGCTGGCTCCCTTGGCCAATAAAGCGAGATGAGCGCTGCAACCCCAGAGTCAGACACGACTGGACTAAATGGTCAGGGGTCCCTTTACCCTTTACCTTTACCTGGCTGAAATGGAGGAGCGAAACTGACATGGGATAGAGACATTCCTCCTGAAAATGACAATTCGGTGTTTACGGCCAAGATGCCCTTCTGGTCCCTAAACCATCCCTTCTCCAGAGATACCCCTGCTTCTTTCCAAAGGGGCACTTTGGTATTAACTTGGAGTGGAGTAAACTTTAGTTTGGGCTATACTTGTGAATTTTAATGGTTGATTATCGCCTGGGCTGGTGCTCGGCATTTGAACTTTGGGGAAGTTCTTATCTGTTTGCAATTGCCTTTTGTGTTGTGCTTCTAAATGCTGAGTTCTTCCTTGAGCAAGGTGGAGAAGGTTGCCTATAAATGTCATAATACATCAAGAAGCATGTACATATATCCAGAACTGGCAGAACGGAAAACCTGGATCTCTGTACAAAGAGGTCAGCCAAGAGACAGCCTCTGTTTGCATCTTATAGCCTCTCACTGCAGCAATCATTTGCTCACCAAAACACTCAGCCACTCCCACAGATTCGAAGGATCCTGGGATTGGGGAATGGAGCTGAATGGCATTTGACAGCTGACACAGGGCTGGAAGGGACCCTGAGAGGTCATCTAACTCAACCCCATCCCTGTCTTATAACAATATTGTGACGTGTTTCCTGAACGACCTGAAGGAGCGTCTCCACCCCCATCGTTCTGCCCGGACACTGAGGTCCAGTGCCGAGGGCCTCCTGGCGGTTCCCTCACTGCGAGAAGCCAAGTTACAGGGAACCAGGCAGAGGGCCTTCTCGGTAGTGGCACCCGCCCTGTGGAACGCCCTCCCACCAGATGTCAAAGAGAAAAACAACTACCAGACCTTTAGAAGACATCTGAAGGCAGCCCTGTTTAGGGAGGCTTTTAATGTTTAATAGATTACTGCATTTTAATGTTCTGTTGGAAGCCACCCAGAGTGGCTGGGGAAACCCAGCCAGATGGGCGGGGTATAAATAATAAATTATTATTATTAATTATTATTATTATTATTATTATTATTATGCGTAATGTAAATCTTTGTGAGAATGCTGGTTGAAAAGCGGGTTATAAATCTGTAAGTAAACTATAAAAATAAAATGAGCAAACTAGTGCTAAATCTCCAAGATGATAAAAGATGCTAGGGTTCAGATTCAATAGGTGATTTTAGACCCTCCCCCTCTCCCCCTGTCTCAAGGATGTGTTGCCTCCTAGCTGCAGGCTGAAGTGGAGCAATCCAGGAACAGCTGTACAATGGCATCTGGTGTGTGAGCTAGATGCAAAGTTTGCATACTCGCGCTTGTTCACTTTCATCCCTTACTCTTCCCTTTGTGCCCTGTGTCCCTGCACATTTATATTGTAAGCTCCTGGGAGGCAGGGACCTCTCTGTTTAAATTATGTTGCACGCACCATGCACACGGATGACACTTTTTTAAAAAAATACTAAGCAAACCACCCTTATTTGGCAGGAGTGTCAGATCCACTCGGAGTATTGTGGAATCTGCAATCCGAAGTGGAAATGGCTGTGCAGATCGTCATTTGGAGGAAGCAATGGGCTTTTCACCGCATCTTGCGCAGTTTTAATTGGCACTGGTGATGAATGCAAAGGTCCTCTTGGTTTCCTGAAAATGCCTCATTTCTGCAGGCTACCTGCCTGCTTAATAGCCATTTCTCCTGAGCATAATTGGGGCACAGGGGGTGGGGGTGGGGGTAAGAGTTTACAAGCAGCAATAATTTTACAGGTACACAGAAGTCCATTCTTTCTTCCTAAATGTCCTCTAAAAGAACTCTTAGCAATTGTTCTGACACTTAAAAAAAACAAACCACACACACACACACACAAAACCCCATCTCTACTGGAGTTGTATAAATATTTCAAAACTGATTTCTCCTCCCCTTCTCCAGAGTGAACACTGGTATCTTGTAAACCTGCAAACCAACTGTATGTGCATGCAATTTAGATGCCCATATTATGACAAGGTGCGCAGAGACATCATTGCCCCCCCTATTGGAGAGGTTAGCTGACCTTCCTGATAAGACTAAACTAAATGCCCTTTTACTAGGCAAAGATCAAAAGATAACCCGGATGGTAGCTAGATTCTGCACGCAGGTTTGCAGGCACAGTCTATCCTCCCAGAACAAACCAGTCAGCGGGGAAAACAGTTGCAGTGAGCCCCCGGGGCAATAGGGTCAATCTGTATGTGGCTCCGAAGCACAGTGGAGGTCAAACAGTTCTGGCTCCACACCCCCATTTACTTTGAAGGAGACACTGCTCAGTGGCCTTGGATGTAGAAGATCTCTTGTTCAGTCCCTGACCTCCCCAGAGTATTGAACTTGGTGTTGGGCTGTGGGTAGCAGCTCTTCTGTTCGGGAATGGAATGAAGACCTCAAACAGAAGCTGGGAAAATGCAAGCTGGACCCTCCTCTTGGACATTTTTAGCCCCTTTTTAAGACTGCTATATTCATTCTGCGTTTTAATCTCCTTTAGCTTTGTAAAGCACTTTTCAGATTTTAAATGCTGGTCTATGACCGTAATAAAGATTTGCTTTGATATGCATGCAATGCTAGCCTTCACATTAAGCAGCAACAGCAAATGGCAGATACCTTCCCTTCTGTGCAGATGCTGCTGATGCCAAGAGGCTGGAGGGGACTGTAAACTAGGAGTACAGGACAATGGTTAAGTCAATCAGGCATTGAGGGTTAGAGCTCAGTGAAAAGCAAAGAGTGGCGGAGGTGGATACAGTTGGCTTTGGAAAATGGGGTTCAAATCCATGCTCCTTCCTGAAACTCACCAGGTGGTCTTGGGCAATTCATTCTGTTCCTATCTAACCTGCGTCACAGGCTTGTTGCGGAGATAAAATGAAAGACCCTCCAAGTATGTCGTCCATAGTGTCTTAGAGAAAAGGAGATGGAAGAAGAAGAAGAAGAAGAAGAAGAAGAAGAAGAAGAAGAAGAAGAAGAAGAAGGGAGGAGGAGGAGGAGGAGGAGGAGGAGGACCCATTCGCATCTCCGCTCCTCCACATGCAGCTGCTGGGTGACCTTGGGCTAGTCACACTTCTCTGGAGTCTCTCAGCCCCACTCACCTCACAGAGTGTTTGTTGTGGGGGAGGAAGGGAAAGGAGAACGTGAGCCGCTTTGAGACACCTTTGGGTAGTGATAAAGCGGGGTATCAAATCCAAACCCTTCTTCTTCTTCTTCTGGAAAAGGAGGCGCAGCAAAGACTGTGGTGCCGTTATAACACACGGTTTCTTCTCACATATGTGCGAAGTGGGTCCTGCTTCTCCCATAGATTCTTTGGATTCAAAGAGACACCAGCCACATGTCTCTCCCTCTACCTCCATCCCTACCCTAGGTAGTGCCCAGAGTTGCTGGAGTATAATGCCAATAAAAGGTAAAGGGACCCCTGACCATTAGGTCCAGTCGTGACCGACTCTGGGGTTGCGGCGTTCATCTCGCATTATTGGCCGAGGGAGCCGGTGTACAGCTTCCAGGTCATGTGGCCAGCATGACTAAGCCGCTTCTGGCGAACCAGAGCAGCGCACAGAAACGCCGTTTACCAGTACCTTCCCGCCAGAGCGGTACCTATTTATCTACTTGCACTTTGACATGCTTTTGAACTGCTAGGTTGGCAGGAGCTGGGACCGAGCAATGGGAGCTCACTCCATTGCGGGGATTCGAACCGCCGACCTTCTGATCGGCAAGCCCTAGGCTCTGTGGTTTAACCCACAGCACCACCCACGTCCCTTATAATGCCAATGCCCACCAGCATTGAAACATACGTGGCAGTCCAGGCTGACCAAGGGTGCGGTTGCAGTCCTCCCAGCTGTTGCTAGTTCTCTGCTACGTATATGGCTGGTTGGAAGTATCGACTGATGACTAAATAGAGTGATTTATTCCTTCTGGGCCCAGATGCTGCCGTAAACTAATCAAAGGTGTTCTGTAGAGGTCTCTCCCCCCCCCTTCTCTCCCTCTCTGCCCAGCACATTAAGAATGATGGTGTAGATCCTGCCATTGCAACTCCTAACATTTATGTTAATTAAGCTTGTAGCATGGCCAGGTGCCAAGTAACGATCCCCACTCCCAGCCAAAGTCTCATTTCAGCCCAATAGCGTCCCAGTCTGCCTGGCCTGATATGCCAGCAGGCACCAGTGCTAGCGTTGCCTCATTCATTTGAAGTCAGCAAATAAGATTTCAGTGCACTGAGAGCGAATACAGCCTCCCCTACAACAGACATTTTCTGTTTATTAATCGCAACGGCCTTTGGTCAAGGCCGACGGTCGCACACCCAAATACAAAAGTTCTTTCTAATAAGGGACAATCAATAAAGGCATTCAAAAGGTTTAGCATCCCGCCGTGAAATCTTGCACGTTTTTTTCCTTTCCTCCAGTATACGCAGCTACTGTGATTAATGTCACCTTGTCATTAAACATGTCATTAAACAAGAAGGTTAATTGGGAAGGAGTAGGCACATAGGCTACAATATCCAGAGTCGGCCAGAAATAAATGATTCTGACCTCAAGCTACTAGGAAGAAAACAATGTATTTGGTTCATATTCCCCAGTTCACCCAAACTCAATTCATGTGTCGTTGTCTGAAAAAGTGATGTCATTGACACTCCCTACCTTCTCACCCCAATGTTTGTGCAGCATTAGCTCCCTCCTCTTCCTCCTCAGCCTTTTCGCATTGAGTGGGTCTGAAGGTGCCGTCTGATTGGTGTGACTGCACAGAGAATCTGCCACATAACCTGGAGTCCCCAGGAGTGCAGTGCTACTGTTTCTATGGAGGATCCTAGGTGGGCTCACCCTAGTGCATTTAGGTTGCTTCCAGATGATCCGTTTCTCGAGCATTTATCCCAATTTGTGTACACAAAGTTTGTGGGGAGCTTAGGTCATAGCTGTCAACTTTCGGATTTGAAAATAAGGGATGCCGCGAGGGCGGTGCAATGGCACCAGGTAGCCTCGCCACCCTGCGCTCCAGAGGCTGTGCGCGAACGGGTGAGCGAAAGAGCGAGCGCGTAGACGGCAGGCAGGCTGGCTGTCTGGTTGGGCGTGAGGGTCTGGCTGCACAAGGCATGCAAGCCCCAGTCAGTCTCAGACTCCTTATTGGCAGCCGAGCAACGCAGCTGAGGAGCCTCCCTGGCCGGCAGGGAGGGAGAGGAGCTGCTTCCTTTGAAATTTAAGGGATATCAACAATCTGGAATAGCAGCGGGAAACGGCATTGGAATAAAGGAGTTTCCCGCAAAAAAAAGGGAGGGTTGACAGCTATGGCTTAGGTATCAGCTGTTTATTGAGCATTCCTCCTGATTTGTTTGTAGAGGGTTATAGAATGTCGTAAATGGAATGCGGGTGGCGCTGTGGTCTAAACCACAGAGCCTATGGCTTGCCGATCAGAAGATTGGCAGTTCGAATCCCCGTGACAGGGTGAGCTCCCGTTGCTCGGTCCCTGCTCCTGCCCACCTAGCAGTTCAAAAGCACGTCAAAGTGCAAGTAGAGAAATAGGTGCCACTCTGGCAGGAAGGTAAACGGCGTTTCCGTGAGCTGCTCTGGTTTGCCAGAAGTGGCTTAGTCATGCTGGCCACGTGACCCGGAAACTGGATGCTGGCTCCCTCGGCCTACAGAGCAAAATGAGCGCACAACCCCAGAGTTGTCCGCGACTGGACCTAACGGTCATGGGTACCTTTACCTTACAATGTCTTGCCAAGCAATTGTTATCCCACACTTTTCAGTACAGCTTCCCATAACTTTTGAGGGTTGATTTAACCAACTGTGGTTAAGAGTGGTAGACTCATAATCTGGTGAACCGGATTCGCGTCTCCGCTCCTCCACCTGCAGCTGCTGGGTGACCTTGGGCTAGTCACACTTCTCTGAAGTCTCTCAGCCCCACTCACCTCACAGAGTGTTTGTTGTGGGGGAGGAAGGGAAAGGAGAATGTGAGCCGCTTTGAGACTCCTTTGGCGGAGTCTCAAACATAACGGTGCATGCGTCGTACATAGCGACGCTGCACATGTGCGCTACATAGCGACACCCCACCCCCGGGTGCCCCTGAGTTTTGTGCTCCGGGTGCCCAAGCGGTTAGCTCCGCCGCTGGTGGGAATTACCCTCATGAAACTCGATGGGACTTATTTCTAAGCAGACGCATATAGGATTGGACTGCAAGTTTTCTACCTCTCCCTATGCTTCAGCTTAAGACTGAGGCCAATGCAAATATTACACCTTACAGGCGCTAGGTTAAACGTTCTGGAATCGGCGGTTTTGTGGGGAAGGTTCAGGGGAGTCCCATACGCCCAGAGACTTTGCCCCTGTGCTCTGGGAGTGGTTGAGTCAACTGAACATATTCTTTTGATCTGCCCATTCTATGCAGATCTTAGACAAAAACTTATAGCTCCACTCCTATGCCAACATAGCCCAGTAGACAGAGAAAGACTGGTTTTGTATTTGCTGAACAAGTTCACTGGAACAACAACCTTCTCGGTGGCCACATTTCTTTTTTTGGCCTTTAAGCGTCGTAAGGCTAAAATTGATTGTATTGACACGGGTCTAAATGTATAATATACTTTTTGCTGTTTCTAAGTGTCATGCTTTTCCAGATGTTTAGACGTTTTAACTTTTGTATGGATAATATGTGCTTTCTGACTGACGGTCGAATAAATTTTTATTGATTGATTGAATATTACACCTTTAGCACCAAAAGCAGCTGTTGTCGCTCTCCCTTCACAACCTGCTATATTGCAAAACAACCAGACTGACAGAAGAACTCAAAAGCTTACTCACCATATTTTTGTTTATCGTAATAATGACCGTTCCCCACAATAAAAGGGGTGCGCATTTTGCGTGGCTGCGAGCAGCCCTCTGGGATCACAGGCACCTCCTGGCAGTTGGGTCTGGCACCGCCTTCCCAGGTTGGATACCTGTGGACTCCACCTATGCCAGCAGCCGCCCAATCCTGGCTAGGGAGGCGTTGCCAGGGGGATTGGCCAGGTAGAGGGAGGGAACACACCTTCAGGCGTCAGTCACTACCTGGGAAGCGGCCGTAGGATCCAGAGCTTCCCCACCCTCCACTCCCTCAACTAATGTTTGTTATGCAGATTAATCTTTTATTTCCACAGCCACACAGGCACGCTGCTATGACAAGGTCGCTGTTAAAGGGCCGGAAAGGACTTTCCCTGCATTGGCAGGTTTCACCTTTCCCATAGCAATTCGTCACAACTTTGGCGGTTGCAGGCCTTGGGCGGAATCCTTTAGTCATCTACCTAAAATGGGGGGGGCGTGGGGCGGTGACCCCCGCCCCCATTGCGGCGGCGATACCAGGGTTCCCGTTAAAGGGGTCTTAGGGGGAGGCATTGACCATACGCCCAGAGGTCGTCATTGCCCTCCCCCTCCAGCGGCGGCGAACAGGGGGGCGGGCTATCTGCTTGAACATATGTTCTCCAGAGCTAGCCCACTCCTCACACATGCTGGATAACCCTGAAAAGTACCCAGAACCCCGGCTGGGGGGCTGGGAAGGATAAACGCCCAATGCCTGAGGCAAGGTCTCCCTACATCTGAATATTAATAAAGTTGTGGCCAATTTAATCCCATAGAACGTCATCACGTGTCATTATTTCCCTCAGGGGCTGCCTGGGGTTCGGGGGGACTCCGCCTGACCACGCAAATGCATTGCCCTATGGTGGATTTTGGAACTTTCTCCTTTAATGATGCATATCAATAACGACATCATATTAATAGCCAATGTCTAACTCTCTAAAATGAGATTCCAAATCTGATCAAGCATTAGACTAATAAAAAAGCATTAGACTAATAAAAAATGAACATTAATTATATAATTATATAATTATTAATTATATCCATTACAGCCCCAAAATATGTCATTGAACAAGGTCATTCATTTCCTTTCATCTAAATTACCCACACACACACAATTACCCATACTAACATGCAACATAACCAACATATTAATCCCATCTCCTAAAATATTAAACATATTACAGCAAAAAAACCTCCAGTGTTGCAATTTACTTAAACATATATTACACAGTTAAAACTGCAAATCCTACATAATAAATGACATCAAATTTATTTTGCTCGTGATTTAACTCGGTCTCATAAATACCATGATGCTCCAACTCACATATTTAACGAGTATTGACCCTATATGACTCATGCTACTAAAAGAAATGGCAAGCAGTGCTATTTCCCAAGCAGCTCATCTTACAGCAGAACTTGACAAAGCATTTGAACATATATATCTTCAAGTCATATTTTAGATAGGAATGATTGGGGATGGAAGTGGATGTAGTCTTTTTTTGTAATCTTGGTCTGTCTTTTCTTTCTTTTTTTCTTTTTGTGTATATGAATGATTGAGAAATAGGTTGTATGATGTGTTGTGTTACTTTGTATTTTAATATAAGATATCAATAAAGTTATTTTATTGAAAAATAATATATATCCATGGGAAAATATATCCAATTACATTGGGTGCTTCCAAACGGAACTCTCCCTATGCAAGCTGCATCTGAAAGTAGAATTGACTTTTCCCAGGGGCCCCTGACCATTAGGTCCAGTTGTGTCCGACTCTGGGGTTGCGGCGCTCATCTCGCTTTATTGGCCGAGAGCCGGCGTACAGCTTCCAGGTCATGTGGTCAGCATGACTAAGCCGCTTCTGGCGAACCAGAGCAGCGCACGGAAACGCCGTTTACCTTCCCGCCAGAGCGGTTCCTATTTATCTACTTGCACTTTGACGTGCTTTCGAACTGCTAGGTGGGCAGGAGCAGGGACCGAGCAACGGGAGCTCACCCCGTCGCGGGGATTTGAACCGCCGACCTTCTGATCGGCAAGCCCTAGGCTCTGTGGTTTAACCCACAGCGCCACCCGCATCCTTAAACTTAATAAACTATGGTTTAACAAAGTTAAATTATGGTTCAACTTTGGCTTAGGGACATGTGTGAACCAGGCCAGAGACTCCTCTGTAGTTGAAGAACACCCTCCCCTTGTGACTAAGCCGCTTCTGGCGAACCAGAGCAGCACACGGAAACGCCGTTTACCTTCCCGCTGCAGCGGTACCTATTTATCTACTTGCACTTTGACGTGCTTTCGAACTGCTAGGTGGGCAGGAGCAGGGACCGAGCAACGGGAGCTCACCCCGTCGCGGGGATTCGAACCGCCGACCTTCTGATCGGCAGGTGGTTTAACCCACAGCGCCACCCGCGCCCCTCGTTTTGCATGTACAGCCACACTATTAGGTGTCAGTCAAGTTTTCAAAATCATTTTTTTTTCAAATTTGTGCAACACCGCAGCATTATCATAGATTACTTTAACATTTCATAAAGGAAATTGGGGATTTGAAATCTGCAATTTTATGCAGATGTTCTTGTTATTCAGTAATCCAGACCTTGAAGCCCACACAGTGACGTGCACCGTGAAGGAAGAAGAGGCTCCTCTCCACCTCACTGTAAATCCAAAAGGGCTTGATTCCTTTCTTCCTGCAACTAAGGTGCCATCTACTGGCTATTTTCAATAGCATCACTGAACGACAGCCAAATCAACCTGCCAAATCCAATGGCTAGGAAATGTAAGGATCATGCTGGTTAATTGAGAGGTGTATAGTAAGTGGAGCCTCTGCCCCAACAGGATGTTGCTGAACTACAACCTCCATCATCCCAAGACCAAATTGGAACCAAATTGACCTCACTTGGAATACTGTGTGCAGTTCTGGGCACCACAGTTCAAGAAGGATACTGACAAGCTGGAACGTGTCCAGAGGAGGGCAACCAAAATGGCCAACGGCCTGGAAACGATGCCTTATGAGGAACGGCTTAGGGAGCTGGGTCTGTTTAGCCTGGAGAAGAGAAGGTTAAGGGGTGATATGATAGCCATGTTCAAATATATAAAAGGATGTCATATAGAGGAGGGAGAAAGGTTGTTTTCTCCTGCTCCAGAGAAGCGGACAAGGAGCAATGGATTCAAACTACAAGAAAGAAGATTCCACCTAAACATTAGGAAGAACTTCCTGACAGTAAGAGCTGTTCGACAGTGGAATTTGCTGCCAAGGAGTGTGGTGGAGTCTCCTTCTTTGGAGGTCTTTAAGCAGAGGCTTGACAGCCACCTGTCAGGAATGCTTTGATGGTGTTTCCTGCTTGGCAGGGGGTTGGACTGGATGGCCCTTGTGGTCTCTTCCAACTCTATGATTCTATGAAATTGCATAATGTGGGTTGAATAATATGCAACGATGTGAACAAAATCTAGAGAGTCGCAATTTTAGATTGTTCCCTGGATAATTCGCCCAGGCTAATGGAATAATGTTTCCAATTGCATTTAACATTTCAGGACCATTATTTTTACATCCTTTGTTCCTATCGGTCTCTCGCAGAGACGGCATTTTCTGACCTTGCTTGCAAAGATTCTCAGGAAACTAGCAGGCATGAGATGGCCTTCTTGTGGCCCAGCTGTAGCATCTCAGCAGGCCGGTGAGGAAAGGCTTGGCACCGCGTCAAAAGATCCCTGTGCCAAGGAGAAGGCAGGGTTGGAACAGCGATGATGGGGAAAGTCTGTGTGATGGCCTGGGATTCAGACTCAGATGCTGAACCTGAGGGATCCCAGCCTGCACAGGATTCCCCGCCTCCATATCCAGCAGAGCCGGGGCTAGGGCCTGAGTCGGAAGGGTCCTCACCTGTGCTGGATCCTCAGGTGCAGGCATCTGCTGAGTCTGCTCTGGCTCCTGATGGGATGGAGGACCCATTGCCTGCAGGTGCTCCACTCCCAGCCCCATCAGGGGAAGCTGAGGTTGCCTCTGGGTCTGGTAACCCTCCAGCCTCTCCTGAGCTGCAGAGGCTCAGGGCAGAGAGGCGAAGGGAACTGAGTTCCCGCAGGAGGAGTGCTCGCCTCCAGGCCAGGAGAGGCAAGTCTCCAGAGGATCGGGGCCGCCCCATGCCTCGGGGCAGATAAGAGCCGGCCAGCCGCAGCCCTAAGTTGCAGGAGCAATATTGTTGGTGACCAGGTCCTGCCAGTGTTCCTGCTTGAAACTTGTCCTGCTTTCCTGCCTGAGCTCCTGACCCGCCCTGGTTCCCTGCTTGCCTACCTGTTCCTGACTTCACCTGACTCCCTGCCCTGCACCCAGCTTCAGTTATTACGGACTGCCTTTACCTTGCACCTCTGACCACGGACCGGACTTGGACCTCGCCTTTCGGATACCCCACGGGACCAGTCTGGTTCGAATTTGTGCATGGCCAGCCAATCACCCACAATGGTTAGCACTTTGGGGTGGAGATAATGAACATGGATGGGTAAGCATCAGACTTCAAGAAATGGACAATTGAGGAGAGACCAGAGAAAGCTTAGAAGAGATATTTCGCCAAACAAATGAAAGCTAACCATTACACAGATGAAGCATATTATCAAAGCGACCATGGCTCTAGAGAGTAATAAGACCCATATAAACTGCAACAAAATGTTGCAGTGTGGTGTGCTTAGTGTCCCAGACAGACATAAATGCCCTCTTCCAGAATTCTTCATTTCCAGCTTGCACCCACAGCCACTCAGCATTCTGTGATCAATGAAATACTCTGTTCACAATGGGCTGTTTGGGATTGTTTTGAAGGCAGGGGAGGGGGTGCTTCATTTGGGGTACGTCCCCCCGCATATATTTTGTACTTCCACAAACCTTGTTGTTTCCCCAAAGCGGGATGGTACCTCCTTCTTGTTTCTCTGTGACTCTGTTTTGGTTACAAGGCCATAGGCCCTCAGCAGCACTGGAATTTGCTATGAGAGGGGGTGATTATTTTCTAAGGAACAGACAAAACCGATATGTAGTCTGTTATGTACTGAGCTGAATCCTAGAACAATAGGATCCAAAATGAAACAGTCTGATTGGCCCGCAGAAGCCACCCAATCCAGCTCCAGGTGGAAGTGAATCAGCGACCTGATTGGCCTGCAAGAGCAGCCAATCAGGCTCCTGGATGAAGTGAATCCGCAACCTGATTGGCCTACAGGAGTAGCCCGGAATTAGCCAATCACGTGGGGCCCATTGTGTAAATAATGTGTATATAATGTGCAGACGTTTTGGGGAAAGATTCATTCCTTGCTACTATGAGCTAAATAAAAAGCATGAAATTCACACTTGACTCCGAGTATATTTCATAGTCTGTGCCATTAAGAAATCCAAGTTTGATTAGTTTTATAACAGGAGCGGTTGGGTAATTTAGTAACTCTGCTGTAAAAAGATCAATGCTGTAATGAAAATGGGAAGAGAACATTTTCTCCTTCCCACGAGATGTCCACATGAGAAGAGCTCAGCTGGACTGGACCAAAGCTTTCATCTAGTCCAGTCTTCAGTCTCCAGCAAGGAAAGATAATAACTAAATAACAGATCCTCTCCTAGTGCCTATTTCCATTCCCACAGCCTGGTATCTCTCAGGTTCAGAATCTGCTGAAAGTTTTAAGTTTTGACACTATAAAACTTTGGGAGCAGGTGAGTGGGGGAACAATGGCTTTGTTGTAAGAATTTTAAGGTCTTATATATATAAAATAAATGTTCATAAGTGTTCCAAGCAAACAAGGCCACATGTCTGAAGACAGGCCACAGGCCTGTCTCCATTTTGACTCCCAG
The DNA here is from genome assembly GCA_034641385.1 of Darevskia mixta. Lineage (NCBI taxonomy): Eukaryota > Metazoa > Chordata > Lepidosauria > Squamata > Lacertidae > Darevskia > Darevskia mixta. Next base: position 377,284 of record JAWWNH010000194.1, read on the forward strand.
CTGACCAGTATTTCTCTGCAAGGAAGGAGGGAGTGATTGTCTCAGTGATAATTCCTGGCTTCCTGATACCTGAGTGCCAGACAAAAGGGTGTGTGGCTTCCTGATACCTGAGTGCCAGACAAAAGGGTGTGTGGCTTCCTGATACCTGAGTGCCAGACAAAAGGGTGTGTGGCTTCCTGATACCTGAGTGCCAGACAAAAGGGTGTGATTAACTTGGCTGGGAAACAGGGAAATGTAAATATCTCTTTTATTTTACTTGATGGGTTTTTGGGTGGAGGGCAAGAGGAGGCATGGGGAGGGTCAAGGATGCTCAGATTACTGCTACCAGACCTCCCCTTTCATGATGTAACTGTGATGTATCTGTGAGGGGGTCCTGGGTTACACCCCTTTTTGTGATGTATGTATGATGTATAGGGGGGTGGTCTTGAATGGGAGGGGGGAATTTCAAAAGTCTATATAGGAGCTGGCACATCATTGTTCGGGGTTCCTCCTCCCTCCTCCATTTTGGGAGTGAGGGCCTCTGTTGCAACAGATATAATAAAAATTTTGCTTCTCAATTTTTCTCTGGTTGGCCTTCGTAATTTACTCCTACCGATGCAGAACCTGGAAAGCAGATTTCTGTTTATTTCAATTTGACAACTCAAACTATCTCACCGATTTGAAAATAAGCTACAATGTCCTGAAGGCAACATTTCCCAGGCTGAGATTGCGACCAGCTTCCAGAATTAGAATCCAAGACTTGTTGGCATTGCAAACCCCAAGGCGCACTGGCATGCCTGGGCTGGGGAAACATGTTGCTAAGTGCAAAACAGAAGGGAGGTGCGAGTAGCCCAGCGTGATGGGAAAGCGGCCCCAAATCCTACCTTTCGCCACACTTTTTTTTTTTTAAGTAACAGTGGGGAAAATGTTTCTTAAGATGCATAAGGGCTGACGTCAGCGACACAGCAGGCAAAAATGTTACTTATTATTGGACCAGCTAATTGTTTCAGATGTGCAGCGAGCTTGATCTCCTTGAAATTTTCATCAGGCATAGGTTTTCCAAGCCATTTAAACAACAGATTTGGTTACACATTCTATTTAAAAAGAAGAAGAAGTCGACAGAGAGCAGCAAAGCGCAGATGGCTAGCTGCCTGGGGGTCTGCACAGAGAACAAGAAAGAACGCACTCTGTAGGTTTGACCGTAGTTCAGCTTTCCTGAGACATAAACAACATTTCCCTGGCATTTGTAGATCACACATTTCAGCTGAAAAGGTGTGGGTCAGTTCTCTCTAATCCATCTATGCATGACAGCTGCTGCCATCATCCAACTAGCAGGTGGAGCTGAAGGGAGACTTAATACAGTATGCCCCTCGCCCCAATATAAGCCATTGGCACCATCTTGTTGGTCAGAGTCGTGCCCACAGGGCTGGTAACGCACACAAGTCCTAAATTGAGCCTCCATGTGGTCAAAAGCCTCTGGGGGATTGGGGCAGTCTTCTGTTCCAAAAGCTGTCACAGGTGCCCAGAGAGAATCCTCTTCCAGCCTGCCCAACAGCACCTCTGCCAGCCAACCTTCCGATCAGCAAGCCCTAGGCTCTATAAAGGTAAAGGGACCCCTGACCATTAGGTCCAGTCGTGTCCAACTCCGGGGTTGCGGCGCTCATCTCGCTTTATTGGCCGAGAGCCGGCATACAGCTTCCGGGTCATGTGGCCAGCATGACAAAGCCTCTTCTGGCGAACCAGAGCAGTGCACGGAAACACCGTTTACCTTCCCGCCGGAGTGGTACCTATTTATCTACTTGCACTTTTGACGTGCTTTCGAACTGCTAGGTGGGCAGGAGCTGGGACCGAGCAACAGGAGCTCACCCCATCGCAGGGATTCGAACCACCGACCTTCTGATCAGCAAGCCCTAGGCTCTGTGGTTTAACCCACAGCGCCACCTGGGTCCCTCTAGGCTCTATAGTCATTATTTATTTATTTATTCATACATACATACATACATACATACCCCGCCCATCTGGCTGAGTTCCCCCAGCCACTCTGGGCGGCTTCCAACAAAATATTAAAATACAATAGTCTTTCAGATATTAAAAGCTTCCCTAAACAGGGCTGCCTTCAGATGTCTCCTAAAAGTCTGGTAGTTGTTTTTTCCTTTGACATCTGGTGGGAGGGCATTCCACAGGGCGGCGCCACTACCGAGAAGGCCCTCTGCCTGGTTCCCTGTAACTTGGCTTCTCGCAGCGAGGGAACCACCAGAAGGCCCTCGACGCTGGACCTCAGTGTCCGGGCAGAACGATGGGGGTGGAGATGCTCCTTCAGGTATACAGGACCGAGGCCATTTAGGGCTTTAAAGGTCAGCACCAACACTTTGAATTGTGCTCGGAAACATACCAGGAGCTAATGTAGGTCTTTCAGGACTGTTGCTATATGGTCTCGGTGGCCACTCCCAGTCACCAGTCTAGCTGCCGCATTCTGGATTAGTTGCAGTTTCTGGGTCACCTTCAAAGGTAGCCCCATGTAGAGCGCATTGCAGTAGTCCAAGCGGGAGATAACTAGAGAATGCACCACTCTGGTGAGACAGTCTGTGGGCAGGTAGGGTCTCAGCCTGCGTACCAGATGGAGCTGGTAGATAGCCGCCCTGGACACAGAATTGACCTGCGGCTCCATGGACAGCTGTGAGTCCAAAATGACTCCCAGGCTGCGCACCTGGTCCTTCAGGGGCACAGTTGCCCCATTCAGGACCAGGGAGTCTGACTATGCCATAGCAAGGCCCTCCTTGCCCTATATGGGCATGCCACAACAGCTGCTGCTGTTGCTGTGCCGCTTGTGGCTCTTGTGCCGCATTTCAATCACTCCTGTGATGGATTCAGCCAGCCTTGCCAACTGCAGGTGAAAAGAAAGTAATGCGATATTCTTTGGTGGACTGATTTCTTCTGTTGAAAGGGCGTATAAAAGCATTATGCGTATACTTAAACCGGCATATCGGAATCTAAAGGACTTCCATATGCCAGCCCCAGCATGTGGTATATACCTAACTCAACACAGCAGATGTCCCAATGGTAACTACGTGGGTGAAATCAAACAGGCCTGAAGTCCTGAGCAAACTCAAACCAGATTTTGTTTTGTTTTTTAAAAACACAACAGATTATAGAGATGAACTGCTTGCTAGTCTGTGGGTGAGTCTTCCCCCCCCCCCCCATCTCCATTTTACTTTTCAAACCACAACATAACGAAGCCATTTTCTCCTACGGACGACACAGTCATGTTTAGATTTTTATCAAGGTAACACTTGAAAAACTGTGTTTGTCTCCCTAGCAAACAGGGTTCTGAAGGAATCATCAACAGTAACTGGCTCTCAGGGTCTCAGCCTGAAAATGCTAAAAATTCTACAAGGCAGGCTTAAGCAGTATGTGGACCGAGAACTCCCAGAAGTGCAAGCTGGATTTTGAAGGGGCAGAGGAACCAGAGACCAAATTGTAAACCTGCGCTGGATTATGGAGAAAGCTAGAGAGTTCCAGAAAAACATTTACTTCTGCTTCATTGACTACGCAAAAGCTTTTGACTGTGTCGACCACAGCAAACTATGGCAAGTTCTTAAAGAAATGGGAGTGCCTGATCACCTCATCCGTCTCCTAAGAAATCTCTATGTGGGACAAGAAGCTACAGTTAGAACTGGATATGGAATAACTGATGGGTTCGCGTCTCCGCTCCTCCACATGCAGCTGCTGGGTGACCTTGGGCTAGTCACACTTCTCTGAAGTCTCTCAGCCCCACTCACCTCACAGAGTGTTTGTTGTGGGGGAGGAAGGGAAAGGAGAATGTGAGCCGCTTTGAGACTCCTTCGGGTAGTGAGAAAGCGGGATATCAAATCCAAACTCTTCTTCTTCTTCTTTACTGGCCAAGGGAGCCGGCGTACAGCTTCCCGGTCATGTAGCCAGCATGACTAAGCCGCTTCTGGCGAACCAGAGCAGCGCACGGAAACACCGTTTACCTTCCCGCCAGAGCGGTACCTATTTATCTACTTGCACTTTGATGTGCTTTCAAACTGCAAGGTTGGCAGGAGCAGGGATCGAGCAATGGGAGCTCACCCCGTCACGGGGATTTGAACCGCCGACCTTCTGATCGGCAAGCCCTAGGCTCTGGGGTTTAACCCACAACGCCACCCACGTCCCAAAACATGCAGTACAAACAGCTAAAAAACATCGTGATGCTAAATCCATTGTTACAAACCGGATGACATCTGGATCTAGCCTCTGTCAGACTTGGTATGGGCTGCGGTGTCTGACAATTTGTCAATGGCCACCATCTGGAACTAACAGAAGGCTGTTCTCATGCAGAGATGGCATATGGCTCCTCCGATCACTTAAAAATATTTGTCATTTCAGTTGATTGACACAATATTCTCAGCTCCGTCTCCTGGAAAACATGGGCTAAGCCTTAGGCAAGTGTGTTTCAGAACCATGTCTAAGGAGGCACAAAATAATCACCCATTATTTAATATATTGTCTGATGGCCCATACTTCGCTTCAAAACTGTCAGTCTTTAAATAGAATTTCAGAAATGCATCGGCTGTTGAGACTCACATGCATACATACTGAGAACGATAAATTCAGAAGGGGGGGGGATACAGTCTGCACAAATGAAACAGGTGTTGGTATTTTAGGAACGTCCTGCTAAAGCGGGTTCTCCTTCATGGAGAGCACGTGTTGCGGTGGGGGCCAGCAAGACACCCCTCTGTTGCTGGGCGGGATTGGATAGATAGCCAAGGCATGTGATTGGGCCCTGTGGGTTGTTGGGGAGATTTGTATGTTGCAATGTTTGAAGGACAGCCCAGAGGCTATATATTCTTCCTGCATGCAGCGTGGGGCCTCTCTTCGCTGCGTGCATTTGGATCACCCTCCCTCCCTCCCTATAATTTAGGCTTGTGCGTTGACTTTGCTATGCCTGTCATGGGGTCGTCTGCTTTTGGGGCAGGGGCCTGGTAGGAATTTTTCCATTTGGCTGATTGGCTGGTGCCATCTGGTTTTCGCCTACTGCGTAGCAATTAGTCACAACTTGTAAGGTTGGCAGTTGGGCATTGGTTATTAAATTGGTTGGTGGAGGGGATGTGGTTGGCTGTGCCTGCCCCTCCAATGCTGCTGCTGCGCAGGGAATTCCGTTAAAGGAATTCAGGGGCTCACCAAGCTTTTGTCCGTACCCCCTGGTCAGGGGCTAGGGCCACGCTTGAGCCTCTGGGAACATTAGGGGAGAGATGAGGGCTAGACACCCAACCCCTATTCTCTCCCCAAAGTGTTTTCCCTTTACTGACTTCCGTAAGGCGGGCGGTTGTCAGTCTGTCCCCAGGAGGGGACAGATAGTCGGAACCAATGCCTAAGCAACCACTCAAATTTTGTATTTTAATAAAGTTGTGGCCAAAAATATGCCAACAACCTTAAACTTACATTTCTGTGTGAAGTGTGTGTTATTTGAGGGGTGGTTTGGGGACCTCGACATGCAACACATACCCACAGCCCTACATACAGCCCAAAAATGATTTCTAAAAGCTATGTAACAGGAATGTTTTTATGTAAGACTCTGTACAGTATCAGATCACTACAATTCCTGTACACTGAGGACAAGCAGTACAGTGTTTTCAGACTGCCAGTGTTAAGGCGATAAATGTGAAATCCAACACAACAGTTGCACTAACAGAAACTTGTTGTGCAACCAGTTGTGCAACTGCAGGCATTGGGGATACAGCAAAATGTTGTGCAACCAGCTACAAGAACCATGTACAAGCCATTTCGCTAGCGCAATTAGTACACCGCTAAGGGACTTTACTGCAATGTTGAATTCACCCCTGAGAGTGTGATTCTCAAATGATGCAAAAGTAAGATACATTTTTGCCTCCAGGGACACCACTGTTGTCACAAGATAGTTCCCTTCCTCCCCATTTTATCCTCACGGTGTGGTTTTGCTGAGACTGAGGCTGGATCTACACTGATCTGTAAAAACGCTATTAAAGGCTATTTTAAAAAAGTTATATAGCTCTCAATGCAATTTCCCACTGCTGATGGATCACTGCCCTGCAGCACCCCCTGGTGTCACATTTTTATAACACATTCTTAACGTTATTAACTGACTAGTGTAGATTTGCCCTGGCCCAAGGCTCACCCACCACCAAGTTACATAACTGAGTAGGAAATGAACCCCGGTCTACCAATTTCAACACTAACCACAGCACCACACTGCATTTGCAATCTGGTGCCAATCTTATTTCCCTAGAGATGCAAATATAATAATGCTTTTTGCTTTTGCTTCACTGGACGCTTCTTCTTTTCCACGTTTAGTTTCAGATTCTGTTCAGTACTTTTAAATGTGTCCGCTCTCTAACCCTATTGATCTTACTCCTCTGATTTTTCTGTATTCTTTCTTGGCTTTTGCACCCTTCCGACACTTCGTTGCTTATTAAACACCATACTTCTTACTCTATTTTGCACCGTTGTGCCTTTTCTCTTATTGTTCCATGTGAACTCTTTACCAGCAGCTATCCTTGACTGATTCTGTTTTGAAACAAATGTCTAGACTTATTTATTTCAACTGGTGGATGTCTAATTATGCTTGGTCTCCCCCTCCTCCCCCAGTTTCTAGCTTTGAGATTTTATTTTTAGCATAGTGTTGACATTACTGTTGTCATATAAATCAAACAGGAGGCAGGGCCAGTATATATTTATGCCTTTTCTACAGCACCTATGGTTTTGTGTTGTTGTTGTTGTTGTTTTAAACACCATGTAACGTATTGCAATTAGCAGCATGTGCATTTGTGTTGGTGGAGGCAAAATTGATTTCCTTGGAGACCACACATTTAGCATGCAGAAAGTCCCAGCTCCTAGCATCTCCAACTAACTGGTTAGAGAACTAGGAAAGAAATCAGACCGAGACTCTAGAAAGGTGCTGGCCTTTGGAGCAGACAGTCCTGGCCTAGACAGATCAATCCTCTGACTTAGGAACAAGTCGGCTTCCTAAGCTCGCATACTAAGCATGCTCATCTAATTCCAAGGCTGAAAGCAACCAAAGTCCACTGAGTGCATTTCATGCAACGTTCACTCAATCGTTCCTTTCATCCTCCACTAATGCAAACAATATGCCCCAACAGAAAAGCAATATTAACAGACCCTCCAAGTGTCCCTATTTTCCAGAGACAGTCCTGGATTTACAGAACTGGTTTCGGATTTGATCCCGGAATGTCCCGCTTTTCCTTAAGATGTCCCTATTTTCAGTGGAGAAATGTTGGAGGATCTGTATTAAGCATCAGTAGCTATCATTTTCTTAACAACAACAACAAAATTCCTTCCAGTAGCACCTTAGAGACCAACTAAGTTTGTTCTTGGTATGAGCTTTCGTGTGCATGCACACTTCTTCAGATACCTGGGTTAGCGGAGTTCTTAACCTGAAGCATATGTAACCTGAGGTAAAAAGGTAAAAGGTAAAGGGACCCCTGACCATTAGGTCCAGTCGTGTCCGACTCTGGGGTTGCGGCGCTCATCTTAGTTGGTCTCTAAGGTGCTACTGGAAGGATTTTTTTTTATTTATTTTTTTACTATGACAGACCAACACGGCTATCTACCTGTAACTATCATTTTCTTATTAGTTAACAATCATAAAAATGCCTCAGGTTTAAGCAAGGTCTTGCTGGTTAAACATTATAAAAGTAAAGGTAAAGGGCCCCCTGACCATTAGGTCCAATCGTGACCGACTCTGGGGTTGCGGCGCTCATCTCACTTTATTGGCTGAGAGTCGGCGTACAGCTTCCGGGTCATGTGGCCAGCATGACTAAGCCGCTTCTGGCAAACCAGAGCAGCGCATGGAAACGCCGTTTACCTTCCCGCCGGAGCGGTACCTATTTATCTACTTGCACTTTGACGTGCTTTTGAACTGCTAGGTTGGCAGGAGCTGGGACCAAGCAATGGGAGCTCACCCCGTCACGGGGATTCGAACCGCCGACCTTCGGATCGGCAAGCCCTAGGCTCTGTGGTTTAACCCACAGCACCACCCACGTCCCTCGTTGAGAATTATAATATTGACCAAATAGGTGCTCCTGGGAAGTTCACAAGCAGGCTGAGGCTGGAGGAGACCAGCCCCTGTTTGAGAACCTCCAACAAGAGAGAGCCTTCTCCTGCTTCTTGTTTGTCCCCAGTATCCGGTATTATTCAGAGCCAGTTTGCAACAGTGGGGAGAGTATGACCCATATGGCAGAGCTTGCAGCATGTTATAGAGCCGGGATGGCCAACTCCCAAGAGACTGCGATCTACTCACAGAGTTAAAAACTGGCAGTGATCTACCCCCTTTTGGGGGGTTCAGGTCAAAGTTGTTGAGCTTTTTTTTAGGAAGGAGGTAAAATGTTGAGTTGTTCAGCTTCTTTAGGGGGAGCCAATGATCTACCACTGATCTACCGCAGACATCCAGTGATCTACCAGTAGATCACGATCCACCTGTTGGACATGCCTGTTAGAGGATGCTACTTACTAGAACCCAAATAAGTCAATCAGCAGCAAAAAAACAACATTGTATAGCACACAACCACCCTTTTTGTAGAAGAACAGGGATGCTTCCATTGATTTCAACTGATGACTTCTGCTTTGATGGCAGAAGTTACCTAAAACACTAAGCCACCGACCGGTAGCAACTTAGGAGCATTTTTAATCATCCAAAGGGAGAGGACAGATGAAAGTGTGGACACATCAGGAGTTAAGCTGATCTGGCTTGTTCTTACTAGACCAGAGTGCACAGAACAAAGCTGGTGTCATCTGTAAGATCTGATATCATAATCAGAAAAATGAAAAGCTCTACTGAGAGATTTGGTACCCTTTCCCCGTGAATTTTCCAGTTCTGGGGGATTGCAGCCAAGCTAAACGTTACTTTAACATAGTATTTTGCTGATTAAATTCTGTCTTTGGAAACCATGGGCAGCGCATTAGTGACATGAATACCCAAATAGGGAGGATATAACGGCCATAACTCTTGGTAGCTGAGACCAAAAGGCACTTACAGTCTAAATAATGAAAGTGTGGTCTGCTCTATTAATTAGATCATTTATAATAGCCTTGACCATTAAGAGTAGAGTACAAGAGCATGACCTGGATACTTAACTTTGCATTGAAAGGGTTGTTTTCCATCTATCTAATGTACCTTAGTTTTTGAACAGCTTAGTACTCTGAACATTTTGGTTCCAAACTCTGCAAACCTAGAAGTGACTGTTCCGGTCTACGAACTATTTTTGGAAGCCCAACGTCCGGCAGGGCTTCCGCAGCTTCCTGCAGCGGCAGAATACAAGGGGCAGACAAACACTATGTGCTGAAGAGATTCAATCGAACGGTTATCACAGGCACATAAGACCGAAACTTGGCCCCTAGAAAATCTATGAAAAAGGACGTTTGAGGGGAAGACATTAAACCGTGCTTTAATAAAAGTGAAACGATGACTAGCAATAGAAAGAGTTGATAGATAGGCTGGTACTTGAAGTGGGGGTACAATGCCCAGGGATCTCGGTGAGCATGTCCCCTCGCCCAGCATAACGTTGCGTTGCAACTCAATATCATCCAATCTTTGGGAGATGGTCTTTTTTGCTGTATTTATATCTTGATTCAGAATTTCTAAGGGCGAAATTCCAATAAGCAAAAGTTTGGCGTGAATCTTACCAGCCCAGGGGCTTATGAACTCATCGCGCCTTAAGCATTGGGCCAGATAATATTCAGGTAATCTGTTTTCTATGGGGATAATTGTACTCTGTGGCACCATGAAGATCAACTGCCAGGGGATCAAGGTACTTTCACTCCATATTACAGTCTGGAACCTGTAGATAGGAGCGAACCTGCCGTAAAATGATGCCCCCAACTCCTTTGGGATACTTGGGGGTCAATGGTATCTAAAGCCACTGAGAGATTCAGGAGAATAGACAGGATTGAACACGATAATCCAATGCTGCAAAAACACATTGTGTGGGCTTACTCTGATGTAGAGAGTGTGATGTGTGCAAGCAAGCTGAATGTGTGTACACATGTGAATCTATTTTTAAATATTATTCCTTTTAAGCCAATCGCTTGCTTTTGGGAACAGATGGAGCTACTGAAGTTGAGAGGTATTTAGGCCAATACTTCAGAAAAGCTAATTGCTCACGATTAATGTAATTTAAAAAAAACCGTTTATACATGATGTGGGAACATAGCTGTCAACTTTCGGATTTGAAAATAAGGGATTTTTTCAAAATTTTTGATTTGAAGATAAGGGATGCCACGAGGGCAGTGCAATGGCACCAAGTAGCCTCGCCACCCTGCGCTCCAGAGGCTGTGCGCGAACGGGTGAGTGAAAGAGCGAGCGCGTAGACGGCAGGCAGGCTGTCTGTCTGGTTGGGCGTGAGGGTCTTGCTGCACAAGGCATGCAAGCTCCGCCCCCAGTCGGTCTCAGACTCCTTATTGGCAGCCGAGCAACGCAGCTGAGGAGCCTCCCTGGCCGGCAGGGAGGGAGAGGAGCTGCTTCCTTTGAAATCTGGGAAATTTAAGGGATATCAACAATCCGGGATAGCAGCGGGAAACAGCATTGGAATAAGAGAGTTTCCCGCCAAAAAAGGGAGGGTTGACAGCTATGCAGATATGGTCTTTCGAGCAATGTGTTCCATTATCAGGTATCTGTTCCTTCACCAAGCACTGCTGCCAAGTGCTTAACCCCCAGCCCCTCAAAATCAAGTCTTATTTCCTTCACAGTGCATTGGTTCTATTTAATTCTGTCAGGTTCCCTTAACGGTTGCTCAAGAGTAAAGACCAAGTCCTTCTTGTCTTTCTATCATTTTATTGTGCAAAGTATGTACAGTGCAGAGCTAATCCTAAACATGACCGTCTAGTCGCTAGCGGAATCTGGAAGTGCCCCCCTCGTGTTTCGGCGCCAACACCAGAGTCTCGGCACTCTAAATTGCCGCCTTCTCCTTCTGCGTAATGCTGGCGCTGGAAACGGCGTCTCTCCCTCCGAGTGGGTCTGCTGAGTGGTGTTAGGTCTCTCTGCATCTTCCTGGAGACCTCTCCCCACCTGGCTCCCTCCCGGTAACTGCTCCTCCCCTGAGAAGGGGCTGCCAGACTCACTGGGAGACGAGTCCGTCGACAACAGAGGCTGAGGCTGCCGGTAGCCACTCAGTGCCGGACTGGCAGGGGAGGGCACGTCCTTGACAAATTCCCTTTGCTCCTCCTCCATCCCCTACAACAGTGGTTCTCAACCTTGGGTCCCCAGATGTTTTTGGCCTACAACTCCCATCAACCCCAGCTAGCAAGACTAGTGGTCAGGGATTATGGGAGTTGTAGTCCAACAACATCTGGGGACCCAAGGTTGAGAAAGGCTGCCCTACAAAACCTGAAATGGCCTTTGCTCAGTGGTAGGGAATTATATTCCTGCTTTGCATACAAATGGTCACCAGTTCATTCCCTGGCACCTCCATGTTGGATTGGGAAAGACCCATGTCTGAAATCCTGGAGGGTTTCCCAAACTTGGGTCTCCAGCTGCTTTTGGACAACAATTCCCATCATCTCTGGACACTGGTCCTGCTACCTAGGGATGCTAGGAGTTGTAGTCCAAAATAAGCTGGAGACCCATGTTTGCGAAATCCTGGCGTAGGGCTTGGATGGCCTGACAATACAGCTTCCTATGCAACAAGCCCCAAACTCCACTCAGTAACGAAACAAGCCATTCCAGGGCACTGGAAACAGCGGGTGGCCTGTGAAGTACCAGAGTAATTAAGCTTCTCATTTGCCCTCTCTGCCCTCTCTAAGGCACATTTTGAGTTGGCCTGCAAAGTCAGTGAGCCCTCAAGCCAAGTGCCGTTCATCAGCAATGTATTGTGTTTGTGACTCACATAGCACAATATCCCTCCGCACACACATGTAATAATAATAAAAAAATAAAAAAATAAAAAATTAAAAAATAAATCAAAATCAAAATCAAAATAATAAAAATGAAAATGAAAATAAAAATTTATTATTTGTACCCAGCCCATCTGGCTGGGTCTCCCCAGCCACTCTGGGCGGCTTCCAGCAAATATTAAAATACATTAACATGTTACAGATTAAAAACTTCCCTAAACAGGGCTGCCTTCAGGTATTTTCTAAATGTTATGTAGTTATTGATCCCTTTGACCTCTGATGGGAGGGCATTCCACAGGGCGGGCGCCACTACCGAGAAGGCCCTCTGCCTGGTTCCCTGTAGCTTTGCTTCTCGCAATGAGGGAACCGCCAGAAGGCCCTCGGCGCTGGATCACAGTGTCCGGGCTGAACGGTGGGGGTGGAGACGCTCCTTCAGGTATACAGGACCGAGGCAGTTTAGGGCTTTAAAGGTCAGCACCAACACTTTGAATTGTGCTCGGAAACATACTGGGAGCCAGTGTAGTTCTCTCAGGACCTGTGTTATGTGGTCCCGGCGGCCACTCCCAGTCACCAGTCTAGCTGCCGCATTCTGGATTAATTGCAGTTTCCGGGTCACCTTCAAAGGTAGCCCCACGTAGAGCGCATTCCAGTAGTCCAAAGCGGGAGATAACCAGAACGTGCACCACTCTGGCGAGACAGACTGCGGGCAGGTAGGGTCTCAGCCTGCGCACCAGATGGAGCTGGTAGACAGCTGCCCTGGACACAGAATTAACCTGCACCTCCATGGACAGCTGTGAGTCCAGAATGACTCCCAGGCTGCACACCAGGTCCTTCAGGGACCAGAGAATCCCCCACACCCGCCCGCCCCCTGTTCCCCAAAAACAGTACTTCTGTCTTGTCAGGATTGTATTTTGTGTTTGTTGGAAGCCGCCCAGAGTGGCTGGGGAGACCCAGTCAGATGGGCGGGGTACAAATAAAAAAATTATTATTATTATTATATTATTCAACGTCAAGCTATTAGCCGCCATCCATCCTCCAACCGCTTCCAGGCACTCACACAGGACCAAATATGGCAATGAAAGCTGACTTTCTGAATATTTGGTGGGCCTGCTATGTCTGCCTGGTGAGTCACGTTCATGTCAGTGGATCACAAGTTCTTCAATTGTGCATTTTCTATGCCATAGAGATGCACAGATGGATCACTCATCCGACCAAAACCGATGCCCCTGATCAGGCAGCAAAGACAGTTGATAGATCTCATTAGTATCAAACAGGATGACAGGGTGTTAATTAGAGAAACAGCCGCTGTAGGTATTAAGCTGCTTATTAATGAGCGACACCCTTTCCTCTGTCTTCTGCCTGCCAATTATTTATTAATTTGAGACACGGACACACACACACACACACACACACACACACACACCTGGCTCGCTGCCAGTAATAAGGCATTGATCTTGCTTGTGAAGTTTGCTCAATTCCATGTCACGTCCATCTTGTGCCCAAAGTCACGTTGCACTTTTTCTAGTGCCAAAGGGTAAGGAGAGGCTTAAACATGGGAAGCAAAACCATACCAATTACATATATAAATATAATGAGGAAGAAGAGCAACTCGGTTTGCTTTTCACTGAGGTCCATTTCAAATATTAAAGGTAAAGGGACTCCTGACCGTTCGGTCCAGTCAGATTTGCCTCTGCATAATATGTGAGGGATGCGGGTGGCGCTGTGGGTTAAACCACAGAGCCTAGGGCTTGCTGATCAGAAGGTTGGCGGTTCGAATCCCCGCAACGGAGTGAGCTCCAGTTGCTCGGTCCCAGCTCCTGCCCACCTAAGCAGTTCGAAAGCACGTCAAAGTGCAAGTAGATAAATAGGTACCACTCCGGCGGGAAGGTAAACGGCGTTTCCGTGCGCTGCTGTGGTTCACCAGAAGCGGCTTTGTCATGCTGGCCACATGACCCGGAAGCTGTACACAGGCTCCCTCGGCCAATAAAGCGAGATGAGCGCCGCAACCCCAGAGTCGGTCACGACTGGACCTAATGGTCAGGGGTCCCTTTACCTTTTACTCTTGGAAAACAGGGCCTTGCTAACCTGGCCAGGAAGGCCCCGATTTAACCATTTTTGGTGGGGAGGGGATAAAACAACCTGCAGCAATTAAGGAAAACAAGTGAGTTCCAACAAATCTAGAGATGGGAATTTGATGATGAGAATTGCATGCCCTCCAGCCACGTCCTTTGCAAAGTGCAGCCACAGGAGAATTTGAGGGGAGGGGTGTTCTAGGTTACCTTCTCAGGTCATCCTAGGCAATGGCAAAGGCCAACCCTGCACCCTGTGTGAACTGACTGCGCACTCCATCATGTCACTAGATTTCTTTGCAATCTGCAAGGATTTCTTGGCAGGCACTGATATGTGAAAAGTGATGCCTTACACCATCGGTTGCTAGTTCTGTCAAATGCTAATCAACACTGCAGGCCAACCAGACAATGCCGACAAGTAGCAGAAGTCAAAATATTGACAGATAGTGGAATCAAACACCGGTGGGCATTTTAAAAAACAGAGATCCGGTGTTTGGGTAATATTTGAGCCTCGAGAAAATGACCGGAGAATACTCGACTTCAAAACATGCAGTGAAAAATTTCCAGACCTTTTTTTTTGCAGGGAGGGATTAAGTCAGCTCTACAATTGACACTTTGGCCGAGCTCTTTCCCTGACAGCTGATCTCTACCATTTGATGGGTGTCTTGAATCTGGCACAAGACCAAGCAGCTGATGTGGCAAAGGAGCAGAACTGTTATACTGCCACTTGAAAAGGAAGCCTTGGGGGCTGGTCTCATTTACTCCAAAATGAGGCAAGGCCCTGACACCTTCAGCCTGCCCTTACCTACCTGCCTGCCTTGTTATATCCAGTTGGGGCAGCTCCGCCCAGCATGAAGGACCAGGTGCGCAGCCTGGGAGTCATTTTGGACTCACAGCTGTCCATGAAAGCACAGGTCAATTCTGTGTCCAGGGCAGCTCCATCTGGTATGCAGGCTGAGACCCTACCTGCCTGCAAACTGTCTCGCCAGAGTGGTGCATGCTCTGGTTATCTCCTGCTTGGACTACTGCAATGCGCTCTACATGGGGCTACCTTTGAAGGTGACCCAGAAACTGCAACTAATCCAGAATGCGGCAGCTAGACTGGTGACTGGGAGTGGCCACCGAGACCATATAGCAACAGTCCTGAAAGACCTACATTGGCTCCTGGTATGTTTCCAAGCACAATTCAAAGCGTTGGTGCTGACCTTTAAAGCCCTAAATGGCCTCGGCCCAGTATACCTGAAGGAGTGTCTCCACCCACATCGTTCAGCCCGGACACTGAGGTCCAGTGCCGAGGGCCTTCTGGCGGTTCCCTCACTGTGAGAAGCGAGGTTGCAGGGAACCAGGCTGAGGGCCTTCTCAGTGGTGGCGCCCTCTCTGTGGAACGCCCTCCCACCAGATGTCAAGGAAATAAGAAACTACCTGACTTTTAGAAGAAGGCAGCCCTGTTTAGGGAAGTTTTTAATGTTTGATGTTTTTTTCGTGTTTTTAATATTCTGTTGTGAGCCGCCCAGAGTGGCTGGGAGAACCCAGCCAGATGGGTGGGGTATAAATAATACGGTGGTGGTGGTGGTGGTGATGTCATTGGCTGTGACATCACTGAGTGCTTCACTCCCAGCGTTCTGTCCTACCATTCCCAAGGGACACCAGCCGCTGATGCGAGGAAATGGCCAAAGAGAATTTTTGCCTGTGTCTTGCCCGGGAGAAGCAGCTAAGGTGCCCCATGAAAAGGAAGTCCTTTGGGGTTGAGGGCTGTGCTGAGGTCAACTTCAAAACCCTGGAGGCCACGCGAAGCCGCAAGGCTTCTGGCTGTCTAATATTAATGTGTGTGTGTGTGTGTGTGTGTGTGTGTGTGTGTGTATTCACAACCCCTGTTTAAAAGAGTTGCCACGGTCTCCAGGGGTTGAAGAATGCAAGTTCCCAGTTGCCTAGCAATGCCTGACGACGGGTGGGGTGGGGGGTGTTCAGGAGCAACTCTCTCTATTTGTTCTCCGGCGCAATGAGGGAGAGGGGGCTCTTTCCCCGCTTCTGCTCAAGGCTTGACTTACTCAAGGCAAAGCTGCCATGGAGACTGTCTCTTGCTTGGCAGCTAACGTCAACGCAAGCAGACAGATTCCATGGCATCCTCGGAAAGGTTTCTCGGAAGCAGCCAATCGGAAGCCACGCCTTGGTTTCCGAACATTTTGGAAGCCGAGCGAACTTCCGGAATGGATTCCGTTTGACTTCCGAGGTACGACTGTACTGGGAAGGCCCTGCTCCAAGCTGCCACCAATCTCACCTCCGGAAAGGAGAGGGCCGAGAGCCCATTTCTCTCAGAAGAATCATAGAATCATAGAGTTGGAAGAGGCCACAAGGGCCATCCAGTCCAACCCCCTGCCAAGTAGGAAACACCATCAGAGCATTCCTGACAGGTGGCTGTCAAGCCTCTGCTTAAAGACCTCCAAAGAAGGAGACTCCACCACACTTCTTGGCAGCAAATTCCACTGTCGAACAGCTCTTACTGTCAGGAAGTTCTTTCTAATGTTTAGGTGGAATCTTCTTTCTTGTAGTTTGAATCCATTGCTCCGTGTCCGCTTCTCTGGAGCAGCAGAAAACAACTTTTCTCCCTCCTCTATATGACATCCTTTTATATATTTGAACATGGCTATCCTATCACCCCTTAACCTTCTCTTCTCCAGGCTAAACATACCCAGCTCCCTAAGCCGTTCCTCATAAGGCATCGTTTCCAGGCCTTTGACCATTTTGGTTGCCCTCCTCTGGACACGTTCCGGCTTGTCAGTATCCTTCTTGAACTGTGGTGCCCAGAACTGGACACAGTATTCCAGGTGAGGTCTGACCAGAGCGGAATACAGTGGTACTATTACTTCCCTTGATCTAGATGCTATACTCCTATTGATGCAGCCCAGAATTGCATTGGCTTTTTTAGCTGCTGCATCACACTGTTGACTCATGTCAAGTTTGTGGTCTACCGGTACCAAGACGCCTAGATCCTTTTCACTTGTACTGCTCTCAAGCCAGGTGTCACCCATCCTGTATTTGTGCCTTTCATTTTTATTTTTTTTTGCCCAAGTGTAGTACTTTACATTTCTCCCTGTTAAAATTCATCCTGTTTGCCTTGGCCCAGTTCTCTAATCTGTTAAGGTCATTTTGAAGTGTGATCCTGTCCTCTGGGGTATTAGCCACCCCTCCCAATTTGGTGTCATCTGCAAACTTGATCAGGATGCCCTCAAGCCCATCATCCAAGTCATTGATAAAGATGTTGAATAAGACAGTCTGTGACCTCGGCCATGTACTTACTCCCACTCCTTCCGCCTCGCCTGCGGCGTGCTCTGCATCTTGTGGGCTTCATGCGCCTTGATGATGTCCCGCTGCTCAATCAGGCCTCCTCGCCGGCGCTTGATGACTTCTGGGCTCACGGGGATGAGCTGGCTCTGCCCCACATCCAACGTGCTGCCACCCTCCAGCCCCAAGCTGGATTCCCTCTCCTGGGAGTGCAGTTCGTAGAGGCCGTCGAAGCTGGTGGTGCGCGAGACGAGCGTTTCCGTCAAGGTCTCCGGCTCGAGCAGGCTGCAGGACTGAGCGGGCTGCATCAAACCCAGCCGGTGCTTCCGCCATGCCTCTTCCTCCGGCACGGCCAGCATGCACCTCTGCGAGTCGCTGTCCAGCTCAGGGCTGCTGCCGGGAGGGTAAGAGCCTGATTCGGGGAGCATGTGAGCGCTGAGAGAGCACGTGCCAAGGCTGAACATCACGGACGCCGCTGCAGAACATCACTCTAGGGACAAGGGACAAAAAGGGCAAGAAAAGTTACCAATAGGCTTCTTTCTGGGACCTGTTTTGAGCGGGGAGTGATTCAGGTTGCAGAACTGGAAGGGGATGCTGCCCTCTTTATAAATTGTGTCCCTCAAAAAATATCAACACAAAGCAGAAAATAACCAAGGATCAAGGCCCTGTTTGATTGAAATGCCACAGTCATTGGACTACTGCAATGCGCTCTACGTGGGGCTACCTTTGAAGGTGACCAGGAAACTACAATTAATCCAGAATGCGGCAGCTAGACTGGTGACTGGGAGTGGCCACCGGGACCACATAACACCGGTCCTGAGAGATCTACATTGGCTCCCAGTACGTTTCCGAGCACAATTCAAAGTGTTGGTGCTGACCTTTAAAGCCCTAAATGGCCTTGGTCCTGTATACCTGAAGGAGCGTCTCCACCCCCACCGTTCAGCCCGGACACTGAGATCTAGCGCCGAGGGCCTTCTGATGGTTCCCTTACTGCGAGAAGCCAAGTTACAGGGAACCAGGCAGAGGGCCTTCTCGGTAGTGGCGCCCGCCCTGTGGAACACCCTCCCATCCCATGTCAGAGAGATAAATAACTACCTGACATTTAGAAAACACCTGAAGGCAGCCCTGTTTAGGGAAGTTTTTAATGTGTGATATTTTAATGTATTTTAGTGTTTGTTGGAAACCGCCCAGAGTGGCTGGGGGGACCCGGCCAGATGGGCGGGGTACAAATAATAAATTATTATTATTATTATTATTATTATTATTATTATTATTATTACCCAGCACCTCCAGTAGGGCCATACGAATTGTTCTCTAGCCTGCAAGGGTTAGGAGAGGACATACATAGATTCAGACACACACACACACACACACACACACACACACACACCATCCCACAAATGTAGTTGAGCACAGAATTTGTATCCCACGTCCCATGTTTTGCATGCAAAAGAGGTCAAGTCCAACCCCCTGGCATCTCGCCAGAGTAGTGCATGCTCTAGTTATCTCCCGCTTGGACTACTGTAATGCGCTCTGCGTGGGGCTACCCTTGAAGGTGACCAAATCAAATCAAAGTTTATTCCGTTAGCCATTTGGCCATAGCACAAGTAAGAAGTCCCGGCAGTAGCCTGCCATTCTTATACATTTGCGAACATCAGGTATAAAATCATGGTAAATAAAACAGGTATGATAAAAACAATAGCAATTATGTAAACTATTGGAAAGTTTACAAGTCCAGGGCTAAAGGAGGTTAACCTATCGAGGTGGCCCTGAGTTTCAGGGCCTGCAGGATATAGATGGCCACGCCACGAGTGACTATGGGATTGGCATCCACCAATAGATATTTCAAGCGGTCATCTTCCATGGCAATGGGCGGAGGAATTAGTAGCAGGAGCCGCGATCTTATTGAGTCATAGAGAGGGCAGTGGAAGAAAAAGCGGGTAAAGTCCTCTATCTTTCCCCTGTTGCACGGACAAAGGCGGAGGTCGAGAGGAGTGTTGGAGAATATGAAGGTGACCAGGAAACTACAATTAATCCAGAATGCGGCAGCTAGACTGGTGACTGGGAGTGGCCTCCAAGACCATATAACACTGGTCCTGAAAGACCTACATTGGTTCCCAGTACATTTCCAAGCACAATTCAAAGTGTTGGTGCTGACTTTTAAAGCCCTAAATAGTCTCGGCCCAGTATACCTGAAGGAGTGTCTCCACCCCCATCGTTGTGCCTGGACACTGAGGTCCTCTTCCAAGGGTCTTCTACTGGTTCCCTCGCTGCGAGAAGTGAGGTTACAGGGAACCAGGCAGAGGGCCTTCTCGGTTGTGGCGCCCGCCCTGTGGAACGCCCTCCCATCAGATGTCAAGGAAATAAGCAACTATCTTACTTTTAGAAGACATCTGAAGGCAGCCCTGTTTAGGGAAGTTTTTAATGTTTAATTCTGTATCATGTTTCAAATATTTGGTCGGGAGCTGCCCAGAGTGGTTGGGGAAACCCCAGCCAGATGGGTGGCATATAAATAATAATAATAATAATAATAATAATAATAATAATAATAATAATAATAATAATAATAATTCTTTTATTTGAAGAAGTATATTTGAAGAAGTATATCTGAAGAAGTGTGCATGCACACGAAAGCTCATACCAAGAACAAACTTAGTTGGTCTCTAAGGTGCTACTGGAAGGGATTTTTTTATTTTGTTTTGAATATAAATAATAAATTATCATCATCATCATCATCATCATCATCATCATCTTCCTGGACCATAAAGAAGGCTGATCACCGAACAACAACAGGCAGGGGAATTAATCGGTACACAACACAATCCAAATATGGGTCATCCAAAAGTGTGGCTAAGCCCTAGTTTAGGTCCATTAAACATAGTTGGGTACAGCTTATCAGCAGCAGCAGCACAGTTAATAAGTCATAAAGTGATTAGCATGTCACCTTTCGATGATCAGAAATGACAAAAAATTAGTTGGGGGAGGCAAGGGATGGGACTGCAGACCCCCTAGGTGTGTTCTGCAGACCCCTAATTGTGAACCACTAATCTAGTCCAACCCCTTGCAATGCAGCTGTCCCCTATAGATATCGAACCTGCAACCCACAATCCAAGCAGTTGAGCTACCCTTTTCCCCATCCTTCCATAGACAGCCCCACCACTGGAGTGGGTCTTCTGTTGATGCAAAACCCAGATAGATTATAGATAGATAGATAGATAGATAGATAGATAGATAGATAGATAGATAGAGGTAAAGGTAAGGGGACCCCTGACCATTAGGTCCAGTCACAGACGACTCTGGGGTTGCGGTGCTCATCTCGTTTTATTGGCCGAGGGAGCCGGCATACAGCTTCCGGGTCATGTGGCCAGCATGACTAAGCCACTTCTGGCGAACCAGAGCAGCGCACAGAAATGCCGTTTACCTTCCCGCTGCAGCGGTACCTATTTATCTACTTGCACTTTGACATGCTTTCGAACTGCTAGGTTGGCAGGAGCTGGGACCGAGCAACGGGAGCTCACCCCATTGCGGGGATTCGAACCGCCGACCTTCTGATCGGCAAGCCCTAGGCTCTGTGGTTTAACCCACAGCGCCACCCGCGTCCTTAGATAGATAGATAGAACCCTACAATAAAGAGTTCCAGCAGTGAACATATAAATTCAGTGTGATGAAGTGGTCAGTGAAATCAGGCGACCTGGAACAAAACTTTCCTAGCGTTTCCCAGCGATAGTTGCTTACTCCCTTACTGGTGCCTCTCTGCTCACAGACACCAACTCTTAAAGTTACCTTAAACGTTGAAAGATGCAAGATGGTATCTCAAGCAGTAGGTGGTGCTGTACCTCAAGATACAAAATTCTCCCCTGTTACCTGTAGCGTTTGTTTTGGTTCTTGTGTACTGATCTCATTCCCCCCCACCTGAGCACATTTGCACAGACAACACTGTTAATGAGTCAGCAAGTTCTGGAAAGAAGTGGGACAGAACGACTCTTTGTGGCATTTGAGTAGCTTTTTAATGCAATGGAGGAAGGAGCAAGGAGCATGAATCTAAATTGATAAAAAAAAAAAATGGCTTTCAGAATGAGAAATCCAAGTTGGAAACGGAATTGTTAGAGCTAAAAACTAAAAATCTATCCAGAATGTATAATTTTTTGCTTAAGTGGCATACGCAAGATGAATTAGTAAAATCTGCAATGATAGATTGGGCTAAAGATGTTGGGCACAACATCATGATGGAGGACTGGGAAAGATTATGGAAGAAAGGAATTAAATTCACAGCATGTAATTTACTAAGAGAGAATATTATGAAAATGATATACAGATGGTATATGACCCCAGTCAAACTCGCTAAGTTCTATCATTTGCAGGACAATAAGTGTTGGAAATGCAAACAGGTTGAAGGGACGTTTTATCATATGTGGTGGACATGCCCCAGGATAAAAGCTTTCTGGGAGAAGATATATAATGAAATGAAAAAAGTGTTGAAAAACACATTTGTTAAGAAACCAGAAGCTTTTTTACTTGGAATTGTGAATCAGGAGGTCCCGAAGGAAGATCATTTTCTTTAAATGTATGCCACAACAGCGGCCAGGATTTTGATTGCAAGAAACTGGAAGACACAGGAATTACCTACGATAGAAGAATGGCAGATGAAAATGATGGACTATATGGAAATGACCGAGAAACTCCGCGACCAGAGGGAGGAGACGGTGGAACAAGACTGGAAGAAATTTAAAGTTTATTTCAAAGACTATTGCAACATTTAAAATTTGAAAAAGTTGGAAGAAAGAACAGCTTACAGATAGAAATTAGGTTTAAGTAGTTTAAGTGTATGATTTTGGGGTTAAAACAAGTATAAGATGAAAATATAAGTATTATAGGGAAGAATAATTAAAGATGAGAGGAAATTACTAAAGATGATTGATAATGAAACGCAGTAGGGGGGACGTGAGGAAGTCACCCTAATATGATAAGACAAGAGGAAAGGGAAGATATGATATATGTTGTGTTTTTGTATTTGGTATTATGTTTGCTGAATTATGTAGTATGTCAGATGTTAAGTTTTTGTTTTTTTATGTTAAAAACCCAATAAATATTATATATATATATATATATATATATATATGGAGCATGAATCTAGCAGGACTCCTCTGAGCAGCTTTCCACCCAAGGAAGCCATGGAACTAAGCCAGATCAGCCATAGGGTCCAAATAGCTCCTCACGAGGACTGGAGGTACTGCATGAAGGCCAGAAGGCTCCTGGTTCAAGTCCCAGGTCGTGTCTGCAGGTGGGTGCAAAGCGGTCCAGGAATTCCTTGGCAGACAACACAATGCAGGAAAGGTTACTGAGAAGTTTGATGGTGGTGGGTGCTGCCATCGTCTGTTTCCCAAAGTGTAGAGATCAGCTGTACAGCCCCAAAGGTCTCACAACCTTTTTGGTAGGATGAAACGTCACCGCACTCAGGAGCCTCATTAGCTAACTTGACATCCAACCCCTGTTCATCTTCCAGACATCCAGTCTGCACATTTTAGCATGCGGAATCAGGAATCCATCGTAAACAAGGACGCTCCTAACTTAACCCAAAGGAACAAGTGGAACAAAACCCAAAGGATAGGCCAGTCTCACCGTCACCACTTTTACTGTCTATTAGGTACTGTCTAGGGATGCTCCACTGGTGAGGAAGGAATCTTCCAGTAAGAGCTGTTCGGCAGTGGGATTTGCTGCCCAGGAGTGTGGTGGAGTCTCTTTCTTTGGAGGTCTTTAAGCAGAGGCTTGACAGCCACCTGTCAGGAATGCTTTGATGGTGTTCCTGCTTGGCAGGGGGTTGGACTGGATGGCCCTTGTGGTCTCTTCCAACTCTAGGATTCTATGATTCTATGAATCTTATCATACTGATGTCCCTTTGCTGCATCTTCATCATGAAAAAGCTCATTCAGAGGCTCACTCTCCCTTCTTCCCCAAATAAACCACTGGAAGGACAGGGAGGGATGAGGGAGGTAGCCAACCCACAACTTGAGCAGAGCAGTTTTTAGGTAAAGGTAAAGGGATCCATGGCCATTACGGTAGGTCCAGTCGTGTCCGACTCTGGGGTTGCAGCGCTCATCTCGCTTTATTGGCCGAGAGCCGGCGTACAGCTTCCAGGTCACGTGGCCAGCAGGACTAAGCCGCTTCTGGCGAACCAGAGCAGCGCACGGAAACGCCGTTTACCTTCCCGCCAGAGCGGTTCCTATTTATCTACTTGCACTTCGTGCTTTCGAACTGCTAGGTGGGCAGGAGCAGGGACCGAGCAACGGGAGCTCACCCCATCGCAGGGATTCGAACCGCCTACCTTCTGATCAGCAAGCCCTAGTCTCTGTGGTTTAACCCACAGCACCACCTGGGTCCCTCCAGTTTTTAACTCCCCCTTAATCATACTGCATTGCCAGGGAGGTGTTGTTTCAAGGGTGATTCCACACACTGGCGGAGGAAGAGGAGTGCGGGGGGGAGCGCACCGCCACCGGCAGCGCGATCCCGGTGGGGTGCCATCGCGGCTGCCCCCCTGCCCGCGCTGGGCGCCACGCCCCCGCAAGTGGCGCGCCACGTCCCCAGAATGGCCGTCAACCCCCCCCCCCGCCTGCTCTCCGCTCCCCGGTGCCAAAGCATGAAGCTCCACCACTGGTACACCATAAATTGCAATATTCAAAAGAAACTGCGAGGAGGGGTGGCGGCACAACACTTTGACCGCCCAGGACACTCCGAAGAATGACCACCTTCAGGTCAGTTGCAAAGAAACTGCAATATGGAACTGCTGAATTTCAACAGATCGAGAAGTTGGGTGCTATCACTTGTCGATTGAATGGGTACAACTGTTGGTGCTAATTGCCTTGCCTGTGCCAGGATGTCTGCGTTATCAGCAAGTGTTTTGCGAATTGCCCTTGTTAGTTCCACAATTCCTACTCTTTCTGTATTTTCTGCAACTCATTTCTCTTTGACCTCACTGTTTACCATTCCCATGCCAAAAAATAGCCACCATGCATATCTATACTTGTAACTCATGCATTTAAAGAAGTGGGCCACAGAAGCTTATGCTGTAATAGGTTTGTTAGACTTTAAGGAGACCTAAAAAGCAGACTTTTTAGGGGACCCCAGGTGGTGCTGTGGGTTAAACCACAGAGATTTAGCGCATGTGTGAAGCTCCGAACCCGGAAGTAACCGTTCAGGTACTTCCAGGTTTGGCGCGTTCGTATCCCACAATGAACGCAACCCGCAGCGAACGCAACCCGAGGTATGACTGTATAATAATAATAATAATAATTATTATTTATTTATTTATTTATTTATTTATACATACATACATACATACATACATACATACCCCGCCCATCTGTCTGGGTTTCCCCAGCCACTCTGGGCGGCTTCCAACAAAGATTAAAATACATTAAATGTCACACATTAAAAACTTCCCTAAACAGGGCTGCCTTCAGATGTCTTCTAAATGTCAGATAGTTATTTATTTCTTTGATATCTGATGGGAGGGCGTTCCACAGGGCGGGCGCCACTACCAAGAAGGCCCTCTGCCTGGTTCCCTGTAAATTTGCTTCTCGCAGTGAGGGAACCACCAGAAGGCCCTCGGCGCTGGATCTCAGTGTCCGGGCTGAACGGTGGGGGTGGAGACGCTCCTTCAGGTATACAGGACCGAGGCCGTTTAAGGCTTTAAAGGTCAGCACCAACACTTTGAATTGTGCTCGGAAACATACTCTCAAACCCTCCCAAATGTTCCAAACCATTGCAATCTGGATCCTCCCAGCCCAACTCCGCAAATGGCAGGGGGGGGGGGAACTACACTCGTTTTATCTTCCCACACAAAAAACCCAGGAATAAAACCCAAATACCTACACCTCCCCTCCTCAGTAGGAGGGTGGGGAATCCCCAACATAGAACTATACTACATCTCGGGTGGCACTGTGGTCTAAACCACAAAGCCTAGGGCTTGCCGATCAGAAGGTCGGCAGTTCGAATCCCCGCGATGGGGTGAGCTCCTGTTGCTCGGTCCCAGCTCCTGCGCAGACACGGCGCTGCGGGTTGCGTTCGCAACCCGAGCATCCATTATTATTATTATTATTATTATTATTATTATTATTATTGGAATAGGTAGGTTAATTTTGGGAGGGTGACCACTAATGGTGGGCTAAAATTGCCTCCCCGTGTTTTCACGGCTATCCCCCCCCCCGACACACACATGCCCGAATATGCCAGAGGATTCCCCAACCCTGCCATAGGCAAAAGTTGTGAATCATTCTTTCCTATGAGAGCCAGTGTGGTGTAGTGGTTAAGAGCGGTAGACTTGTAATCTGGTGAACCGGGTTCGCGTCCCCGCTCCTCCACATGCAGCTGTTGGGTGACCTTGGGCTAGTCACACTTCTCTGAAGTCTCTCAGCCCCACTCACCTCACAGAGTGTTTGTTGTGGGGGAGGAAGGGAAAGGAGAATGTGAGCCGCTTTGAGACTCCTTCGGGTAGTGATAAAGCAGGATATCAAATCCAAACTCTTCTTCTTCCCAGAGAACAGCTGAAAGAGGGAGTTGCAGCAGCAACAAGAAAGGACAGGACAATATAATTGCACCCGCTGCTTACCCAGTGTGGCTGAGGGGGTAATAAAGAGCTGGCGATGGAAAGCCACAATCTAGCACAGCAGTAGCTCCTCTTTAAAGCAGGCAGAGCCCTGCTAAGTTCTCTCCTCCATGCTAGAATTCTGGGGCATGCCAGGAAGCAGTTAAAGAACAGCTGCATCGCTTGCCAAAAGGAACACCCTGAGCATCTTCAGGCTTAGCTGTCAAAGCCCATAAAGGATTAATGATGCTGTCTTGTTATCTACAGGAGACAATTGGCAGAGGGTCTGAGAGAGGCACCACCACCTTTCTTGTGTGAGAGACACCCTGCGTAGCGGCAGAAGTTAAAACAGTTTCAGCACCATCTGCATTTCTTAGCCAGATGCCAGAAGGGGGGGGGAGAGCATCATGCACATCAAGAAGGGCAGCCTGGTGCATCTCTGAACCACATCAAATTGACTGGAGCAATGACAGTGTTTTCGGAGCTGGGTGACGCAAGGAAACTGCCTCGGTGGATGCAAAGGTCAAGTGGGCCACGGCCAAATTTGGAATAGGGCTATGCGGCATTGTGGAATTGCACCTACTTGCATTGGCACAGAGAATGCAGCTGGAGCTGTAAACTGGGCATGTGGTGAAGCCACAACAGCCAAGATAAAATGGACTTGGAAGAGCGCCACTCAACAATATCCCCTTGCGCTTGTTTGTGTGTGTCGGCCATCAAAGGCAGGTTTTAGCACTCACATTTTTCAATCTGTGCACAGAATTTTCACTTTTTGTGCTGTGGGGTCTGGGGATGGCAACTAGATTGTCTGGAGGAACCTAAAAGGTTTTGTGGCAATCTATCCCTTTGGTAGCAATGACAAACCTAGACAGCATCTTAAAAAGCAGAGGCATCACCTTGCCGACAAAGGTCCGTATATTTAAAGCTATGGTTTTCCCAGTAGTGATGTACGGAAGTGAGAGCTGGACCATAAAGAAGGCTGATCGCCGAAGAATGGATGCTTTTGAATTATGGTGCCGGAGGGGATTCTTGAGAGTCCCATGGACTGCAAGAAGATCAAACCTGTCCATTCTGAAGGAAATCAGCCCTGAGTGCTCACTGGAAGGACAGATCCTGAAGCTGAGGCTCCAATAAATGGCCACCTCATGAGAAGAGAAGACTCCCTGGAAAAGACCCTGATATTGGGAAAGATGGAGGGCACAAGGAGAAGGGGATGACAGAGGACAAGATGGTTGGACAGTGTTCTCGAAGCTACCAACATGAGTCTGACCAAACTGCGGGAGGCAGTGGAAGACAGGAGTGCCTGGCGTGCTCTGGTCCATGGGGTCACGAAGAGTCGGACACGACTAAACGACTAAACAACAACAACAAATCCCTTTGGTGGCGAACCTCAATGTGGCAACTAAGGGGTCCATTGCAAAGAGGGCCTCTTAACACTCATTATGCCATGGGCTAGTTGCAAGTGTCCATGGTGAACATTTGTCAGCTGACTCAGTACTTAAAGGCAATTGGCTCCCTCAGTCAGTATTGTGGGGCATCCATATTGAAACAGGACCCTGTCCTGTTGCTTTTCCTGAATCGACTCTTCACTCCGGCTTTACTTATAAAACGAACCTTTTGAATTTGAAGTTGTATTTTTCATTTGAAGCTACACATATTATTGTGAACTTGAAAAAGTTTTTCTTATTTGAATTGACATTCTCTGCTTAAGACTGTAATTCATACATACCGGTACTTTTATTTAACTATAACTCACGAGTAGGATTTATTCCTAGTATTGAAATTTCTGGCCTGAGCTCTTGGTGCGTATTTCCTTTCAGTATAACTAATAACAAGAACTCCAATTTATTTAACATTTAAGTATTGTGGGGCAGCCTAGCCAGGGCTGCAAAATGGATGTCAAAGGTCATGTAATATATTGACAATTAAAATAGCATTACATTCTGCCAGGTTTTCTCTTCTGTTTGGAATAAACAGATTTTCAATGTGGTTAATGTGGTTAGAGCAGTGGTGGCCAAACTCGGCCCTCCAGCTGTTTTGGGACTACAGTTCCCATCATCCCTGACCACTGGTTCTGTTAACTAGGGATGATGGGAGTTGTAGTCTCAAAACATCTGGAGGGCCGAGTTTGGCCACCACTGACTTAGAGGCATGGTGTCAGGGACTGGGCAGAGGAGGAATGGTGACCCTTCCAGGAAGGAGGAAGAGGAAGACAGTATAGATTTATAACAGGGGTTTGAGGGAAGTCTCAGCTCAGAGGCAGATGAGGGGGGAAGTTGGGAAATAATGGGGGTGGAGGAGGTAGAACCAGGGCAGCAGCTGGCTGACACAGTGTCATTGGAAAGCATCCCAGACCCCCCATCTCCCAGAACCCGGTGAGCCTTAAAAGTAGGAGAGCAAAGAGCTCAAAGACAGAGGGCACGTAGCAGCACCCATATTAGTGACGAATGAGGAAGTGGGAGAGACGGGGGGTGGAGATTCACTCGGTACAACGCCATTATCCAAGATCAGGGGTCAGCAACTTTTTTCAGCCGTGGGCCGGTCCACCGTCCCTCAGACCATGTGGTGGGCCGGACTATATTTTGGAAAAAAATATATGAACGAATTGCTATGCCCCACAAATAACCCAGAGATGCATTTTAAATAAAAGCACACCTTCTACTCATGTAAAAACACCAGGCAGCCCCACAAATAACCCAGAGATGTATTTTAAATAAAAGGACACATTCTACTCATGTAAAAACACGCCAATTCCCGGACCGTTCACGGGCCGGATTGGGAAAGTGATTGGGCAGCACCTGGCCCCTGGGCCTTAGTTTGCCTACCCCTGTCCAAGAGGCTGGGTTCTATAGCCTCCCTCTGTAAAGACTGAAATAAAAAAGGACGGTAATAACCTTTTCCTTGTCTTTATACTTTCCTGGGCAACCAGCCGGGAGCCCCTGACAGCACCCTGACACATGGTACAGCAATGGTCTAATAGCAGGTCCAGAAACCCAGCGGGTCCCCAGAATATTGTCTTATGTTGTAATACCATCAGTGGTGAAATAATGCAACAGAGTCAAGGCAGAGTGCGGATGCTCCCACTGCGATCTTGGGAGCCGCCGCAATCGCGATCGGCGGCTCGTGGGGTTGCCCGCCGCTGCTGCTTTTAGCGCGGCAGCTGCTTTTAGCGCTGCTCCCAGATCGCAGTGGGAGCAGCGACGGCCCGGCGACGGAGTGCGCATGCATGAAATGCCGCACGTGCACACTCCATCGTCAGGCCGCCGCTGCTCCTGGCGGCAGGGGCCCGGCGACGGAGTGCGCACGCGCACATTTCACGCATGTGCACTCCGTTGTGATGGTGCGTCGTGACGTCACAATGTAACGTCACGGCGCACCGTCCCCAGGGGGGTGCCTCCGTTCGCCGCCCCAGGTAGTGAGGAGGCTTCCTCCGCCCCTGGATACCGATCCGATTTATTCTCTTTTAAAGGCAAAAGCAAAGCATGCAGAATGGGGCAAGAGTGCTTTAAAGCATCTTGCGAGAACATAGCTTGGGCCACGTCGATAAAGTTGCAACCCTAAACACACTTACCAGGGTAAAAGACCCCTTAAAGTCTGAAATACGCGACCCATGTTTCTGAACTGCAGTCTGAACTACCGAGGGTATAAGAATAAAAATTACCAGTTCTTCAGAGGAGGCCACTCTCTGAATTTCATTGTACAAGGTAGTTCCTCCTCAGAAGAAGGCGGCAATCCCAGGGCAGGGAGATTTAGGCTGATACAGAACGTACAAGATCCTCAGAGGATGCTGTCATTGTTGTGTCTCTGTTTACTCAATCTCCCCCGTTGCAGCAGAATTACCCTCCATCACGCAGAGATGCAACAGGCTGTAGGGTTGCTGCTTGTGCATTGTCTAAACTGAGAAAATGCATCAGCATCAAAAGAGGACACAGAACTGCACAAACAGTCGTATATGCTAATTTACACATAGAGGTGCAGATTTAGAAATTATTACTGTGCTTTAACGGGAAATACATCTCAGCCAATACATCTCAGCCTAGTGGTTAAGACTGGGATCAGGAGTGTGCCTGCTCATCTTGCTGTGAGTTGCTCACTTCTGGGGTCCCCTGCACCCCCTGCTCTCCCCTCTTAAGTGTCACCATTTTTCATCTGGCCTTGGGCCATTCAAACAGAGGACTGTCCTCTGATTGTGCTTCGAACAGAGGACACATGGCTACTGTTATAAGAATTTTAAGGTCTCAAATAAAGAATAAATATTCATAAATGCACACATATCTAAATATATGTGGCTGGATGGGCGGGGTACAAATAAAAAATTATTATTATTATTATTATTATTATTATTATTATTATTATTATTATTATTATTATTATATATAAACCATTTGTCTGGAATAGTACAAGAGAGCAATCCTGAAGCCGTTTTGACTCTCCCAATGACCTCAAATATTCCTCTGCAGTAAGGGAGACAAATGGGGAAAGGCTTCCCATTATCTTTTTGCTTACGCGTCCTGTCTTAAGGGCATATTTGTGTAGGAATAGGGTGAGCCTGTGACCTGGATTCAGGAACTAAAATATTAACCAACGCAAAAGAATGGCCAGGCTGCCCAGGTAATGCAATCAGTGACCACTATCAGGTATCCTGGCAGACCGGATTTCTGCTATAGACCCGCCTCCTATGATATATGTATGATGATTTTGGGGTGGTCTTTGGCTAAGGGGGTTGGGCAATGTCCAAAGTCTTTAAAGGTTCCTGCACACTTTTGTTCAGGGTCTCTCCCTCCCTTGGAAGGAGGGAAAGGAACTCTGTTGCAACAGAAACATAAAGATCTGCCTTGCTTTCCATTGGATCCTGCCTCCTTCTCTGACCGATCATGGAGTTAGGGGACTCAGAATCCCATGGGGAGTTGAGCAGAAAAGCCAAACCCCAATTTTTGCATTACTACCTTAAACTGGGCTGCCTCCCCCTCGAGATGGGTTCACTCCTTTGGACTGAAAAGGACTTTTAAATTGCTTAATGGATTATCTTCATGCAGCAGCACATTGGCAGCTCATGCAGTCTGGGAATTACTGAAGAAGGTTTGAATGTTTATTATTACGGCCAAACAGCCTGCATATGCTGAAGAAGGGATATCCGCCTTCTCTGTTCTGGCTTTCTTAAGTGGCTTTGGAGCAAACATCATTAGCTGCCCAAGCACTAGCAGAACAGATCTGCTAAATCTTGCTCGGATTTTTCACAGAGACAGATGAAAATACAGTCTCTTTCAAATCAGAACCAGTGAAGGCGGTGGAGGTCCTGCGTGAGTGTCTGGAGGCGGTTGGAGGATGGATGGCGGCTAACAGATTGAGGTTGAATCCTGACAAGAAAGAAGTACTGCTTTTAGGGGACAGGAGGCGGGCAGGTGTGAATGGGGTAACTGTGCCCCTGAAGGACCAGGTGCGCAGCCTGGGAGTCATTCTGGACTCACAGATGTCCATGGAAGTGTAGGTTAATTCTGTATCCAGGGCAGCTGCCTACCAGCTCCATCTAGTACGCAGGCTAAGACCCTCCCTGCCCGCAGAATGTCTTGCCAGAGTGGTGCATACTCTAGTTATCTCTCGCTTAGATTACTGCAATGTGCTCTATGTGGGGATACCTTTGAAGGTGACCCGGAAACTACAACTACCGGTAATCCAGAATGCGGCAGCTAGACTGGTGACTAGGAGCGGCCGCCGGGACCACATAATACCGGCCCTGAGAGATCTACATTGGCTCCCAGTACGTTTCCGAGCACAATTCAAAGTGTTGGTGCTGACCTTTAAAGACCTAAACGGCCTCGGTCCTGTATACCGGAAGGAGCGTCTCCACTCCCATTATTCAGCCCGGACACTGAGATCCAGCGGTGAGGGCCTTCTGGCGGTTCCCTCACTGCAAGAAGCAAAGCTCCAGGGAACCAGGCAGAGGGCCTTCTCGGTAGTGGCACCCGCCCTGTGGAACGCCCTCCCAGCAGAGGTCAAAGAGATAAACAACTATCTGACATTCAGAAAATACCTGAAGGCAGCCCTGTTTAGGGAAGTTTTTTACCTGTGATATTTTAATATCTGTTGGAGACCGCCCAGAGTGGCTGGGGGGACCCAGCCAGATGGGCGGGGTACAAATAATAAATTATTATAATAAAATTATTATTATTCGTAATTCCAGGACTGTCCATGGGAAATAGGGACACTTGTAAGGTATGATGTCGCTGTTTTCATCTGCTTTGTCTTTTTTTTTGCTTTTCTGGCTGAAAGCACTTGCCAGGTTTAGTCCAATCTGAACTCTTACCCCCGGGCACAGCAGCTGCCTGCCACAGGCTCTCTGCTTCTGGGTTGGTTGCGCAATGCAAATTACAGCCTTGCATTTCCAAGTAGCTGTGTGCGTTGTGCTCTGAGCAGCTTCCCTGCTGCTGAAGCCTCCCTAGGAAGCCCAGGCACAACAGGGCAATTTACAACTGGGAAAATTAAGATAAGAAGTCTAGCAGAACAGTTCTTAGTCAATCAGCCGCCTAAGGGGCCCTGCTTGGCCCAGTTCTTTTGTAGGGGCTTGTTGGACTTAATTCATTCTTATCCATCTCACCCTTTTGCGCACTTTCCCCTCTCGTTCTGCACCATTAAATGAGTTCTTCCCTTTCCTCTCACCTGCCTGTGACCAGTGACTAATGCGCTGTATGCTCAAATAGAATGTGCGGGGAGCAGAAAAATAGATTAGCTGCCTTGATAATTACCTGGCCCGAGATATAGTGGAGAAGCGAAGTGATTTAGACAGCTGAGAGACAAGCAGAAATTCTGGAGTGGCAGGAGACAGGTCCAGGCATTCAGAGGGTGAAGGCAGATGTAACGTTTTAAGAGCAGCGACATGGTTTGAGAGTGACATCGCCAGCCTCAAACACATACGCCTGTGGCTGGCTGGCGCTGATGGGAGTTGTGGTCCGAAACATCCAGAGGGCGCAAGGTTGGCAAAGGCAGATGCAAAGTGTAGTCTAGTAAAGTACAGTGATGGAGCCGAGACCTAGGGCTTTACATGCAGAAGTTCGTGACATCCCCAAGTAATGCATCTTAAACAAATCAAGGAAAGATTTCTGTCTTGAGAAATTGGAGAGCAACCATCAGTCTAAATCAGGGGTTCCCAAACCCTGAGTTCAATGACCCCATCAATGAGCTTACTAAGCAGCATTGACTCCAACCCAAATCATTTAAAATGTCCTGAAAATGTCAAGAAGCATCAATATAAGAGGGAGTTCGGAAGTACCATACTTTTCCATCTATAAGACGCCCCCATGTATAAGACGCCCACTATTTTGGGGGACTGAAATTTCAGAAAATGTCAGGAAATGGCAGAAAGTTTTTGAGCTTTTCTTTAAGATGACCCCCACTTTTTAAGGGGGAAAACATAGTCATATACACGGAAAAGTACGGTATTCCTTTGACTGGTAGACATCCGTCTGTCTCAGGAGACAATGGAGGAGTGCGCCTTTCTAGCCTTTTACTAGGAGTTAAATACCAGTGATACATCATTTTCATTTAATTTTCTTTCAGCGTATAACATGCTGTGAACTTCAGATCCCAGTTCCATAGCTTCTCCCATGCTGCAAGTGGTATTTTATATCCAAAGTCCCTTGCCCAGCTGAGATTGCCACGTCTAAGGGCCCTTCAGAACCTAGAACCAGCTCTGATGGTGGGCCCTGTTTCACTCAGTGGTGGCTGGTGCCCATTGAGATGGATAAGAAGTTGGGCCGGCCATTCGTAGGCAGTGGAAGAGTCAGCGGCTGGTGGGCCCAGAGCCCATGACAAAGGTCTTGCAGGAAATCAATTGCAAAGCAACTTTGGCCATGGCGATGCAGAACAGCACCTTGGCATTTCCAAGAAAGAAAAGAAAAGAAAACTATAGGCCTCGTGTTTGAAAGTACAGTGGTACCTCGGGTTACAGACGCTTCAGGTTACAGTTGCTTCAGGTTACACTCTGCTAACCCAGAAATAGTACGGTACCTCGGGTTAAGAACTTTGCTTCAGGATGAGAACAGAAATCGCGTGGCGGCGGCACGGCGGCAACGGGAGGCCCCATTAGCTAAAGTGGTACCTCAGGTTAAGAACAGTTTCAGGTTAAGAATGGACCTCCAAAACGAATTAAGTTCTTAACCCGAGGTACGATTGTAGAAGGGACGCGGATGGCGCTGTGGGTTAAACCACAGAGCCTAGGGCTTGCCGATCAGAAGGTCAGCGGTTCAAATCCCCGCGACGGGGTGAGCTCCCTTTGCTCGGTCCCTGCTCCTGCCAACCTAGCAGTTCGAAAGAATGTCAAGTGCAAGTAGATAAATAGGTACTGCTCCGGCGGGAAGGTAAACGGCATTTCCGTGTGCTGCTCTGGTTCGCCAGAAGCGGCTTTGTCATGCTGGCCACATGACCTGGAAGCTGTACGCCGGCTCTCGGCCAATAAAGCGAGATGAGCGCCTCAACCCCAGAGTCGGTCACGACTGGACCTAATGGTCAGGGGTCCCTTTACCTTTACCTTTACCATTGTAGAAGTAACAAGCAGGACTCCCAGGGTGCTGCAGAGCAGGCAAGGGCAGATAATAATTAAAAAGATCTAGAGAGAAATGAGCAGCAGAAGCTGCTTTGGTGGGAGAGTAAATTATTGGGTTGCAATCTGGCAACACTAGGCAAAGGAGGGGGGCAGCCCAGTACCAATTCTCTCCCTACATTAAGGGTACCAGATGTCCCCGTTTCCCGGGGACAGTCCCCGGATTTACAAATCAGTCCCCATACAAAATCCATTGAATTTGAAAAGTGTCCCCGGATTCATCGGGGGGGGGGGAGATCTGGTAACCTTACCCGACGTTTACCTGTTTTGCAATTAGAACGCCTAATCTAGCATGAACAAGACAGTTTTGCGTTAGCTGTTTAACTGAATTATTAGATCGAAAGATAAGCCATTCAGCAAATGTGTCTGTTTATTCTGCTTGAGGTTCCAGAAACCTGATTTTCCAAATTGTGGCATTTTTCTTTTGAATTGCAGTAAATGAAAGCTGTACTGTTCGCCCCATTTGCTCCATTATAGGTGATGGATCTGGTACCATTTTGGTTAGCAAGGCTGGTTAATTTGACTGATGACATATTCTCTCTGCTTTGCTATCTTCTTAATCAATTCGTTCCAGCAGTCTTCTCTCTCTCTCTTTCTTTCTTTCTTTCTTTCTTTCTTTCTTTCTTTCTTTCTTTCTTTCTTTCTTCCTTCCTTCCTTCCTTCCTTCCTTCCTTCCTTCCTTCCTTCCTTTCTTTTCTCCTTCCCCAGTTTTAAAACCGACTCCTTATTTCCTGACACAGGATTCCTCCAGGTTGTCAGCAATTCACGGCAGAAATTCAGGCACAGTTTGGAACTTGTGGTTTGTGCACTGAAAGTGGATTAAAGGGCTCTGCCGCCCAAGCACAACAAATACAATTTGTGGCCAGGCAAACTGAGGGGAATGGCCTTTCGCTCTTGCCTCTTTGTACGGTTAAGCGGGTTCTCCTTCATGGAGAGCACGTGTTGTGGTGGGGGCCAGCAAGACATCCCTCTGTTGCTGGGTGGGATCGGATAGATAGCCAAGGCATGTGATTGGGCCCTGTGGGTTGTTGGGGAGATTTGTATGTTGCAATGTTTGAAGGACAGCCCAGAGGCTATATATTCCTCCTGCAGGCAGCGTGGGGCCTCTCTTCGCTGCGTGCATTTGGATCACCCTCCCTCCCTCCCTATAATTTAGGCTTGCGCGTTGACCTTGCTATGCCTGTCATGGGGTCGTCTGCTTTTGGGGCAGGGGCCTGGTAGGAATTTTCCCATTTGGCTGATTGGCTGGTGCCATCAGGTTTTCGCCTACTGCGTAGCAAATAGTCACAACTTGTAAGGTTGGCGGTTAGGCATTGGTTATTATGTTGGTTGGAGGAGCGGTTATGATTGACTGTGTCTGCCCCTCCTATTGATGCTGGTGTACGGGGAATTCCGTTAAAGGAATGCAGGGACTCGATATGCTTTTGTCCGAACCCCTGGTTGGGGGTACGGTTAAGCGGGTTCTCCTTCATGGAGAGCACATGTTGCGGTGGCGCCCAGCAAGACATCCCTCTGTTGCTGGGCGGGATCGGATAGATAGCCAAGGCATGTGATTGGGCCCTGTGGGTTGTTGGGGAGATTTGTATGTTGCAATGTTTGAAGGACAGCCCAGAGGCTATATATTCCTCCTGCACATCAAAGTGCAAGTAGATAAATAGGTACCGCTCCGGCAGGAAGGTAAACAGCATTTCTGTGTGCTGCTCTGGTTCTCCAGAAGCAGCTTAGTCATGCTGGCCACATGACCCAGAAAAACTGTCAGCTCCCTCGGCCAGTAAAGCGAGATGAGCGCCGCAACCTCAGAGTCGTTCGCGACTGGACTTAACTATCAGGGGTCCTTTACCTTTTTACACAGTAGTTTCAGTCCGAGCTCACAGCTCAATCATCTTCTGGTGAGGAAGTTGGACTCACTAAAGGGCGGGTTCTTCTCCAACAGGATATTCTCCATCGGCCGCTCTTCCTCTTGTTGGACTGGTGCCAAGCCTGGACTCTACTCCTCTGCCATGTCTGTGGGGACTCTGACCCCCACCGCCACAACTGCCCTTCCTGAGGTCAGTCGCCGGCAGCTCCATGGTGGAAATCTGAACTGTGGCTCCTTTTCCCGCTTCCCCAACCCCCACCCCAACCCCGGAAGAAAAGATTGCTGTGCGTTTGCAACGGACGGAGAAGGGGCTTGTCTCGAGCAGTCGCCCGCCTCACTTCTGACCCCCAAGCCTGGCTGAGTCACAAAAACCATCGCCCCTGCACGCACTATGCCAGTTGCCTGAATTCCCGGACCATCCGCGGGCCAGATCTGGAAGGCAATTGGGCCTGATCTGGCCCGTGGGCCTTAGTTTGCCGACCCATGGTCTTAACCCATGAGGAGGATGTCAGAGTCATGACAGAGCACAACATTGTAGAGGAAGATCATTAGTGGTAGATTAGCAATCTTTCAGCTATTCCTTTCTTTGAGGTACACTTTCCACGCTTCCAAACATCCCACATTCCCGAAAAGACTTCTGCCAGTAGCATATAATATATGGCAATATCTGATGGTTGGCATGCAATAACATTTGCCCATATTTGAAGCTGACATTCTGTAGCATTTACTGTTTGACAACATTTGATAGATACCACGCAGCGATAATTCAGTTCACATTTATTTGTCTTGGACACAAACCACAACACGGTGGTAATTAACATTTGACAGTTGGCAGCTTATGAGATGTCATATTTGAAACCTGCCAGTGTAAAAACAGTCAAGAGAAACAGCAAGTCTAACACATTCAAAATTTAAATTCCGAGGTATCACGTTGCAAATTTGCCTCGACATTTCTCAGTCAAAAAATGCTGCACAAACAAAATTAGGAAATTGTCCAGTCCCTGAATATTTACAAATATTTGTTTCAGCTATCAACAGGGGTCAGCAAACTTTTTCAGCAGGGGGGCGGTCCACTGTCCCTCAGACCCTGTGGGGGGGCCGGACTATACTGGGGGGGGGGGGAAATTGAACAAATTCCTATGCCCCACAAATAACCCAGAGATGCATTTTAAATAAAAGAACACATTCTACTCATGTAAAAACACGCTGATTCCTGGACCATCTGTGGGCTGGATTTAGAAGGCGATTGGGCCGCATCCAGCCCCTGGGCCTTAGTTTGCCTACCCATGAGCTATGAAGCTGACTAAGGCCCCAGGTAGGCTCAAATACCAGCAAGGACCGTTTGGAACTCAGTGGGATTAACTTCTGAGTAGGCATGCACAGCATTGTACTGTGAAACCGTTACACTTTGTGTAACGTAAAGAATGTGTAATAGAATCTTACAGCTCACACTGGAGAATCATTGAATTCACACTGTTTATGCACTATGAATTTTTAGCTGCAACTCAAAAACCATACAAGACAACTTAGGGGGTGCACATTAGTGGCACTAAACACTAAGTTTATTCCCCCCTCCCTTCCTCCACGCTGTGTTTCAAGCCATGGTTTACATTGCTGTACACATCAGTGCTGTACACTAGGGACGTGGGTGGCTAGGGACGCGGGTGGCGCTGTGGGTTAAACCACAGAGCCTAGGGCTTGCCGATCAGAAGGTTGGCGGTTCGAATCCCCGCGACGGGGTGAGCTCCCATTGCTCGGTCCCTGCTCCTGCCAACCTAGCAGTTCAAAAGCACATCAAAGTGCAAGTAGATAAATAGGTATCGCTGCAGCGGGAAGGTAAACGGTGTTTCCGTGTGCTGCTCTGGTTCGCCAGAAGCAGCTTAGTCATGCTGGCCACATGACCCGGAAGCTGTACGCCGGCTCCCTTGGCCAATAATGCAAGATGAGCGCACAACCCCAGAGTCGGTCACGACTGGACCTAATGGTCAGGGGTCCCTTTACCTTTACCTTTACACATCATTACCTGACCTGTTTTCCTGCACTTGAAATAACGCCAAATGCTATTCCATGCGTACTCAACTTCGAACGCCAGTAGTGAGAGTGCACTGGAAAAGGAGTAAATGCTAATGTATGCACAGCCTTACATGAATAGGCAGTTATGGGGGAAATGGAAGACAACCTATTTTGTGACACATGCATTTTGTTTTTCGATGATATACAGCACAACCCAATGCATGCTTATGCAGAAACACCCTGCAGGTAAGTGTGGTTAGGTCTGTAGCTTGTAAAACGATCAAATTAAGACCAAGCCATCATGAATAACATAATTTAAAAGCAAAGAATGTATTTGTTCTTTTGATTAAGTAAAATATATGCCAGAAAAATACAGATTGGCCCACAATATGCTCCCCTACTTATGAATTCAAAAGAACAAACCAGCTGCACGGTATGAAACACTGCCTTATTGTTCATGGCACTTGCATTTAGATGAACTAAGGTCAGGCTGAATCCAGGCCGTACTCAGAGACCTGGAGGATGGGGCTGAAAACTGAAGCTCTTGTGTATGCACATGAAACTGTGTGAAGCAACGTACAAAATCTCCCCTAGCATACAGTAAGGAAAAAACACAAAATGCTATTAGCCAAGGGAAGATCTCAGAAGACGGGAGTCTGGCCTTGGTAACATGAGGGCTACTGGCTGTTTTCTTGCATTTGGGCATCTGTCAAACCTCAGAAAGAATCCAAAAGAAAAATTTAAGCTCCTTCCTCTAGTTCTGAAGACCCCACAGTGGGAGATTGCAGTCAAATACAACTAACAAGCATAGGGCTAGTTAGTACATGAAGGGGTTAAGAAAGTAGAGCTGTGTTCCTAGACTCCCAGTAAGTAAGGAAGTGAAGTCTTATCTTATTTCCTGTTCACTCTCTCTCCCTGCCATATAACTGACCGATGAAGATGTCCCTAAGCAAGCTCCAAGCTTATTTACCACATTTGACGCTATCCCTCTGCATCTTCTATCCAAAGAGTAATCTGCCTGTGTTCTCCTTGCTGCGGCTTGGATAAATGCATGAACCAGACCTTTGAAATGCTTTGTAAGTAAACCATTTTAAACTTACTTAGCAGTGAGTGGTCTGTTCAATGCTAACTGGGGTAGAAAGCGGAGCCCACTTTGCAAGTGGACTAAATGGGATATGTAAAAGGTTCAACAGTCTACATCCCTAATGCTTTACTGTGCTGCTTGACTTTGTGAGTTTAAACTTTGCTACTGGGGGCTTTCTCCTGCTGGAGAGTCAGTTTAGACCAGGGCATACAGCCGATGTGGGTCATGGAGATTCATACTTTCCTCCCACACCCACTACCTGGCATGATTCAAGCAATGCCAAGGAAAGGAAAGAAGGTGTTTTAATTTATTACATTATATTAAAATTGAAACCACTGAAATCTTCACATTGTCCATCTACAACCCGCTTTGCACAAGTGATCTTTGTGGGAAAACATGTTTATATATATATATATATATATATATATATATATATATATATATATATATATGAAGAAGAAAATGAGTGAGGGGTCTTAGTGCTGGTCGGTTGTCTCTAAATATAATGCCAGGATTTTTTTCCAAGTAATGGCAGGTTCAGTTTTAAAAGCAGGACTATCTTTCAGACAGAGCATAAGATTCTTTGAAATTTTCCACTGTGTAGAGAAGTATTTTGTTGAAAGTGGGTAAAGTGAAACAAGGGTGAAAGAGGAGAGAAGTAAAAAGGCAAGGGGTGTGTGTGTGCATGTGCATGTGTGTGCTTTTTTTCTGGGGGGGACACAGGGGGACGCATACCCCTAAACATTTTGTGAATCTAAGTTTGGCCTCATTGAGGCGCAGCATTTCAATATGAGTAGGAAAATGAGAGTACCCCTAAACATTTTTAAAGAATAAAAAAAAATGTCCACTATTTTGTGAAAAAAAATAGTGAACATAATGTGAAAAAAGCGGACTGTCCGCTCAAATAGTGGAGAACCTGGCAACCCTACACATAAAAATATTATTCTCGCGCTCCACCCCCCACAGTGCAATCATTCAGATCTTCTTACATATTCATTTAAAACATTTTTTAAAAAATACTGCTTTCCAGCCAAAAACTTTTTTCCAGTGCTGCAAGCCTACAAATGCCAGGGACAGAGTCCCTGCCTGCAGGCTTACTACTGAAAAGACAGGACAGAAAGGGAAAGGAGAGACTGGGAGGGAGAAAAAAGCAAGCCGAATATAGTTTTACCACCTTCTGTTGGCTTTTTTGTTTTTTACTGTTACTACTGGTTTTGTTTTTAATTAACTTATTTTTCGGTTTTGACTGTATGCCACTTTGGAAGTTGGAAGCTGAGCAAGAATATTAATATATTAACTTCCTAATTGCTTTGTCAATACGCCGAATTTGTTTTCTATCTAATTAACTGTGTGCTTGGATTTCTTAGGCTGAATTAATATTTTTTTTATTTTGCCTTCAATGGGAAGGCAATTTAATACATGGGAAGTTATTTAATACAGAGACAACATCAGAGGCCATAAAATTTGTAATAAGACTCAAGGAACAAAATAATGTATTTAAATCGAGAAGATCATTAAAAGTCCCGGTAACTTCTCACCCATTTCTCAGAGACTTCCGTGATACCAGTACTTGTGATATCAAACACACTTTTTACATCAACAATTTTACGGGTAATTTGTATTTTGGAAATTAGTAACCATTTGAAGGGATTTCAGGATGAGAACAGAAAGGAATCTGTCATTTAATATTGTTACAAGGTTAAACGCAACAATAATTTGCTGTGTTTCACAACAGCAAAGTACTTCCTGCTCGATGACAACAACTTGTTTATAGAATCCATGGGTTGTCTTCAACTAAGTCCTACACATAGTAGACCCCCTGAAATTAATGGACTTGTTAGAGCATGGGTAGGCAAACTAAGACCCGGGGGCCGGATCCAGCCCAATCGCCTTCAAATCCGGCCTGCAGACGGTCCGGGAATCGGCATGTTTTTACATGAGTAGAATGTGTGCTTTTATTTAAAATGCATCTCTGGGTTATTTGTGCCTGTCAGGTTCTCTTATCGGTTGTTCAATAGAAATGCCCAAGCCATTTGTCATTAAGTCTTTTTATTCAGTGCCAAGCTATTTACAGTGCAGAGCTCAGTCTTATCATGTCTGCTCAGTCACTAGCAGAATCCGGAAGTGCCTCCCTCCTGTTTTGGCGCCAACACCAAAACCTTGGCATCCTAAATCACCGCCTTCTCCTCCTACGTGAGATATGCACCAGAACTGATGGCTCCCCCTCCGATCGAGTCTGCTGGGTGGTGCCAGGTCTCCCACTAACTCCCTGCACACCTGGCACTGCCTGGCTCCCAGCCACTAACTGTTCCTCCCCCAAGATGGGACTGCTAGATTCACTCGAAGATGAATCTGTTGTTAACACAGGTTGAGGCTCTCTATAAACGCTCAGAGCTGGACTGGCAGGGGTGGGCAGATCCCTGACAGTGGGGTACAGGAATTCGTTCATTTTTTTTCTTTCCCAAATATAGTCTGGCCCCCCCATAAGGTCTGAGGGAGTGGACCGACCCCCTGCTGAAAATGTTTACTGACCCCTGTGTTAGAGCAAGTGAGAAAGAGTCGTTCATTTCCGGAAACTGTGAGAAGATTCTTGAAGATTCTCGAAGCATCGAGGTGCAAGATTGTTTAGTCTACAACAGTTATGAATAGCTGTGGAGAACTTATGTGGGAACAGGCACGATGCCTACAGGGGAGAAACTGCTGAGTTGTGCACAGGCAGCATGAAGGACTGAAGTGTGTCTTACTATCTGTGTGGTAGTAGAGTTGTAAATAGTCTTCTACTGTCAAGATAGCTATTGCCTTTCAAGTTAACAATGCTTGACTGGGCTTTACGGCTGCCATGAGTGTTTCATTGCCATTGGCTGTGTACAGCTTGATCCTTCAACGTGAAGCTGTGCGATTA
Organism: Darevskia mixta; assembly: GCA_034641385.1. Classification (NCBI taxonomy): domain Eukaryota; kingdom Metazoa; phylum Chordata; class Lepidosauria; order Squamata; family Lacertidae; genus Darevskia; species Darevskia mixta. Next base: position 419,531 of record JAWWNH010000194.1, read on the forward strand.
CTCTGTAAGCTAGGAAGTGTTGCTGGCCCACCCTCAAGATTTATTGGTTGGAGATCGTGTTACGGTAGTCACGATACGGTAGTCATGTGTCCATTAACTTTAATGGGTCTGCTCTGTGCAGGGCTAGTATTGAACACCACTCTATCGGTGCAACCAAATCTGTTTCTGGCCCTGGGACCACCGTCAGAACACTTGTGTTCCTGAGAACAGAGCCACTGGCCACCCCCAGTTTAAAACAGAAATATAGTGCCAGTAAATCTCACTGAGCTAAGTCTTCTTGAGTTAGCCTTGTAGATGCTTGAGGCAAGGTCTCCATCCAAGACAGAATATTTCCCCTTGGAGTTTTTCTCTTTCACTTTGGTTTATGAACACTTCTGGCCTGAGACGTAAAGAACAAATTAATCAAGTTCAATTTCCTCCTTTGTTATTCTCTATGGAGCACTTTCTGGCCGAAGCAGACATTTCTTAAGACTTTAAAAGGTGCCAGAAAGAGTAGAGACATCACAAACACACCTGCACTATTAACCAGGGGAAACCATACGGTATATTTCCAATTACCTGTAAACTTACTAACAACATGCAGTCCTCATTTATTACAATTTGTTCCTAGTAAGATGATAGAGCTCCTGCCAACCTAGCAGTTCGAAAGCACGTCAAAGTACAAGTAGATAAGTAGGTACCACTCCGGCGGGAAGGTAAACGGCGTTTCCGTGCGCTGCTCTGGTTCGCCAGAAGCGGCTTAGTCATGCTGGCCACATGACCCGGAAGCTGTATGCCGGCTCCCTCGACCTGTAATGCGAGATGAGCACCGCAACCCCAGAGTCGTCTGCAACTGGACCTAACAGTCAGGGGTCCCTTTACCTTTACCTTTAAGGTGCTACTGGAAGGAATTTTTTAATTTTTAATTTTGTTTCGACTACGGCAGACCAACACGGCTACCTACCTGTAACTGCTACTATGGGAACAACAGGTTTACCTCTCCTATCAGCCAATCTCCCATTCCCACCACCTTTCAGAGTAATACCCCTCCCCACCCTCTCACTATATATAAGCGTCTGGTGGCCTCTGTCTCAGTGTATCTCAAGAAGTGTGCATGCACACGAAAGCTCATAGCAAGAAAAAACTTAGTTGGTCTCAAAGGTGCTACTGGAATGTCAGGGTCGAGACAGATGAGGAGGAGTGGTGGCAAGCCCCCCCTGACAAGGCAGCACCCACAGAGGAATCTGAGGAATTTGTACCTGGGGAAGACTGGTGGCGGCACTCCTCGGAAGAGGAGGAAGCTGACAGGGAGCAGGGAAGATCAGAGCTACAGGAAGAAGTTCAGCCAGAACCAGGCCCCAGTCAGGGGGAGTATCAGCCGATCCCCTCTCCTCCTCCCTTCTCAGCTGTAGAACGCCGAGCAGAGAAGCGACGTCAGCAATTAGAATCAGCTGCAACTCATAAGCGTGGGAGGGACCCAGCTATTTAGGGACACTGGCTGCCCCATTCTCCAGCGTCTGCAACTAATGTGCTGGCGTATGTGTGTTCCTGCATCCCTGATTCCTGCCTTTGACCCCTTGTCTTGTTCCTGCGTTCGTGACCCTTGCCTTGATCCTGTATTCGTAACTCTATCTAGAACTTGTGTTCGTGAAACCTGATTGTTCCTTGAACTTTGGACTCCTGACTGGCTTTTGACTCGGACTGGCTTGAACTTGATTCCTCGACCACATTGCTGTGGAGACACTACAATCTTCTGGCAGCTGCCTGCTGGCCTTCAGCCTGACAACCTCAGGTACCATAACATGGAAGGTATGCCACAACAGCAGCTAGGATTTTGATTCCAAGGAACTGGAAGACACAGGAACTACCTACGATAGAAGACTGGCAGATGAAAATGATGGACTTTATGGAACTCGCCGAACTGACCGGGAAACTACGCGACCAGAGGGAGGAGACGGTGGAACAAGATTGGAAGAAAATTAAAGTATATTTAAAAAGTTATTGTAAAATTTAAAGTTTGAAAAAAGCTGGAAGGAAAAATAGCTTACAGATTAAGAAAATAGGATTAATTAATATAGATTTAGGATTATAGGTTAAGATATTGATAAGAAAAGAACATAAGTGATAATAGTAAAGAATATTTAAAGATGTCAATTACTAATTACTAAAGATGATTGACAATGAAACGCAGAAGGGGAGACGAGAGGAAGTCACCCCAACATGATTAGACAGGATGAAGAGGAAATTATGATGTTTGTTTGTTTTTATTTATTTTGTATTTTGTATTGTGTACTATGTTTTTTGTATGATGTTAAGTAATTTGATGTTTTGTTTAAAACCCAATAAATAAATTTTTTTAAAATAAATAAATAAGGTGCTACTGGAAGGATTTTTTTTTTTATTCTGATGTTACTTGCTTAGTAGAATAGATGCTGTCTCCCTTCCTTCCAGGAGATAGTCCTCTACGACTGTAAAGCTCTCGTCTTTTCTCACCACCCCCACCGCACTCCACCCCCTAAAGACACCAACAAAAATCTAAACAGTTTGAGTATAACGGGGAAGGGTGGGGTAAAGAACTCAGAATCTCAGAATATTTTTTTCTTTTTTTTTAATCCAGTCTAAGGCTCTAATTAAACACGCAACACTCTGGGAGTGAGAGCGCCCATGTCCTTGGCAAGAACAAAAGCTCTCTGCAAAACCAACCACCCCTTCAGGCTTCGTTCTGCACTTCTTCCTTGCAGTCATAATCCGCCGGGATTTCTTGCTGCTCTTTTCACGCCTGCCTCCTTCCCCAGTAGACTCCCATACTGTTCGCACAATTAATAATCACCATCATCATCATAACCAAGTTCTTATTTAACTGTGCGGAGCCGTCTAGGACGCGTTCTCATTGCAATTGTTGCCGTTTGCCGCGGTGACTCACAAGCCACAATATATGTCATTACTTAAACCGACCTACTAAGGCAATTATGAGATCATGCAAACATCATATTCAGCGCGCAAGAGTCAGGAGAACACTTTGGAGAGGCTAGAACAATAGGATCCCATAGAAACGGAAGCTCAGAGGGGTTTGTGCGGGGAGGAGCACATCTTTCTCTCAAACAAGGCTTTTATTGTGCGGGAAGACATCTGTAAAAAGGCACACCCTACTCGAAAGTCCCCTGCGCTTTTCACAAAAGGCTCACTAAAGGCCCATGCCTATCAAGTTTCAAGGAGCAGCAGGAGAGGCATTCACTTATATGGAACAAAAGTTCCATAAAAAGATAGCAGACTTTGTTCCATGTATCTCAATGAGGGAGCACTGGGAACCAAGGCAGAACCTCCCCTGAGAGTTGGGTTCACCAGCCTTTGAAGGCAGGTAGGCACATGGGACACGGGTGGCGCTGTGGTCTAAACCACAGAGCCTAGGGCTTGCCGATCAGAAGGTCGGCGGTTCGAATCCCCGCGACGGGGTGAGCTCCCGTTGCTCAGTCCCTGCTCCTGCCAACCTAGCAGGTCGAAATCACGTCAAAGTGCAAGTAGATAAATAGGTACCGCTCTGGTGGGAAGGTAAATGGCGTTTCCGTGCGCTGCTCTGGTTCGCCACATGACCCGGAAGGTGTACGCCTGCTCCCTCGGCCAGTAAAGCGAGATGAGCGCCGCAACCCCAGAGTTGTCCGCGACTGGACCTAACGGTCAGGGGTCCCTTTACCTTTACCCAGGCACATGTTTGCCTTTATGATGGACAGAGAGGTGTCATAGCAGAGGTAGGGTCTGTATCAGAGCCGACCCAAGAAATTTTGTCACCAGAGGTGAACCACAGAATGGCACACCACCTCCCCAGCAGGGAAGAACGGGTGAGCGAAGATCTCTATCAGGAACAAATGGGGAGTACATATCTACATCAGGGTCTGCTGCCCCTCTGGATACTGGGGCCTGAGGTGGTTGCCTCCCCTTGCTTCATGGGTGGGCCGACTCTGGTCTGTATACTGCACATCCCCAAGAGAGGGGGACGCATACCCAAGGGGGGACAAAGACAGATTTTGCTCTCACTACAAAAGGGTTATCAAAGTACACAACTTTATCTCTTACCATAGGAGTGACTGGCAGATGGGTGTGAGGGAATTAATATACAGGGATGTGTACACAGGGATTCAGTTGGGGTGGGAAGCAAGTCTACTTTATTCTCCTGCTGAGTCCTGAAAAGACAGGGGGGGGCATTCTTTGTGGCAGCCCTCAAAGGTAAAGGTAAAGGACCCCTGACAGTTAAGTCCAGTCGTGAACGACTCTGGGGTTGCGGCGCTCATCTCGCTTTAGTGGCTGAGGGAACCGACGCTTGTCCGCAGACAGTTTTTCTGGGTCATGTGGCCAGCATGACTAAGCCGCTTCTGGCGAAACCAGAGCAGCGCACAGAAACGCCGTTTACCTTCCCGCCGGAGTGGTACCTATTGATCTACTTGCACTTTGACGTGCTTTCGAACTGCTATGTTGGCAGGAGCTGGGGCTGAACAATGGGAGCTCACCCCATCGCGGGGATTCGAACCGCCGACCTTCCGATCGGCAAGCCCTAGGTTCAGTGGTTTAGACCACAGCGCCACCCACGACCCATGGCAGCCCTTAAGCTGTGGAATTCCCTCCCCACAGAGTGTCTTGTCTGGCTCTGGCAACTTCATTATACAACTTCCAATGAATGCTGAAGATGCATCTCTCTATTCTGGCTTTTGACACTTGAGATGTAGAGTTATAAGACTTGCTTTATTTTTGTGATTCACCCTGGGACCTTCGGGCGAAGGCTGGATAAAATAATAATAATAATAATGAGTTACGACACCTTACTATTAGTTTTTCCAACAGAGAACGATCAGGCTCTGCTTTTCTATACACAAATTATCTTGCTGTCTCCCTCCCTCACCCTGATTATATTTGTTAATTTTACCATACATGCCATGTCTCAAATTCTAACCAGCCACTTATCAATTGGAGACAGGACTGGGCATTAACAGTTTTGGCACCTTGCCATTTTAGCAGCAGTCAACAGATGAGCTGTCAATTCACAGTCCTAATTTGATATCATGGTTTGTTTGTTTTAGATACCTGCATAATATTACAAGGGGATCTCTAGGAAGAATTTTCATTTATTTATTTCTAGGCTTACAAAGATCCCCAGCATTTGCTGACCCCTTGACTGGCATTTGCTGACCCCTTGACCGTCCGGAATATGCAGAAATGGCGGAACTTACCAGAAAAATAAGAAATCAAGATAACAAACATTTTTAAAAAATTCTTTTATTTTTTTTAAAGGGGGAATTCAGCCATTTGTGACTTCTTCGGAAACTGGAGTACTGTTCGGAAAGCTAGCGACTGTTGTAATATTCATTCCCTGTGTGCAGTCATGGGTTTATTGTTTTTCGCATGACTGGGTATATGTTTTCATTCCACAGAGTGGGAAGTGGGAAGTGACGGCAGACAGGATGTCTTGTCTTGCTGTGTTCCCTAAAGTGGGAATATTGTCCTTTGTCCTTTCTCTTTCCTGCCTGATGCTAGAGAGAGAGGGAGCCATGATGTAGAGCTCCGTGTGTGTAAATATGTAATAAAGTAGATTTAGCCAAGATGCTGAGCTGCTGTGGTCTGTTACGTTACTGCGCACACTCTGCGGATCCCTAAGTGTGCTGGATGTCTTCTGACACCAGTCACTGTGATGTTTGGGCTGAAGAAGCTGAGAAGCTCCTAAACGATTGCCCAGGAAGGCGAGAACATGCCAGTCGGGCATGTGTCTCTGCTGAGCCTCTACTCGTAAGTAGAGACCATTTCATAACAGCGAATGCATAAGAAGACAAGGAACACCCTGCTGGATCTGACCAAAGACCAATCTCGCCCAGCATCCTGTTCTCCTAGTGGTTGACCACATGGCTCTGGGAAGTCCACAAAAAGGACCTGAGTGCAGCAGCGCTTTCTTGGCTTACAGTTTCCAGTGACTCAGAGGCATGCTGCTGCCAGCAGTGGCAGTAGAACACAGCCATGATGGCAAGGCGGTCTAAGCATAGCTGTCAACCCTCCCTTTTATAGCGGGAAACTCCCTTATTCCAAAGCCATTTCCCATTGCTATCCCAGATTGTTGATATCCCTTAAATTTTTCGGATTTCAAAGGAAGCAGCTCCTCTCCCTCCCTGCCGGCCAGGGATGCTCCTCAGCTGCGTTGCTCGGCTGCCAATAAGGAGTCTGAGACCGACTGGGGGCGGAGCTTGCATGCCTTGTGCAGCCAGACCCTCACGCCCAACCAGACAGACAGCCTGCCTGCCGTCTACGCGCTCGCTCTTTCGCTCACCCGTTCGCGCGCAGCCTCTGGAGCGCAGGGTGGCGAGGCTACTTGGTGCCATTGCACCGCCCTCGCGGCATCCCTTATTTTCAAATCCGAAAGTTTGAAAAAATCCCTTATTTTCAAATCCGAAAGTTGACAGTTATGGGTCTAAGAGGTAGAGAACCCCTGGCAAGACCTTGGGAAGCTGCAGAGGTGCTGGAACTAGCTGGCCCACTCCCTGGCTGGAGGCTTCGAGTATTGTCCAAAGTCTGCTTGACCAGCCTGAATGCTGCTGAACATACAGTTGCGTGTCGAGGTCCCAAACCACCCCTCAAATGAAACGCACTTCAGACAGAAATTTAAGTTTAAGGTTCTTGGCATGATTTTGGCCACAACTTTATTAAAATACAAAATATGTGAGTGGTTGCTTAGGCATTGGTTCAGACTATCTGTCCCGCTGGGGACAGAACTGACATTTGTCAGTAAAGGGAAAACACTTTGGGGAGAGAATGGGAGCCGGGGGTCTGACCCTCGCCTCTCCCCAAATGCTCCCAGAGGCTCTTGCGTGGCCCTGGCCCCTGACCGAGAGATATGGACAAAAGCATGGCGAGCCCCTGGATTCCTTTAACGGAATTCCCTGCGCAGCAGCAGCATTGGAGGGGCAGGCACAGCCAATCCTTACCCCTCCACCAACCAAATTAATAACCAATGCCTAACCGCCAACCTTACAAGTTTTGACTAATTGCTACGCAGTAGGTGAGAACCAAATGGCACCAGCCAATCAGCCAAATGGGAAAAAATCCTACGAGGCCCCTGCCCCAAAAGCAGACGACCCCATGACAGGCATAGCAAGGTCAAACACAGAGGCCTAATAAAGGGAAGGGGGGGCGGGAGATCCGACGCACGCAGCAAAGAGGAATATCACGCTGCGAGCCAAGCAGTATATAGTCACTGGGCTGTCCATCAACAAATTGCAACATAGAAATCCCTCCAAATGGAAGAAGTTCAAAGTATACCTAAAGAACTATTGTAAGATCTAAAGTTAGGAAAAAGCTGGAAGAAAAGATAGCTAACAGAGTAGAAATTAAGTTTAAGTAATTGAGGAGTATGAAGTATGTTAAGACAAGTTTAAGATAACAATTTAAGTAATAATTAGAAAAAATAGGCAACGATGAGAGGGAATTACTAAAGATGATAGACAATGAAGCGTAGTGGGGGGGACGCGAGGAAGTCACCCCAACATGATTGGGCAATATGAAGGGTAACCAAGATATATGTTTGTGTGTGTGTGTAGTTTGTATTGTATTTTATTATGTTTTACTATGTTTTGTTTGAATTACATTATGTTTTGTTGAAAATCTAATAAATATAATTTAAAAAAAAAATAGAAATCCCCCCAACGACACCCAGGACCCAATCACAGCAGTGGCCATCTATACGATCCCGCCCAGCAACAGAGGGGTGACTTGCTGGCCCCCACCGCAACACGTGCTCTCCATGAAGGAGAACCCGCTTTCCAGAATTGCAGCCATGAAAACTGCTGCATTCCCCTAATTCTTGCCCTGGCCTTTCAAGGGATGGCTACTGCTCTTGCCCATCAGCTCTTCCATCTCTCACCACGGAGCCTCATGCACACAATTAGGCAACTCTGCTTCTCAAGCTTGCAGCTTTTATTTCCCTTCTCACTCTCTTTGTTCCACCTCCTGTTGCGTCCCCTCCTGTCTCGGTGCAATTTGCCACTGATGAATAAGGGGATTCTGTTCTTTCTGCTGACGCAGATACAAAAAGAGCTGGGGCTTTTGAAAAAGAAAAGAGTCTTCAATCCCAGTTTTATCACATCCTTAGCTTTGTTCTCTACGAAAATTGGGGGGCGGTGGAGATAAATATGCATGAGGAGACAACATTTCAGCAATAATAATTCCATTTATACCAAAGCATTTGTAGCTGCAGCAAAGGTAAAAAGCCAATATCCAGATTCCATCTTCAGCACCTTCTGCTGCATCATGAATAATGAGACAATGCTGAGGTTCTTCTATATATATATATATATATATATATATATATAATTTTTATTAGATTTTCCAATTAAACAAATTAAACACTTTATAAACACACACATCCTCGCTCTGCCGAGCTGCGACTTCCCTCCATCCCGTCAGCAGGTTTTCTAATCCATTCTGATCACGCAGTTTCTTAGTTTTTTCTTCCAGCTATGCCATAGGGTCATTCCAGTCCCGCTAGTGTCTTCAAACTTCCACGGTTAGATCTTAAATAATCAACAAATCTACTCCAACCCCTTTGGAATTTCGATTCGTCCTGGTTACGGACCCTGCCAGTCAGTTTTGCAAGTTCCGCATAATCCATCATCTTCATCTGCCACTCCTCAATCATTGGTATTTCCTGTGATTTCCACCTTTGGGCTAAAAGTATTCTTGCTGCGGTTGTTGCATACATAAACAATCTCTGATCTTTTTTGGCAATTTCTTCACCCATCAAGCCTAGCAAAAAAACTTCCGGCTTTTTGGGGAAGGTATACTTAAACATAGGGACCCAGATGGCGCTGTGGGTTAAACCACAGAGCCTAGGGCTTGCCGATCAGAAGGTCGGCAGTTCGAATCCCTGTGACGGGGTGAGTTCCCGTTGCTCGGTCCCAGCTCCTGCCCACCTAGCAGTTCGAAAGCATGTCAAAGTGCAAGTAGATAAATAGGAACCGCTCTGGCGGGAAGGTAAACGGCGTTTCCATGCGCTGCTCTGGTTCGCCAGAAGCGGCTTAGTCATGCTGGCCACATGACCTGGAAGCTGTACACTGGCTCTCGGCCAATAAAGCGAGATGAGCGCCGCAACCCCAGAGTCGGACATGACTGGACCTAATAGTCAGGGGTCCCTTTATCTTTACCTTATACTTAAACATCTTTTTCAACTCATTATAGATCAGTTCCAATGCTGAGGTTCTTCTGAGGTAGCCACTCAATGATACACAATGTACTTAAGTGGAAGATTCTTTGGTGCTGCCAAAATGGTTTGGAAGTTTCTGACTATGGATCCATGATAGCCAACGAGGTGCTCTCTAGAAATTGTTGAACTACAATTCCCATCAGCCCCGTCAGTGTTGCTAATGGTCAGGTATGGCAGGAGTTGTAGTCTAACATGTTGGCTACCACTGCTTAAAGGTAAATATTGCCCGGATTGAGAGTCTGTTAATCCAAAACGTATTCCATTATATATCTCTCATCCCCGCAATAATCCTTTGCCAAGGCCTTTAGCCCCTCAGCAAATAATAATAATAATAATAATAATTTATTATTTGTACCCCGCCCATCTGGCTGGGTCTCCCCAGCCACTCTGGGCGGCTTCCAACAAAAATAAAAAATACATTACAATATATTTAAAGCATCCTTAAGCAGGGCTGCCTTCAGATGTCCTCTGAATGTCAGGCGGTTGTTTATCTCTTTGACATCTGGTGGGAGGGCGTTCCACAGGGCAGGTGCCACTACCGAGAAGGCCCTCTGCCTGGTTCCCTGTAGCTTTGCTTCTCGCAGTGAGGGAACCGCCAGAAGGCCCTCGGAGCTGGACATCAGTGTCCGGGCAGAACGATGGGGGTGGAGATGCTCCTTCAGGTATACTGGGTCATAAGTTTGCATGTGGCCTGGAGCAGCAGGCAGTGCGCAAGCTACATTTATCCGCACACAGACCTTGAATGTGCATGCACTTGGATGGATAATGAGCATCAGAGAATTTTAGCCAGAACAATCCCAAATACACCAGGTAAAGGTAAAGGGACCCCTGACCATTAGGTCCAGTCGTGTCTGACTCTGGGGTTGTGGCGCTCATCTCGCTTTATTGGCCGAGAGCCGCCGTACAGCTTCCAGGTCATGTGGCCAGCATGACTAAGCTGCTTCTGGTGAACCAGAGCAGCGCACGGAAACGCCGTTTACCTTCCCGCTGCAGCGGTACCTACTTGCACTTTGACATGCTTTCGAACTGCTAGGTTGGCAGGAGCAGGGAACAAGCAAAGGGAGCTCACCCTGTCGCGGGGATTCGAACCGCCGACCTTCTGATCGGCAAGCCCTAGGCTCTGTGGTTTAACCCACAGTGCCACCCGCGTCCCAGACATTGTATCAATTCCCACTGTGCAGGCCATAGCCGTTGCAAAGGCCAACAAGACTCCATGTGTCAGGGACCGGCATGATGCTGATGGGTGTGTACTGGGAAAAGGGGAGCTGTAATCTGAGGGACCCAGGTGGCGCTGTGGGTTAAACCACAGAGCCTAGGGCTTGCTGATCAGAAGGTCGGTGGTTCGAATCCCTGCGATGGGGTGAGCTCCCATTGCTCGGTCCCAGCTCCTGCCCACCTAGCAGTTCGAAAGCACAAAGTGCAAGTAGATAAATAGGTACCGCTCTGGCGGTAGGGTAAACGGCGTTTCCGTGCGCTGCTCTGGTTCGCCAGAAGCGGCTTTGTCATGCTGGCCACATGACCTGGAAGCTGTATGCCGGCTCCCTCAGCCAATAAAGCGAGATGAGCGCCGCAACCCCAGAGTCAGACACGACTGGACCTAATGGTCAGGGGTCCCTTTACCTTTACCTTAATCTGACTCAGAAGAGGCAGGCAGTAATTTGTGGGGAGGCAGGCAGTAATTTGTACCAGCCGGGAGACAAGATTTAGAGGCAGCGGGAGCTTCAGAGCTGGAGGGTGGAGCACAGGATGGGCTGGAAGAAGAGGAGGAAGAGGCAGGTCAGGAGTGAAGGGCAGGGTGGTTCCCCAGAACCAGGAGGGTGGAAGGGGGGCAGTGGTGGCGGTTCGCCCTGGGTGTCACCACTGAGGGGGGTGACAAAATGCCAGGCGGCACTCACCGTGGGGCCTGCAGCGCGCCCAAGCCATGCGTCTCTCCTGGGAGTGACGCAGTGGCTTGGGCGCCCGCAGGCTCCACGCTGCCCCCAAAAGGTCCGCCCGCCACCTCCCCCTCAGCTGTAGGGCAGCTGAGTGGGAGGAGGCAGGCAGACTCCTCGGAGGCCCCATGGAGCTTCCTGCCCCGGCTGGCCCCACCCGTGGGCGCAGGGCACACGTGCCGCCCCAGGCGCCCAATTGGCTTTCTCCGCCGCTGCCCAGAACCAGGAGGGGACTGAAGAGGGGTGAGCAGAGGACGCTTCCATGCAGGCGTAGTCTCAGGCTCCAAGTGCACAGCCCACCAGCGGAAGGCGCATTGTCGCACCGGCAACACAACACGACACGGAGACAGGACGAATGTACGGGAAGGCGACCTCGAAGCTCACGCGAGGGTCCCTTTTATTGACAATCTCACACCTTGGTAAATGATTAGCTCCACAGGTACAACTTAAAGATCCAAATAAGGAGACATCTGCCCCAGCTGTGGCACATAGCACCATGTAAGGAGTTGTTTTCCAAAATGTGACACCCCAAAACGTGACTATCCTGCATGCTTCAAGCACATGCTCTCCTCATGCACCCCTCCCCGTGCTCATCTTGTGACTTCCAGTACTTTTCCATCACCCTCCATTGTTCTTTTGTGTCCCTGACTCGCGTCTGCCATCCTAACGTTACAATGCCGTGGCGTGCCAGCACAGCATTTTCCCTTGGCAGGATTGACGTGGCGTGTCAGGGCGCCAATCCTGCTTATAATTCCTACAGCGCATACACTGGTGGAGGGAAAGTGGTTCCGTGTTTCTGCAACTGCTCCATAGAGCACAGACCTGGGAATAGCTGCCTAGACGCTAGATTGCTGAGCGTAGGTATGCAGAGCTGCAGAAGCAATTGCAATCTTTGACAATAGTTAACTATCTGCCATGTGCATTTCTTTGGCCAGGAAGCACACATGACATAGTGAGACAATGATATTGGTGCATGCCAACGATGCCCTGCACATGACAAGCCACCCACAAGCCATCTGAGTTACCTCTAGTTACTTTAGCTATGTTATCCGTTTTAAACTTATTTGGCATCAAACAGACCGCACATTTAAGGCACATTCCCCCATCCGCAAGAATCAAGTAGCAAAATATAGGAACAGTGATTCACCAGGGAGAGGCACTAGAAAAATCAGACTTGTCCTAAGCAAAATAAGAGACAACTGGAGAATATGTTGCAACAGATTATCTATCCTTGGTTTCCCCCATTTATTCACCTCTGTGAAAAGATAAACGGCCACCATATCTTAAAACATGCACAGTATTAAACTTCGGCCTGCCCTACTATTTTGCAAGGAGGTTATTCTCCTCAAAATTTACAGAATTCAATCTTCAAGTAAGCAGTCAGTCGCTGATCCCAGGGGAATGTGCCATTGTGCACTCACAGGATAACAAAGAAGCAAGATATTTTAGCTGGTATTTGCTTTAGCATAGAGACATTCCCTATCGTTTCAAACACTTGGCAGCCATCCCGGCAAAGCTCAGCTAGTTCTATTACAGCAGGAGTTTGCGACAAATAAGATTGCTCAGCACTGCGGATCTTTAAAGGGTAGAATCCTGCAGCTTTTGTTTTGCCCTTCCTAAAATCAGGTCCACACAACTTGCGACTCTCCAAGTCAAACACACTTCACTGGCCATATATAAAGTGCCACGGAGGGTGTTAAATAACAGCCTGCCCAACACTGCAAAGGATAGCAAGTGTGTGTGTGTGTGTGTGTGTGTGTGTGTGTGTGTGTGTGTCTTACATGGCTCAGGAGACCACAAGTTGTGTGGGTCTGCTCTCAAACTCAGCAGGTGCTGCTTCCTTTGAAATCCGGGAAATTTAAGGGATATCAACAATCCGGGATAGCAGCGGGAAATGGCATTGGAATAAGGGAGTTTCCCGCCAAAAAAGGGAGGGTTGACAGCTATGAGCTAAAGTGGTGCTTCAGGTTAAGAACTTTTTCAGGTTAAGAACGGACCTCAGGAACGAATTAAGTACGTAACCAGAGGTACCACTGTACCTGGCTTCCACAGTAGCATGAAATGGCAAAGGGTGCACTGTGAGGCCTAGAATTTAAGAGACATACTTTTCTGCATGTTTCATTTAGTGGAGACAAAAGAGAGAGAGGTTTGAGGAGACAAGGGACATCTACTCATAGGCAAACTGCAAGCTCAGCCATCCCACTAATACTTGCCAAAATGGATTAAACTAATAAAAATGTTCATGGATTTTATATCTAACACTGCCTGTGTAGCCTTAGGTTTTTTGCCATCCTTTCACACAGTGCAAACTGCAGCCTGTGCACCATAGGCCTGTAAACAAGGCAAAAAATGATAATTTTGCCTCTTAATGTCTCCCTGATTCAAGGATCCCTTTCTGCGGGCCAAAAGCTTGAATCCAAACACTCTGAACATCAGACAGCGCCTGACAGCAGTTGTTACCCAACTTCAAGACACTTCTGTTAGTGACTTCTCGGACTCTGACACAGAGCCAAGGTTGTCTGCCTAGAAATTTGCATTGTTCTTGAATCTGTTCAGCCCAGAATCTGAACTGGTACTCATTAAACCTCTGGCCAATTCTGGGTGGGGAAACATTTCCCTTGAAGCAACAAGTTTATAGCTTGGCGGTACTCCTGCACCCTGCTCAAGGGTTGCAGCTGTGGCTAAGTGTGTTTTTCTCCAGCTTTGCTCCATGTGACATCCAGGGCTATAAAGAGCCAGCCAAGGTCATACACGTCCTGCTAACCTCTCTAAATGTTGGGCTGATATAATGTGTTTTATGTGGAGTTGCCATGGAGACAAGTTCAGCTGCTGCAACCAGTGATGTTTGGGGAAGAACAAAAGTCCGCTATGCATTTCTATAGAAAGTTTTCAATAGATTAAAAATGCATTGCCACATAAAATTAATTCAGCAAAAATGTACCTGTGTTGCTAATACACATGGTAATCTAGTATAACAAATGCAACACGTAGGCAGCGCACAATAATATTTAGTAACAATATAATAACAAAATGTATATGTTCAAAACTCAGTCTTTTGGGTTCCTTTAAATAATTCCTGAAGATATCAACAAAAATAAGTTCACTGTGATGATGTTACCAGCAAACAAAGGTAAGTTCACTGTGATGATGTTACCAACAAAATTCCTGAAGATATCAACAAAGACAGGGTGCAGGCGTTTTTCACCTGTTTCGCCCAGGCAATCCTGTAGTTTAGGAAGCCATTATTCGCCTCCAATAAAATTAATTGGCAACGTAACAAATGGATACAACACTAGTTAAACCAGGCAGGTTCAAAGTTGTGATCAACTTTTTCGGATGACTATCCCTAAATCACAAAACACTATCTTTTCTCATTTATATAAAGATCTGAACATGATAGTGAAGTCAAACTTCCATCCATTTAGGATGCTGGGAAAAATTAACAGCAACCCAAGTGGCTAAAACTGGTCCAGAATGCAATAACCCAGTTTCTGAGTAGAATAGGGTTGAGCTGATTATATCAGGGGTCAGCAACCTTTTTCAGCCATGGACCGGTCCACCGTCCCTCAGACCATGTGGTGGGCCGGACTATATTTTTGGGGGGGAAATGAACAAATTCCTGTGCCCCACAAATAACCCAGAGATGCATTTTAAATAAAAGGACACATTCTACTCATGTAAAAACACACTGATTCCCGGACCGTCCGTGGGCCGGATTGAGAAGGCGATTGGGCCGGATCCGGCCCATGGGCCTTAGGTTGCTACCCCTGGATTATATGAAGCCCACCTTAAAACCTGCACTGGTTGCCAGATGCTTTGTAGGCCCATAAGTGCTGCTTTGGTCCTTTAAAGCTTTTTAAAAAAACAGCTTGGGTCTTGAATAGCAAGTCCTCTACGGTCATCTGTGGAGGTTGTATTTCAGGAATTCCCCACTGTTATGTATTCAGTGGTCTCTGCTAGCTTGAGTTTGAGTCTGGACTAAGGATTCTGAGCCCCTGTGTTCTGATTCGATACATGATATCCAATCACAGAACATTTCAGGATTTCGGCCTCTGCCATTGGCCCTTTGAGTGATGATTCGCAGCTTGGAAGTTTAGACAGCCAATCACGTTGGGAGTGGGAGTGGCCCAGGCCTTCAGAAATGTATATAAGCAGTTCCTTTGCCCCTGTTGTCCAGTTCTGTTAGTTCAATAAAGGTTCTTGCTGTTATGACTGTGTGTTGCCTCGTGGAACCCACTTACAATTCACCCACCATCTGAGGTACACCACATAAACAAGGTTGAGGGCCTTCTGGGTGCTGGTACCTGTCTTGCTGAGGGAGAACTCACTTTCAAGGGAGACACATCAGAACAGCACACACCTCTGTCCCACCAGTCTTCAGAAACCTAGTACAGATTTACCTCTTCAGGAAAGCATTTGCTGGACCAGGGAAGGTTCTGGCTGACCACCTGCTACTTAGCAAAATTGATGTTTTGTCGAGTAATTCTTGTTACTTTAATTAGAGATTGTAAAGCTGGGTCCTTTTTAATTAGACGGTTCAGCTGGGTTGCATTTGCTATTGCACGTTAAAACCCTTGCAGGATGCTTAGAGGGCTTCAGCTATAAAGCCAGGTAGGAATTAAATAATAAGTGCAGGCAGTGATGCCACAGAGTGTGAGGCAGGCATAGGCAACCTTCGGCCCTCCAGATGTTTTGGACTACAATTCCTATCATCCCTGACCACTGGTCCTGTTAGCTAGGGATCATGGGAGTTGTAGTCCCAAAACATCCCCAAACACCACTTTGCCTGGTGTGAGGTTTCGTTCAGGCCCTGTTAAGGAAAATAAAGGGCTTGGCTAGATCAACATCTGACTTCCCTGAAAGGTCCTACTTGAAATCTTCCCACACTCAGCATACAGTCTGATCCTGCTTCTATAAGCCAAAATTTGTTCCCCCTATACATTACCTGGAAACAGTTCCCTGTAGAGTGACTCCAGATGAGGCTCACTAGAACAAACTGGGTTTGTCTTGGCATCCCATAGCCTCATAGGACAACAGGAGGTCAAATATTTACTTGCTGTGTACCTGTCACATGAATTAGGTAAAGGTAAAGGGACCCCTGACCATTAGGTCCAGTCGTGTCCGACTCTGGGGTTGCGGCGCTCATCTCGCTTTATTGGCCGAGAGCTGGCGTACAGCTTCCGGGTCATGTGGCCAGCATGACTACGCCGCTTCTGGCGAACCATAGCAGCGCACGGAAACGCCGTTTACCTTCCCGCCAGAGCGGTTCCTATTTACCTACTTGCACTTTGACGTGCTTTCGAACTGCTAGGTGGGCAGGAGCTGGGACCAAGCAACGGGAGCTCACCCCGTCGCAGGGATTCGAACCGCCAACCTTCTGATCAGCAAGCCCTAGGCTCTGTGGTTTAACCCACAGCGCCACCTGGGTCCCTCTGTCACATGAATTAGCAGGCTTCAAATGAGCCATAGGGGGCTGGCCAAGGAGGTCACCTCGCTTCCTCTTCACCAATATGCCCCATTGCAAAATAGCCTCGACCGACACACCAAACTCCCACAGGTTAGAGTGGGAAAAGATTTCTACACAGTCGCACGCCTCTGTTTTAATTGTAGCCTGGCAACCTGACTTTATAATAAGGTAGGAACAAGACCTAACAATGTAAACACCTGAATGAAAAGCTATGCCCTTTCAACAACTTGACAGCTGAAGGGCCATGAAAACATCCCAACCACCACCACAACCCCCCACACGAAGCGAGCTCAGAACACATTCACCGCAAAGGTTGCTAACCTAGTACCGGCCCCGTTACGGAGCCAAGGGAACATGGATCCACCTGGCGCACACAGATCCATTCTCAGCAAGCCCTTTTAGGAACGCTAGAAGCTGCCTAGATGCCTACACTGACTGGCAGTGTCTCACCAGGGTTTCAGGTAGGTGTCTCTCGCAGCCCAACAAACGGAGGATGCGGAAGAGGAGTGGTACACCAAAACGTACTTAGTCTTCATTCCACATGCATCTCTCCCTCAGCAAAAGTGACTCCTGCTCAAAAACGGATCCCGTTTCTCTCCCTCAGCTTTTCGACGGCCGTTTTCCAGCACAATGGGCTGTCAACCAATTAAAGAATGTTCAGTTAATCTCTAATCGCTGCCTTTCAGTGATGTTAATTTTAATTTGCTTATCCTCACAGCCTAAATATAGGCACTTTGAGATATCGGAGGTAAGCATTAAGCTAGCTTGCATTTATTAATTTCCAAGTTGCCAATCATCAGAAGGGAAGTAATCGGAAATATTTTCATTTTCATTCTCTCTTACATTTTGTAGCAGCACGTGAGAACAGAAACAGACTCAGAAAACCACTTGTAGCCAGCATCACAGCCCCACCAATTAAAATAGGGTCCCGATTAATCAGCTGAATACTACACTAAGGCAGTTTGGGGGAGTTAACTCATTGAACTAAGTGGGGTTTACTTCTGAGTACACACATGTAGGATCAGGATGCAGATTTAACAATATTATACCAAAGGGAGAAGGAAAGAGGTTTAAGCCACTTGGGGATGGGGTGGGGTATTTGGATCTGCTGCACCCAAGGCCTCACCCATGCCACCCCTGAGCACCCCAGTTTCGGACCCACCACTCACAGCTCAGCTGGTAGAACAGGAGTCTCTTAGGCTGGATCTAGACACATCAAAAAAGCATTTCAGGAAAACACGTTCGAAACTTCATAAAGGGAAATCATGTTGGCAAAAGACGGGACTCCACAGCCCCATCTGGTGTCACAGTGTTAATAACGCAGGCGAAGCGCTTTTTCAGTGTAGCTGAGTCCTTAGTCTCAGAGTTATGGGTTCGAGCCCCACATTGGGCAAAAGATTAATGCAGAGCAGAGGGTTGGACTTGTTGCTGTTCAGTCGTTCAGTCGTGTCCGACTCTTCGTGACCACATGGACCAGAGCACGCCAGGCACGCCTATCCTTCACTGCCTCTCGCAGTTTGGCCAAACTCATGTTAGTAGCTTCGAGAACACTGTCCAACCATCTCATCCTCTGCCGTCCCCTTCTCCTTGTTCCCTCCATCTTTCCCAACATCAGGGTCTTTTCTAGGGAGTCTTCTCTTCTCATGAGGTGGCCAAAGTATTAGAGCCTCAGCTTCAGGATCTGTCCTTCCAGTGAGCACTCCGGGCTGATTTCTTTAAGAATGGATAGGTTTGATCTTCTTGCAGTCCATGGGTCTAGGGTTGGCCTAGATGATACAAATTCGTGATTCTATGATTCCGAGAAAGGAAAGAGAGCTCGCTCCAGACAACATCAGCTTCTGTATGAAGAGATGAGGATTCCCATTGTTCAGAAGCCTATATTGTACGCTACTCTGAAAAGGTAAGCTGTGGAGTTGGAAATGTCAGGGACACCGTTTGTTTTTCTGCCATGTTGCTTGGTCTCTATTCATTCCATTCTGTCTGTTCTCTTCTCCAGACTCGCCCACCTCCCCACAATTTTCTCATTTTCTTTCTGCTACACCTCCCAAAGTGCTGGAAGGCCTTTCCCTAGTGCAGGGGTGTAACGGGGGCTGGAGCCCCAGGTGCACAATTTTTAGGTGGTGCGAGCCAGGCTCCCCCTTGCTAGGATCTCCATCCCGCCCCGCCAAGCTGAATGACACAGTCCCAGCCCATCTCTAGGGTTTCCCAAACAAAAATATTGAATGAAAACAAAGCTATACTGATTGACCAAAAAGGTCTTCTGTGAGGCCAGTGGTATATTTTGCTCTAGGGACGCGGGTGGCGCCGTGGTCTAAAGCACTGAACCTCTTGGCTTGCCCATTAGGTCGGCAGTTCAAATCCCCGTGGCAGAGTGAGCTCCCGTTGCTCTGTCCTGGTTCCTGCCAACCTAGCACTTCGAAAGCACACCACTGCAAGTAGATAAATAGGTACCACTGCGGCAGGAAGGTGAATGGCGTTTCCGTGCGCTCTGGCTTCCATCACGGTGTCCCGTTGCGCCAGAAGTGGTTTAGTCCTGCTGGCCACATGACCCGGAAAGCTGTCTTTGGACAAACGCCGGCTCCCTCGGCCTGAAAGCAAGATGAGCGCCGCACCCCATAGTCGCCTTTGACTGGACTTAACCGTCCAGGGGTCCTTTACCTTTACCGTTTACCTATATTTTGCTCCCCTCCCCACACAGAACTTGCAATACAAATTGTGTCTGTGAGTAAAGCAGAAGTCTGGAGGGGTCTATTCTTGGTGTGAAAAGAGGACACTTGCAATTTTTTACTTTGGTTGGACTGCAACTCGCATCTCATGCTGTGTCTTAGACACACAGTTTGGTGAACAAAGTGGGGGCGGCAGTCCTGTTTAAAGCAAAGCCTGGGAAAGTTAATCTGCTTTGTGCTAGTATATCAACTCCTAGCTGTGCCAGATTGCTCCCCACAATGATAGAAACAAGCAGGTCTTTCCACCCCTGGTGGGGTCAGGATCTTTCACTATGCCTTGTATGCCAGACAGGTAGACCGGCACAGGTGATTTTGTATGCTGACATTAATGCTATGTGTTCCTGTGGATTCTTAAATGTGCTTTCTGGGGGTGGGGATCCTGCACAAGCAAGAATGTATTGTGGCACCTTAAAGAGTAACAAATTGTATAATGGCATAAGCATTGGTGAGAAGAAAAGGAAATGCATACAATTGTTGTTGTTTAGGCATTTATTCGTGTCCGCCTCTTCGTGACCCCATGGACCAGAGCATGCCAGGCTCTCCTGTCTTCCACTGCCTCCCGCAGTTTGGTCAGACTCATGTTGGTAGCTTCGAGAACACTGTCCAACCATCTCATCCTCTGTCGTCCCCTTCTCCTTGTGCCCTCCATCTTTCCCAACATCAGGGTCTTTTCCAGGGAGCCTTCTCTTCTCATGAGGTGGCCAAAGTATTGGAGCCTCAGCTTCAGGATCTGTCCTTCCAGTGAGCACTCTGGGCTGATTTCCTTCAGAATGGATCAGTTTGATCTTCTTGCAGTCCATGGGACTCTCAAGAATCCCCTCCAGCACCATAATTCAAAAGCATCAATTCTTCAGCGATCAGCTTTCTTTATGGTCCAGCTCTCACTTCCATACATCACTACTGGGAAAACCATAGCTTTAACTATACATACAATACTATGCATACAATACTGACTGGCTATTGCATCATTAATACTGGCTATTCACAAGAGCAGTTTGCTACAAGCATAGCAACAACCCCTTTAGCTAAGGTTTCTATCTTAATTTCCGACCTGACATATTTGCTTATTTGTTATACTTAGGGGTGGGTATTTTTTTTTAAAAGGCATGATCATAGCAACTGTGGTTCATGCTTAATGATGTCACTGGGGACTGCCTGCCCCCAAAGTCTCAGGTTTGGGCCTTGAAATCTCAGGATCTGGGATGCTCCTGACCTGGGAACTCTAGAACTGCTCCAGCATATTGTGGGAGGGGGCAGAGGCCGAAACCTGCAAACCAATTCTTCCTATTTTAAACAGGAAGTGTGCTCCCCAGTGCAGGACACAGAGGGGGTGGGGGAATACGAAGAATAAGGCTGCAACCCAGAGATGGCACACTGCTCTTTAGAAACCACATGGGGTGTGTGAATCTGTAGCACTGGGGTCGCCAACGTTTTCAGGCCAGTGGGCACGTTTTTGAATTTTGAGATAGTTCTGGGAGCACCGGTCAAAATTAGGGGACCTCATGATGTGTCTGGGCCTGGGGATGGGGCCAGAATGAAGAGATGGATCCATGGGGCAGGACCAAGCGGGTTAGCAGAGGCGTGTTCCACCCTTTGACATCCTACACCCCAAATCAGATACTTCCTGCTGTGGAGTTACCTCCATCACATCCTCCTGTCAGTGTGGAATAAACCGGGTGCTAGGTTGACACCAAGGACGCAGAGACACCATTGTCAGGGTGAAGGGACCTCGCAAGCCCCTCCGATTCGGAATAGGGTCTACTTGTTTGCCCAGTCCTGTGCATAGCTGTCAACTTTCAGATTTGAAAATAAGGTTTTTTTTCAAACTTTCGGATTTGAAAATAAGGGATGCCAAGAGGGCGGTGCAATGGCACCAAGTAGCCTCACCACCCTGCGCTCCAGAGGCTGCGCGCGAACGGGTGAGCGAAAGAGCGAGCGTGTAGACGGCAGGCAGGCTGGCTGGCTGGCTGGCTGGGCATGAGGGTCTGGCTGCACAAGGCATGCAAGCTCCGCCCCCAGTCGGTCTCAGACTCCTTATTGGCAGCCGAGCAACGCAGCTGAGGAGCCTCCCTGGCTGGCAGGGAGGGAGAGGAGCTGCTTCCTTTGAAATCCGGGAAATTTAAGGGATATCAACAATCCGGGATAGCAGCGGGAAACGGCATTGGAATAAGGGAGTTTCCCGCCAAAAAAAGGGAGGGTTGACAGCTATGGTCCTGTGGCTATGGTTGCTTGCCCCGCCAAGTGCAATGTCCACCCCATCCTTCAAACGGGTGGTACACAGGAAACGTGACTTGCTGGATCAATCCCTTCACTTGGACCTAGCCATGCATCTATTCCTCTTGCACACCTGCTGAGCCTATGTACTGCTCTGATTTTGCACGTTAAAAGCTTTGGCAGAAACCAAGCTGAGAGTTCGAGTTCTTCGTCCAGCAGTGAGGGCAGGGCAACATGTACCAAAGGCATTTACCATTTGAACCCTCCACATGCTTTCAGGAGGGACTGTGTCCCTAGGGTTTCTGTTTTGTTTTCTCCACTAAAATAATATATTCTCTTTTTATCCTTGCCAAGTTCTGCATTTGGGGACCATAAGCAATTGCCTTGTGCTTAATTTAAGTTCCCTTCAAGGCAGGGTCTTACTCACCAGCCATCAATATTGATGCGCACGGACATTTCCACTCGTGATTTATTTCTGTTTCCCAATAAGCATCAGAATTCAAGATTGCTTGGGAATAAGAGCTATAAAACTTCCATATGGTGCCTGTGGTTTCAGGAGACAAACATCCCCCTTATCTACTTAATCTTGTCTGCGGTAATAAAGGAGACAATGAATTATTAAAAGTAATGGATGGATAAGAGAGTTCAGATGACAACAGCGACAAGTTGCTGCTTCTGCTATTAGTAAAAAGGAAGGGAAATAACCCCGTGAGAAACCCCTGAAACGAGGTAAATGTGTATTCAAAAATTATATTAAATTAATCTCAAAAATTATTTAAAGTTAATTTCAAACAGAAAGTTTTATTCATTAATCACTATCCTTTGAGTTAGTCACATGTGCTTGAGCATTTCCGTTTGAAAGCAACTTAAAAAATATATAAAAAATATTTTTGAGAGGAATTCTATACAACTAGCTACATGTGTCTGAGCATTTCTGTTTGAAATTAACTTTAAATAATTTTTGAGATTAATTTGGACATAAATTTGACATCAGGAATCACAAGACAGAGAAACCAGTAGGAGAACACTTAAATCTCCCAGGACACTCTATACAAGATCTCAAAGTAGCTGTCTTATTGCAAAGGAATTTCAGAAAAAGACTGGAAAGAGAAGTTGCTGAATTGCAACTCATTACCAAGCTTAAAACCATGGAGAGACCTGGTCTGAACAAAGACATTGGATTCTTATCTCATTATACATGACAAAGCTATTTTTAACCTTCTCACCCCTTGCTTTTTCCTGTAAGACTAATTGCAGTCGTTAACAGTCGTCAACAGGATTACCACAGCTACCAGCCTACCACCCATTCCCACCACCCTTCTGAGTAATACCCCTCCCACCCTCTCACTATATATAAGGGTCTGGTGAGTTCTGTTTCAGTGTATCTGAAGAAGTGTGCATGCACACAAAAGCTCATACCAAGAACTACTTAGTTCAGTGATGGCTAACCTTGACACTCCAGATGTTTTGGTACTACAACTCCCATCATCCCTGACCACTGGTCCTGTTAGCTAGGGATGATGGGAGTTGTAGTTCCAAAACATCTGGAGTGTCAAGGTTAGCCACCACTGAGTCTTAGTTGGTCTCTAAAGTGCTACTGGAAGGAATTTTTTTATTTTTTATTTTGTTTTGGTAAAATAGTACACATTACATAGCTATAGGTGTAGCGGTGCCCTAAACAAGTTCTTAATCATTTCCCAGCCTGGCATTTCTCCACTACAAATTGTGGCTTGGTGCCTCCCCTCCACACCACAGGGTTTCAAACGCTTGTCTTCAGACAAAAGTCAGGTGGGGAGGTCTCTAAGTGCTCTTCCAACCCCCTGCTGTTTCTCTGCTCTGCATTCTGTCCTCCCCAAGTTGCCTTGCTTTTTAATCATAGGTGTCAGGACACTGCTGCACACATCAGTGGGGAGCATGAAGTTAAGCTCCTTGGAAAGTCGTTTTTTGAGGCGCTTACAGCGGAGTGCCTTGCAGATCAAGCCAGCTGCATTGCAAGTTGGGAGGGGTGGCTAATACCCCAGAGGACAGGATCACACTTCAAAATGACCTTAACAGATTAGAGAATTGAGCCAAAGCAAACAAGATGAATTTTAACAGGGAGAAATGTAAAGTACTACACTTGGGCAAAAAAAATGAAAGGCACAAATACAGGATAGGTAACACCTGGCTTGAGAGCAGTACATGTGAAAAGGATCTAGGAGTCTTGGTAGACCACAAACTTGACATGAGTCAACAGTGTGATGCAGCAGCTAAAAAAGCCAATGCAATTCTGGGCTGCATCAATAGGAGTATAGCATCTAGATCAAGGGAAGTAATAGTACCACTGTATTCCGCTCTGGTCAGACCTCACCTGGAATACTGTGTCCAGTTCTGGGCACCACAGTTCAAGAAGGATACTGACAAGCTGGAACGTGTCCAGAGGAGGGCAACCAAAATGGTCAAAGGCCTGGAAACGATGCCTTATGAGGAATGGCTTAGGGAGCTGGGTATGTTTAGCCTGGAGAAGAGAAGGTTAAGGGGTGATATGATAGCCATGTTCAAATATATAAAAGGATGTCATATAGAGGAGGGAGAAAAGTTGTTTTCTGCTGCTCCTGAGAAGAGGACACGGAGCAATGGATTTAAACTACAAGAAAGAAGATTCCACCTAAACATTAGGAAGAACTTCCTGACAGTAAGAGCTGTTCAACAGTGGAATTTGCTGCCAAGGAGTGTGGTGGAGTCTCCTTCTTTGGAGGTCTTTAAGCAGAGGCTTGACAGCCATCTGTCAAGAATGCTTTGATGGTGTTCCTGCTTGGCAGGGGGTTGGACTGGATGGCCCTTGTGGTCTCTTCCAACTCTATGATTCTATGATTCTAAGTTTGAAGCAGCTGAAACATTCGAAACAGCAGCTGAAAGAAGCACTTCGAAAGAACATTCGAAGCAGCAGCTGAAAGACCACTTCACACGGCATGCATATTTATGGTATGATAAGATCAAGGCTCACCAAGGTTTCAAAACACACATAATTAGGAAAGCTCTGTATAGAGTTTGGATGAAATATAAAGATTTGATGGAAAGAAAAACTCCCAGATGGTTGTCACCGCTAGAAGCAAAGGCCCACAAAAAGACCAACATGGAAGAAGATTGGCCAAAATACTCGGAGATTATAATTCAAGAAGGAGATCAAATCAGGTTGAAACCCTATGAACAATTGGGAGGAAAGATCCAAAATTGGCTACAGTACCATCAAATTAATGAACTTTTTAAGATGGACAAAAAAGTAGGCTTTCAATTGGAGAAGTCAAAGTTGGAAACGGAGCTATTAGAACCTAAAACAAAAAATTTGTCAAGAATGTATAATTTGTTGCTGGAGTGGCATACACAGGATGAACTGGTGAAATCTGCAATGATAGACTGGGCAAAGGACGTTGGACATAACATTATGATGGCAGACTGGGAAAGACTATGGAGGACAGGAATAAAATTCACTGCTTGTAATCTGTTAAGAGAAAACATCATGAAAATGATATATAGATGGTATTTGACCCCAGTAAAGTTGGCCAGAATCTATCATTTGCAGGATAACAAATGTTGGAAGTGTGAAACTACAGAAGGAACATTTTACCATATGTGGTGGACGTGTCCCAGGCTGAAAGTCTTCTGGGAAATGATCTATAATGAACTGAAGAAAGTGTTTAAAAACACCTTTGTAAAGAAACCAGAGGCCTTCCTGCTTGGAATTGTCCACCACGAGATACCAAGAGAAGACCACACTTTCTTTATGTATGCCACAACCGCAGCAAGAATATTGATTGCAAAATATTGGAAGACAAAGGATTTACCGACTCTAGAAGAATGGCAGATGAAACTGATGGAGTACATGGAGCTTGCTGAACTGACCGGGAGACTCCGCGACCAGAGGGAGGATGCGGTGGAAGAAGAATGGAGAAAATTTAAAGAATATCTTAGAAAACATTATAAAATATAGAAAGGATGCTGAAGATGAAATAGTATTACAGATTAGATTAAGATTAGATGAAAAGTTGTAGAAATAGAAATAGAATAGTATAAATGTTTTTTTGTGTGTGTGTGTTTTGCTTTTTTTAAAAGCTAAGAGTAATAGAAGATTTTAAGGGATATGATTAGGATTATATTGAAATAATAAATAAATAGATGAAATGAAATGTAAGGACAGAATATTAAAGGATTGGAGATAGAGAATCATAAGTTAATAGGATTAATGAAATTGCCAATAGAATTAAGATAAAGTTATTGGACACAGAGGGATAGATACGAGGAAGTCTTAAATAATAAAATGTTAAGGATTTAAGGAATAAGAATAGAAGAAATTTATGTATTTTATGTATTTTGTTGTGTTTGTTTTGTTGTATTGTTTTGTGGATGTTTGTTTATTATTAGATGTGGAAAATTAATAAATATTATTTTGAAGAAAAAAAAAATGAAAGACCACTTCACACACCCAGTTTGCTCTCTCAGGTAGCCAACTGGACAAAGATGACTTCCGAGAAGGTTGTTGCAAAAATGATGTTCCAGCACCAAGAGGATGCTGCTGCAAACAGCACCAACCCGTCTCCAGGAACAGGGAGACATGTATCAGAGATGTTCCTCCTAAATGCAGGACAAAGGCCACCTATTGTTTTAAAGGGCATAGCCACCAGGAAGATCGTTCAAAGGGAGGCTGAAATTTGGAGCTATCGCTTAATACGTAGGTGGGATCGCAAGTGCAGCATGCAGCCCAAAACCAGATTTGGGGTTGCTGTGTTATTAAATACCCCGCCTGGGGCAGTTTGTGAGACTGCCCCAAACCAGAGCAAAACCGTGTGCGCACATCCCCGGCTACAGAGAGTCCGGTGGCGCAGGTATATGTGATTGTTCCCAGCATGAAGAACAACACACACAAGCCATAATTAAAACTAAACTATTTATTGTAGGAATAGTGCAGAAAGAATCTCTGCTGCCAGCCCGTTTACAGAGCTGCCATAAAGCCGTCTGTCCGGCATCATTGCAAGCCAGAAGAGGAGAGCACAAAGGCTAGGATTACAATAGTGCAGTAAAACATAAACATTCCATGTAGGAAGAGATAAGGTAGCTTTCTCACGGTTTAGTGGGACAGGCAATAGTCAGACCGGCCTTACTGCAGCTGTTGCCGCTCGGCTTGGACAAAAATCACAACATGCATCAGCCCTGAGCTACTGAAGGTATGGGGCCCTTTATATGTCCAGCTGTCCTTTGTCAACAACAAATTGTCCCTGGTTTTTGTGTTGAATATATAAAGGTAAAGCTACTCCTGACAGTTAGGCCCAGTCGCGGAGGACTCTGGGGTTGCGGCGCTCATCTCGCATTATTGGCCGAGGGAGCCGGTGTACAGCTTCTGGGTCATGTGGCCAGCATGACTAAGCAGCTTCTGGCGAACCAGAGCAGTGCACGGAAACGCCATTTACCTTCCCGCTGGAGCGGTACCTATTTATCTACTTGCACTTTGACGTGCTTTCGAACTGCAAGGTGGGCAGGAGCAGGGACCGAGCAACGGGAGCTCACCCTGTCATGGGGATTCGAACCGCCGACCTTCTGATCGGCAAGCCCTAGGCTCAGTGGTTTGGACCACAGCGCCACCCGCGTCCCATCCCGACATCTTTGCATAGTATCTAAAGTCTATCATTTATTAATTTCTAACATTCACTAACTCTTAGCTGTTATGGGTGCCCTTGCACCCCTAAACTCTGTTGCCCCGGATCTGTAACAGTATTTAACGCTCAGGAGTTTTCTTCACCATCTATATGTGATGAGGGATACTAGCAGTTCCTAACAATTATATTGTGCCAAGTACAAAGTGACAGGCTGCATTGAAAATCACAGATTTCATTGGGGGAATTCTGTGACTGGCCTGCTGCAAGCAAGGCTGGGGTGTGAATTAATGCTTTAATTATCTAAGAATCTTCCCCAAAGGCCACATTCTCCATTTTAATTTGGACTGCGGTGGAATACACCAGCTCTCTCGCCCTCCTGATCTTGTCATCTGTAATGCTGGAAACATCCCTGAGGGAGTGAGAGCAGGACACCAACGAACGAAGCCCTTTTATAAATGCTAAATGCGAGAGAGAGAGAATGGGGAGGAAGGAGCGATTTCTGTTGTGACATGTCCACATAGTGGTGTCATTTGGTAATTTTAGCCTCTGGACTTGATGGTCTTATGCAGCTCTCACCTTCCACACCTTTGGACACCAAAGACCAGGATAACTTGGGCTGACGAAATTTAGGGCGAGAGGGTGCTAGTGGGTATTGTGAGATCGGGCAGATGGAAGAGCTTGGGGCATGGGCGTAGCCAGGATTTGGGGGGGGGGGTTAATATATCAAAATGACGCAAACCGTGAAGAATATTCAATCATATATATATGCATATGCAACCGGAGGAAATCTACTCCATACAACGTACAAACGTCTCAAAAGGTGCAAAGAGATTCAAAAGTGCAATGTCTGACAACCAATAAAAGATCCTTTGCCTGAAAGCTGCCTGAAGTTTTCTTCTGGTCATTTACTGGGAAGCCAGCCATCCGCGCAACACAGTCGCAAATGACTCTGGGGTTGCGGCGCTCATCTCGCATTATTGGCCGAGGGAGCCAGCGTACAGCTTCCAGGTCATGACAAAGCCGCTTCTGGCGAACCAGAGCAGCGCACGGAAACGCCAGTTTACCTTCCCGCCAGAGCGGTTCCTATTTATCTACTTGCACTTTGATGTGCTTTTGAACTGCTAGGTTGGCAGGAGCTGGGACCGAGCAACGGGAGCTCACTCCATTGCAGGGATTCGAACCACTGACCTTCTGATCGGCAAGCCTTAGGCTCTGTGGTTTAACCCACAGCACCACCTGCGTTATTCATATATACATGTATATATATGACAATATATGTGTGTGTGTGTGTGTGTGTGTGTATGTATATATATGTATCCCTACATTTAACATTGACTTCCCTTCCCCACCTTCCATGGTTCGTTTCAGTTTTCCTTTGCTGCAGCATATTCTTTTATATAGATATATAAATTTTATTGGATTTTACAATTTAATATTCAACCAAATTACACATTGTAACATTTGTCATATAAACAAAAATGGAAAAAAACCACCTCCCCATGACTTCCCTCAACTTCCCCTTCTGGTTCCTTAAATATTTATTACCTCTGCTTAATTTTTGTCTTATTTTTATAATCTTATACCTCAATACACTTAAATTCTTATCATTTTCATACCTAATTTTCTTTCATAATTACATCTTGCACTCAATTACATTCCATATTATTATTTCTTGACCTTTAAACTTATTTTCTTACTTGTAAGTGTTTAATCAAACCCTGCTAAGTGAGTCCATTTCTTTAAAGTATTTCTGTAAATACAACATAAAAGGTTCCCAGTCTTTTTTTAAATCTTCATTGTCATTGCTGCTGCATATTCGAATTGTTCCTTATTCTTTCTCTTCCCATACAACTTCTGTGTTTCACTGCTAAATCTGCCAAATGATCTTGATATAAGTGTTGCCTCACTGGGTGATGACATTTTTCTAACGAACCAACATGGCTTCCTACACTTTGTGTAGATCTAAGCCATTGCTAACCAATTAATTTAACACATGCAAAACACACACACACACACACACACACACACACACACACACATTCAGAGAATAGGCACTCCAGCCCCACTGCTTCCCACCAATTCGTTTCCAGATTTATCTCTCCCTAGCCCCTCACAGGGGACGCGGGTGGCGCTGTGGTGTAAACCACTGAGCCTAGGGCTTGCCGATCGGAAGGTTGGCGGTTCGAATCCCCGCGACGGGGTGAGCTCCAATTGCTCGGTCCCTGCTCCTGCCAACCTAGCAGTTCGAAAGCACGTCAAAGTGCAAGTAGATAATTAGGTACCACTCCAGCGGGAAGGTAAACGGCGTTTCCGTGCGCTGCTCTGGTTTTGCCAGAAGCGGCTTAGTCATGCTGGCCACATGACCCGGAAAAACTGTCTGTGGACAAACGCCGGCTCCCTCGGCCAGTAAAGTGAGATGAGCGCCGCAACCCCAGAGTCGTTCGCGACTGGACTTAACTGTCAGGGGTCGTTTGCCTTTACCTTTTTAGCCATCCTCACAGCTGACTGACAGCCTTGATGACTCTTGTTGCAGGCAGCCTCTCCAGGTTCAGAGGGAAGGGTCTTGCTTCACACAGTATGCATTGGGCTTTGGGGCTTTTTTCTGGCCTCCATTTCCCTGCAAGTTCAGCAGACAAGAGATCTCCTTCCAGGGGTGTAGGAAGTGTGGGAGGGTGGGGGGGCGGGTCGCCCCAGGTTCCATCATGGAGGGGGGGTGACAAATTATCAAGGAACAATTACTGCCCTTCTAGGGTGGTTCATAAAAAACTTTTTCTTTTTTGAAAATGCCTGCTCCAAAGGTCTTATCTTACTACGCTAGGAATTATATAGCTATATATGAAATTTCATGCATATCAGTTAATATCTTGACCCTCCTCCACGAAAATAGCTGTTTACTTGGCTGTTTTCCTATGTCGTGAAGGCTGAAATTTCAATTCCGTGGAGCACTTCCTGTTCCCAACCCTAACCCTGCGGAAAGCCATCTCATTAGACTTTAATTTGATTTTGACATGTTTTTAGGAGGTAATTTAATTATTGTTTGATTTTATATCAATGTTATGTATCTGATGTTAGCCACCCTGAGCCCGACTTCAGCCGGGGAGGGCGGGATATAAATAAAAGTTTGTTTTTATTTATTATTATTCCTTTGTAAGAAATTTGAAATAACGTAAAACCATTTTTGCAGACAAAAAAAAAAATCTACCACCTGACCTTCATATGCCTCTGTCTCCTTCCAGGTAGAGTCTTCTGTCACAAAGCTGTTGCAGGCTTCAGACAGAGCCCTCCCCAGCTAACTGTTTTCAACCATCACTTTACACTTTCCCTGCTCAGGGGTCTCTCCCAGTTGACCTCTCCTCCTCCGATTTCTTCTGTTCCCGTGGCAACCAGAACCTAGCCAGCAGCCTGCCTCTCATCCTGGATTAATTCGTAGCCAAGCCAATCCTTGCAAAAGGTTCACTACAGCCCTAAACATTCGTAATTAGAAGTCTGACGCCCTAGACGCAGTACTTGGGACCGCAAACTTGTCTCTTCCCTAAAATGCCCCACCTGCCCACACTGGTACACATGCACAAAATCCCATTGCAGGCAAAGAGATTCAGATGGGTTCTCAGCAATAACGATATAGTAATTATTACTATAAGAGATTTCACTTTCTTGGGTTCCACGATCACTTCAGATGGTGACAGCAGTCACGAAATTAGAAGACGCCTGCTTCTTGGGAGAAAAGCAATGACAAACCTAGACAGCATCTTAAAAAGCAAAGACATCACCTTGCTGACAAAGGTCCGTATAGTTAAAGCTATGGTTTTCCCAGTAGTAATGTACAGAAGTGAGAGCTGGACCATAAAGAAGGCTGATCGCCAAAGAATTGATGCTTTTGAATTATGGTGCTGGAGGAGACTCTTGAGAGTCCCATGGACTGCAAGAAGATCAAACCGATCCATTCTTAAGGAAATCAGCCCGGAGTGCTCACTGGAAGGACAGATCCTGAAGCTGAGGCTCCAAGACTTTGGCCATCTCATGAGAAGAGAAGACTCCCTAGAAAAGACCCTGATGTTGGGAAAGGTTGAGGGCACAAGGAGAAGGGGACAACAGAGGATGAGATGGTTGGAGAGTGTACTCGAAGCTACTAACATGAGTTTGGCCAAACTGCGAGAGGCAGTGAAGGATAGGCGTGCCTGGCGTGCTCTGGTCCATGGGGTCACGAAGAGTCAGACACGACTGAACAACTGAACAACAACAACAACAACAAATTATTACGATAATCTTTGCCCTGCTCTTAGAGCACCCAGAGCAGCTTATATTAAAAGGAGTGCAATGCATTTAAAATCAAAACTCATAGTTTCAAAACAATACAAATGAATCTGAAGGCAACAATCAAATTAAAGACCAGTTTAAAACAACAGCAGAAATTGCCCATCAAAAGCTTGTCAAAAATAAACATGTTTTCGGTTTCGGTCTAAAAAAGACCAGGAACCCAGCAAACGTCCGCCGGGAAGGTATTCTAGAGTCACCAGTAAGAAGGCCCCGCATCTTTCTCAATTGCCCTAGCAGTCTGAAAAAATTACACTGTGAGCAGGCTCTCTGAGGCATATCTTGAAGTTGGTCTGTGTCGAAGTAGACAACCTTTCAGGTGTCCATATCCAAGGCGGGTCTTTAGAGTTGAAAACCAGCACTTTAAAATTGAGCCTAGAAATGAATAGCAGCCAATGGAGATGAAATAAAATTGGAGCTTTATGCTCCAATTGGTCAGGCACCAAACAAAAATCTAGCCACCACATCTCTGAACAAATTATTTCTTTTTTTTTTAGCAATTTGCAATGGCTGTGGCCCATAGCAAACACTGTAGCAGCCCAATCTGGAAGTAACTTAAGCACTCAGGGCTGTCTTAAGCATATGCAGCACTGGGGTGCAAAAATCTTCCCAGCGACCCCCCCTCCAGGTTGCCCACAGTTGTCGACCTTTTTTTAGGGGGGGCGCTATGGGTCGGCCAAGAGCGCAGGCAGGGCAGAACAGGGCACAGAGGAGCGCGAGGAGGCGGCGCTAGGCCTGGCGCCTCGTTGGGTGGGCAGCGCGCTCTGGGTGGGCCTCTCCACGGCCCTATGCCAATCCCAGGCGAGTAGGAGGGCGGAGCCGGCCGGCCGCCTCGCTCATCCCTGAACTCGCAGCACAGAGCCGCCTGCAGCAGAAGAGCCCATTGCGGCGCTCCGATAGGCAGGCTCTTCCCTGGACTCCAACTCTCAGGCCCCAGACTCTCAGCCTGGCGCCCCTGAGAGCCCAGCGCCGGGGTACCCTGCACCCCTAACGCCTATGGTTAAGACGGCTCTGTAAGCACTGATAGTTTACACCAGGCCCATCTTCTCTGAGAGAGGTCACAACTTATGAATCAGCTGGGCGGCCAAGGGAAAAGCCGGACCCAGGCGTATCCCCAAGAAGTTTACACAGCTGAGCCTTCAGAGGGAAGAAGAAGAAGAAGAAGAAGAAGAAGAAGAAGAGGAGGAGGAGGAGGAGGAGGAGGAGGAGGAGGAGTTTGGATTTGATATCCCGCATTATCACTACCCTAGGGAGTCTCAAAGCGGCTAACATTCTCCTTTCCCTTCCTCCTTCACAACAAACACTCTGTGAGGTGAGTGGGGCTGAGAGACTTCAAAGAAGTGTGACTAGCCCAAGGTCACCCAGCAGCTGCATGTGGAGGAGTGGAGACGCGAACCCGGTTCACCAGATTACGAGTCCACCGTTCTTAACCACTACACCACACTGGAGTGCAACCGAATTCAAAACAGGCTGCCAGAACACCAGGAC
The DNA here is from genome assembly GCA_034641385.1 of Darevskia mixta. Lineage (NCBI taxonomy): Eukaryota > Metazoa > Chordata > Lepidosauria > Squamata > Lacertidae > Darevskia > Darevskia mixta. The sequence goes on from JAWWNH010000194.1 coordinate 452,512, forward strand.
CCCCTCATCAACAGTGCCTCCGTTTTGCCTGGCTTAAGTTCCAGCTTGTTCACCCTCTTCCACTCCACGTTACCGACACTGATTTATCACTTCCATTACCTCCCTGGAATCAAATGATGAAAATGAGACACAGAACTGTACACGTCATGGGCTGGGACCTCCTAGCAGGGTGCTGACTCTTTTCTTGAGACCCACCCAATGAGTCCCTGCACAGTCATCCTCCACCCACATGGGTGAGTTGTTTAAAACAATATTCCAGCCGCGTCATGTCACTGCAGCTCTTGGGCAAGGGCTGGGGACTCGAATGCAGCTGGGGAAACATTTCGAGGGTCCCACAGGTGGGTCGGCTAATGAAGTTTGATACATCATCCTCTTCCTCTTAGCCAGATTTGGTTAAAAGGCTGAGGGCAAAGGACGTCTCAGCATTGGCAGGAAGGCATACATGCATGCGACTGCCTAGCAGTGAGCCCAGAGAATGGGAACAGGGGCCGGAATTCTTAATGTATTTTCATCTCTGAAGCAGCCAGGCCAGTCTGGGTTTAAGATCAAAATTAGACCTGGCACTTGCACTGAGAACTCACTTTTGGAAAATGCAAATAGCTGCTGCTGGGGGTGGAGTGGAATTTGCTGATAATTAGCCAGATTGCAGCTGGCAGGGGGCAGGAGTTTAACCCTTCCCCTTTCCTGCTGTGTTAACTGGTTAGAATTGCTTCTTCAAGTATGTTTTTAGAATTGGGAGGAGAGCTTCCACTGATGTCAGTGAGACCTTTCCTTCCAGTAGATAGAGCAGCTTTGGTGGAGTTATTTTAGTCAGTTACACAGCAGGAGAAGGAAGGGGTTAAACCCACCCTGCCTGCCTGCCTGAAATGCAAGGAAGGAAACATTAAACTGTCAGATGTAGCTTGGTCCTTAGCCAGCACCTGGATGGGAACCCTCCGCTCCTTGAGGAAAGGGTGAGATATAAATGCAACAAAAATTAACAGCTCCCTCCATGCTGAGATTGTCAATGGAAGGAAATTTAGCCAGGACAACTGTGAGCAGGGAATTGAAAGAGGGAAATGTCTTAGGAAACAACAAGGTAGGATGCCTGCTTTTGCCAGTTCCACAGCGGCTAGGCTTCCTGCTTCGATATCTTGTCTGCATTGCTTCTTTGTCCCAGTATCCTTTGGTGGCGGCACCTGCAGCACTGGGCACAAACTGAAGAAGTCCTCAAAGGGCTTCCTTAACCATCCTCTTAGACCTTTCTGCCTCTTGCAGCAAAACCAACTGAGAGCACTGTGGCACCTTAAAAGGCATTTTATTGTGGCATAATACCTTTTGTTAGTCTGTGGCGCTGTGGGTTAAACCACTGTGCCGCTAGGGCTTGCCAATCGGATGGTCGGCGGTTCGAATCCCCGCGACGGGGTGAGCTCCCATTGCTCAGTCCCTGCTCCTGCCAACCTAGCAGTTCAAAAGCACACCAGTGCAAGTAGATTACCTTCTGGCAGGAAGGTAAACGGCGTTTCCGTGCGCTGCTCTGGTTTCGCCAGAAGCGGCTTAGTCATGCTGGCCACATGACCCGGAAAAACTGTCATGCGGAAGTGGACAAACGGCGGCTTCCTCAGCCTGTAAAGCGAGATGAGCACTGCAACCCCCGAGTCGTTCACAACTGGACTTAATTGTCAGGGGTCCCTTTTCCTTTACCTTTAAGGTGCCACAAGACTTCTGTTGTTCTTTGCCCTTAAGATTGTCCCCTGTTGCGGTCAAGTGAGTGTCCTTTAGCAAAGATACCTCTCTTTCTCTTCTCCCCATGCCCCCTTTTCTTTTGTTTAATGCTGAAAAAGAGTTCTGTGAGAGCAAACCCACTACTAAGGAGCTTTCAGTTAGCCCTGATTAATGCTAGTGCTGCTGTTTGAGTGTATCCATAGTATAGCTCAGTTGGTAGAGCATGAGACTGTTAAAACTCAGGGTTGTGGGTTTGAGCCCTTCGTTGGGCAAAAGATTCCTGCAGGGCAGGGGGTTGGACTAGACGACTCTTGGGGTCTCTTCCAACTTTACAATTCTGTGATTCATATAATGGGATGCAAACAAAATTCACATTGTTATTATATGCTATATCTCACTTTTCCTCCCAAAAGCTGTTACCAAGGTTTCTCCAAGGAGGATATTGATTGAGCTGGAACATGTGCAGAGGAAAAATAGGACATTCTGGGATCAGTTCAGAAACTGGGATAGCTTCTGTAAATCCGGGACAGTCCCTGGAAAATAGGAACACTTGGAGGGTTCCAATGAGTGAGCTTAGCTATTGCTACAATCCCCCAAATCGAAGAAAACTTTTGAGGGGCGCCTGAAACATATGCCTATGAGCCACCCAGCTAAACTTTCTAGGTCCGTAAGAATCCTAAGACCAATGCCCCACATCCAGGCCTTGATCACTGAGGGGAGTATTAGTTTTGGGATTCCTATAGCAGAAGACTTTCTGTGGGTTCCACTGGACTCCAGAGACACACACAAAAGCTCCACAATACTGCAAAAGAGTTGTCTGCATGCTGATTAGAAGGCAGTTGTGTCCAGGGCTTCAAAACCCATGAGGACAGGGGATGATCAAGGGTATGGAAACTAAGCTTAATGAGGAACAGTTGAAGGAGCTGGGTGTGTTTAGCCTGGATGAGAGGAGACTGAGAGGAAATATGATAGTCATCCTCAGATATCTTCGGGGCTGTCACGTGGAAGAGGGAGCAAGCTTGTTTTGTGTTGCTCCAGAGGGTAGGACCCAAACCAACGGGTTCAAATTTCGACTAAACATCAGGAAGAACTTTGTTCGACAGTTGAACAAAGTTCCCCTTGGAAGGTGGCGGACTATATCCAATGTTTCAACTTTGCTGTTAAACCTTGCCTGCCCCCTGCCCCCAAGCCTGAAATGGCAACCCTGACTCAAAAACATTTGCTCAGCCTGCAACTCAAATTTCCTTTCTAGATCAGTCATCAGACCCCTGACTTGGGCAATTCTGCATGTTTTTAAAAGACCCCGAGAAAACACCCAACCACTTGGAATCTGGTGATCACATCAATCCCAGTGACTTGTGAGCAAGCCTGTATTGGGTACTGCTGTGTTCCCATTGGTAAGCAGAATTTGAACCCCTAGAGGGTGAGATCAGACAAGTTCAGACTCAAAATAAAATGACATTTCATACACACACACACACACACACACACACACACACACAGGATGAGGAGGAGGGAGAAGAAAAATAACTGCCTTCCTAGAGAACACACTTCAGTACTGCCATAGAAAGTTTCCTATCCCGTAAACCCAGAAATAAGTCAGATCATCATAATGATGCTTTGTTTCTTCGTGACTTTACAAACAGACAGGGATAATAACAGTGGCATTTGAGTCTTTGCTGCATCATCTTTACAAGCTATATCACATATGCAAGCTTTCCAGCCCCCACTTCCCTTTCACCCAAGTCACATTTCAGCATGTACGCAAGGTTTCAGAGCAGAAACTCTTTCTTTCTTCCCACGGCCTGTAATGATTGTTATTGCATAATGACAGCAAACAAAGAAATGTGGCTGCGTCTTCTCCCGAAAAGGCTGGAGGGCAGCACCACGAAGAACTTGCAGCACAAACACAGCCCCCTCAGAGATGCTCAAAGGGAGCAAGCCTAGGTTTTTAACTCAACAAGTACGTGTATGGCAGGTGAAAAGTGAACTTCGGCTTATCCATACAGCAGAATCAGAAGTTATCTACGCTTTCTGTAGGCTGTACCACTTCAGTCATCAGAGGGGAGTCAGCATGTTTGAATAACAATGCTAATAATGCTAATAATAATAATGGGACACGGGTAGCACTGTGGGTTAAACCACAGAGCCTAGGGCTTGCCGGTCAGAAGGCCGGCGGTTTGAATCCCCACGACGGGGTGAGCTCCCGTTACTCGGTCCCTGCTCCTGCCCACCTAGCAGTTCGAAAGCACACCAGTGCAAGTAGATAAATAGGTACCACTCCGGCAGGAAGGTAAACGGCGTTTCCGTGCGCTGCTCTGGTTCGCCAGAAGCGGCTTAGTCATGCTGGCCACATGACCCGGAAGCTGTACGCCGGCTCTTGGCCAATAAAGCAAGATGAACGCCGCAACCCCAGAGTCGTTCGCGACTGGACCTAATGGTCAGGGGTCCCTTTACCTTTACTACTACTACTAATAATAATAAATACTTTCATTATTTATTCCCCAGCCACTCTGGGTGGCTTCCAACATATATAAAACATAGTAAAATGTCAAACATTAAAAATTTCCCAGGACAGAGCTGCCTTCAGATGTCTTTTAAACATTATGTACTTATTTATCTCCTTGACATCTGAAGGGAGGGCACCACTACCAAGAAGGGCTTCTGCCTGGTTCTCAGGAACTTCGCTTCCTGCAGTGAGGGAGCCAGCAGAAGACCCTCGGGCAAGGGTCAAAAGGGCTCCTTGCATGTAGAAAGTAAGCATGTCGGGGAGATAGGTTCAGAATAGAGTTCTTGTTGGGAGGCTAGTTTCCTATTAGCATGTCCTATTCGGGTGGCGCTGTGGTCTAAACCACTGAGCCTTGGGCTTGCCGATTGGAAGGTTGGCGGTTCGAATCCCCGCGACGGGGTGAGCTCCTGTTACTCGGTCCCAGCTCCTGCCAACCTAGCAGTTCGAAAGCACGTCAAAGTGCAAGTAGATAAATAGGTACCACTGCAACGGGAAGGTAAAGGGCATTTCCATGCGGTGCTCTGGTTTCGCCAGAAGCGGCTTAGTCATGCTGGCCACATGACCCGGAAAAATTGTTGCGGACAAACGCTGACTCCCTCGGCCAGTAAAGCGAGATGAGCGCCGCAACCCCAGAGTCGTTCGCGACTGGACTTAACTGTCAGGGGTCCTTTACCTTTTTATTAGGTTGTGGCTCAAGGGAGCACTCAGCAAAGTGCTCTCTGCTGAGTCCCTTCCTTATGGGGTGAACTCTTGGCGGCAGGTGCCATTTTAAACTTCCCAGAATGCTCCAGAGCAGTGCTATTTTTGGAGCACTGTGGGAAATTTAAAATTTAGAAACATGAAGGTAATATAAGAAATACAGTGCAGCAAAGAAAAGCACAGAAACAGAGCAACACAAGGTTTTGTGTTTGGTTTTGCTTTTATTGTTATTGTTTCAATGGTTGTTACGATATACTATAATAATAATAATAATAATAATAATAATAATAATAATAATAATAATAATAATAATTTATTATTTGTACCCCGCCCATCTGGCCGGCTCTCCCCAGCCACTCTGGGCAGCTTCCAACAAATATTAAAATATCACAGATTAAAAACTTCCCTAAACAGGGCTGCCTTCAGGTATTTTCTAAAGGTCATGTAGTTGTTGTTCTCCTTGACCTCTGCTGGGAGGGCGTTTCACAGGGCGGGTGCCACTACCGAGAAGGCCCTCTGCCTGGTTCCCTGTAGCTTTGCTTCTCGCAGTGAGGGAACTGCCAGAAGGCCCTCGGCGCTGGATCTCAGTGTATTCTATGATATATTCTATCAATGTTTAATTGTTATTTAAATTGTTCTCCTCCCCGAACCATCTGCAGTAATGCAGGGAGGGCTTGGTGCATGAATCGGGGACTGCAGGGAGGGAGTCCTTTTGAAGAAGAAGAAGAAGAAGAAGAAGAAGAAGAAGAAGAAGAAGAAGAAGAAGAGGAGGAGTTTGGATTTGATATGCCGCTTTATCACTACCCGAAGGAGTCTCAAAGCGGCTCACATTCTCCTTTCCCTTCCTCCCCCACAACAAACACTCTGTGAGGTGAGTGGGGCTGAGAGACTTCAGAGAAGTGTGACTAGCCCAAGGTCACCCAGCAGCTGCATGTGGAGGAGCGGAGATGCGAACCCAGTTCACCAGATTACGAGTCTACCGCTCTTAACCACTACACCACACTGGCTCTCAGAAATCCTTGCACTGAAGGGGTGTGGCGGTTTATTGCTGCCCTAAACATTCACAAGCACATGCTCCAGCGTCTTCCTTCACATACTGACGCCTGCTCAGCATCAGAGCCGCTTCTCACTTTTCTGGGCGCATTAACAAAGCATGGCAAAAGCAGCCTCCCAAAATATAAACGTATCCACCATCACAGGCGTTGAGCTCTTTGAGGAAGGTATGTCAACCCTGTCTCCAGTCTATTTCAGAATTCCTTTCTAACCTCGGAAAAGGAAAAGAAAGCTTTTCTTGACTGAAGTGACAGCTATATAGATGACTGTCAAGGCCAGGTTAACTCTGAAGTGATGTCACCAGTCCTCACACACACAGCCAGAGCAAGTGGGAACATGTTCAGGCCCCTGGGAGAGAGAGGAGGCCTTCAGTCACTCTTTTTTAAGGACCAGGAATCAATTTGCACTCATTAAAAGGAATAAAGCTAAAAAGTCTCTTCTGTTTACCCACTTAGTAATCCCCTGGGCAAGCAAGGAAATGCCATTTAATCACCTCAGTTCAAGGGACTGTTGAGTATTAGAAGCACATCCCTTCGTTGGCAGGGCATCGGCTTTCGCTTTGACTCTGTCATTCCTTCTCCCCTCTCCTTGCCACCTGCCTGGAATTAGGCCGAGTCGATGGTCTCAGGCTAGCTAGCTGCTCAAGGCAGTGTTTACATATTATTATGAGCACTGTCCCTGAGTATGCTTTCTATGCCACAATATGGGGTATGTTTTTTCTATTTTTCTATTCTATTGTCGTCATATTCATTATGTTATTTAGTCCTTTGTTAGTATATACTGTATTTTCTGGCGTATAAGACTACTTTTTAATCCAGGAAAATCTTCTCAAAAGTCGGGGGTCGTCTTATACGCCGGGTGTCGTCTTATAGGGCGGGTGCTGAAAGGCCGCGGGCTCAGAGGAGACACCGCCATTGTCCCTGTCCCGGCCCCGCCTCCTCCTCAGCCCCTCTCGCACCCCCTCGCAGGGAGCCAGTGAGCAAGAGACGGGTGGGGGGTGCACAAACAGACGCCTCTCGCCCAGTCCTGGCCCACCTACTCCTGGCACGCATGCCCCACCCCCGAGACACAGGCAGGCAGGCAGGCAGGCAGGCGAGAGATGCTCTCCCCTCCCCGCACGGCCGCTCTCGCCTTCGCCGCCTCAGCCGCTAGACGAGATGGGCGCTCATGGTGAAAAAGGCTTCCTCCAGTGTGTGTTGGTGTGCGTTGGAAGAGGGGTAGTCTTATACGGCGAGTATATCCCAAACTCTATATTTTAACTGGAAAAGTTGGGGGTCGTCTTATACGCCCAGTCGTCTTATACGCCGGAATATACGGTATATTGGTATGTCGTGTTTATTGTTTTGCAGCCTTAAATTTATCATATACCATCTGCTGAAGAAGTAACATCGAAACAGTGAACTTTATCCGGATACGCTGTCCGTTGGAAGATTATATTCACTAGTTTCCTCACCACTTCGGCTTGCTGGAATACTACACTTATTGTGCTACATTAATAGAGACTGTTTATACGCATTATGTTTTGTCATATTGTCAGGATGAAATTCCCTTGATATGTTTATATTGATCAATGATATCACTAAAGCTCTTTAGAGTTCATATTATGATTGCATTGGTCTCGTGTTGCTGTGTTTTTTTTATTCTAGCTAGCTGCTCCTAGCTGTTCCTGGAATACTGTGTCCAGTTCTGGGCACCACAGTTCAAGAAGGATACTGACAAGCTGGAACGTGTCCAGAGGAGGGCAACCAAAATGGTCAAAGGCCTGGAAACGAGGCCTTATGAGGAACGGCTTAGGGAGCTGGGTATGTTTAGCCTGGAGAAGAGAAGGTTAAGGGGTGATATGATAGCCATGTTCAAATATATAAAAGGATGTCATATACAGGAGGGAGAAAGGTTGTTTTCTGCTGCTCCAGAGAAGCGGACACGGAGCAATGGATTCAAACTACAAGAAAGAAGATTCCACCAAAACATTAGGAAGAACTTCCTGACAGTAAGAGCTGTTCGACAGTGGAATTTGCTGCCAAGGAGTGTGGTGGAGTCTCCTTCTTTGGAGGTCTTTAAGCAGAGGCTTGACAGCCACCTGTCAGGAATGCTTTGATGGTGTTTCCTGCTTGGCAGGGGGTTGGACTGGATGGCCCTTGTGGTCTCTTCCAACTCTATGATTCTATGATTTTATGATTCTACATTACAGTCATACCTCAGGTTGCGCTCGCTGCGGGTTGCGCGTTTTCAGGATGTGAATGCGCCGAACCCGGAAGTACCGGAACAGGTTACTTCCGGGTTTCAGTGCTCGCGCATGCGCAGAAGCGTTAAAACGTGGTTTGCCCATGCGCAGAAGCACCTAATTGCGTCATGCACATGCGCAGAGGCAGCGGCGCGGGTTGCGAACGCGCCTCCCACACGGATCGCGTTCGCAACCCAAGCGTCCACTGTACACATAAAGGCACATAATGGTAACCCAACGCCCCCTTTCAAACTGAAAAGATGCCATTTGGGGAGAGGAGGAATTGGACTGGAGAAGAGGCAGGGGGGAAGTTCCTGACCCTTTCCCCTGCTCACCATTTTCGTGTCCCAAACAACCTCCCAGGTCCTCCCCCCCCCCCAAATAAAAGGTTCCAAACACACATGAAGGGAATGGTGGATGGCAAAGAATTAAGGACCCCATGTCCCCCAATTCTTCCCCACTTTCAATTCCTCCCAAATGGAGTTGTTCAAGTTTAAAAGGGGCACTGGGCTATATGGCAATTGGCCCTCAAACTCTGTGGTTCTCTGTTCAGTCCACCAGCACCCCTTTCAGGGAACTGTTGCCAGTGTGGTGTAGTGGTTAAGAGCAGTAGACTCGTAATCTGGGGAACCAGGTTCGCGTCTCCGCTCCTCCACATGCAGCTGCTGGGTGACCTTGGGCTAGTCACACTTCTCTGAAGTCTCTCAGCCCCACTCACCTCACAGAGTGTTTGTTGTGGGGGAGGAAGGGAAAGGAGAATGTGAGCCGCTTTGAGACTCCTTCGGGTAGTGATAAAGCGGGATATCAAATCCAAACTCTTCTTCTTCCTCTTCTTCTTCCTAGGAGCCTTCTAGTCCTGAAGTTTGGGGAGGTGGCTTTCCATTCCATCTGAACGTATGAAAAGCGTATTGTCCTCAGATTGTGGGTCTGCCTATTTTTTTATTTTTAAAAAATAAAATATGCACCACAACAGCCTATGCCCTTGAAGCAGCTATCCAATCCCAATTTTGTCTAACCTGATGGATAGCATCTCTCCATTGTCTCAGCTCAGTATTGCAAGATCCTTTCAATGAGAAACGCAGGGGACTGGACTTGGTGGTTTTTGTATATGGCTTTCTCCATTTGTATATAGACATGCTCCTAGCTCCCTCCTTTTAAACATATTAGCTTTATTAAACTGTTATAAATAGTTTAATCAAGCTATCTTATGAGTCATCTTGACATTACGGACAAAAATCAAATAACACACATCAGCCACTTAGAGAACATCAAATAAAGCATATTGGTTCTATTCAGTTCTATATCAGCTGCCTATTATTTCAGTACCGAAGAGAAGACAAAGAGCAAAAGAGGGTTTAGGGGGTGGGAAACAGCCAAGCAGAGCTATCCTTGCAGTGAGAAGCAAGCCAAAAAGGGCTGTTCGATTTCCACATAATTGCTTTCCCTCTGAATAACCTCCTCCCCCCCCCCCCCGCCCCCATTGGCAGCTAGAAGACTGACAACTCCAGGAGCCAAGTTTTATAACTCAGGAGAGTCCTAGATTTCCAAGCCGTTAAAATAATTTGCTTAGCAATTAAGGCAGACCTGATAAGCTTCCAGATTAATACCAAATGGCTGGGAAACATCATAATATAAGATGCAGTGGCATGAACGTACATGCAGCGCAGAACACATAATTTATCCATCTAATCATGCCTTCTCACAATGAGTAAATTATTTTACAAGTCGACAGCATATGTAACAAATCTGCCTCTGGGGCACCGGAGTGCGAAACAGGAAGCAGGTTCAGTTACTGGAGTCCTAACCAGTAGAAATGGCTTAAATAATAATAATAATAATAATAATTAATTATTATTATTATTATTATTATTATTTATTTGTACCCCGCCCATCTGGCTGGGTCTCCCCAGCCACTCTGGGCGGCTTCCAGCAAATATTAAAAAACAATACATTAACATATTACAGATTAAAAACTTCCCTAAACAGGGCTGCCTTCAGGTATTTCCTAAATGTTATGTAGTTGTTGCTCTCTTTGACCTCTGCTGGGAGGGCGTTCCACAGGGCGGGCGCCACTACCGAGAAGGCCCTCTGCCTGGTTCCCTGTAGCTTGGCTTCTCGCAGTGAGGGAACCGGCAGAAGGCCCTTGGCACTGGATCTCAGTGTCCGGGCTGAACGATGGGGGTGGAGACGCTCCTTCAGGTATACAGGACCGAGGCCATTTAGGGCTTTAAAGGTCAGCACCAACACTTTGAATTGTGCTCGGAAACATACTGGGAGCCAATGTAGTTCTCTCAGGACCGGTGTTATGTGGTCCCGGCAGCCACTCCCAGTTACCAGTCTAGCTGCCGCATTCTGGATTAATTGCAGTTTCCGGGTCACCTTCAAAGGTAGCCCCACGTAGAGCGCATTGCAGTAGTCCAAGCGGGAGATAACTAGAGCATGCACCACTCTGACGAGACAGTCCGCGGGCAGGTAGGGTCTCAGCCTGCGTACCAGATGGAGCTGGTAGACAGCTGGTAGACAAATAACCTTTGCTGTATGAAGCATAACCAATGATCTCTAACCTAAAGAAGATGTCCCACAGGTGTCCACAAAACCCTTCACTCCACACATGTTGCAAAGAATGCGGAAGAAGAATGCCAAAGATGGAGTGGATCCAAAGGAATGAAATACTTCCCTAGCAGAACAAAGCAGAAGAAAGCGAGTTCTCCTTCATGGAGAGCACGTGTTGCGGTGGGGGCCAGCAAGACACCCCTCTGTTGCTGGGCAGGATCGTTTAGATGGCCAAGGGCTATGATTGGGCTCTGTGGGTTGTTGGGGAGAATTGTATGCAGCAAGTTTTGATGGACAGCCCAGAGGCTATATATATGTTTCTGGCACGCAGCGTGAGCCCAGCCGTGCATGATGCATTGGCTGTGAGGGGCAGGCAGAGGGCAGGACCGCCCTGGGTGGGAAGAAAGGAGGAGCAGAGCGGAGCCCAAGGGGTCTTAATTTTCTTAAGGAAATGCTTTGCATGCCCACATCTAATCTTGCCCCTTTCTAAAATGTATTTATTGGTGTGTGTGTGTGCTTGGACACAGCTTTAAAGTCCAGACTGTGCCTGGATAGGTGGAAGAAAGGTAGAATCCTAGAGTTGGAAGAGACCACAAGGGCCATCCAGTCCAACCCCCTGCCAAGCAGGAAACACCATCAAAGCATTCCTGACAGGTGGCTGTCAAGCCTCTGCTTAAAGACCTCCAAAGAAGGAGACTCCACCACACTCCTTGGCAGCAAATTCCACTGTCGAACAGCTCTTACTGTCAGGAAGTTCTTCCTAATGTTTAGGTAGAATCTTCTTTCTTGTAGTTTGAATCCATTGCTCCGTGTCCGCTTTTCTGGAGCAGCAGAAAACAACCTTTCTCCCTCCTCTATATGACATCCTTTTATATATTTGAACATGGCTATCATATCACCCCTTAACCTTCTCTTCTCCAGGCTAAACATACCCAGCTCCCTAAGCCGTTCCTCATAAGGCATCGCTTCCAGGCCTTTGACCATTTTGGTTGCCCTCCTCTGGACACGTTCCAGCTTGTCAGTATCCTTCTTGAACTGTGGTGCCCAGAACTGGACACAGTATTCCAGGTGAGGTCTGACCAGAGTGGAATACAGTGGTACTATTACATTTTCTTGAACTCATTATATATCATTTCCCAGTAAGCTTTTACCTCTTTACAAGTCCACCACATCACAGTACCATCCCAGGTGGTTGTCTTCAGAACAGGTTGCAGAATCCTTGTTTTTGGAGCATGCATCCACTTTCTCAATGCCATGCTTATAATTTCATAAGCATCTATCATATCTCCTCTTGCTCGACTTTTCTCTAAGCGAAAAAGTCCCAAACACTGCAACCTTTCTTCATAGGCGAGTCGCTTCACGGATACTTCAAAAAACACATCTGAACCACATTTATCCCCCTCAAAGGATTCTGGGCACTCCAGTTGAACCATTGCAGAGATTATGGGCTTATCCACACTTAACTTCCCTCTGCTCTTTCCAGTATCTGAGGACCAAAAATAAAAGAGTGCATGGACGCAGCTTTAAAGTCCAGACTGTGCCTGGATAGGTGGAAGAAAAGTAAGGGTAGTGAAATATACTCAGAGTCGAGTGTGGATTTCATGCTCTTTATTCAGCTCATAGTAGCAAGGAATGAAAGTTGCCCCAGAACATCTGCTTTATATACATTATTTACAACATACAATTCTTCCGATCTTTCTCATTGTACATTGTTTTTAAACATTATCTTTCCACACAATTTTGCTTCTATGTACTTTTAATTGTATGTTGGAAATTTGTTTATGTAAGTTAAATGTATTTATGTATTTTTTATTTTATTTTAAAAGAATTTTCTTTTCTTTTTTCTTTTTTCTTTGATGTTTTGTTTTGTATTGTTCGTATTGTTTGTAAATATGCCTGTATGTTTGTTTGATTTGTTTGTCTTCTCAGCAGCTACAAAGCTGAGACTGTTGAATTTTAAATATATTATATAAAATAATAAAGATTTATTATATATATATATATATATATATATATATATATATATATATACACATTATTTACACAATGGGCCCCACGTGATTGGCTAATTCCAGGATACTCCTGTAGGCCAATCCAGTTGCGGATTCACTTCCACCTGGAGCTGGATTGGGTGGCTCCTGCGGACCAATCAGACTGCTGCATTTTGGATCCTATTCAACTCAGTACATAACAGGTAGATATGCCCCAAATCCCCAGCAACCGTTAACAAATTACAGTGGTCAGGATTCTTTGAGGAGGGAAATGTGCTTTAAAGGTTTAGTGCATGCACAGCCAGCTAAAGTAATCTGGGCCTTCTCTCTCTCTCTCTCTCTCTCTCTCTCTCTCTCTCTCGCCCAGGATGTCAACTACTTAGCACAAAGGTGAAAAGTGGGGCTAGGGGTTAATGGGAGCTCAGTATCCGACTGGCAGTTTGACACACATTCCTCCGCGCACGTGCCTCTCTTTCCCCCTGCAAGCCAAGCTTGTTTCTCAGCCTGACGCACACCTCCATGGCAGTTCCCTGGGCAGGAGGCCTCGCAGCTGTGACTAATGGAATGTTTTGACACCTCCGAATTATTCTAGCGGTTCTTTTCAGCTATAGGGAATAGGAGCGGAAGAGGGGAAGATGCAGCGATGGAAGCCCCAAGGAGCCACCCCAGTGCTAGGAGCGGTCTTGCTTGACAAGATCCACACACAGCAGGGGCATGCACACACAACAACAACACATTTTTATTATTATTATTAAAAAGGCAAAATGTCGAGGGACAGAATTTCAATCTCCCCTGCTCCTCCTTTCTTCCAAAATTAGAGCAGCTAAAAGCAAAGAAGGACAGTTCATGGGTAGGCAAACTAAGGCCTGGGGTCCGGATCCGGCCCAATCGCCTTCTAAATCCGGCCCACGGATGGTCCGGGAATCAGAGTGTTTTTACATGAGTAGAATGTGTGCTTTTATTTAAAATGTATCTCTGGGTTATTTGTGGGGCCTGCCTGGTGTTTTTACATGAGTAAAATGTGTGCTTTTATTTAAAATGATTCTCTGGTTTATTTGTGGGGCATAGGAATTCGTTCATTATTATTTTTTCAAAATATAGTCCGGCCCCCCCACAATGTCTGAGGGACAGTGGACCAGCCCCCTGCTGACAAAGTTTGCTAACCCCTGGTCCAGTTCCTTCAGCTTTCCGGCAGTGGGTATTTCAGGAGCTATACCTGCCCCAAATCCCTTTTCCACAAGAGTGCAGTCATGTATCAGCCATTCCCTCACAGTCTTCACCATGCACATGCAACATGCACGCACACATTTAAGGTCCATAAATAGCAACACTCTAGAGGTCCCGGGCCCTAAGGAAGTTAGATTAGCCTCAACCAGAGCCAGGGCCTTCTCAACACTGGCTCCAACCTGGTGGAACGCCCTGTCTCATGAGACCAGGGCCCTGCAGGATCTGATTTCTTTCCGCAGGGCCTGTAAGACAGAGCTGTTCCACCTGGCCTTTGGCTTGGAATCAACTTGATCCCCTCCCCCCTCTTTCCTTTTTTCCTCCTGAGATGGAACTCCTATTTGGGGACTTTCCTGGCATTTTTCTGGCCCATGTAGAACCAGTCTGGATAGTCAGCATTGGTGAAGATTTTCCAGTGTACTGAAGATTGTGGTGGGGGCAGCAACAATAATTTTTGCCTAAGGCAGCATCATAAACTAGTCTCGTCCCACCCACTAAGTACCATGGAGGGGTGGGTGGTCGATGCCAATGGCCTACGTTACAGAGTTGTAAAAACTACCGAAGGAATGCGTGCGAGAAGTGTTATATAAACCCTGACAATGACGGGGATGGTTGTTGTTCTTGTTGAGGCAGAAACTCCATCCTACTCTGCATCTGCTTACACGATCCATAACGCTATTCAATGAACTCTTCCATATCCCCTCTTAGTAATCCTCCTCATATGCTTTCCCCAGGGAGCATTTAGCAAGAACTGCCCTGGAAAAACCACCCAGGAGAAAGTCTTAACCCTGCTCCTCTTCTCTAAGTTGTACTTGTGGCCTATATCTCAAATATTATTTATTGCATTAGCCATATGGCCATAGCACACAATGAGAAACCAGGCGGAAACCCGCCGCAAACGTACACAAAATACAACAGATACACCCTACACACTTTGCACAAATACATCTAAAAGCTTTAAGTATAAAATCATGCTGAATGAAACAGATAAAACAAGAAGCAATAACAGGGCATGTCGACAGTGACTGTGTCAGGAAGTTACATAGGGCTAGGTCTAGGGCAAGTTAGCCGAAGAGGTGGCCCTGAGTTTCAGTGCCTGTAAAATGTAGATAGCCACACCACGTGTGACCAGGGGGTTGGCGTCTACCAATAAGTATTTCATGCGGTCGTCATCCCGGGCGATGGACGGCGGGATTAAGAGGAAAAGCCTGGGTCTAACTGTAACATATACAGGGCAGTGGAAGAAAAAGTGGATAAAGTCCTCTATCTTTCCCTTGTTGCATGGGCAGAGTCGAAGCTCCAGCGGAGTATTGGAAAATACACCCTGTAGGAATGCTGTCGGGATGGCGTGGAATCGTGCTAGTGTGAAGGCCCTTCTTAACGTGGGATTTATCAGGTCACTCAGATAATGGGCCGGAGATCTGACTGCCTTCATGCGAGGGAACCACGTGGATAATCTGGCCGCGTTGGATAGTGCTAGATCGAGGGCTTCATCCCTAGCTAAAATCCATTCGCGGATTTTATCTTTGTCCCATGAGGACAGGGCAGCGAAGTCTGGAAGGGAGTAGCGATCGCAGATGGTCTCCGTGCCCTTTGACCAGGTGCGGCTGCCAGTGAAGGCTGTGACCTACCGGTATATTTCAACCTGCTTTGTACTGTATGCATGTGCATCGCCTAGTCTGATGCCTCTATATCGCACACGTGTTTCCACAAACAAACATATTATGCCAAGCAGCTCCATGACCGCTGATGTCAAAATTGGGGTTTGGCTTCTGCTGCCCAACTCCCCATGGGGCTCTAAGTCCCCTAAGTCCATGATCGGTCAGAGAAGAATGGATGGAGGCAGGATCCGGCGGAAAGCAAGGCAGATCTTTATGTTTCTGTTGCAACAGAGTTCCCTCCCCTCCTTCCAAGGGAGGGAGAGACCCTGAACAAAAGTGTGCAGGAAACTTTAAAGGCTTTGGACACTGCCCAACCCCCTTAGCCAAAGACCCCCCCAATACATCCATACATCATAGGAGGCGGGTCTACAGCAGAAATCTTGTCTGCCAGGATACCTGAAAATGGTCACTGATTGCATTACCTGGACAGCCTGGCTATTCTTTTGTGCTGTTATTGCCAGAACCCAGCCAGAATCCAGGCTCACACTATTCATACACAAATACGCCCTTAAGACAGGATTCGTAAGCAAAAAGACAATGAGAAGGCTTTCCCCATTTGCCTCCCTCACTGCAGAGGAATATTTGAGGTCATTGGGAGAGTCAAAATGACTTCAGGATTGCTCCCCTGCACTATTTCAGGCACATGTTTTTTATATATTTAGATATGTGTGCATTTATGAATAGGTAAAGGTAAAGGGACCCCTGACCATTAGGTCCAGTCGTGACCGACTCTGGGGTTGCGGCGCTCATCTCGCATTATTGGCCGAGGGAGCCGGTGTACAGCTTCCGGGTCATGTGGCCAGCATGACAAAGCCGCTTCTGGGGAACCAGAGCAGCGCACGGAAGAAGAAGAGTTTGGATTTGATATCCCGCTTGATCACTACCCGAAGGAGTCTCAAAGCGGCTCACATTCTCCTTTCCCTTCCTCCCCCACAACAAACACTCTGTGAGGTGAGTGGGGCTGAGAGACTTCAGAGAAGCGTGACTAGCCCAAGGTCACCCAGCAGCTGCATGTGGAGGAGCGGAGACACGAACCCGGTTCCCCAGATTACGAGACTACCGCTCTTAACCACTACACCACACTGTCCGCTCTTAACCACTACACCACACGGAAACACCATTTACCTTCCCGCTGGAACGGTACCTATTTATCTACTTGCACTTTGACGTGCTTTCAAACTGCTAGGTTGGCAGGAGCAGGGACTAAGCAACGGAAGCTCACCCCGTCGCGGGGATTCGAACCGCCGACCTTCTGATCGGCAAGCTCTAGGCTCTGTGGTTTAACCCACAGCGCCACCCACGTCCCTGCATTTATGAATATTTATTCTATATTTGAGACCTTAACATTCTTATAACACTGCAGTGCAGAGTGTCTTCCCTTTGCACTAGATTGTGAGCAGGGGCCTTGGAAACAGGAGCCGCGTGGGTTCATCTGGCTTAATTGCCAGAGTGACTCCTCTTCCCAACAGAGAGAAAACAGCATGATTGCAAGGCAAGAGGCCAGCCCTAGCGCAGCCCAGATCCTCATCCTGCAATCCAACCCAACCTGACAGGGGCACAGCTGGGGGTGCAATGAGCACAGCATCGAGCCAGCGCACCCCCTCCAAGCTTGCTTGCTCCCTCCCCTCCTGCCACTTGAGTTTCTGGAATCAAGCACAGTACGAAGAAGTGGGGTGCGGAGATATGCAGTTAATTAACAAGCCTCTTCTCCTTGTGAAAGCCACTTACGTCCGGTCCCAGGAGGCAGGCTCAGAGCAGAGGAGAACAGAGTGCTCCAGCCACCAGCTGAGCAGCTGACTGTCACCATCTGGTGTGGCAGCAAACCTGAGGGGAGGGGGGGTTAAAAAGAGCAATCAAGAGCATTTTGGCAGCACGGGCATAGCTGTCAACTTTCGGATTTGAAAATAAGGGATTTTTCCAAACTTTCGGATTTGAAAATAAGGGATGCCGCGAGGGCGGTGCAATGGCACCAAGTAGCCTCGCCACCCTGCGCTCCAGAGGCTGCGCGCGAACGGGTGAGCGAAAGAGCGAGCGCATAGACGGCAGGCAGGCAGGCAGGCTGTCTGTCTGGTTGGGCGTGAGGGTCTGGCTGCACAAGGCATGCAAGCTCCGCCCCCAGTCGGTCTCAGACTCCTTATTGGCAGCCAAGCAACGCAGCTGAGGAGCCTCCCTGGCCGGCAGGGAGGGAGAGGAGCTGCTTCCTTTGAAATCCGGGAAATTTAAGGGATATCAACAATTTAAGGGATATCTCTTGCGCAGGGAAGCTCCATCCAGGGCACTTTGCAAGAGACGAGGCCTTTTGCTGCTCTTTGCTGCGGATAAAGGTAAAGGGACCCCTGACCATTAGGTCCAGTCGCGGACGACTCTGGGGTTGCGGCGCTCATCTTGCATTATTGGCCAAGGGAGCCGGCGTACAGCTTCCGGGTCATGTGGCCAGCATGACTAAGCCGCTTCTGGCGAACCAGAACAGCGCACGGAAACGCCGTTTACCTTCCCGCCGGAGTGGTACCTATTTATCTACTTGCACTTTGATGTGCTTTCGAACTGCTAGGTTGGCAGGAGCAGGGACCGAGCAACGGGAGCTCACCCTGTCGCAGGGATTCGAACCACCGACCTTCTGATCGGCAAGCCCTAGGCTCTGTGGTTTAGATAGTGGGTACCAATATTCAATATGTGCACATGCTACCTCTCCAACCACAATGCCAAGCAGGTTGTGACAAGCGTTAAAACGATCCTTCCAAAGCGGATCAACTGGGTGACGGAAGAGCCGATGAGATTCAGCAGAAGGAAATGCAAGCAACAAAAATAACAATCCTAATTTCACATTCATGCTTCTTGGATCTAATTGGCCTCTAAAATATGAACAGCGTGCACAGGAAAAATTCAACTCACTCTCTCTCTCTCTCTCTCTCCCTCTCTGCTAGACCTCCAAGTCATCTAATGAGCTCCAGAGAAACAAAGGAAGTACTTATTCACGCAATGCATAATTTGATTATGGAAGTCATTGCTGGAGAATGCAATAATGGCTACTAGCATAGATGGACTCGAAATAAGGACTCATTGGTTAGCCATCTAGATTAGTCATGGATAAGTAATAACGGTGTGTGCATGCACACGAAAACTCATACCAATAACAAACTCTCTAAGGACGTAGGTGGCGCTGTGGGTTAAACCACACAGCCTAGGGCTTGCCGATCAGCGGTTCGAATCCCTGTGATGGGGTGAGCTCCCATTGTTCGGTCCCTGCTCCTGCCAACCTAGCAGTTCAAAAGCACGTCAAAGTGCAAGTAGATAAATAGGTACCACTCCGGCGGGAAGGTAAACGGTGTTTCCATGCGCTGCTCTGGTTCGCCAGAAGCGGCTTAGTCATGCTGGCCACATGACCCAGAAGCTGTACGCCGGCTCCATCAGCCAGTAGAGCGAGATGAGCCCCAGAGTTGTTCACGACTGGACCTAACAGTCAGGGGTCCCTTTAACAGTCACCCCCTTTAGTAGTCAGGGGTGCTACTGGAAGGATTTTTTTTTCCGACTACGGCAGAGCAACACGGCTACTTACCTGTACTTAGAAACTGTCAGCTTCTGAGCTGCAGATTTAGTGCTTAAACTAAAAGCACAGGAAACAACAGTCTGGCCTGTTCTTCTCCTTTTAAGAGTGGCTTGGTATGTGCAGAACTCCTCGGGTGAAGCTTTCAATGGCACAGAGACTAAGCATTCGTCACCTGCTGGTGTCTGCCGTTAAAGGCCCAGCAACAGAGGCCAGGTGAATATGTGCCAATCCTAGAACTAATGCCACAAAAAAGTAGCATGGGGTTACCTGAAATTTTCCATTTACTTGGTACTTTAGAGTGTTCAAAGCACTTCAAAATCTCTCATTAACTCTTACAACGACCCTGTACGATAAGCTTCTGCCAGCACCACCATACTGGGGGGGTGGGGGGGGCAAGTCTGAGAGAAAGGGTAGCTTGCTTAAGGCTAAGGTTCAAGGTTGAGATTTGAAATCAGTCGCTTTCCCAGTTCACACTCTTACCACACTATCCTAACGATGTGTGAGAGCCAGTCCGGTGTAGTGGTTAAGAGTGGTAGACTTGTAATCTGGGGAACCGGGTTTGCGTCCCCACTCCTCCACATGCAGCTGCTGGGTGACCTTGGGCTAGTCACACTTCTTTGAAGTCTCTCAGCCTCACTCACCTCACAGAGTGTTTGTTGTGGGGGAGGAAGGGAAAGGAGAATGTGAGCCGCTTTGAGACTCCTTCAGGTAGTGAGAAAGTGGGATATCAAATCCAAACTCTTCTTCTTCAGACCTCACCTGGAATACTGTGTCCAGTTCTGGGCACCACGATACTGACAAGCTGGAACGTGTCCAGAGGAGGGCAAACAAAATGGTCAAAGGCCTGGAAACGATGCCTTATAAGGAACGGCTTAGGGAGCTGGGTATGTTTAGCCTGGAGAAGAGAAGGTTAAGGGGTGATATGATAGCCATGTTCAAATATATAAAAGGATGTCATATAGAGGAGGGAGAAAGGTTGTTTTCTGCTGCTCCAGAGAAGAGGACACGGAGCAATGGATTCAAACTACAAGAAAGAAGATTCCACCTAAACATTAGGAAGAACTTCCTGACAGTAAGAGCTGTTCGACAGTGGAATTTGCTGCCAAGGAGTGTGGTGGAGTCTCCTTCTTTGGAGGTTTTTAAGCGGAGGCTTGACAGCCACCTGTCAGGAATGCTTTGATGGTGTTTCCTGCTTGGCAGGGGGTTGGACTGGATGGCCCTTGTGGTCTCTTCCAACTCTATGATTCTATGATTCTTCTTCATGTCAACTCAGAAGTAAGTCCCATTGAAATTACTGGCCAACGTCTACAAAAGATGAATTTATTTCAAGGTGAAAACTTGAATGTTCGCTTTATGTCATTAACTGGATATTTTGGAAGGGATTGGAAGGGGCAACTCTTATGATATGGTACCAAAAGGTGCAGCAGACTGCTTTAAATGAAAACTCACAAATAAGCTAAAAATGGCCAGAAGATATAATATGTACATAAACCTATGGCAGAATGGTACAATTTTATTACACACATGAACAAGCCATGCAACAGGGGGCTTCCTATGGCATAAAATATTGCACTTGGTTTGATTTCTGATACTGAGCTATTTTTTCTTTTCTTTTACCGGCTAACCTGGATTTTGTACTTTCTTTAATTATGTTCTATAACATGGCTATATTCTGCATTGCATCATAGTTATTGAAGAGTGGAGGATTCGTGTGTTGTTGTTTAAGCTTTACAAAGAAAAGCAGTATGTGTATTTTTAATAAAAGTAAGTCCCATTGAATTCAATGGGGCTTACTGCCAGGCAAGTGGGGTTAGGACTGCAGCCTAAGCCACTATATTGTGCTAGCTCTCGGTTCATAAGAAAAGTCCAGCTTCTCAGCCTGTTGTTTGAACTTGTGGTGATCAGAGCCAGTCCCTACATGGCTTGTGGCTACGGCTTGTGCCAAGTCAGTGAAACCCTGCATCTGAAAACGCTCTTCCCACACACTTGGGCGATGCTCAGAGATCTTCTCCTCATGCCAAGAAAGCGTCTTTTTGAATGGAACCAAATTTAGTATGGCAAACTGAAGTCTCTCGGGTACAATGAGCATCCTTCCAGGTGCAAGGTCTTTTAAAGAAATAAAAATTGGCAAAATAAAAATTGTGCCTTTGCAGGGCTGGGAAGGCAAGAGTTCATCGGCTCAAAGCAATCACAACATTAAAAAGGTAAAGGGACCCCTGACCGTTAGGTCCAGTCGTGTCCGACTCTGGGGTTGCGGCGCTCATCTCGCTTTATTGGCCGAGGGAGCTGGCGTACAGCTTCCAGGTCATGTGGCCAGCATGACAAAGCCGCTTCTGGCAAACCAGAGCAGCGCACGGAAACGCCGTTTACCTTCCTGCCAGAGCGGTTCCTATTTATCTACTTGCACTTTGACGTGCTTTCGAACTGCTAGGTGGGCAGGAGCTGGGACCGAGCAACGGGAACTCACCCCGTCGCAGGGATTCGAACCGCCGACCTTCTGATCAGCAAGCCCTAGGCTCTGTGGTTTAACCCACAGCGCCACCTGGGTCCCTAATCACAACATTAGACAGTTAAAATGGTGTGGTGTTTAAGTGTCAAAGAGTGCTGCTCAGTGAGATCTGTCTTCCTGCAAGTCTCACTGAAATCTTCTAGATTTGTAGGCGTCACCACAAAAATGCCAGTTTGTTTGGTACAAGAGTCCTCCTATGCTTTTAATGCATAGGAGGGAATTTTGATGGGGGTAGCTTCTCCTGCCAATGCAAGAAACACTACAATGAGAGGACTTGCTCCCAGTTTATTTGCTGCCTCTCTCCAAATGTCTGAATTTATGTACTACCAGATGCATAAATGTAAACTTGTAAAGGATAAATACAAATTCACTTATGGAATTCCCTGCCAAAAGGCAGGTTGAAGGCCACTCATTTATAGGGCCTTTAAAAAAAAAAAAGTGAGTGGGGAACAATTCCCTGGAAGGCAGAGCTAACAGCTCAATTGATTCTCCATATTCAGAGGATTGGATGCAGGGTGTGTGGAGGAGGAGGGCTGGTTCCCTTTGTATGGTGCTCAAAAGCTTTCCAGAGCAACCCGGCTCACAACATTTCGCTGCCCGGGGCAAAGGGCAAAATGGTGCCACCCAACACTACCAGTTTCACATACAAAAGCCAATTGGATTGGCAGAAGACTCTTACTTCAACCATGGCAACAGGACAACATTGTCCACTGCAGTTGAGGGCAGCGGGTTATTTTAGAGGGACGCCAAACAGGCTCTAGTGCACAGATAGCTCTGTCCTTCAGCAACTCACCAAGGCTCCTTGCCCCTCAGCATTTTCTGTCTCAGTCTGCCGAATGGTAGGGCCGGCCCTGTTAGATCAGATCACCTTTGGCTGGATAAAACAAGACCTACCTTCTGTCTGTTTCTCCCTTTTCCTGTGTGCTGGGCCCGTGGGTTACCCGTAAGGCGAGGTCGAAGTCTGGTCCGTGGTCAGAGTTGCAACGAAAGGCAGTCCATAATAATTGAAGCTAGGTGCAGGGCAGGGAGGCAGGCGAAGGCAGCAACAGGTAGGCAAGCAGGGAACCAGGGCAGGTCAAGAGCTCAGGCAGGAAAGCAGGATAGGTAGTAAGCAGAAACACCAGCAGGAACTGGTCAGCAACGATGTTGCTCCTGCAACCTGGGGCTGGCCGGCTTTTATCTGCCCCAAGGCATAGGGCAGCCCCGATCCTCTGGTGATTCGCCTCTCCTGGCTTGGAGGCGAGCACTCCTCCTGCGGGAACTCAGTTCCCTTTGCCTCTCTGCCCTGAGCCTCTGCAGCTCAGGAGAGGCTGGAGGGTTACCGGACCCAGAGGCAACCTCAGCTTCCCCTGACGGGGCTGGGAGTGGAGCACCTGCAGGCAATGGGTCCTCCATCCCATCAGGCGCCAGAGCGGACTCAGCAGATGCCTGCACCTGAGGATCCAGCACAGGTGAGGACCCTTCAGACTCAGGCCCTAGCCCCGGCTCTGCTGGTTCTGGAGGCGGGGAATCCTGTGCAGGCTGGGATCCCTCAGGTTCAGCATCAGAGTCTGAATCCCAGGCCATCACACCCTGTTACATACGTTATTCAAAGGAGACGTCCTGTCCAGAATTGAATCTAACAACTACCCTTACCCCAGCGTGATCCTTAGCAGCCATTCTTTTATGCCACTTAGCATAAACCAGCTCTGCTCCCCCAATTTCTTTTCTTCCCTGCAGAGTAAAAGGTTTGCCATAATGTAACCAGCTAACATCAAATTTACCCTTACGACACTCAAGCCCAAGAGAAGAAGCTCTTGACATTATGGGCACAAGACAGCATTCATTACAGCGCTGCTCTCAAGTTATACTCCTGGTGGGAAGTACATCTTGGGAGATGCTGTCCCTCTTCCCCAAGTCTTCCGTTTGCTTTAAGTACAAACAGAGAGAAAGGGGAAGGGTAGCTTAAAAATAATAATTGTGTGGCTTTTAAAAAAAAAACACATTTCAGCTGTCACTAAAAACTCATCAGTGTCTCTTTGAGTGAGTGAGTGATTCACACCCCTGTATGAAAAGTTTCTGAGTCATTGTACGGGATTTAAGTGGGTGGGCTGCATTGACTCAACCTTCAAGTGGGGGTGTGGGGTGTTGAGAGACGCTCCAAGTCAGTATCAATATAAGAGATATATTTATATTGAATAAGATATTGATGCCCTCCCACTGGGCAATATTCAGTTCAGGTCCTGGGCTCCAATTTTTTCCCACCACAAAGCTCTGCAGGGTGAGCAAGACTGAAAAGGGGAGGGCAAATCAATCCAGACATCGGCAAGGGGGTGTCATTATTCGATTACGGCTATCTGGATCTCCTCTACTTCCAGCCCTCTGCCAGAATGCTTCATCCATGTATCCCAGGCTTATGTTTCATTTCTCCTACTGCTGGTGTCCTTCTACCGAGGCTCCATAGAGAGCATTCTTACATATTGTATTTGTGCTTGGTTCTCTAGTTGCACAGGGACCCAGGTGGCGCTGTGGGTTAAACCACAGATCCTAGGGCTTGCTGATCAGAAGGTTGGCGGTTTGAATTCCTGCGACGGGGTGAGCTCCCGTTGCTCGGTCCCTGCTCCTGCCCACCTAGCAGTTCGAAAGCACGTCAAAGTGCAAGTAGATAAATAGGAACCGCTCTGGCAAGAAGGTAAACGGCGTTTCCGTGCTCTGGTTCACCAGAAGCGGCTTAGTCATGCTGGCCACATGACCTGGAAGCTGTACGCCAGCTCTCGGCCTATAGAGCAAGATGAGCGCCGCAACCCCAGAGTCGGACACGACTGGACCTAATGGTCAGGGGTCCCTTTACCTTTACCTCTCTAGTTGCACAGCCATGGAGAGGAAGGTACTCCAGAAGGTCATAACCACAGCCCGAAATATTATTGGTCATCTTCTCCCATCTTTGGAAGAACTATACAGTTCCCGTTGCCTTAAAAAAGTAAACAATATTTCACAGGATCCATCTCATCCGGGATATAATCTTTTTGCACCACTGCCTTTGGGCAAGAGATATAGAACAATCAGATCAAGAACAAATAGATTGAAGAATAATTTCTACCCAAGGGCTATAACCATCTTAAATGCTGTAACTAGATAATATGACCTTGGAGAGTTGTGATGGGTGTGTACGTATGTGCATGTGTGGCTGAAAATGTGTTTGGTTTTTTGTGTGTTTGGTTTTTTGTTTTGTTTTTATGGGATGGCATTCAATTTCGTTGCACTTGTACAACGTTGTACTTGTACTTGTACAATGACAATAAAGAAATCTTACCTTATCTTATCAAATCCCTCAATAGGAACAGTGATGTGAAGCCCAATCCAGAGTGCTGGTTTTGACCGATACAGAGTTTTATTTGACTCAGGGCTATGATACCTTTCAGACCACCTTTTCCCCATGTGAGTTGGCCTTACCCTCATCACTGGAGGCCCTTCTGTGGATGCTTCTTCCAAGAGAAGTGAAGAAGGGTGGTGACAAGAGAAGGGGTCTTTCCATTGGAAGCCCCACACCCCCCATTTGTAGATCATTCGCCCCTGGGAGGCTCACCTGGCCCTGACATTGTCATCTATTTAGCACCAAGTGAAGAAGGCTTTATTCTCCCAGGAGTTTGGAACTGGATATTGTTCTGGTTGTCATCTTATCTGGCATCAGCTTGTGTTTACCCAGTTGTTGGGTGGTGAGGTTTTTTTCCTGCCTTGAGACCGATTTTTGTGGCGAATTTTTCAGTATTGTTTTTCAACAGGTATATTTTATGTATTGTCATTAGGAGTTTTGCTACTTTTTTTAGCTGTTTCATTCATTCGTTCATAAATGCACATATACGTGCATGCATGCACACATCAATGTTTTTCTTTCAGAAGTCTAATATGTGGAATAAAGCTCCCTCTGAAATACACTGCTTTTTCTACCCCTTAGATCAGGGGGATTTTTTTTTCTGGAAGCAATTAACATGGAAAACTTCCACTATACAGTCATACCTCGGGTTACGGCCGCTTCAGGTTGCACAATTTTGGGTTGCGCACCGCGCCGAACCTGAAAGTAACGGAACGGGTTAATTCCGGGTTTCGGCGCTTTGCACATGTGCAGAAGCGCCAAATTGTGTCACATGCATGCGCAGACGCAGCGGTGTAGGTTGTGAACGCGCCTCCCGCACGGATCACGTTCACAACCCGAGCGTCCACTGTATTTCCAGAAGTGCATTTTACACATGTGAAAGATAACATGAAACATTAGGATTATCTGGTAAGGAAACACCAGGAAAACCGAATAAAATGCTGTCTGGATGCAGCCAGTGGCGGAGCAAGCCAATCAGGTGCCTGGGGCAGCGCGTGTGCCCTGCGCCCAGGGGTAAGGGCAGGACCAGCCGCCCGCGGGACGGGGCGAGCCGGGGCAGGACGCTCCACGGGGCCTCCGAGGAGTCTGCACACTGAGAGCCAGTGTGGTGTAGTGGTTAAGAGCAGTGGACTCGTAATCTGGGGAACCGGGTTCGATTCCCTGCTCCTCCACATGCAGCTGCTGGGTGACCTTGGGCTAGTCACACTTCTCTGAAGTCTCTCAGCCCCACTCACCCCACAGAGGGTTTGTTTTGAGGGAGGAAGGGAAAGGAGAATGTGAGCCGCTTTGAGACTCCTTCGGGTAGTGATAAAGCGGGATATCAAATCCAAACTCTTCTTCTTCTTCTTCTTCTTCTTCTTCTTCTTCTTCCTCCTCCTCCTCCTCCTCCTCCTCCCACTCAGCCACCCTACGGCTGAGTGGGAGGTGGTGGGCAGACCCTTTGGGGGAGCGCGAAACCTGTGGGTGCCCAAGCCACCGTTTCACTCCCAGGAGCGTGGCTCGGGCACGCTGCAGGCCCCACGGTGAGTGCCACCCGGCATTTTGCCCCCCCCCTTAGTGGTGACACCGGGGGCAGACCGCCCCCCCCACCCCTTCCTCCGTCCCTGGATGCAGCCTAAGTTTACAAAGTACAGATCTGCCTGCATGGAACATCCTTAGAAGGCAAGGCAAAACATTCACCTCTCATAAAATTGTTTGAGGAACGTTTAGCTCTGCAAACTGAGCAACTGTTCTTTGTGCTAGGAAAGAAACACTAGCCACGGAAGGAAGCTCTAGGCTGGAAGCTGGACCTAGGATCCGAAATGGATGCCAGGTAAGCAGGCAAACATAAGGCATAGAAACCCTTCAGCAACCATCACACAGATATTTTCAGCAGGAGGTCGAAACTTCCTCTCTCTTGCCAGACAACGCCATTGCAAAATACAGGGGTATTTGCTGAAGGAAAAGTGTAATTATTCAAGCTGGCCCAATTCCTAGATTGCAAGCTGCAATTTCACATCCCATTGAACAGCATGTGGCCCTTTAGCACATGCTAGAACAACTGACTGGTTACTAGAAAAGTGGTCCTTTCCAAAAGTGCAATACCTCATCCAGTGGCAGGATATCCATGTCTCCCTGTACCCAACTTGCTCCAGCTTCTAGTTCACACATGGACATCCAATTTGGGAATCCTGATTTAAAGTGTCCAGTTCTACTTTTTAAAATCTTTTCAGTTTATCTTACACGCCGCAAAATGAGCATTCTGTTGGCAATTGGTCTCCTTTAACAGATGCAACTGGACTGTTTTGAGGTATTTATTTAAACAACAACAACAACAACAACAACAACAATAATAATAATAATAATAATAATAATAATAATAAATTATTTGTACCCCGCCCATCTGGCTGGGTCCCCCCAGCCACTCTGGGCGGCCTCCAACAGATATTAAAATACATTAAAATATCACAGGTTAAAAACTTCCCTAAACAGGGCTGCCTTCAGGTATTTTCTGAATGTCAGATAGTTCTTTATCTCTTTGACCTCTGCTGGGAGGGCGTTCCACAGGGCGGGCGCCACTACCGAGAAGGCCCTCTGCCTGGTTCCCTGTAGCTTTGCTTCTCGCAGTGAAGGAACCGTCAGAAGGCCCTCGGCGCTGGATCTCAGTGTCCGGGCTGAATAATGGGGGTGGAGACGCTCCTTCAGGTATACAGGACCGAGACCGTTTAGGGCTTTAAGGGTCAGCACCAACACTTTGAATTGTGCTCGGAAACGTACTGGGAGCCAATGTAGCTCTCTCAGGACCGGTGTTATGTGGTCTCGGCAGCCACTCCCAGTCACCAGTCTAGCTGCCGCATTCTGGATTAGTTGTAGTTTCCGGGTCACCTTCAAAGGTAGCCCCACATAGAGCGCATTGCAGTAGTCCAAGTGGGAGATAACTAGAGCATGTACCACTCTGGTGAGACAGACTGCGGGCAGGTAGGGTCTCAGCCTGCGTACCAGATGGAGCTGGTAGACAGCCGCCCTGGACACAGAATTAACCTGCGCCTCCATGGACAGCTGTGAGTCCAACAATAACTGACAACAATAACTAACACCGTAACACATGCAGTTTTGGAATGCTTGAAAATAAGCAGCTCAGTTACACTCCAAAATGTAGAACACTGCATCTAAGATGGGCCTAGTTCTCACAAAGTCAGTAAACCAATGCCAGGGCTGTGGGTAAACACTCCTGGGGGGGGACGGCAAACAACCCCCAGTACCTCTGAGCGTCCCCCATTAGGCATGTCTCTGGAATGGCATGTCCCTTCACTCCAGAGAACCTCTCTGCAACACTTCTCATATAAAAAGTGCACACAAGTCTTCTGGCATCACACAGCAAGAAGGAGGAAACATCCATAGATCTAAACTACGTTTTATTCACAATATATACAGAGAATCCATCATCATGTCTGTGTTCTCCAAGCTCTGGCACAGGGGTCAGCAACCTTTTCCAGCCGTGGGCCGGTCCTCAGACCTTGTGGTGGGCCGGACTATATTTTGAAAAAATATATGAACGAATTCCTATGCCCCACAAATAACCCAGAGATGCATTTTAAATAAAAGCACACATTCTACTCATGTAAAAACACCAGGCAGGCCCCACAAATAACCCAGAGATGCATTTTAAAGAAAAGGACACATTCTACTCATGTAAAAACACCAGGCAGGCCCCACAAATAACCCAGAGATGCATTTTAAATAAAAGCACACATTGTACTCATGTCAAAACACCAGGCAGGCCCCACAAATAACCAGAGATGCATTTTAAAGAAAAGGACACATTCTACTCATGTCAAAACACCAGGCAGGCCCCACAAATAACCCAGAGATGCATTTTAAATAAAAGCACACATTCTACTCATGTCAAAACACCAGGCAGGCCCCACAAATAACCAGAGATGCATTTTAAATAAAAGCACACATTCTACTCATGTCAAAACACCAGGCAGGCCCCACAAATAACCCAGAGATGCATTTTAAAGAAAAGCACACATTCTACTCATGTCAAAACACCAGGCAGGCAGGCCCCACAAATAACCCAGAGATGCATTTTAAATAAAAGGACACATTCTACTCATGTAAAAACACGCCAATTCCCGGACCGTCCGCGGGCCGGATAGAGAAGGCCCATGGGCCGCATCCGGCCCACGGGCCTTAGATTGCCTACCCCTGCTTTGGCAGAACAGAAAGCATACAGCAGAAGTGAAAGTACATACAATTACACTCTCAGACGGAAGAGATAAGACAGTCTTCCGTTCCCACACGCTCTCAGACATCTCATGTGATTTATACTAATCACACTAGCCAAAGCATCGGCTACGTAAAATCCCAACAAAAGGGAACATATGATGCATTGTTCTTACGAAGAAAGGCCTTAGCTCAGTGATAGGGCACCTGCTTTTCATGCAAACAGTCCCAGGTTCGAACCCCAGCATCTCCAGGCAGAACTGTGGGAGCCCCCTGTCTGAAATCCTGCTATGTAAATCCAGCCTCCTTTGATCCTTCCATTGAGGAAAACAACATTACAGTTCAGGTGCCAGGGTGAAGGGATTGCCTTCTTTCTAACTTGTCAGTTTTCTTTGTACTATTGGGATCTGTGTGAGCTCCCACCTGCCGTCTGACACAAGTTGACCATGACAGAGAAATCTGGACCACAGAATCTGGTATCATCCCTTGGGGACTAGGAATGAAGCACACTGTATGCTTAAAGCACATTCCTCCAGCCTCAAAGAATTCTCAAAAAGCCAGAAGCATATCTGTTAGGCTTAATAACCAACGATATCCCCAAAGATAAAAAGAATATATTCCTCTATGTGACAGCAGCAGCTAGATTACTAATGGCAAAAAAAAATGGAAAACAGGAAAAATACCAGAATTATCAGAATGGAGAATTAAGATCTGTGAATTTATGGAGATGGCAAAATTAACGGCATCAATTAGGGGCTGTCCCAAGCCAAAAATTAAGAGAGAGTGGGAGTGTGTAGAGATATATATGAAAAAATATGGATATGGAAATTAAGTTTAATATAAATGTAAAAGGAAAGACTCACAAGGATACAAGATGATATTATAAAGGATATGACTATTAAGTATACTGTATATTCCTGCGTATAAGACTACTTTTTAACCCAGGAAAATCTTCTCAAAAGTCGGGGGTCGTCTTATACGCCAGGTTGAATTTCTTATATGGCGAGTATATCCCAAACTCTATATTTTAACTGGAAAAGTTGGGTGTCATCTTATACGCCCAGTCGTCTTATATGCCGGAATATATGGTAAATAACTGCTAACACAACAAGAAACAATAATACAAATGCCAATAAGATCTCACATGGGTGAGGGGAAGTCGGGGGGAGAGGGAAGTAGAGGGTGGTATTTGGAAAATTATTGAGAATGTGATATAAAAGTAAAATGATTGTGTTTGTAAAAAAAAAAAAAAAGATGATGATGATGAAAAAATTGTGGGCAATGCAGTTCACCCCTCACAGAGCCAAAATTCCCAGCCACCCTTAATGAACTATGGTGCCGATAATTCTTTGAGGGGGAAATGTGCTTTGAATGTGCTGTAATGTATAGTGTATTTACAGCCTTCTTTCTTTCTTTCTTTCTTTCTTTCTTTCTTTCTTTCTCTCTCCCTCTCTCACACACACAAAAAAACTTCTGTAAAATGTTATTACCAAGAAAATGTGTGCAATACAGTGGTACCTCGGGTTAAAGCCCTATGCGGCCTAGGACCCTCGTACCTATGGGACCGCCTCTCCTGGTATGCCCCGCAGAGGACCTTAAGGTCCACAAACAACATTTTGGAGGTCCCGAGCCACAAGGTTGTTAGACTGGTCTCAACTAGGGCCAGGGCCTTTTCAGTACTGGCCCCAACTTGGTGGAACACTCTGTCACAAGAGACCAGGGCCCTGCGGGATTTGACATCTTTCCGCAGGGCCTGCAAGACAGAACTGTTCCGCCTGGCCTTCGGGTTGGACTCAGTCTGATGTTTTCCTCCCCTTATGGTTTTGACTGGGCGATAAATGAAGCTGCTTTTAAATTTTAAATTGTATTTTAATTAACGGTTTTTCTTTCTTTTATATTTTATTGTAATTTTTATTGGTGTTAGCCGCCCTGAGCCCGGTTCGGCTGGGAAGGGCGGGGTATAAATAAAATTTATTATTATTATTACAGACGCTACAGGTTACAGACTCCACTAACCCAGAAATAGTACCTCGGGTTAAGAACTTTACCTCAGGATGAGAACAGAAATCGCGCGGCGGCAGCGGGAGGCCCCATTAGCTAAAGTGGTACCTCAGGTTAAGAACAGTTTCAGGTTAAGAACGGACTTCCGGAACGAATTAAGTTCTTAACCCAAGGTACCACTGTATCTTTAAGAGGGAGTAGTGAGAGAACATCTCTAGAAGCGCAGAGGTGTTGCAGGAACAACTTTTTTTTCTTGACGGGCACAAATGGCAGAGGGGCATGCAATGGCGAGAGGTAAAGTTCCACCCCAGAGCTCATGTCACAAATTGCAACGACAACTATAAGTCAGAGGAGTAGCACAGCACCACACTCCACAGTTCAACTCATGGTGCAACAGTTGTGACGGGGACTCGGGGGGGGGGAGTGCATGACCCTTTGCCCCAAACCACCCCAGTATTGTGGGTCCAGTTCTGTGGAACACCCTCCAAATGGTTAACGGAGAGACCCCGTTCCTGTTGACCGTCTTTCCCCCTTTTTAAGACACCGTCTTATAATTTTTTTTCCTCAAAAAAACACAGGGTGGCTTATTTTCGGGGGATGTCTTATTTTTATTACGTCAGTATGGTACGGTACAGCCTCCCCCTGCGCGCTGAGCAGGCGGGGCAGAAATCCGCAAGAGGCGCGTCCCCCCCCCGCGCCTCTCACTGGTTCGCTGGCTCCCTGCGCACGCAGGAGGGGCTGAGGAGGTGACGGGAACAATGGCGGCACCATGGCTTACTTTTGGGGTACGTCTTACTTCTCACAAAGGTAAAAAAAAAAACCTGCCATGGCTTATTTTATGACTACGTATTAAAAAAGGGGAAACAGGGTGAATTTTGTGAAGACTTTTGAAATTTCAGCAGTAAGCTTT
Source organism: Darevskia mixta (assembly GCA_034641385.1). Taxonomy (NCBI): domain Eukaryota; kingdom Metazoa; phylum Chordata; class Lepidosauria; order Squamata; family Lacertidae; genus Darevskia; species Darevskia mixta. The sequence continues at coordinate 484,658 of JAWWNH010000194.1, forward strand.
TCTGATTTTATGGTTAATCCTAACTGAGTTTTCTCTGTCTCTCTTTCGTAAACTTGTTGAACGCTCCATAGAAGCTACACTGTTGTGAGTATATAAATGGTTTAGATAAATAAATGAAAGAAAAAAGAAGTGCCCGAAATTAGAGAATGGCAGGAAAAACTATTCAGTTACATGGATCTGGCTAGATTAACAGACGCAATTAGGGGCAACAACAAACAGAAATTCCCAAAAAGCTGTGAAAAATTCGGAGACTATTTAAGGAAACAATGCCCCCACGGTAAAGACTTGGATCCATTTCTAAGTACTCTGTATTGGAAATAAATAAATAATGGTATAGGACAAAAGAAGTTAGATTTTGGAAATAGAAAAAAGACAAAGTAGTAACAAAGGATGGGTTAACAACCTGAGAGGATGACAAAGGGAAGTCAGAAGGGGGGAGAAGGAGGGGGGAAAGTAAAGAAGTATAGAAACGACACAAGAATGAAGGAAGAAATAAGTGTAAGTATAGGTTTAAAGTACAGATAATAGGTATAGAAGATCAAAGTAGTTTTATGTTTATATGATATAATTAGAAGAGGTATGAGAAGGTGATTTTCTTCTTCTTTCCTTATTTTTTGTATAAAGGTAGTTCTATGTGTTTCATGTTGATTTTTAGTTTTTATGTTTTTCTTCTTGTATGGATGTGTACTTTTTAAAAATACTCAATAAAGGATTAAAAAAAAAAGATAACAAATGAGTGATCAAACATGATTTGCATTTGGGGAAAGCCTTCCTCAGAAAATAAGAGAAAATCTTTTAGACTCCCCACAGGCCTTGCCTGCATGCGAGCATTGTTAATGTGGGATAGAAAGTGCATGAGCATGCTGTTTGGAATTTCTAGCAAGTACCGTCTTTCCCCCTTTTTAAGACACCGTCTTATAATTTTTTCCCCTCAAAAAAACACAGGGTGGCTTATTTTCGGGGGATGTCTTATTTTTATTACGTCAGTATGGTACGATACAGCCTCCCCCTGCGCGCTGAGCAGGCGGGGCAAAACTCTGCACCACGGCTTACTTTTGGGGTACGTCTTACTTCTCACAAAGGTTAAAAAACCCTGCCATGGCTTACTTTATGACTACGTATTAAAAAGGGGGAAACAGGGTATACAGTGTGCATTCGAATTTCAGACATGGGCAACGCACCCTACACTGTCTGGCGTGAATGTGCCTATAGCTCTTTTTTAAAAAAAATAAAAAATTTTAAAATTTAAAGCGGCTTGGATATACAGGCCTCAGCTGCTCTCCGTGGTGCTGAAATTCTATCTCTCCGCCCCACATATCAACTTAACCTTAGCAAAGAATGAACTCTTCTTCCCTAATTCATTGATTTTTAAAATAAAAATATATATAAATTCCACGCACACCCCATCAAAAAAAGCCAAAGAAATTGACAAAAGTTGGAACCCCCATTCAAAAATACTTGGGACTGAGCCTCAAGGATTCTTGTGAAAATCATTTCCAAGTAAACATACACAGTTTTGGGCTGCATATCATGGAATTAACCAAGTTACGCAAATATACCCAATTTACATAATTATTTCAGCTGCTGCATGAGAATTTGGGTTACTTTAGTACAGCATTCCAGAACTCCCTAAATGTGCCTCAGTACCCCAAGCCAAATTAGCCTACATAATGCATATTGTAATGGCGGCATAAGCGGAGAGGTTGTGTGAGCAAGATAAGCTAAACCCTTGGTGCCCCCAGGGCAAAGCTACATTTTACATGGGTCTCCATATTGCAATAAGTCAAGAGAAAGAGGAGTTATGTGCTGCAGCAGGGAGAAGGAAGAAAAAGAAAGGGATGGCCAGTATTTCCCATCAAACGCTGCTTTGTAATGGAAGATACAGGAGCCGGGAAAGTTACAGAATCAGAATAAAAGTTGGAAATGCAAAGAGAAAGAAGGTACCTTTTATCATATGTGGTGGGAGTGTAAAAGGGTGAAAGGCTTCTGGGATATAATATACGGTGAAATTAAGACAATGTTGAAATATACATTTGTTAAGAAACCAGAAGCATTTTTACTGGGAATCACAGGTACAGACATTAAAAAGCAAGACTTTAAGCTTTTCCAATATGCAGTGACTGTGGCGAGAATGTTAATAGCGCAAAAATGGAAACAAGAACAAACACCGACAAAAGAAGAATGGATTGCGAAATTAACGGAGTATGCAGAATTGGACAAGATGACGGGGAGAATCCGCGAACAGCGGGACCAGAAGTTCATCAAAGACTGGGCTAAATTTACAGACTATTTAAAGGAAAATTGTATTCAATTGAATACGTTGGTAGGATTGCAAGTGGCTTTGTAGAGTAAGGAAGAAATATTTTTGTTAGTACGAAGATATAGTGATTAATTTTAGGAAATAATGATATAAAACAATGATTGACTTTGGAAATATAGACATAAGGAATAGATATTAGAATATCATAAGGAAGGTTTGACGGAAGTCACGGCCATAAAAAGCCAAAACGGTATAAGATGTGAAGATAAATGTGTGAATTTACTATTGTATTTTTATAAAACTAATAAAAAATGATTATAAAAAAAAGTTACAGAATCAGAATAACCATCTCAAGATCCCAAATCTTGGGATCAGTTATTCACACCAGCATAATTCAAGACATCCTAACTAAGCACTCTTCCCTTAGTTAAGTCTTGCAGAAGCAAATAGGAAATGAAAAGGGAGGTCAAATAAAAAGCTAACTTAAAAAAAAAAAAACAAGTCTGGGAAATATATAGAAGGCTGCTGTATTGACACATGGTAACGCGGTCAGATTCTGCCGTGAGGATCAAAATCTCTAAATTGATGGAGACAGAACAGATTCCAGGAGTGGGATAATAATAATAATAATAATAATAATAATAATAATAATAATAATAATAATAATTTATTATTTGTACCCCGCCCATCTGGCCGGGTCCCCCCAGCCACTCTGGGCAGCCTCCAACAGATATTAAAATACATTAAAATATCACAGGTTATGGGCTCCCTCTGATCAGCCATGGCCATCAGGCACTGCTGGGCTGTCCACCTCAGGCACCCAAATGCCTCTGGTCATCTCTGAGGTCCTCTACAGCAGCGTTCCCCAACCTTGGGCCTCCAGCTGTTTTCGGACTACAATTCCCATCATCCCTGACCACTGGTCTTGCTAGCAAGGGATGATGGGAGTTGTAGTCCAAAAACAGCTGGAGGCCCAAGGTTGGGGAACACTGCTCTACAAGACTAGCTGTTCTTACTAGCATAGGCAGGATGGGGAATTTGCCAATTCCAACTAGAATTTGCCACAACCATTATGCTTGAGCAGCCCTGCTGAAAATCACCAGGACCTTTTGTGTGGCAGAATCAGCAAGGCCTTAAGGAGCTGCCTGGCTGCATCACTCTCAGAAGAATTTTCCCGATTTTGTTGGGGCTCCTAGGTTCCCCACTCCTGCTCAACAGCGCTTGATGCTTTGATTTTGCAAAGGGTTCAAGACAGGTCAAAAGGTTTTAGAACAAGGTTGGTCATCTCTTTTGGGAGGAGAGCATTATAGATGCTGGTCTATCAGCTGCCATTTTGCTGTGCAAACTGACTCCTCAGAAGTGGTCTGGCTCCAAAATAAAGATTGTGCCATCTGCCCATTTGGAATTCACAATTAAGAAGAACATGTGTTCAGGCTTAGCATTAGAATAAAAAAAAATCAATGAAGAGATCCAAGACTAAAACATACAAGATCTGTGTTCCTTTAAAAAGATTGCCTGCTGTTGTTGGGGGTATTTTGTTGGGGGGTGCAACCATTCCTTGATTAAAATTTGATGGTGTTGCTAGGGGCCAGATAAAAACTGCCCCATGGATTATGGGTAGCCAATTTGTCAATCCTAGTTTATTTAAATGATATTGGCCCAATATTTAATATCAATTGGATAGTGGGCCAATTGTAGGGACTTTGCAAATTCTCCTGAGGTTACTGGTGAGACCAGCATCACTAGCCAGGGGGTCAACATAAACTTCTTGAATTTTCTGCTACTAAGGAAGACCAGAGTGAGTCAATTTTTTCAAATGAAAAACATTTCATGACTGTGCTACTGTGACTACAGAATATTGCAGTTGCCAGAGCTTTTCATACAATTGTCCCAAAGAACAGTGCTCTCAAATCTACCCCTAATTGTACTGAGAAGAGGATGAGATCAAGAAAAAAGCTTTCAGAAAACTGATTCACCCAACGAAAGGAGAAATGATTCATGTATGGTGTGATGGGAACACTTTTACAAAGCACATGGCTGGAATGTGACATGAATTGGCTAAGAAGCTCTCTCCAGGAGCCCCAATGAATGGAGATCCAAAAATTGTGAATGAAAACAGATGGTGACAACTCCAACATTAACAGGGCAGCAAGTAAACAAACAAGGACGCGGGTGGCGCTGTGGGTTAAACCACAGAGCCTAGGGCTTGCTGATCAGAAGGTCGGCGGTTCGAATCCCTGCGACGGGGTGAGCTCCCGTTGCTCGGTCCCTGCTCCTGCCAACCTAACAGTTCGAAAGCACGCAGTGCAAGTAGATAAATAGGTACCGCTCCAGCAGGAAGGTAAACGGCGTTTCCATGCGCTGCTCTGGTTCGCCAGAAGTGGCTTAGTCATGCTGGCCACATGACCCGGAAGCTGTACACCGGCTCCCTCGACCAGTAAAGTGAGATGAGTGCCGCAACCCCAGAGTCGTCCGCAACTGGACCTAACGGTCAGGGGTCCCTTTAAGTAAACAACTAAATTGCTATGTGATGAAATATGCAAACCAATATGATGCTATCTTAATTGTGGGGTAGGAGGGGGAAAGAAAAGCTAAGGCATAAGAATTCAAGCAATTACGGGAGGAACCATTTCCCTTACATCCTGCAAGTTCTGAAAAGGGTTAACCGTCCATCCATCCACCTGTGACTCTGGTGGATTTCTTAGCTGCAGCTCACCTTAAAAGGATCCACCTTAAATGAATGAGTAACCTCCAAATGTAGGAAGGCTACCTTAATAAAAACTTTCTCCAGCCAGAGCAAAGCATCTTCCTTTTAAAAGTTCCACTTACAAACTTTGGGTGGGGGATGAAAGTACAAGAAAAATCTACCTGTAAAAGAAGCCAAGGTGAAGTAAAGCCCCAAGAAACACGTGGCCAGTATAAAACAGAAGACAATACTCCGAACGATTGCAAAGAACCCGTTCTGACCAGGCTGCTGTACCTCTTGATCAATATTTGTATGAAGCACCTAGGCATAATTCCAAAGTTCCTAGCATTGCCATAAAGAAATGATAGCACAAAAGCTAAAAGGATTGGAGATGGAATTCTGCAACGAATAAAATCTATTCTTTAGATCAAAAGCAAAAATGTAGCCACAGTTCACTCAAAGGGAAATTGGGGGAACTGGAAGCCAGCCAGCCATTCCTCCCCAACAGGTAGCACAGCGTTACACGGAGATTAGCTACTACTCTAGGATTCCTTCTTCTGCAAGGTATAAAACACCGAACGCCAAACAAGGGGGGGGAATTAAAGAGGCATTACCTACTTTTAGTAAGCTAGCAATCTACCCCAGACAGCCATTATTGCAAACAGAGAATCTAAAATAAGCTCTTACCTTGAATAACATGCATAGCTCCTGGAACTAGGCTGTGATATTATTCCAGAGACATCATTTGTAATAGAAAGATAAAATAAGGCTGAAGGAAGGAGGAGAGACGGAGGGGAAGAGGAGAGGTGGAGGGAAATAAATAATGAGAAGAGGGCTGGGGAAGGAGCGGAAAGGGGAAAGGAGGAGAGGTGGGAAGGGGCAAAAAGGAAAGGAGGAGAGGGGAGGAAATGAAAATAGAGACAGTAAAAAATCTGTCTCCTGCCCACACGGTGGAAAAGAAATTTCTGACAAGCAGAGAGAGAGAGAGAGAGAACTCGCACACATACCAGAGGGGGCAGACAGGGGAATAACAAAGCAGAACAGGGGAATCAAGAGGAATCAAACATGGTAAGGCAAATGTCTAGACCTAAAGCGTATCAGAGGAGATGTTGGGGGTGGAGAGAGAAATTGAGGGTTTGCCGGGAGTGCCATGCTATTTTGCATAATTAGAGTAGTAAACAGCCATGTGTCTGGCAATTTAGGTCAGCTGAGTTGTTAAGAATGTGGGTGAATTTGACAAGGAGCAAGGAGGAGCGTGGACCGATCCAACAGCACACTAGACCAGGCACGTCCAACAGGTAGATCGTGATCTACCGGTAGATCACTGGACGTCTGTGGTAGATCACTGGCTCCCCCAAAGAAGCTCAACAACTTTGGCTCCCTAAATAAGCTCATTCTTTCTTTCTTTTTTTGCCCTGCACCCCCAAAAAACAGGGCTATCCTTCTCCCTAAAAAAAAGCTCAACAACAACTTTGACCTGAAAGAATGCCTAAAAAACGGGGCCTCCTCCCCAAAAAAAGCTCAACAACTTTGACCTGAACCCCCAAAAAGTGGGTAGATCACTGCCAGTTTTTAATTCTGTAAGTAGATCACAGTCTCTTGGGAGTTGGCCACCCCTGCACTAGACTTCTCAAGAATAACGAAGAGAGGTCATGTTGAGCCTCTGTTATTTGGCTGCAAAAAGTGCCGTTTTCTGCTCGAGGCAGAAAAAAGTGCCGTCTCTGGAAGAGCTCTCCATAATGGTATAACGTGCTGTGCAAAATCTGATATTGCTGCAATACAAAACAGTGTGGCTAACCAAACGCTCTTTCAACCTAGATCTAACCCTTCGTTGCTCACGTTGTGTCCACCCATAACACATCTATGGCTCGGTTTGTCAGAGAGAGCACACACTTGTTGCTTCCGCAAATTTCCATGGACATTTTCTGAGAGCAATTTTCACTTCCCTGGATCTTATTTTTATTTTGGAAGCTCCTAAATCAAATGAAGCAACGTGTTAGCCCCAGGATACTTAAGAGTTTTATGGGCAGTGGCAGCAGCAGCTTGAGATGAATCCAGAAGCCACAAGGGACCATTGCATTACCTTGCAGCTTCCTTCCTTAACAAATATGTTTTATTATTTCCTATTTTTAAAAGACATCTGAAGGCAGCCCTGTTTAGGGAAGTTTTTAATATTTAATGCTGTATCGTTTTTAACACTTGATTGGGAGCCGCCCAGAGTGGCTGGGGAAACTCAGCCAGATGGGCGGGGTACAAATAATAAATTATTATTATTATTATTATTATTATTATTATTATTATTATTATTATTATTAAATAGGATTCAGCCAGCCAGTTGGAGTGATAAAGCAAGCAGGAACATCATATTACCTCCCCATGGCCATCTGATTCTCAGGACCAGGATTCTGATCTCTGGCACGCAATCTATTCCAGTTTGAACTCAATGCAACACAGAGCAGTTGTGTGCATCAACGCACAACCATTCTTCAGAAAGTGGAAGGGTTGAGTCCCAACTTCTCCTATTTACCAAGGATAGCCCCCATTGTCTGGGGGCTCCTGCTTGTAAATTACTGCCCTTCTTTTGGCAGATGCCTTGTTCAAAAATGTTTGAGGTTGTCCTTCAGCTCCCTCCCCAGGGTCTCTAGAAGTTAAAATCCTAACCCTAACCCTAAGACTGCTTAGCACTGGGCTTCTGGGTTGGAGATTGAAATATACTCGGAGTCGAGTGTGGATTTCATGCTCTTTATTCAGCTCATAGTAGCGAGGAATGAATGTTTCCCCAAAACGTCTGCTTTATATACATTATTTACACAATGGGCCCCATGTGATTGGCTAATTCCGGGATACTCCTGTAGGCCAATCAGGCTGCGGATTCACTTCCACCTGGAGCTGGATTGGGTGGCTCCTGCAGACCAATAAGACTGCTGCATTATGGATCCTATTGTTCTAGGACCAATCAGACTGCTGCATTTTGGATCCTATTCAGCTCAGTACATAACAGAGATTTTTCTCCAACACTCTCTGCAGGGTGACCAGAGTGAAAACATTTTGATTAATGGCACCTTGTTTATGAAATTCCCACCCCAGAGAGACTTGCCTGGCATCAACGTTGCTTTTCAGTGCCAGGAAAAGAAGTCTGTATTTCCCCAGGTTTTTAAATGTATTAATACATTTTTTATTGATTTTTATTGAAGTTTTTATCTCTACAAAATAACAGAAAGGTTTACACATATGTACATGTTAGTAACACAAAGCATCTCACCACCACCATTGGTTTGATATAACTCGAAATGTGAATTAAAATCTGACTTCCTTCCATCGTTGCTTGACCTTAATTCTATAACTTATCTTTACAGTTGTGTTGTTATATTGTATTTGACAAATATTCTGATTTTACTTGCATTTGTAACCTTTTTCCCTTACAAACTTTGTTCTTTACATATCAATATTCCTGTACCGGAGCAGTGTTTTTTCGTATATTCATTCACGCAACTCCATTCTTTTATTAAATTTTGATTTGTTTGACCTTTGATAGCTGCCGTCATTTTGGCCAATTCAACAAATTCAACAAGTTTGATTTCTATTATTGTGGGTACTTTGTCTCCCTTCCAGTTCTTTGCTATAAGAACTCTTGCGGCAGCAGATGCATAAAAGAATATCCTTTTCTTATTTATGGAGATGTCATTTGTTATTAATCCCAGAAGATACACTTCTGCTTTCTTGTTGAATGATTTAAAAAAAATCTTTATTATCTCTTAATGAACTTTATTCCAAAATATTTTTGTCATGCTACACCCCCACCACATATGATACGTTGTTCCTATTTCACTGTTGCATCTCCAGCACACACACAAAACTTTGGAGGCTGACAATTCTCCCTCGTGAACTGAAGTTTCATCTGGCTCTGGTTGGTGGATCTTGGGGTTCTTGGGGGGGGGGGGTTGGATGGCAAACGGATCCAGCAAAGTTGAAATTTGTCCAGTCTGACGTGCATCAGCCAATCAGGTGTGCCAAACTCTCTCTTTTTTCAAAAAAAATTATTAGATTTTAGCAAATGAAAACAAACAACAATAAACATCAATAAGCAAACATAAAAGAAAACAATAATAATAAACATAAAAACAAACATACATCCTTTTAACCTATTCATCCTTCCTGTCATTGTGGGTTGACTTCCTCCTGTCCTCCCTTCCTGCGTTCCTTGTATATCATCTTTAGTAATTTCTTGACATCATTTAACACATTTTAATTAATTAACCTCAATATCTTTTCTTGTCTAAGATCATTATCATTAATTCCAACCGTCATAAACCTTATATCTATCTACTAAATCTACAGCCTCATTTATCTTCCAGCTTACTCCTACTCTTTAATCATACAATACTTTTTAGATATAATTTGAATTTCTTCCAATCTTCTTCCACCGCTTTCTCCCTCTGGTCACGAAGTTTCCCGGTCAGTTCAGCGAGCTCCATATAGTCCATCATTTTCATCTGCCATTCTTCTATTGTTGGTAATTCCTCTGACTTCCAGTTTTTAGCTATTAAGATTCTGGCTGCTGTTGTGGCATACATAAAGAAAGTCCTATCACATTTTGGGATTTCCTGACTTTCCATACCCAGTAGAAAGGCTTCTGGTTTTTTATTAAATGTGTTTCTCAACACCTTTTTCAATTGTCCTCTGAGGATCAGGGCCCTTTTAGAAGTGCCAGACCCACCCAACTGTGTTAACTGCTGCACACACACGATTGGTCCTTAATTTTATTAGGTTGAATCCTGTCAGGTTGAATCCTGACAAGACAGAAGTGCTGTTTTGGGGGGACAGAAGGCGGGTGGGGGGGTTCCCTGGTCCTGAATGGGGTAATTGTGCCCCTGAAGGACCAGGTGCTCAGCCTGGGAGTCATTTTGGACTCACAGCTGTCAATAGAGGCGCAGGTTAATTCTGTGTCCAGGGCGGCTGTCTACCAGCTCCATCTGGTACGCAGGCTGAAACCCTACCTGCCCGCAGACTGTCTCGCCAGAGTGGTGCATGCTCTGGTTATCTCCCGCTTGGACTACTGCAATGCGCTCTATGTGGGGCTACCTTTGAAGGTGACCCGGAAACTACAACTAATCCAGAATGCGGCAGCTAGACTGGTGACTGCGAGCGGCCGCCAAGACCACATAACACCGGTCTTGAAAGACCTACACTGGCTCCCAGTACGTTTCTGAGCACAATTCAAAGTGTTGGTGCTGACCTTTAAAGCCCTAAATGGCTTCGGTCCAGTATACCTGAAGGAGCGTCTCCACCCCCATCGTTCAGCCACTGAGGTCCAGCGCCGAGGGCCTTCTGGCGGTTCCCTCACTACGAGAAGCCAAGTTACAGGGAACCAGGCAGAGGGCCTTCTCAGTAGTGGCGCCCGCCCTGTGGAATGCCCTCCCATCAGATGTCAAGGAAATAAACAACTATCTGGCTTTTAGAAGACATCTGAAGGCAGCCCTGTTTAGGGAGGCTTTTAATGTTTTATAGATTATTGTATTTTAATGTTCTGTTGAAAGCCGCCCAGAGTGGCTGGGGAAACCCAGCCAGATGGGGGTATAAATAATAAATTATTATTATTATTATTATTATTATTATTATTATTATTATTATTATTATTTAGTTATGTTTTAAAGTATTCCACAGACTCAGGGCAGATTGCAGCTATTTCATCAGTAGTTGTCCCCATCTCCAAAGGGTTCTTAATTTAGATTTTAGATTTAGATGGCGTAATAATAATAATATTTGTATTCCACTCATTTGACTGGGTTGTCCCAGCCACTCTGGGAGGCTTCCAGCATATACAAAAATGTAATAAAACATTAAAAAACTTCCCTATACAGGACTGCCTTCAGATATCTTGCAAAGGTTGTATAGTTACTTATCTCCTTGACATCTGTTGGGAGGGCATTCCACAGGGAGGGTGCCACTACCTAGAAGGCCCTGTACCTGGTTCCCTGTAACTTCACTTCTGACAATGAGGGAACTGCCAGAAGGCCCTCAGAGCTGGACCTCAGTGTCCGGGCTGAATGTTGGGGGTGGAGACGCTCCTTCAGGTATAATAATAATAATAATAATAATAATAATAATAATAATAATAATAAATTTTTATTTATACCCCGCCCTTCCCAGCCAAGACCGGGCTCAGAGCGGCTAACACCAATAAAATCACAACAAAACATACAAAACAATCAATTAAAATGCAAGTTAAAATACGATTTAAAGTTTAAAATGCAGCCTCATTTTTAAGTAGCCCACCAATCAAACCATAAAGGAATGAAACATCTGGGTTAAAACCAACCCAAAGGCCAGGCGGAACAGCTCTGTCTTGCAGGCCCTGCGGAAAGATGCCAAATCCCGCAGGGCCCTAGTCTCTTCTGACAGACCGTTCCACCAAGTCACTACTGAGAAGGCCCTGGCCCTAGTTGTGGCCAGCCTAGCATCCTTATGGCTCGGGACCTCCAAAAGGTTATTATTTGAGGACCTTAAGGTCCTACACGGGGCATACCAGGAGAGGCGGTCCCTTAGGTATACAGGGCCAAGACCATTTAGGGCTTTAAAGGTCAGCAGCAGCACTTTGAACTATGCTCAGAAACATACTGGGAGCCAACGTAGGTTTTTCAGGACCAGTGTTATAGGGTCCCGGCATCCGGTCCCAGTCACCAGTCTAGCTGCCACATGTTGAATTAAGAGACATAGGACAGCAAATAACCATTCCTTTCCGTTCCCAATTTTCTTGTACCATACCCTTCCTTTTCTCCCCGAAATCAGCCCTCGCACAACATACACTTTGTTCTAATTCCCTTCACCGCTACCAGCTTTGCTTCTACAGAGCTCGAGGAGAAACATTTGGAAACGAGAGAGATGGCATCAAGATGTTCTGTGAGAGAGATGTGATATCGGGGGAGGAGGAAGGAGGCAGCCCTTTGAAATAAGGAAACACTTTTAAAAATAAAATACTTCCGACTCCTTTCCTGGTTACATTAACAAACACATTTGAATATTTCATCCAATGATCTTGAGGCAGTTATTCCATTTTATCCTTGCAATAACTCAGCAGTGCAGTGCCCAAGACTGTGGGAATGTTCAGGAATGCAGGAGGGGATATATTGTTTATTATATCCTGTTCCAACGTGTGTAGACAAGTTTGACAATATCGGCAGAGTTTACATTCCCCTTTTTAAAGTCACACAGCGAATGCGTTGCTCAGGTTCGCTTAAACTTTTATAATAACTGTCCTGGTATTTCCCCCTTTAATCCCAATAAAAGATAAGACACGACACAGTCTTCTATAAAAGTTTAAAGAGTTTACTTACAGACATCCTGTTCACAATAGGCTCCCAGAAGGCTGACTTTAGCTTAGAAAAAGTAACATACTTGCTGGAGTCTATTCCATAGGGGAGATAGCTCCTTTTGTCCTCTCTTGGCTGGAGGCCAAGAGAGCATCTTTAGCTAAGCAGATGTTGCTTGCTTGAAGGACGAAATCAAAAGAGAGAGAGATGGCGTCTGGCCCCTATGCTTTTGTTTTACCTGCACAGGTGAGGCCACACCCACCTCCGGTCACTTGCAGAGGAAGTCTGTCTCAGCCCAGGAGAAACAATAATAATAATAATTTATTATTTATACCCCGCCCATCTGGCTGGGTTTCCCCAGCCACTCTGGGCTGCTTCCAACAGAACATTAAAATACAATAATCTATTCAACATTAAAAGCCTCCCTAAACAGGGCTGCCTTCAGATGTCTTCTAAAGGTCTGATAGTTGTTGTTCTCTTTGACATCTGAAGGGAGGGCGTTCCACAGGGCGGGTGCCACTACCGAGAAGGCCCTCTGCCTGGTTCCCTGTAACTTGGCTTCTCGTAGTGAGGGAACCGCCAGAAGGCCCTCGGCACTGGACCTCAGTGTCCGGGCAGAATGATGGGGGTGGAGACGCTCCTTCAGGTATACTGGACCGAAGCCATTTAGGGCTTTAAAGGTCAGCACCAACACTTTGAATTGTGCTCGGAAACGTACTGGGAGCCAATGTAGGTCTTTCAAGACCGGTGTTATGTGGTCTCAGCGGCCGCTCCCAGTCACCAGTCTAGCTGCCGCATTCTGGATTAGTTGTAGTTTCCAGGTCACCTTCAAAGGTAGCCCCACGTAGAGCGCATTGCAGTAGTCCAAGCGGGAGATAACTAGAGCATGCACCACTCTGGCTGAACAAGAAGCTTCGACTGGCTAGACCAGACATTCCTTTCTATATCCACTCTAGGAATGTTGTACTTGACTGCTCCCGTGTTTCACATCCCACAAAGACAACCTTAGCAAGACTCATGTCCAAACTGGAGTTTGAACCTGGGTCTTCCTTGTCCAACTTCAAGACTACTAGCCCATGCTAGGCTGACTAGGGGGAAAGACAGAATATTGGTCCCCAACAGTAGCTGTGCACCTTCGGCATTTTTCAAATGTCCTGATAAAAAGCACAGTCTGCTCTTGCAACTGTGCACACAACAACTGCTCAGACCCCCCATGCTGTGAGACAGGTCAGAAGCCTCTGCAGATCTTAACAACAGTTATCTGTGTCCTGTCACTCAAAACAAACAGAGAGAAGAATAAATAAGGCTCACAACTGTTCGTACAGAAATCTCCCCCGCGGATTTATTCACCCTTGCCACATGCAGAAAGCCAGGCTTCCCTACCAGCTTGGGAAGAAACCGCATTTCTCCGGGTGGGTGCGAAGTCTGTGTATGCCAAGTCCATGTTTTGTTAGAATAGGGATGGAAAGGAGAGCAGAGGCTCTCCAGACAGGGTTGCCACCATTGTTCTGGCAAAATACAGGACAGGACAGCAGTGGCGGAGGAAGGGGGTGCGGGCCGCCCCGGGTGTCATCACTGAGGGGAGGGTGACAAAATGAGATTTTTATTTTTTAAAAAATTGGGCTCACGAAACTTTTTAGGAGTGACGTGGTGGTTTAGGCACCTGCAGGTTCCACATTGCCTGAAATGGCAGTGTGGGGATGCTCGGATCTGGATACTGGCTTTAATGATTAAAAGGTTAAACCTGAGGAGTTTAGTAGTGGGATATTTAGCTAAAAATTTCGAGATCGGAGGGAGGTAAGGGTGTAAGAAGTAGAAAATTAGGAGTTTTAAATTAGGTTGGTGTAAGGGAATTTGATGGAATTTCATTAAAAGGGAACCTAAAAGGGAATTTCATTAAAAGGGAACCTAAAAGGGAACCTTTTAATGAGGGTGAAAGAGGAGAGCTCAAAATATGGTCTGAAGCTCAACATCAAAAAAACTAAGATCATGGCCACTGGTCCCATCACCTCCTGGCAAATAGAAGGGGAAGAAATGGAGGCAGTGAGAGATTTCACTTTCTTGGGTTCCATGATCACTGCAGATGGTGACAGCAGTCACGAAATTAGAAGGCGCCTGCTTCTTGGGAGAAAAGCAATGACAAACCTAGCATCTTAAAAAGCAGAGACATCACCTTGCCGACAAAGGTCCGTATAGTTAAAGCTATGGTTTTCCCAGTAGTGATGTACGGAAGTGAGAGCTGGACCATGAAGAAGGCTGATCGCCGAAGAATTGATGCTTTTGAATTATGGTGCTGGAGGAGACTCTTGAGAGTCCCATGGACTGCAAGAAGATCAAACCTATCCATTCTTAAAGAAATCAGCCCTGAGTGCTCACTAGAAGGACAGATCCTGAAGTTGAGGCTCCAGTACTTTGACCACCTCATGAGAAGAGAAGACTCCCTAGAAAAGACCCTGATGTTGGGAAAGATGGAGGGCACAAGGAGAAGGGGACGACAGAGGATGAGATGGCTGGACAGTGTTCTCGAAGCTACTAACATGAGTTTGGCCATACTGCGAGAGGCAGTGAAGGATAGGCGTACCTGGCATGCTCTGGTCAATGGGGTCACGAAGAGTCGGACACGACTGAACGACTGAACAACAACAACAAAACTCTACTCAACTTAATAATGCGAGTTCAGCCATCTAACTAGTACTAGTACTAACTAGTATGCGGGTGGCGCTGTAGGGACACGGGTGGCGCTGTGCAAGTAGATAAATAGGTTATTGTTATTGTTATTATCCTGGCTTACTCCCCAAACTGGGACTCAAGGCAGCTGGGGGGGAATTAAAACAAACATGGATAAAACACAGAAAGCTACAAACATATAAAATGTTTCACAAGCATACAGTAAGGTTGGTAGTGAAATAGCTTTGTAAACAAGCATTTTGGTTTCCCTGCGAATGTCCTGGTCCTCAAACACTCTGCACTTCATTCAGGAGACAGGCATAGCTGTCAACTTTTGGATTTGAAAATAAGGGATTTTTCCCAACTTTCGGATTTGAAAATAAGGGATTTTCCCCAACTTTCGGATTTGAAAATAAGGGATGCCACGAGGGCGGTGCAATGGCACCAAGTAGCCTCGCCACCCTGCACTCCAAAGGCTGCGCGCGAACGGGTGAGCGAAAGAGCGAGCACATAGACTGCAGGCAGGCTGGCTGTCTGGTTGGGCGTGAGGGTCTGGCTGCACAAGGCATGCAAGCTCCGCCCCAGTCGGTCTCAGACTCCTTATTGGCAGCCGAGCAACGCAGCTGAGGAGCCTCCCTGGCCAGCAGGGAGGGAGAGGAGCTGCTTCCTTTGAAATCTGGGGAATTTAAGGGATATCAACAATCCGGGATAGCAGCGGGAAACGGCATTGGAATAAGGGAATTTCCCACAAAAAAAGGGAGGGTTGAAGCTATGGAGACAGCTGCACCCGCAGAGCTCAGGCGATGCTTGATTTCAGCATCAATGTCAACCCTTGTGGAAAGATAACTGCACAGGTAGGAGAAGTAATCAATTCTCATGTTACTCCAGCAGCAACAGGCAGCAAAGACTGTGGCACAACTGCCATTGTATACCTCAAAATGTAATATAAGAAGGGGACCACACGTAGAACCACAAATATAATACAGCTTTTCTAGCCACCCTCAAATGGCCAAAAGTAAGATCTTCCAGCTTAGGAAACACTGAGGAGACTCTATCTATCTATCTATCTATCTATCTATCTATTTAGAAGTTTGTAACCTGGCCTTTCAGATCCAGGGCAGCTTACACCCAAGCACACCAATAAAACTATCAGCAATACAAAAGACAAAAACATACAACAATTTTTTGTGGGCAACCATGGCTAGTCCCATCTTGTTTAATCTAGTCTTAAAATGGCCATCTTGAGTAACAGCAGTCAGGGATTCTCTGGGTGGAGCTTGTGTATTACACCCCTTTACCACACACACAGCCCCACAAAAATCCACCAACAGCATACAAATCAATATGGCTAACCTGATCCAAAACACCCACCCACCCCACTCACACATGAAAACAAAGACCACCACAGCCAACCACAAATGAACAACCACACCATAGGCCAACCCCCCAACGACTCTCACCACCAAAGGAACACAAATGAACAGCAGATAACCTGCACAAGCAACGCTGACATCAAAACCTACATATATTAAGTAACATAGAAACATCGTCACCCAACCCAACCCCCACCCACCTTTCCCCCCTCCACCTCTTCCCCCCCTTTTCTTCCTAATGTCTGAACAAATGAAACTGATTTGTAAAAATGTTACAGGGGAAAAAATACAAGAGAGAGACATTGCACATACTTTTGTAAATCAAGAAAATATTTAATAAAAATACATTTTTTTAATAGATATTTTTTTCTGGGCGACATCCTGAAAAAGCATTGTATGTACCTCACTTCCCCAGGCAGTGAGAAGTTCCAGGGACGGCATGACCCAGGTTTCGTTCCCTTTTGGAAGAGAGAGAGCACCGACTGGAGATTCCATGCATTTTTTTATAGTATTTGCTTTATTTACAGATACCAAGCAGCACGGGGCGACAGATCTAGCAACCCATGCTATGTCACCAGAGAGCGTTGCCTTGTACCACAAAGCACCTTCAGCTACCTAACTCTTCTCTCTCTGTTCTAACCTGGAAGTGCCAGACACTTCTGCCATTCCCTAAACACACACAAAACACAAGGAGTTGGGTCCATCATTTCCTCCAGGCTCCCCAAAGTAAAACATCAACCAACCATCCTAAGTCCTTAACAAGCAATCTGCTTGACCAGGCCAGCCAGCAGCCTGGAGAATTGCTGGGGCGCAACCACATGACACAAATTTCCCTATGCTAATTTATATGGTGGGGAAATAGGCAGTAGCTCTGGAGCCAGTTTACCCAGCTGGGCAGCACCAGGATAGAAATAGGCTGGACGTGGGAAGGCAGAGCTCTGCAAACCAGCATCTCATGTGAATAATTTCTAAAAATCATTCTGATTTTTGCCTGCAACTAAGAAACACAATTGCCCTACATCCCTTTTATCCATTTAGAAAACTAATTAAATTATTGTTATTGTTGTTATTGTTATTGTCCTGGCTTACTCCCCAAACAGGGACTCAAGGCAGCTGGGGGGGGGGATTAAAACAAACATGGATAAAACACAGAAAGCTACAAACATATAAAATATAATAGCTGAAAAGTAATTAAACTTCAATAAAATAAAAATGAGATAACAACAGATCTATAATACCAAGTTAATGAATCTAGTAAAAACAAATATCATGGCACTCTGCTTCCATAGTCACAAACTGAGGGGGAAATGACTCGCAAGCCGTTTTAGTTAGAACAGGTTCTGAAGAGCCAGGCTTGGCGCTGCTACCTGTTGCAGGTTGGTTACCAACAGTATGTGAATTAAAGCAGGTGTATTGTTCAGTGGGACACGGGTACGTGATGGGTTAAACCACAGAGCCTAGGGCTTGCCGATCAGAAGGTCGGCAGTTCGAATCCCCGCGATGGGGTGAGCTCCCGTTGCTCGGTCCCAGCTCCTGCCAACCTAGCAGTTCGAAAGCACGTCAAAGTGCAAGTAGATAAATAGGAACTGCTCTGGCGGGAAGGTAAACAGCGTTTTCGTGCGCTGCTCTGGTTCGCCAGAAGGGGCTTAGTCATGCTGGCCACATGACCCGGAAGCTGTACGCCGGCTCCCTCGGCCTATAGAGCGAGATGAGCGCCGCAACCCCAGAGTCATCCGCGACTGGACCTCATGGTCAGGGGTCCCTTTACCTTTATTGTTCAGCTGCTTCTCTGAGCCAGAGCAGTATGGAGTCGTCCGCAGGCAACGCCAAGCAGAATCTTCAACTAATGTTGAAGCTCACAACAACAGCATCACCAACACAATAAGAAAGTGAGATGTGATCATTAACATCCGCATGAATGGATCTATGTGCCTCATTTTTTAGGGTACGGGATATGGTCAACTCAAACTTATAAATCTGTGTTAGAGAGGGGAGGCGGAACTAATATTTATTTATTGACAAAGGGATTCTCTATTTATTTATTTTGTATAGTGCCTTTCATCCAAAGATCTCAGGGCAGTTCACAACATAAAAAATAGTAAATATTGGAATGATACAGCTTCAACCTTCTTGAGAGGGATTTTAATGATAGCATGTATACACACACACACACACAAATTTCGTTTCTCTTTAACGTAATTGGATTTAATTTAATTTTAGGCAATGTTTTTTTAAAAAAATTACCTTGGATACAGTGGTTGTCGACGGTTTTCCGGTGTGTACACAGCTCTTAATCACCGGTCTGTATGTGATATGCATAATGCGAATCACTCAGTTTAAAAGTTTGTGGGGCAGAAATGAAGATACAAGTCCCCCATATCCATGTTTGAGCTACAGGTGGGACCTGGGTCTGAAACGGTTGGTGACAGTCACGGCTTCTCCCAGAGAATTCTAGGAACCGGAGTTTGTTGAGGGTGCTGTGAGTGATGTCACGGGTGCCGTTGGGGCACCCATAACCTGGGGCACCCCTGGTTTAAAGGGAAAAGACACAGCTCCGAATGTGTGGTGCAGGGGAGCCCCCTAGTTTTTCAGACTCTGGCACATACTACCTAACAGAAGATGGCTTTATGGATTGGACCATGGGTAGTCAAACTAAGGCCTGGTGGCTGGATCCGGCCCAATCGCCTTCTAAATCCGGCCCGCGGACGGTCCAGGAATCAGCTTGTTTTTACATGAGTAGAATGTGAGCTTTTATTTAAAATGCATCTCTGGGTTATTTGTGGGGCCTGCCTGGTGTTTTGACATGAGTAGAATGTGTCCTTTTATTTAAAAAGCATCTCTGGGTTATTTGTGGGGCCTGCCTGGTGTTTTGACATGAGTAGAATGTGTCCTTTTATTTAAAATGCATCTCTGGGTTATTTGTGGGGCTGCCTGGTGTTTTTACATGAGTAGAATGTGTCCTTTTATTTAAAATGCATCTCTGGGTTATTTGTGGGGCGTAGGAATTTATTCTTTTTTTCTTCTTTTTTTCAAAATATAGACCGGCCCCCCACATGGTCTGAGGGACAGTGGACCGGCCCCCTGCTGAAGAAGTTTGCTGTCCCCTGGATTGGACCAATAAAATACTAACTCTGTGGCAACCATAAGCAGCAGGGAACAAACAGGCTGCAAATGAGGGACTGGGACCTGTCACACAATGGAGGAGAGGGGGAAATGCATCAGAGAAAGCTTCCGAAAGAGCAAACGCTTCTCTTGGCAGTCTAGCCGATGTCTAAAACTTATCTTTCTTTAGTCATAATTATGTACATTGCTAGTAGAGAGTGGTAATAGGGAAGTCAGCTACATATATATAATGTTTGTAACTTAGTTTCTTTCTCCAAAAGGAACAGTTAATGACATTTTGATAATATTAGGATAAAGGTAAAGGGACCCCTGACAGTTAGGTCCAGTCGTGTCCGACTCTGGGGTTGCAGCGCTCATCTCGCTTTATTGGCCGAGAGACGGCGTACAGCTTCCGGGTCATGTGGCCAGCATGACTAAGCCGCTTCTGGCGAACCAGAGCAGCGCACGGAAATGCCGTTTACCTACCCGCCTGAGCGGTACCTTTTTATCTACTTGCACTTTGACGTGCTTTCGAACTGCTAGGTTGGCAGGAGCAGGGACCGAGCAATGGGAGCTCACCCCGTCGCAGGGATGCGAACCACCGACCTTCTGATCAGCAAACCCTAGGCTCTGTGGTTTAACCCACAGTGCCACCTGGGTCCCTAATATATATTAGGACAGTGATGGCTAACCTTGACACTCCAGATGTTTTGGGACTACAACTCCCATCATCCCTGACCACTGATCCTGTTAGCTAGGGATGATGGGAGTTGTAGTTCCAAAACATCTGGGGTGTCAAGGTTAGCCATCACTGTATTAGGATATATATTACTAATAATAATCTTAATTTGTCTATGAAATTTTAAGTTTATGTGTGAAGATTATATTGTGAAAATTATAAGAACGACGTATTTTATTCTCAGCCTGTAGGTTTGTGTATTAGTTTGTTTGTTTGTGTGTGTGTTTATTTTTCTTTATGTATGCAAAATAAAATGAAAGAAAATAAAATAAATAAAATAAAATACTAACTCTGTGGCAACCGTAAGCAGCAGGGAACAAACAGGCTGCAAAATGAGGGACTTGGACCTGTCACACAATGGAGGAGAGGGGGAAATGCATCAGAGAAAGCTTCCGAAAGAGCAAACGCAGTCTGGCGAAGGCGTTTTCTACACAAGCAGCACCACCTATCTTGACTTTGTTACAATGGCTCTGAAGGGCAGGCCCGGTTTAATAATTCAGCACATGGATTCCATTTCAGTAGTCATGGAAACCTAGCTCTCTGACATCCAGTTGTGGGGAAGGGGAAAGCGGGGGGCGGGGGGGAGAGCGACAGAGAAGACACACGTACATGCGATGATCAGCGAGGCTTCTCTGCTAACATAGACGGCCTGATTATTCATAGAATTGTAGAGTCGGAAGGGACCGCGAGAGTCATCTAGTCTTGCAATGCAGGAACCTTTTGCCCAACGTGGGGCTCAAACTCACAGCTCTGAGATTAAGAGCCTCATGCTCTGCCCACTGAGCTATCTCACATGTCTACCTTCCTCGTTATTAGCACAACTCCGTTCCCTCCAACATTTCTCTGATGAAAATAGGGACGTGCTTATAAAAAGACAAGATATTAAACTTTTCCAATACGCAGTGACTGCAGCAAGAATATTGATTGCCCAAAAATGGAAGCAAGAACAAATACCGACAGTAGAGGAATGGAAAATGAAACTATTAGACTATGCAGAACTGGATAAAATGACAGGGAGAATCCGAGAACAGCGGGACCAGAAGTTCGTCAAAGACTGGACTAAATTTACAGACTATTTAAAAGAAAATACAGAACTGAATACGTTTGTAGGACTACAAGAGGTTTTGTAGATCAAGAAAGAATGCTATTGTCAATATGAACTTATAATTGAAGTAGGAATAGTTGAAATAATAAACAATGGTTGAAATAAGAAGTATAAGATAATATGCAGAATTTTATAAAGTCATAAGGAAGGTTTGAAGGAAGTCAAGGCTGTAAAAAGCCAAAAGGTTTAAGAAGTGGAATGATGTGATGTTATTATTGTAAAAAACTTTGTTAAAAATAATAAAAATGATATATAAAAAAAGAAAAAAAGAAAATAGGGACGTGCTATTCTATTCTATTAATTATTATTATTATTATTATTATTATTATTATTATTATTATTTAATTAATTTTATTTATACCCCACCATCTGGGCCACTCTGGGATGCTTCCAATATATATAAAAACATAAGAAACCATTTTAAAACTTCCCTATACAGGGCTGCCTTCAGATATTTTCTAAAGGTTGTATAGTTACTTATCTCCTTGGCTTGGGGGGGTCGCAAACCCTCCAACGTTTCTCTGGTGAAAATAGGGACATCCTAAGAAGAGCAGGACATTCTGGGTTCAAATCAGAAACTGGGAAGGCTGGAAAATATCGCCAAAGAATGCCCTACCCAACCTTCAATCCTATACCACTTTGTTGCCTTTCGGTCATTTAAAATCTTAAATATGTTCTAAAGTAGGTCATTGGTATCTCTCTCCTTCTCCCCTCCCCACAGTGCCGGTTCTCTCACCCATACTGCAATATATTGTGTCCTCCATCATGGAGGGCATGTGTTGCGATGAGTGTTGGGATACACAGAATGCTGTGTAACACAGTAAGTCTGCAGGCTTGAGCTTGCTTGTAAAGTAAAAGAAGCTGATGCAAGAGGCTGATGCAAGAGGCTTGCAATGACTCAGCAGGAGTGTGCCGGCAGATGATTGGCTGTTGTTTTGTATTAAAGGGAAACCTGTTAAGCAGGGTGTGTGGGTGTAGAGTGTAATCAGAGAAAGAGAGAGTGAAATCCTACTTGTCTTGCCTTTTGGTGCAGCCAGGTGTTCTGCTGCATGAACTGTCTGTATGTATATAGCTCACAATAAAAGAATACTGCACTAAAGAACCTGTGGTTTTTGCACTGCTCTGCTACAACGCCGTGGAGGAATCCACAACAATGAGATCACCATAAACTGCCTCCCTGTTGTGGGGCGGGACCGTTTGGATAGCCACAACATTTCATTGGTTGCCCCTCGGTTGCTGGGGCTGAAATTTGGCTGGTTAGGATGTCTATTGGCTGCCTATTTAAGAGGCTGCATGTCACTGGAGAGCTTCTCTTTCCTGCGACGTGCATCAGATCATCCGTCCTCCCTCCCTATATTTAGGGCTGTTCTTTGGCCTTGCTATGTGTTATGTACTGAGCTGAATCCTAGAACAATAGGATCCAGAATGCAGCAGTCTGATTGGTCCGCAGGAGCCACCCAATCCAGCTCCAGGTAGAAGTGAATCAGAGACCTGATTGGCCTGCAAGAGCAGCCAATCAAGCTCCTGGATGAAGTGAATCTGCAACCTGATTGGCCTACAGGAGTAGCCCAGAATTAGCCAATCACATGGGGCCTATTGTGTAAATAATGTATATATAGCAGATGTTTTGGGGAAAGATTCATTCCTTGCTACTATGAGCTGAATAAAGAGCATGAAATTCACACTTGACTCCGAGTATATTTCACTATGCCTGTCTAGGGGTCGTCTGTTTTAGAGCAGGGGCCCGGTAGGAATTTTGCCATTTGGCTGATTGGCTGGTGCCACTTGGTTTTTTCCCACCGTGTAGCAAATCATCACAACTTTGTAAGGTTGGCAGTTAGGCATTTGGTTCAATGTTTTGTGGAGCGGAAGTGGTTGGCTGTGCCTGCCCCCCCCCCCATCGCTGCTAGGGAATTCCGTTAAAGAAATCCTGGGACTCGCCGTGCTTTTGTCCGAACCCTGTCAAGGGGCTAGGGCCACGCCAGAGCCCCTGGGAGCAGCTGGGGTGAGCTGTGAGATCGAAACCAGCTTCTCGCTCCCCCAGGATGCTTTCCCTTACTGATCTATGGTGGTGCCCAGTTGTCAGTCCTGTTCCTGCCTCAGTGCAGGTTCAAGGAGGTAGGAATGCCACCCAAATCTGTTATCATATCCTTCTAGGTCTAATAAGTCATTGTCCTCCAGTGTTATCCATTCCTTCAACCAACAGAGACAGGAAGCCTCATAGTAGAGTTTCAAGTCCGGCACGGAGAATCCGCCTCTTTCCTTCTTATCTACTAGTAATTTGAATTTTATCCTAGGTTTCTTCCCCTGCCATATGAATCTTGAAAGTATCCTTTGCCATTCTTTAAATTGTCCTGTCCCTTTAATGATTGGAATCATTTGAAATAAAAACAACATCTTCGGTAAGACGTTCATCTTAATCACCGCAATTCTTCCATTGAAGGATAATTTTAACCTATTCCAAATTTCTAAATCTTTTTTAATCTCCTTCCAGACTGGTTGGTAATTATCTTCAATTATCTGAAGATAATTCCCTTACTAACCTCTGGTGGTGCCCAGTTGTCAGTTCTGTTCCTGCCTCAGTATGGGTTCAAGTAGTCTGGAACCAATACCTAAGCAACCACTCACATGCTGTAATCAATAAAGTTGTGGCCAAAATTAATGCCAAAAAAACCTTAAACTAAATTCTGTGTCTATTGTGTCTTTATTTTGGGGGGGGGGGTGTCAGGGGGCTGCAGCCCTGCTCCAGTCCTGCGTTAAGCAGCTATCGAGAGCAGCCCCCAATTTTAACGACGGATTCATCCAGTTCCCCTACCAGCCCTAGCAGTGGAGAAGGAGAGGTGGTGGAGGGGCTTCAGCCAGCCAGGCAGAGCCATCGCCACGTAGCTGGGGAAGGAAAGAAGAGGCGCACAAGGTGTTTCCGTCTGCCGAGATGGGTTTCCTGGCGGGAGAATCGCGAAAAGCCACTCTGGGAATCTGAGAGTGATTGAAGAGACTTTTTATGATGCACTCCGCATTGTAAAGTAATTAGCCAAGATTAAAGCTTAAAAGCTTAATGTTTCAGAGTCTTTCTTTGAGCGGCCGGCTGGGGAAGGGACCCCACGCCTCCTGACAGGTGGTTTTGGGGGTCTTCACACGCAAATGGGCAGCCCAAACACCCTTGTTTGTATGTCTTCCCACAAAACATCTAAGTACAACAAGCCTCCCTCTCATCATCGTCATGGCCTTGGCCCCTGGGTTCTTTTAAAATGATGTTTACTATTTTTTTCTTTTAGAGTTGCTCAGGGACTAAGCAATGCTTTGGAGTATGAGGGTTTCCATGGTTACTTTGTGTAGCAAGAGCAGGGGGTAATTGAACTCTTGGGGTTCAGTGCTGAGCAGCTGCCTTTGCATATCGCCCCCTAGAACAACTTTGTGCTTTTGTATATAAACCAATATGAATTCTCTGCTCTGTAGGAATGACCCAGAATGTTTAGCCTATTCTCCCACAGCCAACCCAATCCCCAAAATGTTTGCTTTCTTCCCAAAATTCATCTACAGCTGCAAGCCCATGCATAAAACTAGGAGAAATTCACATTGAACTCAATCATAGCTGTCAACCCTCCCTTTTTTTGTGGGAAACTCCCTTATTCCAATGCCGTTTCCCGCTGCTATCCCGGATTGTTGATATCCCTTACATTTCCTGGATTTCAAAGGAAGCAGCTCCTCTCCCTCCCTGCCGGCCAGGGAGGCTCCTCAGCTGCGTTGCTCGGCTGCCAATAAGGAGTCTGAGACCGACTGGGGGCGGAGCTTGCATGCCTTGTGCAGCCAGACCCTCACGCCCAACCAGGCACAGCCTGCCTGCCGTCTACGTGCTCGCTCTTTCGCTCACCCATTCGAGTGCAGGGTGGCGAGGCTACTTGGTGCCATTGCACCGCCCTCGCGGCATCTCTTATTTTCAAATCTGAAAGTTTGAAAAAATCCCTTATTTTCAAATCTGAAAGTTGACAGCTATGAACTCAATATGGCTGGCCATGTGGCACACAGCAAACAAGCATAGGATTGCACTGTGGCACATGGGAGAGAATGCAATTTCTCACCCATCCAACAGGAGTATTGGCCCTACTTAGCACTGTAACTTGAAAAGCGATGACAAACCTAGACAGCATCTTAAATAGCAGAGACCTTGCTGACAAAGGTCCATATAGTTAAAGCTATGGTTTTCCCAGTAGTGATGTATGGAAGTGAGAGCTGGACCATGAAGAAGGCTGATCGCCAAAGAATTGATGCTTTTGAATTATGGTGCTGGAGGAGACTCTTGAGAGTCCCATGGACTGCAAGAAGATCAAACCTATCCATTCTTAAGGAAATCAGCCCGGAGTGCTCACTGGAAGGACAGATCCTGGAGCTGAGGCTCCAATACTTTGGCCACCTCATGAGAAGAGAAGACTCCCTGGAAAAGACCCTGATGTTGGGAAAGATGGAGGGCACAAGGAGAAGGGGACAACAGAGGATGAGATGGTTGGACAGTGTTCTCGAAGCTACCAACATGAGTCTGACCAAACTGCGGGAGGCATTGGAAGACAGGAGTGCCTGGCGTGCTCTGGTCCATGGGGTCACGAAGAGTCGGACATGACTAAACGACTAAACAACAACAACAACACTGTAACTTTCTTGCATGTCAGTCCCTAGCAGGTATTAACAGTGCTGAAATCTCTGCCCTGACCTTACGTAGACCTGTCAACAAAGTTCACAGATGCACACATATTTGGGGTGCCTGTGGGAGAGTCTGTCTAGATTGCTCTTCTAGACCTCTATTACAGTTATACAACAGCAGAGTTAAAACCAAGCTCATATCTAAATCTACAATATGTTGAACTTCAAAGCTGGGAGCAGGGGCTTCATGCCGGATTTCAATGGCGATGGGAGGTTTAAAAATAAGGCTTGCTCTTGGAAGGACTGAAGATCAGATCTTGAAAAAGCAAATCGTTTTGATAGCCTCAACACCCCATTGGTTGCCCCTCGGTTGCTGGGGCTGAAATTTGGCTATTTGGGGATTGTGATTGGCAACCGAGGGGCTATTTAAGCTGCTGCATGTCGCATGGAGCTTTCTCTTTCTTGCAACGTGCATCGGATCACCCGTCCTCCCTCCCCATATTTAGGGCTGTTCTTCTGACCTTGCTATGCCTGTCATGGGGTCGTCTGTTTTGGGAGCAGGGGCCCGGTAGGAATTTTGCCATTTGGCAGATTGGCTGGTGCCACTTGGTTTTTGCCTACCATGTAGCAAATCACCACAACTTTGTAAGGTTGGCGGTTAGGCATTGGTTCAATGTTTTGGGGAGGGGACGTGGTTGACT
Organism: Darevskia mixta; assembly: GCA_034641385.1. NCBI lineage: Eukaryota > Metazoa > Chordata > Lepidosauria > Squamata > Lacertidae > Darevskia > Darevskia mixta. Next base: position 511,236 of record JAWWNH010000194.1, read on the forward strand.
GTGCCTGCCCCTCCATCGCTTTGCTAGGAAATTCCGTTGAAGGAATCCAGGAGCTCGCCTTGCTTTTGTCTGAACCCTGTCAAGGGGCTAGGGTCACACCAGAGCCCCTGGGAGCATCTGGGGTGAGCTGTGAGATCGAAACCAGCTTCTCGCTCCCCCCAGAGCCAGTGTGGTGTAGTGGTTAAGAGTGGTAGACTCGTAATCTGGGGAACCGGGTTCGCGTCTCCGCTCCTCCACATGCAGCTGCTGGGTGACCTTGGGCTAGTCCCACTTCTCTGAAGTCTCTCAGCCCCACTCACCTCACAGAGTGTTTGTTGTGGGGGAGGAAGGGGAAGGAGAATGTTAGCCGCTTGGAGACTCCTTCGGGTAGTGATAAAGCGGGATATCAAATCCAAACTCCTCTTCTTAAAATTATTGTATTTTAATGTTCTGTTGAAAGCTGCCCAGAGTGGCTGGGGAAACCCAGCCAGATGGGCGGGGTATAAATAATAAATTATTATTATTATTATTATTATTATTATTATTATTATTATTATTATTATTATTCTTTCCCTTACTGACCTATGGTGGTGCCCAGCTGTCAGTCCTGTTCCTCCCTCAGTGCAGGTTCAAGTAGTCTGGAACCAATACCTAAGCAACCACTCACATGGTGTAATCAATAAAGTTGTGGCCAAAATTAATGCCAAAAAACCTTAAACTAAATTCTGTGTCTATTGTGTCTTTATTTTGGGGGGTGGTTTGGGGGGTCTTCACGCGCAACCTATTTTAAGAGTGTTTATTGTAAGGTATAAAACGAAACCACCAATAAACTATTTCACGGCTATCAAGCTAGGGAAAGGAATTGTACCTTTGCATGCTCACAATTTTTAAGCGCAATCGCAGTCTTTTGGCACCTTAAAGACTTACCGTAACAATTTCATTATAGCATACGCTTTCGTGGATCGTTTGGCCGTTTGGTGGGTTTTCCCTCAAACCAGCATCAATTCAAAAGGAAAACGCAAGCCCCATTAAGTTGATATGTGTACATTTAAGACAGCCATTGCACATGTGCCGATAACAGCGCATGCACAGATGAATAAGAGTCCAAGAGGCTTCAGGGACAGGGAAACAAAACATCAGGTGTAAAATTCATCACTCCCTCTCTGATGGGTACAGCAATGTGTGGTTTGATGATCTCACTGCATTTTAAACTGCTAATGCACACATCACCTTAGACTGCAGAAATTGGTGTGCCTGTTAAAACATTTAAAAATGTTGGGTGCAGGGCCGGATTTAGGTTTGATGAGGCCCTGAGTTACTGAAGGTAATGGGGCCCTTTATATGTCCAGCTGTCCTTTGTCAACAACAAATTGTCACTGTTTTTTGCGTTGAATATATGGTATATGGTAATTTATGGACCTACTAGGTATCTAAAGCCATTTGCACATAACAAAATACTATATGTATTTTATTAAAGTAATTGTTGAACTGAAATACAATTAAGAAGTATATTAATAGTGAAATACATTTAAGAAGACATATATTGGGGGGGGGGCAAGAGAGTGGGGTCCTAAGCTATATTATAGTTTGTTTAGCTGATACGTAAATCCAGCACTGGTTGGGTGAAGCCTAACAAAGATCTCTTGCATCACATCTTATTTGGCCCTTTAATACTCAATTCCCTTTGCCATTTGTTTGGTCCCATATTACTCCATATCCTTAGGAGGCCCACTGAGTGTGTGACAGCCCTGCAAAAAACCTGCCCTCACTGAGGGCTATAAACAATAGATGAGCCCAGGTTTTCTCATTCCATAGGAAGAGCAATTTAGCACGCCTCTTGCGTACTGGGAGAAATTGACATACCTGGGGCACTGATAGGATATTGGCAATGAGCGCTGCTCCCCTATTGCAGGAGTCCACCACAAATGGTTTCCACACCCCTATGACCTAGGGCAGGCACGTCCAACTCCCAAGAGACTGCGATCTACTCCCAGTATAACAAAATTGGCTGTGATCTACCCATTGTCATTGCCAAGAGTTGCTGAGCTTGTTTTGTTTTGTGTTGTGTTGTGTTGTTTTGTGTTGTTTTGTTTTGTTTCTAACTCAATCTTTATTTCATCCCGCAATCAGTTGGACATGCCCAACCTAGGGACATTAAGATGAAATCCAAAATGGCTGAATGGCACAGCCTTTCATGGAATGGCACATGATGTGCACACGAATGATCACTTTTTGGCTCCTGTGATAACCAAAGCACATGCACTTTGGAAAATTGGTGATGCTATTTAGATGATTATGTGTTATTGCTTTCTATATCTCTGATATATTTGGGTGTCAGCGGGTGGTGCTACGGTCTAAACCACTGAGCCTCTTAGGCTTGCTGATCAGAAGGTTGGCAGTTCGAATCCCCGCAACAGGGTGAACTCCCGTTGCTCTGTCCCAGCTCCTGCCAACCTAGCAGTTCAAAAGCACTGCAGCGCAAGTAGATAAATAGGTACCACTGCAGCGGGAAGGTAAACGGTGTTTCCGTGTGCTCTGGCTTCTGTCATGGTGTTCTGTTGCGCCAGAAGCGGTTTAGTCCTGCTGCCCACATGACCCGGAAAGCTGTCTGCGGACAAACGCCAGCTCCCTCGGCCTGAAAGCGAGATGAGCGCCGCAACCCCATAGTCGCCTTTGACTGGACTTAACCATGCAGGGGTCCTTTACCTTTACCGTTTACCTATATTTTGCTCTCCTCCCCACACGCCGCCAACACAGAACTTGCAAAACAAATTGTGTCTGTGAGTAAAGCAGAAGTTTGGAAAGGTCTATTCTTGGTGTGAAAAGAGGACACTTGCAATTTTTTACTTTGGTTGGACTGCAACTCGCATCATATACTGTGTTTTAGACACAGAGTTTGGTGAACAAAGTGGGTGGGTGGGGGGGTCTGTTTAAAGCAAAGCCTGGGAAAGTTAATCTGCTTTGTGCTAGTATATCAACTCCTAGCTGTGCCAGATTGCTCCCCACAATGATAGAAACAGGCAGGTCTTTCCACCCCTGGTGGGGTCAGGATCTTCCACTTTGCCTTGTATGCCAGACAAGTAGACTGGCACAGGTGATTTTGACTGGACTTAACTGTCAGGGGTCCTTTACCTTTTACCTTTATATTGGTACTAGCGGGCTCAGCCACATTTTTGCTCTGGCCAGGTCTGATGACATTGATGGGCAATCTGCCTTTCTATTGGATGCTGTTGGAGTTTTCAGTTCTGTTGTTGGTGACACGTAATGTGTGCGCCTTTTTTTGCATTTATTCTATATTTTAGGCATGATAGGTGTGGTTTGTTTGAATTTTTATTATGCCAGATCCTTCCTTGATGGTCATGGTACGCTGTGTCCTAAATTTGATGGGATTTGGTCAAGCGGTTACGGAGCACGGTGGTGTCCGCCGCGCACGCAATGGGAACATTTTTATATATATGGATGTCTACTCAGATGCAAATTGTGTCCTAATGAAAACTCTAATTGTTGCTATAAATCGTTATAAAGATAACAGTATACACATCCTATTTTCCCCTCTCTCTCAAGGAGGATATCTTAAGCAAGGCATAGAGAGCTGAAACCTCACATGGCAGTAAATACTAGAACTAAATTAATGAGGGTGAGCAATGTTTTGCTCGGAAGCAGTGAAATGAGACTGCTTGTTCCAGAACCAAGGCGGGGGGGGGGAGAGAATGCTCAATAAAATACGTATATAGGAGGCATTTACATGATGAAAAAGCTAAGCAAAGGGCAAAAGCTATTTTGTTCTTTTCCTGGGAGATGGATGGCTAGAGCAGGATTAGAAGCCGATTGTGATCACTGTGACTACAGAGTGCAAACAGAAAGCAGAGAGAAGATGCTAAACAGGGGAGAAATCAGCCTTTTTGATAACAAAATAAAAGCCACAGTCTCTGAGAAACCAACGGAATTATCTGCATTCAGGCAAGACTTCTGAACTAAAAGTCCACAAGCAGAAAATACAAAAAAAATCTGCAGGGATGAATAGTTCTACACACAAGGCACATGTTCCTGTTAATATGTCGCCAAGTTTGTGCTGACAATATCCTTCTATAATAGTAAGCGGATCTCTTGATTTTAATTTTTTTTTTATTGTATGGTTTTATGTATTATTGTATTCTGAATTTTTTCATGAAGAGGAGTATATATATTTTATAAACAAATAATAAGGAACACTCAGGAAGGTGCAATGTCCTCTATAATAATAACAACAAAAAGTATGTCCTTTGTTAATAGTTCCTGTTGCCTGTAAACAATATTTTACAGGATCCATCTCATCCGGGATATAGTCTTTTTGTACTACTGCCTTCGGGCAAGAGATCTAGAACAATTAGATCAATAACAAAGAGATTGAAGAATAGTTTCTACCCAAGAGCTATACCCATCTTAAATGCTGTAACTAGATAATATGACCTTGGAGAGTTGTGATGGGTGTGTCTACGTATGTGCATGTGTGGCTGAAAATGTGGTTTTTTTGTGCTGTTTTTTGTTTTGTTTTATGGGATGCCATTCACTTTCGTTGCACTTGTACAACATTGTACTTGTACAATGACAATAAAGAAATATTATCTTATCATCTTAGAGCGGGTGCTCTAATTACCTCTTGCCTTGTTACTATCTGAGCTGCTTCCTTCGAGCAAGAGCACATTGCCATGTTCAGATACATTGTGTTACCATTAAACTCTTGAAAAGCAACATCTCTGCAATTAACAATCAATTCGCTCTGCACCCAAGATCTGGGTCACTGCCTGCTGATCTTCAAGGCGTGGGGGGAATTGTTTTCATGTGTACATAACACACTAGGGATTCTGCTCTTGTTCAGTATGGCAAATTTGACCATGTGCATCCTAAGCTTCCTTTTTTTCCCGTTTTGATGCCAGGGAGGAAATTTTGCCTGGCCGAAGAGGTTTTTATTGATATACTGACAGCCACCCTATTTTCTTTCCAATGGATATAAGGCGATGCCATCTGGAACAGCCACCCACAATATGCGGCATACATTAAACCACAGTGTCCCATCGTCATCATGGCAGTCTCACTGTGGCAAACAGTACATGCCTCTCATGCAATTTTCAACACGCTGGAGAAAACAAACGACTGGGAGGAATTCCGCCCACCCCCCGGTAGTTGTAATCATGGGAAGAGCCAAGGGGGGAGCAGGGGGGCAGCTGCCCCCTCCAAATCAAAAGCAATAAAAAGCAATACAAATCTGAGGTTCTGCACCTGCAACAAAAATCCTGCCTATGCCCAATCATCAAGTTGCTGCTTAGTCGTTTAGTCGTGTCCGACTCTTCGTGACCCCATGGACCAGAACACGCTAGGCACTCCTGTCTTCCACTGCCTCCCGCAGTTTGGTCAGACTCATGTTGGTAGCTTCGAGAACACTGTCCAACCATCTCGTCCTCTGTCGTCCCCTTCTCCTTGTGCCCTCCATCTTTCCCAACATCAGGGTCTTTTCCAGGGAGTCTTCTCTTCTCATGAGGTAGCCAAAGTATTGGAGCCTCAGCTTCAGGATCTGTCCTTCCAGTGAGCACTCAGGGCTGATTTCCTTCGGAATGGATAGGTTTGATCTTCTTGCAGTCCATGGGACTCTCAAGAGTCTCCTCCAGCACCATAATTCAAAAGCATAAATTCTCCGGCGATCAGCCTTCTTTATGGTCCAGCTCTCACTTCCATACATCACTACTGGGAAATCATCAAGTACTGTAGTCTAATGGGTGACAAGGCTGGTCCAACCACAGAGGCAAACTAAGCAACCTCAGGCAGCAAAAGGGAACGGGCCAACCTTGTAGTGCCCTATTGTTTCTTGTGCTGAACAGCTTAACAACTGAAGGGGGTGTGTGCATGCATAGCAGTGGGCATATAAAATTTTGCTTTGTCTAGGGCAGGCATCCCCAAACTCAACCCTCCAGCTGTTTTGGGACTACAATTCCCATCATCCCTGACCACTGGGTCCTGTTAGCTAGGGATGATGGGAGTTGTAGTCCCAAAACAGCTGGAGGGCCGAGTTTGGGGGTGCCTGGTGTAGGGCAGGCATGTCCAACTTCCAAGAGACTGCGATCTACTCCCACTATAAAAAAAACAAAAAACTGGCAGTGATCTACCCATTGACCAAAGTTTTGAGATTTTGGGGGGAAGGAAGACCCAAGGTTGTTGAACTTTTGGGGGGTAGCCACAGTTGTTCAGCTTTTGGGGGGGAGCCAAAAGTGTTGAGCTTTTTTTGTGGTGGGGAGACACTAAGATGACACTAAGTTGTTCAGATTTTGGGGGGAAGGAAGACCCAAATTTTTGGATTGATAGATCAGGGTCACGCGATCGACCAGGGGTGCCCAGCGATCGACTGGTAGGTTGCAATCGACCGGTTGGACATGGCTGGTCTAGGGCAGCAACCAAATTTTAAAAATATAAGAGGCAAGACCTTAGACAGGGCTCCATATACTCCGACATGGAAATTTTGATAGGCAAACTAACCCAAATTCTGTAAATATGTAAATCAAGCATCCTTGCATATATTGTCTTATTTTCAGTCTCACTGAAAGGGGCAAAAAGTTATGCAGAACACCCTCTGGATCCGTCCCCTGCTTCCTCGCATCCCAGACTTCTGAGATTTTACCACCATGTTCTCATGTTATCAAACATGCTTTCACAGTCTTGTGGACCGGAAACTTGATTTTGCTTGGGTTTTTTTAAAAAAATATTCTGAGGGTGTCGAATTCCGCAGCCAGTGCCAAGTTCTGCATGAGTACAATGCGGTCAGAATCTGTAATGGAATACAGTTAAATCATAGCCCTACTCTTAAGAGTATTTTCATTTTGCAAGGAATAATAGGGCATTGTTTTAAATGAGTTTTGTGGGGAAACGGTTACCTCACCCTTTGAACATTATGGCACAGCTGGGGAAGGCAAATTGTTCTGAGCAGAACACCATATTTGGTAATAACATGAGCCTGGAGACCTCAGCTCATCTGCATAGTTTGGCTGAAAGTGGTACTTTGCATAATTTGTAGATGCGTTACACGAACACTTCAGATGCTACAATGAGTAGGCACAAAGCACTCAGTTCTTAAAAAATAAAAAATAATTAAAAAAATAACTAGCAATTCTTAAGATACATAAAAGGTAAAGGTAAAGGTACCCCGACCATTAGGTCCAGTGGTGGATGACTCTGGGGTTGCGGCGCTCATCTCGCTCTATAGGCCAAGGGAGCCGGCGTTTGTCCACAGACAGCTTCCGGGTCATGTGGCCAGCATGACTAAGCCACTTCTGGCGAACCAGAGCAGCGCACAGAAACGCCATTTACCTTCCCGCTGGAGCGGTACCTTTTTATCTACTTGCACTGGCATGTTTTCGAACTGCTAGGTTGTCAGGAGCTGGGACAGAGCAACGGGAGTTCACCCTGTCGCGGGGATTCGAACTGCCAACCTTCTGATCAGCAAGCCTAAGAGGCTCAGAGCGGTTACTATTTATCTACTTGCACTTTGACATGCTTTCGAACTGCTAGGTTGGCAGGAGCAGGGACCAAGCAACGGGAGCTCACCCTGGATTCAAACCACCGACCTTCTGATCGGCAAGCCCTAGGCTCTGTGGTTTAGACCACAGGGCCACCTGCGTCCCTTCTTAAGATACATACATGTGCCAAAACGTGACTTGACTGAACGTTAGAATTGCCCTGCTGCTGATGCCAGAGGCCCGGTTTATTCAGTATTATCTTCCCCACAGTAACTCCACCTGCTTTCCACCAAAACGATCACCTTTGAAGGTGACCTGGAAACTACAACTAATCCAGAATGCGGCAGCTAAACTGGTGACTCGGAGTGGCCGCTGGAACCACATAACACCGGTCCTGAGAGATCTACATTGGCTCCCAGTATGTTTCCGAGCACAATTCAAACTGTTGGTGCTGACCTTTAAAGCCCTAAACGGCCGAGGTCCTGTATACCTGAAGGAGCGTCTCCACCCCCACCGTTCAGCCCGGACACTGAGATCCAGCGCCGAGGGCCTTCTAGTGGTTCCCTCACTGCGAGAAGCAAAGCTACAGGGAACCAGGCAGAGGGCCTTCTCGGTAGTGGCGCCCGCCCTGTGGAACGCCCTCCCTTCAGAGGTCAAAGCGATAAACAACTACCTGACATTTAGAAAATACCTGAAGGCAGCCCTGTTTAGGGACGTTTTAAATCTGTGATATTTTAATGTATTTTGATATTGTTGGAAGCCGCCCAGAGTGGCTGGGGAGACCCGGCCAGATGGGCGGGGTACAAATAATAAATTATTATTATTATTATTACTTGAGGAATTATTAAAATGCTCATTTTTCAGTAACTGAGTAAACCGGTATTTGAAAAGGGGTTATATCTGCAGATGATTATTTTTTACCAAAACACTTTTGCCATATGCAGAGGAATCCAGAGGCAGCAATGGGTAAACAGAATGTGGCCTAACTCTGCAGCTCCATATTGCTGGAGGGGAGCCGCTGGCAGAAGGAACTGGCTGGACGAGAAAGCATCAAAACTGATAAAGAACATGGAGGGAAGAAGCAGATCAAAGACCAATGTGGATTTCAAGATGGAGCAATCATGGTGGAGCATGTGAATCTGCCTTGAACCGGAATGTAAGAAGGTGAAAAGCTTCTGGGAAATGATATATAATGAGATAAAAAAATGTTGAAATATACATTTATAAAGAAACCGGAAGCTTTTCTGTTAGGAATTGTAGGAAATGACATTAAGAGACAAGATAAAAAGTTATTTTTATACACAACAACGGCAGCAAGAATGTTAATGGCACAAAGATGGAAACAAGAAGAGTTACGCACAATAGAAGAATGGCAGATGAAGTTAATGGACTATGCAGAATTGGACAAGATGACAGGAAGAATTCAAAACTGACGGGACCAGGAATTTCTAAAAGATTGGACTAAATTTGAGATATATTTGAAAGATAACTGTAAGCAACAAATCACGCTAATAGGCTTGCAAGAAGTTTTGTGAGGTTAATTTTAAGAAATATTACAGAAATAACTTTGGAAAATAATATTTGAATTTGATTATTAAAAGTAATAGTGGAGTATGAAATACAAGAGGAAGTTAAGAAAAGTGAAAATCCCTAGAAGTGGCTGGCGGAAGTTAGAAAATTTGTATAATATATGAATGTTAAATGTTATTCAAAAGAATGCAAAAAAAAAATTAATAAACATTATTTATAATTAAAAAAAAGAATCTGCCTTGAACCATTAGGACAGGCATAGGCAGACTCCGGCCCTCCAGATGTTTGGGACTACAATTCCCATCATCCACGACCACTGGTCCTGTTAGCTAGGGATGATGGGAGTTGTAGTCCCAAAACAGCTGGAGGGCCGGAGTTTGCCTATGCCTGCATTAGGATGTGAATATGCCGCAAAGCACGGGACAGAGAAATGGAGAAATTTCTGAAACAACAATGGGATATCAGCTTCGCCCAAGCCATGACAGATAACAGCAACAACCAAGGGAAAGAAAGACATAACATCTTACAAGGACAGGAAGAAACACCACGGACAGAAGAATTGCCACACACAGGAAGAGCAAGGATATAGTTTTGAGTGCCTCCCTTGTAGTTTTATCAATCATTTAATGTGTCAATACGAATAGAAGTTATTAATATTGCAGTTCTTGCATAAGGGATTATTATTATGACCGGAATGTAATGGAAATTAATAAGATTCTGGAACACAGAAATAAAGCAAATAATCAAGCCATCAATTCTAGCATGTGGGGGGCACCTTATATAAATTATACAATTCGGTATTTGAACTATTGGTATTAATAATTGTATTATAAACTAGCTGACCCGGCCACGCATTGCTGTGGCTCATTTGGTGAAATGGAAAAGGAAGATAGAAAAGAGAAAGTGGACGTTTCTAATCTGTTTAATTCCACAATGCTTTTGGGTATACAATATTCCCCCCCCCCATACTGGAAGGAGACCCCGTTTTCGCCTGCCTCCGCAAAGCTTATCCCGTGGAACTTCAGCCTGCCTCCTCTCCGTCTTTCCCCCTCCATACTGGAAGGAGACCCCGTTTTTGCCTGCCTCTCCACAGCTTATCCCGTTGAACTCCCGCCTGCCTCCTCTCAGTCTTCCCCCCATTTTCACCTGCCTCCACACAGCTTCTCCCGTTGAACTCCCGCTTGCAGCGTTTGTCGTTGGCTGCCAATAGCCTATTGGCGCAGCTGTCCTCGCCTCTAAGGCCTCCCTCCCTCCCTCTCCTCTCCTCCTCCTGGGCTCTCTGACCTTGTATAGCCTGTATCACAGCAGTGATGTCACCACATTGACAATGGTGGTGGCTATGTGGCTATGTAGTGTTGTGATGTCATGCTGCTCACTATGCGATTGGTTAGGATCTAAAAAAGTATATACAGTGGTCCCTTGACTTACGAATGACCTGACTTCCGTATTTTTCGAGTTACGAGTGAAAAAAGTGGCGCGCTTACGAGTGAAAAAAGTGGCGCGCTTACGAATTTTTTCGACCTCCGAATGGAAATTGCTGCCATTTTAGATGCGGTTTCCTCGACTTACGAAGTTTAGATGCGGTTTTTTTCGACGTACGAATTTTTTCGGATATTTTTCTCCCAATGCATTCCTATGGGGACTCGACTCACGATTTTTTTCGATCTATGAATGCCCATTCAGAACAGATTACATTCGTAAGTCGAAGGTCCACTGTAATGTAGTTACATATAAACACTCCCATATCCGAAAGCAACGTTGTGTCAAAATTTCAAAGCAATCGGTGCAGTACTTTGGGAGATTATCCATTAGGGACAAACTGAGAGTTAACATTTTTATTTATATCGATTGGTATCGTTATAATGAGGCTATTTTTGGATTGTAATTGAAAGCTAATAAAAATTATTATAAAAACAGGACGTGAATCTGCCTTGAACCATCAGTTGGCCTAGCATAGCTGGCATGACAAGGTACCAGAACTCTGGCTTAGCAGGAAAGGCAGGAATGATCATTATGCAGAACAGAAGCCGTTTTGTTCTGTTGTGCTTTCAGACTGTGCACTAACATTATAAAGCAATTTGTGTAAAAGCGGCCTGAATCCTTACACGTGAAACACCCATGGATTTCCCAATGCAAGCTTTTCTTTGGCAGGGAGGGGGCAAAAACTAAATTCTCAGAGAGGCTGCCTACAGAGGAAACCATCATGTCAGAAGAAATTGTTCTGTGACAGCCTGTCGGGCCGAACGCCAGCGCAGACTTAAACATGGTAATTGGCTCTCCCAAAGGAAACTGGAAACACAGTTTCGTGGGAAGCAAGGCATCTCTGAGGGAGAATTCTCGGCAAGTAGAGGAAGTCACAACAGTTAGAGCGAGTAGAAAAAATAAAACGCCACACACCACATAAGAGGAGAGCTTCTGGATCTGACCCAAGAAGCTATGTAGTCCAACCACATGCAATGGGTGAAAGATATGGGACATAATATGCAAATGATAGATTGAAGTATATCTGAAGGAGAGTCTCCACACCCATCGATCTACCCGGACACTGAGGTCCAGTGCCGAGGGCCTTCTGGAGGTTCCCTCGCTGCGAGAAGCCAAGTTACAGGGAACCATTTCTGAGGGAGGGAATTGGATAAAGCTGGAATTGAGATGAGGGAATAGGAGAGGGCTTGTCTGAGAGCTGGTTCAAATTTGAGTTGAACATCTCTGGTCTCCTCCAGATGATCTGCTTATTGAGCACTTACCCTGACTCGTTTGCACAAAGCTTATGTGATAAGAAGAAGAAGAAGAAGAAGAAGAAGAAGAAGAAGAAGAAGAAGAAGAAGAAGAAGAAGAAGAAGAAGAATTTATTTGTACTCCGCCCATCTGGCCGGGTCTCCCCAGCCACTCTGGGCGGCTTCCAACAAATATCAAAATACATTAAAATATCACAGATTAAAAACTTTGCTAAACAGGGCTGCCTTCAGGTATAATGAATGAATGAAACTTTATTTGTGTCAGCCATCGGCCATAGCAACAAAAGAACATTGGGATGTAAACAGAACAAAATAAAAAGTCGATTATATAAAACGCAGTTTAGGGTCATGAATCAGCAATCAATAGTGGACCTTATTCTGATTGCCCCAGAGGTTTTCCCACCAATTGATTTCTATCCCACAGTTTTTACTGTATGGAGTGCCTGGCGTGCTCTGGTCCATGGGGTCACGAAGAGTCGGACACGACTAAACAACTAAACAACAACAAAATTGCCTAATGGTAAAATGTCTCTTGTTGCTGCTGTAAGTAGATTTGTGGTGCCAGAGCACTTTAATCTGCTTTAATTACGCAAACCTAAGTTTACAGTATGCAGTTGAATGACTTCCACAAAATACCAGCAGCCTGGATAATGATCAAATGGGGTTGTTTTATCTATTATACTGTATTAATTGTTTGATTTCCTTTTAAACTGCTTAGCTTTTTTAAAAAGTGTGTGAGAGAGTGTGTGTGTGTGTGTGTGTGTGTGTGTGTGAATAAAATACTACTACTGGAAATCATAATAAATATACATGCTAACTCTTTAACACTGGTTTACTACTGTTTCTATCTCAATGGTTTGCATGTCACCAACGGTAGTTTGGTGTTATATGATAATTGGCAAATTCAGCAGTAGCTCGACTAATCTTTTTCACTGGGCTAAGAGAATATGAGAGAGAGAAAGAGAGAGAGAACAAATGGTTCAGGAATAGAATGTAAGAACTTCTGATTCCCAAGTATAAATAGCTGAGCAGAGAGTTTCCTTTCCAATAATAATAATAATAATAATAATAATAATTTTTTATTTGTACCCCGCCCATCTGGCCGGGTCTCCCCAGCCACTCTGGGCGGCTTCCAACAAATATTAAAATACATCAAAATTCCAAGTGTCATCCAAGCACACTTATTCAATAAAAAGAAAATATAGAATACACACTACTTTCCATTAAAAAAAATGGAAATGCCGCGGGGGCGGCAGACAGAGAATAGAAAAAGTGTTCACTCATCAATAAAAGGTTTATCCACCAATGAGGTGGCACTGCACAGAAAATATGCACTTTAACGCTCAAGTGAATGTGAAAATAATTTGGTGCTGTTTAGAAAGCTTGGGGTGAACACATCTAGCTCACCTATTGTGTGTATCTGTATCTAAACAGCTCGAGCAGCAGATGAGACCTCACCTCAAGGTCTCTGTGTTCAACATTATAATTAAGCTATTTCAACGCAACACTCAGCTTTTTACTCTTTAACCACCAATACAGTATGTTAAAGGTAAAGGGACCCCTGACCATTAGGTCCAGTCGTGTCCAACTCTGGGGTTGCGGCGCTCATCTCGCTTTATTGGCCGAGAGCCGGCGTACAGCTTCTGGGTCATGTGGCCAGCATGACAAAGCCGCTTCTGGCGAACCAGAGCAGCGCACGGAAACGCCGTTTACCTTCCCGCCAGAGCGTTCCCTATTTATCTACTTGCACTTTGACATGCTTTCGAACTGCTAGGTGGGCAGGAGCTGGGACCGAGCAACGGGAGCTCACCCCGTCGCGGGGATTCGAACCGCCGACCTTCTGATCGGCAAGCCCTAGGCTCTGTGGTTTAACCCACAGTGCCAAATGATCTGCACATTTTTCTGCTCTCCGAACTCAAATATTTTATTCATTTCTTAGATACCGCAGAGGTATGTGATGGATCTGAGACTACAGCACATAGATAATTTACAGTAAGGTTGAAGCCTTTCCAAATATTACCACAGCTCTCCGCCTTTATCGAAGCCTGCTAGTTTTGAAATGTGAAGGAAAAGAGCATTCTCCAACGTAGACTTTATTTTAAAAAAAAGTTATGTTCCACAATACTACAGTCAAGACTGTCATTATCTGTTCTAGCCATAATAATGATGATAATCTCATCTCTGAATTTGCAGCAAGGAAAGCAGAAAAAAATGAGACAACTTTTAAAATATTCTGAATATCGTTTGCCATTGAGTATAAATATTTTCTATAACGTTAGTCATAAAATCTTTCATAAATCTTAACATCCTGCTGCCAAATATAGCTGTTTTTTGAAAGTGTTATATGCGCACTTTTTTTCCAGCTGAGGGAAAATATACCACTGACACAAGAAGAAGAGTTTGGATTTGATATCCCGCTTTCTCACTACCCGAAGGAGTCTCAAAGCGGCTCACATTCTCCTTTCCCTTCCTCCCCCACAACAAACACTCTGTGAGGTGAGTGGGGCTGAGAGACTTCAGAGAAGTGGGACTAGCCCAAGGTCACCCAGCAGCTGCATGTGGAGGAGAGGGGAATCGAACCCGGTTCACCAGATTACAAGTCCACCGCTCTTAACCACTACACCACACTGGCTGTTAGAAGGAGGAGGAGATGCAGAGGAGCTTGGCCTTTCAGCCTCTCTTTCTCCATGCTGGTTCTCCTACCCTCCCTTCCTCAGTTTAGGGTTGTTTGTGAATGGTATGACCTTGCTATGGATAATGTTGGTCGCCATATTTCGGAGCCGGGCAGGAATTTTCCCATTTGGCAAATTGGCACCAGCCATTTGGTTTTTGCCTACTTCATAGAAATCATCACAACTTTGTAAGGTGGATAAAGGTAAAGGTAAAGGACCCCTGACAGTTAAGTCCAGTCGCGAACGACTCTGGGGTTGCGGCGCTCATCTTGCTTTACTGGCCGAAGGAGCCAACGTTTGTCCGCAGACAGTTTTTCCGGGTCATGTGGCCAGCATGACTAAGCCGCTTCTGGCGAACCAGAGCAGCGCACGGAAACTCGGTTTACCTTCCCACTGGAGTGGTACCTATTTATCTACTTGCACTTTGACGTGCTTTCGAACTGCTAGGTTGGCAGGAGCAGGGACTGAACAACGGGAGATCACCCCGTTATGGGGATTCGAACCGCCGACCTTCTGATCGGCAAGCCCTAGGCTCTGTGGTTTAGACCACAGCGCCACCCGCATCCCGACTTGTAAAGCAGATAGGCATTGGGTAAACTTAGATCTTGGTTGGAGGGGAGGTTGCAGCCTCCGCCTGCCCTTCCACAGGTAAGGATATCCTGTTAAAAGGATCAAGGAGGAGTGGCTCCTGTCTTATGCCCAGATGGGGGCTAGGGCCATACCACTCCTCCAACGGGGACCATGTGGGGGACGCCCCAATTTGACATGGTCATAGGGTGTCCCTTCCGGTTGGCTTTACCCTTAGTGACACTGCCAGCAGACGGGCTCGAGTGGTATAAACCAGTGTTTCCCAACCAGTGTGCCTCCAGATGTTTTGGGACTACAATTCCCATCATCCCTGACCACTGGTATTGCTAGCGAGGGATGATGGGAGTTGTAGTCCCAAAACATCTGGAGGCACACTGGTTGGGAAACACTATAAACAGTTGCTTATCCCAATCACTATGGCCAAAACAATCACATCTGTAACCAATAAAGTTATGGCTTACAGTGGTACCTCGAGTTACAAATGCCTCAGGTTACAAATGCTTCAGGTTACAAACTCCGCTAACCTGGAAGAGTTGCCTCGAGTTGAGTACTTTGCCCCAGGATGAGAACGGAAATCGTGTGCCGGCGGCGCAGCGACAGCAAGAGGCCCCATTAGCGAAAGCACGCCTCTAGTTAAGAACAGTTTCAGGTTAAGAACGGACCTCGGGAATGAATTAAGTTCATAACTTAGAGGTACCACTGTATTTGATTCCATAAAACCAATATTCTATGTCACGGGTGTCAAACACAAGGCCCGGGGGCCAAATCCGGCCCGCCAGACCTCGTCATGTGGCCCGTGTAGCCTCCGCCAGCCGCCAGCCTTGTGTTTGACACCCGTGCCCTAAAGCTCTGCCAGGTGCTGGTCCATCCGCTAAACTCTCCGAGACCATCCGCTAACCTCTCCGCGAGAAGCTGCAGCGGAGGCCGCCCTTGCAAGACACCCACCCCCCGTCTGGCGGAGGAGGCGGAGCCGACTGGCGAGCGCCCCCTCCCCGACCTCTGGCTCTCGGTTGGGGCTGCCGGGCTGGCCGAGCGCTCGCTGCCGCCGCCGAGGAGCCCTGCCCATGGCGCAGCGCCTCGCCCCCGCCGTGCCGCCTCGCGCTCTCCCGGCAGCGGCGCTGGGAGGCGGCACAGAGTGAGCGGCCAGCGGGCGGGCGGGCTGGCAAGGCGAGGCGGCACTGCTCTTCGCTCGCGCCCAGCCAGCCAGCCAGCCAGCCAGGCAGCCGCGCTCCTCGCCGGCGCTCCGTGTCGGGCCGAGATGCTGCTGCCGAGCAAGAGCCCCGCTCGCCGGCAGAGGAAGGAGCGGCTGGCGGGCCAGCTGGGGCTCGTGGCCTCGCTGCTGCTGCTGCTGCTGCTGTTGGTGGGCGCCCTGGCAGGCCAGCGGGCGCCAAGAGCGGGAGCTTCGCCCGCCAGGGACCGGCGCGCACGGGGATGGCGAGTCCTCCCTGCGAGAGGCTCCCCCTGGAGAAACGCCCCCGATCTCGCCTTGCCCTTCGGGGAGCCCTTGGCTTGCCTTCCCTGGGCTCGGGGCTTCTGCCCGGATTTGTCCTTCCGCCGGAGAGAGAGCGGCGGTCCCCTTCCGGCTGTGCCTTAAGTTTCCCTGCGCCTCCATTCCCAGAGTGCTCGGAGCGGAGTCCTTGCCCCACGGCTCGGCACAAGGGGGGCTTCTTCCTTTGCCAGCCAAGAAGGGGGGCTGTGGAGGGACAGCCTTCTCTGTGGGGCTGGGCAGGCTAGAGGGAGACACGACCCCCGCACCCCGCCGTCCAAGAGGCAACCTTAGGGGAACAGATCGGACCCATGCAGGGCAAAAGCCTCCCCTCCCCAGAGGTTTTTCCTGCGGAAGCCCCATTGCAGTGGGTGGCAGTAGTGCAACAACCCCCATTCCTTGCCACATGTGGATGATACTCTTTGAAAGGAGAGTGTCCATTGGGGTTTCCACCTCCTGAACTGAAACCTCTTGAGCTGGTCCTGCCAAGTCTACCTTTCTTCTCACTAGCAGAGAACGAGCTCTAGCAGGGGTGCCAAATTGAGTAAAATAGGAGGGGGGGCGGCTCAGGTAAACCCCACCCTGCATAATCACAAGATGCGGCTCGCACACACCAACCATTGATTTTAATGGCTATGCCCATCCATTTTGCAGGGGCCCAGCCCCCTCAATATTTTGTCATTACTTACATTATTACAAAAAACAGTAATAATTGAATGCAGTGACAATAATTTATGATAATAAAGAGTGGACACATAGTCCTACAGATACAACCGGCCCTTTGAGGGTGACCAAACTGCTGATGCGGCCCCCGATTAATTTGAGTTTGACACCCCTGTTCTATGTGCTGTCTAGTTAACATAGCTGTCAACCCTCCCTTTTTTTGGCGGGAAACTCCCTTATTCCAATGCCGTTTCCCGCTGCTATCCCGGATTGTTGATATCCCCCCTCCTACGTGACATCTGCGCCGGAACTGACGTTTCCCCCTCCGAGCGAGTCTACTGGGTGGTGCCAGGCCTCCTACTAACTTCCTGGAGACCTGGCACTCCCTGGCTCCCAGCCACTAACTGCTCCTCCCCCGAGACGGGACTGCTAGATTCACTCGAAGATGGATCTGTTGCTAACACAGGCTGCGGCTGTCTATAAACACTCAGAGCTGGACTGGCAGGGGCTGGCAGATCCCTGACAGTTGCCATAAGGATTCTCCTGCATACAACGTTTTTAACCTGGGGGGGGGGGGAACCTAGCGATAAATATGCCCCTGTAAGAAGCAGTGTCCATGAGAGGAACATGTCTCAAACTGGCAGGCGGCCAGTATAAAGAGGATATTTTCTTGAAATGTAGACAGCTCCAAGAAAAGTCACAGTAGCTGTAAAACACCGCAGAATAAATAAAGCTTCAGCTCTAGGTACACTTTGGTGGTGAACAAGACAGGTACACTTAGTTCATCAGACCATAGACAGTGGCTTCTTCTTCTCTATCTCCAGGAGCTGCGCAAGCTTCAGGAGAGCAATTTAAGCTATGTCAAGTAGTGACAAAATATCCTACGACAGCTCAATAAATATTGTTTTTCTCTCCTGTCATCCATGGATGGGTTTAACCTGAGTGTTTGCTCCAGAAGGCAAGAACCGGCTTCTCATTAATGAGAAGCCCACTTCCGCCCTTGAGCAGGAGATGGAATTGCAGGCATCACGACCCGATCATTCGGACACGGGCTGAGAGCTCAGCCCTGTCCGATTGGTGGATTTCCCACCTGCATTGTTCACAGGCCGACCAATCAGACCGACCTGGGGGCGTGTCTTGCTTCCTTTAAGTTCCAGTCGATGTACATCACTGGGGCTCCTTACTACAATTTCAATTTGTAGGAGCAGGGTCTAAATATTAACCGATTTGTCCCAAATTTGAAATTTAACTATGTTTATACCATACGCCTGAGATAAGATCAAGGGAGGAAACATTTTCAAAAAAAAAGAATTTTTATGACCCACCCTAGTGGCCAACTTCCAAGAGACTGCGATCTACTCACAGAGTTAAAAACTGGCAGTGATCTACCCCCTTTTGGGGGGTTCAGGTCGAGGTTGTTGAGCTTGTTTTAGGAAGGAAAGCCATCCATGTTTTGGGAGTTCGGGTCAAAGTTGAGCTTTTTTTAGGGAAGAAAGCCCTGATTTGGGGGGCTTCAGGAAAAGATGTAGAGCTTTTTTTAGGGGAGCCAAAGTTGCTGAGTTTCTTTGGGGGGAGCCAGTGATCTACCAGTGATCTACCACAGATGTCCAGTGATCTACAAGTAGATCATGATCTACCTGTTGGACATACCTGGTGTAGAGTTTACTCCTTAGCCCAGTGATGGCTAACCTTGACACTCCAGATGTTTTGGAACTACAACTCCCATCATCCCTAGCTAACAGGACCAGTGGTCAGGGATGATGGGAGTTGTAGTTCCAAAACATCTGGAGTGTCAAGGTTAGCCATCACTGCCTTAGCCCTTTCTTCTTCCAAAGATAATCTGCAAGGCAGCAGAGGTTTACGATCAGAGTTGTCCTTCTCCTTTCCAGGTGGACAAGCCCCATCTGCCCCTCACTTCCCTCTACAGCACGTGCAGAAACTGCCTTCTTGACTGTGGACTGCCGGACTGCTTGCACCCCGGAAAGAGAGGAGTTTACTCCATGCGGAAGATACATCTATATATAAAAGGATGTCATATAGAGGAAGGAGAAGAGTTGTTTTCTGCTGCTCCTGAGAAGCAGACACGGAGCAATGGATTCAAACTACAAGAAAGAAGATTCCACCTAAACATTAGGAAGAACTTCCTGACAGTAAGAGCTGTTTGACAGTGGAATTTGCTGCCAAGGAGTGTGGTGGAGTCTCCTTCTTTGGAGGTCTTTAAGCAGAGGCTTGACAGCCACCTGTCAGGAATGCTTGGATGGTGCTTCCTGCTTGGCAGGGGGTTGGACTGGATGGCCCTTGTGGTCTCTTCCAACTCTAGGATTCTATGATTCTATCTTCGACACCTGAGATGCATGGTTTCAGGACCCACCCTATTGTTTTGATGTAAACTGACTTAACTATTGCATTTGTAAATCGCTGGAGCCCGTACAAAGATGAATTGAATTCATCAGTGGCGGCCAGCCCTTTAGCTGCAATATATCTCAAGGAAGGAAGATCAACAACAGCAATATTAATAATAGTGCGATTCTTATGTTCTGAATGGTGAAACAGTGGGCAAGGAGAGAGCAAAGCACAGCCTCCTCTTCCACCCACTATAAACCTGTGAGGGGCAGGTTTATAGCTGCTTTAAATTCTCTCTCCCAAATAGTGTTTGCTTTTTAAAAAAAAAAATAGATGTGGGAGCACAGCACCACATTAGTTAGCGCTTTAGGCATGATTAATTTTTGCTGGCTTGTTTCCATTCTCTGTTAACGGACACATTACATTTGACCTCTTCCAAGTTCAGGGCACCTATACAACCTGAGACGATTTCCCTTCTGTTCTGGGTAAATGCAAGACAAATGGTGGGGTGCTATTCAACAACGGTCAGATGTGCTTGGCTGTGAGGAGCAGGTTTATAGCTGCAGCTGGGCGATTTTCCCTTCTCTTGTCACGCTGCTCCACTCTATGACAAATGCCATTAAGTGGAAGAGTGGTAAGAACCGATGAAGTTTTTACAGCTTTCGACAAGAACGTTATGGAGTTCTTCAAGAGGGCTTGTGCAATGTGTGGGCCTTAATGGAAATTTAGATTGTAAACTGGGAAAAAAATGCTAATCTTCCACCCTGTAGATGAAGGAAGCAGCGTGAAAACTGAACATTGCCAATAACTCTTTTCACACTGAGTAAGAAATGGTTCGGATGTTAGCTTTTATTAGACCAAACATTTGACAGAGCAGTCTGACAATCTTTAAATTTCCACAGAACTCCTCAGGGAGGAAAGAAGTGCTCTGTGTAACCCAAAAACCTGCTATCCATTGTCACTGTGATTCATAGCTGTCAACCCTCCCTTTTTTTTGCGGGAAGCTCCCTTATTAAGGCGGCTTTTTAAATCTTTTTAAATCTTTTAATCTGTATTTTAATTAATTGTTCTTTCTTTTGTGTTTCATATTTTATTGTGATTTTGGTGGTGTGAGCCGCCCTGAGCCCAGCTTAGCCGGGGAGGGCGGGGTACAAATAAAAATTATTATTATTATTATTATTATTATTATTATTATTATTATTATTCCAATGCCATTTCCCACTGCTATTCCGGATTGTTGATATTCCTTAAATTTCCCGGATTTCAAAGGAAGCAGCTCCTCTCCCTCCCTGCCGGCCAGGGAGGCTCCTCAGCTGCGTTGCTCGGCTGCCAATAAGGAGTCTGAGACCGACTGGGGGCGGAGCTTGCATGCCTTGTGCAGCCAGACCCTCACGCCCAACCAGACAGACAGCCTGCCTGCCGTCTATGCGCTCGCTCTTTCGCTCACCTGTTTGCGCGCAGCCTCTGGAGCGCAGGGTGGCGAGGCTACTTGGTGCCATTGCACCGCCCTCGCGGCATCCCTTATTTTCAAATCCGAAAGTTTGAAAAAATCCCTTATTTTCAAATCCGAAAGTTGACAGCTATGATGTAGACCTGGTCATCTTAGTTAGCACCCCATGAAGATGAGAGGTTCCTGCTGAACAGCTCAACAGAGAAAGTTGCAGATTTCCACAGAGGCACTGTGTGAAGTAAATCTTTCTCCGCAAGAGGCATCATCCCAGCTATTTGCCCATTATAGGTTTACTTTATTCCCCTCCCACCGTCATTCACACAGTCATTCACATTTCACTTCCTTTGACAGAAAATTTAATCTGCAAGCGGATCAAAGCAAAGAGTTGCTATATTTATCCAATGAATAGGTCTGTGGGGGGGGGGGTTTTCCTCTAAAAGGCATATGTTGCCAAAGCAACTGATGTCTTAAAAGTCCCCTCCTCCAACTCCTGGCCCAAGGAGATTTGTTTCTTTTATGACAGGCATGTCCAACAGGTAGATCGTGATCTACCGGTAGATCACTGGACGTCTGTGGTAGATCACTGGCTCCCCCAAAGAAGCTGAAGAACTTTGGCTCCCCTAAAAAAAGCTCAACATTTTTGCCTTGCACCCCAAAAAAGCGGGGCTTGCCTGAACCCCCCAAAACAGGGCTTTTCTCCCTAAAAAAAGCTCAACAACCTTGACCTGAATCCCCAAAAAGTGGGTAGATCACTGCCAAGTTCTTAACTCTGTGAGTAGATCGCAGTCTCTTGGGAGTTGGCCACCCCTGTTTTATGAGAACAATATGAAATGCATATCTTGGCTGAATACGGCAATTGTGATGAACTGGACAGGTATATTATGTGTATGCATTCACACATGTATAGCATTTAAGGCAGACATGGCCAAGTTGATGCCCTCCAGAAGTTTGTTTTTTGTTTTTTGTTAAATTATATTTATTGGGTTTTAAACAAAACATCAAAAAAACTTAACATCAAACAAAAGACATCAAACAAAATACATAATACAAAATACATAAACACAAACATGCATCATAATTTCCCTTTCATCCTGTCTAATCATGTTGGGGTGACTTCCTCTCGTCCCCCCTACTGCATTTCAGTATCAATCATCTTTAGTAATTTCTTGACATCTTTAAATATTATTTATTATTATCACTTATATTCTTTTCTTATATAAGTCTTAACCTATTATCATTGATCTACATTACTTAAACCTATTTTTCTATTCTGTAAGCTGTCATTTCTTCCAACTTTTTCCAGTCTTTAAATCTTACAATAGTCCTTTAAATATACTTTAAATTTCTTCCAATCTTGTTCCACCGTCTCCTCCCTCTGGTCGCGCAGTTTCCCGGTCAGTTCGGCGAGTTCCATATAGTCCATCATTTTCATCTGCCAGTCTTCAATCGTAGGTAGATGCCCTCCAGAAGTTTGGGACTACAACTCCCATCATCCCCAGCCAGCACAGCTGTATGATGCTGGAACCGGTGGAAGTTGTAGACTGAAACATCTGGGAAGGCACCAGCTTGGTAAAAGCTGTTTTAAGGGTTTCTTGGTTTTAAGGGTTTCTTGGGGGAGAAGATCTTTATTACCTTCTCCCCCCACCCCACCCACAATCAATCTCACATCTAGAAAAGGGCCCTACAACTGACAGAGGATGTGTAACTTAAAGCACCTAGTCCTAGACGAACAGGCCACAGAAAAGCATGTCAACCACCCCAACCAAGCCATAGAAGGGTTCTCCCAGTGGCCTATCTACCTGGATTCACTTATTGCCTCACCCAGGACTGGTTTCAGTGATGAAAACCATCCTGCTTACAGTTTGTGGAACGACGTCCATTTCAGATATACCACACTGAAGAAAATAGACTTTCAAGCCCGTGTCAATTCCATTCAGGAACTTGAGCAACTGAAAACATCTTTATCAATGACTTGGATGATGGGCTTGAGGGCATCCTTGATCAAGTTTGCAGATGACACCAAATTGGGAGGGGTGGCTAATACCCCAGAGGACAGGATCACACTTCAAAATGACCTTAACAGATTCGAGAACTGGGCCAAGGCAAACAAGATGAATTTTAACAGGGAGAAATGTAAAGTACTACACTTGGGCAAAAAAAATGAAAGGCACAAATACAGGATGGGTGACACCTGGCTTGAGAGCAGTACATGTGAAAAGGATCTAGGAGTCTTGGTAGACCACAAACTTGACATGAGTCAACAGTGTGATGCAGCAGCTAAAAAAGCCAATGCAATTCTGGGCTGCATCAATAGGAGTATAGCATCTAGATCAAGGGAAGTAATAGTACCACTGTATCTGGTCAGACCTCACCTGGAATACTGTGTCCAGTTCTGGGCACCACAGTTCAAGAAGGATACTGACAAGCTGGAACGTGTCCAGAGGAGGGCGACCAAAATGGTCAAAGGCCTGGAAACGATGCCTTATGAGGAACGGCTTAGGGAGCTGGGTATGTTTAGCCTGGAGAAGAGAAGGTTAAGGGGTGATATGATAGCCATGTTCAAATATATAAAAGGATGCCATATAGAGGAGGGAGAAAGGTTGTTTTCTGCTGCTCCAGAGAAGCGGACACGGAGCAATGGATTCAAACTACAAGAAAGAAGATTCCACCTAAACATTAGAAAGAACTTCCTGACAGTAAGAGCTGTTCGACAGTGGAATTTGCTGCCAAGGAGTGTGGTGGAGTCTCCTTCTTTGGAGGTCTCTAAGCAGAGGCTTGACAGCCACCTGTCAGGAATGCTTGGATGGTGTTTCGTGCTTGGCAGGGGGTTGGACTGGATGGCCCTTGTGGTCTCTTCCAACTCTATGATTCTATGAAAACTTTGGAGACAAATCTGTTACTTGGTATGAATTGTGGGCAGAGGGACATTCCATCAAGGTGATCTTCAAAAGATGAGCCTTACTGAACTAGTGGACCACACCAAACCGTTTGATGACCATCCTTACAGTACTTTCCCTCCCAGTTACAACATGCACACGAAAAACGGTCCTTTAGCACTTTGCGCAGGGTGAAGACATGGCTCTGCTTGACAATGACCGAAGATCAATCAATCTGGAGATCTATCCCAAGGATAACATTACCGTACATCCTTCTAGTGCCTTACTCGGTTACTGCTAAATGGAGAAATAAAGCAATTTGTTATCCATTAGTTCTGAAATGCATAATCCCATACAATGCAATAGATCACCATTGCTTCTCTTCAGCACCACTCTTCAGCGGTAGGTGAGGTTCGGTTGCAAGTCGACAACCTGTAGTTACCGTATTTTTCGCTCCATAAGACGCACTTTTTTCCTCCTAAAAAGTAAGGGGAAATGTCTGTGCGTCTTATGGGGCGAATGCATGGTCCCTGGAGCCAAATTGCCTAGGGGCCAAAAGCAGATTGTGCTCTTTTTTTTACAAAGAGAGAAGAGGGTGTTGAAAGGAAGCCGCTGAACAGCTGTTTAGCAAGCGATCGGGGAGAGAGATAAGTCTCCCTTTCCAGCCCCGCCCCCTTGCCCAGGCCTCCGTTGTTGAATGCAGAGGGAGGCTGTTTGTTTTTTTTTTTTTTATAATAATTTTTATTAGGTTTTCAAATTTTTGTCCAGCCCCGATTCGGGCCAGATCACATACATTTTATACCATGTCTGATGACTTCCTCTCGCCCCCCCTCATTGCTTTCATTTATTATAATATTAATTCTTACCAGGTTTCTAATTCCATTTCATTAACATTTCCATAATATCTTAATTTTTAAATCGTTTACCAACCACTCACATCTTTAACATTCTTATCTTTTACCTTAATCATATCCCTATTCCCCCCCCAGTCCCCGACGCAGACTATTTCAATGTCAAAATTACTTATCGTTTATAATATCTATCAATGTTATATCATTATTTTCCAAAAATCGTACTATAATCATTTCCTGCCATATCCGAGTTCAAAAACCAGTAGGCCACAAAACAGTTACTTCATATAAATGTTCATCCTATTCCTGCAGGATCCAACTTTGGAACCCATTGTCTTTGCTGCAGAGTAGCATCCAAAACAATGTCCATTGAAATCTTTGGCCTTCCAATCCATATTTGGTCCAGATTGTCTCGACTTCCTCTCCGCTGCTTGTCATTGCGCTGTGGTTTTTTGACTATTCTCCTAATATTTCTCTTTTTCCTGATGATGACGACAGCTCTTGACTTAAAGTGGATGATTCTTTTGCAGCTGGTTATCTTCTGAATAGGCTTTCTCTGTTTGGACTCAACAAGTACACTGTTCACAGGGTTTAATTGTAAATCCTGACCAATCTGGCCAATGTTTGTGCTTTGCTTTATCTCTGTCACCAAGCTGTTCCCAGCAGCAGCCAGTTCAACTCTCAGTTCTTTCACTCCAGCATTGTAATCCATTCTGAGTTCTTTCAGTTTCTCCAACAATGTTGTCAAATCCACATCCTGTTTCACCGCCATTTTTTGCAGACAGTTCTTTTCTAACTTTTCCAAACTTTTCCAAACTTTTCAAAAATTCCAAAACTCCAAAATAATCCTCTTACTCATAAAGGTTTAATTGACTTCATCTGCCCCCTAGGACCGGGGGAGGCGCAAGGGTTAAATCTTCGAAACGAAGTATCAAATTCCAAGCAATACTTTTCAAAGCTGTGCAACAATGCCCTGTCGTTGTTACACAATGGCAAGGGACGGACCTCCGTTTTTGCGTCCTTTAGCCAGTCCGAAATAGTCCGAAATTAAAACTCTTCCTTTTAAAATTACTTACAGTTCCAAATTGCAGAATTTGGAGGAATCGGCGCGCTCGGTAGTGACGGTCTTGCAGCTTCGCCAGACGGGGCTGTTAGCGGACCCTAGAGCTCCGCCGCCCGATCACTCCCGGGAGCTCCGCTAAGAGCTCCCTGGGATCGGGACCGGCGTCCGAGCTCCTGCAGGTCCTCCAGACCCCGGGACGCCCTTCCCGGGGGTTTTGGGGGTCGCGGCGCTGGCGCGAACACCCCTTTGCCCGGTCCGACGGGGGAATGTCAGGAGCGACATGTCCCCCCGACCGCCATCTCCGGCAGCGCCAACCGGAAGTCAGGGAGGCTGTTTGTTTCCCCAGCGACATGTGACTGGCTGATTAGATTATCTGTCTGGAAACTGTAGAAATGGCTCCTGTAGGACTAGAAGCTGCAGAACTGTGAGTTGAACCCCATAAAAACTGGGCTTTTCCTCTTTGAAAAAGAAGCTGCACCACTTTGAGCTGATCCTCAAAAAAACAGGGCTTTTCCCTTTGCAAAAGAAGCTGCACCACTTTGAGCTGATCCTCAAAAAAACAGGGCTTTCCCCCTTTCCTCCTCTAAAAACTAGGTGTGTCTTATGTTCAGGTGCGTCTTATGGAGCGAAAAATACGGTATAAGTTATGGACCTCCCACCCCACCCCAAATTATTTCTGCAGACAACCAGGTTGAATCCTGACAAGACAGAAGTACTGTTTTTGGGGGACAGGAGGCGGGCGGGTGTGGGGGATTCCCTGGTCCTGAATGGGGTAACTGTGCCCCTGAAGGACCAGGTGCACAGCCTGGGAGTCATTTTGGACTCACAGCTGTCCATGGAGGGGCAGGTTAATTCTGTATCCAGGGCAGCTGTCTACCAGCTCCATCTGGTACGCAGGCTGAGACCCTCCCTGCCCGCAGACTGTCTCGCCAGAGTGGTGCATGCTCTAGTTATCTCCCGCTTGGAATACTGCAATGCGCTCTACGTGGGGCTACCTTTGAAGGTGACCCGGAAACTGCAATTAATCCAGAATGCGGCAGCTAGACTGGTAACTGGGAGTGGCTGCCGGGACCACATAACACCGGTCCTGAGAGAGCGAAATTGGCTCCCAGTACGTTTCCGAGCACAATTCAAAGTGTTGGTGCTGACCTTTAAAGCCCTAAACGGCCTCGGTCCTGTATACCTGAAGGAGCGTCTCCACCCCCACCGTTCAGCCCGGACACTGAGGTCCAGTGCGGAGGGCCTTCTGGTGGTTCCCTCACTGCGAGAAGCAAAGCTACAGGGAACCAGGCAGAGGGCCTTCTTGGTAGTGGCACCCGCCCTGTGGAACGCCCTCCCATCTGAGACCCAGCCAGATGGGCGGGGTACAAATAATAAATTATTATTATTATTATTATTATTATTATTATTATTATTACCATGGCTGTGGTTGCAAATACTGCTCCTAAGCCCAAGCTGGTACAGAGTGTTTGCTTGGTGGAAGAACTGCCCCCATGTCATAATGCAACTTGGTAAGAAAATTCTTGGCGACGAGAGAGACTTTTTCCTCCCAGCATCAGCTATGCAAAATAAACGACATTTTTCTTGGGCAGGCAGCAAATGAAGGTAAGGACAGATGGAATGGCTAAATTAATGCCTGCCTGCGGGAGGCTTAACATTTGTACACTTTGGCCATTTTAGTTTGTTGTTCTCACGTCGATGTTCAGAGAAGAACAATTATTGATTAATTGCAACACTGGGCATAAGATTACATTTCACAGGCATGCTGTCTTAGTATTTGCAAACAGGGATGGGGGGGGAAGCAATGTTCTTTAGCAAGAGAAAAAGGAGAAGAAAAAGACATAGATTTGCAGAAGATCAGCCTTCTGACTCCTAACAGTTTAATAATGGTAATAGCAGAGGAGGCTAACCAAGATGATCAAGGGTCTGGAAGCCAAGCCTTATGAGGAACAGTTGTGAGGGAATTGGGTACGTTGACCCTGGAAAATGTGGGAATGTTCAGGGATGCAGGAGAGGATATATTGTTTAAGGACCCAGGTGGCGCTGTGGGTTAAACCACAGAGCCTAGGGCTTGCCGATCAGAAGGTCGGCGGTTCGAATCCCTGCGAAGGGGTGAGCTCCCGTTGCTCAGTCCCAGCTCCTGCCCACCTAGCAGTTCGAAAGCACACCAGTGCAAGTAGATAAATAGGAACCGCTCCGGCGGGAAGGTAAACGGCGTTTCCATGCGCTGCTCTGGTTCGCCAGAAGTGGCCTTGTCGCCTGCTCTCGGCCAATAAAGCGAGATGAGCGCCGCAACCCCAGAGTCGGACAAGACTAGACCTAATGGTCAGGGGTCCCTTTACCTTTACCTATTCCAACTTGTGTTTACAAGTTCAACAATATCAGCAGAGTTTACTTACACATCTGTTCACAAAAGGATCCCAGAAGGCAGACTTTAGCTTAGTAAAAGTAACATACTTGCTGGAATCTATTCCATAGGGGAAATAGCTCCTTCTCCTCATCTTTGGCTAAGCAGTTGTTGCTTGCTTGGAGAACAAAATCAAAAGAGGGAGATGGCATCTGGCCCCTGTGCTTTTGTTTTACCTGCACAGGTGAGGCCACACCCACCTCCGGTCACTTGCAGAGGAAGTCTGTCCCAGCCCAGGAGAAACAAGAAGCTTCAACTGGCTAGACCAGACATTCCTTTCTATATCCACTCTAGGAATGTTGTACTTGACTGTTCCGTGTTTCACATCCCACAGAAAAGAGGGGACTGAGAGGAGTTACGATAGTCATCTTCAAATATCTAAAGGGCTCTCCCATGGAGGATGGAACAAGCTTGTTTTCTCCTGCTCTGGAGGGTAGGACCTGAACCAATGGATCCAAGTTACAAAAAAGGAGATTCTGACTAAACATCAGGAAGAACTTTCTGACAGTAAGAGTTTTTTGACAGTGGAACAGACCATTAAGGGGAGCACAACTGGTTCAGTAACACCGGGTGCAGACTCTGTCACTATGATTTAGAATGGAGAGGTGGAGGGGCGCTGAATTTGGGGGTCGTACAGGGTGCCACTGAAATGTGAGACCCCAAGATCCACTCCTAAACAGACTCCCATGGGAGGTGGTGGACTCTCCTATCTTGGTGGTTTTGAAGCAGAAGTTGTGTGGCAAATTCAGGGTTCAAGCACTGCGAACACATAACAAAGTGGGAGAGTTTTGGGGGTTTTTCTGTTTTTTTGAACTGCCAACCTAGCAGTTCAAAAGCACGTCAAAGTGCAAGTAGATAAATAGGTACCACTCCAGCAGGAAGGTAAACGGCGTTTCCATGCACTGCTCTGGTTCACCAGAAGCAGCTTAGTCATGCTGGCCACATGACCCGGAAGCTGTACGCCGGCTCCCTTGGCCAGTAAAGCGAGATGAGCACCCCAACCCCACAGTCGTCCGCGACTAGACCTGGGGTCCCTTTACCTTTTATCCCTGAACCGGCTCCGTTCAAGCTGGTAATTATAGGAACTTTGTAACTTTGGGAACTGATGCCTGGGTTTTCTTTTTCCTTCTCCCCCTGGCCTCTCGTCTCTGCCCTCTTTCCACCTAGGAGAGCAGAAGCCCCACCAATCTGTAGGGAGGTCCATGCTGGGCAAAACATAATTATGATTATTTATTCTCTCTTCCCAGGGGACTCTTATGCCATCCACCTGCACACGGCCACCAATTCCTTCTCTCCTCTCCTCCTCTAAATTTGCCTTGGCTATGGTATTGACTGATCATCGAGCCCAAGCACTAATTACTTCCGACATGAAGGAGTGGCGCAGGATACAAACCAAGTAGGACACAGCGAGGCAGGGAATAAACTTGCATAAACCACCGAATGCCTGTGCACCAGAGCAGCTAGAAACAAGGAAACAAACCAGGCTTTGCGGCTGTAATTTCCACGGAGAGTCATAAAAGCGGACTTCCAGCACAATAGCTGACTGTTCCAACTCTACAGACAGAGACTCTCACCTAAGAGATCTACAGCAAACCTTTTCAGAACTAAAATACCCGCCGGATGAAGTTAAACAACAGCTCAACAGAGCCAGACTGATACCCAGAGAGAACTTGCTGCAAGACAGACCCAAAAAAGAAAATAGCAGAACACCACTTAGTAATCACATACAGCTCCCAAGTTAAAACAGTACAACGCATCATCAGAGATCTACAACAATGATAGTTCTCTTTCTCAAGCTCTGGGAGGAAGACCTTTCATCGCCTACAGACAGCCACCCAATCTTAAAGAACTCCTCACCCACAATAATACTGCAACCAGACTTAACACGGACACTGGCACCAGAGCCTGCAATAAACCCAGATGCCAACTTTGCTGCCACATACACCCGGACAACACCACTACTGGCCCCAACAACATCAAACATACCATCTCAGGACTATTTAATTGCTCATCGTCTAACATTGTGTATGCCATCAAATGCCAACAGTGCCCTTCAGCTCTCTATATTGGACAAACAGGCCAAACCCTACGCCAAAGGATAAATGGACATAAATCTGACATCAGGAATCACAAGACAGAGAAACCAGTAGGAGAACACCTCAATCTCCCAGGACATTCTATACAATAGCCAATTAGTTCATCAGATTCTGCTTTCAACGAGAGCAAGTATCTAGCCCTCAAAGAGGCAGAAAAGCTCCGAGACCAGAAAGTATTTCTGGAAGACAGCAACCTTAGTGCAATCTCTACAAATCTCATCCCTTCTTATGAACTTCAGCTCCTTTACCCATCAATGTGACTACAGTGTGGTGTAGTGGTTAAGAGCGGTAGACTCGTCATCTGGTGAACCGGGTTCGCATCTCCGCTCCTCCACATGCAGCTGCTGGGTGACCTTGGGCTAGTCCCACTTCTCTGAAGTCTCTCAGCCCCACTCACCTCACAGAGTGTTTGTTGTGGGGGAGGAAGGGAAAGGAGAATGTTAGCCGCTTTGAGACTCCTTCGGGTAGTGATAAAGCGGGATATCAAATCCAAACTCTTCTTCTTCTTCTTCTGTTTATTTATTTTTCTCTCCCCCCCCCCCAATACTGTATTATTTCAACATGTTTCCTGCATGCTTTGTTTTAATTTAATTTAATTTCATTTTATTTTCAAAGTTTCAAATAGGAAAAACAATTTTACACACACACACGTTTACATTAAACCATAGTCCATATCAGTACCTTTATGGGGTTCCCTGAACCCCCAAACTTCCCTCCACCCCTCCCTTGGCTTCCAAAATTTATCTTCCTTTTTTTTAACTGCATCTAATTGTATTTATCCAAATTATTGTACTTCATTTTTATCCTTTGTTATTTTAAATCACAAGTGCTATGTCAATCCTGCTAATGTTTTTAAATTTTTTACAGTGTTCTTTAATATATTCTATAAAGTTATAGGGATGCAGGTGGCGCTGTGGTGTAAACCACTGAGCCTTGGGCTTGCCGATCGAAAGGCCGGCGGTTCAAATCCCTGTGACGGAGTGAGCTCCTGTTGCTCTGTTCCAGCTCCTGCCAACCTAGCAGTTTGAAAGCACGCCAAAAAGTACAAGTAGATAAATAGGTACCACTCCGGCGGGAAGGTAAACGGTGTTTCTGTGCGCTGCTCGCGACTGGACTTAACTGTCACAGGTCCTTTACCTTTTTATATAAAGTTATGCCATTCTTTATTAAATTTGTTATCCTCTTGGTGCCTGATTTTCCCGGTCAGCCTTGCCACCTCCGCATAGTCCATCATCTTCATTATCCATTCTTCTTACGATGGGGCTCTTTCTTCTTTCCATCCCTGGGCAAATAGTATTATTGCCGCTGTTGTTGCATACATAAACAGTACTTTATTATCCTTCGGTGATTTTCTCCTATTATACCTAATAAAAAGGCCTCTGGGTTTTTAAACAAAAGTTATTTTAAACATGTTTTTCAGTTCATTATAAATCATTTCCCAGAAGGCCTTAACTATTTTACAGGTCCACCATATATGATGAAATGTACCCTCTTTAACTTTACACTTCCAACATATGTTGGTCGTGTTCTTATACATTTTTGCTAATCTTGTAGGAGTCAAACACCATCTACACATCATTTTCATATAATTCTCTTTTAACGTACTGCAGGCGCATGCTCTTTTCACTAGGCAGCCTACAAGGGTGGCAAAAAAAAAATGGCTCCAAAGGCCAGGTCCTTTTCTGATCCTAGTATCATGAGCCAAATCTGTCAGGTGGGTAGAGACAGGCACCTGTCAATCATCTGATGTCACAGTGCTATCAGGTGACTGGGCGCTTTGAAGTCTCAGAGTCAGGACTTCAAAGCACCATGTGGGAGTTGCAATGGTTTCCCTTGTGAATACAACATTGGGAGAGCTCTTCAAGGCTCCTGATGGTATATCGGCAGCCATGCCTCTACCTGCCCCACACCTCACATCACATATGACCAGCGGGTGTAGATTGGGGGAAATTACTTTGTGGGCCAACTGGCCAAGTTTGGCCTGCAGACCAGAGGTGTCCCCCTGCCCCCACAAGCCCCATTGTAAGATACTGAAACCTCCTACTGGTAGGAGAAGGAGAGAACAACCCCGAAGGGGGCTGGGCACTGGGCACTCTCTTCCGCCCTCCCCATATTCCCCATTCACAGCCTTCCAAAACGGCTCCAGAACCTGCACAGTCCGGGCTCTGATCTGTGTCTTTTTGCAAATCCAAAGGTGTGATGGCCTGGGATTCAGACTCAGACGCTGAACCTGAGGAATCCCAGCCTGCACAGGATTCCCCGCCTCCAGAATCAGCAGAGCAGGGGCTAGGGCCTGAGTCTGAAGGGTCCTCACCTGTGCTGGATCCTCAGGTGCAGGCATCTGATGAGTCTGCTCTGGCTCCTGATGGGATGGAGGACCCATTGCCTGCAGGTGCTCCACTCCCAGCCCCGTCAGGGGAAGCTGAGGTTGCCTCTGGGTCCGGTAACCCTCCAGCCTCTCCTGAGCTACAGAGGCGAAGGGCAGAGAGGCGAAGGGAACTGAGTTCCTGCAGGAGGAGTGCTCGCCTCCAAGCCAGGAGAGGCGAGTCACCAGAGGATTGGCGCCACCCTCTGCCTCGGTGCAAATAAAAGCCGGCCAGCCCCAAGTTGCAGGAGCAACATTGTTGGTGACCAGTTCCTGCCAGAAACCTGTCCTGCTTCCCTGCCTGATCTCCTGACCTGCCCTGGTTCCCTGCCTGCATACCTGTTCCTGACTTTGCCTGACTCCCTGCCCTGCACCCGGCTTCAGTGACTACGGACTGCCTTTACGTTGCACCTCTGACCACGGACCGGACTTGGACCTCGCCTTTCAGATAACCCACGGGACCAGCATAAAAGTTTCCTTTTCATTTGCTGAGCTTCTCCGAAGCAAAGGCAGCTCCCTTCTCCCCCCTTTGTCTTGGAAGGTCTGGGGCAAGAAAGCGGAGGCTCTTGCTTTGGTCCCTCTGGTCTCTCACAGCAGGCTGCCTTCAACACACTGACATTAAAGGTCACTTGTTGGACCTTATTATACATGACTGGCAGAGGAAACATCTGGAGCTCGACTTATTTCCCCTTTCTTTCTAACTGCTGGCCCCTCTCCTGGGTGCTACCTCTATTTCTGAAACGTCTATGGTCCCCCGTAGCCTCCGACAATGCCTTTAAGAATGGCAAACCTGGCTGGTCGCATTGATTTTTTTCCCTTGTTACTAACCTTTAGAAGCCAGGGATTTAACTCTTAAGTTGATGCGGTTTCATTGTCAACTTTACCAAGACTGCTACCAACAAGCAAGCAGAGAGTTGGGTCTAAGGCAGTGGTGGCTAACCTTGACACTCCAGATGTTTTGGGACTACAACTCCCATCATCCCTGACCACTGGTCCTGTTAGCTAGGGGTGATGGGAGTTGTAGTTCCAAAACATCTGGAGTGTCAAGGTTAGCCATCACTGGAAGGCATACCAAGCTGGAACCCAGCCTTCCCACAACCTGGAGCCCTTGAGATATCTCAGGACTCCAATTCCCATCAGGCCCAGCCAACACAGGATTGGCCCATGGCCTGGAGATGTCTTACCCTGCTTTATGATTTTAGGGCACATTTAAAAAAAAAAAAAATATTTTGACAAAGTGATATTGGCAAAGTGCTAATTCCGGGCTACTCCTGTAGGCCAATCAGGTTGCGGATTCACTTCATCCAGGAGCCTGATTGGCTGCTCTTGCAGGCCAATCAGGTCGCTGATTCACTTCCACCTGGAGCTGGATTGGGTGGCTCCTGCAGACCAATCAGACTGCTGCATTTTGGATCCTATTGTTCTAGGATTCAGCTCAGTACATAAAATGTTGCATCGAGCTTTGACTCAAAATCCAAGTATTACGGTCCAAAGAAAATGACTGCTGTGGGCTAAGCCATAGATTACAGTCGTAGAATTGACCTGGAAGTGAAAGGCAGCCCCTGTATTATCTCTTAGACTAGCATGAAGCATCCTTTAGGGCTTTCATAGGTAGAAAGGGAAAAGGCCCGCCATGGTACCAGGGAGTGGAAGCAGCTGAACGAGGCAATGAGGAAAATCATTCGTTTCACTCAAGTCGTTCTCCCAGCCTGCAAGCTTTTATTTTATTATTACTCCGGTGATGGCAAAGGTTAATTCATTGATCAGAGGAGGCTATGTTGTTCCAACAATTAAAATTAATTCTTGCCTCTGTGTACAGGAAAGAGACAGATGGCAAAGATGTAGGAGGGAAGGCGGAAAAAATGCAGGCAGGAGAGAGGAGGGGGGGACACAGCAAGCAATTTGTTTTATTTTTAAGAAAGAAATATTCCTCAGACTTGAACTAGAGGTGGCTGGATTAAAGATCATTTCTCTCAAACAGCTGAGGATAAGATTTGAAGAGTGCCGGATGGCAGATCGCACAGTCTCTATGCAAACACATATTCTGGTTGCCCAGATTACTATTTGGAAATCAATTCCTTCCTTCTGTTGCACCTCCCATGTGGTGCTGCCCTGAAGCAGGTGGCTTCAGGTGGCCTTGAATACAGGCACATAAAACATACTCTCAGATTACGGAGTTACACATCTGGAACATCTGGGGGAGGGAAAGATGGGGGGGAACCAACAAACCCACCAGGCAATACCATTCCCCAACACTTTTCTGTCAAGGGGTAATACCGGTAATGTGGTAGGCGGAGAAAGAGAGAAAAGTGTGCTGGGTTAACTAATCTTGCAGCCTCCCGTTGATGGGAGCCTGGCGGTCATGTAGTGCAACCCCTCGGCTCTGAAAGCCGGGACGCGGTCAGGGCACAGGAGCGTTCTGTGTAGGGAGAGAGAAAAGAAGGAAGGAAGGAAGGACAGAGAAAGGGAAGAAGGGAGGTACAAAGGAAGGAAACTGGGAAGGAAGAACGGAAAAATGGAGGTAGGGAGGAAGGAAGGAAGGAAGGAAGGAAGGAAGGAAGGAAGGAAGGAAGGACAGAGATAAGGAAGGAGGGACAAAGGAAGGAAGGAAACAGGGAAGGAAGAACGGAAAAATGAAGGGAATGAGGGAGGGAGGAAACAGGGAAGGAAGAATGGAAAAAGGGAGGGAGGGAGGGAGGGAGGAAAGGAAGGAAGAACAGAGGGAGGGAGGGAGGGAGGGAGGGAGGGAGGACAGAGAAAATTTATTTGGAGTACTTTCACCCCCTCTTCAGCCAAAACAGCTTATGCACACACAATTAAAACAGGACAAGCTTACCAAGTAAAACACACAACACAAAAGGGGATGGGAAGGTGACCAAATCATCAAAACAAACAATTTTTTAAAAAACACCACAGCAACGCGTGGCCGGGTCAGCTAGTCTGGAATAAAAACTAATCGGGAATAAAAGCAATCTGCAGTGTGGTTTGTTTGTTTGTTTTACAATTTTTTAAATCAATGCTGCGTTTGGTTGTTCTGAAACTACCTTGAAAGGGGGGGCACTTTAAAAAGCCAGAAAAAATAAGGAGGAAATGAAAATGAAGGAACTCTGATGGGATGTGTTATAAGAATTTTAAGGTTTCAAACATAGAATAAATATTATTCAACATCAACTTTGTTGGACTGGTTATGTTGTGCCTGATTATCATCTTCCAAAGCAGCTACTCTATTCCAAACTTAAAAATGGAAAGTGTAATGCAGGTGGTCAACAAAAGAGGTTTAAAGACTCTCTCAAGGCAAATCTTTAAAAATGTAGTATAAACACCGACAACTGGGAAACACTGGCCTGCGAGCGCTCCAGTTGGAGAATAGCCTTTACCAAAGGTGTCATGGGCTTTGAAGATGCTCAAACTCAGGATGAAAGGAAGAAATGTGCTAAGAGGAAGGCACACTTGGCAAACCCTCACCGTGGTCAACTCCCGCCCGGAAACCAATGTCCCCACTGTGGAAGGACGTGTGGATCCAGAACTGGCCTCCACAGTCACTTACGGACTCACTGTTAAGACTGTGTTCATGGAAGACTATCTTTAAAAGGTAAAGGGACCCCTGTCCGTTAGGTCCAGTCGTGACCGACTCTGGGGTTGCGACGCTCATCTTGCTTTATTGGCCGAAGGAGTCGGTGTACAGCTTCCGGGTCATGTGGCCAGCATGACAAAGCCGCTTCTGGTGAACCAGGGCACGATTGGATTGAAGACTTTGGTGTTCATTTGGAAGACAATCTCACTTGGCTACAAATGATCACCAAAGAAAGAAGAACAGTACAATATTTGAAAGAATGGATTCCATATATCAATGAATTTGTCCATGGCAAGTCTGTGTTAATATGTAGGTTGTTCATATGTTCCGAGTTTGTATAAGTCTTCGATCCAATCGTAGAAGGGAGTCGCATTTTTATTTTTCCAATTCACCAGTATTGGTGAATTTTTGCTGTGGTAAGGTCACAGAGAGTCCACTCATATTGCCCTTTTGTAAGGTTCCATGTGCTGGGTGCATAATTCAAAAGGATATTTTGCTCTGTAAATGTACATTTGGCCTCAGCGGTGGGAGTCCAGCAATGAATCATTTAGCCAGTGCAATGGAGGAGACTTGCTGGCACCTGTAGCAGCAGCAGCAGCTGGAGCGTGGCCTGCAGTGCCACCTGGTGGCCCACCTCGGAACTTCCATGCCCATCCCAGATTTAAAGCTTTTAAAAGGTAAAGGGACCCCTGACCATTAGGTCCAGTCGTGTCCGACTCTGGGGTTGCGGTGCTCATCTCGCTTTATTGGCCCGAGAGCTGGCGTACAGCTTCTGGGTCATGTGGCCAGCATGACAAAGCCGCTTCTAGCGAACCAGAGCAATGCACGGAAACGCCGTTTACCTTCCTATTTATCTACTTGCACTTTGACGTGCTTTTGAACTGCTAGGTGGGCAGGAGCTGGGACCGAGCAACGGGAGCTCACCCCGTCGCAGGGATTCGAACCGCCGACCTTCTGATCAGCAAGCCCTAGGCTCTGTGGTTTAACCCACAGCGCCACCTGGGTCCCTATTTAAAGCTTTAGGCATGTGTTATACACACACACATACACACACACACACACACACACACCAATAATTCACAAGCAGGAAATATCCCAATCAAACAGCTGTTCCCCGCAAAAAAAAAAACAACAACAACAACCCACATTTTGCAACATAGGAATAGTGTGAGTGGGGGCTGAGTGTATGTTCCACATTGGAGACCCCAGGCAGAGTAGGAGGGGAATCTCATTCTTTACTTCCGCACAGGGGCTACAGGCCAAATCATCTGTCAGGATAGCTATGGCGGCCACGATTTTGCATAAATCCCGACTTCTTAGTATTCACAACAAAGCAACGGCAAACAGCTGCAAAAGACCCCCTGAAATGTTTGGCAGTGAAAACCCCATATTTCATGGCGCTCCCAAAAATGAGCCTTTGGCTCCCTAACTCGCGGGATCACAATTTCTCCTAAAGTCAGACGTTGTCCGATTCACTCCAAAGTGGTGCCGAACACCCATAGAATGCCCCCCCCTGCAACGTCTGGGGGTGAAAACACTATGTTTCACATCACCCCACAAAATGAGCCCTCGACACCATAACCCACACGGTTGTCAGGGGCTGGACAGGGGGGAAGTAGAAGAAGAAGAGTTTGGATTTGATATCCTGCTTTTTCACTACCCGAAGGAGTCTCAGAGTGAATAACATTCTCCTTTCCAGTGTGGTGTAGTGGTTAAGAGTGGTAGACTGGTGAACCGGGTTCGTGTCTCCTCTCCTCCACATGCAGCTGCTGGGTGACCTTGGGCTAGTCACACTTCTCTGAAGTCTCTCAGCCTCACTAACCTCACAGAGTGTTTGTTGTGGGGGAGGAAGGGAAAGGAGAATGTGAGCCGCTTTGAGACTCCTTCAGGTAGTGATAAAGCGGGATATCAAATCCAAACTCTTCTTCTTCTTCTTCTTCTTCTCTCCCTTCCTCCCCCACAACAAACACTCTGTGAGGTGAGTGGGGCTGAGAGACTTCAAAGAAGTATGACTAGCCCAAGGTCACCCAGCAGCTGCATGTGGAGGAGCGGGGAATCGAACCCGGTTCACCAGATTACGAGCCCCCCTCTCCAGGACCTACTCCACAGCTCCAATTTATAAAGATTATAACCAGAGCCGTCTTCCCCATTGGTGTTAGTTGTTCGTTGCGCCAAGGTGCCGGCCTCTCAGGGGCACCCTAGCAAGTGGGGGAGCAAGTTGCCGGCAGCCTCCCCTTTCCCTGCACGCCCACCAGCTGCGCCCCACCAACTATATGGCTGGCGGGCATGCAGCTTCCTTCCCAAGCCTCTGCAGGAGGAGAGCGATCCCCGCAGAGGCTTAGGATGGAACCTGCGCACAGATACCCCCCCCCCAAGCCTCTGCATCTGCTAAAGACGGCCCTCCTCCCGGTCGATGTTCTCTTCCTGCTTCCTGGCGAAAGACAGTGCACACAGCCTTCCCGGGCTGCCTTCTCGTTCGCCCCGACACCAGATAGCATGTCTGCCAGCACGTTTTCCTGCTTGATCACCACCACCACTCTGGGGATCTAGGAAGAGGACATTTTCCACTGCCCCCCTCCCTTATTTTGGAGTTGTCAGGGGGGGCGCCGGAGGGATCTTTGCACCACGACGCCAGATATGCTTAAAACGGCACCCGTTATAATCCAAGCTAACGAGACCTTCTTGCAATTAGAGGTTAATAGATATGTAAAAGTCAGTGCTTTATATGATTCAGCCACATGGTGGAGCAATACACAAAGATTAAAGGAGCCATGATAGCCAGCTCTGAAAAACTGGGATGGTTTGTGTCTTCAAAGGCATGGCCGTGTGGCTTGTAGTTAATGACTTGTAACATATCACCATGTGGGAACCCAGGTGGCGCTGTGGGTTAAATCACAGAGCCTAGGGCTTGTCAATCAGAAGGTCAGCGGTTCGAATCCCTGTGACGGGGTGAGCTCCCATTGCTCGGTCCCAGCTCCTGCCCACCTAGCAGTTCGAAAGCACGTCAAAGTGCAAGTAGATAAATAGGTACCACTATGGCGGGAAGGTAAATGGTGTTTCTGTGCGCTGCTCTGGTTCGCTAGAAGCGGCTTATTCATGCTGGCCACATGACCCAGAAGCTATACGCCGGCTCTCGGCCAATAAAGCGAGATGAGCGCCGCAACCCCAGAGTCAGACATGACTGCACCTAATGGTCAGGGGTCCCTTTACCTTTAACACATCACCATAGCTGTCAACCCTCCCGTTTTTTGCGGGAAACTCCCTTATTCCAATGCCGTTTCCCGCTGCTATCCCGGATTGTTGATATCCCTTAAATTTCCCGGATTTCAAAGGAAGCAGCTCCTCTCCCTCCCTGCCGGCCAGGGAGGTTCCTCAGCTGCGTTGCTCGGCTGCCAATAAGGAGTCTGAGACCGACTGGGGGCGGAGCTTGCATGCCTTGTGCAGCCAGACCCTCACGCCCAACCAGACAGCCAGCCTGCCTGCCGTCTACGCGCTCGCTCTTTCGCTCACCTGTTCGCGCGCAGCCTCTGGAGCGCAGGGTGGAGAGGCTACTTGGTGCCATTGCACCGCCCTCGCGGCATCCCTTATTTTCAAATCCGAAAGTTTGAAAAAATCCCTTAGTTTTAAATCCGAATGTTGACAGCTATGCACATCACAGTCATGTTGACACCATGAACTGAAGGGTCCCAGTGTTACTCTGAGCCTCGGCCGCAAGGAATGTGCAGCAGCAGAAAATGGGAACGCTGTTCTAGGCTGCATCAGGGGAAGTCCAGGGCCCTGATCAAGGGAAGTCACAGTCCTGCTCTCTCCTGCCTTGGTCAGGTAACACCTGGAGTTCCTGTCCAACCCAAAAGCATAATCAAGAACTAAAAGTGAATGTTTTCCTTGTTGTTATTCCTCTTTTAACCTCATTTCTAATACATTCTTTTATCTTCTTACACCCTTATCACGTTTATCCACCTTCTACGTCCTCTAAGGTCACTCAAAAGCTGTCATGATTATCATACCCTTACTATAATTTTGAACATATATTTTATATTTGCTCCATTTGTCTTCGAATTTTTGCTTGGAATTGCCCCTCAAGCTGTTGGTAAGATAAGCCATCTCAGCCAATTCCCTTTTTGTTGCCACTCTCTAACAGTTGGGACTTCCTGATCTTTCCACTTTTTAGCAATCAAAATACGCGCAGCTGCCGTTGCATACAAAAAGATCTCCCTTAATTTATTGGGTATGTCGCCATCTTCAAATATCTCGAGGGCTGTCACATGGAAGAGGGAACAAGCTTGTTTTCTCCTGCTCTAGACGGGAGGACTTGAACCCATGGCTTCAAGTTACAAGAAAGGAAATTCTGACTAAACATTCATTAAAACTTTCTGAGAGTAAGGGCTGTTTGGCAGTGGAACAGACTCCCACGAG
This sequence comes from Darevskia mixta, assembly GCA_034641385.1. Lineage (NCBI taxonomy): Eukaryota > Metazoa > Chordata > Lepidosauria > Squamata > Lacertidae > Darevskia > Darevskia mixta. The sequence continues at coordinate 551,814 of JAWWNH010000194.1, forward strand.
AGGTGGTGGGCTCTCCTTCCATGGAGGTTTTTACGCAGAGCTTGGATGGCTATCTGGCATGGATGCTTTCGCTGAGATTCCTGCATCGTAGGGGGTTGGTCTAGATGACCGTTGGGTCCCTTCCAGCTCAAAGATTCTATGATTCTATGAAATTGATCTGGATTAATAATAATAATAATAATAATAATAATAATAATAAATTTTATTTATACCCCGCCCTTCCCAGCCGAAGCCGGGCTCAGGGCGGCTTACATCGGTAAAATTGCAAAAGTATAAAAGAAACCGTTAATTAAAATACAGGTTAAAAGACAGTTTAAAATTTATAATGCCGCTACATTTATTGGCCAAACTCAAAATCAAGGGGAGTCCAACCCGAAGGCCAGGCGGAACAGCTCTGTCTTGCAGGCCCTGCGGAAAGATGTTAAATCCCGCAGGGCCCTGGTCTCTTGTGTCAGAGTGTTCCACCAGGTTGGGGCCAACACTGAAAAGGCCCTGGCCCTAGTCGACACCAATTTAACAGCCTTGTGGCTCGGGACCACCAAAAAGTTGTTATTTGTGGACCTTAAGGTCCTTTGCGTGGCATAGCGGGAGAGGCGGTCCCGTAGGTACGAGGGTCCTAGGCCGCATAGGGCTTTAAAGGTCAAAACCAGCACCTTAAACCTGATCCTGTACTCCACCGGGAGCCAGTGAAGCTGGTAAAGCACTGGATGAATGTGGTCCCGCGGCAAGGACCCCGTAAGGAGCCTCGCCGCGGCATTCTGCACCCACTGGAGTTTCTGGGGCAGCTTCAAGGGCAGCCCCGCGTAGAGCGAGTTACAATAATGAAGCCTGGAGGTGACCGTCGCATGGATCACTGTGGCCAGATCAGGGCGAGAAAGGTAGGGACAGCCATCCACCAGTTTCATATGCAAAACTGCTTCCCACCCCCTTACTGATTACTATACAGTGGTACCTCGAGTTACAAACGCCTCAGGTTACAAACGCTTCATGTTACAAACTCCGCTAACCTGGAAGAGTTACCTCGAGTTGAGAACTTTGCCCCAGGATGAGAACGGAAATCGTGTGCCGGCGGCGCAGCGGCAGCAAGAGGCCCCATTAGCTGGATGAAGCCAGCTGTGTGTCTTTTCTAAATTAATTAAATAAAACCACTTGACCCACTGAAAGATACATTTGAAAAATGAATATTAAGGGGAGCCATGCCCGTTGTTACAAAAAAGGAAGTCTACACCGTGAAAGATCCCTGAAACGAGATGAGCGTATATTTATATAGTGATATAGTGATACTCAAACAAACAATATGTTTAATGATTCAAGAGCGGATTTGCTTAAGAGAAAAAATACTCAAAAACGTAATGAACTAATTCAAAGAGATATAAACAACTCAAGAAAACCTTCCGAATAACTCCAGATAACAAAAAATAACTCAAGATAAACTAACAAATAACCTTGACGAGTTGCCGGCTAAGATTCTCGTTTCACTGTTATGATCTATCAGTTTCCTCAGAAGGAAAAAAATACATTTATATAACTCAAAATAGTTTGTTTGCTATTAAATCTAGGGGGAAGGATTAAGGAAACTTCAAAAAAACAATCCCAAACAGTAAGTGGTAATTATCCAAACTTGGAATTCTAATTTTGCTTCATCCAAAAGGTTAAAAACCTCAACTCAAGTTCGAAAACAAGCTCCATAGCTTGTAAAATACGTCGACGAGGGGCTATGTAAGCTCACACGATCTTATTGTTACGAAGCTATTGCAAAAACTGTCCTTAAGCAAGGTAGCTAAAGTAACCATGTAATGTCCTCCATTGTGACACGTCCCCTGCTGAGGGACTTGGCTGAGGACTTTGGGCAGAGCAACTATTTGAGGTTAGTGAGTGAGAAACAAGTTGGTTTGGGTGAATTGTGTTTAGAGAAAATGAAGATTTCTTCATCTCGCCTGTAAGTAGGATCTCCACCCCCTTACTGATTACTATATATAAAAAATACATTAAAGTGTAGAAATAATAACTTACGAAAAGGATCAATAATCATGTCACCTTTATTATATAAACCTTTATCGTAATGACATGTCAAATTTTCCTTTGTGAATGAAATAAAATCATTATTATTATTATTATTATTATTATTATTATTATTATTACTAGTAGATATGATGCCCGTTAAAATAACGGGCACTAGAAGGTTTGTCTGCCCTGCGCCGCCATAGCCTCGGCCCCGGCCGCCTTTGCCCTCGGAGTGTCTCGGAGCAGCAGCCGCCGCCGCAGCAGCCGCGCCGGCCACCCCCGCCCGCCCGCCCAACCGCCCCTTCCCGCGTGTCACCTCACGGCCGCCGCTCCTCTGTCCCCTCAGCCATGTTGGCAGCCGCTCAGCTCATCCTCCCCAGCCCCGTGCGAGGCGGCGGCACTGACCCAACTGATGACGCGTGTGCGCCGCCACTGCCTCTCGGACACGCCCCCCTCTCCGCCCACTCCAATCCCTGTGTCCGTGAGGCACATGCGCAGTAGCGCAATTCCACTGACACACGGACTGGATGCAGAGACACAGGGACTTTATTATATAGGATTTATTTGTACCCCTCCCATCTGGCTGGGTCTCCCCAGCCACTCTGGGCGGCCTCCAACAGATATTAAAATACATCAAATGGTTTCAATCAGTTTTTAATAACCAACAATCAAATGTAGAGCTTGGGATACATTTAAACACGGCTTAGATCAATTCCCCAGATGTTCAGAGTCCATGAGTTCAGTGCCTGGCACCCAGAAACTCATAACACAGGGGAGTCTGGCACCCACAAACTCATAACATTTCACTTCCTGGGGAATCATACATGAAGAATTGAAAAAAAATATTTTAAAAAACGATCAACAGGAAACCAGAAGCGTTTCTTTTGGGAATTGTAACAAATGACATCCCCAAAGATAATGAAAAAAATTTATTGTATGCAACAGCTGCTGCAAGGTTATTAGTGGCCAAAAATTGGAAAGCAGAAGTGGCAAAATTAATTTTCTGAAATGATTGAATTAGCAAAAATGACGGCAGCAATTAGAATGCAATCTAACCAAAATCTTAAACAAGAATGGAAACGTGTAGAAGAATACATGAACAAAAGAGGTGTCAACAATAATTTATTGGTATGCCTAGATTAAGTTCATAAAGACAAGAAAGGTCAAATTAAGTCATGTAATTAAACAACGAGGATTATACAATATTAAGGTACAGAAACACAATCTCAATAAGAACAATTAAATAAAATGACTAAGGAAGTCACACATGGGTGAAGGGAAGACACAGGGGGAAAGAAGATGTTGTTGTTGTTGTTGTTCAGTCGTTCAGTCGTGTCCGACTCTACGTGACCCCATGGACCAGAGCACGCCAGGCACGCCTATCCTTCACTGCCTCTCGCAGTTTGGCCAAACTCATGTTAGTAGCTTCGAGAACACTGTCCAACCATCTCATCCTCTGCCGTCCCCTTCTCCTTGTGCCCTCCATCTTTCCCAACATCAGGGTCTTTTCTAGGGAGTCTTCTCTTCTCATGAGGTGGCCAAAGTACTGGAGCCTCAACTTCAGGATCTGTCCTTCTAGTGAGCACTCAGGGCTGATTTCTTTAAGAATGGATAGGTTTGATCTTCTTGCAGTCCATGGGACTCTCAAGAGTCTCCCCCAGCACCATAATTCAAAAGCATCAATTCTTCAAAAGAAGATATGGGCAATAGTAATAACATCAGGAAATGTGAATATGATATAGTATTAATAATACAAGTACAATGTGTATGTTATAAAATGTACACGTATGTGTAAATGAAATGTACAATAATGACAGCAACAATTTCAGGAATGTACAAGGTTGAAAATTACAAATGTAATGTACTAGGGATAGATAAATTAATAAATAGATAAAAACATTTCACTTCCTTGCAACCTAAGGAAAGCTGTTTATTGGCAAACCACACTAGGCAGAAACAGAAAGAAACAGATGGAAGAGGAGGTCTAAGGGTGAAGTCCTGCTCCTGTCTATCATAATACTGGACAGATTATTACAGGGGGTTGAGAGGGGTTATTTTTAACTATTAATTGAGAAACAGCACACATTGTCTAGGCCAGGAGTGTTTTCCCTTGGTGACCCCGCCATGTTGAGAAGTGTGTGTGTTTGCAAGGTGTTTCCTGTCCTTTCCAGAAATGCACCGTGCTGGATGAAGCCAGCTCTAGATCTTTTCTAAATAAATAAAACCACTTAACCCACTGAAAGGTATATTTGAAAAATTAATGTTAAGGGGAACAATTCACATTGTTAAGCAAGGTAGCTAAAGTAATGGTGTCATGCCCTCTGTTGTCACACGTCCCCCTGCTGAGTGACTTGGCTGAGGACTTTGGGAAGAGCAACTATTTGAGGATAGTTCAGGAGAAAGGAGGTGGTTTGTGAGAGAAGTAATGATGTTTGAGAAGTTTGAGAAGGCTGGATGGGCTGCTGTTTTCCTGTTGTCCTATGCCAAAGATCCGTCCCCTGGTCTGTGAGGAGGAGGAGAGATGGTAAGATAAAGTGAGAGTTATGAAAGAAGAGAAAGAAATGTTACTGAAAGTGAGCACAATCTATATTAGACCAAGAGACCAGAGGATGGATGCCACCAATGCTGCTACCAGTGTTGATTTTGTTCATGAGGAACAGGGAGGCCAGAGAGAATGATTTAGAAACATAGGGAACCAAATTCTGTGCAGAGTTTCAAGGAAGTAACTAGAATCCATTTCCTGACTATTTTCCCTCTTCTTCCCTAGCTTTCGAAGTTTGAGCTGCTGGTCTCCTGCTGCCGTGCCGCTAAGATCCATCCCCTAGTCTGCGAGGAAGAGGAGGAAGAGATATTGGAAGATCAATGGGAGGAGGAAGTGATGGTTATGAAAGATCTGAAGGAATCATTAGTGAAGGTCAAAACTATTTATGTGAGACCAAGCGACCAGGGGATGGATGCCACCGATGCCAATATGGATGGTGAGTGTTGATCTTTGTTCATGAGGAACAGGGAGGCCAGAGAGAATGATTTAGAAACACAGGGAACCAAATTCTGTGCAGAGTATCAAGGAAGTAACTAGAATCCATTTCCTGACTATTTTCCCTCTTCTTCCCTAGCTTTCGAAGTTTGAGAAGGCTGAATGGACTGCTGTTCTGCTGTTGTCCTATGCCAAAGATCCGTCCCCTAGTCTGTGAGGAGGAGGAGAGGAGATGGTAAGATAAAGTGAGAGTTATGAAAGAAGAGAAAGAAATGTTACTGAAAATGAGCACAATCTATATTAGACCAAGAGACCAGAGGATGGATGCCACCAATGCTGCTACCAGTGTTGATCTTTGTTCATGAGGAACAGGGAGGCCAGAGAGAATCTGGATCACTGAGGGTGGGAAGAGGCAACTCCCTGACTCAAGAAGAATTCAGGAATGGTATGGGGACTTTGGGATGAGCAACGATTGCAGGAAAGTTCAGACAAGAGGAGGAAGATTTTGAGGAAGCAAACATGTTTTCTAGCGCAAGGATTTGACTTTCTTCATCTAAAGCGTAAGTAGAATGCCCAAACCACTGTGCTACATGAAAAGGAAGAATTATCGGACATTATAAACTAAACTAAACTAAATAAAACCACTTAACCCACTCAAATATATATATTTTTAAAATGAATATTAAGGGGAGCCATGCCCCTTGTAAAACCAGGGAGCTGAAGTAACGGTGTCGTGTCCTCCATTGTGACACGTCCCCTGCTGAGTGACTTGGCTGACAACTTTGGGAAGAGCAACTATTTGAGGACAGTTCAGAGAAAAGAGGTGGATGGTGTGAATTGTGTTTTCCGGCAACATGAAGATTTCTTCTTCTCGAGTGTAAGTAGTAGGATCTCTAATTCTTTCTGCATTCTGCTTCCATTGCTCAAACCGAAAACTTGGCGACAAAGGGGACCAGGTCATGGTTAGATTATTTTTTTGAAGATGTCCTCAGGACCCCCTTAGATGCTCTGAGGGAAATGGCTTGCCTTCTCCCTTGTGGGTACCACCACAAGAAGGGCATCTCCCGGTTTGGGAGGGTCTCTTGACAAGATGACCTCCTCCGTGGTTTCAGCTGCTTGCTGCCCTCTCCATGAGAGGTTTGTGGAAGCAAGATCAGCTGCCAGTTGCCCCAACTAAAGCGCAGAGATAGAGAGCATCAAGTAAGTATCTAGAACCCATTTCCTGATTATTTTCCCTCTTCTTCCCTGCGTTTCATAGTCTGCGCAGGCTGCCTGTGCCTATCCGCTGCCCCATGCCGAAGATCCGCCCCCTGGTCTGTGAGGGAGGGGGGAATGGGATGAGGAGGTGAATGAAATTAAAGATGAGAAGGTGGAAGTAATGAAGATCAGAACGATATACATATGAAAAAACTCTCATGGATGGAAGCAAAAGATGCCAGTATGGATGGTGAGTGTTGGTCTTTGTTCCTGAGGAACAGGGAGGCCAGAGAGAACGTCAGCCCCCTGGAGATCTAGACCAAGAGACCAGAGGATGGATGCCACCAATGCTGCTACCAGTGTTGATCTTTGTTCATGAGGAACAGGGAGGCTAGAGAGAATCTGGATCACTGAGGGTGGGAAGAGGCAACTCCGTGACTCAAGAAGAATTCAGGGATGGGATGGGGACTTTGGGATGAGCAACGATTGCAGGAAAGTTCAAAGAAAAGAGGTGGTTGCTCTGAATTGTGTTTACTGAAAAATGAAAATTTCTTAATCTCGTGTGTGATTAAGACCAGTCTGAGCTGCTGGTCTCATGCTGCCGTGCCGCTAAGATCCATTCCCTGGTCTGCGAGGAAGAGGAGGAAGAGATATTGGAAGATCAATGGGATGAGGAAGTGAATGTGATTAAAGGGAGGGAGAATAACGCAATCCACCTGTAGGTCCTTGCAGGAAAGGTGGGTTGCCAACGTAATAATAAATGGAAAAATTAAGAATCTTTTTCTCTTCAGAAAGATCTGTGCTCCAGCACAGATCTCCCCCCCCCAAACCACCCTTCCCCACAAACCCAAATAGAAAAATAGAAAAACAAATAAATAAATGTTATTCTAACAAAGTCACTTTGCGAACTTGCTAGTCTGTGATCATCCTTTTATCCTAGGGGGTGCCTTTCCCTACGTTTGTGGAAATCCCGAGTCTCGTTGCAGGAGTCGACAGTTGGGCTCCTTCCCTTGTTGTTGGCTCCTAGATGGAACTGCGCACGTGCCAAGACGAGACAGAGACTTCCAAACTGGATCGATAAATGTGCCCCCCGTTGTCTGAAAACCACTATCCTATCCTAATCGCAGGCCAGATGGTCTTTTGTGAATGAAATAAAATTCTTTCCAATCGTTTTTTTAACGTTGGCGTTTGTCTGTCTCGAGAAGCAATGGAGTGCGTCTCCGGGGGTGAGGTCCAAAGCCAAGCAATGGTGTTAGCAGTCCCAAAGTGACCTCTCCCGGGAGGAATCCTGGGCAGTGTGTCTGGAGGTCCTGGGCTTCCCAGGTGACAAGACTCCCTCTCTTGGCCTTGCAGGTGTGGCTCCAAGGAAACAGAGTTAGGCACCTGTTGGGCTGCAGGAGTTGTCAGAAGGCGTTGTAAATGGTGCCATGCAACCGCCTGAAGGGCTCCACTCCAGATCTGTGTAGCGTTTACTCCTTAGCCTTTTCTGCTCCTGAAAATATCAGATAAGGCAAATTAGGAGTTTTCCTTCTCCTCGATAGGCTACCTTTCTAGGTTGATGAGCCTCATCTGCTCCCCACTTCCCTCCACAGCATGTGCAGAAACCACCTTCAAGACCACTCTTGGTCTTGTCCGCTCAATCGGCCGGATCCTCTCTTTGCACACAGGGGAAGTTCCGAAGTCACTGAGGATTTGAGACTCCTTGGCTGCCCTCACCTGGTTTAGGTGGCCAGTCGAAGCCGTTCCCAGGATGCGGCCTCTGTCGCATGCTGACCATTTCTAGGAGCAAGAGAACAAACTTTTTATAAAAGAATGGAAACAGTTTATTGAATAATTGCAGACAAATTGCAAACAGATAAGAACATTGGCAGGATTATTGTAAAAACCTGCAGTTTCATAAGAGTATATATTTAAAGCAGATGAATAAATGAACAAATGAAGGTAATTTGGATATGCAGAAGATACAAAGAATTTAAGGAACTGCAGAAAGAGGGGGAAGGAAGTCAAGTTTTGAAATGTTAAAATGACAGTAAAATTATTGAAATGTATAAACTTGAAAATCATAAATATTTAAAATAAAATAAAATAAGATTTCGCCAAAAATTAGACGCTGTCCCTTTCACTCCCAACTGAAGGTTGAGGTTGAAGATTGAGGTTGAATCCTGACAAAACAGAAGTACTGTTTTGGGGGGACAGGGGGCGGGCGGGTGTGGGGGATTCCCTGGTCCTGAATGGGGTAATTGTGCCCCTGAAGGACCAGGTGCGCAGCCTAGGAGTCATTTTGGACTCACAGCTGTCCATGGAGGCACAGGTTAATTCTGTGTCCAGGGCGGCTATCTACCAGCTCCATCTGGTACGCAGGCTGAGACCCTACCTGCCCGTGGACTGTCTCGCCAGAGTGGTGCATGCTGTAGTTATCTCCCGCTTGGACTACTGCAATGCGCTCTACGTGGGGCTACCTTTGAAGGTGACTCGGAAACTGCAATTAATCCAGAATGCGGCGGCTAGACTGGTGACTGGGAGTGGCCGCCGGGACCACATAACACCAGTCCTGAGAGAACTACATTGGCTCCCAGTACGTTTCCGAGCACAATTCAAAGTGTTGGTGCTGACCTTTAAAGCCCTAAACGGCCTCGGTCCTGTATACCTGAAGGAGCGTCTCCACTCCCATTATTCAGCCCGGACACTGAGGTCCAGCGCCGAGGGCCTTCTGACGGTTCCTTCACTGCGAGAAGCAAAGCTACAGGGAACCAGGCAGAGGGCCTTCTCGGTAGTGGCGCCCGCCCTGTGGAACGCCCTCCCAGCAGAGGTTAAAAGGATCAACAACTACATGACATTTAGAAAACACTGGAAGGCAGCCCTGTTTAGGGAAGTTTTTAATCTGTGATGTGTTAATGTATTTTAATGTTTGCTGGAAGCCGTCCAGAGTGGCTGGGGAGACCCAGCCAGATGGGCGGGGTACAAATAATAAATTATTATTATTATTATTATGAAGCCAAATGACACAGGTCTGGCCAGGACAGCTTTCCTGTTATAGCTTCTGAGGTTGACGAGGCATGTGAGCCTCACCTGTACTGAGTCTACTCCAGCTGAGGAATCACACACCTCCACCCCCAGCTAGCGAGCCCCAACTGGGCTGTGGGTCCTTGCCTTCCGTCCCTCCCAACTGACAGCTGTTAGTTCTGGAATCCTGAGCTTGGAGGAGGGGAGGTACATCCCATTTCACCCCTTGAGGCCAAACAGGAAGTGCCCCCCTGCTCTGCCACCCCACCGCCACCCGTGGGACACTCACCCCCCCCCCTTAGCCACCTGCCCTTGGCGCTGCAGCAGTGCTGGCATTGGTCCCTGAAAGAGCATGCAAGATCTCTCCTAAATCTCCATACATATTCTGCTCTCCTAGACATCTTGCAAGACTTTGATGAGATCTCACAAGATCTTGCAGGAAATCAGCAGGAGATCTGTTTACCTATAAGCACACACCATCATTTTTTTTCTTATTTAATACAAGTTTCTCAATCTACCAGATTTCCACCAGCCCATGCGCCAACCTACCTATCATCTCTCTCCATCGCCAGTCACCGCTTTGCTTTTATGAAAGCGCGTTTTAATGTATTCCCGTCGAATTCCCTTTTCCATAGATTTTCTGGGGGTCAAATTTCGGTTTTATGTTCTTGTGATAACAGCTCGATAGAATCTCTCCACCATATGGTGTTTAACTGCCCTCTATATGATGCTGTCCGGATGAATTTAGTGCAACCATTAATCCAAAAACTGTCTGGGCACCCGGTTGACTTCCTCCTTGCTTTTTTATTGCAAGACACTGACCAGTTTGTAACCCTACAAATGGCAAAAAAAAAATTAACTTCCATTCTGACATACAAGCGACGAAATGGACTGTTGATTGGAAATTGAAATTGTTTGGAATTAATATTTACACTATCTTGTATACTTATTAAGTCTTGATTACCACTAATTTTATTGCCAATAATTTAAAATTCAACTGTGTGAGTGTAACTGCTGTTCTTGTGTTGTCTTGTGTTGTCTTGTGTTATAACTGCTGTTCTTGTGTTGTCTTGTGTTATGAAACAAAGTTGATTGATACCAGATTTCCATATAGGGTTCTGTATCATATGGAATAACACATCTTGTTTTGTTCTGTTGTTAAATTACTTGTGGCCTTCTAACACTTTGGGAGACGCCTTCCCTCCCTTTTCCCTTTAAAAATGAGGGTCTAGGCTTTACACTCAGCAGGAAGGTCCATTTAAAAGGAAACATGTAGTTGTTTTGCTGCTGTAGTTGTTTGGCCCTGCTCCCCACTAGGAATCCCTGCTTGGCCTTTCATTGACCATAAGCAATATCCGGTGGAGCCAGGTAGAGAGAAATGCCCCATCTTGCCCATGTTTGGGGTTTTACTTTGGCTCTGGTCTTGGGTTCAAGGGGCATAGCCTCTGTGCATGTACAGAGTTCACGATTCAGCAAATCTATTAGAGCATTGAAAGAGTTGCATCCTCTGATTAAATAATTACCAAGGAAGAAAGCCAGGAGTGGCTTTTCTCACCAGGGACACAAGGAACGGGAAGGCGTACATTTAAGAAATCGAGTTCACCTACGGGGTGAGCACGTGTTGCGGTGGGGACAGGAAAGCACCTCCCCCTCCTCCCTTGGTAGTAAAAGGGAGGAGTGGACAATTGGCCTTTGATGGGAGGGGGCAAGGTGTTGCTGGGGAAAACTGCTTGTAGCAATTTTTGATGGACAGCCCAGGTCCTATTTAAACCCAGCACGCCATTTGAACAGCCTCTTGGCTGCGTGCTTCGGATTCCCCGCCCTTCCTCTCCCTTTTTTATTTAGGCCTCTGCGTTGACCTTGCTTTGCCTGTGATGGGGTCGTCTGCTTCTTCAAGGCAGGGGCCTAGTAGGAATTTTTCCATCTGGCAGATTGGCTTGAGCCAGTGGTTTTGCCTACTACATTGCAACTAGTCACAACTTGTAAGGTCGGCGGTTAGGCATTGGTTCATTGGTTCATAGCGAATGGGCGGTCACCCTACAGCTATGATGGTGTGAGGGGAATTCTGTAAAAGGAATCCAAGGGGCTACATATGCTTGTCCGAACCCGGTCGGGTTGCAGGGCCGCTGCATCAGCCCCTAGGGACCCCTGGGGAGAGGGAGATCTACGCCCCCAGTTTCCTTAACTCTCCCCAGTGTTGGTTTCCCCATTTTTTGCTGGTCGGTGTCCAGCTCTGTCCCGTATGGACAGATAGTCAGAACCAATGCCTACGCAACCACTCACGTCATTTGTATTTGAATAAAAGTTGTGGCCAAAATATGCCAAAAACCCAAACAACAATTTATGTCTGAAGTGTGAATTATTTTGGGGGGTGGCTTGGTGTCCTCAACACGCAAATCAGATTCCCCAAGGGCAGAAACTCTGTTCAGCCAATTAAAAAACCCATATTCTCCCAGTAGAGTGCTTCGTATCTGGCAGGCAGGCTTGTGTGTTTTGCTCATGATCCCTTGGATGTCCCGAGGCTGTTGTGAAACAGCCGTAGGTATTGGGGCTCTGGGAGTGAGACATTGTTCTCAGAAGGCAAATAGTAACTGAGGTTCCTTTTTCGCTCCCTTGGAGGCCCTAAACAATGAGCTGGCCAGCTTGTTAGTTTCCGTTCACAGTCTAGTGCAACCAGGGGCAGAGTAAGCCTCCTCGCTACCCAGGGCGGCGACCGGAGGCACCCCTGGGGGCGTGGCATCGTGACGTCGCGTCATGACGTCACGGTGCAACGTCACTGCGTCTCCGCCCCGGCAGCGGGGGGGAAAGCCCTTTAAAAAAAAGCAAAGCTGAGGCAAGCAGCCTGCTTGCCTTGGCATTTCTTTTTTTTTAAAGGGCTTTTTCCCCGCAGGGGCAAGGGGAGGGGCGGGCCAGCGAGGATGGGGTGTCACCCTTGTGACAAGCGTGACACCCCTCCTACCTCGCTGGCCACCCCGGCAGCGGGGAGAAAAGCCCTTTAATAATAATTTAAAAAAGGAAAGCAGGCGCCGGCGGCTGACTAAGCAAGCAAGCCAGCCAGCCGCCGCGTGCCGAGCGATGCTTTCGGCGCCGCCGATCGTGGGGGGCGGTGCCCCCACCCCGAGTGTCACCCCCACCCCAGGGCGCTGCCCGGGGCGGCCTGCCCCCCACCCGCCCCCTTGCTACGCCCCTGAGTGCAACCAGATGCGCTCTCTTGCCAGCCAAGAGTGGGCAGAGAGCTAGGGAAAAGGGGTGCTAAAATGAGCTTTAATACGCGGTCAACCTGCTCCACACTCACATTCCAAAATAGTTGCTTGCTCACCTATCCAACAGATGGTTGGTGTTGGGCCGGGGCAGGCATCCCTAGCTAACAGGACCAGTGGTCAAGGATGATGGGAATTGCAGTCCCAAAACATCTGGAGGGCCGAGTTTGGGGGTGCCTGGGCCTGGGGGGTCCCAGAAGGCAGAATAAGTTGAGAAGCAAAGCCCTCGCATCCACCCAAACCCAATCCAAACAGCTTTGCTCCAGAACCAGCCCCTCCCTTCAGTTCTGTTCAGTTGAGAATGTCAGTTAAGAGGGACCAACTGTATCTTCTTCCATCTTGCCTGAGGTCATAATGGGCAGGCACACTGGTATCTGTCTACCTGTAAGCACACACCTTTAGAGCGGTAGGAGAGCCAGTGTGGTATAGTGGTTAAGAGCGATAGACTCGTAATCTGGTGAACCGGGTTCGCGTCTCCGCTCCTCCACATGCAGCTGCTGGGTGACCTTGGGCTAGTCACCCTTCTTTGAAGTCTCTCAGCCCCACTCACCTCACAGAGTGTTTGTTGTGGGGGAGGAAGGGAAAAGGAGAATGTGAGCCGCTTTGAGACTCCTTCGGGTAGTGATAAAGCGGGATATCAAATCCAAACTCTTCTTCTTCTTTACTTTATATTTTTTAAAATAAAAATAAAATACAAGTTTTTCAATCTACCAGCTTCGCACAAGACAGCAGCCATGTGTTTGTAAGTGTTGCTCCAAGCCAGGAAACCTGAGATCCATGGGCATTTATTCACATGTGCACATACCCCTTTTGTGATCTACCACGCTTGCACAAAATTGCAGTCCAAAAATAAAAATAAGCGATGCCTCACTCTAACGTGGAGTTGTTCACGTAAAAGGCTACCTGTCATCATTTCCTCCCTCTTTCCTTCCCATGTCTTCTACCCATGGGCGTAGCCAGGGGGCAGGGGGGTCCACAAATATTGTGGGGAAAGATAAAACAAAAAACAAAAACCCACACACACCACTCACACACAAAAACAAATTTAACTACAGCAAATCAAATACAACCAACCACACCCTAGGCCACCCCCCAACCTCTCTCAGCCAGGGGTGTAGCAACAGGGGGGCGGGGGGCGGGTCGCCCCAGGTTCCACCCCAGAGGGGGGTGACACTTTTCAAAAAAAATAAAAAAAAATTTTTTTAATTTTTTTTTAATTTTTTTTAAATTTTAACTTCATTGAAAAAAGAGATAATAGACACACACACAACCCCCCACACCTCACAAAGTGGCACCATCAGAGGGGGGTGACACTTTTTAATTTTTTAAAAAAAAATTTACAAATTTTTTACTTTTTATTATTATTATTTTTTTATTTTATTTTAACTTTATTGAAAAAAAAGAGATAATAGACACACACACACAAAACCCCCACACCTCACAAAGTGGCACCATCAGAGGGGGGTGACACTTTTTATTTTTTTTATTTTTATTTTTTTACATTTTTTTTATTATTTATTTATTTTTATTTTAACTTTATTGGAAAAAAAGAGATAATAGACACATACACACAAAACCCCCACACCTCGCAAAGTGGCACCATCAGAGGGGGGTGACACTTTTTTTTATTTTTTTATTTTTTTAAAATTAAAGTGGGGGGTGACAAAAAAAAATTCCGTCCTGGGTACCACCTGGGCTTGCTACGCCTCTGCTCTCAGCACCAAAGAAATACAAGTGAATAGTAAAGGGAACCCACACAAGTGGTGCTGACACAAAACCCCACACATACACTGAGTAGAATAGAAGCATTGCCACCCAGCTAGGGTTGCCAGGTGTCCACTATTTGAGCGGACAGTCCGCTTTTTTCACATTATGTTCACTATTTTTTTTCACAAAATAGTGGACATTATTTTTATTCAAAAGCTTTATGATGAAATGGTACGTAACCTAAAGCTGCACAGTCTAAGAGAATAAGGATAGGAGAATCGCGCTTTGTCTTTTTGTTTTCATAAGTAAGAATGAGACAAAGATCGAATATCCATTGAACTCCATTCTCCGAAAAAATTATTAATCATACTCAATTGTTTCACAAGACATTTAAAAAATGGGGAGGGGGGAGAGGCGCCTCTTGCTGGAGTTCTGCCCCGCCTGTTCCTGACTCGCGGGGAGAACAAAAGGGAGAGGCGCGAAAGAAAAGGACGCCTCTTCCTGTTCTTGACGCGCAGGAGCAGCAGCAAACCAGCTACCGGTAGAGGCGCGGGGGGAAAAGGCGGGCTTGGAGGAGACTTGCCCGACGACCGGAGGGAGCGAGATCCTTGCCCCAAGGATCGCCTCCCTAATACAGGAACGGTAAGAAGGAACCCCTGTTGGGAACTTGGGTAGCTTTGCCCCAAGGATCCCTAAGAAGCAAGCATAGAAACATAGAATTGTAGAGTTGTTGGAAGGGACCACGAGGATCATCTAGTCCAACCCCCCTGCAATGCAGGAATCGAACCCATGGGGGCTCGAACCCATGACCCTAAAATTAAGATTATAAAATTAAGATTAAATTAAGATTAAGATTATAAAATTATATTTAATATTTCTCAACGTTGTACTGAAATTAAAGAATTATTCCTTAAACACAAAGAATTGATCAAAGCTGTGCAGTCAAATAAAAAAAGTAAAATGTAATTTAATGTTTTACATATTATTATAATATATTTGATGTTCTGAATTTTAAGTAAAGTTTTGAAGTGATTATTTTAATTCGTGTTAAAATGTTTGTAAGAAAATATATAATTTAATTTAACACCCCCCCCTCGCTTGTCCGCTATTTTTTGGAAGCAGACCTGGCAACCCTACACCGAACACCCGACCCCACTCACCATGCCCCCCCTCCACCTCTTTCTCACTTTTCTTCCTAATGTAACACTAATGTCTCACAGCTAATGAAATTCATCTGTAGAAAACGCAGCTTGAAAAAAAGAGACATTGCACATACTTTTGTAAACTAAGAAATCATATCTATCTATCTATCTATATCAGAGGTAGGCAACCTAAGGCCCGTGGACCGGATGCGGCCCAATCGCCTTCTAGATCCGGCCCGTGGATGGTCCAGGGATCAGTGTGTTTTTACATAAGCAGAATGTGTCCTTTTATTTAAAATGCATCTCTGGGTTATTTGTGGGGCCTGCCTGGTGCTTTCACATGAGTAGAATGTGTCCTTTTATTTAAAATGTATCTCTGGGTTATTTGTGGGGCCTGCCTGGTGTTTTTACATGAGTAGAATGTGTCCTTTTATTTAAAATGAATCTCTGGGTTATTTGTGGGGCCTGCCTGGTGTTTTCACATGAGTAGAATGTGTGCTTTTATTGAAAATGCATCTCTGGGTTATTTGTGGGGCATAGGAATTCGTTCATTTTTCCCCTCAAAATATAGTCCGGCCCACCACATGGTCTGAGTGATGGTGGACTGGCCCACGGCTGAAAAAGTTTGCTTTCAAACTTTCGGATGTGAAAATAAGGGATGCCGCGAGGGCGGTGCAATGGCACCAAGTAGCCTCGCCACCCTGTGCTCCAGAGGCTGCGCGCGAACGGGTGAGCGAAAGAGCGAGCGCATAGACGGCAGGCAGGCTGTCTGTCTGGTTGGGCGTGAGGGTCTGGCTGCACAAGGCATGCAAGCTCCGCCCCCAGTCGGTCTCAGACTCCTTATTGGCAGCCGAGCAACGCAGCTGAGGAGCCTCCCTGGCCGGCAGGGAGGGAGAGGAGCTGCTTCCTTTGAAATCCGGGGAATTTAAGGGATATCAACAATCCGGGATAGCAGCGGGAAACGGCATTGGAATAAGGGAGTTTCCCGCCAAAAAAAGGGAGGGTTGACAGCTATGCTTCATGCGCACACACTCGCTTCGTGTAATTTAAAGGCAGTTGCATCTGCGCGTGACTTTTGCAAAGTGTTCAAGAAGCCATACTGTAGAGAAGGAGGGAGGCTTGTAAATAAAGGGCTTTGAAAGGAGGGAGAGTGTCTCCGCGCCCAGGTTTTTTGTCCCACCCTCCTCAAACAAAAGGAATCGTTCTATGGCAACTGTTGCTGTGGCTACTTCGTTCTCCGGCGCAGTACCACATGTGCCCAAGAGAGGGCTATGTTCTACCAGTTAATAACAACCCACCACTAATGTGTCGAATTGTTCAACTTTCGAATTCGAAAAATGAGGGGTGTCATAAAATTGTCGCATGATTTGGGAATTCAAAAGTTACTTTGGTTAAATCATTATACTTTGGTTTTGCCTGATAAGTAATATGTGTGTGAAATCACGTAGAAATCATTAAAATGATTGCCAACTACTCACAGTTATATTATATATGAATCTTATTGTTGTTGTTATTTAGCATTACCTGACATTTCCAAAAATGCAAAATTTATTTGGTTTTCTGAAAGCAGTCAAAAGTCAAATTTGGAAATGTTAAATTGATTGTAAAACTAATGAACTTACAAGAATAAATAAAAACTTTTTAAAAAAAAAAAACAAACCATGATTTCCTTTCCCCTCTTTCTGCGGTTCCTTAAAATTATTTTTAATATTTTCTTCTTCTTTTTTCTATTTTTATTTATTAAATTTTCATACTACATAAAAGAAAAGGGGGAGATTCAATTCCAATACAAAAGAGGAAAAAAACACATTGACATAAACATATATAAGCCTATATCCTCCCCCCCTCGTGAATTCCCACCACCCCACCCTATCACTCCCCTCCACCGCAGCCCGACTTCCTTAACTTTTTATTTCAGTACTCTCATTGCAATCTTTATGTTATTGAATTTTAATCTCCTTATCGCATCCTAATTGGTTTCATCCTTTCCACTTTACTCCTTTAGTCTATTAACATGTTCAGTTTTGAACAGTGTTTATTCATATAGTCTTCAAAATATTGCCATTCGGATCTACGTTTTTGGCTTGTCTGCCTTCTTATATATGCAGTTAGCTTTGCCATTTCTATAAATTCAGTTTGTTTGTATATCAAATGAATGAATTTATTCTTACGGTCACAGACCAGCTTATTAGACCAATGATACAAAAATAATACATTAAAATTTACATAACAGCAATAGTATGCATATGTATACGTATACAGCAACGTTTAAAATATATGAATTAAAATTGTGGCACTAAAATATGGCCTAAAAATTGCCATATATAATAATAATAATATTTTATTTGTATACCGCCTTTCTATCTTACGATACTCAAGGCGGTTTACAAGCAGAAGAAACAAAAAAATCTCAACAATCCAATGCAATACACAAATATGATAATACAAAACTTCAAAATAAACAAACTACATCAAAAAGTAACGTTCAACAATCATTAGAGTAATATAAAACAATATCAACATATAAAAGTTAAACAGAAATCCACTCAACATTTACAACAAACAATTTCTAAACTAATCAATAAAACAACGGCATAAAATACATAAAATAATACAATACAAATTGAGAAGCAAAGACTAGAGGGTGGAGGCCTTGCCTGATGGAGTTTCTCCCCTCACAGTTCATTCTTGCCGCTGTAGTTGCATACATGAATAAATTTCTATACCATTTGGCTAGTTCTGTCCCTATCGTCTTGCGTTGCTCTTTTACATTAATTAGTCTGCCATGTACCTAGAAAGTATGGCTCTGAGTGGTTTCCACCTTGCCCTGCTCCTTTTCCCAGGAAAAAAACCCCGTGTGTTAGCTTTAAAATTGGAACAAATGGGGAAACTGGTCGCTGTTTGCATGTCAAGAAGAAGCATAAAAGTCAGGTCCAAATTGAATATGGCTCTTGGTCCACAAGGACCAGCAGAGGGCACCAGAGAGCTGCGCATGTACCTCAAAGATAAAAACGTTGAAACAAAATAAAAAAAATCCTTCCAGTAGTACCTTAAAGGTAAAGGTAAAGGGACCCCTGACCGTTAGGTCCAGTCGTGTCCGACTCTGGGGTTGCGGCGCTCATCTCACTTTATTGGCCGAGAGCCGGCGTACAGCTTCCAGGTCATGTGGCCAGCATGACTAAGCCGCTTCTGGCGAACCAGAGCAGCTCACGGAAACGCCATTTACCTTCCCTCCAGAGCGGTTCCTATTTATCTACTTGCACTTTGACGTGCTTTTGAACTGCTAGGTGGGCAGGAGCTGGGACCGAGCAACGGGAGCTCACCCCTTGGCAGGGATTCGAACCGCCAACCTTCTGATCAGCAAGCCCTAGGCTCTGTGGTTTAACCCACAGCGCCACATGGGCACCTTAGAGACCAACTAAGTCTTTTCTTGGTATGAGCTTTCGTGTGCATGCACACTTCTTCAGATAAAAATGTTGTTATCATCTATACCAGGACGTGGGTGGCGCTGTGGGTTAAACCACAGAGCCAAGGCCTTGCCGATCAGAAGGTCGGCTGTTCGAATCCCCACACAGGGTGAGCTCCCGTTGCCTGGTCCCTGCTCCTGCCAACCTTGCAGTTTGAAAGCACGTCAAAGTGCAAGTAGATAAATAGGTACCGCTCTGGCGGGAAGGTAAACGGCGTTTCCGTGCGCTGCTGTGGTTCGCCAGAAGCGGCTTAGTCATGCTGGCCACATGACCTGGAAGCTGTACACTGGCCAATAAAGCGAGATGAGTGTCGCAACCCCAAAGTCAGTCACGACTGGACCTTATGGTCAGGGGTCCCTTTACCTTTACCAACATGGAAGTCTGTCCAAAGCTTTCGGGATTTTGGGGGGGGAGCAGCCTTTGTCTGCATAAGATAATAGAATAGAATAGTGCAGAAAGAAAGATGATAAGTAATTGTATAATAGTTATCTATATGTGACAGATAGGTTAATATGTGGATAGTTAACAGATTGGAGAAATCGCAATATGATTAAGAAAAGATGTATAGAAAGCATGAAGGAGAACGGTAGGAAGTCATTTTTAATTTTTCTGTTTTTTGTTTATGGGGGGTAGGGGAGGGTGAGAGGAGAAAAGGATGGATCGGGAGTGTATATGTGAATGTCATGCAGGATAGTGGAGTAAGGATGAGTGATAGAAGTGGAGATGGTTGATGGAATGTAAGATATTTGGATCTATTGTTGTAAGACTGTGGAATGTTTAAATGCAGTGGATGTATAGGATGAATGTTTGATTTTTGTTTTTCATTTGTTGTATTGTTTATTTGTTTATTTGTTGTACTGTTGTTGGATGGATTTTTGTATTTGTCTCTTATTTCTTTTGCTTTGAATGATTTTTAAATTTGTATGTTTGTGAATAATCGAAATAAAGATTTATATATATTAAAAAAATAGAATAGAATAGAATAGAATAGAATAGAATAGAATAGAATAGAATATATTTTATTGTCATTGTCCCTTTTGGGGACAACGAAATTACTCGGCTGCTCCATCCACCCAGATAGGGCACTCCATGCAAAGACAAAACAACTACAAAAATACTGATTAAAACCATACAGTATGATACACCATAACAAGTAAGATTAGATGACTTTCAAAGTCCAGGCTTCCCATTCAAGGCCGAGATCGCTCTGGAGAAGAAGCTGTTCCTAAGACGGCTTGTTCTTGTCCTCATCGTCCTGTAGCTCCGTCCCGACGGCAAGAGCTCAAAGAGACGGTGACCAGGATGCGATGGATCTTTCACTATGTCCAGTGCCTTTCTGTGGCACCTCATGGCATAAATCTGCTCTAAGGTGGAGAGCAAGCAGCCAACAATGCTCTCTGCTGCCTTAACAACTCTGCACAACCCCATCCTGTCCTGGGTAGTACAGCTTCCGTACCACACACATAAGCCATAAGTGAGCACGCTCTCAATGGCACAGTGATAGAAGGCAAGCAGCAGCTTTTGCGGAAGATGGTTTTTCCTTAGAACTCTCAGAAAGTACAATCTTCTGCTGCGCCTTCTTCACAAGCCCCCTTATGTTGACACTCCAGGACAGATCCTCCTGTAATTCAATGCCCAGAAATCTGAACGTTGTTACCCTCGCCACACAGATTCCATCAATCAAAAGTGGCTGGACATCGTTCTTCTTTCTCCTGAAGTCCACCATAAGATGGTGGGGGCTTTGTGCTTTCCCAAGCCCACGGGATGCAGAGGGTTTCTAAAACTAAGAGTAGGGTGTTCCGTTGGGTTCGCCACCCTAGCTAGCCCTCCTCCTGCATTTACAAGGTGCATGGGAGGAAATCCACAGAAGTGAGTAAATCAATGCTATTGCCTCTCCATCAGGGAAAGTGCAGTAAAAGGACTGGCACCGGGGAATAAAAAAACGAGTCTCTTGTTTCTAAGACCACGGAGCCCCAGCTGGAGGCATTAACCTCAGGGTTTTACTGCTTCCCATTTACTAGCTAGAGAATGGCGAGGAGCAATTAGGCAGCCCAGTGTCCCCATACCTTTTAGCGGGCGACCTTTTCACCTCATTACCTATTGGTGCTATTTATTTTTACAGCATTCCCTCCTGGGGACGATCAGGTTCCGTCTTTCTACATTTCCCCCCAAAGACGCGTCTGGGGATGGCACGTCCAGCAACGTCTCGGCCGCCTCTCCCGCACTAATCCAGCATTAATCTCCCTTTTCGCCAGCCTTGCTAGGCAAACCAAGGCCAGCCGTCAATCAATCTTGGAGAATCCATCTGAAAGTTTAAAAAAAACACACACACAGAAAGAGAGGAACAAAAGATGCTTTAGATGAGATCACATTATATAGAAAGGTGTGCTGTGGAAAGGCTTTGAGTACTTTTCCTGTATTCTGATCTTGATCCTTAGGAATTTTGAACAGTATGGTTTGGGGAATGTATGTGCAAGAAACAGGCTTGCTGAATGAAGGATATAATCTGAATCACGCTTATGAGAGAATAAGTCTCATCAAACTCAATAAGACGAATTAAACAAATGTGGTTAGAATAAATGTCAGAGTACATGTGGTTAGATGAATCACGTTGCACATTTTTGAAGGGTGTGACATGAAAGGAGGCTCATTAGAGCATCTTTTGCAGACGCTGTAAACATTGTGTTTATAGATGCATCACCATAAGGACCAGAAACCCTTTTTCTTTTTTTAGTTGAAGCTATGATCCTCGGGGTGTGGGACGCGGGTGGCGCTGTGCGTCAAACCACAGAGCCTAGGGCTTGCCGATCAGAAGGTCGGCGGTTCGAATCCCCGCGACGGGGTGAGCTCCTGTTGCTTGGTCCCTGCTCCTTCCAACCGGTAGCAGTTCGAAAGCACATCAAAGTGCAAGTAGATAAATAGGTACCGCTGCAGAGGGAAGGTAAACAGCGTTTCCATGTGCTGCTCTGGTTCGCCAGAAGCGGCTCAGTCATGCTGGCCACATGACCCGGAAGCTGTATTCCGGCTCCCTCGGCCAATAAAGCGAGATGAGCGCTGCAACCCCAGAGTCGGTCACGACTGGACCTAATGGTCAGGGGTCCCTTTACCTTTACTATGATCCTCGGGGATCCAGCTCCAGTCTTGGGACACCAAATGCAAAATACATATTCATTCTAGGAAAATATTATAATGTTGGTGGCACCCCTTCACCCATGCAAGCCAACCTCCTGATGAACTGGACCTTGCAGCTGTCTCGTCTTGCTCCTCCATTTCCACCTCAATGACCTCCAGCTTTCAGATCCCAGAATAGCTTTAACTTTCAGATTTGAAAATAAGGGATTTTTCACACCTTTTGGATTTGAAAATAAGGGATGCCGCGAGGGCTGTGCAATGGCACCAAGTAGCCTCGCCACCCTGCGCTCCAGAGGCTGCGTGCGAACGGGTGAGCGAAAGAGCGAGCGCATAGACGGCAGGCAGGCTGTCTGTCTGGTTGGGCGTGAGAGTCTGGCTGCACAAGGCATGCAAGCTCCGCCCCCAGTCGGTCTCAGACTCCTTATTGGCAGCCGAGCAACACAGCTGAGGAGCCTCCCTGGCCAGCAGGGAGGGAGAGGAGCTGCTTCCTTTGAAATCCGGGAAATTTAAGGGATATCAACAATCCGGGATAGCAGCGGGAAACGACATTGGAATAAGGGAGTTTCCCGCCAAAAAAAGGGAGGGTTGACAGCTATGGATCCCAGGGGGCTTATCCTCCAACTGTAGCTCTGCTGCTGCCCCAGAATGAAGCACTGTCCTTGGTAGCTTCCTGGGGATTATCCCAAGAGCCGGCCCTCCAGATTTTGTGCCACGTGGGGTGCCTTCCCAAGGGAACTGGAGAAACAAGCTGCCTCTTTAAAATAATAACTGCATGGGTGCATGGAGTCTTATTATTATTATTATTATTATTATTATTATTATTATTTATTCATTTTATAAGAAATAAAACTGCAGCAGTATAAACACAGAAAAGAAAAAGATCAACTCCACACAAATATTTCTTAATTTCACCTAATTTCCACAACCTCTTGAGATGACTTCTCTCGAACACTTCTTTCTGTTTGACATACAAGACTTAGACTTAGATCATTTATTTCGGCATTTGCGCCCGTCATACAATACAAACAAACAAACGAGAATCAAATAAAGCAGCGGCACCGTACAAGCCGCAAATAAGATAACACATCTCACAAGGGCAAATATTAGCATTTCCGTAAAAACATATCTCAGAGGAATTTTAAAGTTAAAATTTAGGCACCAAACTAAAATCAATGTCTAAATTCGTTTTTAAAAAACATATTTATAACTATCAATAATCGTTTGACATACAAGAATATCTTAATCCAACTGATGTTGTGTGAATTTACAAAATAAAATTTACATTCAACAGTATTTTGTCTACATCTTATTTATTTTTTGCTATCTTCACCATCCCCTATCACAAGGGGAGGGAAAAGGAGGGAAGGGGGGGAAACAACAACTACTGAGTAGATAAATAAATAAATAAAAACATCTACATATACACTTATACACCCACCCCCCTGCCTATACCTATACGCCCACAAGCTCACAAAAAAACCCCACCACACAAACCTTTGCATCTGCGTTTCTCAATACTGAATGTAATTCAACCAATATACCTTCATATATACATTCTCTAATACATTCTTAATATCTTATACATCCATAATTCCCCAACTTAGTATCCTTCATTTACACTCAAATGCTGGCATGAAAGCAAAGGTGTTATTATATTTTTGCACATACTTCGTATATATATCCAATTTTTCTTCAAATTTCTGCCTGGAGTTTCCTCTTAAGATCATTCGTCAATAGAGCCATCTCAGCGAATTCCTGTAACTTACACTGCCACTCTGTAATTTTGGGTAATTCTGTATCCTTCCAGCCTTTTGCTACCAATATTCGGGCCGCTGCATGGAGTCTTAGGGGAGGGGTAGCACCTCTGGTGGGAGACATGTCATGCTCCCTTCTGAGGTAATTTGTCCACCTTTGGTCTCCATCCTGCACTCACCCATCACCTGTGGCTCTTAGGAGCTGTCAGCATGTGACAGCAACCACACCCTGGGAAATGGCTGCGATTGGCCGCATGAACCAGGTGAAGGTAGCCGATGGGTCTCAAACCCGCAGTGAGTTATGGACTTGCCCCGCACACAAAGACAGACTCTGGTGGATTGAATGAATGAGGCCATTAGAAGGTTCAACAGTCAAGAAGGCATTTTCTGCACATGCTGTAGAGGTGTGCTGGTCCCGTGGGTTACCCGAAAGGCGAGGTCCAAGTCCGGTCCGTGGTCAGAGGTGCAACGTAAAGGCAGTCCGTAATAACTGAAGCTGGGTGCAGGGCAGGGAGTCAGGCAAAGTCGGGAACAGGTAGGCAAGCAGGTGTCAGGTTACCACCGAGGAGCCACCAGCTGGCTGACTGGGAGGGCAGCCAAGAGCCGGGGAAACAGGTTGGCAAGGAAACGGACAGAGATAAGATAGAGGGAAATGCTCAGTCCTTGGCGAGGCCAAGTTTCTCTGACAGCAGTCTGTCAGAGCCTGTACCTTTAACTTGGGAAGAACGCAAGAAGGGGGGGGTGCAAGAGAAAGGGAAATTGTCATCGCAGAGGAGGCGGAAGAGGATGGTGTTTTCACGAGGTTTAAAAGGGCAGAAGAAACACCCCGACCCTTCAGATGAGTCATCAACAGAGTAGTGAAGAGATTGTTAGAGCAGAGAGCTGCAGTCTGTAGGCTTGGTTGTTTTCCTTATGTATTGTAAATAAACTGCACTTCACTAAGCCAACGTGTACGCGTCGTGTGGCTGCTACAGCATGACTCATCTCAAAACTAACTGCTGCTGAGTAGAAGCAAGTCAGATAGACAATTAGAATGTCGGAGCAACAAGAAGCAGCAGCCTCGGGAGTTACGCCGGTGGTGGACCCGGCACAAGTGCTCTGGGCAGAGAACCAAGAATTAAAGATAAGATTGGCACGGCTTGAAGGAGTGACTGCGGAGCAGGCAAGGCAGCTTTCTGATTTATCGGGTAGGCAAACAACAAAGAATTTAGTCCCTCTTCCCCCACGTTTCAATGGGAACGCTGCAGATTATGCATGTTTCAGAGCTTCCTGTTTGTATTATCTCCGGCTTAAAGGAGAAGACTACAGAGATGATGAGGCAAAAATAGCCACGGTGGTGGGCCTTCTGGAAGGGAGGGCTAGACAGTGGATTACCCCATACTTGATGGCCAATGACCGCGTGCTCACGAACTTGACTGCCTTTCTGAAGCTTCTGGACAGTATATTCAAGAACCCAGCACAAGAGGCGGAGTTGGAGCAGGAGTTCCTGAATCTCAGGCAAGGAAATGGAACTGTGGCTCAATATTGGTCTAGTTTTATGATGCACGCCCGCCAACTGGGGTGGGAAGGAAAGGCCTTGGTGGCCTTGTTCAAAGCAGGTCTTTGCGAAGAGATTCGTGATGAGCTGGCGAGAATGCCAAAGTTGAACACCTTGGAAGAGGTGGGGCAAGCTGCCTTACAATTAGGCCTGAGATTCCAGTCACGCGACAAGTTGCGCAGGGGGCAAGAGAGGCTAGAGAGCCATCAATTGTATGTTCTGCCAGAGACCATGAGGGCGCAAAGTAAGGAGGAGGAGGAACCCATGCAACTGGGCTCTCTCAGAGGGGGCAGAACGCCCGGCATTACACGGGCTGAGAGAGAGAGAAGGCGGAGGGAGCGCTTGTGTTTCACCTGTGGCTCCACCAATCACATGGCCCGTCAGTGCACCATGGGAAGGCCGCGAGGAGCCCTTTCAGGGACGAAGGTAGCCCCGCCTGGAGAGTGCAGAGAGATGCCATCGGGAAAAGAGCTGCCCCAACCCGTTCTGGAGGCCTCAGGTTGGGAGGAGAGAGAACAGAAGGGCTTCCACCTGGACCGGTCCTACCAGTAATCACCGTGGGCGCTACGCTACGACTCCCAGATGGGAGGGGTGAGCATGTTGACATTCTCATAGATTCTGGAGCTTCAACAGATTTTGTGGATGTGGACCTAGTGAGTAGGTTGGGAATAGAGACACAGTCGTTGGAAGAACCCCTAGAAGTGCGGACTATTGATGGAAGACCGTTGCTGTCTGGCTGCGTGTCGGAGGCCACGATGCCCATAGGGCTAGAGTTGCCGGGTCATCGAGAGGTCATCGCCCTTCACGTCACCAGGTTGACCTCCTATCCTGTGGTCTTGGGTATGAGTTGGCTAGCTCGCCATGATCCAGTGATCTCCTGGGGTCAGAGGTCCATGACCTTTTCGTCGGTGTACTGTAGACTCCACTGTCTAGGGATCAAGTCAGAGAAAAGCGGCGAGGCCAGCGGGACGGCGGTCTGTGGATCTTTCACCGGAGAAGAGCGACAATTACCCCTGCAATATAAGTCCTTCAGAGATGTGTTCTGTGAGAAGGAGGCAGACAGGCTACCACCGCATAGGCCCTATGACTGCAAAATAGACCTGGTGCCAGGGGCAGAGATACCAGCCAGTCGCCTCTACTCCATGTCGGAAGCGGAGTTGACAGAATTGAGGGAATTTCTACAGAAGAATTTGGAGCGGGGGTTCATACGACCAACGAAGACTCCGGGGGGAGCTCCAGTTTTCTTTGTGAACAAGAAAGGCACAACGGAAAAAAGACTTGTAGTTGATTACAGAAGGACCAACCAGCGCATGATTCCCAGTCGTTATCCGTTGCCGCGGATTGGAGATCTACTCGAAAGGTTAAGATCGGCGAAAATTTTCACGAAACTTGATCTGAGGGGGGCTTACAATCTGATACGAGTGAGAGAAGGTGATGAATGGAAGACGGCCTTTAACACTAGGTATGGGACCTTTGAGTATCGTGTGATGCCATTTGGATTGCAGTCGGGCACAGCCACCTTCCAGGCATTCATCAATCACGTGCTGGCAGATCTTATGGACAGGACGGTGGTGGCGTATCTGGACGATCTTTTGATTTACTCAGAGGATCCAGAAGAACATGTTCAACATGTGAAGGAGGTGTTACAACGGCTGAGGGAACACCGACTATACGCAAAGCTGGAGAAATGCCAATTCCATGTGACAGAAGTGGAATTCTTGGGTTACAGAATCATCCCGGAGGGAGTGCACATGGACCCAGCAAAGGTGGAGGCGGTAGTGTCGTGGCAAAACCCCAGGACACGAAAGGATGTGCAAAGGTTCTTGGGATTTGCCAACTATTACAGGAAATTTATACATAGGTACTCTGGGCTTACAGCGCCGATAACAGACTGTCTTAAAGGGAAACAACCGTTCCGCTGGACAGAAGAGGCGCAGAAAGCTTTTGTGAAGCTCAAGACCATGTTTGCAGAGGAAAGGCATTTGGCACATCCGGACCCGCACAAGCCGATGTTCGTAGAGACAGATGCTTCGGACAAGGCGCTAGGGGCTGTGCTACTCCAGGCAGACGAAAGAGGGGAACTGAGACCATGCGCCTTTCACTCGCGAAAACTAAATTCATCGGAACAGAATTATACAATATGGGAACGAGAGCTGTTGGCGGTCAAGGATGCCTTGCAAACATGGCGACACTTCCTAGAAGGAGCGCAGCATCAGGTGGAAGTACGCACCGATCACAAGAATCTGGAGCACTGGCAGACAGCCAGACATCTGAACCAACGACAGATTAGGTGGGCGCAATTCTTCGCCAGATTTAATTTCAGAATAAAGTATGTGTTGAGTTCACAGAACCAGGGCGCGGATGCGTTGTCCCGGAAGCCCGACTACTACAAAACCAAAACCGTGCCGGAAAAGAGACTGATCCTCCATCCTGAACAACTGCGTCTGGCAGCGGTGACGGCTGTAGAACGGTCAGAGTTTCTAAAGCGTACGGGGGAGGATGAGTTTGCTCGGAAGAAGAAAGAGGCGATACAAAAGGGGGAGAGTCATGCAAAGGATTTTGCGGAGAGAGGAGGGTTGCTTTACAAAGGGGAAGCCCTCTATGTTCCAGAAGGTGAACTCCGAGCCAAGGTACTCAGACAGTGCCACGATAGTCCGACGGCTGGCCATTTTGGGCAATGGAAGACGGAACGCCTAGCAACGCGGGACTTCTGGTGGCCACACATGCAAGAGGATATCAAGGAGTATGTAAGGGCCTGTGAGACTTGCCAACGGGCAAAGAGGCCCCGAGAGTCTCCAGCAGGTCTACTTCAACCACTACCTACCCCGCAGGCGCCATGGGAAGCCATTGCCATGGATTTCATTACCGACTTGCCAGAGTCGCGGAAACAGACAGTAATCTGGGTAGTGGTAGATCTTTTTTCTAAGATGGCACATTTTGTACCTTGTAAGAAACTACCATCGGCACACGAGACTGCTCAACTCTTCGTGGAACATGTGTTCAAATTGCATGGTCTTCCACGGAAAATTATATCGGATAGGGGGACGCAATTCACCTCTCAGTGTTGGAGGAAACTGATGCAACTGCTGAAAGTAGAGGTGTGTCTCTCGTCGGCTAGACACCCGCAGACGAACGGTGAGTCAGAGAGGACGAACGCCACATTGCAGCAGTATTTACGTTGTTATGTGAGTTACCAACAAGATGACTGGGTAGAGAAGTTGGCTTTGGCTGAATTTGCGTACAATAATGCCGTGCACTCATCGACACAACAAACGCCATTTTTTGCTTGTCAAGGGAGACATCCACGGGTGTTCCCAGGGCAAGGGGACAGTCTTGAAGTGCCAGCAGCGGAGCATTTCGCAGAAGAAATGGAAGCGCTGCATAGCATTCTACGGGACCATCTAGAAAGGGCGAAGGCGCAGTACAAGGCAGAAGCGGATAAACACAGGCAGGTGGGCAAAGAGATCCGGGTGGGGGATCTAGTGTGGTTGTCCACAAAAGACTGGCCAAGCAAAGGACGATGTCGTAAGCTGGAGCAGCAAAGGGTAGGGCCATTCGTAGTGGTGGAACAAATTAACCCTGTATCTTTCAAGTTACGCCTACCTGAGTCAATGAAGATACATCCAGTGTTTCATCGGTCGCTTCTATCGCCAGTGACGCCGAGACACCCTTACCAGGAGAGGAAAGAGCCACCCCCTTCACCAATCCTGGTGGAGGGTGAGCTGGAATACGAGGTGGCCGAGCTACTAGATTCTCGTAGGAGGGGTAGGGGGGTACAGTATTTAGTGGCTTGGAAAGGGTACGGACCAGAAGAGAATTCATGGGAGAATGCGAGGAACATACATGCTCCTAGGTTGCAGAGCGAGTTTCATCATAGGTATCCTAATAAGCCCAAACCTCCAGGTTGGGTCAGGGAGCAGTTAGAAACAGAGGCGGAAGGGGAGGTTGAGCAAGAGTGGGAGCAAGAAGCAGAGGAGCCACAACCAGGATGCAGTTATTGGGAAGACGATGAGGAGGAATGGTGGAGAGCGACCCAGAGTACTCCTAGAGAGGAAGAGGTGAGGCTTGAGGAACGGGAGGAGGCCCCTAGAGGGGGGGATGATGTCAGGTTACCACCGAGGAGCCACCAGCTGGCTGACTGGGAGGGCAGCCAAGAGCCGGGGAAACAGGTTGGCAAGGAAACGGACAGAGATAAGATAGAGGGAAATGCTCAGTCCTTGGCGAGGCCAAGTTTCTCTGACAGCAGTCTGTCAGAGCCTGTACCTTTAACTTGGGAAGAACGCAAGAAGGGGGGGGTGCAAGAGAAAGGGAAATTGTCATCGCAGAGGAGGCGGAAGAGGATGGTGTTTTCACGAGGTTTAAAAGGGCAGAAGAAACACCCCGACCCTTCAGATGAGTCATCAACAGAGTAGTGAAGAGATTGTTAGAGCAGAGAGCTGCAGTCTGTAGGCTTGGTTGTTTTCCTTATGTATTGTAAATAAACTGCACTTCACTAAGCCAACGTGTACGCGTCGTGTGGCTGCTACAGCAGGGAACCAGGGCGGGTCAGGAGCTCAGGCAGGAAAGCAGGACAGGTTTCAAGCAGAAACTGGCATCCAACAATGTTGCTCCTGCAACTTGGGGCTGGGGCTGGCTGGCTGGCTTTTATCTGCCCCGAGGCAGAGGGCGGCCCCGATCCTCTGGAGACTTGCCTCTCCTGGCCTGGAGGTGAGCACTCCTCCTGCGGGAACTCAGTTCCCTTCGCCTCTCTGCCCTGAGCCTCTGCAGCTCAGGAGAGGCTGGAGGGTTACAGGACCCAGAGGCAACCTCAGCTTCCCCTGACAGGGCGGGGAGTGGAGCACCTGCAGGCAATGGGTCCTCCATCCCATCAGGAGCCAGAGCAGACTCAGCAGATGCCTGCACCTGAGGATCCAGCACAGGTGAGGACCCTTCAGACTCAGGCTCTAGCCCTGGCTCTGCTGGTTCTGGAGGTGGGAAATCCTGTGCAGGCTGGGATCCCTCAGGTTCAGCATCTGAGTCTGAATGCCAGGCCATCACAAGAGGGAAGTGAGGGACAGATGGGGCTATCCAGGAGAAAGAAAACTCTGATCCGAAATCTCCACTGCCTTGCGAGATATCTTGGGGAGAAGAGAAGGCTAAGGAGTAAATGCTACACAAATCCAGAGTGGAGTCCCTAAGATGGTTGGGTGCTGCCTTGTAGACCTCTTTCGGCAACTCCTGCAGCCAAATTGGTGCCAAACATATTGTTTTGCTTTCCTTTGGACTGCATCAGTGAGGTCGAGAGGGGGGTCTTGTCACCTGGGCAATCAAGAACGTACCAGACACACTGCCCAGTCTTGCACCCCGGGGAGGTCACTTCGGTCCTGCCAATGCAGTAGTTCACCCCTGGAGGCGCACTCCATTGTCTCTCGAGACGGACAGATGCCAACAATTGCAGGGATTGTTAAACCAGGCGGGGAACATGTGAAGGAAATGCAGAAATGAAGCCGCTATGAGCGTCATTAACTGCAAAGCGCAGCATTTTGGATTTCGGGGTCTGCAATGAATAAAGCTGCAGCCGTACAATGTAGAGTGAAAAGGAGGAATCTATGGGGCTGAATCTCTCTCTCTCTCCCTCTCTCTCTCTCTCTCTCTCTCTCTCTCTCTCCTGGAGGTGTAGCTTTACTGCCCTAAGGTGATGTTGTCTTGGGAACAGGAAGGTGCAAATAGGAGGGAATGAGGGGGAGACTGTCTCCTGGAAATACGATCTGAAGAGCAAAGCCCTTGGGATCAGCATCAGGGGTTGCGGCTGCTGTGGCAATATAATTTCACTCAGGGGAACCATTAGGACAGTTATATGCTTAGAGGAGTGAGGCGATCCTGCCCCCAGCCTCCACCTCCTCAATTTGGCACCATAAAATGGTCAAAAGGAGTTTCTGTACGAAAGAGGCAAAGCCAAGCACAGCACACAATATATTTTCCAACGCCCTACGTTAATTTGGTACTACCACTATGTTAGTACCACTGTATTCCGCTCTGGTCAGACCCCACCTGGAATACTGTGTCCAATTCTGGGCACCACAGTTCAAGAAGGATACTGACAAGCTGGAACGTGTCCAGAGGAGGGCAACCAAAATGGTCAAAGGCCTGGAAACGATGCCTTATGAGGAACGGCTTAGGGAGCTGGGTATGTTTAGCCTGGAGAAGAGAAGGTTAAGGGGTGATATGATAGCCATGTTCAAATATATAAAAGGATGTCATATAGAGGAGGGAGAAAGGTTGTTTTCTGCTGCTCCAGAAAAGCGGACACGGAGCAATGGATTCAAACTACAAGAAAGAAGATTCCACCTAAACATTAGGAAGAATTTCTTGACAGTAAGAGCTATTCGACAGTGGAATTTGCTGCCAGGAATGCTTTGATGGTGTTTCCTGCTTGGCAGGGGGTTGGACTGGATGGCCCTTGTGGTCTCTTCCAACTCTATGATTCTATGATTAATTTAACTCCAGTTGCCTTGGGCATGGGAACTGTGTTGCCTACTTTTGGGGTCTTTGCAGTCCTTTTCCTGGCTCCATTTCAGGAAATGGGGGGAAGGCGATGTTGTTGGAGGTGCGGTAAGGATAGTGCTGCTTTAAAACACATATTTTTGCAATGCCCTACACTTAGGGCAGGACCCAGGTGGTGCTGTGGGTTAAACCACAGAGCCTAGGGCTTGCCGATCAGAAGGTCGGCGGTTCGAATCCCTGCGACGGGGTGAGCTCCCGTTGCTTGGTCCCAGCTCCTGCCAACCTAGCAGTTCGAAAGCACGTCAACGTGCAAGTAGATAAATAGGTACCACTCCGGCGGGAAGGTAAACGGCATTTCCGTGCGCTGCTCTGGTTCGCCAGAAGCGGCTTATTCATGCTGGCCACATGACCTGGAAGCTGTATGCCGGCTCCCTCAGCCAATAATGCGAGATGAGCGCCGCAACCCCAGAGTCGGACACGACTGGACCTAATGGTCAGGGGTCCCTTTACCCTTTACCTTTACCCTTAGGGCATTGCGGGTGGCGCTGTGGGTTAAACCACAGAGCCTAGGGCTTGAGCTCCCGTTGCTTGGTCCCTGCTCCTGCCAACCTAGCAGTTCAAAAGCACGTCAAAGTGCAAGTAGATAAATAGGTACCACTGCAGCGGGAAGGTAAACGGCGTTTCCGTGCCCTGCTCTGGTTCGCCAGAAGCGGCTTAGTCATGCTGGCCACATGACCTGGAAGCTGTATGCCGGCTCCCTCAGCCAATATTGCGAGATGAGCGCCGCAACCCCAGAGTCGGTCACGACTGGACCTAATGGTCAGGGGTCCCTTTACCTTTACCTTTATTAAGTTTTGGGAGAAAGAAGTGCATTATATAAAAATGACAGTGCGGAAAAAGTTTTTTAAAAAAACAAAGGAAAATATTCTTTTGAACTACATTCCTACTACATGGAATCAGACAACTGGACAACATAAATGGATTGTGTGTGCCCTTACTAAAAAGACTGATACTTCTGCACTGGAAAGATAAGGGTACGGCTCTATTTAATCAATGAATTGAAGATATGACCACACTTGCAACTTATGGATTGCTTATAGATAATGTAGACTTTGCATGGACAAGTATAATGATATCTGGAATGTATTTATACAAAATACAATAGATTGAAAATAAACATACAGTAGTAACTTGTTTTGCGACTGGGATCTGTTCCGGAGCAACGGTCGCTAGCCGAAAAGGGTTTGCGTTTCTGCGCATGTGCGAAGCACGATTTAGCGCTCCTGCGCATGCGCGAGCGGCGAACCCGGAAGTAACCCATTCCAGTACTTTCGGGTTTGCCACGGACATTCGATAACTCTTATAATGATATAGTATAGCTTTTCTTTTTTCTCCCCCAGCCCCTCTTTTTATTTTAATTTTATGTTGTTCAATTAAACTGTTCTTAAAATAAATATAAAAAAATGGAGGGAATGGGTTGCCTCTTCTGGTTCTGGGAAACAAGGGAGGAAGGGAACGTATCACACAGGAGGGGAGACACCCGTGGCTCTCTGCCTCTGGGCCTCCCTTCTCCTGCTTCTGCTTTCCCTTCTGATTCTGGACTTCTCTCTGCCACAGTCTCTCCCAGCTCACTAAGCCCTGTTGCCTCTTCTCCCACTTTCCACTCATTATAGTCCCACCACCACTCCCTGGGCTCTGAGTCTTCTTCTCTTGGTGATTCCCCAGCTGGTTCCTCCCACCATTTCTCTGCATCCATCAACCATAGCTGTCAACCTTCCCTTTTTTGGTGGGAAACTCCCTTATTCCAATGCCGTTTTCCGCTGCTATCCCGGATTGTTGATATCCCTTAAACTTCCCGGATTTCAAAGGAAGCAGCTCCTCTCCCTCCCTGCCGGCCAGGGAGACTCCTCAGCTGCGTTGCTCAGCTGCCAATAAGGAGTCTGAGACTGACTGGGGGCGGAGCTTGCATGCCTTGTGCAGCCAGACCCTCACGCCCAACCACCCAGCCAGCCGTCTACACGCTCGCTCTTTCGCTCACCCGTTCGCGCGCAGCCTCTGGAGCGCAGGGTAGCGAGGCTACTTGGTGCCATTGCACCGCCCTCGCAGCATCCCTTATTTTCAAATCCGAAAGTTTGAAAAAAAAACACCTTATTTTCAAATCCGAAAGTTGACAGCTATGCCATCAACCGGCCCATGACATTGGGTGGAAGAGGGTTATGCCTCTTAGTCTTTTGGTTTATTGGACTCATAGACTCATCGAATTGTAGTATTGGAAGAGATCTCAAGGGTCCTCCAGGAAATCTCAACATGCAGTCCCCCATCCAGTTTGAAACCTTATGGGACCCTGCTTAGGTTTGCAAATATGCTAGCAGTTTCGTTGCACACCCCTAGGACTCTGCTATCTTTGACATACTACCTCTACCTCTCTTTCAAATCAGAACCAGTGAAGGCGGTGAAGGTCCTGTGTGAGTGCCTGGAGGCGGTTGGAGGATGGATGGCGGCTAACAGATTGAGGTTGAATCCTGACAAGACAGAAGTACTGTTCTTGGGGGACAGGGTGCGGGCGGGTGTGGGGGACTCCCTGGTCCTGAATGGGGTACCTGTGCCCCTGAAGGACCAGGTGCGCAGCCTGGGAGTCATTTTGGACTCACAGCTGTCCATGGAGGCACAGGTTAATTCTGTGTCCAGGGCGGCTGTCTACCAGCTCCATCTGGTACGCAGGCTGAGACCCTCCCTGCCCGCAGACTGTCTCGCCAGAGTGGTGCATGCTCTAGTTATCTCCCGCTTGGACTACTGCAATGCGCTCTACGTGGGGCTACCTTTGAAGGTGACCCGGAAACTGCAATTAATCCAGAATGCGGCAGCTAGAATGGTGACTGGGAGTGGCCGCTGGGACCACATAACACCGGTCCTGAGAGAACTACATTGACTCCCAGTACGTTTCCGAGCACAATTCAAAGTGTTGGTGCTGACCTTGAAAGCCCTAAATGGCCTCGGTCCTGTATACCTGAAGGAGCGTCTCCACCCCCACCGTTCAGCCCGGACACTGAGATCCAGTGCCGAGGGCCTTCTGGCAGTTCCCTCACTGCGAGAAGCAAAGCTACAGGGAACCAGGCAGAAGGCCTTCTCGGTAGTGGCACCCGCCCTGTGGAACGCCCTCCCAGCAGAGGTTAAGGAGATGAACAACTATCTGACATTCAGAAGATACCTCAAGGCAGCCCTATTTAGGAAAGTTTTTAACCTGTGATTTTAATGTATTTTTATATTTGTTGGAGGCCGCCCAGAGTGGCTGGGGAGACCCGGCCAGATGGGCGGGGTACAAATAAAAGAATTATTATTATTATTATTATTATTATTATTATTATTATTATGTTGGTAGAGAACCTCAGGCCCAAGGACTACCTCTCTCAAGACTCTTTCCAGGCCTAAATAAATAAATAAATAAGGTGTGCCAAGTCTTAGCACCAGATATTGTTTACCTCGCCTCAGAGAACCACAGCCTGTCCCCACCAATTTAGAACGAAGCAGCACGGCTTCTCTGTGGAGTCCTAGATCTAGGCCACAAACTTTGTGGGTGTAATTGGTTGAATCGAGGCTTCCGGTCGGCGTGCCGGAGGGGAAGGTCGGGGGACATGTCGCTGCTGACATTCCCTGACCCGACCGGCTTAAAGGGGTGCTTGCGACAGCGACGCAGCCCCCAAAACTCCCGGGAGTTTTGATCCCGGGACCTTAGGTCCGGCTGTAGCTCTCAACATCGCCCCAACTCCCGCGGCGGCCACAGTAGAGGCTGCCGTGTGAGACGCGGGGCGACGGAGCTCCACGGACCGCCATTGCCCGTCGGGTTGAAGCTGCGAGCCCTTCCCCCCTGAGCGCGCTGATTCCTCCGAAAATGAAAAGATTGGATGATCAAAACGTGAGTACTACAAGAGTGCTGAAGAATTAGGACTAATTTGGTGAAGTACGGGGATGTAATTTACGGAGGTCCGTCCCTTGCTACTGTGGCACTAAATCAGGAACTTTATTGCCGATGCGGCTGCAATGTTACGGAGTTTGACAGTGCAACAGAGATTCGATCCTTCTGACACCCCTGATCGGGGGGGGCAACTAACTAACATTTTTGACAGCTAAAGGATTTGAATCGGACCTGTTGGATTCTATTGTGGAAATTTGGACTTTGAACTTGGATTTGGTCCGGTCCGGAACATTACATAGCTATGTCTTTGAAAATGGAGGATGATTTTGAGCGTGGAGGCTGGAAGAGAGTCCTTGAAAAAATCTGGGAACTGAGATTGGAGTTCCAAGCAGAGACCGAAAGACTGAGAGGAACTGTAAACAACACTGATGTCATGCCAGCTGCGCAATGGAAGGAAGGGGGTGAAATTCCCCCCAAGGCCAAGGGCAAGCCTCGCCATAGGAAGAATCGTTCTCGGTGCAAGAAATTTGGATTGAAGAGGAGGACTAAAAAAGCGACATTTACAAAGGACTACTCTTTCCGACGTCAGAGGATTTTAAAGAAGAAAAAGACTTTGTTCAAAAATTGGGAACAGAAGCAACCGAGAAGGCAAAGAGAAGGTAAAGTCCAAGTGCAGGGAAGCACTTGGCAGTGGACTGGGGAAAGGCGAGGGCAGGGCTGAATGGTGCAGGTGGGCTACCTGGGATTGACTATATATTTGGATTTTGAACATTCTTGTCGGACATGGCTTAGAGTTTGGATTATGTTAGGGCCTCTCGAAGTTAGGAGCCTGAAGATTAAGGGGAGTCAAAAGGAAACTTATAGATGATATGGGAGGAAGACGCTGAGGTGAGGATTAAAAGATGTTGTGTAATAAGATACGATATTTTATATGAACTAGAACTATGTTTTGTAATTAAGTCTAAGATATGTTTAATGTATCCATGTACCTGAATGGAAGAAATATATTGTTTAATGCAGCCACTAGGGAGGTGCGGAGGAAGTCATTATGATTCTGTTATGTTACCAAGAATGGTCTACCCGGGAATAGGGTTAGGCCGAAGCTAGATAATGATTTGTTTGAGGTCAGGGGAAATAATGAATGGGTTTACCTCTGTGAGAGGGAGGGTAAGATTAAATAACTCCTCATGGTGAGAGGTGGGGAGTGATGAATCCTGACCGAAATGTTTTACTGTATGCTTATAAAATTGTAAAATTAATAAAAATTATTTAAAAAAAAAAAAAGTAATTGGTTGAATCAGTTGAAAAGATTTATTTAAGCGTCTGCTACCTACAGACAGGTGCATCAATTATCTCTTGGCACAGGAAACAGGGCACAAGATGGAAGACTTGGGCAATTTGGCATCTAGAGAAGGTATGGGACTGTTGCCTGGAGGTTTTTCAGAGAGCTGACCTGGGGGCCGGTGGAAATGTGTGCTTGTTGCTGCCCCACGCCCCCTTAGCAGCCCAGGCTGTTTGGACAAAAGCCTAAAGGTCACAGTGAAAGATGGAGACCAATTTCAGCAGCTCCTGCAAAATTTTTTTGTTTGTTTGTTTGAGAAGGAGGCAAGTGGCCTGGTCACAGACAAAAGGAAGAACTGATGAATGAACAAGGGGAGGGGAGGGGAGAAACTCAGACAGAAACATAGCTGTCAACCCTCCCTTTTTTTTTGCGGGAAACTCCCTTATTCCAATGCAGTTTCCCGCTGCTATCCTGGATTGTTGATATCCCTTTAATTTCCTGGATTTCAAAGGAAGCAGCTCCTCTCCCTCCCTGCCGGCCAGGGAGGCTCCTCAGCTGCGTTGCTCGGCTGCCAATAAGGAGTCTGAGACCGACTGGGGGCGGAGCTTGCATGCCTTGTGCAGCCAGACCCTCACGCCCAACCAGACAGACAGACAGCCTGCCGTCTACGCGCTCTTTCGCTCACCCGTTCGCGCACAGCCTCTGGAGCGCAGGGTGGCGAGGCTACTTGGTAGCCCTCGCAGCATCCCTTATTTTCAAATCCGAAAGTTGACAGCTATGGCCCCCGCCCTCTGCCCATGTCTCCAGCCTATGATCCTCTGGCATTGAATTACCTTTCACTAGTGAAGAAATCCTGGAGCTTAGCACTACCCTTAGTTTACAGAATGGGCCAATAATGATTATTACTTAATAAAAATAAGATTTAAGAGACAGGGCCTTTGCACCCGTTATACAGCGGCAAACCCAGATTCGCTCAGCCAGTCTGGTCAATATGGAGCCGCTGCCAAACTTAGCTCCCTAACTAACGTGCTTGTTTCTGCATGATATATTTCCCAGTGTGCTTCTTTCTACAACCTAAAAGTAACCTAATGTGTGAACTGGCCCCCGGCAACAAATGCCAGTTTGGAAATGTGTGTACTGTATTCTGCAGGTACACTTCTCAGAGAGCCAAGACTGCTGGCAATTCCCTGATGAGTGAACATCAGTGGTAAACTCAGTGCAAAATGCCACAGCAGTGCAGGGTTCCAGGGGCCAACCAGGCACTTACGAAGGGTCCGTGTTTCCATTGGAAATGAGGCACAGCAGAGATTGTGGTGTCTTTATGATATGTGGTATAGATACCGTAGATAGATAGATAGATAGATAGATAGATAGATAGATAGATAGATAGATAGATAGATAGATAGATATAGATAGATGATAGATGATAGATGATAGATATAGATAGATAGATAGATAGATAGATAGATAGATAGATAGATAGATAGATAGATAGATAGATAGATAGATGATAGATAGATATAGATAGATAGATAGATATAGATAGATAGATAGATAGATAGATAGATAGATAGATAGATAGATGATAGATAGATAGATAGATAGATAGATAGATAGATAGATAGATAGATAGTGTTATGTACTGAGCTGAATCCTAGAACAATAGGATCCAGAATGCAGCAGTCTGATTGGTCCGCAGGAGCCAACCAATCCAGCTCCAGGTGGAAGTGAATCAGTGACCTAATTGGCCTGCAGGAGCAGCCAATCAGGCTTCTGGAGGAAGTAAATTGGCCTACAGGAGCAGCCCGGAATTAGCCAATCATGCGGGGGCCATTGTATAAATAATGTATATATAGCAGATGTTTTGGGGAAAGTTTCATTCATTGCTACTACGAGCTGAATAAAGAGCATGAAATTCACACTCGACTCCGAGTATATTTCACTGGTGATGAAGGTGGAATCCCAGATAGATAATAGATGATAGATGATTGATAGATAGATAGATAGATAGATAGATAGATAGATAGATAGAGATGATAGATAGACATAGATAGTAGGACGCAGGTGGTGCTGTGGTCCTAAACCACAGAGCCTAGGTCTTGCCGATCAGAAAGTTGGCAGTTCAAATCCCCGCGACGAGGTCAGCTCCCGTTGCTCGGTTCCCTGCTCCTGCCAACCTAGCAGTTCAAAAGCATGTCAAAGTGCAAGTAGATAAATAGGTACCGCTCCAGCGGGAAGGTAAATGGTGTTTCTATGCGCTGCTCTGGTTCGCCAGAAGCAGCTTAGTCATGCTGGCCACATGACCCGGAAGCTGTCTGCAGACAAACACCGGCTCCCTCGGCCTATAGAGCGAGATGAGCGCACAACCCCAGAGTTGTCCGCGACTGGACCTTTACCTTTAGACATAGACAGACAGATAGATGTACACACACACACACACACACTGAGCCTGTGATGGAGGGGTGTATCGCATTACACTCAAAGAGCGCTCTGTTTTTTCCATTTCTGCTACCTTGGATTCAAACTGCTATCCTACTTTGCTCTGACACCTCCCCCCCCCCCCTTTTCTCCAGCTTGACAGGCTTGCAAACTGTTCCCGCACAACTACTATCCTTCCACCTCCAAAACTCTACTTCATAAACCTTTTCTTTCTAACTAATCCTGAGTTTGGGGGCCACTCCCTTTGTCCCAGCAAATGGCCCATCGTTGGCGAGCTCTGGGCTTGTGCTTTTGACATGCTAAATTCAATGTCTAGCCCCCCAGAATTAGAAGGGGAGCCTAGGCAAACCTGCAAACCTATAACACCAGGTACACTGCATTGTGACCCTCCGAAAAAGCAGCAAAACAGCAAGAACTGTCCCAACATGCGCTTGTGCAAAGAAGCCCCTTCCAAGGCTGTGAAGCAGTGTTTGGGTGGGCATTCAAGCTGCCCCCAAGGTGTGTTTTTCGCTCCAGCTGCTGATTTGGCGAGGTGTCGTGTTTACATGGCTCTTCCTTGCCTCGGAGTAATGTGTTGGACGTGGGCCATGATTGGCGCATCTCCTAGTGCTGCGCTGACCTCCCTGTGGCAACACCGGGGAGACAAAACAGCAGCTCCTCCTTCCTCCCAGACTCACGCAGCCAGCCTGGCAGGCAGGCAGGCCAGACTTGGAGTCCTCCTTCCTTGCATGCTTTGACCTGCTGTGATCTGCTCCGGGAATCTGGCTCCCAAGTTTCCCTGGTAACAGGTTGTCAGCAGAGGAGGGGAACTGGAAATGGGAAGGACTGTGAGAGCGGCTCCACAGGGGCCAAAAGGCAGGAGGGAAAGGAAGGGCCACGGCAAGGCGCCACATGGGACTGGGACAGGAAATTCTCCTCCCCAGCTAGCCAGCCAGCAGGCAAGCCCTGGCGCCCAGCTCCAGAGAGCAAAAGGGGGAAGGAGGGAGACCGCTGCAGCAATAATATTTTTCCTTCCACCGCCAGCTGCTCCTCATCCTTCCTCTCCAGCCAGCATGAGAACAGAAGGCCAAGAGGAGCTGCAGTGGCCAAGGGTGTCTAAGGCCATCTGAGGCCACCTATGATCACACCCACGGATTTCAAACTAACACTTTCCTATCACTGTCAGCTGAGCTCACACTCCCATTTACTCTTTGCACAGAGCGCTCCTGCCACAATAATAATAATAATAATAATAATAATTATTATTATTATTATTATTATTATTATTATTATTTATTTGTACCCCGCCCATCTGGCTGGGTCCACCCAGCCACTCTGGGCGGCCTCCAACAGATATTAAAATACATTAAAATATCACAGGTTAAAAACCTCCCTAAACAGGGCTGCCTTCAGGTATTTTCTGAATGTCAGATAGTTGTTTATCTCTTTGACCTCTGCTGGGAGGGCGTTCCACAGGGCGGGCGCCACTACCGAAAAGGCCCTCTGTCTGGTTCCCTGTAGCTTTGCTTCTCGCAGTGAGGGAACCGCCAGAAAGCCCTCGGCGCTGGATCTCAGTGTCCAGGCTGAACGATGGGGGTGGAGATGCTCCTTGAGGTATACAGGACCGAGGCCGTTTAGGGCTTTAAAGGTCAGCACCAACACTTTGAATTGTGCTTGGAAACGTACTGGGAGCCAATGTAGCTCTCTCAGGACTGGTGTTATGTGGTCCCGGCGGCCACTCCCAGTCACCAGTCTAACTGGTTTGGGAAGCTGCATCCGCAAGACATTAGCCACAGTCCATATCTAGTCTGTTGTTCCTTATGAAACACAGTTGCCCTAAAACTCTGGAAAAGTGACTTGAAGTGCACAGCATGTTATTTTCTGAAGGAGAACTACCTGAAAATGATTTACAGATGGTATTGAACTCCAAGTTCGCTTGCTAAGATGTATAAGACTGAAAGTGATGGCGATGCAAAGAGGTGGAGGGAACATTCCTTCATATGTGGTGGACCTGTAAAAGGGTAAAAGAGTATTGGGAAATGATCCATAATGAATTGAAAAATATGTTTAAAAGTAAAAGGTAAAGGGACCCCTGACCACTAGGTCCAGTCGCGGCGCTCATCTCGCTTTACTGGCTGAGGGTGCCGGCGTACAGCTTCCAGGTCATGTGGCCAGCATGACTAAGCCGCTTCTGGTGAATATACGGGAAATGCCAACATTAAGATGCCAACATTAAGATAAATTCAACAGTGTAAATAAGTTTTGATGGATGCAATAATGGAATACTGAATGGTATACTTTTTGTAAAATATGCAGGGATTTATGATATGTGAAATGAATAGCTTAAATAGCTGCTTAGTCATGCTGGCCACATGACCTGGAAGCTGTACGCCGGCTCTCGGCCAATAAAGCGAGATGAGAGCCGCAACCCCAGAGTCAGTCACGACTGGACCTAATGGTCAGGGGTCCCTTTACCTTTACCTATCTTCCACTAGAGTCTCATTTACGGCAAGTCATCTGATGCAGTCCAGCCTTGGGAACCTCTGGGGAGGGGGGGGGGGCGGAGGCCAGCGCACCTCTGCACAGCCATGCAAGGAGAGCCTGGAAAATTAATTTCCCTGGTGGAAATTAAATGGGGATTTTGGCTGCAGGCTCCGGGCCAGAAAAACAAAACAAAACTCCTGCCAAGACAAAAAAAACCTAGCTTTCCCCATGGAGAGTGACAAAAGGCATAGACACCTCTGATCAGCTGGAGAACAGGAAGGAGAACAGGAAGATAAACAAACAAGCAATTAGGAAAGGGAGAGGAAGGAGAGGAGAGACTCACAAGACAGAGCAGCTAAAGGATTTGTTGGTTCGAATGTTTCCACGTTGTGTCTCTTCATCTCATCCTTGTCATCCTTTTGAAAAATAAATTCAGCAGCCAACTTTGGGGAAAGGCTGGAATTAGCGTTTGACCTCTGCAGCTCCATCTTAGCCCTGCTTAGGTTGCAATTTCCATAGGGCAGAGACAGATTTCCTTCTCATATGTAAGGTAAAGGGGACCCCTGACCATTAGGTCCAGTCACGGACGACTCTGGGGTTGCGGCGCTCATCTCGCTATATTGGCTGAGAGCTGGCGTACAGCTTCCAAGTCATGTGGCCAGCATGACAAAGCCACTTCTGGCGAACCAGAGCAGCGCACGGAAACGCCGTTTACCTTCCCGCCAGAGCGGTTTCTATTTATCTACAAAACAAGATCTATAAAACAAAATAGATCTTGTTTTGTTATGGAGCATTTACAAAAGATGCAGCTGACATTTTCCAGGCTTGAGGATATTTGTCGTTTGCACGGTGCGTCTTCAGGGTTCGAAGCCTTCCCTGTCTCCTGTCGCAATGACCCTTACGAAATCTAAGGCAAGCCGTAAACCATCGTCTCCATATTGCAGGTAAGAGATGGAAGAGACGAAGGCTGAAAAGAGAGGGGCTCGCCCTCCGAGTCAAACTGAACCGGGCAGCAGCAGATGCACATCTTGAAGCCCAGGTCTGGACCAGTAATTTAGAAAGCAGTCCCCCAAATTAAACCGCAAAGAGGGTCCATGGGCACATGATGCTAAACTGCCCCCCTTCCATGATGCTAAACTCCCCACAGCCTCTCTGCCCAGGTGCTTTTCTTGGCAACAAAGATCCAGAATTCTGCTTGGCTGAGAGAAAAATGAGGTATTATGTGGGTGAATTATATACTCTATTCCAGGCATCCCCAAACTAAGGCCCTGGGGCCGGATGTGGCCCAATCGCCTTCTAAATCCGGCCTGCGGACGGTCCGGGAATCAGCATGTTTTTATATGAGTAGAATGTGTCCTTTTATTTAAAACTAGTTGAAGTTAGCCCGTTCAATAACGGGCGCTAGAGGAGGAGGAGGCAGGAGGAGGCAGAACAGCGGCCGCTGGGGGGTGGAGAGGGGCTCCCTCCCCCTTCTTCGTTTTCCCCGGGGGTGGCTGTAGTGGCGGCGGTAGCGGCGGCGAGGATGGGGCGGCCCTCTGCGTCCGTGCGAGGCAGCGGCGCTGGCGCAACTGACAACGCGCGTGCGCCGCCGCTGCCTCGCGGACACGCCCCCCTCTCCGCCCGCTCCAATCCCTGCGTCCGTGTGGGACACGGACATGCGCAGTAGCGCAATTCCGTGACACACGGACTGGACGCAGGGACACAGCAACTTTATTATATAGGATGCATCTCTGGATTATTTGTGGGGCATAGGAATTCGTTCATTTTTTTTTTCAAAATATAGTCCGGCCCCCCACAAAGTCTGAGGGACGGTGGAAAATTTTGCTGACCCCTGCTCTATTCTGTATTCCTCTTTTGCTCATAAAAGCAGCAAATCTGTCTCGTTCTCTTCCTCTTTCTCTGGGATTAGGGCATATCTGAGACTGAGTCTAGTTTGAGCCTCAGGCTACCTTCCAAACTGTTGGCCAAGGCTAGATTTCCACCAGCAACTCCGCCTGTACCCTTCGCCACAACGCCTCATTCCCCATATTCCTTTATTGACAGCCTTAGTATATTGCTCCATTGTCCTTCCTCCCCTGCCAGTCCTTCCTCTGCATTAGACATGTCCAAACCTGTCCTTAGGCTCAAGATTAATCCCATACGAAACCAAAGATGACAGCTGAGGTCGCACATTGTTGGTAGAAAGAGAGAAGGAGGAGGGGAAAGAGAGGAGGTGGAGGTGGAGGAGGAGGAGGAGAAAAACTCGCAAGCTTCCTGCCTTCCCCAAACTGGATGCAGAGAGCAGATGGCTGGGTGAGTT
Organism: Darevskia mixta; assembly: GCA_034641385.1. NCBI lineage: Eukaryota > Metazoa > Chordata > Lepidosauria > Squamata > Lacertidae > Darevskia > Darevskia mixta. The sequence continues at coordinate 595,873 of JAWWNH010000194.1, forward strand.
TTTTTCTAGGGCTGCATTAATAACTGTTGGCAAGAGAGCTGGAACCTTGCTCAGCCCCAGCACTGAGCTGTACGAAGGCGGAGGAAAGCACACGCTGTCTGTGACATGCAACCAAAATAACCTTCCCTGTGGGGAAACTCCCATCAGCTCGGCTGAAGAATTAAAAGGAAGAAAGGAGCGCTCGGGAGACTGCTATTCTCTTTGGCATCCAGAGGTCACTTTGAAAGCCAGGAAGGGAGTTTGCAAGGGTGGAAACCTTCGTTGCTGGCAAGGTCGCCGAGGTGGATTTAGCAGCATCTCAGGGTCACGTCTGTCTGAGGGGAAGAAATGGAAATAGGCTGGGGAAGGAGGAGGGGGGAGAGAGTTGCTTCTATCCGCGAAAGACAGAAGCTGCTTACATGCAAGGTCTGCTTTTCTTCCAACCATGCCAGACGAGTTTGCAAGCGCAGAAAGAATTTCCACGTGGCTTCGATACGTATTATACATAGTCTGCATATAAAATATGTATTTTAAATAATATCTTTACAATTTTGGGTTGTGTACAACCATTAGGCTAAAATTTAACAAGTCAGTCATGTCCGTTAATGTCAGTGGGCCTACTCTGAATAAATCCCTTCTCCGGGATACACCCCCTCTCCCTAGCCTCTCCCCCTCTCCTTAGGCCACATCCCCTCCCTGCCTCTGTTTCTTGCTTGCCTGGATGGAGGATTGAGGGGGGGAATCTGTGAGTATGTGTAGAAACTAGTGTACTGTACAGAGGTGAAATTTACATGTACAGTCCCACCCATGTTTACCAGTGGCATGTGGCCCTAGGAAGGTTGTCCAGAAGAAAATGTGGCCCTCAGGCTGTGCAGGGCGGACACAGTTCCCCACCACTTGTTTGGACCCATTTCTTCATTGAAGCTTACCTGCCATCTTGCCCTGTTTCCACACCTTATAATTTCATCTGCCACCTTATCGCGCCAGGAAGCAAATAAGGATGCCTGAGGATCTCGGGTTCCATTTTGCAAAAAAGAAAACAGAGCAAGTTTCTAGAGCTCTTTGAGGCTGCGCTATTCCCTTTCAGCTCTTCTGAGCAGGCATTTGGTTGGCAGAGACTCTTGAGAGTCCCATGGACTGCAAGAAGATCAAACCTCTCCATTCTGAAGGAAATCAGCCCTGAGTGCTCACTGGAAGGACAGATCCTGAAGCTGAGGCTCCCAATACTGTGGCCACCTCATGAGAAGAGAAGACTCCCTGGAAAAGACCCTGATGTTGGGAAAGATGGAGGGCACAAGGAGAAGGGGACGACAGAGGACGAGATGGTAGGACAGTGTTCTCGAAGCTACCAACATGAGTCTGACCAAACTGCGGGAGGCAGTGGAAGACAGGAGTGCCTGGCGTGCTCTGGTCCATGGGGTCACGAAGAGTCGGACACGACTAAACAACTAAACAACAACAACAACAGAGCGGCAGTTTCAAAGGGGTTGCGCTTGCAAAATGTATAAAGAAAAAAATTAAAAACTAAGTGCTTCATCGCTGTGAGTGCAAGGGGAAACTACATGTTATGTGGCATATTGTTGATTAGAACTCCTGGTGCTTTTAAAAACAAAAGCTGAAATGCAGTCAGGGGCTCTGTATGTTTGATGTTTAACTCTCACTTCCCACACTGTTTTTTCCATCAGAATCACTCCCTGAAGGCCAGTTTGTTGAGTATTTTCCTCCCTTGCAACTGGCCCTAGGAAGCCTTGGTTTGCATGGCTGATGTGCTCAGGTAAAGGTAAAGGTAAAGGGACCATTAGGTCCAGTCGTGTCCGACTCTGGGGTTGCGGCTCTCATCTCGCTTTATTGGCCGAGAGCCGGCGTACAGCTTCCAGGTCATGTGGCCAGCATGACAAAGCCGCTTCTGGCGAACCAGAGCAGCGCACGGAAACGCCGTTTACCTTCCCACTGCAGTTTATCTACTTGCACAGCGCCACCCGCGTCATGTTTGTATGTGATGCCAATATAAGGTTTGATGATGATGATGACTGCTTTTCTGAGCCTCTTTGCAGTTGTGTATGTAAGGGACCCAGGTGGCGCTGTGGGTTAAACCACAGAGCCTAGGGCTTGCCGATCAGAAGGTCGGCGGTTTGAATCCCCACAACGGGGTGAGCTCCCGTTGCTTGGTCCCAGCTCCTGCCAACCTAGCAGTTCGAAAGCACATCAAAGTGCAAGTAGATAAATAGGTACCACTCCGGCGGGAAGGTAAACGGCGTTTCTGTGCGCTGCTCTGGTTTGCCAGAAGCGGCTTAGTCATGCTGGCCACATGACCCGGAAGCTGTACGCCGGCTCCCTCGACCAATAAAGCGAGATGAGCGCGCAACCCCAGAGTCGGACACAACTGGACCTAATGGTCAGGGGTCCCTTTACCTTTACCTTTATGTATGGTGCCTGTGTCAATGGTCATTGTCCTGGCCTCAGTTCAAGGCTGTGGTGGGGACTTGGGATTTTGGGGGAGTCATTTAACTGCCCCCCCCCAATTCCTGGTTTTAACAGTGTGTGTGCTTTCTTACTGCCCTCCTGAGAGTCTTGATCAGCACTGCAATGGTCTTTTCTCATGTCAGACCAGCTGGAGCCCTGAGCAGGAATGTTTCTTGCTACGTGCTAAGGATATTCAACATTTCATTGTGTCCTTCAATTCTTTCGCTGTTCTGAAATGAATCCATGAAGTTAAGCCAAGTACTGCCTTGAGAAATGCAGGCCAATTGACTCGGCACTCCTCATTCTGAAAACAGCCTGAACTTTAGATCTCGACAGGGGTTCCAGATTTATCCTTCCTACTGCCCCCCCAGCCCAGCATTATGGTGGTTCCAGTTTCCCTAAAGTGGCCAACCAGCTGCTTCTCTGCAGGCTAAGGAGGGGCTGCATGAGGAATGCAAACCCCCGGAAGTGTCCCTTCTCCCTCCTGGAAGCTCGCAGGATTCCAGACTGCTGAGGCAAGCCACAAACCCGGAATAGACGGAGTTATATTTCGCAGGACAATGCGGGCTGATCGGAGAGGTCATCTCAGGTCGTATTTTTCCCACGTGGTAATAAAGGGACAGAAAGACTGTTCCGTTCCGTGGCTGCCAACTGGATTCATTGCAAACTTGGTTCGCCATTCCTTGAAAGCAAGTTTGGGCAACCTTTCCTCCTCCCCCAAGAACAACAGGTGGGTGAACAGGTCGGGCTATGTGCCAGTGGGCATGGCTGAGAGCCAGTGTGGTGTAGTGGTTAAGAGCGGTAGACTTGTAATCTGGTGAACCGGGTTCGCGTCTCCACTCCTCCACATGCAGCTGCTGGGTGACCTTGGGCTAGTCCCACTTCTCTGAAGTCTCTCAGCCCCACTCACCTCACAGAGTGTTTGTTGTGGGGGAGGAAGGGAAAGGAGAATGTTAGCCGCTTTGAGACTCCTTTGGGTAGTGATAAAGCAGGATATGCATTCCAAACTCCTCCTCTTCGGTGAGAACTGCCTGGGCTCATTCACTAGCACACACACATTGGACTCATACTCCCCCAGTTTGCCAAATTCCCAGATTTCCCTGGGGAAAGGGATTGTTAAAACACTCTGGGAACTGTAGCTTTGTGAGAACAGGGACCTCCTAACAACTCTCAGCAACCTTAAACTACAGTTCCCATGATCCTTTGGTGGAAGCCGTGGCTGTTTATAGTAGTCTGATAATGCTTTAAATGGATAGTGCAGATGGAGCTGCTTCTTCTTCTCCAGGACTGTAATAGCATTGTAGACTAAGCTAAGGTAAAGGTAAAGGGACCCCTGACCATTAGGTCCAGTCGCGGACGACTCTGGGGTTGTGACGCTCATCTCGCATTATTGGTCGAAGAAGCCGGCGTACAGCTTCCAGGTCATGTGGCCAGCATGACTAAGCCGCTTCTGGCGAACCAGAGCAGCACACGGAAACGCCGTTTACCTTCCCGCCAGAGCGGTTCCTATTTATCTACTTGCACTTTGACGTGCTTTCGAACTGCTAGGTGGGCAGGAGCTGGGACCGAGCAACGGAAGCTCACCGTGCTGCAGGGATTCGAACCGCCAACCTTCGATCAGCAAGCCCTAGGCTCTGTGGTTTAACCCACAGCTCCTCCCACATCCCAGCATTAGACTGTAGCATGTTTAAAACAAACACACATGAACATCGCGGAAATAAGCATGCCTTAATTTAGAGAGCATTGAAAGGAGAGGCCTGGAGGACACAGGCTAATGATAGCAACTGTTCTTCCCATTTAAGCTTTGAGTCTCTCACCCCCCACATTCAGAGATTTTCCAAAAGGCAGTTATAGAAATGACCCCTAAACCTATTCAGGTCAAATGACCTTTACTGCTAGTAACCGGGTGGAGCTTCTCATTTCCTCCAACATCCTTACTCAGTCATTTCCACAGGAGAAACCACACCTTTCCCACAATTATTTTTAGCCTTGCTTCCCTTCATTCTTCACACACTTGCACAAGAAGTCAGTTTGGGGTCTGTAAGGTGTTGGCAGAACCTGCTTACGGTGTCAGACTCCATCCTAGTTCTCACTGAGGTGGCTAAGTCATGCCTAGGGTGGTACCTCTGTCATCCACAGGTGGAAGCAGACATCAATTCCTGTTCCAAATGCTTGAAAGACCTACACTGGCTCCCAGTACGTTTCCGAGCACAATTCAAAGTGTTGGTGCTGACCTTTAAAGCCCTAAACGGCCTCGGTCCAGTATACCTGAAGGAGCGTCTCCATCCCCATCATTCTGCCCGGACACTGAGGTCCAGTGCCGAGGGCCTTCTGGCGGTTCCCTCACTACGAGAAGCCAAGTTACAGGGAACCAGGCAGAGGGCCTTATCGGTGGTGGCTCCCGCCCTGTGGAACGCCCTCCCTTCAGATGTCAAAGAGAACAACAACTACCAGACCTTTAGAAGACATCTGAAGGCAGACCTGTTTAGGGAAGCTTTTAATGTTTAATAGATTATTGTATTTTAATGTTCTGTTGGAAGCCGCCCAGAGTGGCTGGGGAAACCCAGCCAGATGGGTGGGGTATAAATAATAAATTATTATATTATTATTATTGTTGTTGTTAGGTGCAGCGAGGCATTGGGGTGTATGTGTGCAAGTATCTCTTAATATGCCAAAAATCCCTCTTCCGCACCACTATAAAAGAATGCATTAGTAAGGAACATTAGAGTTCTCACATTGCAATCTATTTCTTCTTTCCTCCTTCACCTCCCCCAAAAATCAGCTGAGGTCAAGATGCAGCTTGAGCTTCCATTCATATATCCCAGTTTTAAGGCTAATATTATATTACAAACTAAATGGAGTGGGTGACTTAAGTGTCTCATCTCATTTACCCTCAATTACAAATAATGGTGTGTGTTTTTAAAAGGAAACCTTCACTAATAAATTCAAGAACAGCAAAGCAAGTTAAATTGCAACCCCTAGCAGTGTGCTATTATCAGCTTGCCTCAGAATAATACACAGATTCTAGTAGCCGATACACAGGTACCGGTAGGTAGCCGTGTTGGTCTGCTGTAGTTGAAACAAAAGAATAATAATAAAATCTTTCCAGTAGCAGCTTAAGAGACCAACTAACCCACAGGTGTCAAGGGCAAGGCCCGCGGGCCAAATGCGGCCCGCGAGACCTCGTCATGTGGCCCGTGAGCGTGCGCTGATTGGCGGTGGGCGGCGAAGGTCAGCGCGCGCGAGAGGAAGGGAGCAGAGGTTTTTTTTCCCCGGGCCGTTTTGGCCCAGCGCGGCTTTTTGCCACCTCGGGGGTGCCCCGCGCGGCTTTCTGCCGCCTCGCGGAAGCACCCCGCACCATTTTTTGGCTTTTTTTCTTCGGGCCGTTTTGGCCCAGGGCGGCTTTTTGCCGCGTCGGGGGTGCTCCGCGCGGCTTTCTGCCGCCTCAGGGAAGCCCCCCGCACCATTTTTTCTTTGGGCCGTTTTGGCCCAGCGCGGCTTTTTGCCGCCTCGGGGGTGCCCCGCGCGGCTTTCTGCCGCGTCGGGGAAGCCCCCCGCACCAGCCTGCCGATCCCACCACCACCCCGCGCTGCGCCAATCCCTGCAAACAGCAGGCAGCGGTGGAGGGGGGGGGAGAATGAGTAGCATCTCCTCCGCTACAGCAGAGACGTTTCTTGCTCCTCCGGCCGCCCCCCCCCCTCGGAAAAGCCTTCTTTTGCGGGGGGGGGGGTGGAGAAGCAAGCAACATGCCCTCTGCTACAGCGGAGGAGACGTTTCTTTCTCCTCCCGGCCGCCCCCCCCTCGCAAAAGCCTTCTTTTGCGGGTGGGGGGGTGGAGAAGCAAGCAACATGCCCTCTGCTACAGCGGAGGAGACGTTTCTCTCTCCTCCCGGCCGCCCCCCCTCGCAAAAGCCTTCTTTTTCGGGTGGGGGGGGTGGAGAAGCAAGCAGCATCTTCCCTCTCCTCTCTCTCTTTCACTCCTTCCTTCCTTCCTTCTCTCTCTCTCTGTCTCATTCCCTTTTACCCCTCCCTCCCTCCTTCCTCCCTCCCCTCTCTCCTCTCTCTCTCTTTCACTCCTTCCTTCCCTCTCCCTCTTTCTTTCACTCTCTCTCCCCCCTTCCTCCCCCCTCTCTCACCCTTTCCTTCCTTCCCCCCCTCTCTCATTCCTTTCTTTCTTTCTTTCCTTCCTTCCTTCTTTCCTTCCTTCCTTCTTTCCTTCCTCCTCCCTCCCTCCCTCCCTCCCTCCCTTCCTTCTCTCTCTCCCTTTATCTTTCTTTCTTTCTTTCTTTCTTTCCTTCCTTCCTTCCTTCCATCCATCCATCCATCCATCCATCCATCTCTCTTTCTCACCCCTTCTTTCTTTCCTTCTTTCCTTCCTTCCTTCTCTCTCTCTTCCCTCCCTCCCTCCCAGCCTTTTAGAGGAGGAAAACCAGAAAAAAATATTTTTTCCACACAGTGGAGAGGGGGAGGGCGGCCCTTTGAGGGTCACCGGCCCTTTGAGGGTGACCAAACTGCTGATGCGGCCCCCAATGAATTTGAGTTTGACACCCCTGAACTAACCATTCTGAAGGAAATCAGCCCTGAGTGCTCACTGGAAGTACAGATCCTGAAGCTGAGGCTCCAATACTTTGGCCACCTCATGAGAAGAGAAGACTCCCTAGGAAAGATGGAGGGCACAAGGAGAAGGGGACGACAGAGGATGAGATGGTTGGACAGTGTTCTCGAAGCTACCAACATGAGTTTGACCAAACTGCGGTAGGCAGTAGAAGACAGGAGTGCCTGGCGTGCTCTGTCCATGGGGTCACGAGAGTCGGACACGACTGAACGACTAAACAACAACAAAGTTTGTTATTGGTATGAGCTTTTGTGTGCATGCACACTTCTTCAGATTCTGTGTTGTTCATCCTGCGACTATAAAACATCCACTCAGGCCTGGGGAACCTGTGGCCCTGCAGAAATTGCCAGATACCAACTCCCATCAGCTCCAACCAGCATGGCCAACGATCAGAGATGATGAGAGCCTGGGGGGGCTAGAGGTTCATCACCCCAGACCATAGCTGTCAACTTTCGGATTTGAAAATAAGGGATGCCGCGAGGGCGGTGCAATGGCACCAAGTAGCCTCGCCACCCAGTGCTCCAGAGGCTGCGCACGAACGGGTGAGTGAAAGAGCGAGCGTGAGGGTTGGGCGTGAGGGTCTGGCTGCCCAAGGCATGCAAGCTCCGCCCCCAGTCGGTCTCAGACTCCTTATTGGCAGCCGAGCAATGCAGCTGAGGAGCCTCCCTGGCCGGCAGGGAGGGAGAGGAGCTGCTTCCTTTGAAATCCGGGGAATTTAAGGGATATCAACAATCCAGGATAGCAGCGGGAAACGGCATTGGAATAAGGGAGTTTCCCGCAAAAAAAGGGAGGGTTGACAGCTATGCCCCAGACACAACTCTTTTCTTTCCCTTCCTGCTACTTGGGGAACAGTGCAGACATAGCAGCAGCCCAGCCAGCATCAAGCATGATTTGGCTTCTGAAAAACAGGTACTCTTGTTCTCCATTGGAAGGTTTCATCTCAGCTTTTCCTCCAAAAAGAAAACAAAGTGGGAATCATATTGCAATTTGATAGCCAACAAGACAGATTCAGGATCAGTTAAAAGTGGCTACTAATAAGTCTGCTCCCAAATGTAAGAGAACTACTCAAAGCACCTTTACTTTGTTCAGTACAGGCAGATTACAAAAATTTGTGGTTCCCTCAACACCACCTCCAATACCCAGCGGCTCGAAAAATCTCCTACTCAAGTTGCCACCCATTTCCCAGGTCCTACTGGGGGACCCAGGTGGCGCTGTGGGTTAAACCCCAGAGCCTAGGGCTTGCTGATCAGAAGGTCGGAGGTTCGAATCCCTGCGATGGGGTGAGCTCCCGTTGCTCGGTCCCAGCTCCTGCCCACCTAGCAGTTCGAAAGCACGTCAAAGTGCAAGTAGATAAATAGGAACCGCTCTGGCGGGAAGGTAAATGGTGTTTCCGTGTGCTGCTCTGGTTCACCAGAAGCGGCTTAGTCATGCTGGCCACATGACCTGGAAGCTGTACGCCGGCTCTCGGTCAATAAAGCGAGATGAGCGCCGCAACCCCAGAGTCGGACACGACTGGACCTAATGGTCAGGGGTCCCTTTACCTTTTAAACTTCTGTCTGTGCCTTATGAAGAGTACATTCGGAATGTAGAAAGCTAACTTGCATCAAGTCGAACCAAGGATCCATCTAGCTCAGTATTGCTACACTTCCTAGCAGCGGCTCTCCAGCTTTTCAGACAAGAATTCTCTACCTGGAGATGCCAAGTATTGAACCTGGGACCTTCGAAATGCAACGCAGATGCTCAACCACTGAGCAGTGGCTTCCATCTGCTCCACTTGGAAGTTCCAGCCCCTGGATAACTGCCTCGGAGACCTCAAGTTGGAAAATGCTCCCTCCAGGTATGGCTGGACAGAAATACCAATATGGCTATAAAGAGTTGGCCCAGTTGGGATATGGAGAACTGGTGTTGATTAAAGTGCAGTCAAGTCTGATAAGGGAGGGAAAAGGAGGGTATTGTTGTTTATAAATGCCTTGATTTACCATATTTTTCACTCTATAAGGTGCACCTGACCATAGGACGCACCTAGCTTTTAGAGGGGGAAAGCCCCATTTTTTTGAGGATCAGCTCAAATTTCTGCAGCTTCTTTTGCAAAGGAGAAAAGCCCCATCTTTTGAGGATCAGCTCAAATTTCTGCAGCTTCTTTTGCAAAGGAGAAAAGCCCCATTTTTTGAGGATCAGCTCAAAGTTGTTTAGCTTACTTTGCAAAGGGGAAAAACCCTGTTTTGTGGGGTTTAACTCACAGTTCTGCAGCTTCAGGAAGCCATTTCTACAGTTTCCAGACAGATAATCTAATCAGTCAGTCACATGTCGCTGGGGAAACAGCCTCCCTCTGCAAGGGGGCGGGGCTGGAATCTCTCTCCCTTATCTCTCTCCCCGATCGTTTGCTGAGCAGCTGCTCAGCGGGCTTCCTTTCAACACCCCCTTCTCTCTCTTTTTTTAAAAAAAGCACGATCTGCTTTTGCCCCTGAGCAGTTCAGATCCAGGGACCACACATTCGCTCCATAAGACGCACAGACATTTCTCCTTACTTTTTAGGAGGAAAAAAGTGCATCTTATGGAGCGAAAAATACGGTATCATATACATATAGAATTGTAGGGTTGGAAGGGACCACGAAGGTCCCCCACTCCAACCCTCTGCAATGCAGGAATCTTTCACCCAACATAGATTAACAGTCTCTAGCTATACCACCCGAGCTACAGGTGAAACTCGAAAAATTAGAATATCGTGGAAAAGTCCATTTATGTAAGCAACTTTTCATTAGCTACTGGAGTTTAATATATGAGATAGACTCATGACATGCAAAGAGAGAGATGTCAAGCCTTTGTTATAATTGTGATGAAAACCCCAAAATTGAAATTGTTAAGTTGGGGTTCTCATCAGCTGTACGCCATAATCATCACAATTATAACAAATAAAGACTTGACATATCTCGCTTGGCATGTCATGAGTTTATCTCATATATTAGTTTCACCTTTTAAGTTGAACTACTGGAAGAAATGACCCTTTCCACGATATTCTAATTTTTCGAGTTTCACCTGTATATATACAGCAGGCTTTTTCTGGCCTGGTGTACTCAAGGTAGGATTTGGCAACTCTATATTTGAAATATGTAAATATCACTGCTTCAAAATATATGTATGTACTGCCCCACCAATGGTTTGTAACGCAGTTTACAAGCAAACTAAAAAGTAAAGCCCTAAGATACTAAGGGACTGGGGGGGGGGGCAGAGAGAGAGAGAGAGACGAACATGAAATATAAAATAGAATCAAATCAGGGTAATACTAGGCTAATCCTACCAATGCATAGTGACAATGCAAGCCTAGAAAAGCATTAATCGATTTTAAGCTTGGAGAAATAAAAGTCATATTAACCTGGTACCAAAACTATCAATGTGGGTACCAGCTGATCCTGGTCAACAGTGTGATGCAGCAGCTAAAAAAGCCAATGCAATTCTGGGCTGCATCAATAGGAGTATAGCATCTAGATCAAGGGAAGTAATAGTACCACTGTATTCCGCTCTGGTCAGACCTCACCTGGAATACTGTGTCCAGTTCTGGGCACCACAGTTCAAGAAGGATACTGACAAGCTGGAACGTGTCCAGAGGAGGGCAACCAAAATGGTCAAAGGCTTGGAAACGATGCCTTATGAGGAACGGCTTAGGGAGCTGGGTATGTTTAGCCTGGAGAAGAGAAGGTTAAGGGGTGATATGATAGGTATGTTCAAATATATAAAAGGATGTCATATAGAAGGAGAAAAGTTGTTTTCTGCTGCTCCTGAGAAGAGGACACAGAGCAATGGATTCAAACTACAAGAAAGAAGATTCCACCTAAACATTAGAAAGAACTTCCTGACAGTAAGAGCTGTTTTGACAGTGGAATTTGCTGCCAAGGAGTGTGGTGGAGTCTCCTCCTTTGGAGGTCTTTAAGCAGAGGCTTGACAGCCACCTGTCAGGAATGCTTTGATGGTGTTTCCTGCTTGGCAGGGGGTTGGACTGGATGGCCCTTGTGGTCTCTTCCAACTCTATGATTCTATGATTCTATTCTATGATTCTTTAGGGACAGCATTCCACGCCCATCTTCCCTTCAATGGGAAGATCCAAAGAAAGCCCTCGGTAACTAGAGTACAACTCCCATGCGGCCATTTGTTCTTCTGGGATAATGTTACAAGAGACCGGGGTAAGCCTTTTGGGTGAAATCTGCCCCCGTCACAAACAAAGGGCAACACAATCAACTGCCCAGTGTTTCTAACCACTTTAGAAACCACTGTTCTCAGCAGACACCCACATCTAAGATCAGCTCAGCCCTTTAAAACATTTAAGCCAGGGGACAGCAACCTTTTTCAGCTGTGGGCCGGTCCACCATCCCTCAAACCATGTGTTGGGCCGGACTATTTTTTTTTTGGGGGGGGGGAATGAATTTATTTCTATGCCCCACAAATAACCCAGAGATGCATTTTAAATAAAAGCACACATTCTACCCATGTAAAAACAAGCTGATTCCTGGACCGTCCGCAGCCCGGATTGAGAAGGCAATTGGGCTGCATCCGGCCCACGGGCCTTAGGTTGCCTACCCCTGATTTAAGCCGTCACAGGATAGCACCTCTCTTTCAAACATGGTGAATGCGTGTCTCAGCTTTGAATGCCTCCTTCCCAGCAGAAATGCCCAGGTTTGTTATTTTCACCTCTTATGCTCCTAGCCTGCGTGGTGAGAGACTTGTGAGCAAACATGCCCAAACTGCAAAGAGTGAGAGTTTTATAATCAACCACAACCGGGTCCTAGAGAGACACAGGTCTAATGGCATCAAGAGGATGTTTTGAGACAAACCCCACATAACTCAGACAAAGGAAGGACATTTGCTTCCTTTGCCTCTAGCCTGTTTTTTCCTCTATATCCCTAGTTGCTATAACTCAGATCAGTGCTATGCACACCTTTCCAGTGCCTTTGCTGCTAAACTATTTTATTAATTATTATTATCCTCATTATTATTTATTGAATTTATAGACCACCCTATACCCGGAGGTCTTAGGGCTGGTTCAAGAAGGGACCAACTGCTGCCCCACCATTTGAAGGAGCGTCTCCACCCCCCCATACCTGAAGGAGCGTCTCCACCCCCATCGGTCAGCCGACCTTCTGATCAGCAAGCCCTAGGCTCTGTGGTTTAATCCACAGTGCCACCTGGGTCCCTGCGCCACCTGGGGAGCACAAGAAGTTTGGTCACACTGGGTGCAGAGCCTCAGGGATGCCACAGGGGTTGCTGCAACTTTGATTTAGAACTAGAAGGTCCAGAACTGAGGTCCAGTGCCGAGGGCCTTCTGGCGGTTCCCTCGCTGCGTGAAGCCAAGTTACAGGGAACCAGGCAGACTGCCATCTCGGTAGTGGCACCCGCCCTGTGGAACCCCCTCCCTTCAGATGTCAAAGAGAACAACAATTACCAGACCTTTAGAAGACATCTGAAGGCAGCCCTGTTTAGGGAGGCTTTTAATGTTTTATAATAATAATAATAAATAATAATAATTTTTTATTTGTACCCCGCCCATCTGGCCAGGTCCCCCCAGCCACTCTGGGCGGCTTCCAACAAACACTAAAATACATTAAAATATTACACATTAAAAACTTCCCTAAGATTATAGATTATTGTATTTTAATGCTCTGTTGAAAGCCGCCCAGAGTGGCTGGGGAAAACCCAGCCAGATGGGCGGGGGTATAACTAATAAATTATTATTATTATTATGAAGGGGGGACAGAAAATAGCACCCCCACCCTCCCCAGCCCAGAGACAGCAGAAACACAAGTGCGGCTTAAACAATGTCAAAATATTTAATACGTGTTGCACACGCCAGAAGTTTACAACTGTCATACAAAAACACATCAACCGGAGGAGGAATATTGTACAAAGTGTCCTCGGGGGTCCTTTCTCCCAAGAACCTTTATAAAACAAAGGCTGGGAGTAATCGCCCCAGGGAGGTGTCCCTCAAGAGATCTGCAAACACAGTTCCAACACACCTTCTCCACCCTTCAAGCCTAGTGCTTTAGGGGCTTAGCCTCCCCCTCCCCCCAAAAAACCAACCTAATCTTTCAACAAACTTTCCAACGGTTGCTCGGGAGAACATGTGCGCGGCAGGAGAACAAGGCAAGGGTATGACCTTCAGAACCGCTTCGACCGGAGGATGGATGGATGCAAAGAGGGCAGGGAGGGAGGGAGGGCAGGAAAACGCTGAGCTGCTTCCAAGCAGGCTGCAAAATCAGAGCCAGGGGGGGCGGAGGCGAAGCCATCCCTCCAGCCCACCCCGTCCAAAGTTTTAAACGCAGCATACTGCCCTCGTCCAGTCGACCCCGCATCCCTCCGGGTGGCGCATGGAGGGCGCCTCTCGTCGAGAGCAGCCGGATCGCTTGAAATCCGAAGCAAACCTGGATCAACGTGCAGCCACCCCTCTCTCCCCCCCCCCGAGGTCCCAATACAGTAATATGCAACTGGGGACAAACAGGCAAGTTCAGAAAGCCACGATGGCCGTGCTCCAAGGGTTGAGGTTGCGCAGCATGGACTCGTCGCAGCAGATCGGCCCCGGCTCGGCGTCCGCTGCTGCTCCGGCCGATGCCTCGTCCTTGTCGTCGTCTTCCTCGGCCTCCCTCGGCCGGCGCCGCCCGGCGCCCGAGGGCTTTTTGCCGAGCAGTCCCGAGAAGCTGGAGCCGAAGATGCTGATGAGGCTGGCCACGTTGCCCGTCTCCAGGTCGCCGCCGCGCTGCCTCGGGCTCTGCGGCTCCCGCTCCCTACGCGGCTTCTTCGGCGGGGAGCTCCCCGACGGCGCGCCCTCGCCTCGTTGCGCAGCGGCGCCCCGCTTCCTGGGGCAGCAGGGCGGAGAGGGAGCCTCAGCCGGCCGCTTGCCGACATCACCCGTCGAAGAAGAGCAGCCACAGCAGCGCCGCGCCAGCCGATTAGCTTCCCAATCCGGCGCGAGGTTCCGCGGCGACGGGGGAGCCGTGCGCTCTGAAGGCAGCGCCGCCGGCTGCAGGAAAAACGGAGGCGAGGGAGGAAAGACCGGCAGCCTCGAAGGTCCTCCTCGGAGTGGATCCGCACCAGGCGCCGCCATCGGCTCCGGAGCAGCAGCCGGGAAAGGCGCCGCCTGCGCGCCATCCAACTCGCTCAGGTAGACCTGCCGGGCGCTGCGCAAAACGAGCGACACCAGGAGGTTCCTGTGCAGCTTGACGCCGCCGCGCTGGCCCCGCGCGCCGTACATCTTGCCCAGCGAGATGCTGACGATGCGCTGCGCCTCCAGCTTGCAATCCATGCCCGACGGGATGCCCTCGTGCCGGCGCGCAGGGCCAGGAGGGGCGGCGCTGCGAGCCGCTCGCTGCCCAAAGCCAACGCAAGCGGGAGCGGCCCGTCCGCGCAAAACGCACGGCGATCCACGCGTCTCCGTCGAAGGAGCAGCCCGGAGAACTCTCAACACCCGCCGCTCTCCATCCCGCCGCCGATTGAAGCCAGCCCAGCCCGGAGCGCGCGGTTTTGAGAACGCTGCGCATTGCGCCGCAGCCAATCAGAGCAGCGGGCGGTTGCCCGGCTCCGCCCACCCCCGTCTAGCCTCCGGCGCGCGCCCGGCTTCCTCCCTCATGCGCGCGCCCGCCCCGCGCTCTCGGCCAATGGGGAGCGTGGGAAGCGAGATTCGAATGTGTCCTTGGCCCCGCCCCTCCCGCCTGCTGAGCCCGCGCTTCGAAAAGGCGAAGCGTTCCTTGCGCGCTTGGGGGCTGCAAAGAAGGGGTTGCAAGAAATGTTTTTTTGTGCAGATAACCGAACCTCTCCCAATTCAACAGCAGCGCTTGTTCCCCCAGGAAGCGTGCGTGTGCAGGATCGCAGCCTTTCTGCAGCCTCTTGGCGCTTCCAGATGAGCCAAGCTTTTTTTTTATTCTTTTGATGTTGCTCACTCCCTGCTCTATTGCCTCCAACATTTCTCCGATGAAAATAGGGAGATCCTATTCCATACCCCCCAACATTTCTCCAATGAAAATGGGGAGATCCTAAGGTCTCTTTACCTTTATTCCATACCCTCCAACATTTCTCCAATGAAAATAGGGAGATCCTAAGGCAGTGATGGCTAACTTTGACACTCCAGATGTTTTGGGACTACAACTCCCATCATCCCTGACCACTGATCCTGTTAGCTAGGGATGATGGGAGTTCCAAAACATCTGGAGTGTCAAGGTTACCCATCACTGTCCTAAGGTCCCTTTACCTTTATCTTTATTCCATACCCTCCAACATTTCTCCAATGAAAACAGGGCGATCCATACCCTCCAACATTTCTCCAATGAAAATAGGGAGATCCTAAGGTCCCTTTACCATTATTCCATACCCTCCAACATTTCTCCAATGAAAATAGGGATATCCTATTCCATACCCTCCAACATTTCTCCCATGAAAATTGGGAGATCCTAAGGCAGTGATGGCTAACCTTGACACCCCAGATGTTTTGGAACTACAACTCCCATCATCCCTAGCTAACAGGATCAGTGGTCAGGGATGATGGGAGTCGTAGTCCCAAAACATCTGGAGTGTCAAGTTAGCCATCACTGTCCTAAGGTCCCTTTACCTTTATCTTTATTCCATACCCTCCAACATTTCTCCAATTAAAATAGGGACATCCTATGGAAAAGCAGGGCATTCCGGGATCAAATCAGCAACTAGGACAACTCCTGTAAATCCAGGACTGCCCCTTGGAAAATGGGGACACTCGGATGGTGGACCATCACCCTAATCTCCCCTCGGGTCAATTTTTACAGAGCAAAAAGTGGGAATTCACACGAGATGAAAACATCTTTCTGCATATGAACAGCAAATGGTTGGACTGAAGTTAAAGCTTTTTATAACCCGCATGGCATTAACTGCCATTTAGCCATTTGCTGTTTACACGGAGAACGATGCTGACTTCATCGTAAGGAATGCTGACATAATGCAAGCAAAATGCCTTGAACACAATGTTGTTATTGCAGAGCTTTCAATGTGCTTTGAATTTTACAGCTCCTTAATACTTAGCTGATGTAAAGCAAAGCTCACCCAAGTAACCTGTTTCCCCATTACAGAGGAAGTAAATAACGTTATAATTTTACCAATGGGAAAGCTCATGCAGACTCAATGAATCAGCAACAGCCATAGCTTAATAGCCAGGTCCTAGTCACTTCTGCCAAGTTATGGCCATTGGCCTATGAAATAATTGATCTTAAGCACAACTACCGGTAGGATTACAACCTAACTTATTTTTTTTCTAAAAATGATTTACAGTACAACCCTATACAGGCTTAAAGGTAAAGGTAAAGGGACCCCTGACCATTATGTCCAGTTGTGTCCGACTCTGGGGTTGCGGCACTCATCTCGCTTTATTGGCCGAGGGAGCCGGTGTACATGTGGCCAGCCTGACAAAGCCACTTCTGGCGAACCAGAGCAGCGCACGGAAACGCCGTTTACCTTCCCGCCGGAGCGGTACCTATTTATCTACTTGCACTTGGATGTGCTTTCGAACTGCTAGGTGGGCAGAGCTGGGACCGAGCAGAGGCGTAGCAAGCCTCTTGGGCACCCGGGGCGGCGTTGATGCGCGGAGGCACCCCCTGGGGGCGGGGCATCCTGACGCATGCGTCAGGACGGAATGCGCATGCCCGGAAATCCCGGAATTTCGGGGCATGCGCAGTGCATCCCAGCCGGCGCTGCTGCTCCCGCGGGGACCCACCGAGCAAGCGCCGGTTCTTGGGGCTGCCCCCATATTCTCCTTTCCCTTCCTCCCCCACAACAAACACTCTGTGAGGCATAGCTGTCAACCCTCCCTTTTTTGCGGGAAACTCCCTTATTCCAATGCTGTTTCCCGCTGCTATCCCGGATTGTTGATATCCCTTAAATTTTCCGGATTTCAAAGGAAGCAGCTCCTCTCCCTCCCTGCTGACCAGGGAGGCTCCTCAGCTGTGTTGCTTGGCTGCCAATAAGGAGTCTGAGACCGACTGGGGGCGGAGCTTGCATGCCTTGTGCAGCCAGACCCTCACGCCCAACCAGACAGCCTGCCTGCCTGCCGTCTATGCACTCGCTCTTTCGCTCACCCCGTTCGCATGCAGCCTCTGGAGCGCAGGGTGGCGAGGCTACTTGGTGCCATTGCACCGCCCTCGCGGCATCCCTTATTTTCAAATCCGAAAGTTTGGAAAAATCCCTTATTTTCAAATCTGAAAGTTGACAGCTATGCTGTGAGGTGAGTGGGGCTGAGAGACTTCAAAGAAGTACCGGTATGACTAGCCCAAGGTCACCCAGCAGCTGCGTGTGGAGGAGAGGAGACGCGAACCCGGTTCACCAGATTACGAGTCTACCTCTCTTAACCACTACACCACACTGGCTCTCTACAGAGATGCTGCAGCCCTGGTGGGTCCTGACCTGCGCATGCCAGCTTGAGTTCCAATGTTGACTCTGGATGCCTGAATGCCCATCTTTCTAGATAGTCAAGGGGTGTGTGTGTGTGCCACTTAACACTTGATTGCTGCTGTTGCTGCTGCTACGGAATTTATATAATTTGCATATTGAATATATAATTCAATATATATTGAAATTGTTCTGACATGTTAATTAGGCTGCCCTTCTACAGTTTGTTGCATCAAATATTTTTTGTTCTGCATATTAAAAAAAACCCACCCCATGTGCCATTGCTGTTTTAGGCTCTCCTGGGTTTTTAAAAATATGTTTACAATCCATGCTATTTCCTTCCCTCTTCTGATATTTTGAGTATCTTGGTCCATAGAAATGCATTGCTATGTGCCACAGCGGCAATTATTGCCGTAACTAGTCATAATTGCTGTAGCGCTTGGTGATGTAAGCACTTCTGACAACACCTGACAGTTGCAGGCACCTGCAGGCTCATAACAACTGTCAAAATGTTTGCATATATGACTCTTCAGGTATACTGATCCACCCCCACCCCCCATAATTACAGTCTTAATTTATGATGCCCCTCAACAACTATTTAGGATGAATCAGGATTAAGTGCAAACACAGCGAGCCGAAATCATTATTACAAAATCTCACTACAGCCTAAGAGAGACATGCTGCAATCGGTAATGATCAGTAATCATTTACCCCAGGCTGCAATTCCAGAGTTTTATATTGATTTTTTGCGCTCTCTCGCTCCTGGACGGGAGGAACACACCCAGAACACAGTGGTGACATTTCTGAGTAAACCTGCAATTGGGTTATGCAGCTGAATAATCGAAGCTGTACAATTTGTAATAATCAATTATTTATTTATTTATTTATTTATTTATTTATTTATTTATTTATACCCTGCCCATCTGGCTGGGTTTCCCCAGCCACTCTGGGCGGCTTCCAACAGAACATTAAAATACAATAATCTATTAAACATTAAAAGCCTCCCTAAACAGGGCTGCCTTCAGATGTCTTCTAAAGGTCTGGTAGTTGTTGTTCTCTTTGACATCTGAAGGGAGGGCGTTCCACAGGGCAGGCGCCACTACCGAGAAGGCCCTCTGCCTGTTTCCCTGTAACTTGGCTTCTCGCAGTGAGGGAACCGCCAGAAGGCCCTCGGCACTGGACCTCAGTGTCCGGGCAGAACGATGGGGGTGGAGACGCTACTTCAGGTATACAGGACCGAAGCCATTTAGGGCTTTAAAGGTCAGCACCAACACTTTGAATTGTGCTCGGAAACGTACTGGGAGCCAGTGTAGGTCTTTAAAGACCGGTGTTATGTGGTCTCGGCGGCCGCTCCCAGTCACCAGTCTAGCTCATTTTACTAGATTTATTTATGAGCTGTAGCAGGCCTACCCAGGATAAGAACAAGGAGAACATCAGGTGGTGGCTCTCCTTGCGTTTATTCCTTGTGAGTCCCTCAGAGCTAATTCTCACAGAAGCAGCAACCCTAACTTTCAGCTGCATGACTTCAGACTGCAGATGAGGGCTCACACACAAGGTTTAATATTCCATCCTATTAAAAAGAAAATCTAGAAGACTAGGTAACAAGGGGCGCGGGTGGCGCTGTGGTCTAAACCACAGAGCCTAGGGCTTCCCAATCAGAAGGTCGGCGGTTTGAATCCCCGCAACGGGGTGAGCTCCCATTGTTCGGTCCCTGCTCCTGCCCACCTAGCAGTTCAAAAGCACGTCAAAGTGCAAGTAGATAAATAGGTACCACTCCGGCGGGAAGGTAAACGGTGTTTCCGTGTGCTGCTCTGGTTTGCCAGAAGCAGCTTAGTCATGCTGGCCACATGACATGGACATAGCTGTCAACTTTTGGATTTGAAAATAAGGGATTTTTTCCAAACTTTCGGATTTGAAAATAAGGAATGCCGCGAGGGCGGTGCAATGGCACCAAGTAGCCTCGCCACCCTGCGCTCCAGAGGCTGCGCGCAAACGGGTGAGCGAAAGAGCGAGCGCATAGACGGCAGGCAGGCTGGCTGTCTGGCTGGGCGTGAGGGTCTGGCTGCACAAGGTATGCAAGCTCCGCCCCCAGTCGGTCTGCGCATCTGCGCATGCACAAAGCGTGATTTAGTGTTTCTGCGCATGCGCAAGCGCCAAAACCCAGAAATAACCCGTTCCGGTACTTCCGGGTTTGGCGCGGTGCGCAATCTGAAAACGCGCAACCCAAAGCATCTGGAACCCAAGGTATGACTGTACACTTTTCCGAACTTAAAAATGGAAAGCGTAATGCTGATGGTCAACAAAAGAGGTTTGACTATACATGAATAAATTTCTATACCGTTTGGGTAGTTCTGTCCCTATAATTCCCAGAAGGAAAGCTTCTGGTTTTGTTTTTTACAAACATTATTTTAGACATCTTTTTCAATTCATTATATATCATTTCTCAGTAAGCTTTAACCTTACTACTAGACCACCGCCATTTCCAACCCTAACTCTTGGCCTTCCATTTTAAATATCCCAGCAACAGCAACGACGCTTTGCTTCTTTTCGGGATCACTGATATCCAGTGCACTGCTCCGAATGGCTGCTCTCAGATTGTCGAAAGAGGAGCAAGAACGCATTGCCCTTTTAAGAAGTCAGGTGTTTTGTTCCTGGTTCCCCCTGTGGCTTTCTCCTTTCCTTTCCCTCCTCCAGACCCAGATTGATGTCATGATTAAATTTCAGTTGGAGTCAGTCCCATGGCTGCTTGGGAGTTCAGATCCTCTTGGGCGGCTTTGCTGTCTGTCTCAGGGAGAGCCAGAAGCTGTGTGTGTGTGTGTGTGTGTGTGTGTGTGTGTGTGTGTGTGTGTGTTGGTGTGTGTTGTGGACGCCACAGCAGCTGCATTTCTCTTCCGCAGAGCCTGTGATTGGTTCAGAACCGGTGCTGGGGTTCCCTGCCTCTAGGCATTGATTGGTTAGATTATATTATAATCTTGGGTACTGACGCACTACAAACACACTGAAACGTTATTGGTTGTGGTCTGAGCTGTGCTGCTTTTCTCACTCTTTCAATGCCTCTGTCCTGGAGAAATGGCTTCCCCCACCCCACCCCACCCTCGCATGGCGGTGGAAGGGAGGGAAGGGTGTAACTTTATGCGCTAATCTCTCCCTTGTGATCTAACTGTTCTGGAAGGCTTTGACAAACAACTAACAATCCTCCCTCCAGTGCTCAGCTGCGACAGAGGTGGTCCCCCCCTCTTTTTTAAGGGGGGGGGAGAGATTTGATTTCTTAGTGACTGCAGAGCAGGTGATGACAGAGACAGGGGAACCTTTTCATGGAAGGAATAAATCAAATCATAACCCCACCTAGAAGGGAAATCGGACCACACTATAAGGAAGCGCCAAACAGGAAACAGCTTGCGGTGTGCATTCATAATTGCAGAAAAGTGTGCTCATGACAGATTGCTTGTTGTCCTAAATTTGCATTTGTCACCCATTGAAGAAGTGCGTAGTGTAGCCTTTAGGCAGTAGATATTGTTGACTAGGAACGTGTGGCATCCACATCCAGTCTGGTCAAAAGCCGCCGTAAGACTTATTCTCGCATACAGCATGCAGAATCTTGTCTGGAACCAATGGAAACAGAATGACAGAGCGGCATTAACAATTCTTACCAACAGCGTTTGCAGAGCAGTGAGGCAGGAAAACAAAGCCACTGTCAGACAGAAGCTTGATTGTTAGAAGCCTGTGTTCAGATTCCTATGAAGCTCTCAGAAGAATTCTCTCCCCCCCCTTCCTCTATCTTCTTCCCCCCCTCCCTTCCTCTCCCTTCTCTCTCTCTCTCTCTCTCTCTCTCTCTCTGCGCCTTGCCTACCTTGCAAATGTGTTCCAGCCCCAGGGGTGAAGCTAGGCTTTATTTCACCCATGTTGCCCCTCTGGAGACTTAAAGGTAAAGGTAAAGGGACCCCTGACCACTAGGTCCAGTCGTGTCCGACTCTGGGGTTGCGGCGCTCATCTCGCATTATTGGCTGAGGGAGCCGGCGTACAGCTTCCAGGTCAATGTGGCCAGCATGACTAAGCCGCTTCTGGCGAACCAGAGCAGCGCACGGAAACGCCGTTTACCTCCCCGCTGCAGCGGTTCCTATTTATCTACTTGCACTTTGACGTGCTTTCGAACTGCTAGGTTGGGAGGAGCAGGGACTGAGCAACGGGAGCTCACCCTGTCACGGGGATTCGAACCGCCGACCTTCTGATCGGCAAGCCACAGCGCCACCCGCGTCCATTCTGGAGACTTAACCCAGGGCAAAAAACCTGCCTAGCCTCGTGGCCACGGCTGTTTGCTTTGAACATAAAAATGGATAATTTTAAAACAGGAGCCAATGTCCACATAGCCCTGCTATAGATGAACAACAACAACAACAACAAAGCTCCCTTGGGATGGTACAATTTTGTTTTTTTTAATCCTGGCAATGGGTAAAAGCTCTCATTTGTATTGTTGGCATCAGTCTGTCTCAAGAGACAATGTCGTGCATCTCTAGGGGTGAAGCCAAACTGCTGTGTTAGCAGCACCAAAGTGACCTCCCCAGGGCACAAGCCTGGGCAGTGTGGATGGAGGTCACAGAGTGCACAGACAACAAGACTCCCCTCTTGGCCTCACTGATGTGGTCCAGCTGAGGTCTAGGAGAGACTCGGAGACAGCGTGGGCTGCTGTTGCTACACTGAGTAAACCACAAAAGTGTAGGCTGAGCCGAAGAGTTCTGGCGCCCTGGCTCAGAACCTTTTGAAAAAGTCGTTGTTTTAGTGCATTGCAAGTTCCCTCCCATCTGGGTTGCAGGAGTCATTGGGAGGGTGGTGGTGTAGCGGCAGCGAGGACGGTTTCACTTTTGCCTGTCTTACTGAACCGTGAGAAAGTTGCCTTCTCACTTCCTGCATGGAATGTTTATGTATTACTGTACTGTTGTAATCCTAGTTTTTGTGCTCACTCTTCTGGCTAGTCCTCAAGCTGGAAGGACGGTAATATGGCAGCTCCGTCTTAACGGGCTGGCAGCAGAGAATCTCTCTGCACTATTACTACAATAAATAGTTTTAGCCTTATTTATGGCTTGTGTGTGTTGTTCTTCATGCTGGGAACAATCACATATTACTGCGCCACCGGACTCTCAGTAGCCGGGGATGTGCGCACACGGCTTTGCTCTGGCTTTGGGGCAGTCTCACAAACTGCCCCAGGCGGGGTAAATGCTAACAGGTGGTGGCAGCAACCATCACAGAGTACGACCCACTTGGGCAGCCCTGCAAGGCTGTGGGGCAACAGAAGAGGTGTAAAAGCCTCTCTTGGGAATCCCCTCTTTGTCATAAGCCTCACTGCTGGGCTAGTAACCAAAAACTAAGAAGGCCTTGAGGATAGTTCAGTCTGTAGGACATGAGACTCTTAAACTCAAGGTTGTGGGTTTGAGCCCCAAGTTGGGCAAAATCTTCCTGCATTGCAAGAGGTTGGACTACATGACCGGCAGGGTCCCTTCCAAGTCTACAATTCTTTGATTCTATGAAATGCAAGGATAATGCATCTTTTGCCAGCGCTTGCACCACATTGGGTTTTTAAAAAGGTAAAGGTACCCTGACCATTAGGTCCAGTCGTGGACGACTATAGGGTTGCGGTGCTCATCTCGCTCTATAGGCCTAGGGAAGCCAGCGTTTGTCCGCTGACAGCTTCCAGGTCATGTGGCCAGCATGACTAAGCTGCTTCTGGCGAACCAGAGCAGCGCACGGAAATGCCGTTTACCTTCCCGCCAGAGCGGTTCCTGTTTATCTACTTGCACTTGACGTGCTTTTGAACTGCTAGGTGGGCAGGAGCTGGGACCAAGCAATGGGAGCTCACCCCGTCGCGGGGATTCGAACCGCCGACCTTCCGATCAGTAAACCCTAGGCTCTGTGGTCAGTGCCACCCGTGTCCCTACTTTGGGTTTTTAGCAACTAGTATTTGGCCAATAAATATATTGCCTTCGTGCCTATAATCTTTTTCTCGTTCTCGGAGGCCAGTGATGGCGGACCTTGGCACTCCAGATGTTTTGGGACTACAACTCCCATCATCCCTGACCACTGGTCCTGTTATCTAGGGATGATGGGAGTTGTAGTCCCAAAACATCTGGAGTGCCAAGGTTCGCCATTACTGTCAGAGGCGCTGCTGGCCAGAATCCTTCCCCGTCTCTCTTTTTTGTAGCCACTGTTGTGTACAGGAGGGAAGCAAAATGCACACATTAGGATGTGCGTGTGCGCAACTACAACACAATGCCCCTCCCTCTCACTAGGTAATACCCCCCCAAAATAGAATTAATATAGTCAGTGTTGCCACTGGGAAACAAACTGTGAGCACACAGCAGCACTGCCTTAACAGATTAAATTGCCTTTGTGGGTGGTTGTGAATGCATGGCCACCCCCTTCTGCCACCCCCACAACACACAGGGCACCCCATCTATAGAAAGTATACTTAATGAGTACCTTATGGGGCAACCCTTTGAAGGGAAGGGATGGAGTCCAGCTGCGTCTCCCCTACCTCTCTTAGCATCGGGGTTTATTCAATCGTTCCCTCTTTGCATTTCCCTGTACACCAGTGCGCCAATCTGCCCTGCAACAGCAAAAATCTGCAGCACTTCAAGGGCTGGTGGGAATAAGGCAGGTTCTTCGATAAGGAACTTCCCTAAGCCCTGAAGCCGCAATAAACATTTTGTCACATACAGAGGAGCATTTAAAAATAGTAAGTAGGGCAGAATCGAGGGACGTGGGTGGCGCTGTGGGTTAAACTACAGAGCCTAGGGCCATAGCTGTCAACTTTCAGATTTGGAAATAAGGGATGCCGCGAGGGCGGTGCAATGGCACCAAGTAGCCTCACCACCCTGCGCGCCAGAGGCTGCGCGCGAATGGGAGAGCGAAAGAGCGAGCGCATAGACGGCAGGCAGGTTGTCTGTCTGGTCGGGCGTGAGGGTCTGGCTGCACAAGGCATGCAAGCTCCACCCCCAGTCGGTCTCAGACTCCTTATTGGCAGCCGAGCAACGCAGCTGAGGAGCCTCCCTGGTCGGCAGGGAGGGAGAGGAGCTGCTTCCTTTGAAATCCGGGAAAATTAAGGGATAGCAACAATCCGGGATAGCAGCGGGGAACGGCATTGGAATAAGGGAGTTTCCCGCAAAAAAAGGGAGGGTTGACAGCTATGCCTAGGGCTTGCCGATCAGAAGGTCGGCAGTTCAAATCCCCGCGACGGGGCGAGCTCCCATTGCTTGGTCCCTGCTCCTGCCAACCTAGCAGTTCGAAAGCACGTCAAAGTGCAAGTAGATAAATAGGTACCTCTGCAGCGGGAAGATAAACGGCGTTTCCGTGTGCTGCTCTGGTTCGCCAGAAGCGGCTTAGTCATGCTGGCCACATGACCCGGAAGCTGTACGCCAGCTCCCTCGTCCAATAATGCGAGATGAGCGCCGCAACCCCAGAGTCGGTCACGACTGGACCTAATGGTCAGGGGTCCCTTTACCTTTACCTAGGGCAGAATCGGGAAATGGTAGGTACCATTCAACAGAGTAACAAGGCAAGGTGAAATATTTGCCGTGATACTCGAACTTTTTCACTTTCCCCGTCTAAGGCAATGGAAATATTTGCTGCCTGAGGCAAGGTTGCAGAAAGAAGGCCCAGCCCCGGGGCTCTGCGCAAAAACCTAAAGCCGAGAAGCTTTGTTCAGCTGACAGAAGTCACCGCTCTGCAGAAAGCACCCGAGCAGAGACCTTTTAACAAGCACCTTCTGCTGCTGAGATTTGATTGTGGAAACGGGTTTCGGGGTCCCAAGGTGTCTGTGCAGATTAAAGGATCCCCTCTGCAAAAAAAAGGTTGACAACAAAGTCCTTCCTCTAACAAGCCCTCTGCAAGGGAAGCAGCTTTTCAGAATAAGATCAGAGGTGCCGATGGGATGAGACAGAAAGGACTGCTTCTGGAGACCTGGGCCTGCGTCTACTTTCCCTGTGATCGGATACCTGGCGCTATAGCTCCGCGCCTTCACGGCCCTCTGACTCCCTTGAGAGCATGTCACAATAATGAGCAGAATCTTAAAGCGCAGGAGACAGCCTTTGAAATATTCAGCGCGGCTCCAATTCATATGTATGTTTGTTTCTGAAGTGCAGAGAGGGAGGAGGCAGGCGGTTCCCACTCCGTCTCCACCGCGGCCCCCCCCTTCCCTCTGCCTTATTTCAAAGACGGGCCTCGGTGATGCTTTCAGCTTCTAATAATCCAGCGCTGGATGACAATGGAACACCTGAGGGAGATGACAGCCGACCAAGCCTTGGGAGTTCCACTTCAGTTCACAATGAAAGCAAATAGGTCAGGCAAACCCCGAACAAAGGAAGCCGGAGCTGCAGGAGGGTCCATGCAAAACGGTGCAAGGGCCCGGCAGTCTTGCCGCTTTAACAGAACAAAAAATGGAAAGCACAAAGAAGCAGGTTTTGTTTTTCTTCCACAAAAAGTAGTGGAAGTGTGACTGGCTCTCCAAAGTGAAACCAACCTATGTGTCCTGTGTTTGGGGCAGGGGTTACTTTGCATTTATAGGCGAGAGAGGGAGGGAGGGAGGGAGATACCTGGGAGTTTCTACTACTCTGAGTTAGTTAGAAATTGTTGTGCAGCCTTGGTACCGCACAAATTGCTCTCTGGGAACTGGATGCAGGGGTAGGACGAGTTACAACTGAAGCTAAAGGAGCGCATTTGCCTCCCGTCTGCTTGTATATTTCTAAATATTATTGCAAACAGAGGCGTAGGAAGGTCAGGTGGTACCCGGTGTGGAAAATTTCTTGTCACCCCCCCCACACACACACACACATTGATTTTTTATTTTTTTATTTTTTTGGCCTGCAAAAATGGTTTTACGTTATTTCATATTTTCTTACAAAGGAAAAATAATAAGTAAAAATAAACTTTTATTTATATCCTGCCCTCCCCGGCCGAAGTCGGGCTCAGGGCGGCTAACATCAGATACATAACATGGATATAAAATCAGACAATAATTAAATTACCTCCTAAAAACATGTCAAAATCAAATTAAAGTCTAATTAGATGGCTTTCCACAGGGTTAGGGTTGGGAACAGTAAGTGCTCCACTGAATTGAAATTTCAGCCTTCACAACATAGAAAACAGCCAAGTAAACAGCTATTTTCGTGGAGGAGGGTCAAGATATTAACTGATATGCATGAAATTTCATATATAGCTATATAATCCCTAGTGTAGTAAGATAAGACATTTGGAGCAGGCATTAAAAAAAATTTTTTTTTATGAACCACCCTAGTGGGGCAGTAATTGTTCCTTGATAATCTGTCACCCCCTCCATGATGGAACCTGGGGCGGCCCGCCCCCCGCCTCCACTTCCTACGCCCCTCAGAGAGAGAGAGATACCTGGGAGTTTCTACTATGCTGAGTTAGTTAGAAATTGTTGTGCAGCCTTGGTACCGCACAAATTGTTCTCTGGGGGACTGGATGCAGGGGTAGGACAAGTTACAACTGAAGCTAAAGGAGCGCATTTGCCTCCAGTCTGCTTGTATATTTCTAAATATCATTGCAAAGGCACACAGCATCCGTCTCTCTCAACAAAGGAAACAAAACCAACTATGGGGCCCTCAATGATGTTGTTGTTGTGGGCGGCTTACAGCACATAAAAAATGGTAAAATATTCAACATTAAAAATTTCCCGATACAGGGTTGCCTTCAGATGTCTTTTAAAAGTAAAGTAGCTGCTTATTTCCTTGACATCTGCTGGGAGGGTGTTCCACAGGGGAGGCGCCACTACCGAGAAGGCCCTCTGCCTGGTTCCCTGTAACTTGGCTTCTCGCAGTGAGGGAACCGCCAGAAGGCCCTCGGAGCTGGACCTCAGTGTCCGAGCTGAATGATGGGGGTGGAGCTGCTCCTTCAGGTATACCGGGCCGAGGCCATTTAAGCTTTAAAGGTCAGCACCTGAGGTTGGCAGGGTTCAATTCTGTCCCCCATGCTGTTTAACATCTACATGAAATTGCTGAGTGGGGTCACCTGGAATTTCGGAGCATGTGGTCAGCAATATGCTGATGACACACAGCTCTCCTTTATATCTGCTGGTGAGGCAGTGGATATGCTGAACCGATGTCTTGTTTTGGTAATGGACTGGATGAGAGCCAACAAACCGAAGCTTAGTCCAAATAAGATGGGCTGTTAGTGGGAGATTCTCTAGACCGGATGGATAGGAAATTTGCGTGCCCCAGACAGGGTTACAGTCCAGGTACACAGCTTATGTATACTCCTGGAACCAATGCTCACATGAGGCTCAAGTGCCTGCCATCAGCTTGGGCTGTTGGCTCAGCTACACCCCTATCTGGACAGGGATAGCCTGACTTCTGTTGTCTATGCTCCGGTAACCTCTAGGTTAGATTACTGCAATGCACTATATGGGGGGGCTGCCTTTAAGATGGTTTGGAAACTGTAGCTGGTGCAGAATTCAGTGGCCGTGTTGTCCACCAGGGCAAGACAGTCTGAGGACAACCTGGTGCCCTTCTGGAGTTTAGTGCTGCAACTCCCATATCTGTGCTGGCAGGGGCCAATGTGAGTTGTAGTGGGCAGCAGGTTAGTGAAGACTAACCTGGTGGTTTTTCTCGTTTTTAATGGTACATTCGTAAATTGCCTTGAGGGGCGTGCAAAGGGCAACTCATACATTTGTTTCGCAAAACCTACACACCGCTTTCTCAATTGTAGAGAACCTCAACTCCGGTTGTAATGACAAGTCATCTATTCCAGCACGATTTTTCTTAAAGAGGACCAGCAGCTTGGAAACTTGCAGGCAGGGCCCAGTTGTCTTCATGAGGTACAGTACTGTTTCCATCATGAATGGCAGAATGGCTGTTCCATGAAGATCCCGCTCCTTTATTACTTCGTAAAATTTATACACCGCTTGATTGTGGGGGTGGGGTGAAGACCCTCAAAGCAGTCCAAGAAAAAAACCCACCACTCTAGTTTAAGAAACATACAGAAGTAAAAATCCTAAAACAAATTAAAATCACTTCAGCGTTCTGAGTATCTGGGTAAAGGGACCCCTGACCGTTAGGTCCAGTCGTGAACGACTCTGGGGTTGTGGCGCTCATCTCGCTTTACTGGCTGAGGGAGCCGGCGTACAGCTTCCAGGTCATGTGGCCAGCATGACTAAGCCGCTTCTGGCAAACCAGAGCAGCGCATGGAAACGCCGTTTACCTTCCCACAGCACCACCCGCGTCCCTTGAGTATCTGGGTAAGAATGTGTCCCCTCACCCCCTTTTTTTTTAAGCACCCTGAGCCAACCAGGCTCCGGGCTCTCAGCAGTTAAAACTCTTGAGGCATTTTGTTGGTTTGGTTTGTTCTTGCTTTCATTACGTATTTTATTTTATGACGTATAAACGTTCCTTTTTAACCAGGTCTTTGGTTGATCTGATTGACATCCTATGCTCTTTTAAAAATGAGGCTTTGGGGGGGGGGGATGTTATTGGGTTGTTGTTTTTATTTCGATTGTGCATATTGTGGTTTTTATGTTGATCTTTTCCGTGAACCGCCCTGAGACGTCCACAGTATAGAATAATAAAGTTATTTATTATTCAATAAATAAATAAATATTTTGCCTTCCCGTTTTGTTTTGTGGGGTTTTGTTTGTTTGTTTGTTTGTTTTGCATTTTTAGGCTGCAAACCACCCTGACATTTTCGGGTATAGGGCGGTATATCGTCAATAAATAAATAAAATAAATATTTTGCGGTCCTGGGGTTTTTTTTTCTTTTGCATTTTTAGGCCGCGAACCTCCCTGACATTTTCTGGTGAAAACAAAAATGCCGTTGATTTATGAACATAGCTGTCAACCGTTCCCTTTTCTCATGAGGAATCCTATTTGGAATAAGGGGATTTCCCACCAAAAAAAGGGAAAAGTTGACAGCTATGTTATGAATAAAATAATCGATGAACCTTCCCCTGATCCCCTCCGCGGAGGTTTCAAATGGGCCTCATGCTCTCCCAAGCAGCAGGTTGAATGAAGGAATCTTTATTTGCATCAGCCACCGACCATAGCAATAAAACAACAATATGATATACAAAGAATAGAAGTAAAAAGTCAATTATAATAATATATAATAATAATAATAATTTATTATTTGTACCCCGCCCATCTGGCCGGGTCCCCCCAGGCCACTCTGGGCAGCTTCCAACAAACACTAAAATTATATAAAATCAGGGTGGATTTGATTTAAATCAAACTGATTTAAATCACAATTTAAATCACTAGCAGGGTGGATAAAAATCAACATGTTTTTTTAAAAAAATAAAAAAATCAGATTTTCTGATTTTTTTTATCTTTTTTAAAAAAAATCGTTGATTTTTATCCACCCTGCTAGTGATTTAAATCGTGATTTAAATCAGTTTGATTTAAATCAAATCCACCCTGTATAAAATCCATTTTAGGGTTTGGGCCCATGCAACAGGTTCACGCCCCTTCATGGATCACTGCCTTGTCGTGGCGAAGGGGCTTGAATTACTCTGGGAAGCTATGGACAGGTCAAGATGGACAGGTCGTAGTGGAGAGTTTGGACCAAATGTGATCCACCTGGAGAAGGAACTGGCAAGCCACTCCAGTATCCCTGCCAAGAAAACCCCATGGACAAAGACAACAGGCATATAAAAGATATGATGCTGGAAGATGAGCCCCTCAGGTCGGAAGGCGTCCAACATGCTACTGGGGAAGAGCGGAGGACAAGTACAAGTAGATTCAGAGCTGATGAAGCGGCTGGGCCAAACCCGAAAGGACGCTCAGTTGCGGATATGCCTGGAAGCGAAAGGAAAGTCCAATGCTGTAAAGAAAAGTATTGCATAGGAACCTGGAATGTAAGAACCATGAACCTTGGGAAGCTGGATGTGGTAAAAAATGAGATGGCAAGAATAAACATTGACATCCTGGGCATCAGTGAACTAAAATGGACGGGAATGGGCGAATTCAGTTCGGATGACTATCATATCTACTACTGTGGGCAGGAATCCCGTAAAAGAAATGGAGTGGCCCTCATAGTCAACAAAAGAGTGGCGAAAGCTGTACTGGGATGCAATCTCAAAAATGATAGAATGATCTCGATACGCATCCAAGGCAGACCTTTTAACATCACAGTAATCCAAGTTTATGCACCAACTACCAGTGCTGAAGAAACTGAAATTGACCAATTCTATGAAGACTTACAACACCTTATAGAAATGACACCAAGGAAGGATGTTCTTCTCATTATAGGGGATTGGAATGCTAAAGTAGGGAGTCAAGAGATAAAAGGAACAACTGGCAAGTTTGGCCTTGGAGTTCAAAATGAAGCAGGGCAAAGGCTAATAGAGTTCTGTCAAGAGAACAAGCTGGTCATCACAAACACTCTTTTCCAACAACACAAGAGACGACTCTACACATGGACATCACCAGATGGGCAACACCGAAATCAGATTGATTATATTCTCTGCAGCCAAAGATGGAGGAGCTCTATACACTCAGCAAAAACAAGACCTGGAGCTGACTGTGGCTCAGATCATCAGCTTCTTATAGCAAAATTCCAGCTTAAACTGAAGAAAGTAGGAAAAACCACTGGGCCAGTAAGATACAATCTAAATCAAATTCCTTATGAATACACAGTTGAAGTGAAGAACAGGTTTAAGGATTTAGATTTGGTGGATAGAGTGCCTGAAGAACTGTGGATGGAGGCTCGTAACATTATACAGGATGCAGCAACGAAAACCATCCCAATGAAAAAGAAATGCAAGAAAGCAAAGTGGCTGTCAAATGAGGCCTTACAAATAGCGGGGGAGAGAAGGCAAGCAAAATGCGGGGGAAATAGTGAAAGATACAGGAAATTGAATGCAGATTTCCAAAAAATAGCAAGGAGAGACAAGAGGGCCTTTTTAAACGAGCAATGCAAAGAAATAGAGGAAAACAACAGAATGGGAAAAACCAGAGATCTGTTCAAGAAAATTGGAGATATGAAAGGAACATTTCGTACAAAGATTACCACAATTAAGAACAAAAGTGGAAAGGACCTAACAGAAGCAGAAGACATCAAGAAGAGGTGGCAAGAATACACAGAGGAATTATACCAGAAAGATATGGAGGGTCTCATACACCCCAGGTAGTGTGGTTGCTGACCTTGAGCCAGACATCCTGGAGAGTGAAGTCAAATGGGCCTTAGAAAGCCTTGCTAACAACAAGGCCAGTGGAAGTGATGATATTCCAGCTGAACTATTTAAAATTTTAAAAGATGATGCTGTTAAGGTGCTACACTCAATATGCCAGCAAGTTTGGAAAACTCAGCAGTGGCCAGAGGATTGGAGAAGATCAGTCTACATCCCAATCCCAAAGAAGGGCAGTGCCAAAGAATGCTCCAACTACCGCACAATTGCGCTCATCTCACACGCTAGCAAGGTTTTTGCTAAAAATTCTACAAGGCAGGCTTAAGCAGTATGTGGACCGAGAACTCCCAGAAGTGCAAGCTGGATTTCGAAGGGGCAGAGGAACCAGAGACCAAATTGCAAACATGCGCTGGATTATGGAGAAAGCTAGAGAGTTCCAGAAAAACATTTACTTCTGCTTCATTGACTACGCAAAAGCTTTTGACTGTGTTGACCACAGCAAACTATGGCAAGTTCTTAAAGAAATGGGAGTGCCTGATCACCTCATCCATCTCCTGAGAAACCTCTATGTGGGACAAGAAGCTACAGTTAGAACTGGATATGGAATAACTGATTGGTTCAAAATTGGGAAAGGAGTACGACAAGGCTGTATATTGTCTCCCTGCTTATTTAACTTATATGCAGAATTCATCATGCGAAAGGCTGGACTGGATGAAGCCCAAACCGGAATTAAGATTGCCGGAAGAAATATCAACAACCTCAGATATGCTGATGATACAACCTTGATGGCAGAAAGTGAGGAGGAATTAAAGAACCTTTTAATGAGGGTGAAAGAGGAGAGCGCAAAATATGGTCTGAAGCTCAACATCAAAAAAACTAAGATCTTGGCCACTGGTCCCATCACCTCCTGGCAAATAGAAGGGGAAGAAATGGAGGCAGTGAGAGATTTCACTTTCTTGGGTTCCATGATCACTGCAGATGGTGACAGCAGTCACGAAATTAAAAGACGCCTGCTTCTTGGGAGAAAAGCAATGACAAACCTAGACAGCATCTTAAAAAGCAAAGACATCACCTTGCCAACAAAGGTCCGTATAGTTAAAGCTATGGTTTTCCCAGTAGTAATGTACGGAAGTGAGAGCTGGACCATAAAGAAGGCTGATCGCCGAAGAATTGATGCTTTTGAATTATGGTGCTGGAGGAGACTCTTGAGAGTCCCATGGACTGCAAGAAGATCAAACCTATCCATTCTTAAAGAAATCAGCCCTGAGTGCTCACTAGAAGGACAGATCCTGAAGTTGAGGCTCCAGTACTTTGGCCACCTCATGAGAAGAGAAGACTCCCTAGAAAAGACCCTGATGCTGGGAAAGATTGAGGGCACAAGGAGAAGGGGACGACAGAAGATGAGATGGTTGGACAGTGTTCTCGAAGCTACTAACATGAGTTTGGCCAAACTGCGAGAGGCAGTGAAGGATAGGCGTGCCTGGCGTGCTCTGGTCCATGGGGTCACGAAGAGTCGGACACGACTGAACGACTGAACAACAACAACAACAACAGGTTCACGGGGATCGGCTGCTCTGCAAAGGATGCTATGGACGAGGCACCGACAACAAGCCCCGCCCCTCACCTCCCTCACCTCCCTCGCCTTCGCCCCGCCCGTTTCAGAAAGGGGCGAGCCTTCCTTCGGGCTCCCGCTTCACGTGACTCGAGGCCTCCGTCTTCCCTCCTCCAATGGGGAACCTTCCCTTCTCTCCCCGTGCTTGGGTGAAAGAGAGGGCGGGGAGTCACGTGAGCAGAGGTGAGCCTATAGCCGAGCGGGCTCGCGGCACTGGGCGGGAAAGAAGGAAGGGGGTGGGGGGAGGGGGCAGCGGCTGCCTCTGAGGGGGAGGACGAGCGACACCGCCGACGACCCTCAGCAGCAGCAGCCTCCTCCTCCTCCTCCGCCGCCCGAGGGACCCGGCGGCCTGGCCTGGCCGAGGCGCGGGACGGAGCGGAGCCATGTCCATGGAGGACCCCTTCTTCGTGGTGAAAGGGTGAGTGGGCGCCGAGGAGGGCAGGCCTCTCTCTCGCTCTCCCCGGGGTGGTCGGCCTGCGCCCGGGAGGCTCCCGGGAACCCCCGCGGCCCACACGAGGAACCAGGGCCGGGAGGCGGCGCGGGGACGTGGAGAGCGCCGCTCTCGCGGTCGGATCCTGCCGCCCTCTCTCCCGCGAAGGGGCAGCTGCGAGGGGCCCGGGTTGCCTCGGGGCGGACAGGTTTAACTGATAAATGATGATAATTAATTCATTAATAAGCATCGTTATATCAACTGCTACTACAACAATTATTATTGTTGTTGTTGTTATTTAACAGCAGCAGTAATAAGAAGAAGCATTATATAAACAAATAATGTTTATCTGAAGAAGTGTGCATGCACACAAAAGCTCATACCAAGAACAAACTTAGTTGGTTTCTAAGGTGCTACTGGAAGGAATTTTTTTTATTATTATTTTGTTTTTATATAAACAAAAACATTCTTGACAACAACAGCAATAATAATAAGCACCATTATATAAACAAAAACAATTATCATTTAACAACAGCAGTGATAATAAGAATAGTAAGCATTATATTAACAGCAATAGTTATAGTTGTTGTTTAGTCGTGTCCGACTCTTCGTGACCCCCTGGACCAGAGCATGCCAGGCACTCCTGTCTTCCACTGCCTCCCGCAGTTTGGTCAGACTCATGTTGGTAGCCCTGAGAACACTGTCCAACCATCTCATCCTCTGTCGTCCCCTTCTCCTTGTGCCCTCCATCTTTCCCAACACCAGGGTCTTTTCCAGGGAGTCTTCTCTTCTCATGAGGTGGCCAAAGTATTGGAGCCTTAACCTCAGGATCTGTCCTTCTAGTGAGCACTCAGGGCTGATTTCTTTAAGAATGGATAGGTTTGATCTTCTTGCAGTCCATGGGACTCTCAAGAGTCTCCTCCAGCACCATAATTCAAAAGCATCAATTCTTCGCCGCTCAGCCTTCTTTATGGTCCAGCTCTCACTTCCATACATCACTACTGGGAAAACCATAGCTTTAACTATACGAACTTTTGTTGGCAAGGTGATGTCTTTGCTTTTTAAGATGCTGTCTAGGTTTGTCATTGCTTTTCTCCCAAGAAGCAGGCGTCTTCTAATTTCGTGACTGCTGTCACCATCTGCAGTGATCATGGAACCCAAGAAAGTAAAATCTCTCACTGCCTCCATTTCTTCCCCTTCTATTTGCCAGGAGGTGATGGGACCAGTGGCCATGATCTTAGTTTTTTTGATGTTGAGCTTCAGACCATATTTTGCGCTCTCCTCTTTCACCCTCATTAAAAGGTTCTTTAATTCCTCCTCACTTCCTGACGGTTTGTTGCCTGCCTTGGTTCAGGAAGGGGTGCCTGGGTCTGGGTCCTTGTTTACCTGAGGGGACATGGACAGCACTGTGGAAATGCCACATTTTTTAGTACTGCATTTGCTCCCATTTCCCCCCTCCCATTGTGTGTTCATTCATAACCTTTTGGTTATAGCCCTCAGGAATGCACCCATCATTTTATTAGCATTTTGCTGACCCATGGGCATTTATGAGACTAAAGGCTGAAACAGGGTTGCTGATACTCCGTCATTTTTCGTGTCCATCACGTTTTTTGAAAGATCATCATGTTTAATGAATGAGATTAAAGTTTTTCATGATGATCTTAATTCTCAGCCTATCATTAGAATATTGATTTGACGGTCACAAGAGTCTCACACATTAGCATCTGGGTTCCCTGAATTTCCAGCAAGCATATTTTCCTTCTTCAGAACTAGCTGTGCAGAAGATGTATATAACTTGAAAAGATGACTCTACAAAGCAAATTATAAGGACAAGGTTATGCATTCTTTGAAAGCTTGACATTCAGGGGTTTTAAGGACAGAATCAACTGAACAGAACTTGACAAGCTAATGATTGCCTAGAGATGTTTGTTAAATTTGTAGGAAAATGGAGGGACACACTATTGTTTGTGACGGAAGGATGAGGATAAGTTCATGGATTGCAAACTCCCTATCTCGTGAAAATGTTGTTCTAGAAAGTTAAACATGGAAGTTAGCAGCATTGTTTAGCAGTTGTGAATCTTTCCAACATAGTTTGTCCATAGTTAGATCTGAAGTGTCATTGGCATGTTTTACCTGAAATGAAAGTCCTCAACCCCTCACTCACCACAACCTGCATGTCAACTACGGCTAATTGCTTTTAGATGTCTTTAATTATAATTGGTTTTAGAAAGTTTTAACTGCTTTAGAATGTTTTTGTTTTGTGTATCTGTTTGTCACCCGGGATCCTTTGAGAGGAAGAGCAGGGTTAAATAAATAATTTCAACCTACCTGATATCAGTGCATTTCACTCCTGTAGGTGATGGTTGGAAGCTTACGTCAGAATGAATTTCCCTTCAAGTACACCTCTTAAATCCATTTTGAAAGCTTGTCTAGCATGAGGAAAGAGGCAAGAACAGTGCACAAGTTGTATACTGGGCGCCATGTGGGAATACGTAGCATTTCCAGATGTACAGGACCAGATTAACAGGAACTAGAAATGATAGCTACCGGTAACTAGAGGTTAAATATGTTTGGCTTTTACCATTTTTAGAAAATTAAGGATTCAAGAAAGGACGTTGTAAAGTGATGTTTGTAATCTTTCTCTTGAGGAGACAGCATAGATATCTGTAAGCTGTACTGTATTGAATAGTCTAAACATTGACTATAATGGTAAGCTGACCAGAAAACTCTTCAGAATGTATGTTAGTGGGAAGCGTGCTAAAGAACCAGAACCTAGTTAAGTCATCCAGTCATCTTGCTGTCTTCCCATAGCTGTTGCAAAAAAATTCCACAAATTGGACCTGCAAGCACAATTATCTTCTTTAGCTGGTGTATGCACACAGATTTCTCTCACATGTGAGAAAC
This sequence comes from Darevskia mixta, assembly GCA_034641385.1. Classification (NCBI taxonomy): domain Eukaryota; kingdom Metazoa; phylum Chordata; class Lepidosauria; order Squamata; family Lacertidae; genus Darevskia; species Darevskia mixta. The sequence goes on from JAWWNH010000194.1 coordinate 632,389, forward strand.
ATTGGGCTGGGGAGGTAGTATATGAACTGGCTCATATTTGATGATTTATATTTGAATATAGGCAAATAAGAACATTGTTCTATAAGCGCAGATGCTCAGCAGTTGTAAGTTGACACCTGTATATAAATAATTATGAGACCATCTAGCAAATTTTAATGTTCTATTTTGTTCATTTTCCCTTCACTTCCAGGGAAGTTCAGAAGGCGGTGAACACTGCGCAGGGACTGTTCCAGAGATGGACAGAACTCCTGCAAGATCCATCCACCGCTACAAGAGAAGAAATTGACTGGACCACTAATGAACTGAGGAACAACCTAAGGAGCATTGAGTGGGATCTTGAAGACTTAGATGAAACTATTAATATCCTTTGGGTTTCCAGATGTATAGATACACAAACCTACATTGTGCATACCCAGATGATTTTGGCACAAAGTTACTCAGTTCAACAAATAAGCAAGTTTTGGTATAACATGTTATCTTGGAGGCGTTGCTGAAACCAGAAACTTAATTCTTCTCACACCACAAATTATTCTTTACAATGTGCGTTCATATTTGTTCTCCCATATGCTATCATTTAAGATAAGAAAGCATTATTAGAGGCAAAGTCCTTTATTAGCTATAACATCTACTCACTCAAATGGCATCAAAATTGTTCAAATTTTAATTCTGAGTACTTGAAGTAAAAGTTTTTAAAATACGGTTATTCAGTCCGAAGGCCCCTCAAGGGGTATACAAGAATATAATTTTTTTAAATAAAAAAACCCAGTCAGTTTTAAAAAAGGACACAAACGCTCAGCACATACCCTGAAAAAAGTCTCTAGATTGCATTCCTCCTTTTTTTCCCTTTATGTAGAAAACGTAATTGCTTTTAAAAGGTCGCGTTGACAATGGCTATATGTTATGTAGGAACTTTATCTCAAATATAGTTTCCTTTACTGACTATTCCCAACGCATTGTTGAAGCAAACCCTCGAAAATTCAACCTTGATGCAACAGAGCTAGGAGTAAGAAAAGCCTTCATCACAAGCACACGACAGGTGGTCAGGGTAAGGCGTTTGGCTTGCCTAGGTCCGAGGAGGCGACTGCATACAGAACAAAGAAATCTTGTGTCTTAAAGTGTTTAGTACACTTGGTTGAAGCAAGGCAGGTCATAAGGGCCACTTTACAGAACAATCCTTCTCATAAGACAGTCCAATTGTATTTAGGATTGCAGCTTTCATCTTCTAATGTTAGATAGCATTACAAACAGACTTCTATTAATAAAATGTTATACTTTAAAATAAATATCCAGGCATTGAGAAGCTCTCACCAGTTATTGTGGGTAGATGCCTTTTTGTTTGTTTGTTTTTGTTTTGTTAAAAAACCCCACTGCCCAGTGTACAATAGAGCAGCTTTATTTTAAAAATTAGCTTGTCTCTAACTTATGCTAACATCAGAATAAAATTCTTATTCTTTATTTCTTTACTAAACAGGATATGAAGGATCAAATGTCAAACACTTCTGTTCAAGCACTGGCTGAAAGGAAAAACAGGCAGGTCAGTATTGCCTAGATTGCCTTCGGACTTGACTGCAGAATTTGTGAGATATGGCTGGTCCATTCGAAAGACAGTGAAAGAGGCACAGCATGTCAGATGCACAACATTCAAAAGAGAAATGCTGAGGCATGTTGCTTCACCCATTTTTAAAAGTCTGGTTCTGGGAATGTGTCGTGATCTGACTTGAGTTGTGAGATTTTTTTCTTTATACGCAGAAACTGCCCACTTGTTTCCCGTTTTCTTCACTGATGTGCAGGTCCTTCTGGGAGAAAGTGGAACTCACGGCTGGAGTTCTGGGGCTGACAAGTACGGCCGCTTGGATCGCGAAATGCAGTCGGTAAATTCCCACTTCATTGAGGAGCAGCAAGCACAGCAACAGGTAGAATGTTTCCTATGGACAGCTTCGTGTGGATGGATGTGTTTGCATATATTTGTGCGTGTGTATGCAATCAGAGAGACAGACAGCCACTGACATTGGAGGATTTCCAGAGAAGCTTTGGCCTCAGGACTGATGTGTTCTCTAGGACACACAGGCACAACTTTCCATAGCTCAGTTAGGGAACCAGGATGAGGAGGGAAGGAGTAGAGAAAAGTAGGTGACAGAGGGAAACTCCTGCAGTCCTTTAGGAGATGGATTCATGGGGTGACAGTGAATAAAAAGTGACCACTAACCTCTTCCATCTGTTCTGTTGTCTATGCTCTTGACAACCTCTAAGTTTGATTACGGGGGGTGGGGGTTATTGGGTTGTTTATGTTTTATTATCTATTTTGTGTTCTCATTTTGTATTTCGTTGTTCCCGAAGGGGCAATGACAGTAAATATATTCTATTCTATTCTATTCTATTTTTATGTTGTGAATCGCCCTCTGATCTTCAGGAGAAGGGTGGTACACAAATTTAACAAATAAAATAAAGAACATTGCTAAAGACCTAGCTTCCAGCAGAGTTATTATGCAGCTTCTTGAAAAACAGCAGTAATTTACACCCAGTTCAAATAAATGCATATTACTGAGAGTCAAAGCAGACGTTGCTCAAATGCAAACAAAGGAATCCAGTCTTCCTCTGAGTTCAGGACAAGCATGCATAGCTTAATGTGAGGTATCAGTACTTTTCAGAAAGGGAGATGTTCTGGAATGGGAGTTTGGGACATGAAACTGGGAGCAGACTTTATGGCTAGAAGTTCTGTGCTTTTTCTTTAAAGCTAGTCCTTAGAGCCCTTAATGTTAGTCCTTAGAGCAGCCTTCCCCAGCCTTCAGATATTTAGGACTACATCTCTCATTATCCCTGACTGTTGGCTATGCTGTCTAGGGCTGATGGGAGCTGTACTCTACCTGGAAGGCATCAGGTTTGGGGAAGGCTTCTCTAGATGCTCAAGAAATTAAGATCGGATGCATAGGGAGGTGCTATTAGCACTTTAGGCTGCCACTTGCAGTTGCATATAATGAGTTTTAACTACACAAATCCCCTCCTCTTTTCTGGGTACCAGTTAATCATCGAACAGCAGGATGAACAGTTGGAGCTGGTCTCTGGCAGCATTGGTGTATTAAAGAATATGTCCCAGCGTATTGGAGGAGAGCTGGATGAACAAGCAGTGTGAGTATTTGAATATAACATGTTGCTAGCCACTGTGGAGAACAAAGTACTAGATGAGATGAGCTTTTTGTCACATCAACCAGCGCTTTTTTAAAGTACTCGACCAGCACCAAAAGCAATGTGAGGACTTCAGTGTAGTGCTCTGGCAATTATTCCATCAGTCCAAGCATTTCAGCTTGCCAAACAAAACGATCTTTTCTCTCCTCCCCTTGTGTCCTGTTCGGTGGGGAGGGATGTTGTTTCTCCTGACATCCAGCCCCAAACAAGTTTGGGGTGTGTGCGGCGGGGTGGGGGGAGGAATCCCCGTTGTGCCAAGTGGGTTTCTGCTAGCAAGACTCAAATTAGTTGAATTCAGTCCCCCAAAATAGTCTGAGCCAAGATCCACAAGACTGTCTGGCATTTATCAAGAATTTTGACTTTTTAGTCCTGTTTATTTTCCTGTGATGTGGCAGGTAGCAGGACGTAAGATATATTTCTTCTATTCGACCTGCAGTAATATTTCTATCTACTTATGCTAAATCTTGGAAGGCAATGTCACCTTGGCTTGTGCTTCATCTTGATTATTGTAACTCGCTCTACGCGGGGCTGCCCTTGAAGCTGACCCAGAAACTCCAGCGGGTGCAGAATGCCACGGCGAGGCTCCTTACGGGGTCTTTGCCGTGGGACCACATTCATCCAGTGCTCTACGAGCTGCACTGGCTCCTGGTGGAGTACAGGATCAGGTTTAAGGTGCTGGTTTTGACCTTTAAAGCCCTATGCAGCCTAGGACCCTCGTACCTAAGGGACCTCTCCTGGTATGCCCCGTGTAGGACCTTAAGGTCCTCAAATAATAACATTTTGGAGGTCCCGAGCCATAAGGATGCTAGTCTGGCTGCAACTAGGGCCAGGGCCTTCTCAGTACTGGCCCCGACTTGGAACGGTCTGTCAGAAGAGACCAGGGCCCTGCGGGATTTGGCATCTTTTCGCAGGGCCTGCAAGACAGAGCTGTTCCGCCTGGCCTTCGGGTTGGTTTTAGTTTAACCCTGATGTTTCATTCCTTTATGGTTTAATTGGTGGGCTACTTAAAAATGAGGCTGCATTTTAAACTTTAAATCGTATTTTAACTTGCATTTTAATTGTTTTGTATGTTTTGTTGTGATTTTATGGGTGTTAGCCGCTCTGAGCCCGGTCTTGGCTGGGAAGAGTGGGGTATAAATAAAAATGTATTATTATTATTTATTTATTATTTAACCCAAGCTTTTGATTATAATAGTGAAGTGTAGAATGAACTATGAGAGAGACTCAACTGTGTTTGGGGAGGAGGCATGTGGAGATGAGCCTCAGTAGAAGATACTGGAGCATGGGCAGGTTGGGAATGGGCATTCCTCCAGTTATTTGGGTCTTCTGTAACTCAGTTAAAGACAAAACAAAGCAAAACTTGGTGGCTCCCACCTCATAACTATTTCCCTATGTAGTTGCCAGATTTTTGTAACAAACTCTTCTACGCTAGGTTGAAAGCTTAATCTGACATACCCTGCTCTCTTCTTGTGGTTCTAGCATGTTGGATGACTTTTCTCATGAGCTGGACAGCACTCAGTCACGACTAGACAACGTTATGAAGAAACTTGCAAAAGTGTCCCATATGACCAGTGGTAAGTAGCCTGGAGTGGAAATGGGTGATGTTAAAATGTTAAGTCGCCTGTTATTGCAGGGGGCTCAACTAGGACATCACCACTCATTATGAGCAAGAATCGTTTTAAGCTCATACAGGTAGGTGCCAGCTCTTGTTTCTTCTGCTGGTGCCATCCAAGCAGACTGCTTGTCCCAGACCTGTAATGGTTGGAATTCTAAGGCAGCTGGTGTAGGCCTGAGCTACTCTGGAAACATAATAATAATATATAAATATAAATATAAATTATAAATAAAAATTATAAATAAATCTACCCTGCCCATCTAGCTGGGTTTCCCCAGCCACTCAGGGCAGCTTCCAACAAAAGATTAAAAAATTCATTAAAAACTGCAGCATAGCACTGCATTTAGAAGAAAGCAGGTGCTACATCAAATCCATTTTAGTGTATATGATGCAGAGTAATTGTTTGTTTCCAGGGACGCATGCAACATGATAGACATACTCATCATTCACAATCTTGTGAAATGCCAACTGTTCACTATCCCTGTGTCTTTAGCTGGAGACTGAAGAGAAAAGGCTTTAGAAACCTGTGCTTGAAAAAAACGGGGGGTGGGGGTGGGAGAAACCTGTGCTCAGGTAGTTTGAATTGTGTGTCTGCCGCTAAAGAGCTTCACAATCCTTTCTTTATATCATTTCTTATTTTGTGTGTTTTACAGTGGTTGCATATTCAATAAGTAAACTTCAGAGATATTTGAATGGTTTGAGGTTTCCAGCTGACCTGATTCCCAGATTGTGGATTTAAATTGTGTCTTGCTTTTCCTGCTGCAAGTTTTAGAAACTAGATGCAGCTCTGTTTATGTGGAAGCATTTACTTTGGTGCATTGCTTTTCTAAGCTGCACCTGTAGGCACAATATGAACACAGCCTCTTGAAATTCTTCCTGCACACGTTTCCAAGCTTCTCTATTTGTTGAGGGATACTAAGAGCAGCAGCTCAGCTGCCATATGCCGGGCCCTTCTGGGATCTTAGTCTTGGAAAGGGATTGTGGGCCAGCACCAGAGAGGAGGAGGGAATGCATTGTGAATCAGGGAGTTTGCATACCAAGGAGCCTATCATTTGTTACATGAATTCTCCTGACATCTGATCGAACTGTTCCAAATACAGCCGTTTCTTTAAAAAGGCCTACAACACCACCATGTCTTCTCTTGCTGCTGGCTTTTCTGGCCTCAGTTAGCTTCTTTCATGTCAGCAGAGAACTAATCCGTATGTGTTCTATTGCAGATCGGCGACAGTGGTGTGCAATTATCATTCTCTTTGCTATCCTGCTGGTGGTGCTTATTCTGTTTTTTGTGCTGTGATGAACTGGCACACCGATACTTTTCCTAGCTTCCTTCTTGATGAAATATCAGATAACTCTTTCTGCCCAGAGAGAATTCCCATCATAGAAAAACAATGCTCTTCTGTGAATGGAACACTGGTGACATGACTCACTCGCTCTCTCATGGTTCTTCTGCCTATCCTCATCAACTTTCCTGAGGTGCAAAAATGGAAGACTAACAAATGCCCAAACTCTGCTGTCACTGGAAGCGAAGCTTTTGGGTTTTGGACATTGCTGTTTTTCTGTACTCCTCTGTAAGAGAGGTGGTTTAGCATGGAAGAAACCAACATCTGGCCCCACCTCCATCCTGTCGCAGGTATGAGCCTCTTCCAGGAACCACTCCAGACTCTTTTCTTCCGCTTGTTAAAACAGAATTATTGGCAATGTTAAACCAGCATGTGCACTCACAGACAGATATGTCTTGCAGGAAAGCATTCCTTCATGGGCCAACTACACAGCACTGCCCTGCAAATAAGTGTGGGTCCTCAGTAGGAGAAAAGGGGCAGTAAATGCAGGGACTAAATTTACACTATAGGCATTTTCAGTTTCTCCCCTGGAACAGGAGTTCACAGTGCCACGTGTAAAGAGCTGTGTGCCACACTGCTGAAATGCTGAATTACAAAAAAAAAAAAAGTACACACCTGAGCCTTTAAAACAAAAAATCAGGCAAGGCAGATACATGTGTGTGGGAAAACCGTGGACCCTGAATGTTGAAAATACAACTAAGATTAACCTTGGCACATACTGAAAGCAAGGGGCCATTGCAAGTCCTGTTGCTCTAATCTGGGTCCTGGGTTGGTGATGCTGATTTCTGCATTTCATTCAGTGAGGCAGACCTGGCTCTAGCAAGTTAGTATGAATCTTGAGCAAAACCTACTGTTGGAGTTTGAACTGTAACCAGACTGCAGGGTCTGACCCCCAGGCAGCTAGAGCTCGACTCCCAATTTTGAGAGCGTTAAACTCAGTTTTACTGCACTGCAAAGTGGAAACGCTTTAAAGCGTACTGTAGCTAAAATCTTGCCTGTGTTTTTTTGCGTGAGAGAAATAGTTTTGGCTTTGAAAGTAAGCCTTCTGAAAATAGCAACTTACCAGGAGGGGTTCTGCTCCTTTTTGTTTCTGCTGCTTTTTATTAACAGCTGCCTCTAATGACTGACTGGCAGATCTAACATTTAAATAACAGTTAAAGGAGAAGAAAAATGGGTTCTGCTCGGTTAGGGCATGATTCTGTCCTGTTACGCATTTCTTTCCTTCATCTTTTTTTCTTTTTTAAACCTTTTGATGTGTGAATAATTTCAATGATGATGTCTTTGCTAAACTGACTTTTTTATGGGGGATGTCTGGAAACTGGAGGATAGTTTCCCCAATGATTCTACCAGATTTTGAGGGGTGTGTGGCTTCCATCCCCCTCGTGGTTCTCTCTCAAGACGGAAACCTTGATTCCCCCCCCCCCTAAATGTCCTGCTGGGTGTAGTCTGCTTGCACAGCTGGGATCAGTTTAGGCCCCCTCCTTTTCATCTCTTCCTGGAGCTGCTGGTTGACAGGCATGTGAAGGAGCCAGGCAGCAGCAGTTTCTGCCCCAAGTCACATCTCTACCCCCTCCCCAATACCTCCTTGCTCTGGGCCTTTCCCCCTGGACTCCGAACCCCTGGACTCCCTTCCGTTCTGACTTGTTTACACATTTAGGGAGGGAATCAGAAGTTGAAGGAGTCAAAGCTCAGCAAAGCCAAACAGCGCTGCCTCCTCAGCCTTTCAACCAGAAGAGTGATCGCATAAAAGGAGCAGCAGAAATAGCAACCTCTGGTGAGTGGAGTTTACACTCCCCTGGAGAGAAACTGTGATCTTATGAATGGCCTGAGATACGCCAAGAGGGTATGTGGCTGAAACAGCCAGCATTTCCTCCTCTGGATGGATAAGCAGAGACAGGCTCCTAGAGAGCTGTGGGTGTTATTCCAAGAAAATATCATTAACAGGTGACAAGCTTAAACGAAGCACTACCAGGTCCGTCCATCCCCCGCAATGCACAGCCAGAGCAGAGCAGCGGCAGTGAGCTTGGGCCTTTTTCCAGTTCATGCCAGCCGCAGGGAAGTTGAGCAGGCCTAGCTGACGCCCCATAGGCCCTGATCCCATGCCCTAGAAGCTTCTGCAAAGTGCTGGGGTTCCCTGGGAGATGTGGAGGGGTTTATAGGAACACTGCAAGCTGCCTTGGTCAGATCATTGGGCTACCTGGCTCAGTAATAAAAACACTGACTGGTCGCAGCTTCCCGGTATTTCAGAGAAAGGCCTTTCGCTGCCCTTCTTAGAGACTGAATCTGGGACCTTCTGCATGCAAAGCACCTGCTCTACTGTTGAGCTCCAGCCCTTCCCAGAGGGCTTACCTGAAGGTAGAAAGTTCATAAGCAAGCCTCTCCATCCCTGAGAGTGAGGTCAGGCACCTTACTCCCAATTGTGCACATGGTGCAGAAAACCTACTTTATTTATTTTACCCATAAACAGAAATGGTTGAAAGCTTGACTGTTCTCTTGGCCCTAAAACACAAAGCTACCATTAACAGTTGGAGATAACAGTTTAAGCCTTCAGATAAAAAGGTTGCTCAGGAGTGAAAGTTGTGCCTCGTTCACATATTTCCACACTCCACGGCAAACATCTTTTAAGTTTATTTTTAACCTGCTTGGAGCTTTTTTGTAATTGTCTAAGCTCTTAACTTTTGAATGGACTGCCTATACTCCACCTTTTTTATAAGAGCGTTAATACTCTAATGCTCCCTGAGCTATATATATATATTCGCCAAAGAGGCGAAGTATTGAACTAACAAAAGTCTGCAGCTCTGAATGCACCCCTTTCAATGGCTGATTCCTCAGTACGGCTGTAACAAAGGGGGCTTTTGTATATGTGGACAACCCTGGTGTGGCTGCCCCTTCAGAACAAGCAAAGCTTTTGTTTTGGACTAAATTCCATGAAACAACTAATTTTAGACATGAGGTTAGAAGTCTTTTGAAAATTGCTTTCAGAAACAAAACGGTGCCTCTTCTCACCATCACCACCAGGAAGGAAAAAGCTTCACTACTTCAGGTGTTTCTAGCACCCTGAGTACAACAAGAGTTGATCATCCACTCTAAAAGATGACAAGAGATTACTGACCCACCCAACCCTTCCACATGAAGCTGCTATTTTTAATTTTCTGCTCAGTTTTGTATGTGCCTTATTGAGAACTTATAACAGTAAATTCCTAATGGGATGAAGCCTGTAAGATAATTAAAGTGAGGACGCTTTAGAAGGGAGACATTGATTGTCCAAATTGTGCACTGAGCCACCCAGCTGCGACCGGGGAGAAGAGTTACTGGGCCCCGAGAGAGAATTTTAAAATGTCAGAATCTTGTAACCTCTGGACCTGCCTGCTGCCTACCAGGCTCCCCTTTATGTCTGCCCTGGGGGTGATTGGCTCACTCTGACACTGCAGAGTTGTCCTTCCATTGTTTTAAGATTAGTTCAGGAAAAGCACTCCTCTGCTCTTCACAGTTTGGAAACGCCCGAAGCCTTGGTTCCTATCAGGCAGGTACATTCCAGGTGGTTCGAGCAACTCAGTCACTCAGATTTTGCTGACATGCTTGGGCACAGCCAGCAGGCTGTGTGTGACAACAAGCCAGCAGTGGACAGACAGCTGCCTCCTTGGTGTCCCCCCCCCCACCCTTTTTCTGACGCTGTCATCTTTACTCATCTAAAACACTGCTCCATTGTTCATTTATTTTAGATGTATCATGTCACTCCAGCAGCCATAGCCCTATATGCAAACTACAAGTGGGCAGCAGCTGCTACTTATTTTTGGGTGGTGGGGTGGTTGGTTCCTTTGGCTCACCTCCCTGATAGTTGCAGAGCAAACATGTTCATTTTTTAAAAAATAAATTTTTATTAATTTTACAATTTTAAGCACATAACATAACATATCGGTTAAATTTCCATACTTCCCCCCTCTCACTGTGGGAAGCAACATTCATCCCCCTCTCTCACAGGGGTAGGTAAATCATTGTACATTTAACCTTAATGACAGTATTAATATCATTGTTTGGGCCTGGCCCCATTCTGTGGGCCAGGCATTCCTTCATTCTCTATTTCATATTTCGGTTGACTTCCTCAAATCCCCCTCTGTTGAATTCACTTTCATTCCTCTCTAACAGTTTTCATACTCATAAATTTTAAATCATCATATAACACAAACATTTTAAAACATCATAAAATACAAAATCAATTTGTTTACTCTAATCCTTTCTCCAGACCTCAGCCTCTTGGTACTTCTGCTCTTTCCCTATAGTCTTATCCCTTTCCCTACTTCAAGCTAATTTCCACTCCAAATTTAAACTTTTTGCACCCTTACCTCCCTCTGATCTCGGGATTTTTAGCTGAATTTCCCCCTCTTGACTCCTAATTTAAACCTATAATCATTTAAGCCAGTAACCATATCCGTACATCAAAGTCCATAAGCCGTGAAAAAATCCAAACCAAATTCAGATATATCCTTTTCAACCCACCCCCACCCTCACATCAGCCCAACTCCAGCAGTCACTTAAAGTTGTATGGCATTGTCTTTTCTTTCTCTGCAGCTTGGTGTCCTTCATAGCATTGTCCATATTGTTCACAGCCATACTGGAGAACATTCACAGTGTTTCGTGGTGAAACATGTTGAATGCTGCTTAAGTCAAATTGCTTTTTTCCCTTCGGCTGTTTTTTGTTAATAATCTGCTTCATCAAGGCCTTGAAAAATGGGGCGGGGGGAGGAGAGCAGAGCTCAGGCTGTACTGGTCAATGGAAACGGACCAGAAGTCAGTTATGGGTGGGGTGGGTGTAGGGAGAAGAGGAGAATTCTGTCCCTCTGCCAGGCTCCACCTACATGGGAATGGCACTGGAAAGGCAAGACAGCACAGACTAAAAGGAGCTTGTGCCATTTAGGATGATGATGAGCAGCAATGGAGGAAAGGCTTTGTGCATTTTCAGAGGTCATCTAAAGGAGGAAGTATCGGCAGGTGCAGCTTGCGATGTCGAGATGAGAAAAATACCAGTAGCACCTTCCAAAATTTCCCTAAGAGCTGGTGTTACCATGGCCAACAGTGTGAGCAGCAAATTGGAAAGTCTCCAGTGCAGAACTTGCCCTCAGCCTGGAGGTGCCCTCAAGTAAGCCATAGTCTTGGCCAGACTCCTGCCTTCCAGAGTTTGGAGGCTGTAGAGAAAGGAACTCTTCTTCCTCCTCACCCGCCTTACCTAGCGTTGCGGGCTCGAATCTTCCTTTTTCTCTCTAAAGAAGGGAGGTCCACTATTTATATGTTTTTAAGAAGTTTTAATCTTATTTCCTGTGCAGGTTTTCCAGGAGTAGAGTATTTGGGCATTCATGCACCGTTCCATTTAACCATTCTGTAGAAAATTCAGTTGGGCATGGTGCTTACAGATGTGCTTTTGCACCTAGCTTATGTTACCACTTGGACTGAATAACTTACAGTGGTCCCTCGACTTACGAATGACCCGACTTCTGTATTTTTCAAGTTACGAGTGAAAAAAGTGGCCGCTTGCTTACATTTTTTTTCGATCTCCGAATGGAAATTGCTCCCGTTTTAGATGCGGTTTCCTCGACTTACGAAGTTTAGATGCGGTTTTTTTCGACGTATGAATTTTTTCGGATATTTTTCTCCCAATGCATTCCTATGGGGACTCGACTTATGATTTTTTCCGATCTACGAATGCCCATTCAGAACGGATTACATTCGTAAGTCGAGGGTCCACTGTACTTTGGGCCTGCTATAAAAGGGATAAACCAACCACAAAGGGGGTGGGGGCGAAACAGCAAGATACAAATCAAAAAAGCATGTGTGTGTGTGTCTCTTCCGTTTGAAGGTGGGCTCTCGGCACCAAAGATGGTGCTATATAAAGAAATAATCTTTGACAATTGCCTGTCTGCATCGCTTGGGTATCGGGTTCTGAAACTGGTTAGCAGGGAATTCAAAAACGGAAAAAACTTTTGCAGATAACCTTTAAAATGCACTGTGAAGATAATCTGTGGCCAACATTTCCAGTGAGGAAAACCTGTGGGTGGCAAGATAATAACAGGACCGTAGTATAAATTCTCAGGTGAAAACATCCAGGCAGGGGGACTTGAGTTTAGCAGTTACAGCTAAATTAAATAGTGCAATCCTGAAATGTCGTCACCTGCTGTTTCCTGTTCTTGCTGTTGGAATCATGTGATATGTGTGTGTGTATATATATGTATATCTAAAAGATCTTGCCGCAGTATTAAAAGAAGGTGATTGACGTACCACCTGTAGACTTTCAATTGTGTTTCAGCTGGTGGCAGTTTTAAAGTTGTTGAGGTTTCTTTTATTTTTTTAATTCATTTTGTCTCAAGTCTAAGCATTTAACAGGGCAGATGTCAAACATTCATGCTGGCTTTGTTGATACCTACGCTTCATAGACTCAAGGAAACATAGAATTCAAAGACATCTAGTCCAACTCTCTGCAATGCAGGAATCTCAAAGCATCCATGGCTGGGCAGAAGGATTCACATCCAAACATTTGCAGGCCGTACATTTCAGCATTCACCTTCCCACCAGCTTTTGTAGTTGCCTTTGCCCCTAAGGACACCTTCCATTTGCCTCCCCTGCATGCATTAGAAGGGGAAGCTCAGTCCTGTGAACCCGAGGACACCGAACCCTGGGATAGACACCATAGAGCTGCAACAGACCCACAGAAATTAATAGCCAAGTCTCTTAAGTAAGGCAGGACTAGTGCGGTTGACCAATGAGCTGGAACTACTGCTGGGGCAGGAGAGAAGAAGCTGTGAGTAAATATTTTTTTTGGGGGGGGGGAGTTTGCTGCTGAAGGGAGCTCAGCCCCATTGGCGTCGCAAGGGGGGACGGAGGGGGCGGTACGCCCCGGGTTCCAGGAGAGGGTGACAGTTCCCGCGGCACCGTTGCAAACCGCTGCGCCAAAAGCAGCTGCAGCGGGGCACCCCCCGAGCCGCCGCACACGACCGGCGGCTCGGGGTGTGTGTGCCGCTGCTGCTGCTTTTGGCGCGGCGTCTCCCAAGGGCGCCGCAGAAACAGCGGTGCCGGTTTGGATGGAGTGCGCACGTGCATGCGCACTCATCCAAACCGGAACTACTGCTCCTGCGGTGCCCTTAGGAAGCGCCGCACCAACAGCAGCAGCGGCGACACCCCCCAGAGCCGCCAATCGCGTGCGGCGGCGGCTTTGGGGGGTGCCGCCGCCGCTGCTTTTGGCGCGGCGCTTCCTAAGGGTGCTGTGGGAGCAGTAGCCCCCCGGCGACGGAGTGCGCATGCGCGGCATTTCACGCATGCGCACTCTGTTGTGACGTTGCGTCGTAACATCACGATGCAACGTCACGACGCCCCGTCCCCAGGGGAAGCCTCCGTTCGCCGCCCTGGGTGGTGAGGAGGCTTCCTCCGCCCCTGCTCAGCCCCTAGTACAGTGGTGGCGAACCTTTTGGAGACCGAGTGCCCAAACTGCAACCCAAAACCTACTAATTTATCGCAAAGTGCCAACACAGCAATTTAATATGCGATAATTAATATACTGTAATAAAATGACCTGGGGGACACTGCCCAGAGTTTTTTGGGGGGGATTGCCAAGACTAGCAGAACTTTGGGGGGAGGCTTGGATCACAGCTGTTGGGGGGGGGGAAACACACACATTATAAACGCTTCCTCTGGTGTGCGGAGCAGAAACGACACATCAAGGATCGCAGGCAGCAACCAATCAACGAAAACCCTTGACAAAGCCACCAATCACACAAACTACAGCCTGCTGGCTGCAAAAAAATATCCCATCAATCGTTGGGGGGGGGCTCAGGGAGGCAGGAATACAGCTGCTTTGTGGAGATAAACAGCCTCTAAGCTGCTGCCGGCGGGGAGAGAGCTGTTTACTCGTGAGGTGTGGGGGGAAGCGGCTGCCCAATTTGAAAACCCCAAACAACGGCACTGCTGGCGTGATGGTGCGTGCCCACTCTGGCACCCGTGCCATAGGTTTGCTGCCACTGCCCTAGGAAATGGTGCCTGTGCTCTGGGATAGCTTAGCTGGTAGAGCATGAGACTTCATCTCAGAGTTGTGGGCTCGAGCCCCGTTGGCAAAAGAACCCTGCATTGCAGCGGGTTGGACTAGATGACCCCAGTGGTCCCTTCCAACTCTAAAATTCTGTAATTCCATAAACCAGGGAAATCCAGGGAATCTTTCCCAATCCCACCCACATTCCCCATTTTTATTTCCAAGTGACACTTAACATTGTAAGCTTCCTGGCCTGGCTTAGTCCTCACTGGGTTTTTAAAAACAAGAGTTTTGCCTGCTTTGGGGTGTCTTGTAATTCTGGAGACCTCAGTGCTCACCTGTGCTTGCCCTATACGCCCCCCCTTATTGGGCTCTATCCCTGTTTGCCCTCAACCACCTGAGTTCACTATCGGAGGGAAGGATATACCCAAGAGGGAGCGTCTCAAACCTTCCCAGGGACAACTGAAAGCGGGCAGCCCTGTCCTCGCATCCTCCAGAATTTCCTCAAAGGGCGGTTGCAAACAGCCACCCGCTCTCCGGGGCAGCAGGAGACAAAAGCAAGATGCCATTCAAAGGAAGAGGAGTGGGAGGCCGTTTTGTTCTAGTTCACAGGCTCCTTCCTCCGAAGAAAAGCGCCACAAGAAGCCGAGAGAGCTCTTCCCTCCTCCTCCTCCTCTTCAGGGAACAGCCAGCCAGGCAATCTGTCCAGACACCCTGGAGTCATTAGCATTGGAATATGCGCTTCTGAAGGCAAACGGAGAACAAAAAAAGCTGAAGTTACTCATCCAGGGAGCAGGAGCAGCCCTGGGAAGAAGGGGGGGTGAGAGGCAGCTGGAAGAGCCGAGGCAAAGCTGGAACCGGGCAGGTGGCTTCTTGGCTTGGCTGCCAGCCCAGAATTGTTTGGCACGGAGCCTTGTTTGCTCCTCCTGCGCCCTCCTGATCTCTGCTGTGTGTCGATGGAAGCCGTGGGCAATTGGAGCAAGGCTCCCCTCCTCCCTTCCATGCTGTCAAGCCCTGGCTGGCTGCGGAAAAAGCCAGCAAAAGCAGGAAGCCTTCCAGGGAAGAGGGAGATGTACCTCTGGTGGAGTGCCAGCCATGTGATGCGCTGCAGGAAATAGGGCAGTGGGGCAGGGCGGTGGGGAGGATTCAGGGGGCCTCTCTTGGGGGAGCAGCAGCCCTGATCCCCCCCCTCCCGCCCTGGTGGCAGGCCAAACACAGAAATCTCTTGCAGCCTTCGTCTCTAGCAAAAGCTCATCCCAAATGGCAGTGTGTCAGCCTCTGCCCAGAACTTATTTTTTTATTTCATTTATTTAGGAATCTCTATCCCACCTTTCCTTCCAGGAGCATGAGGTGGTCCTTGCCTTTCTTTGTATTGCCACTATAGGCATACATTGTGGGCTGGAAGATACCAAAAGGAAGGAACCTTCACAAGCCTATTGAGGCTGCAGCGATTTTCCTTCTTAGCATATACGGTATGTCTTGCGGCTCTACTGCTAGAGCACGGCAAACGCTGATAGGCATTTGAGCTTATTCTGACACGGAAATCACGCATGGCTGCCAAAGCAAGTGGAAATTGTCCATTAAGCGAGTCCAGACCCATTTGGAAAGAACCAATCACATGTAGCAGTTCTCAAATTCTGTTGCTAGCGGGCTGCAATAAATTATAAAGGTTCCAAACACCCATTCCAAAAGAGGCAGCCTGATTTTGGGAAGGAACTGCCCACTGTGCATTGGGTGTGTGCCAGACTGGGTCTTTGACCCACATGAAATAAAGCCTAGTTTCACCCCTGGGTTCCAGTGTGGGTAAATTCTTTTCTCTCTCCCCCCCACCACTTGCCATAAGTAATTTAAGGCCCTGCTAGCTCCAGAGAAAAGCAGCTGGCATTTGGGTACCTTTGGCATAGGAATGCTTTGCTGAAGCAGGAGGTGCAACTCCCAAGAGCCTTGCTGGGTCCAGCCAGGGGAACCATCGACTAAAGGGTCACTGGAACACAACCATGGTTCTCAGGTCAAGTCCCTTTCAGACCTAAGAATTAGGAGCCAAATCATTTCTTGGATTTGGGTGGGACTCTTACAAGAACCACTGCAATGCAGCGGGTATAATTGTTTTTCAAAAATTGTTTCCCTATATGCTATTGTTTTAACTGCTTACATTTGTTCAGGGGAGTTTTTAATGGTTGATGTTTTATTGTGTTTTTAATATTTTGTTGGGAGCCGCCCAGAGTGGCTGGGGCAACTCAGACGGGCAGCATATAACTAGGGTTGCCATGTGTCCTCTTTTTCCAGGACATGTCCTCTTTTTCCAGGGGAAAATTTCTGTCTGGGTGGATTTTTAAAATTTGCCAAAATGTCCCTGGCTATACTTTCTGGATGAGACATGGACATAACTGGTGGCTGAAGAATTGCTCTCCTCTTCTCTTCTCCTGCCCACCCCCCAGCAATATATCACAGATTCTATAGCCTACATATAGCAGGGGTATTTAAAATGAGAGTCGTCATAGCGGCCTCTTTTTTGCTCTTCAAAATATGGCAACCCTAAAATAATAATAATATTAATAATGTTATCATTATTATTATTGTTACTATTGCAAATTGCTTCAGGATGCCGCATGAGAAGCGATTCATAAATTAAATGAATGAATGAATAGCACCTGTGCATCTGTGTGATCTGTAGTGAAACAGCACTCTGCCAGGTCTTCAGATCTTAACCCAAAACATCCAGTACAAACAAAACGCTTCTAGCATCTGTTAGCAAAAACCTAAGCAAAAGGCAAACAGGGGGTTAATATTGGGCTGCCTTCATGGTTCTTTTTCAGGAAAGAAGCTCCTGGAAGCCCAGCTGTCCATCTGGCAGCAGCATCCTTCTTTGGTGATCTCAGGCTGCGGAGCCTTTCCTGCCTGCTTCAGCGAACAATTACCATTTCAGTCGAAGGGCAAGATTGCTCAATATTGCCATTTGTCAGACGGGGCACAAAGGGGAGACCTAGCAAAGCCTGCAGTGGTGGGAATAGTCATTTGTTATCCAATACACGGCTAAGGGCCTCATCCAAACTTCTTTTAGTGTCCAAGCAGTTTTTTCCCCTTTGTCCTGGGGAAAAAACAATTTTCAGGCAGAGCTACATGAGCCCTAAGTGGTTACAGCAAAAACTCCTATGGCCTCACTAATAAAATTGCCACAAGAGCTATAGGTGCCCCCCTTTTATGAGTCAGTGTAGTGCAATGATGAGGATTATCTAGGACTGGCGAGATTTAGGTTCAAATCCCACTCTCCCTTGGGCCAGCCAGTATCTCTCAGTCTAATTTACGGCGTTTGGTTGTTGAGGGTTACAATTGCAAGGAAGGAGGGACAAGAAGCATGCGACACCACCGTCTGCTCCTTGGAGTAAAAGCCAGGAAATAAGCTGTAAATCTTTGACTCCCTTGACAATGGCTTACCTGCTCCATTTGTACTGAACAGCTAAGCCCAGAGTTCATCTGGCACTGGTTTTCCCCAAGTCCATCAGCCTGACAAAACACCAGCAGAACATGGCATGTAGCTTACAGCATGTCTCCTCCATGCTCGCCTCTTGTGGCTCTATGAGTTCCAATGAGCCCAGCATAGTGCAACAGATGCCGATGCAACACACACCTGCTGTAGTCTTTGGTCCTTTCCCCAAAGATGCTTGCCACTGGTGCTGGGTGGGGACCCTGGATTGAAAGCTGCTCTGCAGGCTTCCCTGTACTCAGCTGTTCTTCCCATTGAGCTGAGCTGAACTTCAGAAACATTTGATGGCTTTAGAAATGTGCAATTGGAGCTCCCATAGCGGGTGCCATTTCTTTCCGGGGCCCTGCTTGTTTCTTAAAAAACACACACACCAAAGGTCAATGTCAGGGATGTGCCCACCCCTGCCAGTCCGGCATTGAGTGGGTCTGCCAGCTCCTCTGGGGAGGAGCAGTTATCGGGAGGGAGCCAGGTAGTGAGAGGTCTCCAGGAAGATGCAGAGAGACCTGGCACCACTCAGCAGACCCACTCGGAGAGGGAGATGTCGTTTCCGGCGCCTACTTTACGTAGAAGGAGAAGGCGGCAATTTAGAGTGCCGAGACTCTGGTGTTGGCGCCGAAACAGGAGGGGGGCACTTCCGGATTCCGCTAGTGACTAGACGGTCATGTTTGGATTGAGCTCTGCACTGTACATACTTTGCACAATAAAATGATAGAAAGACAAGAAGGATTTGGTCTTTACTCTTGAGCAACCGATAAGGGAACCTGACAGTCAAGAAATGCAAAGCAGCATTATGGCTAGCCTACCCCACAGAGGAGGAGGGACCCAGGTGGCGCTGTGGGTTAAACTACAGAGCCTAGGGCTTGCTGATCAGGAGGTCGGCGGTTCGAATCCCTGTGACGGGGTAAGCTCCCGTTGCTCCGTCCCAGCTCCTGCCCACCTAGCAGTTCGAAAGCACGTCAAAGTGCAAGTAGATAAATAGGAACCGCTCTGGCGGGAAGGTAAACGGTGTTTCCGTGCGCTGCTCTGGTTCGCCAGAAGCAGCTTTGTCATGCTGGCCACATGACCCGGAAGCTGTACGCCTGCTCTCGGCCAATAAAGCGAGATGAGCACCGCAACCCCAGAGTCGGACACGACTGGACCTAATGGTCAGGGGTCCCTTTACCTTTACCCCACAGAGATGATGAGACTCTGAGATGAAGTCTCATGCTCTACCAGCTAAGCTATCCCAGATCACAGGCAAAACCGCTCTTCCATCAGCGACTAAAGACCAAGAGCACAAAGTTCTCTCAAAAAATAATTTAATCAGAGAAATACAGTAAAACAAGGTAGAGAGGCTTTCCAGCACTGTCGAGAGCAGCCCATGGGAGTGCTCACAACAACTGTAAGAGAATCCTCTCCTGTCACAATCAGCTCTTGGCGGCAAGGCTCAGGGGTGAAGCTGGTATTTGGGGCTAGTAGGAAAGCAAAATGGTTTCAACACACACACACACAAGAGGGCACATCTTCACTCTGACAGCAAATTCAGACCTTCGCCTCCTTAGGGTGAACCCAACTCTGGGCTGTGCCATTTCAGACATGAAAGTGGGGGTCGTCACATAACTCAACAAAAATTTCCCTTCATGTAGAAAACTAGCATGCTAGGTTTTTTTAGCACACTAGCTTTCTACGTGCCGGGATTTCCTCTGTATGGAGGAACATTAAATCAAGTGAGCCCCCAGCCTCAAACTGAAATGGTACAGCTCAGACACAAGTTTACCATGCCATGAGAGCTAGGACATTGTCGTAGGCTGAAAATGAAGGGGGTAGGAACATGAGGGCCAGGTTAGCTTTTTTTAGAGTTGGATAGGGCTGCCTAGCGACTACGGAGGAAGAATTCCTGACCAAGTACAGAACAATACAGGCCACTGAAATTCTGGCCTGCTTGCAAGAAGAAAACCAAGGCCATCCACTCTTCTTCCTTTCCAGATTGTGAATGCTTGGCTGCTGCTCACGGTAGCAGGCCTCAGCTCTGCGATTTCAAACCTGTTGTGAATCTCTAAAGAACCCAGATGTTTTGCAAGGGTGCTGAGGGCTCTCTGGTAAAGATGTCAAGCCCCTTTAAATAACAAGTTCTGTAAAGAAACTTAGAAATTACAGTTTGCAAGGGCAGGTGAAGATTCTTCAACAGGGACCCTGAGCTCCCCAACAGGACAACTGATGCACAGATCTCAATGCGATTTACATTTCTGGTGTAAGACGCTTGTTTACAGCACAGAGGGAGATTCGGAGTCTGCCCAGGCAAGCTACAACCTCCTATAAGGGCTACGTGCTATTTCAAGGAGGGATGCCGTTTCCATACGTATCCAAAATTCTCAACTCCTGGAAACTTCCGGGGGGGGGGGGGGATTTGTTGGCAGCGTGGCTGGCTGTGTGCACGCTACACATTTAAAGCACATGACTTTCCCCAAAGAATCCTGGGACCTGTAGCTTGTTAAGCGTTGGGAATTGTAGCTCTGTGAAGGGTAAATTACAGTTCCTAGGATTTTTGTCCACACTTTTCTTCAACGCGCTGAACAAATGCACAATATGACGAGGAGGAGCAAAACTCATAAGCAAGGTCAAATTGTGCCTTAAATATCTCCTAGGGTCTTTTAAGCTTAGCGTATCAATTTGAGACAACCCAGCACCCTTCAAACTTTATAGAGGAAACATGGGTGCATTTGGAAAGGGGTGGAGAAAGCAACAGCTTAGTCACACGTTGGTTAAGTGCTGTGTCTGTCATTTTACCCCGCATGTGCAGGAAAGCAGCTCAGGGCCCCAATACTCCCTGCTAATTCTTGTTCCTTGGTTGCAGAGGGGCGGCCGGGGTGGGGGTGGGGAGAGAGACCCATATCTTTGCATAAATTAAACATTCAGCGCGCACGCTGGCTTGCATTGCAGCGTCATCCAGAGGGCTGGCAGTGTTACAGCCCACATTCAAGTCGGAAAGGCATTAGTACAGAGCTTTGAGCTGGGCTCTGGTCCAAGTCTCAGGCAGGCCCAGTAGGCACGGGAGGCTCCTTTGCACTGTGCAGGGAAATTGTTATGCTTCTTTGCTACCTCCGGACGGGCCTCTGCCTCAGCACTCTAACCGAGAGGGTGTCTGCCCACAAGAGAAGTTCATTGATCTGGGCCAGGCCCAGCCCAGCGACCTTGGCACCGTTCACCTCCAGGATTTCGTCCCCAACTCCAAGGAGTCCAGCATACAGTTTAGCTGTGCTGGCATCTGCCATCTCCTGGACGTAGATGCCTGCCAGGAAAACAAAATGAAAATAGCTTTAAAAAGCAACCAGCGCTATTCATGCAGGCAGCTCTAGTCTCCTGATTTCCGTATCCAAAGCAACGGAATTACTCCCTCTCCATTCTTTTCTTGGTCTCAATGGATCCTGGTTTGAGCATATGAAATGGTCCCCCCCCCAGCCAGAGATTTTGGGGATGGAAGAGTCTTGATGTCACATTCCCAAGCAAGATGTTGCTTACTCAGTGAAGAGGCAGAGTGGCCAGCTGCTTCTGTTCATGTGGCATGTAAGTAAGGTGCCATCTCTCAACCCAAGACCCCAGCAAATAGGATGCTGTGTCTTACCTCCTGTGCCACTGGTCTGTTCCCAAGGCAAGAATGGTAGACTGAGCTCTGGGTTTCAAGAGTGCCATCTAGACATTAGCTTTATTTGAATGATGAGTGTTTGAGTTTCTTAGAATAGCTTAGCTATGTGGAATATCCTAGTTCTGTGTTGATGATAAAGTCCAGTCCTTGACGAAACTGCTGGTGAAACGGGAAGATTTGAAGCTGGCCACCCGTCGGGAAGACAGACCCATACGTTTGATGGACTTTGTTTAACCATCTTTAACACTGGAAAGATAGACCCATACGTTTGATGGACTTTGCATAACCATCTCCAACACTAAATATTGCACTTTGAATTAGCACTTTAATGTTTTAAAGTATATACAGGCTTTTGCCTCTGAGGGAATACCTATGTATGCTTTTTGTATGACATTGTCTGTTTAGTTCATGATTCAATACATTTTCATCTATAGCTGTTCACGGTTTTGTATATTATCCTTTGTATAGTTACCGTGACTGTCTGTTGTTGCTTCTGTTCATGTGGCATGTAAGGTGCCATCTCTCAACCCAAGACCCCCAGCAAATAGGATCCTGTGTCTTACCTCCTGTGCCATTGGTCTGTTCCCAAGGCAAGAATGGCAGACTGAGCTCTGGGTTTCAAGAGTGCCATCTAGACTGCAGCACCAGCCTACCCGACTCGAATGAGCAATCGTGCCTCACCAGGTCCTATAAAACCCTTTGAGCTTGCTCCTGAGCTTGAGGATTTTGCTTTCCCCCTTAGATTTTGACTCCTGTCTGGCTCTGACTACACACCTGTTTCTGGCTCACTTGGGCTGATAGCCATCTCTTCTGCTCCTGCTCTTCTGCCTGCCTGCAGCCTGGCGAGACATGTACACACCTGCATGAGAGATGCCAACGGCAGTGGATCAAGGTGCTGAGACCCCAATTCCAAGTTTCCACTGAAGCACCATGCGCCAACTGGACTGTGTACAGGCATCAAGGGGTTGTAGCTCCTCGACTGAGCTCTCTCCTCGCATCTCTCATCAGGAATGTGTCTACATGCCCTTCAGTAATGCCTCTGCTATGTCTGCTCATGTGTCTCTCTTCTCTCTCCACACAGACAGCTCAGGATAGACGGGGAATGAGAAACCGTGGCATCTGAGCAGTAATTCTTAAGCTAAAGAAGTTGCTGGTGGTGAAACTCCTGCCTTGACAGGTCCTCTGCCTCCCCCTCCTGCTTTTGGAAAGGACTGCTGATGCATTAAGGCAGTCTTTTTATGTAGTGCAAGAAGATCTCAAATCCCATCTATGCTAAAACTCACATGCATTAAGCATCCTTGAAGCTATCCCGAGACCCAGGAAGAGGAGTGGGAGAGGATTTTATGATGCTCTCCCCTCCCACTGAAGGCTAGGTTGCCAGGGTAACGTGGGACATCCGAGACCTAAAACGGTCAAAAGGCCTAGGCACTTCTGGTCACCCCCAAGGTGAGAGCAGGGGAAGTGGAGAGCAGGAAGACACCATATGTGTTTTCTATCTCATGACCTGTAACCTTTCCTGACGTATGTGAAGATGTTTTATGACCCTCTGTTTGCTGCGTTTGAACTACTATATACCATGTTTCCCCTATTTTAAGACACCGTCTTATATATTTTTTTTCCTCAAGAAAGCGCACTATGGCTTATTTTGAGGGGATGTCTTATTTTTATTACGTAAGCATGCCTTGGCAAGGCCACGCTCGAGTTCTGGGGCTGCGAAGGACGGGACGGGCACGGAGCTCTTTGTTTGCTTGCTGGCAGCGGGGGGAGAATCCAAGCTGAGCTTTGAGGAAACGGGCACCGGAGAGACCCGCTTTCGCTGGGCGCTCTCTCCTGCTCCTCCTCCGCCACCTTCCCTCCTCGAAACGCGACAGAAGCCGTTTTCCAAGGGGCCTCTTGGGCGACGCTCGGGGCGGCTTGGGGGATTTCGTCATGGCGGCAAGCAGAGAAAGCCCGTGCCACCTTCCCTCTCCACCACGGCGGCCGCCCCGTGCACTCTGCGCCAAGCAGAGTTGGGCGAGCGTGCGGGCGAGAAGACCTTCGGAGTGCCTTTGTCGCGCCCGCTGCCCCTTCCTGTGCGCCCTGCTCTGCAGAGTTCCTGAGCGCTGCTTCTGGGGCTGACTGGTTTTGGTGGCGGGACTGGACGCCCAGCCCCGCCTTTTCCTTGGTGCCCTCCAGAACTGCACCTATCACTATGACTTATTTTCGGGGTACGGCTTATATTTCGCAAATGCGAAAATCCTGCTATGGCTTATTTTATGACGTCTTAAAATAGGGGAAACAGGGTAAGCTTTAGTTCTGAAGTTCCTTGGGGCAGACCTTCTAAACTGGCATGGTGTGTTGAGCTCTGTCTTACTGCAATTGCTATAATAAAACACTGGGTCCCTAAATCTGGGTGCTGGACTTGAAAACAGTTTCTTTGGTTGTGCCATTTCTTTACAAGGTGGCCCCTCACCTGGGTAACGAACAAGGCAATGTAGAAGTGAATACTTACGACCCTGATAATAATGCTGAACTGCAAGGGTCAGACTAAACAGGCTCGTATTGATGCGTGTTTAATCTGACAGCTTGGAAGGTGCTGAAAGGTTTCTTATTTCTGCGGTTCTTTCTTCACAAAGAATCTGTTCTCAGCCCAAATTCTCAAGTGTCTGGAAACGTCCGCTTAATTTTCATTATCTTTCAAACTATCGTGCCTTCTCATTGCCTTTGTCATTGCGCTCCAAATCCACCCTGTGTTGAACTTAAGTGCATTCTAAGTTCACCCCCCCCCAACAAGTCCATATCCAGAAACCGAGTTTGTGAACAGGCACACCATGTTTGGTGGTGATGATGGGGGCATAGGGGAGGCGAGCATTTCTCCCTCCATCTCCAAGTTTCTCCTGAGAAAATTCAGGGAGGGGGCTGGACACTGCAGCACCCTCCCCACAAGGCCGCCTCACTAAAATGCATGCAATGCGCTGAATAAAGATGGGCGGGTGACACAGTCTGGATTCTATGATCAAGCAGGTCCCCTCCAGCTTTGGTTTATGCTTAAAATATATTTCATAGCTGGGCAGAGGAAGCAAATTCCAAAGGCGCACACAAGAGGAAAAAGTTTTGGATAGGAGGAATGGGATAAGGGCTGGGAGGAATCTTCTCCAAATATATTGTAGAAAGGTTTTACCTCTTTAATGACACAAAAGCTTCTGGGGAAGTGAGAGCCAGGAACTGACACTGAACAGCCTCGGCTGTACCCCCAAATAATATCTGAAACCTCTTAGGGTGGGGACAGCATCTGAGAAGTCCAGGGCAGTGCAACGAAAACACTTAATTCCTGGAGCCAGAGTGCTTAAGGCCAGGAAAAACATTTGTCATCTTAGTCCACAAATCTTGCAACATTCTCGGGAGCCTGCTTGGGAAAAGAACGTGGAAACATCTGTGTTCAATTATTCCCGCCATCTGACCCACTTTGTGACAGGCTTAGCCTAAAAAAAAAAAAAGAGGCCGAGTCGGACTCTCACATAACAAGGTATTTGGGAGTGTTCCACGATCTGCTTTTCTGCTCGTGCTGCACTCTTGAGCATCAGGGCACCCTCAAACAGTGCACGCACTGAGAGTTATGGGAGACCAGGGATGAAGCCTTTATGTTTGGGGAGCATTTCAACTGTCTTTGCTTCCCAGCAGAAACAGGTGCACACCTAGGAGTAGCCGAGAGACGAAGGGCTGATGGACATGCTTTCCCCTAACTTATAAGTCTGCTTTTGACAACAAAGAGGAAGCAGGGGACGGATCCAGAGGGTGTTCTGCATAACCTTTTGCCCCTTTCAGTGAGACTGAAAATAAGACAATATATGCAAGGGTGCTTGATTTACATATTTACAGAATTTGGGTTAGTTTGCCTATCAAAATTTCCATGTCGGAGTATATGGTCGGAGAGCCAGTGTGGTAGACTCGTAATCTGGGGAACTGGGTTCGCGTCTCCGCTCCTCCACATGCAGCTGCTGGGTGACCTTGGGCTAGTCACACTTCCCTGAAGTCTCTCAGCCCCACTCACCTCACAGAGTGTTTGTTGTGGGGGAGGAAGGGAAAGGAGAGTGTTAGCCACTTTGAGACTCCTTTGGGTAGTGATAAAGCGGGATATCAAATCCAAACTCCTCCACTCCTATGGAGCCCTGCCTAAGGTCTTGCCTCTTATATTTTTAAAATTTGGTTGCTGCCCTAGACCAGCCATGTCCAACCGTTCGATTGCAATCTACCAGTCAATCGCGGGGCGTCCCTGGTCAATTATGGTCGATTGCGTGACCCTGATCTATCAATCAAAAAATTTGGGTCCTCCTTCCCCCAAAATCTGAACAACTGTCTCCTTCCCATGACTTAGTGTCTCCCCCTCACAAAAAAAGCTCAACAACTTTGATTCCCCCCCCAAAAAAAGCTGAACAACTGTGGCTCCCCCCAAAAAAGTTCAGCAACCTTGGGTCTTCCTTCCCCCCAAAATCTCAAAACTTTGGTCAATGGGTAGATCACTGCCAGTTTTTTGTTTTTTTTTATAGTGGAAGTAGATCGCAGTCTCTTGGAAGTTGGACATGCCTGCCCTACACCAGGCATCCCCAAACTCAGCCCTCCAGCTGTTTTGGGACTACAGTTCCCATCATCCCTGACCACTGGTCCTGTTAGTTAGGGATGATGGGAGTTGTAGTCCCAAAACAGCTGGAGGGCCGAGTTTGGGGATGCCTGAGCTAATTCCTCTGGACATTCTGTGCCTGACATCAGAGTTCCAGGACAGACCAGCCAGACAAAAACACCTGGGGGAGGAAGGAGGGCCAGGGCAGGGTGGGGCCTGGGAAAAGCTCAGATGCCGGGAACAGAAGCACAGAGGGCCTGAGGTTCCGCACCTCTGCCCTACACTGAATAATATACCTGTGTCAGGACGGCCATTTCCTGACGAGACACGAAATCCAAAGTTGCCCTCTGGGCGGCGCTGCAATTTCAGCTGGCTTGTTCCGTCTGGGAAAACTTCCACCACCCGCCCGACGGTCCTTGCCAAGTTGGGGGAGCCAATGTCCTCCACGCTGAGGGAACGTCGATGTGGGGCACCTGCGTTCCTGGGAAGAGGAAGGCAGAGGCGTAGGAAGGTCAGGTGGTACCCGGTGCGGGAAATTTCTTGTCACCCCCCCCCACACACATTATTATTTTTTGCCTGCAAAAATGGTTTTACGTTATTTCATATTTTCTTACAAAGGAATAATAATAAGTAAAAATAAACTTTTATTTATATCCTGCCTTCCCCGGCTAAAGTCGGGCTCAGGGCAGCTAACATCAGATACATAACATTGATATAAAATCAAACAATAATTAAATTACCTCCTAAAAACATGTCAAAATCAAATTAAAGTCTAATTAGATGGCTTTCCGCAGGGTCAGGGTTGGGAACAGTAAGTGCTCCACTGAATTGAAATTTCAGCCTTCACGACATAGGAAAACAGCCAAGTACACAGCTATTTTCGTGGCGGAGGGTCAAGATATTAACTGATATGCATGAAATTTCATATATAGCTATATAATCCCTAGTGTAGTAAGATAAGACCTTTGGAACAGGCATTTCCAAAAAAGAAAAAGTTTTTTTATGAACCACCCTAGTAGGGCAGTAATTGTTCCTTGATAATTTGTCACCCCCCTCCATGATGGAACCTAGGGCGGCCCCCCCCCTTCCTACGCCCCTGGAGAAAGGAATACTGGTGCAAACAGGAAGTGCATATTTAAATGGCCCAACTCTGACACAACTCTAAACGCGGGCTTAGCATTGTGCGCACAAACTTCCCCTCTCTTCCTCCAGTGTGGCTATTGCTTCTGTTCAATTATATGTAGTTTAACCTGCCGACTAGGCAAACCACAGTTGGTCCTAATTCTGTGACAGGGAAATGAAGCAACTTCATTCTGCAGCATACAAAGCTGGCTTGTTTCTGTAAACCATAGTTAAAATTAGCTACAGTTTTAAGGTTTGACAATGGAAACGAAAGCTTCTGATCGCTTCCTAGCAGTAACACGGGAGAAGGAAGGAAGGAGAGGGTGGCGACAAACAAACTTAATGCTCAAGCACGTAACATCCAGCCAGTTACAGTCATACCTCATGTTACGGCCGCTGCGGGTTATGTCTTTTCAGGCTGCGCTCCGCGCCAAACCCAGAAGTACCGGAATGGGTTACTTCCGGGTTTCGCCGCTCGCACATGCGCAGAAGCGCTAAATCGTGCTTCGCGCATGCGCAGAAGTGCCAAATTACATCACACGCATGCACAGACGCAGCGCTGCGTGATACGAATGCTGCGGGTTGCGGTCGTGCCTCCGTCACGGATTACGTCCGTAACCCGAGTGTCCACTGTATACTGAAACCAAGCCAATGTGTATGTATGCCACAACAGCAGCAAGAATCCTAATTGCGAGGAACTGGAAAACACAGAACATACCTACAATAGAAGACTGGCAAATGAAAATGATGGACTATATGGAACTTGCCGAAATGACCGGAAGACTCCGAGACCAGAGGGAGGAGACGGTGGAAAAAGACTGGAAAAAACTGAAAGACTATTTTAAAAAGTATTGTAAGATTTAAAAACTGATATAAAAGTTGGATTACGTAAGAGACTGCAGACTAAACAGAGATTGTGATGTATTAAGACAGAGGATATAAGTTAAGACTGTTGATTAAGGAAAAAATATTAGAGTGAATTATAAAAGCTATTTAAAGATGATAAGAGATTACTAAGATGTTATAAAATGAAATGCAGTGGGGGGGACGGGAGGAAGTCACCCCAAAGATGTTGATGATAAATGGAGGGGAAAATATGATATGTGTTGTGTATGTTTTTATGACTAAATATTAGAAATTATGTTAGGAATGATGATGTTTTTTGATGTTTGTTAATTGTTTATACATAAAACCCAATAAAAATCTTATAAAAAAGAAAAAAGAAAAGAAACCAAGCCAATGTGAATTTTTGTTAAAAATAAGCTGTTTAGATATACCTTTCCCAAAAAACCTGAGGCTTTTTTGCTGGGTTTGATGGGAGAAGAAATGGCAAAGATAGACCAAATACTATTTATGTACGGCAATAACTTTATTAGCCCAAAGATGGAAATTGCGGGAATTACCAACGATTGAGGAGTGGCAGGCGAAGATGATGGACTATGTGGAACTGGCCAAACTGACAGGCAGGATCCGGAACCAGGATGAATCAAAAGTTTCAAAGAGATTGGAGTAAATTTATTGGGTATATGAATAATTATTGTAAAAATGTGAAGACACTAGCGGGATTGATATAAATTCTGCAGCGAAAAAACTGTAAATCTCAAAACTTTATAGCCCATTGAGACAGAGTTGATCATAACGATATAAAGGTCTGAAGTAGAGGATATAAAGTGCGACACAAAGATTTGAAAAATAAAAACCGGTCGAAGGGATGGAGGGAAGTCAAGAGCTCAGTAGAGCAAAGAATTTATTTGTTTTGTTATTGGTATGCTGAAATATTGTGTTAAAAAAGAAATTAATAAAAATCATATTAAAAAAACAAACAAAAATTAGCAGCAGAGTAATGTGGATGAAAAAGAACATTTGCAAAAGTGACATGGAGCAGAAATAGGCTGATTCACCCAAAGGGCAGGTACATTTTAAGATGTCCAATTTCCTTCAGAACATACATAAGCAATGATCAGGGGCAGGATTGGGTCTGTTCTTCCATGTTTATTGCCGAAAGGCCCCTTGCGGGCTCCCATTCTGAATAATACTATTGCATATGTAATGTGTCGCTTACAGCCAAGTGTGAGTGAGCTGTAAGGTCAAAAACGCCATCCCAGATCCTGCAATAACCAGGCATCTGCTGCTTTCACAGTGTTTCAGAAGAAATGACAAAAATGGGAGATTTAGGATTTTCAGCGTTACCTGTTTAGAGCAGCCTCCTCCTCCTTTGGTTCCCCCAGTGCATAGACACTGGACCGGTCAGCCTTGCCCAGTAAGGAATGTAGATTTTGAACAGAAGAGGCTTTTCTTGGTTGGCAGAATGGCGACACCTAGCGGGAGAATGAAAAAGCTGAGCCAGAGCAAGGGTTGAGAAAACTAACCCCGGGATTAAAAAAAGCAGACACAGGCAAAGAAAGCCTAACAATCGTCATTTCCAATCCCAAATATTTTGGATCTGCCTGAATGTTTGGACAGTATGAAAGCCAGTGGCTATAACTCCTTTTTAATCTGCACAGTAGTCCGGGAGGCATGGAGCAGGTCAGTTTGTACTGGAATTTACTAAGAAGTTGCAGCCTGAGGGCATAATGAGGGCACCAAATTGGCTGCTTCTATGATAGGGCATGTATGCAACTTGGGGCACTGGCCAGAACTATTGGGCTTGGCCAATGTACTGGGGAATTGAGAGAATAACACTGATCTTCAGCTGGTGGCATAGCTGTCAACCCTCCCTTTTTTTGCGGGAAACTCCCTTATTCCAATGCTGTTTCCCGCTGCTATCCCGGATTGTTGATATCCCTTAAATTCCCCGGATTTCAAAGGAAGCAGCTCCTCTCCCTCCCTGCCGGCCAGGGAGGCTCCTCAGCTGCGTTGCTCGGCTGCCAATAAGGAGTCTGAGACCGACTGGGGGCGGAGCTTGCATGCCTTGTGCAGCCAGACCCTCACGCCCAACCAGACAGACAGCCTGCCTGCCGTCTACGCGCTCGCTCCTTCGCTCACCCGTTCGCACGCAGCCTCTGGAGCGCAGGGTGCCGAGGCTACTTGGTGCCATTGCACCGCCCTCGCGGCATCCCTTATTTTCAAATCCGAAAGTTTGACAAAATCCCTTATTTTCAAATGGGAAAGTTGACATGTCTGAGGTCGTACAGGTAGAGACGCGGCCTGCCGATGCACAACGGGGAGCCTTTAAGGGCGCTCCTGACTGCGCACTGGTAAGGGAAAGCAGACTTTGGCAGGAGAACCAAAGCCCGCTGCAGCAGCTGTACAAGACAGTTTCCCACAGGGAAGAACTCAGTTGCACAGCCAATGTCTGTACAAAGTGAACTTCAGCTCTCCAGGCCCTCAGCTGATAGGTGGGAGAGCTGAAGCCGGTTGGATTGGCTGCGCAGGTGGTTCGCCCCGCTAACCTTTCAAAGTTGACTTGCAGGGATGGAACCGGGCAAAGATCTGACACACACACCCCAGCCAGAAAGGTCTCTGGCCTCTGATCATGAGATGCACCCTTTGGACTCACCAGCTGCAAGGACTGCAGGGAAGGCGCTTTCTTCATCTTGGGCGTGCTGGTGGCGCCTGGGCCTGGCTCCTCACTGGGTGCTGCAGCTCCCGGCTCCGGGGCACAAATCTGCTCCATGCTGTAGCAGCGGAACCTGCCCAGCCTCTGCTTGGTGCTCTGACTCAGAGTGGTGAAGAACTTCTTTAGTCCTGATGCAGAAGAGGAGGAAGAGGAGCCACCTTTCTTGGCAAACAGCTTCTTCTTGGGCTCCGGGTAGATCTCCAAGGGTTTGCTGGAAGGCAAAAGAAGTCCGCCAGGGCAGTTTAAGAGTCAGGGATAACTCCCGGCTCCATTTGCCGGAGATCACAATAACCAAACGACAGTAACAAAACATGAGGGGAGGTTTTAAAAGGCGTTCAAAGGCTTTGAACAAACAAAAACAGCAAAGTCACGAAGCAAACAGCTGTAAGAGCTAATCTGCACATCTGTCACATGGTGCATCGCAGAGATCGAAAAGGCCTGGAGTGCAGTTCCCTCGGGCAGTTCCATTCTAAAACTGCACATTTTAAAGAGTTTTCAGGGCTTTTGTTGCAGAAGTGCCAAGAAAAGGAATGATGCCACTCTGTGACCACAGCCTTTTCCCCCTTAGATGCTCAGCTTCATGAAATTAGAATTTTCCAAGAACTGGAAGACACAAGAAATACCAACCGTGGAAGATTGGCAAATGAAGATGATTGGCTTTATGGAACTTGCCGAACTGACAGCAAGACTGCGTGAACAGAGGGAGGATGTGGTGCAAGAAGATTGGAAGACATTTAAAATGTATTTTAAAAAATATTGTAATATGGAAAGTATTTGAAAATCTAGGGTATAAACTAGAGTTTACCGGATCAAAATTGGGAGTGAAAAATATCTTCGAGGTTAAAAAAAAAGGGTAACATGATTAAATGAATAAATGGATAATAAAAGGTTAGATAAAATTTGAAGATGAACTTGCCTGAAAATAAGAGTTAGATGTGAAACCAGGAAGGGAGGAGAGGGGGAAGTCCCAACAAGATGTTAAGGAAAATAGGTGAAAAATGATATATTTTATTGTTGTGTTTATATGTTTAGGTTATGTTTTTCTTTTGTAGTTTATGTGCTTGTTTTGTTTTATATGATAAAATGAATAAAACTATTATTTAAAAAAGAAGGGGGGGAAAAGAAATTTGTATTTTCCTGCACGCAATTTGAGACTGCAGGCAGGGGACTTCATGCCTGAATCAAGAACCATCATGCAAGGAAGGCAAGGGATGCAGTCTATCTCCCATCCCATCCCTTATTTCTCGCATAATGATGACAGCACCTACAGGTGAAACTCGAAAAATTAGAATATTGTGGAAAGGTTAATTTCTTTCAGTAATTCAACTTAAAAGGTGAAACTAATATATGAGATAGACTCATGACATGCCAAGCGAGATATGTCAAGCCTTTATTTGTTATAATTGTGATGATTATGGCGTACAGCTGATGAGAACCCCAAATTCACAATTTCAACTTTGGGGTTTTCATCAGCTGTACGCCATAATCATCACAATTATAACAAACAAATGCTTGACATATCTCGCTTTGCATGTCATGAGTCTATCTCATATATTAAACTCCAGTAGCTAATGAAAACAATTGCTTACATAAATGGACTTTTCCACGATATTCTAATTTTTCGAGTTTCACCTGTATATCTGTGGCCAACCAATCTGTACACTGATTGGGACAAAGGGTACTAGGTGTGACGCCAAAGGCATAAATCCTTTTGGGTAAAAAGTGTGGGAGACTGACCTTTTGAAAAGAAGAGAATTGCAACATGCACTCTTAAAGATGGGCTGTGCATGCCCTAAGCACATTTAAAGCACACTCACTCTCCCCAAAGAATCCAGAGAACTGTAGTTTGCTAAGGGTGCTGGGAATGATAGCTCGGGGTGTGTGTGTGTGTGCACGCGTGTTAAACTACAATTCCCAGGATTCCTTGGGGGAGAGGGATACACGTGTTTTAAATGTGTGCTCAGTGCACAGCCACTTGCTCTTCCAACCGCCCCAATTTATTTTTGAACGTGTACAAATATAGGTCTTTGAACACTGGCTGCCCTTGTCTTCTCTCCAGTCTTCCTCACTAACCTTAAATTGTGTCCCCTGGTTTAGGAGCTCTCCAATTTAAAAGCATAAAACAACAACAACAAAAGCCCTAAATTCACCAAATTATCACGCCCAGATACAGGAGTTTTTCCTTTTAACACTGAAAATGCCAATATGCACACAAAGCCTGAAGTGGCAGAAGACTGGCAGAACGGAGTCTCATACTTTTAAAATAGTAATAACGAATGGGCACATTGGCTCTCCTGAGTCTACCAGACTCGTTTTTCTCAATCTGCGCAACAAAGACCCACGGGAAATCACAGCTTTTACAGAGACCTTCTCCAAATGCAAGGGGCCTTCGTAAGAAACCCTTAGCAGCAGGCAAAAGCCCACAATCTTCAATTCACCAAGCAATACCGTCTTCCTCTGGGAAGAGGGACCGTCAGATACAGCCACCTCCTGACAGATGCTGCCTCACCTGTCCCAGTTGGAGTTCTTGTTATTAGTTATACTGAAAGGAAATACACACCAAGAGCTCTGGCCAGAAATTCCAATACTAGGAATAAATCCTACTCGTGAGTTATAGTTAAATAAAAGTATGTATTCTGTTAAGAATTACAGTCTTAGGCAGAGAATGTCAATTCAAATAAGAAAAACAGTTTCAAGTTCACAATAATATGTGTAGCTTCAAATGAAAAATACAACTTCAAATTCACAGTCGTATGAGTAAACAATAATTCGTTACAGTATAAGAACATAAGAAATTTCAAGTAACAATAAATGTATATCAGTTCATATTCAAAAGGATCGTTTTATACGTAAAGCCGGAGCGAAGAGTCGATTCAGGAAAAGCAACCAGGACAGGGCCCTGTTTCGATATGGATGTCTTCGTCAGCTAATTTTTGAGTTCATGATACTTCCAAATGCACTCTACAAACTAACACGAACTCAAAAACGATCCTTTTGAATACTTTTGAATAGTCAAAGGCAACTATGGGGTTGCGGCGCTCATCTCGCTTTCAGGCCGAGGGAGCCGGCATTTATCCACAGAAAGGACTAAACCGCTTCTGCTGTGACGGAAACCATAGTGCACGGAAACGCTGTTTACCTTCCCCGCCGCTGTGGTACCTATTTATCTACCTGCACTTGTGTGCTTTCGAACTGTTAGGTTGACAGGAGCTGGGACAGAGCAACGGAAGCTCACCCCGTCACAGGGATTTGAACATCCGACCTTCTGATCAGCAAGCCCGAGAGCCACAGAAATGGGGGTGGGTGGGAAGGGAAGGGAGCGGAAGGGATGCATCCTATTACAGACCCTGAGGGAGGTCCACAAGATCCAGGACAGGGAGACACTGTAACCTCCCAATCCATGTTCTATGGGCTCCTCCTACTTCTCCCCATTCCTTCTTCAGAATTCCTCTACCTCTCCTGTACCCCATTGACTTTGTCCGCCGCTGAAAAACGAGCCGCCGTATCCTGCCAAGGTTTCTGTTTTCTTATCAGGATGTGCCCAAACCCGGGGCTTTCAAGAATGCATACAGAATTTTGAGATCTGGCTGCTATAGCCTAGGTAAAGGTAAAGGGACCCCTGACCATTAGGTCCAGTCGTGTCCGACTCTGGGGTTGCGGCGCTCATCTCGCTTTACTGGCCGAGGGAGCCGGCATACAGCTTCCGGGTCTTGTGGCCAGCATGACAAAGCCGCTTCTGGCGAACCAGAGCAGCGCACGGAAACGCCGTTTACCTTCCCACCAGAGTGGTACCTATTTATCTACTTGCACTTTGACGTGCTTTCGAACTGCTAGGTTAGCAGGAGCAGGGACCGAGCAACGGGAGCTCACCCCGTCGCAGGGATTCGAACCGCCGACCTTCTGATCAGCAAGCCCTAGGCTCTGTGGTTTAACCCACAGCACCACCTGGGTCCCTCTATAGCAGGCATGTCCAACAAGTAGATCGTGATCTACCAGTAGATCACCAGATGTAAGTAAGTAAGTAAGTAAGTAAACTTTAATACGGTCAAAGACCAGCAATGATCACCAGATGTCTGTGGTAGATCACTGGTTCCTCCCAAAGAAGCGGGGTAGATCACTGCCAGTTTTTAACTCTGTGAGTAGATCGCAGTCTCTTGGGACTTGGCCACCCCTGCTCTATAGCCTACAGACTAGCAAAAATAAGCGATCATTAGGACAGGTGGCAGTGTGTGAGTGTGTGTGTGCGTAGGGATACCCACCCCTCATTTATCAGACTTATAACCCCCCCTTTTCTAGAGAATCTCAGGGTTGTGTGTTCAAGTCCCATGTTGGGCAAAAGATTCCTGGGGTTAGACTAGATGACTCTCGTGGTCCCTTCCAACTCTGCGATTCCACAATGCAATGATGTTTTAAATCGAGGGGAAGGAAAGCACCCATGGCAGTCACTTAAAAATCACCATGCTTCTAGCAAACACTATACAAAGTTTGCATATGGTCCAATTACTTTACTCACCATGTCAAATAACTAGATAACAATGTTAACTGAATTGTGCCCAACAGTTTATTCTGCTAAATTTGGTATGAGACTGGACTTCTCTAAAAACTTTATACTGGAGAAAACAATACGGTGCGCCATTACAGCATTTTCAATATAATCCCTGGGTAAGCTGGAAAAGCCTTAAATTTCCGTTGATTCAGAAAGGTAACCATAGCAACAGCTGTCTGGAGATTTTGGCAGGGAGGGAGAAGCAGGCCAAGGCAGATTTGAGGGGTGGGGGTGGGGAGTGAGAGGGCAAAAGCAGCAGGAAGAGTGGCAAGGTCTAGAGCCAGCTGGCAGCGCCACAGGGCTGTGCTAACTGGCAGCGAGAGGAGCAGAGGGCAGCGGCAGACCTGGCTGCATCTGGGTGAAGGAAAGGTTGCAGCACTGAAGGAGAGGAAGAGCTGGCATTTTATTCAAAGAATCATACAATTGTAGAGCTGTAAGGGACCCCGAGGGACGCGGGTGGCGCTGTGGGTTAAACCACAGAGCTTGCTGATCAGAAGATCGGCGGTTTGAATCCCCGCAACGGGGTGAGCTCCCGTTGCTCGGTCCCTGCTCCTGCCAACCCAGCAGTTCGAAAGCACACCAGTGCAAGTAGATGAATAGGTACCACTCCGGCGGGAAGGTGAACGGCGTTTCCGTGCACTGCTCTGGTTCGCCAGAAGCGGCTTAAGTCATGCTGGCCACATGACCGGAAGTTGTACGCCGGCTCCCTTGGCCAATAATGCGAGATGAGCGCCGCAACCCCAGTCGTCTGCGACTGGACCTAATGGTCAGGTGTCCCTTTACCTTTAAGGGACCCTGAGGGTCATCTGGTCCAGACCCCTGCGATGCAGGAATCTCGACTAAATCATCCATGGCAGGTGGCCACCCAACCTCTGCTTAAAAACCTCCAAGGAAGGAGAGTTCACCACTTCCCGAGGGAGACCGTCACACTGTCGAACAGCTCTTGCCATCAGAAAGTTCTTCCTGAGGTCTAGCCGGAATCTCCTTTCTTGCAACTTAAAGGAAAGTAAGGAAAACCCAATGCACTGATGAAACACCGTTTGGCCACATCACTGGTTTGAAGAAAGGTCTTATGCTATCAGATCTGAGCTGTGGCTAGTTCTCCATCGGAACAAAAGGGAAATTCCAGAACGGAGCTGCAAGCCGCCAGACGCCCCTTGCAGGTCCGGACTTTAGAAAAGGAAGGCTTGCTCTAACGGCTGACCCCCAAACCCATTGCTTCATGGCAATGTGCAGCAGGGCTTGTTTACTCACCGCTGGGCTGCACTCGATGGCTTTGTCTTTGGGGCCTCGGCAGCTGAAGCTTCCCTATGGATTGGCTGAGCTGAGGTTGTCAAGTTGGTCTCCTCCCTTGTTGGCGAGAGACTAATGGCCGCAGAAGTGATGGCATTGGCAGCAATAGGGGGAACACCAGGGGCGGAGGAAGACAGTGGACCTGTTGCAACAACACAGACACTTCCAATGGCCTCTGCTTAAAAGAAAACAGACATACACCCTGGGGGTGGACTTGCACCATCAGCTAATGTGCCTGGGCATACAGTCAGGACCGGTGCCACGGATTTTGGCGCCCTAGACGAGGGGGCGGGCCATGTGACATCATTGCGCATGACGTACTGTGCCCCGCCCCCTGCCCTGCCAGGCGCCCCGCGCCACCGCGGTTTTCACCGCTGGTTGGGGCGGCACCGGGCGGCGGGGGGGGGGGCGAGGGGCAGGCTGGCCAGCGCCCCCTCCATTTTGGTGCCCCCGCCGCCGAGGTTTTCGCCCCAAGCTGCTTGCTCCGCCGCTGGTTGGGGCGGCACCGGGCGGCGGGGGGCAGGCTGGCCAGCGCCCCCTCCATTTTGGCGCCCTAGGCAACTGCCTAGTTCGCCTTAATGGACGCACCGGCCCTGCATACAGTGGTACCCCGGGTTGCGCACTCAATTCGTTCCGGGGTGCCATTCGCACCCTGAACAGTGCGCAACCTGGGCGGCGCTTTCGCAACATCGCGCTTCTGCGCATGCGCGGACATGCGCACAACGCTTCTGAGCATGCGCGGACTTGCGCAGAAGCGTCCGCGCTCTGTGTTGCACTTCCGGGTTTGCGGAGTACGCTACCCGAATGTACTCAACATGGAGCGTTCGCAACCTGAGGTATGACTGTATTCTTATTTATTAAGAAACGTGGTCCCCGCGCCCCCCCCCCCAGCCCCATCTCATATCAGATGCTGCCCAGGCTAGAGTAGGAATCCGGCTTTGGAAATTTAAGGGTACATCTTACCCTAACACACTTAAGTTTTGTACTGCCATCGCTTCCCCCCATGAACCCCCAAAGCTAGAGAACTGTAGTTTGGCGAGGGTGCTGAGAATCCTGCGAATACTTTGCTTCACTGCTTACACCCCAACTGCAATTGCTTGTGAGGACGTAATGACTTTTAACCTTTTAAGTTAAATAAACAGGCTTTGCAGAAATGGGTTAAACACGGAGCAGGGGGGAAGTAAGGTTCTGAATCATGAAGAGGAGTCTGAACGATTGCATTTTCAGTGACCAAACTTTGTGCTTCCCATCACCCTCAGGCTAAGGTCTGACTAAGGCACATCTCCAGTAGAAGCAGAAGTATGTGCAACAGGCGCATCGCTGCAGTTTGGCAACTATGATGCCCACAAAAAACGATACACAAGCTACATCAACAGCACGACTACAGTGTGCCATTTGGTTGTGACTGCTGAATAGAGCTCACTTAGCTCCTCTGGAGGAGCAAAAAAACATCTGCAGGGAATTACTTGGAAAGAATGAGCCTGCTAAAAGCTTTTTCAGAGAATTCTCTGAAAGAGCTAGGGAAGAACAAGCATGCCCATTCTGAATCAAGATGTGAGGAATTTGTATCTAGTGGGAAATGGGGCTTTCCAGAAACTGTCTCTGTTATATGACATGTGGCTAAACTTAATTAAAGCCTGGTAATTTTTGAGAAAAACCTAACTTTTCAGGCATGCTAAGATCTACTTAAATTTCCAACTGACACCTGGAAACCAAGATGTTTATTGGCTCTTTTTCATATAAAAGAAATCATAACTACTATTCAGGTGTTTTATAACTGCTTGGTAACTGGAACTATGTTTTAATGCTGAAATAGGTAATTCATCTGCATTCCTCGTCCGCTAAAACTGGTGATCTCCTGCAATTCACAGGTGCCCAGTTTGGGACAGCATCTTGGGCGTCTCCACATTCCCTGCCCCTGAAAATAGGCTTTCTAGTCCTGGTTGCAACAGCAGATATGGAAAGCAAGAGGAAATACCCAGCAAAGGCACCACCGTTTTTTTTCTTATTCGCATGGCATCTTATTAAACCTCGAAATTTGCTGCTGCAAGATCCTGCGATGACCACCAAATTTTAGGTTGCTTTAAAAGGAAGTTCATGGAGGACGTTTCCCCCCTTTGCTTAGCTCTTGGGTCCTTTTCACCCACCCTAAAGGTACCCTTAATCAAAATTTGTAGAAAAACTTAAATATTCACAATCGGGGTCAGGCATGCAAAATAAGCAAACCCATGCAATGCGGCAGCTAGACTGGTGACTGGGAGTGGCCGCCGGGACCACATAACACCGGTCCTGAGAGAGCTACATTGGCTCCCAGTACGTTTCCGAGCACAATTCAAAGTGTTGGTGCTGACCTTTAAAGCCCTAAACGGCCTCGGTCCTGTATACCTGAAGGAGCGTCTCCACCCCCACCGTTCAGCCCGGACACTGAGATCCAGCGCCGAGGGCCTTCTGGCGATTCCCTCAATGCGAGAAGCAAAGCTACAGGGAACCAGGCAGAGGGCCTTCTCAGTAGTGGCGCCCGCCCTGTGGAACGCCCTCCCATCAGAGGTCAAAGGGATCAACAACTACATAACATTTAGGAAATACCTGAAGGCAGCCCTGTTTAGGGAAGTTTTTAATCTGTAACATGTTAATGTATTTTAATATTTGCTGGAAGTCACCCAGAGTGGCTGTGGAGAACCAGCCAGATGGGTGGGGTACAAATAAATTATTATTATTATTATTATTATTATTATTATTATTATTATTAATAATATATACAAGTTCAATAACTCTGAATAAATAAATCTTACTTGCACAATTATCTAGAGTACAAATTCCGGACTGCCTTGCTGGACGGCCTACCATGATGCCCTCTCTACAGGGCAACATTACCTCTTACCTCGATTTCCCCCCAGCTCCTGTCTCTCCTGGAGCTGCTCCTCTCTGCTCTTCACTGTAGCAGTCACTAAGGTTTTTGGCTCGTGCTTGGCATATGTGTTGTTGCAGTTGTTGGTGGACAAGGCCAGCAGCTGGTTCTTGGAGAGCATCTTTGGACTCTGCCGGCCACTCTCCTCCTCCTCCTCCTGCCCAGACACACACACATTCTGGAAGCTATTAGGGGAGGCCGAGTGAACTGATAGCTCATCGGCATGGTCCACCCGCCCAGGATCCTGGCTGGTAAGCTTGTGGCTGCTGCTCAGAGTAGCCCTCCTGTAAGGCATAGGGGAAGGGTGGGCTTTTCCAGTGGTGGGCGGCGCAGGGACTCGGTAAGCAAAATTGTAGCCGGCACTCGTCTCTTCAGTTAGCTGCTGGGAAGGGCTCTGCTCTTGCTTGGTTTGACTTAAATTGTTCGTTGGCCTACGAGTTCGGTTGGAAGCGTCCACTGGCTTCTTGCTCACGGAGTCGGCGACACCATCAGGGACCAGATGGGAAGGCTGAGGGTGGGAGGAGGGTGTGGATTGCTTTAACGGGGCCTTGGACAGCTTTGGATGTTCCTGCGTCCTGCCTTTCTTCACCAGCTGATACAAATCTACAGGCTGGCTGCTTCTGGGAAAGGCTTCTGCCTTACCGGCTGCCATTTTGGTCACCAGATCTCTGACCTCAGAGGCCCCCTTCAAGGAACAGTCGTTGGCTTGATTTGCACTCGATCCTATTTCCCCTCTGCGAGGCACGATTTCCCCTCCACTAGCACGGCAGCTGCCGTCTGCTCTGGGCCTCTCCCCATTGGCCTTCCTGTTCTTGGCTTCCCCTTCTGAAGCGGAAAACGGCCCGGGATCCGGACCAGGCCCACCGTGCCGGGAACTTTTGACCACGGACCGTTGGCCGCTGGCACCAGCCTCCTCGCTGTCCGTCCTGTAGCTGTCCGACGTATCCGTGGTGCTGTCCAGAGCAGAATCCACCTCGTCTATGCAAGTCACTTCCCCTATGTACGTCTCCCGGATGCGCTCTGTGTAAACACGCTGGCGGGAAGGAAGGATCCACAGCGGAGTTCCTTTGGGACCCAAAGCCCTGGTCCGCGAGTCCTCCTGGGGAGCATTGAGCTCTTTGCTTTCATTGGCCCGAACTAGCTCCTTGCCCTCTCGGGGGACGTTGCAAGACTGATGCACGCTCTTCGCAGTCTGCTTTGCTCCGGTATCTGGGTTCTGACTGGCTGCCAGATTCCTGACGTAAGACCCGCACGCGCTGCACTTGCCTTCCTCGTTGACCACCAGAGGCTTCCTCTTCTCGGCGCGCCCCCTGCTGCCTTGCTGTTCCCAGCCGGGTTTGCTGCCGCCGCCGCTCTCTTTGCGGCGAAGCTCGCCGTTGATGTAATCCGAAAGGTCCGGTTTGGAGACCAGCGGGCCACGGCCCAGAGACAGCAGGACGGAATCCAACACCCGCTTCTGACGCAGCTGCAGGCGCTCCAAGTAGCGGACTTCGGCATCTCGCGCAGACTCATCCTCGAAACGCACTCGGGATGGGGACGGCCCTCGCTTCCTTTGCTGCTCGCTGCCGGATTCCCCGCTGGACGAGTCACTCAGGTTGCCGCCGGCGTGGGGGTCTCCATCCTTCAGAGCAAAGTTCTTTGCGCCTGCAGCAGAGATCCCGCAGCCATCCCTGAGGCACACAACAGACAGAGTAAGACCGTGGGCCTGCTCACACTGGTCATCCTTACCTCCGACTGAGCTGCCTCCAAATGCTGGGCAGAGGGCACCACTTGGCTTAATGGGCACCTAGGACGCTTACCAAGGTGGTACTTGCAACTTCCCTACTTGCAGCAGTGTTTCTCAAACTTGGGTCCCCAGCTGCTGTTGGACTACAACTCCCATCATCCCAAGTTAGCAGGACCAGTGGTCAGGGATGATGGGAGTTGTAGTTCAACAGCAGCTGGGGACCCAAGTTTGAGAAACAATGGCCAAAGCTTATCTCCTTTCTTCCGAGATCCATTCAGCAAGATAAATGTATCCTGACGGCCTTGCAAGCATCACACGGACATTGAACCTGGCATCTCCTTCACCAGGATCCCAATGCTGTGCCAATACTCTCTGCAGCTGCATTCTCATTCTAGCTCAGAGGTTATGGATGTGTACTGAATGAGGGGAAGATCCAAGGAACCGGTTAGGATTGACCAACAGGCTTGTGCTCGTAATCACATAATGCCTTCCGCAGTTCTCCAAGGGAAGTACAAACGGACCCCATTGTGCGAGAGATACTGCCTGTGCGGATCTGGAGAGGTGGAAACTACTGACCACATACTTTTGCGATGCTGCCTCTATGAGGAGGTGCGAGGCGAGCTTATCCACACAATGCTGACTGAGCTACCTGGACGTTCAGACAATTTCTATATAGAGTGGCTTCTTTCAGATACTAACGATAATGTGACAGCAAAGGTAGCCAAGTTTTGTGCTAGAGCCATAAAAATTCAGTCCGATCTAGCAGTATCCACCCAACTTCAGGACAGAGCTAAAGACGAACCAGTGTTATAATTGACCGCAGCCCTATTTTTAAAGTAGAGATATCTTCTTTTATTTAATTTTTTTAAAGTTTATATTTATAGTTTATATTTTACAATGTATTTTGGATTGTATTTATCGTTATATGTGTGTGCTGGTGGAGAACCGTAACGATAAATTATCTATCTATCTATCAGGCTTGTGCTCTGCGAAGCCAATGGCTTCAGAGTCTCAAGGCTTAAAAAAAAAAAGCATGTGTCGGCAAATCGGCGAGATGGATTTACTTTTTTAAAATCAAGGGTGGCTCAGGACTGGATAACGCAGCAATGATACTACTCATGCTCAACACACAGCAACTGCACAAGTAACCAGATGGCGATGGTTAAAAAGGACTTGCTGATATCAGGCCCCCGCTGACTCCTTGATTTATTCTAGCTCCCTACAGCTATAGGAGAAACTTCAAGTGCTCTCCTTACATGCAAGCCTTGGTCTTAGGAGTGGCTACATCTAAGTCAGATTTCAGTTAGGCCAAGACACCCAGCCGACAGTCACGTGCGCTTCTTAGATCCATGGGATCATTTTCTATGGGATCTGGAGCACCTGTGCTATTTACATTAAAAGTGCTTTCTTTTCCTGCAGAGCATAGGAGGAAGGGTAGAATATGCAAGAGACAGGGGAAAGTTTGCTGGTGGGGGATATGTTTTCATTTTACTCTAGAGATGATGTTTGACATTGTTCTGCAAACACCACAAGTGTGCCTCGATGCAAGGATCTTATAGCTGGCGCCTCTCTTGTTGTCATGAAATAAAAAGTCAACCAACATAATCCTCCAGATTCAATAACTCTGCATAAGCTGCCAGTGTGCTTGGCATAGGGGACGGAGAATGTGTTCCACTAGCGCTTACAATAATCTTTGATGTGCTGGCCATGTGAGGGTGAGCGATACCCTCATCTGTTGCACAACAAAAGATCAGCACACTGGTTTGTTTAGCATTAAACAACCGTTTCACAGCACGGTGGCCAGGAATTCCGTTTCCCATGAGATCTAGCAGCTTGCCACACATTTTATAAACACCCAAGTTATGTTTCCCCTCCTATGCTGAAAGAGCTTTTAGCTGTCACAACGGTGCTCATCATTTCCCCCCTAAATCTTATTCTAAAAAGTTCAGTCAAGTGAATTTGCCATACAATATGCTCTTACGTTTATATTCATGACTACATTTCTGTACAGGAACCAGCTAGTCCCTGTTTTGGTAATTATGGGCCCCTAAGTCAATGGTGTGACTGCAATTAATAGAATTGATTATTTCACTCCATCAAATGTTTGCATCTCAATCCAAAGTTATGTTTTTCATCGCATACGTCGTTGTTGTTTTCCTGGTCCAGAATCAACACACATTATAATTCCTGGGGTGCTCTCCTTGATTAGTTGGCATAGCACCTCACTCTGACCATAGTTTTAGACTAGGCAGTACGTGCTAACTGAGATTAAGGAAGATAGACAATATAGTTCCCCCAATGGGGGGTGGCTGACAGAAAATCCCCTAGCATTAGGTACAAATGTACAGGTGAAACTCAAAAAATTAGAATATCGTGGAAAGGTTCGTTTCTTTCAGTAATTCAACTTAAAAGGTGAAACGAATATATGAGATAGACTCATGACATGCCAAGCGAGATATGTCAAGCATTTATTGTTATAATTGTGATGATTATGGCGTACAGCTGATGAGAACCCCAACTTAACAATTTCAACTTTGGGGTGCTCATCAGCTGCACACCATAATCATCACAATTATAACAAATAAAGGCTTGACACATCTCGCTTGGCATGTCATGAGTCTATCTCATATATAAAACTCCAGTAGCTAATGAAAACAATTGCTTACATAAATGGATTTTTCCACAATATTCTAATTTTTCGAGTTTCACCTGTATTCAATGAGCACAGCGAACAGGTACACGGTTGGCAGTGTACTGAATTTTGGGAGTGGAGAACTATAGATGCAAGCAGCACAAGCGGTT
The DNA here is from genome assembly GCA_034641385.1 of Darevskia mixta. NCBI lineage: Eukaryota > Metazoa > Chordata > Lepidosauria > Squamata > Lacertidae > Darevskia > Darevskia mixta. The sequence continues at coordinate 676,197 of JAWWNH010000194.1, forward strand.
TACAAGTGTGAAAGATGAAAAGGCAAGAAATGCAAAAGCTGGAATGGAGGGCTGCGGACAGGAAACGCAATACAGATCCTTCTGTCCTGTCCTCTTCCCTGATCTGCCCTCCCAGGCCCAGAGCAGGATAAATCACCAGCCTTACCTCCTTTCCTGAGGGGCAGTAGGCAGGATGTTATGGCTTGCTCGGAGCGGGTTCGTCCTGGCCTTCATGCGAGCTCTCTGCAGCAGTTGCTTGGCCTGCTCATGCCTGGGACTCAGCTCCAGCTCCTGGTTGGGAACAAAGGCCCTGCAGGCAAAGCAGCAGGGAGCAAGGAAGCAGTGGAGGATTAGGAAAAAAATAACAAGGATTAAGAGTGGTTTAACAGTGACGGTGGCAGCAGTGCGGTGGGGAGGCAACACACTCATAGAGGCTGGGTTTAGGTCCCCTGCAGCTGCCCGAGTTCACACTAGGTGGCATCTTTTAGGTCAAGATATAGCCAGCTTGGTAACATCCATCTCAAAACTGATTTCTAGACACGCAGCCAGGATGAAAAGCTGCAGGGAGGTCAAAAGCATTTAAGGCTGAAATTTCTACATTCCAGACTAAAAGAAGCCGTTCAATTACATATGACAGCAAGTAAAAAGATGTACAGTATTTTTCACGCCATAACGCGCACCGGACCATAACGCGCACCTCGTTTTTAGAGGAAAACAAGAAAAAAAATTTTTTTTGTTTTCCTCCTCTAAAAGGCTGGGAGGGAGGGAAGAGAGAGAGAGAGAGGGAGAGAGAGGGAAAGAAGGAGGGAGAGAGGGAGGAAGGAAGGACGGATGGAAGGAGAGGGGGGGAAGCATCTCCCTCCCTCCTTGTGCTCTCCAGGGGCAGGGGAGGAACGGACATCCCGAAAGCGCTGCTTTCGGGCTGTCCGTTCCTTTCCCACTGTCCTGGCGGGTGCGGAAGGGTGGGGGGGAAGGAACGGACAGCCCAAAAGCGCTGCTTTCAGGCTGTCTGTTCCTCTCCCGCCCCCTTTGCCACTGTCCTGGCGGGCGCGGAGGGGGGGGAGGAATGGACATCCCAAAAGGGCTGCTTTTGGGCTGTCTGTTCCTCTCCCGCCCCCTTTGCCGCTGTGTGGGCGTCAGAGGAGGGATGGGGAGGAACAGACATCCCGAAAGCGCTGCTTTTGGGCTGTCCGTTCCTCTCCCGCCCCGCCGGGAGCCATGGCTCCGGTGGCAGAGGCATCCCTCTGCTTACGACTGCAGTGGCAGCCGAGGGATCCTGCTGCCGGCCAGTGCCTTCGCTCCATAACACGCACAGACTTCCCCCCTTCCTTTTTAGGAGGAAAAAAGTTCGCGCTATGGAGCGAAAAATATGGTACTTGGTAGTGCCTTAAAAAATGCCCCCCATCCCCACCGAAGAGAGCCCCAAGCAGCCTTGCATGCACATTGAATGCACATTGGGAGGCTCTGCAGTACCCAAAACACTGGAGTGGAAGACTATACATTGTTCAAAAAAAACCCCCACAGATTGATGATGATGATGAGATAGATAGATAGATCTCTGACACATATGATGTCAGAGGCATCCTGCAGGTGCCCACCACTGGCCAATTCACATCTTCTGAAAACAGCACTAGTTGTGTTGCCAGGGTCCAGCTCTGGCCCTTCAAGCACACCTGCACCAAATAAACCTGAAGAACTGGGTTCCCCCACAGATCAGGGCAAAGACTAAGAAGCCAACATCCATATAATGGGCAGTAGGTCTTCTCTACGAAATTGCTTCCATATTCCCAAAGTATGTCACCTCAAGACTCATGGAGACACTCTGGTTTAAAGAAAAGGCAAAACAAACAAACAAACAAGACAATCCAGGGAGCATTTACCCAATGCATTTTGAGGTCAAGGATATTCTCGCTTCAGGAAGTAATCTCACCCACTCCCACAAAAAAAGCAAGGGAGCACACTCTACATGCCCAGATGAGATATTTTGTTTTAATTGTTCCCCTGAAAAGGGTATTGTGTTGCTCGATAAATACTGATTTGTACCAGTCTTTATTTATTTAATGAAAAGCTTCCCACGAGGCCTCCCAAAGTGATTTATAACACAATAAAAACCATACAGAGAATAATTACAGATACAGAAAAAGCAAAAATGATGGGTTTGTTCTTACACAGGTATTAACATTCTGCCCTTCCTTCAAGAGCTCAAGAGTGGTGTCCATGGGTTTCTTTCAATCTGCTTTATCTTTGCAACTTCCTTGCATAGCAGACGTAAGCAGAGAAGCAGTGGCTGACTCAATATTAATAGTGAGCTTCAGGACTGAGCAATATAGGTATACAACCCTACCCACCCTGACATAGGAGTAAGCGCCGTCAAATTTCTTCTGAGTAAACATCATTAGGATTGCCCTGCAAATGAGATAGCAGGGGTCGGCAAACTTACCAGGCCTCGGGCCAGTTCCTCCAGCGCCGATTGCGCAGCGGGCCAGAAGGCAGGGGAGCGTGGGCCCATACATGCGCGCACACGCTATTTCCGGCGCACTTCTGGGTCGGCGGAGCACCGGAAATAGCTTTTGCGCATGTGCACGGGCCTCCTCAGAGCCGGAAATGACACTTGTGAATACGCACAAGCTATTTCCGGTGCTCCACTGACCCGGAAGTGGGCAGCCGCGCTTTGCTGGTAAGAGCGGGCAGTGGCGGTCGCCGGGGGCCGGATAAATGAGCCCCTCAGGCCGTATCCAGCCCCTGGGCCGTAGTTTGGGGACGTCTGGACTATAGCTACTACACCAGATGGGTTAAGAAGCTGTGTTATATTCAGTCAGATTCTTGGTCCATGTAGCTCAGGAATGTCTACACCAGTGTTCATCTTTTTTTCAAACCCAGGACTTGCCATTAGACTGAGCATGCATTTGGGGACCAATTTCTTAATTTTAAAAAATGATACAGTGCTGCTGTTGGGACACACCTTAGATCAGGCCGTGACCCACCAGCTGAAGACCAATGGTCCACTGCAGAGCTTGCCAAACTTTTCACAGTGACAGACTTTTTAGACATGCATCATTTAGCAACACAGTAAAGGGGGGGGAAGCAGGTGGCACTGTGGGTTAAACCACAGAGCCTAGGGCTTGCCGATCAGAAGGTCAGCGGTTCGAATCCCCGCAACGGGGTGAGCTTCCGTTGCTCTGTCCCAGCTCCTGCCAACCTAGCAGTTTGAAAGCACGTCAAGTGCAAGTAGATAAATAGGTACCGCTCCGGCGGGAAGGTAAACGGTGTTTCCGTGTGCTGCTCTGGTTCGCCAGAGTCACGCTGGCCACATGACCCGGAAGCTGTACGCCGGCTCCCTCAGCCAATAATGCGAGATGAGCGCCGCAACCCCAGAGTCGTCAGTGACTGGACCTAATGGTCAGGGGTCCCTTTACCTTTAAAGGGGAAAAAATGTAAAGGACCCCTGGACTGTTAAGTCCAATCAAAGGCGACTATGGGGTTGCAGTGCTCATCTTGCTTTCAGGCCAAGGGAGTCGGCATTTGCCCACAGTTTTCTGGGTCATGTGGCCAGCAGGACTCAACTGCTTCTGGCGCAACAGGACACCGTGTCAAGTGCCAGAGCACACGGAAACGCCATTTACCTTCCTGCCACAGCAGTACCTATTTATCTACTTGCACTGGTGTGCTTTTGAACTGCTAGGTTGGCGGAAGCTGGGACAGGGCAATGGGAGCTCACCCTGTCGCGGGGATTCGAACCGCCGACCTTCTGATCTGCAAGCCCAAGATGCTGAAACTGACCCCTTTCCAGTCCCGGGAGGAGCGCAGGAAGCGTTCGCGCCACACACCTACACTGCAGCTGGCACACTAATGTGTTGAGACACACAGTTTGGAAAGCTCTGGTCTACTGACTGACAACAGCTCTCCAGCATGTCGGATCCGATTCTCTCCCAGTCCTGCTTCTTTCAAACATATCTGGAGATGTTGGGGATTGAACCTGGGATGATGTTATGAGTTGGGGTGGGGGGAGGGCTAGAGTTAATCAAGGTTTGATTAAATTTTGCCAAACGTGGAACACCCCTGGATTTACTTATGCTAACAAGCTAAGCCAGCTCAGGCAGAGCTAGCTGGATGGGCCATTAGCAGGGGACAAAGGCCACCGGTGGCCTGTCCAGGAAACCACCAGCGGTTTAGGGTTTCAACTTTGAATGGCACAGGTTGTTGGGAGGTCCTTGGAGTTGGTTAGCAATGAGGAGGAGGAGGAGGGTCAGAGCTCCACATGACCCTTTTGGACTCTTTCCAATCCAAATGGAAAGCCACACTGTATGGAAAGCTAAGAGACTTGGGATTTTCGCCTCAAGCCTTGTTAGCTGCAGGATATGAGAAAGCAAGAGCAACCATTCGGCAACGAGTCTGGGATGTGGAACTCCAACGACACATGAGTGAGATGAATAAGCACCCAGCTATAAAGGACAATGGGAGAGGATTCTCTCCAGCAAAGTATCTGACAAAATTACAAACACCCAAATATAGACGGGCATTTACTCTTGCTAGATTTAATGTACTACCATCTGCCCTACTGCAGGGAAGATTTGCAGGTAAATCATATGCGGAACGAGTCTGCCCCTGTGGCCTGCCGGAGGTAGAATCTGTCTCTCACGTTTTACTACGTTGTCGTTTTTACAACGACATACGTCGGGTTTTCATCTCTCCGGTTATACAAAATTGCTCAAATGAATTCCTGTGTCTTAAACGCCTTGTAGAAGACACGGACCCTGAGATTACGCTGAAAGTAGCCAAATACTGTGCAGCAGCCATAAAGCTCAGAGAACAAGTGGTATCGATATGAATAGGCCCCAAATGGCAATTTTTAGACCACATTTCAGTGCCACAATTTTAATTCATATATTTTAAATGTTGCTGTATACATATACATGTGTACTATTGCTGTTATGTAAATTTTAATGTATTATTTTTGTATTATTGATTTAATAAGCTGGTCTGTGACCGTAAGAATAAATTCATTCATTCACATGAGCTAGGGATGGCAGGCTGGAACAAAGAGACCCAGAGGATGGCTTTTTGCAGTCCTTTTAATCCAAAGCTGCCCTTAAGGCTGAAAGCAGACCTCATAGGATGTGAATGCCCTGCAATCCCTCCATCTAGGTGCAGGTTGTATCTATGTATAAATAAAACCACGTATCATCAAGACACCGCAGTCTCTGCTGTGCTTCATTGTCTTCAAGGGAGCACAGACCCTGGTAAGCGCACCTGCAACCCCTGGAATCCTGCGCCGCTTGGAGATCCTGGGGTGGCGTGGAACAATCTCATGCCTGCAACGCAGCCACTCCAGCTCTGAGCGACAGCCCTTCCTCTAAAGCCTGTGCTGGATCCGCTGGTACCACCCTCTAACGCTGTGCCGAGTCCAAAGCCCCCCACCCACCCCCATGCATAGCTGCTGGTGCGCCAAGCATCGGCCTGCAATGGTTTTCTTTATCCCTTCCCGTCTTCTGAGCACTGCAACACTAGAAAAGGAAAGGGGTGGGTGGTTGTTTTGGTGGTGGGGGTTCACCATCTTAAAGCTTTCGCTGTTTCACCATGTGACCCATTTCTCTCTGCACACTCAACATGCCTATCGCTCAAAACCTTCCCCTATTGGTCTTCACTCTAATCTTCGTGATTATTTTAATCCGCTCACAGACTCACTTCAGCTGGCCTTAAGCTTAACTCTTTCACTGCAGCCTGCACACCTCGCGACGCACACACGGAGGCTCGCATCTTGCTCTGCTGAGGTTTTTCAGAAGGAGCAGCGGCACGGTGAAGCCGACGGCTGTTTTACAGAGAAAACATTCCCCCGATGGTGTGCAGAAGCCCCCTGTGTAATTCCAGTTCAAAATTTCCCAGATGTTTTGCCCAGGGGGCGGTAATGTTATTTTCAGCAACAAACCAACTACGATGGCCTTTAAGCAAACCACCCTCTGGTCACATCCACAGCGTAATTTGAAGCAGCGGTTCCCAAACTGCGGTCTGTGGATTTGTGGTTGAAGATGGGAGATGGAATATCCACAGGTTCGCCCTGACTTTTAATTGTATTTTTATTTCTTCCTTCGTATTTTATTGCATTACAATTTGAATTCTAGAAAATACAATATGTAAGAAATGAAAGAAGCTATAAAAATGCTATTAAAAATCGTACACCATCTAGCATGGCATATTGCAATTGCAACAGGCAGAAAAATCATTAAGTGGTCTGCAACAACCCTCATCAATATTCAAGCAGTCGGGGGTGGGGTGGGGATTAGAACCAATCATTTAAAGCACATCTTTTTCCAAAAAGAATCTGGGGAACTGCAAATTAAATAGGAACACAAACAGCTGCAAACATGCAGTCAACTCCAGTGTGAAGTCCCAAGTCAGAAATGGCTATCAGCATTTTTGGATTGTGTCTCCTTTCCTTAGCAGGGGAATGAGGACACTGAAATCTTACCGGTAGCCTTCAGAATCCTGTAACGAAACTCCGGAATCCCAGTCTACATCATTTGCCAGAATCTCTGTAGACACAGGGCAAGAGAAGTACAGAGTAAGTTGTGTATACTTTAGCCACATGAAACGCAGCATGGTGTGTGTGAAAGCACACATCTCGTACAGAGAAAAGGCTATTTATATTCAGTGCTCCTCACCCCCCCCAAAGATCTGGGCCCAATTCTGCTCTTAGTGTCCCAATTCTGCACCACCCGACCCAAGCATCCTACTCTAGGCTCTCTACAAACTTGTAAGCTAAATACCTGGTCTGCTTTTTGGGTGGGGGGAATGAATGGGCTCTTGGTACTGCACTGGCTCCCGGTGGAGTACAGGATCAGGTTTAAGGTGCTGGTTTTGACCTTTAAAGCCCTACGCGGCCTAGGACCCTCGTACTTAAGGGACCGCCTCTCCTGGTATGCCCCGGGTAGGACCTTGAGGTCCTCAAATAATAACATCCTAGAGATCCCTGGCCATAAGGATGTCAGGCTGGCAGCTACTAGGGCCAGGGCTTTCTCGGTTCTGGCTCCGAGATGGTGGAATGATCTGCCGCAGGAAACGAGGGCCCTGCAGGAGTTGGTACCCTTCCACAGGGCCTGTAAAAATGGAGCTGTTTCGCCTGGCTTTTGGGTTGGGTTGAGTGTAATCCCTGACGTTTTTATTCCGTTGGTTGTTGGTGAGCTACTTATAATGAGGTGGCTTTTAAACTTTTAAGTTTTAAATTGTTTTAATTTGTATTTTAACTGTTTGTTTTGTGGTTGTGTGGTTTATGATTGTTAGCCGCCCTGAGCCCGGTTTCGGCTGGGAAGGGCGGGGTACAAATAAAAGTTGTTGTTATTATTATTATTATTATTATTATTATTATTATTATTATTACTCTTTAGGTCCCTTTGTATATTTCTGGCTGCCTGATCTGACTGCAAGACATGGCATACATATATAGTAATTATTCCACGAGCGATAAATGTCCTTGAGAAACTGCTCCTGGCCTCTCAAATCTAATGACTGTTGCACTCCGAAGACCAGAGGCCTAACTCATTTACCCACATACATATGCTTGGGCTTGCAAATCCTATTAATAATCTTGGCTCCTTCTGCCCTGGGACCTCAGTGTCCCTGATTATTATGGGACTTGTCCCTCCCTCCTGCTGCCAGCCGGCAGCCAAAACCTGCAGGCTCCTCCTGCCACTGCAAAGAAAATACCAGCTGCAACTGAGGAATCCTGGGACTTATCCTTCTTGAGAGGGTATGTGCTTACTATTAGCCCCAGGAAGTTGGTTCCCATTGGCACCAGGGGAAGCTTCCTTCTTGGGGCTAATAGTAGCGGAGAAGGGGACATTTTTGCTGGACGGCAGAGATTTCACTTTCTTGGGTTCCATGATCTCTTCAGATGGTGACAGCAGTCACGAAATTAGAAGACGCCTGCTTCTTGGGAGAAAAGCAATGACAAACCTAGACAGCTTCTTAAAAAGCAAAGACATCACCTTGCCGAAAAAAGGTCCCTATAGTTAAAGCTATGGTTTTCCCAGTAGTAATGTACGGAATTGAGAGCTGGACCATAAAGAAGGCTGACCACCGAAGAATTGATGCTTTTGAATTATGGTGCTAGAGGAGACTCTTGAGAGTCCCATGGACTGCAAGAAGATCAAACCTATCCATTCTGAAGGAAATCAGCCCAGAGTGCTCACTGGAAGGACAGATCCTGAAGCTGAGGCTCCAATACTTTGGCCACCTCATGAGAAGAGGAGACTCCCTAGAAAAGACCCTGATGTTGGGAAGGATTGAGGGCACAAGGAGAAGGGGACGACAGAAGATGAGATGGTTGGACAGTGTTCTCGAAGCTACTAACATGAGTCTGACCAAACTGCGGGAGGCATTGGAAGACAGGAGTGCCTGGCGTGCTCTGGTCCATGGGGTCACGAAGAGTCGGACACGACTAAACAACAAAAGTGAGGGGAGGGGGAGGGTTAGACCTATTCAGCCCCCTCTCACATGCCATTGTTGTGACAAAAATCTTAACCCATCCCCACAATTACTTTTTTTTAAAGACCCATAGGCAAAGGGATTTGTGGCATCAACATGGACTAGGCGCCCTCATATGGATTGCAGGGTGAGGAGAAGGGAAAAACAGCATAGGCTGGGGACTTGGTATGGTGGTTGCATCTCCTGAGCATAGCTGTCAACATTCGGATTTGAAAATAAGGGATTTTTTCAAAACTTTCGGATTTGAAAATAAGGGATGCTGCAAGGGCGGTGAAATGACACCAAGTAGCCTCACCACCCTGCACTCCAGAGGCTGCACATGAACGGGTGAGCGAAAGAGCGAGCGCGTAGACAGCAGGCAGGCTGGCTGTCTGGTTGGGCGTGAGGGTCTGGCTGCACAAGGCATGCAAGCTCCGCCCCCAGTCGGTCTCAGACTCCTTATTGGCAGCCGAGCAATGCAGCTGAGGAGCCTCCCTGGCCGGCAGGGGGGGGGGAGGAGCTGCTTCCTTTGAAATCCGGGGAATTTAAGGGATATCAACAATCCGGGATAGCAGCGGGAAACGGCATTGGAATACGGGAGTTTCCTGCCAAAAAAGGGAGGGTTGACAGCTATGCTCCTGAGGTTCAGACCAAGATGTCTAGGGGAGGGAAAAGCAAGGATCAAGTGGAGAGGGAGGTGGAAATTCAGTTCTGGTGGGTCGCCCCTTTTTGCAATACTTTTTGCAATACTCACCCTGCTTGCACATACCGTTACTGGGTCCATCTCTCCCAAGGCCTGGGCCATCCTTCTTGTGACGCCGCCGAGTATGCAGCTCCCGCAAAGAATGGCTACTAAACTGCGTCGCGCTCAACATTTCCTGCAGCATCGACCGGTTCCTCTCCACTCTCTCTGCCAGGGACAGGGTGCTGGCGTTGCTTCCGCCACTGCAGAGACTGTCCCAGCTCTCGGTCCGCCAAAGGCGGCCGGTTGTTCCCGCCCCACAGGCGTCATCTTTGTGGAGAAAAGAACCGCTTTCAAAATCCATACCATGAACAAGGTGCTCTTCTCTGCCGTCTGCATCCTCAAAATATTTCTGGTTGAAGGAAAGGTCCTTTAAGGAGCTGGCCCCACGGAGGCCATTTTGGGGTGCCCTTTTTGCGTTTCCTGACGAGCCCCTTTTATCCATCCTGTCGCTTCCTGGAAGCCTCTGGAATGGCACGGGTGAGCTCCAGCCCATGCTTGCAGGCTCTTCTGCCGCCTTAGGCCCCTTCAGAGGTTCAAATTCGTCAACAAACAGGCTTGTACGTACTGCCCCTTGAGATCCCTCCTGCTTGAGATGTGGGTAGTCGGTGCTGTCCAGCAGCACATCCGTCAGGTAGGTGCGGATCTGGGCCTGAGGTTCCACCACGGCATCCTGAGGATCAGGCTCCGTCAGCGGCTTCCCTTTCCAGGCCTTGGCCTTTTTGGGAGAAGCCCGCTCCTGGGGTGCTGCCTCCGCCTGCCTGTGGATGGCACTCCTCTTCTCTTTCAAAGCTTTAACTTTGGACTCCAGGACAGAGGTGCCCTTGCTTGAATCCCGCAGCAGCCCCAGTGGAACCCAGGCTGGCCCGTTGAGGCAATGCTCCCCTGTATTGTCAATGTTCTCGGGAGGCTGTTTCGCTCTAGGAATACTTCTGACACATTGCTTCAAGGTGTTCAGCGTCCTTCTCTTTTCAGTAGCGAAATTCCCCTCCATGCTCCCACTTCCAGGTGGTGAGGTACCTTTTCTGTGGGGGAAACAATAACAGACGTTTCAATAAACCCTGCTTCCTTGGCAAGAGAACGTTGTCTGAAGGGCCTTACCAGGGGGCAGGGTTGGCTAGATGCAAAAGAGGACACGGCCCTGCACCTTTGGGTGGCGCTGTGGTCTAAACCACAGAGCCTAAGGCTTGCCGATCAGAAGGTCGGCGGTTCGAATCCCCGCGACGGGGTGAGCTCCCGTTGCTCTGTCCCAGCTCCTGCCAACCTAGCAGTTCGAAAGCACGTCAAGTGCAAGTCGATAAATAGGTACCGCTCCAGCGGGAAGGTAAATGGCGTTTCCATGCGCTGCTATGGTTCGCCATAAGGGGCTTAGTCATGCTGGCCACATGACCCAGTAAAGTGAGATGAGTGCTGCAACCCCAGAGTTGTCTGCGACTGGACCTAACGGTCAGGGGTCCCTTTACCTTTACCTAGAAGGGCGAATTATCAAAGGTGCAACACCTCTGTTCTCTTTTGCATCTGGCCAACCTAAGAGGGACCCAGATAGAGGGTTTCATACTCTGCACTCAAATATCCATAATTATTCAAGATAAGCAAAATTCTGCACAAAATAAATCCTGCCTAAATTGTGCAGATTTATGTATTTCGTTAATTTTACACCATTTATTCTGTTCTCTCCAACCACGGGGACAGAAAAGCAGCACGGTGAGAATTAAAGGCTCACTCTGTAGTCAATTCCCAGGGTCATATTTACTACATACCCAAATCATAATCCAGATTTTCTGTCAAGAAAAGCAGAATCTTAGAGCCTACATGCATTATGTAAATAGAGCAAACAGCAATTTAACATAATTTAGTCTTCAGTTTTAAGGGACCAGGTGGCGCTGTGAAGGGACCAGGTGGCGCTGTGGGTTAAACCACAGGCTTGCTGATCAGAAGGTCAGCGGTTCGAATCCCTGCGATGGGGTGAGCTCCCGTTGCTCGGTCCCAGCTCCTGCCCACCTAGCAGTTCGAAAGCACGTTAAAGTGCAAGTAGATAAATAGGGACCGCTCCAGCGGGAAGGTAAACGGCGTTTCCGTGCGCTGCTCTGGTTCGCCAGAAGCAGCTTTGTCATGCTGGCCACATGACCCGGAGGCTGTCTTCGGACAAACACCGGCTCCCTCGGCCTATAGAGCGAGATGAGCACGCAACCCCAGAGTCGGACAAATGAAAGCAGAGAACCTCGGAAAGGCCCATTCTGCATCCCATACCACATTTCATGGCTGGAATCTTAAATGCATTTATCTTGGAGCAAGTCTCATTGGATTCAATGGCCCTTAATTCCAAGTAGGACCACACTGCACGTTTTTACTGCATGCCTGCAGAATCACAACACACACAATCCTGATTGTTTTGCATCTCATTCAGACCCACACTTGATTCCTGAGTTTTTGCAAAGTGATTCGCACACAGTGTGAACTCTACCCAGAAACTTCCTTTTTTCAAAAAAGCAAAGAGAGTCTTTGGAAGAAAAGATATTCCGACCAATAGCAAAATTTGGTTCCCCCCCCCTTAATTTTTGCAAAATTATGGTATACAGAAGGCCCAACTATATCATAACTAGTAGCTGTCACAGTGAGCTTAGTACAACTGTTGGCTTTCCAGATGTAAGGAATTCACAGAATAATTTTCCATGTACCATCACATAGAAATAACAGATAGTGCAGATCTCTCCACTAAAGAGATCTCTCTCTTTCTCTAGTCAGACCTTTCTAACTCAGAGAATAGCTCACAACAAAATTATAACACAGTAAGTAGGAGGAAGATTAATTTGGGGTCTTGCTGAGTTATTTTCTTTGTTCCTCAGGAGTGGTGCTTTGGGGAACAATTAACAAAAAAAAAGCAACTTACTCCTTTGTAAGGTCTCATCAACACTGGGTTTAATGTGGATTTGAAACATCTTGTGTCTCTCTTTTTGTCACATCTACAAAACATCGTCCTCATCATAGCTGTCAACTTTCGGATTTGAAAATAAGGGATTTTTTCAGACTTTCGGATTTGAAAATAAGGGATGCCGCGAGGGCAGTGCAATGGCACCAAGTAGCCTCGCCACCCTGCGCTCCAGAGGCTGCGCGTGAACGTGTGAGCGAAAGAGCGAGCACGTAGATGGCAGGCAGGCTGTCTGTCTGGTTGGGCGTGAGGGTCTGGCTGCACAAGGCATGCAAGCTCCGCCCCCAGTCGGTCTCAGACTCCTTATTGGCAGCCGAGCAACGCAGCTGACGAGCCTCCCTGGCCGGCAGGGAGGGAGAGGAGCTGCTTCCTTTGAAATCCGGGAAATTTAAGGGATATCAACAATCCGGGATAGCAGTTGGAAACGGCATTGGAATAAGGGAGTTTCCCGCAAAAAAAGGGAGGGTTGACAGCTATGGTCCTCATCCACACTTTCCACATGCTAAATTTGGATTTCCTCAATCCATGGTTAATGTGGCCAGGAAATAAAACGGTACTACAAAACTTGCAGTTTGGATGCTACAGCACTGAGGGAGGGGGAAAACAGAGCTGCAGGGCCCTTAGGGTAGGGAGTCTCCTAAATATCCAGCCTCTTCACACATTCTCCCCCTGCACCTCTCCCAGTTATCAACTTCCACAGCCATCTCCAACAAAGCTATCTCCACAATGTCCACAGCATGCTTTAAACATCTGAAGTATACTCCGGCTTGGAAAAGGGTTTGCAAGGGGGGGGGGCATGGAATTAAGAGCTTCTTTTCCCGCTTACTGCTGTACTGGGTTGTTCCAGCGGCGACAGGCATTGAAAAAGGAGCACTGTGCCCATGGCAACGGGCACGTTCATGCCGCTCTTTTCAAAGGCATGGAAAAGAACAGTTTCCTTATTACTTTTGCACCGTCCCACTGCCTATTATGCACAATTTGGATTTAGAACAGGGCAAGACGGTTTAACGGAGAATCTGTCAGAAGCCAATGCAAGCTGCGTGTAGCTACAGTCGATCGCTACCCTCGTTTTCAAAGCAGAGGAAACCGTGGCCATGTTCACGCATCGCTACAAACCATGGTTTCTGCACCGCACAAGCAAATGACGTGAATGGCTGGGGGTGTTCTGAAACACTTAATAGCTGCCCCCGGACTGGCTCAGGGACACTAATCACAGCAAACCGGGAGGGAAAGAATGAGAGTTCTTCCAAGAAACCACCCCTGCAATGAAAAACGCAAGACGATGGTGCTGCACACCATGGATGCTCCACATTTGCCATGGGAGTCATTCTGGACTCACAGCTGTCCATGGAGGCACAGGTTAATTCTATGTCCAGGGCGGCTGTCTACCAGCTCCATCTGGTACGCAGGCTGAGACCCTACCTGCCCGCGGACTGTCTCGCCAGAGTGGTGCATGCTCTAGTTATCTCTCGCTTGGATTACTGCAATGCGCTCTACGTGGGGCTACCTTTGAAGGTGACCCGGAAACTACAACTAATCCAGAATGCAGCAGCTAGACTGGTAACTGGGAGCGCCGCCGAGACCACATAACACCGGTCTTGAAAGACCTACATTGGCTCCCAGTACATTTCCGAGCACAATTCAAAGTGTTGGTGCTGACCTTTAAAGCCCTAAATGGCTTCGGTCCAATATACCTGAAGGAGCGTCTCCACCCCCATCATTCTGCCCGGACACTGAGGTCGAGTGCCGAGGGCCTTCTGGCGGTTCCCTCACTACGAGAAGCCAAGTTACAGGGAACCAGGCAGAGGGCCTTCTCAGTAGTGGCACCCGCCCTGTGGAACGCCCTCCCTTCAGATGTCAAAGAGCACAACAACTACCAGACCTTTAGAAGACATCTGAAGGCAGCCCTGTTTAGGGAGGCTTTTAATGTTTAATAGATTATTGTATTTTAATGTTCTTTTGGAAGCCGCCCAGAGTGGCTGGGGAGACCCAGCCAGATGGGCGGGGTATAAATAATAAATTATTATTATTATTATTATTATTATTATTATTATTATCCCATCCTCCTGCCACACCAGTGTGGCACACCGCACCCTTTGAGGGCCACTGATGTAGAAAGTTAAGAGCAATGAGACGGAGCTCTTGGTTTCAAACTGACTTCGTTTGAGGTTCGGGACCCGTCAACTTGCCTTGCCGAACCACCATCTCACTCGCACACAACCCGATTCCTGAGCAAGCAGCTGTTGCCTCACTTTCTCCAGCCTCATTTCTAACTGCCGCAGTAGGAAGCTTCTACATGCGCATGCATTCAAGTCTAGGGAGTGCAAAGCCCACAAGAGCACCCCCTGGAATCTGCAATCCAAAGAGACTGTTGTAAGAATTTAAGAGTTATCTAGATAAAGGGTTCGATTCCGGGTGGAATCCTGAACCTCGGCAGGACGTTATTTTGAAACCCCTGCCTGCGCAGAAAAGACAGAGACCAGACCAGAGTTCAAATGGGAAGCAAGGTGGCTAGTAAGCCTGATCTTTATTAACAAATACTGTTGCAACAGGGTTCTCACTCACCACATGCTGGATGGAGGAGCAACCTAGAACAAAAGTGCACCCGCCCCTATATAGACATTTTGAATCCCCCCCACTGGACCAAGACCACCCCCATGCACCCCCCATAGGAGGGGTGGAGCCCGAGACACCCCCCCCCATACATCATGGTTACATCATGAAAGGGGAGGTCTGCTGGCAGCAATCTGAGCATCCTGGACCCTGCCCCCTCTTGTCCTCCACTAAACACCCACCAAGTGAAACAAGAGAGGTATTTACATTTCCCTGTTTCTCAGCCAAGTTAATCACACCCTTTGGTCTTCATCTGGGTTTGTTATCTCTGGAATGGCTACCTGTCTGGCACTCAGGTATCAGGATGCCAGGAATTATCACTCAGGCAGAGGGAGGGCTGCTGAGTAGCTGGAGGGGCAACCCCCCTTTGTTCCTGAGACAAAGAAATACACACATGTGGCCTTGTTTGCTTGGCACACTTATGAACATTATATATATATATATATATATATATATATATATATATATATATATATAAAAGGCCTTGATTTCTTATTACAAGACAAACGGAGAAGATTCGTGCTCACCAAGCCTTCTCCGGCCGGCTGCCCTTCACTTTCCTCGAGGGGGAAATGGGCACGGCTGCAGCCTGCACAACTGAGTCCGGGACCCGCAGCTCCTCTGCGAAGGCATTCTCCCCGAATCCATCCGAGACCCGAGAGAGAAAGAGAGAGTTTTGCACCAACTGGATCCAGCAGAAGACCTGAAAGGATGGAGCAGCCGCTCAGAAAGGCAAAAGGGGCTTTTCTTGAGCCCCGAACATCCCCTGAAGAAAACCGGGAGCCTCTTCTCACGTCGCTCACCTCCTCATGGGCCAATGAGAGAAGAAGATGCCAATACAAATATCGTTTTGTACACGCATGTATAGGGAGCCAGGGTGCTGAAAGAAGATGCACGTGTAAATATCATTTTTTACACGCATATATATATATATATGCACACGCTTAGGAAACGAGGGCGCGCAAAAAAAAAAAAAAAAAAAAAAAGCAGGGCCTCAAGATGTAGGGAAGAGCACTCGGCCTCCTTCCCCAGCCCGGCAGCCCGGCAGAGCCCCTGCGCGCGTTCCCCTTGGGACCCGAGAAGCGGCATGCCGGGGAACGCGAGCCCGGCGCTCCCGCTCACGACTAGGCCGCGGCGCCGGTCTTGGCTGGGGCGGCAGGGAGGCCGAGGCTCTGGCGAGGCGGCTGAGGGGGGCGAAGCTGGAAGGGCCGCTGCTCGCTCCTGAAACCCCGGAGAAGGAAGGGAGGGATGGCGGAGAAGGAGGAGGAGGGAGGAAGCGGGCTGGCTCTCTCTCTCTGTCAGCGGCCGCTGGCTGCCCTTCAGGAATGCGCCCTTCTCTCTCTCAGGGAGATGGCTGGAGCTGGAAAAAGACCTCGGAGGTTGGGGACGACGAGGCAGGAGGCGAAGGCCGCTCTCCGGAGGAGAAGTGGGGAAGATGAAAAAGAATTATTATTATTATTATTATTATTATTATTCGAAGTCCGCTCTGAGGAGAAGGGGGGAGGCTGAAAAATAATAATAATAATTGTTATTATTATTATTATGTGAAGTCCGCTCTCTGGAGAAGGGGGGAGGCTGAAAAAGAATTGTTATTGTTATGCGAAGTCCGCTCTCTGGAGGAGGAGGAAAAGGGGGGAGGCTGAAAAAGAATTAGCCTATTATTAATACTATTATTACTATTACTATTCGATGCAAAGGCCGCTCTCTGGAGGAGGAGGAAAAGGGGGGAGGCTGAAAAAGAATTAGCCTATTATTAATACTATTATTACTATTACTATTCGATGCAAAGGCCGCTCTCTGGAGGAGGAAAAGGGGCGGGGGGAGGCTGAAAAATAATAATTACTACTATTATTACTACTACTATACTTATTATTATTGCTATGACTATGCTGCCCTTTATCTAAAGCTCCCCGAGGAAAGAACTGCCCTGAGACCTCCAGTTATAGGGCGGTATATAAATTCAATAAATAATAAGATAAATTCAATAAATAATAATGATGTGATGCTTCTATCTCAAACGAAAGTGGTCCTAAAAAGATTGGCGAGGGCATTCTCAGGATACCGGTTCTGCCCCCCTCCTAACATAAAGGCTGCGCCCCAAAAAAACAAATCCTGGCTACACCCATGGAAAAGAGAAATGTTTCCTCCTTGCACCTAAAGATATGTAATGATAGTGCCAGGTGAGCCTCAATGACGCCCCTCTTTTGGATGCTTTCATCAGACATCTTTTAAGAGCTTTGAAAATGCTTTAAAACGGATAAGCTTGAAAGCAATGTGAGATGCTTAAGATAAAATGTTAACATTATTTATTATTTACAAAAGAAGATGCTACCTTTCCATTCAAAGAGATGCTCAAGCTAGTGGTACGATCTAAATCCTGCTAAACATTAAAAAAATTTAAAAGGCAGCAGCAGCAGATAAAAGACTTCCATGAACAAGTCGAGGGAATGAAAAAGAACAGATGGGCAGGTTAAGCACCTGCCTGAAATGTTTTTGCCTCTTTTGCCGTCAGAGAAGGGGCAAAAGAGGCCTCCCAGTCTCTTGGCAGGGAGTTCCACAGTCCAATCTTCTCAAGTAATGGTGAGTACTGGCCCCATTGGCAAAGCTGGAGGAGCCAGGAGAGAAATAGACTGAGCAGAAAGCAGTGGAGGGGGGTGTCTGTGGGATGGGGGGGGCAGAAAAAGCAGGGAGCCCAGCAGTAGGAGGAAGCAGAGCCAACTATAATTCTAGTTTTCTCCCCATTTTCCTGAGTTCTGCGGCACATCACTGAGCCCGAGAAGGAAGAAGCTGATTGGCGGGGCAGGGTACCAATTGCCCTAATGGACCAGCCTCCGCTGGCAGAAAGAGGTGGATCAGTAGCAATCTGGAGGCACCTGGAAGGTCAGGAGAAGAGTTAAGAGTATGAAGAGGAATGGGCAGAGCCCGTCATGTGGCAGGTTGCACTTGGCAGAACCGGAGCCTGCAGAGTCCAGAGTCGACTGGCCCATCGGAGACCAATACCGGCTACAAAGGGTAGAACAGTGCTCCTGACATGCCTTGCAACCCTGCAAAGTTAACAGCTCTATTCCAAAATTTCTTCCCCTCTCAGCTTTTGTCTGCAAGCAAGGTACAAAAGCACTGCTAAGGCTACAATTGGATGTGATTACCGGCAGTCCGTGAAAGGAAGGGCCTTCCAGCTCCTTTATTTAAAGCACTTGCTGTAGAAAGAGAAAGATGAAAGCCTGCTTGCCAGGATAATCTTCCCTGCATCTACGTTCTGGTACGTCCTGAACTTAGTGAGGCTTAAGGCATAAAATCCATGTTAAAATTTGCTAGTTTTCCGGACCAGTAACTCAGACTTTGAATCCAAAGACTGCCATTTGGGGTCAGGAGTCTTTTCTTTATTTCTTCCAGGGATTTCATATTGATCTCTTGTTTAAATACTTCCCTAGTTGCTTCCTAAACATCCCAATTTCCATTGTGCACAATAATAAGAGCAAGGCAGACAAAGCAGCATTCTGTGTTCTCTCCTGTCCAGAGATCTGACCGCCCTTTATGTGCTACTGCAAAACTACAAAATGTAATAAGTAATGCTGGAGGTTTTCTATTTTTTTTAAAGTTCAACTGTGATAATAAGAAATGTACCTTAAGCTATAGGTGCAGCTGTAGCCTAGGAGCCTTATGGCTGCACCCAGAATATGCAGTGGCCTCGTGTTGCTACAAAGGCTGCAAACAATAAGTTCATATAGCTTTGTGTGTGACTGAAGCTCTTCATGTGGGTTATCTTGTAATCCTCCAAACCCCACTGTTTGGTAAGGCACGTAGCAAGCATATATGGGGGCTGGGTGAGACTGAGAAATGTTTAGGTTAATAGAGTAAGAAGAGACCTCCTAATCCAGGGGTAGGCAACCTAAGGCCCGTGGGCCTGATCTGGCCCAATCGCCTTCTCAATCTGGCCCACAGACGGTCCAGGAATCAGAGTGTTTTTACATGAGTAGAAGGTGTGCTTTTATTTAAAATGCATCTCTGGGTTATTTGTGGGGCATAGGAATTTGTTCATCCCCCCCCAAAAAAATACAGTCTGGCCCACCACATGGTCTGAGGGATGGTAGACCAGCCCACGGCTGAAAAAGGTTGCTGACCCCTGCCCTAATCCAACCACCTGCTCTATGCCGAATGTATCTCCTGTACCCCGGACAGATGGCCATCCAACCTCTGCTTAAATGCAAAGAAGAGTCTACCATCTCCCAGTCAGTCCAATGCTGAACATCTGTTACCATTTGGAAGGCCCTCCTAACACTTAGCTGGAACCCGCTTGCCTTCAATACGGTTCTAGTCCTGATTTCTAGAGCGACAGGGAAAACAAGGCTGCTCCATCTTCTGTGTGATAGCCCTGCAGATTGTCTCCCCTTAATCTTCTCCAGTCCTACCTCTCCTCTTTCCACCATTCATAGAACATTGGCTTCCGAACCCCTTATCATTCTGGTTGCCCTCTTCTGGACATCCTTGACTTCGTCAGTGGTCCTTTCTAAAATGTGGCGCCCAAGACTCAGGACTTTAGATGTGGCCCAACCACCGCAGAACATAGCGTAACTATTGCTTCGCCTGATCTTGGAATTATGCTTGTGTTAACGAAACATAAGACTGGCCCTGCATCATCACACTGCTGCTACAGAAGATGATCCATGAAGACACCTAAATGTTTTTCACATGTACTGCTTCCAAGCCACGTTTCTTTCCCCAACCCCAGCTCACCTATTAATTTTTTGTACCTGAATGCAGATTTACATTTATCTCTGTTGAATTTCATCTTGTTGGCTCAATATTTCAGGTTGTTGAGATGGTTTGGAATCTCACTTCCGTTCTTGATGCGATTCTTCCCAGCATTGTGTTAAACCACAGAGCCTAGAGCTTGCTGATCAGAAGGTCAGCGGTTCGAATCCCTGCGACGGAGTGAGCTCCCGTTGATCGGTCCCAGCTCCTGCCAACCTAGCAGTTCGAAAGCACGTCAAAGTGCAAGTAGATAAATAGGAACCGCTCTGGTGGGAAGGTAAACGGCGTTTCCGTGCGCTGCTCTGGTTCGCCAGAAGCGGCTTTGTCATGCTGGCCACATGACCCGGAAGCTGTACGCCGGCTCCCTCGGCCAATAAAGCGAGATGAGCGCCGCAACCCCAGAGTCGGACACGACTGGACCTAATGGTCAGGGGTCCCTTTACCTTTACACCGTTGTGACAAATCCCAAAATAGTGCCTTCCAGAGATTTTGTGGACTACAATTCCCATCATCCTCGGCTATGGGGATGATGGAAGCTGTATTCCACAACATTGGGGTGGGGGTGGGGGAAGCGGAGGCATTATATTGGCTAACCCTTTCCTATATTATGATGCAGACCAACAGCAACACCTAGACTATCTGAAATTCAGAACCCCTGTGGAAGAAGCACTTCCCCAGTTTAATATTTTCTCTTCTCACAACAGGCTAGCTGGTTTGAAATGACTCACACTATTTTAATGGAAGTGCAGAATCATTAAGGAGGTGGGATCAGCCTCTCGTTCGATTTTTGGCTCATTGAACCACTTAAATCAGAGATGGAGTTTCTTTCATCACTGATCCTATACTCTGCTTAAGGAAGAAGTTTCCATCTCTAATTCCTATAACTATGTAAGCTGCCCTTTTGGTTCCTTTTGCCTCCTCGGAACCATCCTTTCTAGGTAACCAAAGATGAGCCCTGTCAAAACTTTCACTCTCTCAGAACATCTTTCTTGTAAGATCTCTGCACATTACATGGCCTGTCAAGGTTTCCCTACTCTCCCAGGGAATCCTCGCCAAAAAAAAAAAGGGGGGGGGGATCCACCGGTCTAGAAAGGCTTTCCCCACACCTTGCCAAATTCATCCAAGCCTCTTAACCTCCCTCAATGGTGATTGTTTATCTAGCACGTTCCATGCACATGGTGGTTTACTGAGTACAGTAAGGCAGTTCCCTGCCTGAAGGAGCTTACAGTCTAAACTCCAGCACAGGAGAAATAGAGAAATATTAATAATAATAATAATAATAATAATAATAATAATAATAATATATTATTATTATTATTATTTATACCCCGCCCATCTGGCTGGGTTTCCCCAGCCACTCTGGCCGGCTTCCAACAGAACATTAAAATACAATAATCTATTAAACATTAAAAGCCTCCCTAAACAGGGCTGCCTTCAGATGTCTTCTAAAAGTCTGGTAGTTGTTGTTCTCTTTGACATCTGAAGGGAGGGCGTTCCACAGGGCGGGTGCCACTACAGAGAAGGCCCTCTGCCTGGTTCCTTGTAACTTGGCTTCTCGCAGTGAGGGAACCGCCAGAAGGCCCTCAGCACTGGACCTCAGTGTCCGGGCTGAACGATGGGGGTGGAGACGCTCCTTCAGGAAGGTAAAGAATACAGTGGGACCTCGACTTACGAAGATAATGCGTTCCGAAGCGATCTTCGGTAGTTGAAAACACTCGTAAGTCGAATCCCCATAGGGATGCATTGAGCGAAAAAAAATTCGCAAGTCGAAAAAATCCTATTCAAAGCGGCCACGACTTCCTTTCGGAAGTCGAAAAATTCGGTTGCGGTGGCCATTTTTTTTCTTCCGGAAGTCATTCGGAAGTCGAAAAAGACGCAAGTCGAGTCACTCGGAAGTCAAGGTCTCACTGTACATGGCTGTTGCAGGTGCTTAGGCTTATTTACGTGCCAGGCTAAATGAGCGCACAGGAATGAGGGAGTTGTGGCTTCACAGAAAATGTGGGTTAAGCCATCTAGGGAGAGCACAGCAGAGGCAAGACTCAAACCCAATGCCCTCCAGATTCATAGCTCAGCTTCTTAGCCACTGTATTACACCATCTCTCAAACCAATTTAAACTGGCCTCTGATGTCGTGACCTTAACTGTTACTGTCCTACAACAGCCACCCTCCACCATTGGCTGTGCTGATGGGATTTGTAATAATAAAATTATTATTATTATTATTATTATTATTATTATTATTATTATTATGCCACAGAGCGACAGCACCACATTTACTGCTCCTTCCTTAGCATATAAAAGCTACAGACAACCACCCGTATATCAGCAAATTAGGATTTGAAACTTTCAAGTGTGGTTTTTCCTAAGGTGATCCTGCTGCTTTCATTCTGATTCTGGTTAGGACAACCTTGCTTTGAGGGTGTCAAATTGGGCAGAATACTCGCCACAGCCACCCAAGTTTCTTAGCACACGTTTTCCTTTTCTAACTCCCAATACACCTGCCGAAGAGTAACACTGAAGATGGCCAAGACGTCAGCTGGTGCGAAGGACGCATACATTGGATGGTGACGGAGGGGTTTTGTTTCACAATGCAAACATGTTTTAAGCATAAGATAACCAAAGATACAGCAGGCCATCAAAGGAAGTTTTTTTAAAAAAAATTGATTACCCTATGATGAAAAACTGGGCAGCTTTATTACACCAGTGTGTGGTGATGTAGAAGTGAGATTTTGAATTGCAACACTGCACAGAAAATGCCAATCCAAGGTTTTTGTGCACCTCTAAATTTTGAGCTTGTTATCCTTTGGGATCAATAGAACAATAGCTGCCTCCATAAGGAAGGCTGATCGCCGAAGAATTGATGCTTTTGAATTATGGTGCTGGAGGAGACTGTTGAGAGTCCCATGGACTGCAAGAAGATCAAACCTATCCATTCTGAAGGAAATCAGCCCTGAGTGCTCACTGGAAGGACAGATCCTGAAGCTGAGGCTCCAATACTTTGGCCACCTCATGAGAAGAGAAGACTCCCTGGGAAAGACCCTGATGTAGGGAAAGATGGAGGGCACAAGGAGAAGGGGACGATGGAGGAGAAGATGGTTGGACAGTGTTCTCGAAGCTACCAACATGAGTTTGACCAAAATGTGGGAGGCAGTGGAAGACAGGAGTGCCTGGCATGCTCTGGTCCATGGGGTCACGAAGAGTCGGAAACGACTAAACAACAACAACAACAAGAAGCTTTAAAACACTACACACACAAATGCCCCAGGTTAAAAATTCAAACCCTCCCACCCACTCTTCCCTTTTCCTTGCTTTCCCAAAATTATTATTATTATTATTATTATTATTATTATTATTATTATTATTATTTGGGATTAGCAAACCGCCGTGGATGTTTTAAAGAAGCAATTCTTACCTGAATGTTGATCATGCAGCCATTCCAGTTAAACCCAGCAGCCGGTAAATTGACCGGAAAGGGGAATGGGAAGAGAAGGGCCAAGATACTTTCCCTAAACGAAAAGGAATCCTCTGCTCTTCATTCTTGCTGTCTCCATAGCGGCAGGGCATCTGTCCCAAGTTGCTGGTTTAAGCTGCAGCTTTTGATATTCATGATTGGTTTCATAATCCCGATCAAAAAAGGGAAATCGCTAGGATTATGAAATTGTTTTAATCCACCCCTGCCCCATCCATGGCTGTTGACTCCATCATCACCTTTGTTGTCATCTTTAAGTGCTCGCCTAAACAGAAACTCCTTTATAGAAGTCCTGGTAAATCGTACTAGAAACGCAAGGCCTGTTTTTTTCCTTTCCTCCCCCCTTCCCCCCCTTTTCTTTTTTTGGCTAACTGCTGTAGCAGCAGAATGGAATGTTTCAATTTCCGGTATACTCTGCCCATTTCGCAAATCTCATCAGGCTGAAGAAAACCAAGGGCTGATTTGTCACTGGAGTTAGCACAGAGACTATTTTTGACAGAGGACATGTGCGACCGGCTAATGGGGAAGATTACAACAATGTTCAGAGGAGTTGTCGCTGTGTAATTTAAAGCTGGCATGGATAAGATGGTTAGTTAGACGTCCTAATTTTTGCTGCTGCTGCTGCTGTTTGAATAAAGCAAGCATTTGGTCCTGCAATATATGCAGCACTGAAACGTACTCGAGGGAAAAGGGCAATTCTCTCCATCGGCATATCCACACACAAGCCTTCTGCTGAATGTTATTATCCTTCTCACCCCCCTTTTATCAGAGTAAACACCATCCACAACTTTCAAAATTTTATGATTTGGCATCCAGTGTTTCATCCACACCAGAGGGCCATTCATATGCCCGAGTATGCCTATTTTGTTCCTGCATAGAACCACCACTTGCTCCTTGCCTCCTACTTACGGCTTGTTGTTTTATTTTTATTTTTTGAATTTATATACTGCCCTATACCCAGAGGTCTCAGGGCAGTTCATAGAATAAAACCAAAATATAAAACCACAAAATACATAATCAAAATAAAAACAACAACCCAATAACCCTCCACCCCCCCAAAAAAAACACATTTTAAAAGGGCATAATAATAATAATAATAATAATAATAATAATAATAATAATAATAATTTATTATTTTTACCCCGCCCATCTGGCCAAGTTTCCTCAGCCACTCTGGGCGGCTTCCAGTCAAATATTAAAACAATACAGCATTAAATATTAAAAACTTCCCTAAACAGGGCTGCCTTCAGATGTCTTTTAAAAATAGGATAGCTGCTTATTTCCTTGACATCCGCTGGAAGGGTGTTCCACAGGGAGGGCGCCACTACCGAGAAGGCCCTCTGTCTGGTTCCCTGTAACCTCACTTCTCGCAATGAGGGAACCGCCAGAAGGCCCTCGGCGCTGGATCTCAGTGTCCGGGCTGAACGATGGGGGTGGAGACGCTCCTTCAGGTATACAGGACCGAGGCCGTTTAGGGCTTTAAAGGTCAGCACCAACACTTTGTATTGTGCTCGGAAACATACTGGGAGCCAGTGTAGTTCTCTCAGGACCGGTGTTATGTGGTCCCAGCGGCCACTCCCAGTCACCAGTCTAGCTGCCGCATTCTGGATTAATTGCAGTTTCCGGGTCACCTTCAAAGGTAGCCCCACGTAGAGCGCATTGCAGTAGTCCAAGCGGGAGATAACTAGAGCATGCACCACTCTGGCGAGACAGTCTGCGGGCAGGGAGGGTCTCAGCCTGCGTACCAGATGGAGCTGGTAGACAGCCGTCCTGGACACAGAATTAATCTGCGCCTCCATGGACAGCTGTGAGTCCAAAATGACTCCCAGGCTGCGCACCTGGTCCTTCAGGGGCACAGTAACCCCATTCAGGGCCAGGGAGGACCAGGCATAGGATCCTCACAACATTTAAAGTAACAAACCTGGACAAGAGCCACTCATTGCAAAGACAATTATCTCAGAAATGTCTGTAACAATATTTATTGGCAACCAAATTGGCCGGGTGCCTTTCTGATACAAAGACAAAAATAGATTTGAAATAAGAGTGGGAGGGGGGAATTAGCTTTGGTTGTTGAGCAGATGTAATACTAGTGCTTCATGTTCTGCAAGGGGGAAAAGACCTGTATCTAATGTTGCAAACGAGTCCTCTTTGCTGAGTTTCTTCTTCCTTCTTGGTGCTGTTTCTACCACTGATGCACTTCCACCAGAACATTGTTTGTCCATCCCAGGGCCACCATGGCTTTCTGGATCAGCCTCTTGGTCAGAGTCTGTATAGGACGTGGATCAAATTCATCATCACTTTCACTGCATTTTATTTAGTAAATAGAAAAACCTGGCCAGATCTTGTGCACCAGCAACACCTTGGGGCGTTTTATAGGTCTCCTCTCCTTTCCCTTGGCAGGTTCAGTAGGCTGAGCAGAGCATTTGGGACTGTTGAGTGGAAGGACAAAGAGCTGCCTTGGCCAATGGTATAATAAGATATGGAGAAGCACAGAGGAAGAAACTCCTGGAGAACAAGAAGTCCAGCGGCTGAGGAGTTAACACACTCCCCACCCACCCACACCCATCCCTGTACTGCCTTGCAGTGGGCAGTGGTGACGGTCCTGGGAGTAGGGGAAAGGAAGAGAAGTAGAAGGGGGGGGGCACACATCTCATTTCACTCCAAAGGCCTTTGATCCCTCATCTGTTTCATTGCAAGCTTCACAAATGACCCAGCCAGGGTATAAAACTGTCAGGAACTGTTTTTTCGCCGTCTTCTTAATGGCCCTGGAACTTGCAGACCAACAAAAAACCTAGCAAAATAATCCCAGGCTAGACTTTCTGACGGTGCACAAGTCCCTCTCCCTCTGCGGTACTGAGAAGAAGGTGGGTGTTAGAAAACAAAAAGCTTGTTATCCTATGGCTGTTCCTGGAAATAAAATGTCTCCGGTGCGCCAAAGTGGGCCCGAGGAGGTGTGGCAGTAGAGCACCCCCGTCCCCATATGGTCACTTAATGCAGTGTTCCCCAACCTTGGGCCTCCAGCTGTTTTCGGACTACAATTCCCATCATCCCTGACCACTGGTCTAGCTAGCGAGGGATGATGGGAGTTGTAGTCCAAAAACAGCTGGAGGCCCAAGGTTTGGGAACACTGATTAACGCATCAAAAACAAACCCCTCCCAAAATGGAATACTGTAGTTCCACCTTGAAAGAGCTTGTGTTCAGTTTTCATGTCCATAAGTTTGTATCTCAAAGAGGGGAGATTGGGATGTCTATACCTCAAGCATGATGTCACATGGATTCTCCCCCCATAGTGAGTACCTTGAACCCTGCAAATATGCAGCAAATGGCTCGTGTGGAAGTGCCGTATATATTGCCGTCCTGCAGAAGTTCCCTACAAGTTTTGTTGTTTATGCTGACCTCTTCAGTTAAATGCATCAATGCTCGGCAATTCACACTCCTTGAAATAGCCAATGAACCCCTTTGCGTTTGCTCCATATTTTTGATCAAACAGAACTGGTTGTTCCAGGTGCCAATCCACCAACCCGTTCCCCTTGGTCAGGCATAGGCAAACTCCGGCCCTCCAGATGTTTTGGGACTACAATTCCCATCATCCCTGACCACTGGTCCTGTTAGCTAGGGACGATGGGAATTGTAGTCCCAAACATCTGGAGGGCCGGAGTTTGCCTATGCCTGCCCTTGGTGCAGAAGAACGACAGTGACATTAATAGCGCATGTGCAACACTCATTTAAAGCACTCTTGTATTACTTTGTAAAGTCAGGGCTCCCCCCCCCCGCCACCCAAGAATCTTGGAAATGTAGTTTAAGGGTGCTGGGAATTGTAGTTCTGCGAGTGGTCTAACAGCTCTCAGCACCCTTAAACCACGCTTCCCAGGATTCTTGGGAGGGGGGCACAACTGCTACAATGGCGCAGGATTGCTTTAAACGGAAAGTGTGGATGCGACCTCGGGAGGTTCACTTTCAGCATCATTAAGAATGATAGAATGAGAGGTGTAATGGATTGGCCCTAAGATGAAGGAGTTATTACCTCCCGGTTCATAAGGAGTTAATCCACCCTCACTTTGAATGGCAGCTCATCCTTTAGGGGCGGAACCATCCCCGTTTTGACAGTGGAGAAGAGGGAGGGTGTGTGTGGTGACAGGGAGAAGGGTGTGGGGCCAGGATAGCGGTGGTATAGGTTAGGTTTAATTTATCGTGAAACTATACAAGTACTGTTAATGTAAACAAGATTGTGAACGCATGAAGCTTTAAATCGACTATGTTCTATAAGAAATAAAGTTCAGTTCTTTTTGTGCCATAAAGGAATCGTCATTATTAATCCAGCGGGGTATCAAAGCTCACAGAGGTGTGTACTCGGGAAGGGGACAAAACTTACCTGAGGAAAGGGTTTTAGTTTGTGTCTCAGAGTCACACAGAGAGGGGTTAGAAGGTGAAGACCTGGAGTGCCATTAAGTTGCCAGAAGTGTGAGGCAAATCGTTACAGTGGGGAGCCGAGCTGAGGGCGGCACTGTAGGCAAAAGGTGGTTCACCTAAATAGCCCCGAGCATTAAGGATACCAGGCCACGTAAGCTGGATAAGGACTCTCATTAATTATAAAACATTATAGTGAGAGGGAGTTGGGTTCGAGACGGACCTTCTGTTTTAGAGAGAGAGAAACAAGGGGGTTCGTCCCAAGAGGCAGATTCAGTCCACGGGGCGCAGAGCAGCTCCCATTCACTTCAACGAGGCTTGTGAAGCAGAACTTTCCAAAGAACTGCACTCATGTTAATCAGTTAACTGCACTCAATTTTTCTACTTCAAGTACCAAGAATTCTTGGGCCAGCCCCGCTCGCTGAAGTTCAAATGACAAGCAACTTGCATGGCAACCTTTGCAATCTGAAGGAGGGAGCCTTTTGCACTGAAACGCACTATGCGCAATCACCACTTTTGATCGTGCTTCTTATCCCTGCCCTGTACAGATCCTTCCAGCAACTCCTGCAGCCCAGCTGGTGCCAAACGTATTGCTCTGCTCTGCTTTGGACCACATCAGTGAGGCTGGGGGAGGGGGGCGTCTTGTCGTCTAGGCAGCCCAGAACTGCCACACACAATGCCCAGGGTGGTCCCTTTGGTGCTGCTAATGCAGTTTGACTTCACCCCCACAGGTGCGCTCCGTTCTTTCTGGAGACAGATGGATGCCAACAAGAAGTGGAGAAGCGGTAGCCTTGCTAGCACTTAGAAATTCCCCATAGGGATTTAATTAAGATGTGACACGCGTTATTTTTCGGGAGGGCAGTGGAAGAACATCTGCTTTGTATGCAGAAGACCCCAGATTCAATCTCCATCTTCAGGAAGGGTTGGGGAGTCCCCTGACTGAAACTTGGGAGAGCTGCTGCCAGTCACTAGCTAAACTGTCTCGACTCAGAATGAGGCAGCTTCCTAGGTGATGTCAAGCGTCATTCTGTTTTTAGCTAGTATTTAGGAATTTTTATTGAATGGTGTATTCTTAATGTTTTTATATGGAATGCTTAGAGGGTTTTCTATTAAAGCAGCATAAAAACTATATAGATAAAACAACAGGAATTTATCCTGTGTAGGGTTATCTGAATCCACAAAGCTGTATTTGAAAATGTTCATTTTCTTGTCCCAGGTCTTGTGGAGCACTCTAGAACAGTCTATTCCCAGGTGGGTTGCGGCCAGTGTTATCATCTATATCAGGGGTGGCCAACTCCCAAGAGACTGCGATTTACTCAGAGTTAAAAACTGGCAGTGATCTACCCCCTTTTTGGGGGTTCAGGTCAAAGTTGAGCTTTGTTTAGGAAGGAGCTAAAATGTTGACTTTTTTTAGGGGAGCCACAGTTGTTCAGCTTCTTTGCGGCGAGCCAATGATCTACCAGTGATCTACCGCAGACATCCAGTGATCTACCG
Organism: Darevskia mixta; assembly: GCA_034641385.1. Classification (NCBI taxonomy): domain Eukaryota; kingdom Metazoa; phylum Chordata; class Lepidosauria; order Squamata; family Lacertidae; genus Darevskia; species Darevskia mixta. The sequence goes on from JAWWNH010000194.1 coordinate 705,042, forward strand.
GTAGATCATGATCTACCTGTTGGACATGCCTGATCTAGATGTTCAAGAACCAAGTTGTGAAGGAGGGTCAGTTACTGTACACAAAATGCAAAACAACGAAGCAGGCACGAAGTTATTGGAAAACAAAGCTTGTAATAATGAAAAAGACAGATTAATAAACCAATCACTTTTTTTCCTTTTAAAAACACAAACCACATTAACTTTTTTTTTATACAACCATCTAGGAACTATGAAACAGTACCACATTGTGCATTTTTTTTAAACCTACTTATCAAGAAAGTTAATTCCACACTTCAGAAAAGTCTTATATCCATTTTGGGGGGGAGGGAGGGGAGGGAGAAGGAAACAGCTAATAGCGCAATCACGGATAACATCATCATGAGTCCAAGCAAGCGGCAAGTCTTTGTCCTCACCTTTTCCACTGAGCCAAAACAGGAGTGGAGAAGGGGATAGAGAAAGGAAGAAAGTAAAGAGAAAAGCACCCACAAGAGGACTAAATCACATTCCATAGTTACTTTTGACACCTATAGCTCAGGGCTTCAAACTTTATATAATCATCATGTAGACCAACACACTGGAAGGGCGTAGAGGAATGGGAATGAGGAAGAGCAGGGCAAAGGTGTGAACGAAAAGTTCGTTGCCACCCCCAAGCACCGTAAGAAGAATCTACACAGTATAAAGCTAAATGGGTTGGAGGGGATTTATTGTATAGATTGGTAAGCAGGCTCATCCACTAGCCTGTATGGGCACGAGGGGATTACATTTTCAGTCTAATTATCAACCCTGCAGCTCCCTTTACCCACAACTACTCCAGCAGTGCAAAAAAGTTTTCTCAATCGAAGGCTTGGGTTTGCCCAATTACACACCCTGCAACCAGAAACTCTGTAAGGATCCTGGTTGCTTTCTCATAGCGCTACTGGAGTAGTAGGTTCATCAGTCTTGCCCCAGAATGTGTGACATCTCTTTGGGCTCGTCACATTTATGGGGAGAGTTTTAATAGAAGAGCAGCAAAAAGACGCTGGACACAGATATTAGCATTATGGAAATGACCCTTCCCTTCCGGATCAATGAGGTTTTCCTCTCCTTTCCCCCTCTCATTAGCCAGCTGAGCCCAAAGCTCCAGTACTTAAGGCCAGGCAATTTCTTTCTCCACATGGCTGATCAGCTGCTTGCAGGTGAAAAGGATCTATCGGTTCTGGTCAAGCAGAGATAGGGGCCTCATAGCCCTCTAGGTGTTGTTGAACTCCCAACAGCCCTACTCAAAATGGTCAAGGGATGATGGGAGCTGTAGTCCGGAAATATCCGGAGGGTCACATTTCCCCCCCCCCCGCAAAGTTTGGTGCTCATAAAGTATGAGGTGTGTCGTCACAATAAAGGGGTTCAGTTGCCTCACGTACTTGCAAGAAAGACTGCCACCCCACCTCCTGCCAGCAACCAATCACGAGAGGGGGCAGTTTGCAATGTCTAAAATAAGGCATTTTAATTTATGCCTCGGATAAATCTCAGAAAACTTTGGCTTTCCTCAACATTCTTAGGGGAGTAGGGGATTATCACAGTAGCAATGTTGCCCACCTGGAACACATCTTACTTATGGCAATGAAAATCTGTGGCCCTCCTTGGTAATGTTCCCATGCGAAGGAAAACGCACATGTTAAAACCGAATCATTTGTATCTTTGGGAAGATCTAGATCAGTGTTTTCAAACCTACCCTTTGTTGAACCTCGTCGCTGTGGGTTTCCTGTACTCTGCATTTGGTTCTGGGGCATATGCTTTACGGGACAGTTTACAATGGATGTTGGCAAGGAACACTGGACCTACTGTTGCCCCATGTCACCGTTCTCAGCAGCAGTACACTAAAGAGAAATAATAGCTGACAAATTCTATTTCGAGGAACCATTCCTGCAACTATTGACTTTCTAATTAAGGAGCACCAGTGTTCTAAGAAACACAATTTGAAAGCAGCAGATCTTCTAAACAAGAAAGAAGACTGTCCCCTGTTTGGGCTTGTTATCAGTGTCAAGTCCTGACAAACAACAGGCAGTTTGTAAGGGTGACTGTAGCAGGGCATTCCTATCCCTAGAATCCAGAACCATAGAACTTCTCCTGAATACAAGCTGAGAATGCAGCACCAAATGCTGCTAATTTTTCTGCAGAGCTTGCTTGCTTGTGGCAGTCAAGAAAACTGATCAAATGGGATAGCAAGCACGGTCTGAAAGATGATCAAAACCTACCTTTCTTGTATGCAAAAAGAGAGAGAAAAGAATCCTGGTTCTAGAGGTGCAGGAAAATTCCTAGTGCTCTCCATGACCTGGGACCCACCATGGAGAAAGAGGGACAGAAGAAAGCTGGGGGTCCTGTGATTTGAGACAAACCTTTCCTCCATTCGCTCAAACACAAGAAAGCGGGGAAACCCCTTTTTAAGAAGGAAAGCAAAAGTAGCAAAGTGTTCCTGCACATTCTCACACAAGATGCCCATGGTAGGCAGAAGGCAAATCTCACTAATCTGCTTTCATTTAAGCCACGTATCTCGATTTTTCTAACATAGCTCCACCTAAGAAAGTTGCAGAGAGGAAGACACCCTAAGCTTAGAGGCTGCTGAAACAAAAGCTAGAGATGAACAAGCTTCTAAGACAGTCGAAAGTCATTTCATAGAGGCAAGTCTTTTGTCCCTGTGTCACCTCAAGCTTAACATGTTTTACCAATTAATAAAACCCTTACAGACTGCTTATTAGAGGTGGAAGTGGAACGAAGCAACATTCTCCTAATGTCCATGGGGGGGGGGGGCAGAGACCACTGCATGTCTCCATCAAAAGACAGCCTTTTCAATTCAGGAAGGAGGGAGCAGTGTCCTGGCAGTCCCATTATTCCATCTTTAAGTTTAAACCAGCTGTTCTTTTTAAAATGAGGGATTCAGGGAACCCCACCTTTCTGGCACAGCTGTGACTCCCGCTCTGCACTGACCACTGACAGAATGAAATCAGAAATTCAGAGAAGAGGCTCTTTTTAAAAATGATTCCAGAAGCATGGGTGACTCATTTCAAAACACCTGAAGCAGGAAGTCAAGGATCTCGTCCACAGCTAGCCTAGCATGCTTGATATGCAATCTGGAAAGGAATTCCAGTACTGGCAAGACCTGAAATCTCCTAGTTCGTATGTTACATATAGAAATCCGAGTTAGTACTGAAACTGCCATTCTTTTTAAAATCCATATTGGAATGGAATGCCCAAGGCATTACAGCCGCTAAACCACCGTAGGCAGAAAGGGCTTCCTGGTAAGACCTGCCACTCCAAAGAGTAGTCTTGAATTTTGCCTTGTTCTGAGAACGTCATTAATGTTGGGAGAGTGAAGACTATTCCTCTGTATCAGAATCAAATGCAACAATGCGATGCCCACAAGAATTGATAAGGGCTCCCATAGACACAAGGTCTGGACCAGCTGTGCAGTCGTTTCCGGATAAGCTGGATGCATCCTGCCGCTGAAAATAGCTTTTTTTCCAGAGTATTGATAGCAGCATATAAAAGGGGCACTCTTGCCTGCGGCATGTTCCATTCCTATTATCACCTCTGGTGAGCAAGGCTTTTCAAGTTTTTAATGCTTCAGAAACCTACAAGGCCAGTTTGGCCAGAGATGACGCTAGGACAAAGCGCAGAAAACTGCATTTGCTCCTAAGGCCAATGACGTTTGCCAGACACTGTTTTCAGTTCTCTTTATAACTATCGGCTGTCTCCAGATACAGCCTTTCCCTTCATCCTACCTGAGTTCACGGGCTGTTGAGAATTCTCCAGTGACAGACTGCTCCTCCTACTCTACCCTTGTTCTTTCAAACCCCTCTGCCAAGTTCCCTCTACACTAGTTTAAGAAGTATTCCCAACATTGCATTGCTTCGGCAGGTGACACATGATTTGGTCAGACCAGCATCCCAAGGGTAAGGTGATCCTTTCGCGCCGTTAATCTTCCTAAATTTTATAATTAGTCGCCATTATTCTCAGACAGTCAGTGCCAATTGCCAGTTAACAACCAGACTGCTGCAAAAAAATTAAAATATCAACTATTTTCGTCAGTAAAATACAAACAAAACAAAGCCAACCCCTGCAATAGAAGAAAAAGAGAACAAAGCAAAAACCCTTGAAATAACTCAAAGGTTCTCCTTAATGGCAAATGCATCTTGTCTGAGAAAGGCAGCACGGCTAGGCTGGAGCTTCTGAACCCCAGGAGGAGGACATGTGGGGTCCTATTGTGAAAATCTGTTCTCAGAATTATTTCCTCTTGGAGCAGCTTGGTTTTGGAATACCAAATGGGCAGAAGAACTCACACTGCACAACTCCCATGTTTTCTACCAACATCCACACACCTCTCTCCCTGGCCATCCATCATTTTAAAATTTGTGGGTGGTTTTTTTGCAGTTCTCCCAGCAATTATCTTGATAGGCTAAAGCACAATACAAGTGGCTGTGATACTAGGACTCACTCTTCTGCCTGCTAAGAGGCCCTAATTTGCAGCCACTGTTTTGCCGACTTATTTTGCTCTGTTGAAGAGTAACAGATTCCAGTCTCTGGTTCCTCTGGGCTACAGGCACGTTATGAATACTTTTTTTTAAAGCCACAGTTGCCCTACAAAATTAATTCTGTGAATGGCTTGAGAAGATAAGTGGGCAATAAATAGGTAAGCAGGGGCACAATTATCAACTAAGAAAAGGGGGGAAAGGTTTAAGGAGGAGGAACCCTCTTTGCTTAAAAGTGTGCCTCTGATCTGCAGACCCTAGACGACTCCACAGGAGGAAAGGAACTAGCAAGAAGTTACCACCTCAAATGGCTAAAAAAGAGAGGAGAGAGAGGGAGAGACAACACAGTCCTTGCTGTGAAGTCTTGGAATAGAGACAGAGTTCAGGGAAATTTAGTAGCTTCCCCACTATATGGTGTTGACCTCACACACGCACACACTGTGTAACAGAGCACAAATAAGATTTCGTTTGCTAACATTAAGCACAAATGCGTGGCATACACAACAAGGCTTGCGACTACGAGGGGTGGATAGGGTCATCTTAAGACATCCATGCTGCTCTATCCTATGGGCTCTGGAGGCCAACGTGGATTTTAAAACAAAATTCAAGCTGGAAACTTTTCCTAAAGAATTTTCTAAACTGTATGGCCATCTACCCTTACTCCCATTAGCAGTGCCACTTGTTATAATACTTGCAGAAGTCAGGTCTAACACTAAGCTTGGCAGGATCTGGGGTAGATAGGTTAAAAAGAAAAAAAGAAACGAAACGAAAGCTAACCTGAGGGTGTTCTTGGCCAGTGATTGTCAGAAGAGTATTTGCCAAAGTATGGCAAATGTTTTTTTTTTAATTATTATTATTATTATTATTTAAAGCATTAAAAAGCCCTTTCCAACTCACCTAAGTGACAAGGTCTTGAGTGTCTGTCTGCCTAACCCCCATTTGGATTGATGACTGCATCATCCTGTATCCTCAACAAGGCAGACCATTTCTTCACTTAATCCCAAGTTTCACTCCTATTATGTAGCTGAAGTAAATGGAATAATGCATGTATTCCCTGTTTAAAAGGGTAACGTCCTAAAGACTCAGCTCATTAAAGCAAAAAGCTTTTCCTAATCTACAAACTAAGGCTTTTTTTTTTTGCACGGGTATCGGAGGAACTGCACGGGATTAGCTCCAACTAACCTCCATCAGAAAGCTGAAGATCATTTGTACTATTTCTTAAAAAAACAAACAACCCCAAAGAGAGACAAGGATGATCCGGCTAAAATCATGCCCAGGTTTCTGAGGGACCAGCAGCAGCAGCAGCAAGTAAAACCCACAAGAGAAACTTTGGTTTAAAATAAATCAAATGGAAAAAGAGAAAGGAAAAAGTCAGGTAAAACCGGTGCAAGTTCTCTCATCAAAGAGGTATTTTAAAGGGCGTAACCTCACAGCAAGAGAGATTCAGGATCTACATCCCCTCCCCCCCACCACTTGCCTTGTTTTTTTTTTAGAGAGCTACCACCTTCATTGCACAGGACTCAAATCCATTCTCTTATAGTTGTTAACTACCATAAATAATGTGAAAACTATGTGCAACAAATACATCGTATTTCCAAAAAAATTATAAGAAAGTCACATCAAATTAAAAAGTAGCTTCATGAATGAAGGTACTGCCCTAAGTGCACTTTCCCGGCAAGTGCAACCAGTGCCTTGGTGCTGGATATGAAGGAGAACACCAAAAACCAGAGCATGAGCCAGAGTTAAAAATGCAGGTCCAGCTTTAACCCGTCAAAACTGGACCGAGCAGAGACTGAGTTGAGTTCTCGGGTAGAGTCCCCTCGGGGAGCCCCGAAGATGCTTCCTCATCTAAATTGTATGTCCTTGAAGCGATTGCAAACAATCTTTAAGACAGTTCCTTCCATAAGTGTCCCTCTGATTGGCAAAACGAAGTAACCTTTTTATTTTAAAAACAAGAAATCAAATTAAAACCAGAAGAAAAGAAAAGGAAACACAGTGAGCTTGTTGGAGTCCATAGGATCCGGTCCGGAAGAGCTCAGATAGTGTGTTCAGATTTTTCTCCTGTTTTCTGTTGGAAATATACCAGAAGTTGGGTTGTTGTTGGTGGTGTTGTGCGGGGCGGGGGGGCAGGGAGAAGGTAGTAAAGCGAGAGAACACAAGGGATGTGGAACTTGGTTCTGTGGACATTTCATGTGTTTGCTTCGTCATCTGTGTCTTCTATTAACACCTTGGTGTCACGAGACTTGGACCTGGGAAAACACAAAATTAAACACAGCTGAAGAAAAAAATATATAAGAAGAAGAAGAGTTTGGATTTAATATCCCGCTTTATCACTACCCGAAGGAGTCTCAAAGCGGCTCACATTCTCCTTTCCCTTCCTCCCCCACAACAAACACTCTATGAGGTGAGTGGGGCTGAGAGACTTCAGAGAAGTGTGACTAGCCCAAGGTCACCCAGTAGCTGCATGTGGAGGAGAGGGGATGCGAACCCGGTTCACCAGATTACGAGTCTACCACTCTTAACCACTACACCACACTGGCTCTATAACACAAGATAGGGACTTTGTTGTCTTGCATGATAATAATAATAAATTTATTTTTTATTTACAGCATCTGTGTTTGATCCCACAGCATAAAGCTTCTCTGGTTGGCTTATAGTAAAGAAGTAAAACACAAAATAGGGATTTTATGCACACTGTCCGATTTATAGAAGTCTAATGTGTGTCATCCTTACTTCTCAAGATCAGGAGCTAAAGTTCATGGAGGCTGGGTGTGTAGACTAGGACAAGGGTGTCTGAGCAGGTTAGGTGGGGGAGAATACTTTTACTCCTCAGCTACACGTAGACTCTACACATTTTGAGGTCTCTGTGAATAGAGCTATAAAGTCAAACTGCAATCAGGCCTCTGCCCATAACGTGGGTAAAGGTTGCATATAGCTTGGCATTCATACACTGAATCTATTCTGCCCTTATTGCTGCGTCTTTGCTGCTCAGCCTGTTATTGAGCTTCACTGATCTTCAAATTTAAATTTATTAGAACTTTCAAAAAGCCAGGGATATTGCCTTAATCACAAGGGTTTTTTGTTTTTTGGAGAAAATTAGAGCAACAGGCTTCTAAAGCACCACTCACACAGACGACTAATTCTTTCATTTTTTAAAAAACAGGTGGTGTTTCCAGTTGCTGCCAAAGTGCTGATTTTAAAAACATAAAAGGCGGTAGGTACTAAAACTTGAAGATCAAAAGTGACCTGATAGGTAGTTATCAGAAGGACTTTGCACTTCAAAAAATCCTGCCTTTTCCTTATGTGTTGCTCACAACCTCCCCCTTTTCTAAATTTTGATTACTCACCTAGCTCTGGAATAAAAAAATTGTGATCACGTCTATTGGCAGTGACTCATAATCAAACAACACCTGCATAATTTGTTCAGGCTGCCCTCCTTAAATCTGCCTGCCATGAGCAGATTTTGCAATCTCTTCCTAAAGACTGTGCTGAGCAGAAGTATTGGGCAAGTACACTGATCGAGTCCACTGACATTTGCAGTAGAGAAGGATCTGTCAGCCATGCCTTGCAGATACAGTATTAGGTATGCTTAGGGCCTATCAACAGCTTTGCTTGTCCTGTGCCTGAAAAGCATGAGTCTGAGTGGCTTTCTGCTTGTGCTGCTCCTTTCCCAGGGAAAAGCAGCTCTTTAGCTTTAAACCGGAACAACGCAGAAAACCTGGTTGCCATTTGCTCTGACTGACCTGCCCTCTTTAAGCTGAGATTTGTAGAGAAACCATCGATCCTTTGCTGAAGAGGCTTGTCGATCTCACAGACAAGTCCAAATTAAACTCGCTCCTCACAGGCAAAGATCATAAAACGACCTGGCTGGTAGCCAGATTCTGTGCCCAGATTCGTAAGCTCAGATCATACTCTAGAATAAAATAGCTTTCTAGGGAAAAGCTGAAGCCCCTTTTGGAGCGCCTTAGGATCAGTTTTTTTTTTTTATGGTAGTCCAGATCTCAGTCATACGGATGAGAAGATATATCAACCTTTTATGCTCTTCCACACCCGCCCAATGCTCCTATCCCTTCTTTTAGATTCTTTTAGCGTCTTTTAAATTCTCATAGACTTTTGTATTCACCTTCTGTTTTAATACCTTTTAGCTATCCAAAACGCTTATCAGATTTTAAATGACTGTATCCTATCCTTTTATGCTGGTCTATGACCGTAATAAATATTTGATTTGATTTGCTCCGACTGACCGCTAAAGAGCCGTTTCCCCCAGGGAAAAGCAGCGGGAGTCACAAGGGGAAGTGTGGACAAGTCCTCACTGAGAAGGAACTCTCGTTCAAAAAAGGAACAAATACGTACTGAGAAGGAAGACGCGGTCTATGCAAGGACACACTCTGGCTACGCTTCCAGGCCCGGTTTTTCTGGCGATTCCGGACACCATCCTCCTGGTCCATCATCTGTTCAAGCAGGGTCTGATCATCTGCGTTCAGTGGTGCCACTGAGATGTCCCGGACAGCTCGGAATTCACCACAGTTGTTCAGGTGCTCATTCTCCAGTCGGAAGAAATTCCACACAAATCGCCTGAAAGATACAGAACCATAGTAAGCGACATGCCACATTTTTCCGTCTACAAGAAATTTTGGGGGCCTCAAAATTTAGAAAATAGGGGGGGATTGAGCTTTCGGGGAGGATTATTTGGGGGGTGCCGAAAATCGCTCACCCGCCAGAACGCAGCACACAACCCCTCGTGTCGCTTGCAACTGCCGCTTACAATCGGGTTCGCGCTTCGTTCCGGCGGGTGAGCGATTTTCAGCACCCCCCCCAAAAAACAATCAAGTGGCCAATCACCTCTTACAATCTCGGGCTCGTGCCAATAAACCATTCGCGCCTCCCCCCTCAGCACTACCAGTGTATAAGACGAGCCTAAATTGTGAACCTCATTTTTGGGTCAAAAAAGCTAATAATAATAATAATAATAATAATAATAATAATAATAATAATAATTTTTTATTTGTACCCCGCCCTCCCCAGCCGAAACCGGGCTCAGGGCGGCTAACAACAGCAAAAATCACAATAGAATAAAAACCAATTAGTTAAAATACAAGTTAAAAACCAGTTTAAAATGCCGATTCATTTTGCACCCATTACCAAACCAAGGGGAGGAAACCATCAGACTTTAAGTGTCCGACCCGAAGGCCAGGTGGAACAACTCTGTCTTGCAGGCCCTGCGGAAAGATGTCAAATCCCGCAGGGCCCTAGTCTCTTGCAACAGAGTGTTCCACCAGGTTGGGGCCAGAACTGAAAAAGCCCTGGCCCTGGTTGACACCAGTCTGGCAGCCTTGTGGCTCGGGATCTCCAGCAGGTTATTATTAGTAGACCTTAAGGTCCTTTGCGGGGCATAATGTCTTGTACACGGAAAAATACGGTAAATGCATTGTAGATGCAAAAACCTCCTAACAGCTGCTAAAATATAAAAGCCATTTGTGAAACAAAACTTCCCTCTCTTACCAAGTGGGTAATTTAAATCAAATCCACCCTGGTCTGCAAAAACTGGGGTAGTAGTTTAGGTAATGCGTCTTACCGGAAAACCTCAAGTGGTGCAAACACAGTAGCGATGATATCCCCGGCATAAGGGTGGATTGGCGTGGAAGTAAGAGAGATCTGGATAGTCCATGCAAAGCGCAGAATCACATCCTCGACAATGGCACAGTAGTAATAGGCCTGAGGAAACAGGTGGAAAAGACCGCTGTAATGCAGAGCAGGGTTATCAACCAGATCCACCTTCAAATAAAAGTGTAGAGCAAAAGAAGTATCCAGCCCTTGGATTTGCTTATTCTGTATTGTTAGGGATCTGCCCACCCCTGCCAGTCCACCTCTGAGTGCTTACAGGGAGCCGTAACCAGTGTTAACGACAGATTAATCTTCGAGTGAATCTGGCAGCCCCTTTTCGGGGGAGGAGCAGTTAGTGGCTGGGAGCCAGGGAGCGCCAGGTGTCCAGGGAGTTACTGGGAGACCTGGCACCACCCAGCAGACTCGCTCGGAGGGGGAGGCGTCAGTTCCGGCGCATATCTCACATAGGAGGAGAAGGCGGCAATTTAGGATGCCAAGGTTTTGGTGTTGGCGCCAAAACAGAAGGGAGGTACTTCCGGATTCTGCTAGTGACTGAGCAGACATGATAAACTGAACTCTGCACTGTAAATAGCTTTGCACTGAAATAAAGAGACTTAAAGACAAGACGGCTTGGTGTTACTATTGAACAACCGATAAGAGAACCTGACATGTATGCTCAATGTGGTTTCATGTGCAGACAAAAGAGTCTATATTCCCATCCTACATAAAAGCATCACAAAAAAGCGAGATGAACAGCTGATTTGTCGAAGGACCAACATTACACTAACAACAACAGCTTCATTCCTTAAGAACTGACAGCGAGATGGCATGCTTCTTGATTGGCTGTTTTCCAAATACCCTGTTGCCAGAGAGTACTTTAAAGGTTTTGCAGCCTGAGGACAACATCATGCCAGCAGTGGGAGGAGCAAAACATGTAAATGTTACCTTTGTAGAGTAGGCTAGTCTGTACACACATTCATTATTATTATTATTTATTGAATTTATATACTGCCCTATACATGGAGGTCTCGGGGCTGTTCACAGAAAAGATCAACACAAAAACCACAATATATATATAATCAAAATAAATATAGCAACCCAATAACCCCCCCCAAAAAAGAGTCACATTTTAAAAAGGCATAGGATGTCAATGGATTCAACACACTCCTCGCACTCCTTCATTCAGGCAAGCAAGATACATGATCAGAGTTCTAGAACACTGTTCAGCCAGGCGAAAATGATCAAGGAGGGTGCAAAATAGGACCAGTGAGGCATCGCAAGCAAATGTCCTCAGGGTGTGAAAGTGCCAACAGTTCAAATCCTCCCCAAGTTTTCAAATAAAGATCTTCACAAAAGCAACCTGCATGCGCACCTTTTGTGGGTAGACAATCTCTTCCCGCAGGAAAGTATTTTCGCCAGCATTCCTGTCAAAGAGACCCCAATCCATCTTCAAGTCCCAGATCAGGGTGTAGCAGGAGCTGACAAAATAGAAGACGATCCACAGGTAGAAGAACACTTGGGAGTCACTGTGTTTTCGAACTGCAAGAAAGAAGAACAGTGTCACTGTATAAAAATGAGCAGACCATTCAGCTGGAATGAAGTTTAGTTATGAGCTTGGATACATCTGGGAGCAACCTTAAAAGCATTTTACACAAGGAGCACAAAATTATGTCATGAATTTGAGTTAATACTGACATGAATTTTGACAGTATCCGTTTCTATAAAAATATGAATAAAAAGTGTTCTGAAAGACATGAACCAGAAACTTTAAGAAAGATATTGAAAGGAGGCCACTTTCATATTGCAATAGAAAAGAAACCCAACGGTGTCTGCCCCACCTGCCCCCAGACTCACAAGTATGATGGAGGCTTATTTTTTTTTATAGAAATAATTCAGTAATGAATAGAGTTATTAATTGTTTTGTATTACTACTTTGTAATGGTTACTGCTATGTAGTATATGCATTTATTTCCCATTTTAAATGGGATTCAACTGGCACCCTGCAAACGATAGCAGTTTCATTTGAAATATTACGAGATGGTTTGTTCTGATATGTCCTAGCTTTTAAATGTATCTTTTAGGCAAACAAATGGATAAAGAAGAAAAATGTGAACCCATGTTGTCTAGCACAATTAGGAGTCTAAGCTGCAAGGTCCCAGTTCAAAACCCTGCTCAGCCAGGAGCAATGACTTTAGGCAAGCCATATTCTCAGCCGAAACTTCCTTCTGCAACACAGAGATAATACTGGACTACTTTGCAAGATTGATATTAATGCCGATTCATTTTATTTAATTGGTAAATTTAGTAAGTTGTCCTTCAGCATAAAGTTCACAAGGTAGGGGACACTTAATTAAAAACTAAATACAACTAGAAACAGAGATTTAAACAGTAAAATGGTAAAAGCATCAGGCTGTAACTAGACAATAAAAATCCAACACTGGGCATAAAAACACAAACACATATGCTGGATTGCCTTGACAAGGGAGAAAATGATACAATTTTGTGTGGTGTCAGAACATAGCTGTCAACTTTCGGATTTGAAAATAAGGGTTTCTTTCAAACTTTCAGATTTGAAAATAAGGGATGCCGCAAGGGCGGTGCAATGGCACCAAGTAGCCTCGCCAGCCTGCGCTCCAGAGGCTGCGCACGAATGGGTGAGCGAAAGAGCGAGCGTGTAGACGGCAGGCAGGCTGTCTGTCTGGTTGGGCGTGAGGGTCTGGCTGCACAAGGCATGCAAGCTCCGCCCCCAGTCGGTCTCAGACTCCTTATTGGCAGCCGAGCAACGCAGCTGAGGAGCCTCCCTGGCCGGCAGGGAGGGAGAGGAGCTGCTTCCTTTGAAATCTGGGAAATTTAAGGGATATCAACAATCCGGGATAGCAGCGGGAAACGGCATTGGAATAAGGGAGTTTCCCGCAAAAAAAGGGAGGGTTGACAGCTATGTAATGGATATTTCTTTTAAAGCTGATTTCTTAAGAATTAGCAAAATAAACACGAATGGCTTCAGTAGCAGAGACGTGTCAGTTAATCTGAATTAGGCACTCCTTCAGAATTTCTGCCTTGTTTATTATCTGGAAATATTAGGATGGTCTTTAATTTCATTCTGTTACTGAGTGTAGGCTCCTTTTGATGTCAATAAATGAAAAGACTTGCTTCCTATCAACAATCCGGGATAGCAGCGGGAAACGGCATTGGAATAAGGGAGTTTCCACCCAAAAAAAGGGAGGGTTGACAGCTATGTGTCAGAATGACATTACAGTACTGCTGTTGTTGGGTAAGGTTCTTCAGGGGAGCATTATAAATACAAGGCAGCACAATCATATAATCGTAGTTATCATAAGGATCATTTAGTCCAAACCCCTGCATTGCAGGAATCTTTCTGCCCAACGTAGGGCTCGAACCCATGACCCTGTGGTTAAGTATCATGCACTATGAACTGAGCTACCCTCAGCTTTCTTCCTTTTTTCTTTTCTAAAACTTTTTTTAATTGAAGGTTTTCACACAAAAAACATGCAAAACAAATATGGTGAGAAGACACGAAACACTGTATACGGAATACATCATTAAAGTAAACTGTTTATATTTGGACAACTTTTCTGCTGTACTTTATTGGAAGGAGAAAAATAATCATTTCCTTAATAACCATTTAAACAATTTATTTAACTAAAACAATAACATGATAGCATATGTATCCATGTTTGCTAACTGATGTGGTTAAACATTTTTTTTAAAAAAAACTTAGACTGAGTTTTAACACACTTGATAAACTTAAAACAAATCCTTATTTCCTGATGAATAGCCTTTGGACTACAATGTAACTTAAATAGAAGACTATATTTAGAAAGATTTTTCCTCCAAAAGCATTTTATTTTAAAAATCCGATTTAAATTTAAAAAAATCTGATTTTTTTTTTAATCATTGATTTTTATCCACCCTGATAAGGGGTATTCATGAGACCCCAGAGGGCAGATGGTGCTATCGCCACCTGCCTGACTTCTGATGGAGAGATCCATCGCTTAACATATGGTTCTGAATAACCTCAAAACTCTACATAAGGACCTCTAACCCCTAAACTCCCTATATTTCAGCCCCAAGCTTAGTGATAGAGAGTAACTATGGATGCATCAAGGTCTCTCTTCTGGAACATCATGCTTAATGAGTGGTACTTCAGAGTGAAATACCGTGCAGGATCAATAATACTGGCTGCAGGATGGTTTGTTTGTTTGTTTGTTTATGGATGTGAAATGCTTTGAGCATTTGGGAAAAACATAAATCTGAATTACTTTTATTATTATAATCACTGACAAGGCTGCCATTCACATTTTGCCCAGTAGATGGAAGCATATGCTTTTGCACATAGGAAAATGCAGCAGCAATGTTCAGTTCAGTAACAAAAATGTATTAATTCCACTGGGCAATTCTAGTGCAATGAAGGGCAGGTTATAAAGGGTAGTACTTGGAATCTGCCTTGCTGGGGTGGTGGGTGGGGTGTCTTGAGCCACCCTGGGACCCTGAAGACAGATTGATTGTGACAGAAGTATGGTTCTGAATAACCTCAAATATCTACATAAAGAACTCTAACCTCTAAACTCTCTATATTTCAGGCCCAAGCTTAGTGTTCTAGACTGAGTAAGTATGGATGCATCAAGGTCTCTCTTCTGGAAAAACACTTGTTGTTTTTAAAGACATGTAGGTAAACTCAGTGTCTCAGCTTTGATGAACAGAGGCTAAACATCGATGAGTGAACAAAGACAGTGAAATCTTGCTGACATCTAAAGAGGTTCTGCACAAGCAGCGGCGTAGCGGCGGTTGCTGACGCCTGTGGTGGGTGGGTGGGGAGCATGCACACTGGGCGGGGGGGTGCCAGCCAAGTCCTCTCTACTGAAGTGACCCCACTCCCACCCCCACTGGAGCAAAGCAGGACCGCGCTGAGCTGCCTGCCCGCCCACAGGAATTTAAAACTAGAAATTTGAAGACGGCCTGGAATTAAACCTGCTCTAATCAGATCTGCTACCGCCACAAGGTCCAAGCTACTACAACATAAAGCTTATAAAACAGACTAGTTCCTGACATGTAAAATAAAATTCAGGTTCCACAGAACTCTTCATCAGGTAGATGGAAGAATTAGCTAGTTCTCCATTACACAGTGAGATAATCTGTATTCACAGCCAAGCTTGTTCTGCATATAGTTGAAAATCACTTTACTAATGTGTCTAAAGGTTCTGCAAAGCAGCAAGAACACTTTAGTTGTACTAACTTGCCCAGAGGCTCTTCCACAATATTTAACCCCTGGGATGTCCATTTTCCTCTGTCAAATAAATTTATTGCCCACCAATCTTACATTCATGATAGCAAATCATGCCTTCTAGCAACCTCTCAACACTAGCATGGCCTTTGAAGAGAAGGCTTATTCATCTAGTTGCAAGCATGCACACAAAATCTCTAAAGAATAATTCAGTTTCTCTCAGTTCGTCATTTTCTTAGTCTTTAATTCAGTTCCTCACATTTCTGCATCAGTTTGCATTTTTAAAAAAAGTCCTCGTAAAAATGTGCCAGCACTTTAGTGACCATTTCACCTAATACACACATTTTTGCAAGCAATTTCCCCCAATGTAAAACATTTGCATTATTTTCTTGTGTGCATGTATATGCATACTTTCCCTTAATATACGTATTTCTGGACACCTTTTCTGAGTTGGGAATGAAAATTTCGACAAGCGCTACTATTGAAGGATCAGTGGTGGTCTTTTTAATCGGTTTTCTACCTCTGGTTTCTGTGTGAATCGCAGCTCTCTCATTCACTCATTCCATTTTCTTCCATGCTTACACACCGTTCCACATTTCTGGCACTACTTAGGAACATAAGATCCCATCTACTCCAGCATCCTGTTCTCAGTGTGACCAACCAGATGCTTACAGGAAGCCCCAAAGCACAACAGCACTCCCCCATGTGTTCCCCCATATCACCTCCAATACTTGAGGTAGCACATAGTTATCACAAGCAGTAGTGATTGATAACCTTGTCCTCCATAATTTTGTCAAATCCTGTTTTAGAGCAACCCAAGTCGCAGGCCATCGTTCCATCTTGTAGCAGCAATTCCCATAATTTGCCAGGTGAATATTTGCCATTTTACCACGCGGCTGCAGCTATCGAGCTACAAGAGGATTCCTCGTACCCTACACAAAAAACTTCAGTATTCCAAACACCGATCAGTCTCGTGTTTACACTATTCCTCCAACCTCCCAAAGCACTGCAATTACTGTACTTTTCTGTGTGTAAGACGAGGTTTTCTTACTCTAAAATAATGTTCAGAAACATGCCTCATCTTATATATGGATAGTGAATGGGGTGGACGGGTGATTGGTCCAGTATACCTGAAGGAGCGTCTCCACCCCCATCATTCTGCCCGGACACTGAGGTCCAGCGCCGAGGGCCTTCTGGCGGTTCCCTCACTACGAGAAGCCAAGTTACAGGGAACCAGGCAGAGGGCCTTCTCGGTAGTGGCACCCGCCCTGTGGAACGCCCTCCCACCAGATGTCAAAGAGAACAACAACTACCAGACCTTTAGAAGACATCTGAAGGCAGCCCTGTTTAGGGAGGCTTTTAATGTTTAATAGATTATTGTATTTTAATGTTCTGTTGGAAGCCGCCCAGAGTGGCTGGGGAAACCCAGCCAGATGGGCGGGGTATAAATAAATTATTATTATTATTATTATTATTATTATTATTATTATTATTATTGGCTGCAGCCGTGAGCAGGAGCTTGTCAGCGACGATTGTTGGCCGCTAGAAGGGCTGCTTTGGATTGGCTGCTGCTGCTCTAATTGGGTGGGTGATTGGTTTGTGCAGCAAACACTGCTGTGGATTGGCTGCCGCTGCCGCGATTAGCGGTTGCTGTTCTGGGACGCGCGCGATTGCCAGTGGACCAGCTTTTTTCAGTCGGGTAAGAGATTTTTTGCTGGGGAGGGCTCTGTTGGCGATTGGCTGTCGCTGCGGCAAGTAGGCGATTGTCGGCTGCCAGCGGTTGAGCGATTTTTAGCAATTCCCCCCCCCAAAAGCTGCAAATCGTCCACACACAAAAAAGCTCAACAACTCTGAGCCATCTCCCCCCCCCATTTTCTTAATTTGTGTCCCCCAAAATAGGTGTAATCTTATACATGGGGACATCTAATAGACGGAAAAGTACGGTATTCTCTGCGCTCTCACACTGTATTACTGAGATCTTCTGTCAGAGCATCACCACAACTAGAAAATAATAATAATAAATTCTGACAGGAGCAATAGGTTGGTATACAGCCAAGTCAAACAGAGCAAACCCACTAAAATTGGTAGACTTAATTTAGTCAGCAGTAACTTAAACCCACAGATTTCCGTGGGTCTTGCTTAGGGAGTGGTAAATCAGTCATACCAACCATAGTACAGTACAGGTATATATATAAAAAACAACAAACAAAAAGAGAGGGGGGGGGAGTAAAAATAGTTTTGTTCTAAAGGCAGCCTCAGATTAAGATCAAATCATTTTCAGAAATTGATACTAAAAAGGGCAAGTCCCTGTGAGGAAGGCATGGCAGAGAACTCTATTAACATCTTGCGCTGCATTAGCAGCCAAGCTAATTCAAAGAAGCAGGCTTTCCTGCCTCCGCATCCCCAGGCCATAATTCTCTTCCACAGCAGCTGAACTAGTCTGTACCCTCTAGTAGGTGAATTACTGATGTGGGCAAATTATAATTTATGCTAAGATTTCACTACAAATAAAGGAACCAGGAAGCTCGCAAAACACGCACACAATGAAAAGCACACAGCTTTCCTCACCTCTTGGTCTCACCTCTTGAATTGTTTGCCCACAACGCTATCACCACCCCTACTCCCAAACCTCCTTTCCTGGGGTTCTGCCTGCCACCTTTCTTCCCTATTGTTTCTCCTTATTAGTATTCAGGTGATGTAGCGGAAAGATGTTGCTCTAGGCAGGCAATTATATCTCAATCTCCACTAGCGAGTCCTACCAGTCCTCTTCAGTGCTGTTTGGAAGGCTGGAAAATCAGGGCATTGGTATTCCATCCAGAGCCCCCAAGCACCATGTGCCCGCTTCATTTGCAAAAAGGATACATGCTGCATGTGCTTAGGATGATGTCTGTGTGTATTTGGAAACAACGAACCCTTAAAAAGAAGCAGCAGTAAGTGCAGGTGATTGCAAGTTAGGAAAAGCTGTTGTGCTTTAAGACCTGCCACTCATTAGCAGATTACTAGAAGATGGAATTTAAAAAACAACAACCCTTTATTGCCTATTTCAAAACAATAGACAATAGACAATTCATCATAATCCACCCTCGTTATCGTTTTAATTTTATTAAGCTAATTCTAGTTAAGATCTGGATGTTTAGTTAAACCACTCTACAAAACATGTATATGCATGTATGGCCATAATAAGCATATGTACCAATTTGTTTCCTGGTATGGTTTTTTTTTGTGTGTGTGTGCGCATTCTAATGACTTCGTTTATTTTTTATTCCATTTAATGCAGAATGACAATATATTATTTTGCGTTAAGTACTTGGTTTTTCTGGCATCTGTACAACACAGGAAGACGACTGGGGTCATTTGGCACAGAATCTCAAGTTCTCTGTTTTAAAAATAACTACATCTCAAAACTGTAAAAAGCGTTGAGGTATGCCTCAACACATCTTTTCCCATAAGACAATCCTGTTGCGGAGAAAAAACGTCTCCACCATGCACTTGGAAGGTGACGTGCTCAGCAGCCTCTAATTTCTGTCATACTTTAAGAAGTGACTGTACGTGCTTGTTTGTTTTCTGATAGTATTTCTGTGTCAATCAAAGTCACAGACAAGCAATGCACAAGCACTGGCCTGCAAAGCCTGCAGGTTTATATCAGTGATATATTACCATGCATACTTCATGGTGAACTAATCTTTCGTAATAAACACCTGTCATGTCCTTTGTGCACTTATAGCCTTACTGTGTCTCACTCATTCATTTTTTGCCATCACATAAACAAGTCACAAATTTGACAAATGTACTCAGAATATTGCATTGAAATGAAAAATAATAATACAAATTTGCATCCTTTTCTAAAGTGGATTGATAAGTTCTTGAAGTAACTGCCAGGCAATATGGAAGGCAGAAAGCAGAATAGCTTCCTTCCGATACATTCTTTTTTTAATGCAATGTGAAAACGGCCGCTCTATAAAATACAAACATTTCCACCGTACAAACTGTTAACATTACATTTGCTTTGAATGAATTTACTTTATTTACTCTCTCGATTTATCTTGGAGAAGGCAAACAATATATTCTGTTCAATGCAGCTTGAGGGGAAAGGAGCAGAAAATCAATGCCCTGTGTTATTGAAAAACTGGCACAGAGCACAATAGCATGTGATAAGCATTCTGGGAGGGTCACTCGCTGCAGGTAGTTGCGGTTTCTGCTGATTGTTAAAGCCATGATAATAGGACCAGGAAATCTGAGGGGTTATCAAAAAGCTGCCTTAATCTTCAGATAAGTACTACAGTAAGATACAGGCCTTCTGAGTGAACATGAATCATATTGCTCCACCTACTAAGTCAGAAGGGTTTCATTCATCCCAAGCTACATTCATTTCAGCTTTAGGCTAGGCTATCAATTGCTCAGATGACAAGCTGAACGGAGAGTATAGTTAAAGGACTATGAAGCCCTACGCTGAACTCTAAACTACGGCTCCCTGTCATTCACTTTCACCTTCCCTTGTAAGGCTACAGAAGCAGTTCTGCCAGTACCCTTATCACACCCTGCTAATTTTAGGCAGTAATGTGGGATGCAAAGCACCAGCCCTACCACTAGGCAAGAGTGAAGCAACAGATGCTAAGGGGCAAAGAGCAATGAATGGGGAGGTGTTGGGAGAATAGAGCTACGTGTACCAAGCACCCTGCCCTTGGCTAGCCTGCTTCTCTCAGGTGTAGCAGAGGACACTGCCTTGTTTACAAGTGCTGAAGAAAGATCTGATTGCTAGTCCGACAGACTTCTGTGCACAGAACATGGAAAAGCATCACCTCATCCTTTTGTCTCAGGCGGCAAAAGATCTTGGGCTCACTCCTGTGAAGGAAGGATAATTTAATACTTGTTATAAGGGACCCAGGTGGCGCTGTGGGTTAAACCACAGAGCCTAGGGCTTGCCGATCAGAAGGTTGGCAGTTCGAATCCCTGCGACGGGGTGAGCTCCCGTTGCTCGGTCCCAGCTCCTGCCCACCTAGCAGTTCGAAAACACGTCAAAGTGCAAGTAGATAAATAGGTACCGCTCCGACGGGAAGGTAAACGGCGTTTCCGTGCACTGCTCTGGTTTGCCAGAAGCGGCTTTGTCATGCTGGCCACATGACCCGGAAGCTGTACACCGGCTCTTGGCCAATAAAGCGAGATGAGCGCTGCAACCCCAGAGTCGGACACGACTGGACCTAATGGTCAGGGGTCCCCTTTACCTTTTTATACAGTGGTACCTCGGTTTACAAACTTAATCCTTTCCGGAAGTCCGTTCTTAAACCAAAACAGTTCTTAAACTGAGGTGTGCTTTCCCTAATAAGGCCTCCCGCCGCCGGTGCCCTTCCACCGTTCGGATTCCGTTCTTAGACAGAGGTAAAGTTCTCAAACCAAGACACTATTTCCGGTTTTGCGGAGTTTGTAAACCAAATTGTTCTTAAACTGAGGCACCACTGTATTTGCAGCTTGCCCTGCCTTGCAAGGAAGCTTACATATGGTTTACCTGGTTAGAGCAAGACCTGCTTAGCGTCAGGAGTAGAAGAGTACCTTCAGGCCATTAGTTTCCGTTGCCTGCTAGAAACATTCTATTTTAGACAAGCCTACCCAGGATGTTTAGAAAACGGATGCAAGTTTTAATCTGTTTTTAGTCTATTGTTATTTTAACTTTTTGAAAGTTTTAAATTATTGTTGTTTAATTTTATTAACTTTTTTTGTAACCAGGGTTGAGGGTTTTTTCTTTTTTCTTTTACAATCAAGCAGTGTATAATTTTTAATGAAATATCATGATCTCCGATTCAGATGCAATATGAAGCTAATTTTTTTCTGGTTCACCTGGAAAAGTGGGAGCAATTAAGATAGCATGTTTCATCACCATGCTGAATCCTTAAAAACTACAATAAGCCAAATAGTCAGGCTCATCTTTACATGCAAATGTGGCCTTTGAGAAAGTCGTCTAACCCACAACTCCCAAAAAATAAGAGGGGGAAGCCTTGGCAGCCATGGACCTACCGGTATGTCTTGAGTCAGAACTACCCCTTCCTCAAAGAAGTTTGAGCAACAGCAAATCTCATCTTCCCCGAAAGCACTAAACCTTGCAGGAGCAGCAATGATGGAGGAAACATGCACCCTAATCTAAGATTCTTGGAGCCTCGGCATGTGCATTAAAGATTTTCCTAAGCTTCCTGAGTCATCAGGAGAGCAGGAAAATCTTTTGATCCTTGTGTGCGTAAGATTTCATGAAGGACGTTCAACTTTTCTCTTGTTGATGTGCCTGCTCGCTCTTTAAATGGTTCTCTGTGTGCCACTTACTCACTCCATGTGTGTGTTCTCCCGAGAGTTTATTATTATTTTATTATAATAATAAAATTTATTATAATAAATTTATTATAACATTATTATTATTATTATTATTATTATTATTATTATTATTATTATTATTATTATTATAGTATTTGCTCATGCTCTGCCATTTTCCTCCTTTCCTTCCTGTTTAGCAACTCTAGGTTGTTTTGTCCACATGCAGCTGCTGGGTTACCTTGGGCTAGTCATACTTCTCTGAAGTCTCTCAGCCATAGCTGTCAACCCTCCCTTTTTTTGGCAGGAAACTCCCTTATTCCAATGCCGTTTCCCGCTGCTATCCCGGATTGTTGATAACCCTTAAATTTCCCAGATTTCAAAGGAAGCAGCTCCTCTCCCTCCCTGCCGGCCAGGGAGGCTCCTCAGCTGCGTTGCTCAGCTGCCAATAAGGAGTCTGAGACCAACTAGGGGCGGAGCTTGCATGCCTTGTGCAGCCAGACCCTCACGCCCAACCAGACAGCCAGCCAGCCTGCCTGCCGTCTACGCACTTGCTCTTTCGCTCACCCGTTCGCGTGCAGCCTCTGGAGCGCAGGGTGGCGAGGCTACTTGGTGCCATTGCACCGCCCTGGCGGCATCCCTTATTTTCAAATCCGAAAATTCGGAAAAATCCCTTATTTTCAAATCCGAAAGTTGACAGCTATGGTATCCGACCTCCTAGCAGAGTGTACTTCAGAATTAATGAACAGAAGGGGGAGGAAATGGCTTTTCCTAAGTTAGCCTTTTTCACGAGGACAAATTCTCAATAATTATAAGCTGCTGCTGCTCCCCCATCCCCAATATGATGATGAACAGGCACTCTGCTAGGAATGTAACAGTTACATAAGTTTCACATATTTAAGCTAATTTACTAAACGTCCTGTAGAAAAGAAAATGAAAAATTTAATTTAAGCCATTATTTTAAGACAGGATTTGTGTCTGCACACCCAGCAGTTCTAAGCTCTTTGAAAATAATTTACTACTAAGTGGCTTTAGGGTCCCCCCCCCCTCCCCAATGTGTTTGATAAGGATTAGACCTTTCCCCTCCTGAATTCCTAAGAACTGGAAACTCAGCACATTGGTCTTTCTGTTCACACCTTGTTCACTTGTACTGTCAAGTCTCTGCAGGGTCCATTGGCAGACCCTATTAAAATAGAAATACTTTATTGTCACTGTACCACATGTTTACAGTGAGATTAAACTAGATTAAATTAAGCAACATAAACAGCATTTAACAGACTTTGCTGGCATTGCAGCTATTAAAATTCAGCTGTCCTGAGTTATAAGGTCACTGAAAATAAATTCATTGCAAGGAGGCAGAAATTACCCCTCGCTCCATCAGGCATCTGGTCATAACTAAGTACTCAATTAGTAAGCTTTTAGTATTCAAAAAAGATTCACACAGCCATGTTATCATGTGATTATTTTAAATTAACTGGCTACCTGGATTTCTTTCATCTTGGTTGCCTTTCTATCACACATAGACACTACAGTGCCTTTAAATAGAGGAACATGATCTCCGCAAAGTTTAACCATCATGGGAATAGGTTGTAAGATACATTAAAACCATTACTTCTTCTGTGCTATCCCCTCAACCATCAGAATTTGGTGGAGCATGTCAATCGAACCTTTAGTTTGATGGTGCTTATTTTGGTCCAAAATAAGTCATCTATCACCCATGACTTGATTGTGGATGAGGGGGCTAGCTTGGCAAGCATCACTGAGACCTGGATCAAGTGGGAGGCCCTGTTTTGACTCAGCTCTACTCACCTGGGTACTCAAGCAAGCACCAATCCAGAGCAGTAGCCATTTAGCAGAGCTCTTCCAAGTAGTGAGAAAACTAGTAACTTCAGGCCAGAAGGAGGGTTCATTTTGAACCATCAGTAGTAGCCTGCCATGACAAGCTTGCAAGGTACTTCAACAACTGAATCACCCAAATTTGAAGGACTTTGAAGCTATTGTTAGGATTCATCTGGACATATTCTAAGCAACGTATGTTGCTGTTTCAATTGTTGTGGCCTAATCATATGGACAGGGGACGCAGGTGGCGCTGTGGGTTAAACTACAGAGCCTAGGGCTTGCCGATCAGAAGGTCGGCGGTTCGAATCCCCGCGACAGGGTGAGCTCCCGTTGCTCGGTCCCAGCTCCTGCCAACCTAGCAGTTCGAAAGCATGTCAAAGTGCAAGTAGATAAATAGGTACCTCTCCGGCAGGAAGGTAAACGCCGTTTCCGTGTGCTGCTCTGGTTAGTCAGAAGCGGCTTAGTCATGCTGGCCACATGACCCGGAAGCTGTACGCTGGCTCCCTCGGCCAATAAAGCGAGATGACTGCCGCAACCCCAGAGTCGTCCGTGACTGGACCTAATGGTCAGGGGTCCCTTTACTCTTTAATCATATGGACGAGCTATTGAAGGGGCCCAGCTGATCACCAAACTTCTTGTCTCTTGCCCATCAGGCTCACAGAAGCAAGCCAGAGGTTAACTGGAGGGGTTCAGGCCTCAATGCAGGTGGGGAATGTATTGCCCCCCCCCCATTAAAGAGGCAGTGGTGCACCTTTTCCTTAAGAAGACCTCCCTGGACCAGGAATTGTTAAAGAACTATTATGCAATTGTTAATATTTTCGCCTTAGGCAAGGTACTCAAGAGAGTGGTCGTAGTTCAACTACAGGCATGCTCGGAATAAGTGAATTATCTGGACCTTTTTCTATATGGACTCAGCCTGATGAACTTTGCATTGGAAGAGGGACAGTGGGGAGTGCTACTCTGTTGACCTCTCAGCGGCTTTTAATACTATGGACCTGGATTGGCTCTGTTGGTTGAGAGTTGGGGGTGCTTCAGGTGAATGGGAAACTATTACTTTGCAGCAGGAAAGTTAACTTCTGGTGTCCCATGAGGTCAATACTGCCCTCCATGCCGTTCAATGTCTATATGAAACCACCAAGGGATGTGATCAGGGATTTTGGATTGATGCATCACTAAGCTGACGACATACAGCTCTATCTCTCCATACCATCTGAATCAGGATAGGCTGTGCAGGTGCGAGACTGCTTCTTCAAGGTTGCAGTGGGCTGGATGTGGGCTTGTAAAGTGAAATTTAATCCAAACAAGATGGAAGTACTATGTGTCACAAGTTTTCAGGTCTGGGAAGTGAGTACATAATCAATTTCAGATGGGATGCAATTCCTTGGAGAGATCAGGTTCATAGAATTGGGGTACTTCTTGATTCAGCACTGTTGCTTGAGGCACACATGTCTTCATTGGTTAGGAGTGCCTATTTCTGGCTCCCCATCGCTGACCAACTATGGGTGTTATTGGATAGATGGCTTGGCTTCAGTGACCCACACCTAGTACAATTGTGCTGTGCTCTACATGGGGCTCCCCCTTGGAGACTGTTTGGAAGCTTCAAGTGGTACAGAATGCAGTAGCCAGGGTGCTGATGGGCACTAATGGCTGGGCACACTGGCTGCTGGTATGATTCTGTCTGTCTGTCTGTATTTAGTGGCCCATAATTCTCCCAGGGCAGGACCCAAGGCAGCCCACAGTAAAGATTAAAACAGATACAACTAAAAACACACAATAAATATTTAAAAACTTTTTATCTTTTATCTTTTTATGTTTTGAAGTGTGGCTGTGGGGTTTTTAAAAAAATAAACTATCAAGAGGTATATAAATTTAACAAAATAAACATGTACTAATCTTCTTGAATGCGACTGTATTCTGCAAATCTTTCGTAAGTTGCTCTGAGAGCCTCTTGAGGCTGTAAAGCGGAATATAAACATTCTGAATAAATATCAGACAGATCTCACAGAAATCTTTTTGGGGTGCCTTTTAAAAATTATTGGCTTGTAAGTAATTGGTCTGGATTCACTGTTGCCTTGTGTGCACTAAGGGAGTGACTCAGAAGAAATCCAATACTCCTCTGGACCTGTTTATTATTGAGTAAATAACGTGTGGGCAAATTGTTTTTTCCTTCAGGAACCCTGACAAGCTCCTGAGAGTCCCAGGTTTCTTCAGAATAGTTTGAAAGCCACTGCTTTAGAGGGTGCTAGTATCCAAAGCACTGTTTCATTCTTCCAGTTAAGTTTGTATAATCATTCATAATTATTATAATAGATAAGGTGTTAAGAAAAGGCCACACAATTTAAGAGATGAAAAAGGTAATTCACTTATAGATGTTGTAATAGCTAACTTAATCAAGCTGTTTGGTTAAGATTCTCCCCATCTTAATTACTGTTGGTTGCTGGAACCCATTTAATGAAAAAAATAGATGGTTATGAAACAGCCTGAAATAGATCTGGGATGATTTAGTATATTTTCAAGTTGCTGACATCCCACTTCGCAGTATTGTTTAGATCTTTTTAAAAATGTATCAAAGTCAAGGCAGTGGCTCAAATTTTCAACCTGACTGGTTTTGGAATAAGCAGCTCATCTGTGCTTTAAAATAATTCAGAATCATTTGGCAACAGATTATGGGGGAAGCACCCACAAAACAATGAAAGCCCCGTTTTCTTGTCCACACACATGCGGGACAGTGGCTTGTATTCAAAGTAAGGTGGCCCCTCAATGCAAAAGCTTTCTGCTTCTACAACGGGATTTCACCCCCCTTTTCCCCTGGCCCTAAATCTGTTCCAGATGTTCCTTCAACGCTCTGGAGCAGATGTGGGTGGGGGGAGGGGAAGTCCCACTGTGGAAATGGAAGTCCTTGTGAAGACCAGACAAGGCAGTTGATTATCACCCAGTCGGTCAAACTTTTCCCCGGAGACATATAGACTTTGCTTCAAAAAATGTAAAAGGGAGCTATCCAGAATGCATACATTCCTTATTATTTGTTTTAGAAGATAATCAACATATGCAGAAGGAAGTACAAAGCCAGTATAATCGAAAGTAGAAGCGATAGTACAAATTCGTCCTCTTATATCAATTGTAATAATTATCTGCAGATAACATATTTAGTAACACATGTTACTAAGTCAGAAACTAGTACAGTCGTACCTTGTTTTTCAAACAGAATGATATCCGGGAGTCTGTTCAACTCCCAGAACAGTTCGAAAACCAAGGCATGCCTTCTGATTGGGAGCATCCTGCAGCAAATCGGAAGCTGCGCCGAAAGTTCGGCTTTCAAAAATCGTTCGAAAACTGGAACACTCACTTCCAGGTTTTGATCATTCGGGAGCCGATTTGTTTGGGAGCCAAGGCATTTGAGATCCAAGGTACTTGAGATACATAGACTTGGCGCGGTGGGAGGTAAAATGAATGATTTGTGTGGTTTCAGTTTGGCCAAATAAATGGTTTAGGGTTTGAAACTGGGTGGGATAAATTTCTGTCTGACTTTAGGATTTATAGCACTGCATATGTGCTTGCGTCTCGGCTTTCCTCCTCTTATATACCTTCTGAGAAAGTATTGAAAAAATCACAATACTTGAGGTTTGTGTGTAGCGTTATGCAGCTCAGAATATTGGGGAATACAAACAAAACAACAACATCTAGTAGGATGCTATCCCTGCAAGTAATGGTTTGAGAGGGATTCATATCCATTGACATGTTTTAGTTACAAGGCTGAATGAGAGGAGAGCATACTACAACCTTGGCTGTTGATTTTGAAGGGTAAATGTTTCACCAGAAGCAACAAGTTCCAAGAAAAGAACTGCTAATATCCTACACAATGAATTATCTCCCCTTGCGCTCACTTGGGTAAAACTTTCCAGTATCCCAGGCTAAACGCATTATATGCAGCAAGTCCTACTAATTTCAGTCACAATTACACGCATAAATGTGCTTGGATCACTGCCATAGATA
Source organism: Darevskia mixta (assembly GCA_034641385.1). Taxonomy (NCBI): domain Eukaryota; kingdom Metazoa; phylum Chordata; class Lepidosauria; order Squamata; family Lacertidae; genus Darevskia; species Darevskia mixta. The sequence continues at coordinate 732,516 of JAWWNH010000194.1, forward strand.
ATGCAGCTTGAGTGCTTGATGTGGCTGTTCAATACTCTGTCCCAAAGGAGTCTAGCTAATCTATATAAATATGTGCATGAGAATCAGACTCTGGGAAAGAGCCAGAAATTTCCTTGACTACAACCATCAATGAAGGAAAACAATTCCACCAGAACAGCTGTAACATGTTCAGCGGCTCCTACACAAAGAGATGATGGCAGCCAACAGCAACCTGACCTTCCATAAAGAGGATTATTGGTTTCTAGGCTGGTGGCTCGGAGCCCCCCTCCCCCTTCTCCCTGAAGCTAGCAACTGCATATAAGAGCGTAATGGGGTGGGAGGCTTTTGAAAAAATAATGAACATACTTCTGTCACCATGGCAACCATTACAGGCCTGTTCTTTTGCACAATTCGAGCAGTAAGCAACAAGGTCCCCTCCCCGGGTTTTCACACCAATGCCCCTTTAGAAGCACATCCATTCTTAATGGCAAAGAGCTGACTCCCCAATTTCACATCACCTTCCATTTCTCCCAGTTATACCACACTGACGACATGGGGTGCTTCCCTCTATTGGTGGTACCCTGGCATTTCACTACCAGCTCTGAACTAGGCTATTAGTTTCTGGCTAATCAGGCTAAAGCAGGTGTCCCCAGACTCACCGCGCGGCGGGCCGGTTCCTCCGGCGACGATCGCGCGGCGGGCCGGAGGGCGGGGGAGCGTGCACCCATAGGCGCGCACACTCTCTTTTTCCAGCACGGCGCGGCACCAGAAATAGCGTTTGCGCATGCGCAAACGTCATTTCCGGCACAACCTGGAAATGACGTTTTGCACATGTGCAAACACTATTTCTGGTGCCGCATCGACCCAGAGATGGGTAGCCGCGCGGCGCAGCACCGGTAAGAGCGGATGGTGGCAGCGGGCGGCAGGGGTTGCCGGGGGTCTCCAGGGGCCAGATAAACGAGCCCCACGGGTCTTAGTTTGGGGACCCCTGAGCTAAAGAAACACAGAGATGAATGCAACTTGAAAGGCACACATTATAATAGAGCTTTCCATTATAATAAAACCAGCTGACCCGGCCACGCGTTGCTGTGGCTTTTTTGCTGAATGAGTGTTAAATGTGCCTTTTTTGGCCACCTTTCCCGAACCCTCCCATTTTCGCCTGGTTTCCCACAGCTTATCCTGATGAACTTCCACCTGCCTCCTTTCAGCCCCCCCCATTTTCGCCTGTTCACTCTGTTGCTCACTGTTTTAAAATGCTAATTGGCCCAACCTGAGGCAAGTTGCCGTGGTGACGGTAACGGTTGAAGCTGGAACCGTCCCCTCGCTCGCCAGCAGCCTATTGGTGGAGCCAACCTCAAGTTCCGCTCCCCCTCCCTCCCTCTTCTGAATTTTGTTGTTCTACAGCTGATGTCCACTGGAGGGCGCCAAATTTTTTGACCAAAATTCACATATTTGGATGCTTTATGTGTGCTTTTTGTGTGTTTTTTTTGTCATAAGTACACTCCCCCATGGTCAGGAAACATTGCGTCCAAATTTGAAGTAAATCGGTCAAGCGGTTACGGAGAAAGGTGGTAAAGCACAAACATCCAACTTGAACGATTTTATATATATAGATAAGCTAAAGATGCTCTATTATTGGAATGATTCCTCTTAATCAGAGAGATCTCCCAACTTATGAGACTACTTGAGGGAAATGTGTTTGTTTTTGAGTCCTGATAGGTTTTGACCCGCTAAAGACAAATCTATCTATACTTAAGGAATTCAACTTTGAAGTCTAAAGCCAAGAGTGGCAGTCAATATGACCAAAAACATCTCCTTATCAGCATAACTAGCTGCTAAAGCCGCAGCTTAACCAATTTTGATGAAATTTATTTCAGGCAAATATTAGACCTAACATTTATCCCAAAGCTTTTGAGAAGCCTAAGTTGGAAAACTATGAAACGGCAGCCAACAGAATATTTTTTTCAGGTAACAATGCAAAATCTGTACAAAACTACATTATGAAACCGTGTCAGTCACAGAATATTAAATGCCACATAGTTTGTTGTATAAACCAGTCTTCTGTGACACTGCAATGCTAAGAATACAGAAATTTAAACATCCAAAATGATAAGAGTGTGTGGTGCAGCAACCTAACTCCCTCAGTTGCTATGAGCTACTTGTCACTTATGTGGAGAGAGAGAGAGAGAGTTGGGAGCGAGGGGCTACTTTTCTGGCATGCAAGTAAGGAAGAAAGAGAAGCCATTCCGCACTCCAAATCTGTCCTGCTTCTAGTCAGCTTAGCATGGGCATTTTTCTCTGCAGGAAAATCTCCTGTTTTGACTTCTTGACCACTCTTGTTGTGGTCGTTTTGTTAGTTTTTTGCCTCTTTGCCTACTTATTTGTTTGTCTTGTCGTTCCCACCCCCTTTCCTTCCTCTGTTGAAATAAATAAGTATCCGGGTGCACACCCTAAAGAAATGTGCTGTGCATATGTATAAGTGGAAAAGACTGGTTATTTTTTTATTCTTAACTCCATAAAGGTAAAGGTAAAGGGACCCCTGACCATTAGGTCCAGTCATGTCCGACTCTGGGGTTGCGGCGCTCATCTCGCTTTATTGGCCAAGAGCCGGCATACAGCTTCCGGGTCATGTGGCCAGCATGACAAAGCCGCTTCTGGCGAACCAGAGCAGCGCCGTTTACCTTCCCGCTAGAGCGGTTCCTATTTATCTACTTGCACTTTGACGTGCTTTCAAACTGCTAGGTGGGCAGGAGCTGGGACCGAGCAACGGGAGCTCACCCCGTCGCAGGGATTCAAACCGCCGACCTTCTGATCAGCAAGCCCTAGGCTCTGTGGTTTAACCCACAGTGCCACCTACAAGTATGCAGATTACCGGTACTCAAAACATGCACTCTTGCCTACATGTGTGGATAAATCAGCATGTGTTTTAAAGACAGTCTGAAATCTCTTGACTCATATGGGAGTTGAGGGGAAAAGAACAAAGACAAGCACTGTGACTGCCTAAAGCACAAGGAAGAAAAAGCCTTATTCTTCTGCAAGAACAGCAAAAGCAAATCACTGTGGTTTCCACGGAGATGTGGGAACATGTTGGTTCAGATACCTCAACCTGCAGATTAATGGCTTGGAAGCAATTGGCCATCATTCTGAGTAAAAATTACACCTAGAAGTCAAAAGGCACTGGGAACATTTCTCAACACTCATAAGATTATGGTCGCTTTTCAGTTTTATCCAGCACTGTCAACGCCCATCCTCAAAAGCTGGTTAATTACAAAACTTAGTCTTGAACCATTGTTAATTTTTTTCAATATCTAGCACCTAAACCATTTTTGTTCACAGCAAAAACATCTGAGGGAAGGGATCTTTTCCTACCTTGATAGGAAATGTTTTGCAACCATCGTTTTTTACCCTCACAAATTTTCCTAAATCTAGGAAATGGCAATGATGGTTTACAAGTTTCCCTGAGACGCTTAAGATGGTGCAGACTGCATAAATATAAATTCCATATAGGCTGCAATCCTAACCCTACTTTCCTGAGTGCGAATTCCATTGAATTCAAGAGAATTACTTCTGGTATGATCTTAATTGTTAATGAGAAACAAATAGTTCTCTTCTGGGGCCAACTTGCAGGTTTAATAGATTTAGAATTCATTTTATGATTCCTATTTTAAAGACATTTAACTGCATTTACTCATGTTCACCTGCTGCTACCCTCATCTCTTCCCTACCTTAGTTTCTCCATTGTTAAAACTTTGATCGCAAACTTCTTGGGAGTATGGACCTTATTAAGCATCTGTAAAGTAACCACGGTCTTGTATAAATAGTAATTTGGGAAGAGAGAAATTGTAGTACTCCGACTATACAGAAATAAATACAACTGTTTTAAATGGTGGGCATGAAGAACTAACTTGATTTTATTGAGCCATGCTCAAGTTTAAACACAGTCCATAGTGGAATGGGTGGGGGGATTGAAAGGCAAGTGAACTATTTCCCTAGAAGCTATGATTGAGTCTTAACCTGTACCCCTTGAATTCTGCAATGGTTTCTCCTCTATGTCCCATAACTATACACTGCCAACCATTCTGAGAAATAAGATGTTGGTATTTAAAGTAGAAGAATCAAACCGACCAGCAAAGGTTCTCAAACCAGTACCTTTGTGAGTGGTGTAAAGGGCTGCAAATGTCACCATAAAGAAGGTTGTGGAGTATTTGCCAGCATTAACAAGGTGGGGAAAGGCCCGCTTGGTGTCACGGTATCGGCGCAGGCACTGGACGAATCTCAACCACGCAGGAATGCACTGGACAACTGCTCGCACTCCATAGGCATAGGTGTTGCAGATCTGACCAACTGCAAAAACAAAGACAAGCTTCTAAATGCAAGGCAAAATATGTCCTGTAGTTTCCTCTTGAAATTGTCTCACTTTTATCCAAGGAAAGTAGCTTTGTGGTTCAAGCAATGGCCCAACATTATTAATCTAATGCTTCTCCAGTCCAGGGACATTTCATATACCGTATTTTTCGCTCTATCAGGCGCACCTGACCATAGGACGCACCTAGTTTTTAGAGGGGAAAAGCCCCAATTTTTTGAGGATCAGCTCAAATTTCTGTAGCTTCTTTTGCAAAGGAGAAAAGCCCCATTTTTTGAGGATCAGCTCAAATTTCTGCAGCTTCTTTTGCAAAGGAGAAAAGCCCCATTTTTGAGGATCAGCTCAAAGTTGTTGAGCTTACTTTGCAAAGGGAAAAAACCCTGTTTTATGGGGTTTAACTCACAGTTCTGCAGCTTCAGGAAGCCATTTCTACAGTTTCCAGACAGATAATCTAATCAGCCAGTCACATGTTGCTGGGGAAACAGCCTCCCTCTGCTAGGGGGCGGGGCTGGAATCTCTCTCCCCAATCGTTTGCTAAGCAGCTGCTCAGCGGGCTTCCTTTCAACACCCCCTTCTCTCTCTTTTTTTAAAAAAAGCACGATCTGCTTTTGCCCCTGGGCAGTTCAGCTCCAGGGACCACACATTTGCTCCATAAGATGCACAGACATTTCCCCTTACTTTTTAGGAGGAAAAAAGTACGTCTTATGGAGCGAAAAATACGGTAAATGCCTCATCATGTAAAGTCATGGCATGGAAACTTAGCGAACAAATGAAGCAAACACACCACCAACAATTCGACCACACCACCACCCTGAACTGGACCTTAAAACCTAGCTTATCAGAAGCACTTTCCTATAAACTTTAAGTTCCTAATTAGGTGCTATAAACAAACATCATTCCCACACACCAAGTAAATGTGTGGGGTTTTTTTTTTACTGCATACCAAATGCCTATTTGTTACGGTTTTCCATTGAGCAAATAAGCCTAAATTTGCCTGCACATGGCTGTTAATGAAGCTTCCTTCTCATTGACATACCTGGATCTGCCAGCAATGCATCACTGGCTGCCCACTGGAGCTCAAAGCTATAGAAACAAATCATGTATTCAAGGTCCATAAGTATCATAGACAGACTATTAAGCTGGTCGGCCAGCCAGAAATCTGCAAAGCCCACCTTATGGAAGGGGGCAGTGAACACCCGAAACTGCAAAAGAAGAAGAAAAAGTGTCATACACATTTAGTCACCACAAAACATAGTTACAGAAAATGATAGCATGTTCTCTTCTATAGAATGATCAAATTATCCAGCATTATAGGACAGATCTGTGGCAGTGTAACTATGTAAATCCTTTGTTTATGATATGTTCCTGATTGATAGAATCATTTGGCCATCATACAGTTTTTGGATAAATGCAGCTGTACAGTGTTGGCAATCTATATAAATAAAAATGTAAATGTTCGTTTGTTCAAAATCTAAGATCTCAGAAAGTCCTTCACCGATTGCTTTGAAAATTTGACAGAACGTTGCATTGGAATAGGGGAGTGTTTTTATATACCTATCTTATATAGATGTCACACCTGTGACAGGTAAAAACTTGATTTTTGCAAAAAACGCCATCTGCTGGACGTAAAAGTAGCAAGGAGCGGATTTCGCCCCCACCCCTGTGTGTGTGAGAGGGGCGGAGCCAGCAGTTTTGGCGGAAAAATGAAAGCAAGCCGTTTCTGAGAGAGGAAGAAAGGGGGAGCCGTTTCTGTGGTCTGAGGGGGAACCTTGGAGGGGAAGGAGCCTCTCCGCTGGGAGAGGAGGCAGGCGGCAGTTCAATATCCTGTGTGGAGGCAGGCGAAAACCTGTGCGGAGGCACACGGGGTCGTCTGCACGGGGGCGGAGGCAGCATTTTCACCGAAGGCAGGCGGGAGTTCAACGGGAGAAGCTGTGGGGAGGCAGCAGAAAATGGGGTCTCCTTCCAGTACGGGGGGAAGACGGAGAGGAGGCAGGCAGGAGTTCAACGGGATAACCTGTGCGGAGGCAGGCGAAAGCGGGGTCGTGTGCACAGGGGGCGGAGCCAGCATTTTCACCAGGAAAATGAAACAAGCCGTTTGTGAGGGAGGGAGAAAGGCGGCATTGGGAGAGGCATGCTCTGAGGGGGGACTTTGGAAGGGAATGGGGAAGCAGCCAAAAAGCAGGCGCCAGTTCAATGGGAGAAGCTGTGGGGAGGCAGCCGAAAACGGGAGCCTCCTTCCAGTACGGGGGGGGGGAGAGACTCTTTTCGATCTTCCTTTTCCATTTCACAAAATGAGCCACAGCAACGCGTGGCCGGGTCAGCTAGTTGGTAATAAAATTGGTAATAACATCACATATTTTTTTGTAAGGTGAGTGATGTAAATGGTGAAATATTGTTGAGTATCCTGCCTACAAATATACCAAGTGTAGGAAACTTGTTTGGCATCAAGGACCACCAATAGAAATGTTTGCTGTCAGACACTTCTTCAACCATGATGGCTGGAGGGAATTTGAACTAATAGTAAAAACAGATTTTTCTCCATCTCAGCCCATTTCCCCCTCAAGGTCTGAAATCAGCTATGCACCTCTCAAGCTAGACCATTTCATGCTCCATTTACCTTAGATTACAGCTCTTCCTGCCTGCTTAGTTATAACAACAAAACGCTAAAAGGGCAACATCAAGATTATCTAGTCTTGATGCTGTTGTATACAACACAAACAAGCAGGGGATACAGAATAATGTTTGCATTGTTGAAGATTCAGACATGTTCCAATCAATACCTTGTTGATTTCCTAACAAAAGACTAACACATTTGGCAAATGTGCAACCAATAAGATCATAGTCATTTAGATCCCTGTCACATTCGAGCTAACTAGTATCAACAGTAGCACAGAACTCAACTCAGCAAGTGCAAATTTTCATGAAAAACACCCATTTGTGTGCATGACACACTTATTGCAGACTAAGGCTGTGTACAACCAATTGTCCACAACTTCTTAAAAGAGCAGATCTGTGTTCTACCACAGGATGTGTTTGATATTCAGATTTGGGCTTACATTAACTCAGAATTCCACACTATGACCAAACAGTGTACCTGTAGCTTGAGCTTAATTTTAGCTAACGAACAAGGATACTGACATAAACTCAAGAGTTCCCTGAATTCAAACCGAACAGGGAACTCCAGTTTAATACACACCAGGGTTTGGGTACTAAAGCTTGAGCACAGGAAGGACAAGGGGAAAGTGTGCATCCACAGCTTCATAAACAAATCATTTATAAATCTACAGACAGTCATCTGAATATGGCTTAAGTGTTAATTTGCACAGACAAAACCAGATTAGGCTGCTTTCCTAAGCGCAACTCCTTGGCAGTAAGAAACCACTGGAAAATTTAGGAAGGAGCTTCTGAATGAGGCTCTGTGAGGAGCTATTGGATATCTTTTGGTTCCGACACCTCTCGCAAATTCTCAGGCCAAGAGCATCAGGAGCAAATGCCCTGTCCCATTCTATTGGAAACAACGAGATGATGCAAGAGCACGAGTGGGCTAGGAACCACTGTGCCCATAGCAGCTGCGAGAAACAACAGTTGCTAAAGATCCCCCAAACCTCTAGTACACATAGAACATAGTAACATATACAAATAAGCTGAGAAATTGATTGCCACTGTTGTTACGTGACCAAGGTTCAATCCTGCAGCTTCAGACCTGTGAAAACACGACAGAACGGTTCTGTTTCTATTACCAAGGCAAGAGTCTGCAAGTGCAATTTCTTAACAGTCACTAGGATGTGTGACTATAGGGCCATACAAGTGCAAACAGACACTTTAAATAATTTTAAAACTATCAAAATTGCCAGCATTTTCTACTGAAGAGTTTGTACAATATTCTTCATACAAAAAGAACCTTTAACTTCAACCTGAAACTTTAATTAGCTCGTACCTGGAATTACTATTTCAGTAATGGTTGTAGAACTGTTGTATCACAAATGTTTTAATTTTTACTTGCAAAAGAGAATGTTACGGTATCAGCAGTGATCGCTATTCCAAGGGTATCATGCCAACTTAACCTTTTGCTCATTTGCACATACATTTGCACACACAGTGAGACCCTCAATCATGTTTAACAAGCATTTTGTGCAAGCGTCCCTGTTGATAAGTAGGACAGGTGACTCTCTTGCCACACATGAACAACAGCACTGAGTCACTGCTGTTTTTACGGTGGAAAAACAAGGTGTTATTTTATGGGTTTTGAGCATGTCTCAGCTTACCAAGAGTTTGAGCAGCCAAAAACGGGATTTGTAGTAGAAGGTTTTGGTAGGGTTTATGAGAAACAACAACATAAATCCATACAATATAAGTGGGTTTGCCTGCATAGGGATATAGGGGTGACCATAGATACATGCCAGCAGACTCAGGCACCACAATGTTCCAAGAAATCCAGCAACCTAGGCAGATGAAATAAAAACACAAATAATTCATTTGTAAAACAGCAATATTCTCAAATCTGAACTATTTGTTCTGCACTATATTTTCATAAAGGTGAAGATTCCAGATATTTTTAAGCCACATGGTTTAAATATATATATATGCGCAACTCACTTTATCAAACTTAAGTGACCTGACTAGTTAAACTATACAAAGTGTATTATGTATAACTTTTAAAGCACATGAAATTATATTGTTTTGTACACATGTAAGATTTACATATATAAATGCCTTATTTTTATTCAAATAATAATTACCAGTAGAAATATTGCTAGACATGGAGCTGCAAGGTGCTGCTAAGCATAGCCCCATTTTTGCCACTTGGGAAAATAGAAAACAAACAAGTAGAACCCATAACAGAATGTTTCACTGCAAGATTCTGGCTAGTTCATTCAATTCTCCCTCTCCAATGTTTTGAATTTTCTCCAACAGTTGGCATTCCATACCCACTGAGTATGCTCAGTCCTCACTGGGCTGTTATTAGGTGGGTTTTCTACCTTAGATACAAGGCTGCTTGTACCTCCTTCATGTGTGTGAGTGGTGCCATCTTAGCTACACAAATAATGGCATTTGGAGAATCAAGTTCTCTATTAGTGTATAACCAGCAATGTATCCCTGGTGTGCATGTTAACTGAGTCTGTAGCTGAGGGGGCTGAAAAAACAAAAGTTGGCATCAAAGGCAGGAGATCTAATCTTACTTTATGTGCATTTTCAGTTTCGTGTTTTAATATTTAAAAGAGCTATCAGTCTGCATGCAAATCAGCAAAGCATGAAGCCTCTGTATGCAACTGAGTGCTTGATTTGACCGGGAAGGAGGTGTGAGTGGGAAATTTCAGAAGCTTGACCTTTGCTGCAACCCAATAAGTATTGTATGTTTTTGACTGGGAATTCAAACCAACCTCGGCTGATTGTCTGAGACTACAATGTAGGGCTGGCACTCAGCACAGACCTCCATCCAAAAATGGGGTATAAAAGTGAACTATACTGCAGGGGTTGTTATATTCACGTTGGGCTACAACAGCAACTGATAATGCTACAGGGTTGTTAACAAAAGAAGAGCCATGCTGGATCAGGCCAAGGCTAATTCAGCAACCTACTCTCGCAGCAGCCAACCTTGTCACAATGAAATTCACCACACACTACCTTGAAAAAGCATGCTTGGGATTTAAAAGCATTATCCCCTGATGCAGAAAAGAGACAATGGATTTCCTGCAGCCTCCTGCTGGATAATGTATTTTCTATTTGGATGGTAAAAGCTTTACAATTAGGACAGTATCTGAAGAACTAAAAGTTGTCTGCATTCGTAATCAAGTTCAAGAATAATCTACCTAACTACAGGTATATTCCTGACACAGTGTCCTGTGAAAATTGACACTAGAAAGGTAAATCGGTTTTGAAGATGATATATCAAGACGATCAAACAACAGCAAAGGGGATAACAACATTTACTACTAATTAGGGTGCTCCAACACCCTATTGTACTACTTACCTCAAAGAGATGTTGATGGGACAAATTACTGCGAGGGTTGAGCTCAAAGATGAGGACATGATTCACTCCAGCTTGCCTCCAGCCGTATGTGTTAATCCCAAGGAGAAAGAGGAATTCTATCAGGAGAAAGCCACCTCGGTAGATTCTTATGAGTGGCCACACGTTCAATGCTTTCAGAAAAATTACACCTGTCAAGGAGAAGATTCAAATCAAACATGTGCAGAATGGACCACTCACGGGAGACAGTCAATTTTCTGCTCCCTCGCAATAAAAAAACATACTCCTCACCTGGACTTAAAGTATCAGTAAAAGGCTGTGCATGACATCACACAACCTAACCACTGATCAGAACCCACTGCACAAATACTATGCCTAAAATTAGGACATCTGAAATTTTGGGCCCAGAAAACCCACATTCTGGGATAAATTACATTTAATGGGCATACCTGCAGAAACTTAAGCAAGTTGAAATTAACAGCTTTTGTCACACTAGACTTACTAAAGGAGGAAGCTATGGAGACTAGCTAGACTGGTGACTGGGAGCGGCCGCCGAGACCACATAACACCGGTCTTGAAAGACCTACATTGGCTCCCAGTACGTTTCCGAGCACAATTCAAAGTGTTGGTGCTGACCTTTAAAGCCCTAAATGGCTTCGGTCCATTATACCTGAAGAAGCGTCTCCACCTCCATCATTCTGCCCAGACACTGAGGTCCAGTGCTGAGGGCCTTCTGGCAGTTCCCTCACTACGAGAAGCCAAGTTACAGGGAACCAGGCAGAGGGCCTTCTCGGTAGTGGCACCCGCCCTGTGGAACGCCCTCCCTTCAGATGTCAAAGAGAACAACAACTACCAGACCTTTAGAAGACATCTGAAGGCAGCCCTGTTTAGGGAGGCTTTTAATGTTTAATAGATTATTGTATTTTAATGTTCTGTTGGAAGCCGCCCAGAGTGGCTGGGGAAACCCAGCCAGATGGGCGGGGTATAAATAATAAATTATTATTATTATATTATTGTACAAGGCTAAAAAGGGAGGCCATGGACAGATTTATTTTAGAAAATAAAGAGGGATCTACTCAAGTCAGTAGTTCCTGTTTTAAATACTATAGTTGGTGAAGATTCCCAAACAGCCTGGGCTCAAAATGTTCTTGATAAGGTCCTACAAGACTGACTCACTAGGAATGAGGCATATGCAGAAAGTGCTCATCCCCAAATGCAGAACCTATACTAACACAGCAAGGTTGAATGCATTTCTGGGGCTCATGATCCTTTCATCACAATGTATGTGGAAGGCAGGGCACAAAGTGCAAGTGGAGCCGAGTTATGCAGATGTCTACAACCAGTCAAACAAGCAATTTGCTAACTGGAGGAAAACACTTGCTTTTAAAAGGAGCTGCATGTCCTGGCCTATGTAGGAAGCTTCATTATCCTGATTGGGTCTGCTTTTCGCTGCTTGATTTGCTCCTATGTACTGTGAACGTTTGCATATGTAAATGGGCCCCCACAGATAATCTCTTTTCCTGCACCTTCAGCAGCTAATCTCTGCTTCCCCTCCTCCTTTCCCCTTCTCTTTATTGCTTTTTCAGCTTCTGTAAAACCATCTTTATATTCTTCCATTTCCCTTAAAAAAAAAAAGGAAAAATGCATGAGTGAGATGGCTTCTAATAAATTGAATTAATTTTGTGTGATTTAGATTTCTCATGGCCGGCATCAGTCGTTCCTTGAAGCACTTTAATGTTATCTCTTCAGTTGTAAAATTTAAAACAGCAGTGAGAAAAACTGTTCATCTGATTTTGAGATGCCAAGCAAAATAAAGGATGAGTTATTGAGAGACAAATGAACATTATTCCAGACATCAAAAGGATGAAGAGATAAGAACTGTTCAGAATGCTAAATACGAGCATGGTAGCAATTATCAAATATTAAGTACAAAAAGTACAAAAAGAATTCAGCACACTTCAGACTCTTATAAAGAGCTTCTCTGGCACACAGTTACAAACTGCCACAATCTTTTCTAGAAAGTTGAGAAACCCTATTTTACGCCTAAATTGATTCCGCAAATGAAGAACTAAATGAAACAGAAGCTACATAAGATGATGCTCTAGAGCTTTTCAACATTAAAAATAAGTTGACAGACCTAGATCACATCTGCCCAATAATTCTGAAAGAACTCAAATGAGAAATGGTTGGTTTTCTAATAAAATCAGCATAGTGTACTTAAAAATCCACCTCTGGAAAGTAATCAATGCAATCCTAATTTTTAAGGAGAGATCCACAAAATTATTGGTTAGCTAACTTAATATCTTATTGGAGTATTGGTGGAAATAATCACCCAAAATATGTAAGGAAACAAGTCTTGCTGAAGAAGAATTAGCATGACTTCTGCAAAGGGAAATCCTGTCTCACAAACCTTCTCAGTTTCTTTGGGAAGATCAACTAGTATCTAACAGACATACTTGAACTCCCAAAGAGGGATCGACAGTACCGGTATTCCCCACCAAAAGCTCCAAGCTCTTAACAGTCATGGAATAAGAGGAAAGCCATTGTGGATCAGAATTGGCTATAGAATAGGAAACAAGAGTGGGAATGAACTGGGCAGTTTTCACAATAGGTAGAATAATAAATGGAAACCCTCAGGAATTTGTACTGGGACCAGTTTTTTTAACTTGTGCATAAGTAAATTTGGAGTTAGGGATGTGCAATGAAGTGACCATGTTTGCAGGCACCCATTATTCAAGGTGGTAAAAGCCTATTTTATGATGAACTCCAAACTGGGCTTTAAAATACTAAATGTGGCTCAATGTAAGTATTAAGTGATGCATCTTGGGGAATAACATTTCCAGACTTCACATATCCATTGATGGAGTAAGAACTGGCAGTGCCTGACCAATAAAGAGATGCTTTAATTTAATGAAAATGAACTGTGTGATAGCTTTGAAAAAATGTAAATTTATGAATTATTAGGAAAGGAACTGAAAATAAATCTCCCAGGATCATAATATCCTTATACAATTGCAGAGAGGCCAACATTGCACTACAGTTTGTAATACAGGTAAAGAAATGCCAAAAAAGTTGAAAAAGTAAAGATTGTTGTGAGGATAAAACATATGCCACCTTGAATTTCTTGGAAGAAAGTTGGAGTATACATGTAATAAACATATAAAATAAAGAAGCAGTGCAAAAATGAGGAGGCAAAATGATCATTTGGTTGAAGAACCTTTCACTGAGAGGAAAGGTTACAATGTTTGGGGCTTTTTTGAGTAGGAAAAAGGCTGAGGGGCATAAGAGGTTGATAAAATTAAGCATATTGTGAAGAAAATAAGTTTTTCTCCCTCTCAAAATTTGGAGTCGTCCAATGAAACTAATTATGGTGCTGGAGGAGACTCTTGAGAGTCCCATGGACTGCAAGAAGATCAAACCTATCCATTCTGAAGGAAATCAGCCCTGAGTGCTCACTGAAAGGACAGATCCTGAAGCTGAGGCTCCAATACTTTGGCCACCTCATGAGAAGAGAAGACTCCCTAGGAAAGATGGAGGGCACAAGGAGAAGGGGACGACAGAGGACAAGATGGTTGGACAGTGTTCTCGAAGCTACCAACATGAGTCTGATCAAACTGCGGGAGGCAGTGGAAGGCAGGAGTGCCTGGCGTGCTCTGGTCCATGGGGTCACGAAGAGTCGGACACGACTAAACAACAACAATGAAACTAACTGGCAAGACATGCAGGACAGATAGCTACTTCTGCAGAACCCAAGCAACCCTCCTCTTCCCTGCAAGATTTTTAGAAAAAAGATTTCATATTAGAGAACTGATACACATGCTCTGTCTGAGAGAATATTTTTATTATTTCATATGCTACCAGGTCTGGTACCTATAGGAATAAGAGGATCTGGGAGCACAAATTTAACTCTCCTCCCATCTTCTCCATCCTTGCTACAGTACTTTAAATCACTGTTTCTATAATTTGGAGAGAAGAAAACAACTTCTGAATGTAAAGATTGTTGGGCAAAGTGTGTCCCCCGCTCTGGCATCTGTTGCTCTTCATTATCCCGAATATTTATTACTTATAAAAAGTGTCCTATTACTATAATAGGCAGCATACAAAAATTGAGACATTGCCCCCTCTGTAGACTTACAAACAATGTTAAGTGGTTATGGGAATATATTCTACACATGATCAAAGGCACTATTTAAAAGTTAGTTAGCAATTTCAGAGTTGAGCCCCGGCATAGAAAAGTTGTTGAGCTTATTTTGGGTAAGCTCAAGTGAAAACCTTGCAGTCCCCAGATCCACCTTTAATTAGTAGACTGAGAGGGTTTCGGGGCAATATATCACCCGGAGCGATTGGTCTTTGCAATCAATGCCTGCTTTCTCACAGAAATTTTATGTGTAACTTTAAAATCATTTTCGGTATTAATGTTTGCTTGTGAGGATTATGCCACTGCAAGCCTCATTTGGGATACAAGCCTGTCCCCTTTCTGAATGCTTAAAGTGTTCTTTCAAGTTCTACATGATATGAAAAGATCAATGAGCACATGTTTTACAAGGCCACTGACAAACATGCAAAGTGAAAATAGAAATTTTTGATTACAAAATACAGAGGAACAAGTATGAAATGGGGTATTGAATATATTGGATTAAATATATTGCTTTATGCACATTAAAGTGCCTAAAAACCAGGAGGTACTATACAAAAAAACCTACAAGATGCATACTAGCATATTCAGGGAATTGTTTAGATAGACATTTCAAGTCATGTTAAAATGGAACTGATGAAAATGTGATACTAGGCCCAATTTGCACAAAATATGTGGAATAATGAGAATATTTTAACTTCAAGAACTTGGTGAAAAGTACTAAAAGACAAGCAATTGCCTGTGAATTTCGGAGAACAAACTAAATGATACAGAAGACCCCCCCCCCGAGACTTCTGTCTTTTGTCAATGTCTCTCCCTGCTGTCCAACAGAGCAAGATCTACAGAAATCTGACATGGTTCCTAATAGTTCCTAGCAGTCCCAATAATCCTAGTAATCACAAGAACAGAAAGCTTTGCCAGAAGGTGAAGCTACATCAAATAATAAATAACGTTCACTTATGGTGAAATTAATCACCACATGATTAGGTCACTCAAATTCGGATGACTAACCTGAAATGATGACTGTAACATTCAACACGATGAATATTCCACAGAACAACCCGACCCGAAAGGTAGTCCATGCTGGTGCAGGCTGCAGATACAAAAGAAAGTTGGTTTAAACAAAATCATATTCTTGATAAATAAAATAAACTGTGTTGTTGGGTGGTTGTTGTTTTTTTAAAAAAAAAAGACTGGAAAAATCCTGACAAAATCAATAGTATCTCAGAATTTATAACTCTAAACTCCTCTTGGTTTGTTTTGTTTTTAAGACAGATTCAATACTGTCAACTGAGCGATAGATGAGGGATTAAGAAACACACACTCATTTGTTCAATCACTACCTATCGTTCTCAGACATAAAACAGCATACGGACACATCCAAGCAAGTGTACGAAGCTCCGATTGGTGCTGAGCAGGTACCACGTTTTATCTGTTTTACCGGTCCTGAGAGATCTACATTGGCTCCCAGTACATTTCCAAGCACAATCCAAAGTGTTGGTGCTGACCTTTAAAGCCCTAAACGGCCTCGGTCCTGTATACCTGAAGGAGCGTCTCCACCCCCACCGTTCAGCCCGGACACTGAGATCCAGCGCCGAGGGCCTTCTGGCGGTTCCCTCACTGCGAGAAGCAAAGCTACAGGGAACCAGGCAGAGGGCCTTCTTGGTAGTGGCGCCCGCCCTGTGGAACGCCCTCCCATCAGAGGTTAAAGGGATCAACAACTACATGAAATTTAGAAAACACCTGAAGGCAGCCCTGTTTAGGGAAGTTTTTTATCTGTGATGTGTTAATGTATTTTAATGTTTGCTGGAAGCCGGCCAGAGTGGCTGGGGAGACCGAGCCAGATGGGCGGGGTACAAATAATAAATTATTATTATTATCATCATCATCATCATCATCATCATCATCATCATCATCATCATCATCATCTTTATAATGCAATGTCAGGCATCTGATGGTAGACTCCAGGCATTATGGAAGATGAAACAAGGTGGCTCCCCAGAACTAAGCATCTACCTTGCTGGGAGGCAGGCATGTCAACTCAAGGGGGCAGAGGTGTCTTTCGCCCCCTCAATATTTGTTTGAAGGGCTCCTCCCCAATACTGAGGGGGACCGGTATAATGTAGTGGAAGGCTGAACCGGCCTGCGCGGTGTTGGGAGACGCCACGGGGACTGGCGCGCCTGGCGTGAGTGTCTACCGGCACTGCAGGGATCAGCACAGACTAACAGAAGGCTACATTGGCCTGTGCAGTGTTGGAAGATGAGCGTGATGGGAGCTGCCCTCCCCCCCCCAATCTTGGGGTGTCACTGCTGCGAGGGGGTGACTGGTCACTGCAGCGCTGCCAGGGGCAGTGCCCATGTCACTGGAGAGCCCACTGCAGAAAAGCTGGGGGGAAATGTTGGTGGAGCTCTGGCAAGACATTAACCCTTATGGACCCAGCCTTTGCCCAAGTATGCCAGGTACTGACACCAGCCCAAATGAGCCTTTTGTCTGTGTCTTAGAATGAGTGACGTGTCTAATTAGGAGACGGCTCCATCAAGGCCTCTGGTACGCTTCATGCTGGTGGGAGTTCTCGAGCTCTTTGCTTTAACTTAACAAGCGGCATGCGCTGCGGCTGCTGGCTGAGTCCCGCCAGCTCGGGGCTTCACACGGCACGCGCTGCTGCTGCTACCGGTAGCTGAGTCCCGCTGGATCGGGGCTCCCAGCTGCGCGCGCTGCGACTGCTCCTGGGTCCCGCCGGCTCGGGACTTCATGCAGTGCGTGCTGCTGCTGCTACCTAAGTCCCGCTGGATCGGTATTACTATGTCTTATTTTCGGGGTATGGCTTATATTTTCTAACCACTTGAAAACCCTGCTATGGCTTATTTTTTAGGTATGTCTTATTTTATGAGAAACACGGTATCAGTTCTATGAGATGGGTTCTAATTCTGTAATATAACTCAATCTCCAATACTATATATAGTTATGGATTGTCATTATCTGTTCTCTGGTCTTTGACCGTAATAAAGATATTTGTATTTATATAATACTGGATAGAGGTTCAAATGATACAATTGTTTCAAATAGTCTCTTCTGTAGATGGATTTATTTAAGTCAACGTGTACTGGTAGATTAGACTCTAAGACTGTCTGCTGAAGAAGAATTTTCGAAACAGGGCCCTGTCCTGGTGTATATACTTCATCTGACATATAAACTTAAATAAATCCATCTACAGAAGAGACAATTTGAAACAATTGTATCATTTGAACCACTATCCAGTATTATTTTACTTCGGTGGCCTGAGTTCTTGCCCTTCTACTACTTGCATGAAAATAAGCAGCAAGAACAAACAAAATCCGTCCTTGAAACTGGAGAGAGCACACGAAGGTCAGATAAAAAGCTTCCAGGCTTTAAAACCACATGCAACTTTCTCTTGATTTGGGGACACTTTACTCTTCCATTATACACTAATGGCTGCATTGTCCTTTCCCAGTCCTCTGAAGCCAAAATCAGAAATACAGAAGTGGAAATGGAAGACTTTGCCCACGCCAGTTCTTATAACTGCATATGCTCAATTTGCCCTGTCACACCAAAAGGCTAAAATGCAGTTGTTTGTTTGTTTGTTTGTTTATACCCCGCCCATCTGGCCAGGCCTCCCCAGCCACTCTTAAACCCAGCTAATCTTTCATCACCTGTGCAGCTCCCAGTGGCGGGACACGCAATCGCTTCATGGCTTTCTGTCGGTCTCCATCTTCCAATTCGTTAGTCACCACTGTCTAAAGAACCAAATAAATAAATAATCAACCAATCATGCCTCAATTCAAGACCTACCCATTTAAAGATGTTTGGCAGAAGGAAAACACTTTCAATAACTCAGTTGCTATCAACTATCACAACAGCAGGGCACATTTAAAGGTACCAGTTCTTCGGTTTATTCAGATATACCACATTGTTACCATAAGTTGGTTAGCAGCATTTCGAGAAGATAGAAACACTAGCGATACCCGAGCGAATTTTGTCTAAGGACAGGTGAAACAAACAGGCCAATGTACTCTACCTCTGTTTCAGAGATGAGCTGGTTGATTTTTTTGCAAGTATAAAATGGTGCCACTTCAACATGTGCGACTCTCCAATCTGCACCTCGGGGGGTCTCCAGGATCTTGTCATGTTTCTTGAGGATTTTACGGAATCCTGTGAAGTTTAGGTTCTAAAGATAAAGAAAAATCCACCACCACATTATTTTCTTTCAATCTTTACAACATTAATTTTGATTTGAGATCAGAGAACAGGAAAAGTGAATCAATCTTCTTAGAAGGGGGGGAAGCATTTAAATGCCATAGACTGAAGCTTGGCAAAAAAATAACAAATGCAGTTAAATTTAATATTCTGTCCTGTTGTAGGAAGCAAATCCAAATCTTTTCATTTATTGACATCAAAAGGAGTCTACACTCAGTAACAGAATGAAATTAAAGACCATCCTAATATTTCCAGATAATAAGCTAGGCAGAAATTCTGAAGGAGTGCCTAATTCAGATTAAATGACACGTCTCTGCTACTGAAGCCATTAGTGTTTATTTTGCTAATTCTTAAGAAATCAGCTTTAAAAGAAATATCCATTAATGCCCATTGGGGTTGTCATCGTAAGCAAAACAGTAGTTCAAACACAGCATCGTGTACATCATGTTTTTAAATTAAGAGTAATCTTTGGCTATAACCTGTATTTGGTTGCCTAATAAAATTTGATTGGTAAATTTGAATAATCAAGTTTGCCTGAAGGCCAAACTGTTCTCCAGAAATCCTTTAATCCAGAAGGGTTGGCCTTGGTTACCATGGGCTGTTCAACATATTACATGGAAAACAAGCCAGGGTTTGCAAACAAGCATTTACTCCCAGGTCACTGAAGAGTGTACCTGTATCATATATCAAAGGACCACAGTGCAGCGGTAGGGCATCTGCTCTGCATGCAGAACCTTTCAAGTTAAATCCCTGGCACCTCCAACTGGATAAACTAGCGGTCTGACTCAGTAAAATGCCACTTACACTGCTTGTTTCTACATGTCCTCTGGAATGTTTGTGTCACACAGTTCTGCTTTTGGGTGTACATATTAATATCTTCAACATATACCCCCAAATAAGTAAAGAGTCTCATTTGGCTTTTAATGGGAAAGCCACTCCAAATTTCAGGCATCCAAATATGCTCTACTGCAGAGCATGGGCATTTCTAAAAACCAGAAGGTAGCTATGGCTTTTGCCCTCTTTGCTATCTGCTGCCCTATCAAGACTGTTTATTGAAGATTTCTTTACTTGGATTTTGGCTGAAAATTATAAACACCAGAGACTAAAAATAAGAATACATAGTGACATGTAATCTGCATAGCTATTCAATGCTTAATTAAACCTGAACCAGTTGTTTTTGTTCAATTTAGCAAAAAAAAAAAAAAAAGCATTGTTTACAAATTCAGTCTTCCAAGTCAAAGGACATTTAGAACAGCTGGCATTGAGAAAAAGCAAATACAAGACTAAATACTAAGGATATGTATATCTTGTTTAGTTCACGCTCAGGGGTGTTAGAGGACCAGTAGTACCTCTAGTTGAGGACACATTATGTTACTTCTGGGGTAGTATGTCCACCTTTGGTCTCCACCCTGCATTCAGCTCTCAGCTGTGGCTCCTAGAAGCTGTCAGCATACGACAGCAGCCATAACCTAGGACACTGCTTTAACTGGCCAACTAAACCAGGTGAAGTTATTTGATGGTTCTCAAACTCTCAGTGACTTATGGACTTGCCCTGCATGCAAAGACTGACTCCGATGGACTGAGCGAAGGAGACCAATAATGGGTCCAACAGTCAAGAAGGCAGTTTCTGAACATGCTGTGGAGGGAGGTGAGTGGCAGGTGAGGCTTGTCCACATGGAAAGGTAGCCCATCTAGGAGAAGGAAAATTCTGATCCTAAACATCTGCTGCCTTGCAGGATATCTTTGGAAGAAGGAAAGGCTAATGAGTAAAACCTACACCAATCTGGAGTGGAGTCCCTAAGATGGATTCTTGCATGCCTCCTTCCGGCAACTCCTGCCGCCAAGCTGATGCCAAATATATTTCCTCTGGACCACATCAGTGAAGCCGAGAGTGGGGTCTTGTCGTCTGGGCAGTCCAGGATCTCCATACACACTGCCCAGGCTTGTGTCCTGAGGAAGTCACTTTGGTGCTGCTAACACAGCGGTTTGACTTCACCCTGAGGTGCACCCCATTATTTCTCAAGACAGACAGATGCCAACAAGTTTGTGTTCTTGTAGTATCTGAGACTGAGCTGAACTGCTAAAAGGCACAAAGATGCACCATTACATAGCTTTTATGGCATGGCATATTTCTCTCCCCACCCTCTTTCTGTGTATAAAAGTTTCTTTTTAACCATGCATCCATAGATTGGTAATAATTATACTGAAAAAATGATTCCATTTAATGCAGCCACACAAATTCAAGACCAAATTTGAAAGCAAACAAAGAACAGCAGAATACCGTGCCTATGGGAGAGGTTATAAGATTTCAGCTCAGCTGAAATGGTTTCCAATTTAATTATGCCTGGAGTGATTTAATATTGGAGCTTCGTAGTATGGAAAGGAAGGAAGAGGACAGGGATATGGGAACAGGAAGCCAATGCATTAATGATCTATATTACTGCCAATGAGAAACCTTAATTACTTTCTCTTGAAGGAACCCAGCATTTCCCTCCCTTGGGGCAGTTGTGACTTGTTTCATAAAACTAAAATGGAAAATGGAAGCAAAATCATGGTTTTGGCCATAGATTTCTCTGTGACAAGTAATTTTACCTGATGTGGGAGTAATTATAGCTTTTTTACATGTCACAAGAATCTGAAGCTGTTGTGAAGCCTATAGTGAAGCTATTGTTAAATCATCATTTGTATTTGAATTCTTGCAAGTGTCTTTTTACTCCAATTGCACTCCAATTGAAATAAAGAGTTCAACACAGAGAATATCAGTCTTAAACTGATTTCAGAAAGAGGAGAAATGAGAGCTAAGGTGGTTATGGGAGCAGTCACAGGGCTGTTTATATAGCACCAAATCATGGTTTGGCATGCTGTCTAAGTGACTCAATTCTAAAAAGCCATTTGGTAGCCCAGGTGTTGCCCTCCAGATGTTGTAGGACTACAACTCCCATCATCCCTGACCATTGGCCAAACTGTCTGGGGAGTGGGCACCACATTGACTATCCCTGTGTTTCATTGTCAGTAACAAATTCTGCTGTCTACTATCCACATTTAGATTATAAGCCACAAGGCAGGACCCCGTTTTCACCTTATTTTATAAAGTCAAAGTGACAATAATAGCACAATATGTGTATTTTCGCTAGTTCAACACAGTCTTTCCAATGCCCTCTGTTCCTAATAGACATCCATAAACCCACACTGGCCAACTGCTAGTGCCCCCAACCCTCTGGCAAAAAGCGTGCCCAGCGGCACATATCCCCTGGGTCCCTTAAATGCCCCAGAGAAATTATCTATAGCATGTGATGACATAAGGTTGTTTCAAGAGAACTGTACAGAGAAAATATGGCTGCCCCCATTGTTTTCCAGGGACATTTTGAGGTTCTGCTTTTAAAGTGCATGGCACAAAACAAAGACAGATCACCCAGCTCCCTCACCTAATAGTAAGTAGCCCCCCCCTCCACACACAACATTCATCCCCCTCCCAATCCCTGAAAGGTTATTGATTTAATGCTTGATGTACAATTCTCAGCCACTTACATGAAGCTATGCTGATGGAGGAAGTGAATTAGATAAGGGTTGTCAATTCTCAATAGCTCCCTCCCACTTATCCTTGATTTTAAGAAACAAAGTACACCAATATCTTGTTCCAGTCTTAGGAAGGAGCCCATGGAACAGGTCACTATCACAGCACCAAGGACAGCTCCTAGTGATAAACTTGCTCCAACTAGAGTGGAATGTGAACTGAAGCCTTGTGAGCTCTGCCTCCAGTCCATCTCTCCTCCTTTTTGAGAGTCTAGAGTCTGGCCTGAAGACAGGTGGTTTTATTGCACTCTATGATATCTCACCTAGTGCACTCCCTGCACCATTGGACTAAAAAAGGTAGCATGGGAGATGCTTGGAAGGCACCCATAAGGGTCCTGGTTTTGGTTCTATGGGCCCTGATGCTGTGGTAGCTGGGTCAGTAAGCTCCTGCCTGCCAGCCTTGGGTTCAGTGGTCCCCTGATCACCAGGATCCAGTTCAGAGTCAGGAAATCTCTCTGGCTCTTTAGCAGTTGACAATGTAGCTTCAAACTCTGTCCTGATTAACAGGGTCATGGCAATCAGCTAAAGTCTGGGACATGGTTGAGCACTTGCTTTTCTCTCTATGCAATGGCTTCTACCCCAGTAATATACAGTGGTACCTCGGGTTAAGTACTTAATTCTTTCCAGAGGTCCGTTCTTAACCTGAAGCGTACTTAACCTGAAGCACCACTTTAGCTAATGGGACCTCCTGCTGCTGCTGCGCCACCAGAGCACGATTTCTGTTCTTAGCGGAGTTCTTAACCTGAAGTGTATTTAACCCGAGGTACCACTGTATTGGAGTGTGTGCCTATTATTTCTTCCACATTCCTGAAGGGCTGTCATTGATTCTTAAGGGAAAAGCAAATCACTGTGCTTGAAGACAATGCTGTAGTGTGGATATAAAATTTGCTTATGCCAACTTTGGATGCTATAGCCACTAATAATGGGGACCCCATGGGGGAATAATGCCTATCTGCCATATTGTGAAAGCAACCCCAGGCTTGCAAGGAACATAGCAGCTCGTTTTTCATGCTCCCCACCAATACCACTGCAAATGTGCCGTCTACTGCTCCTTCTCAGACTGCATTGAATTTGTAAGAGGAGAAGACAGGACCAACAAGACAAGCACAGCATTGAAGTGCAACTCCTTAGACTGGATAGGTTTTTACTGCTTCAGTAAGAACATGCCTTGGAGATATTGCAGGCTCAGTTCCATACCACTGCAGTAAAGTGAATTTCGAGTTATGCATATATATATTTTTGGCTTCAAATTGCATACAAAAGTTATGTTTGCACTATACTGTAGTCTATTAAGCCAGCCCCCCACCCCTGGCTGCAGGAGCAGGAGGGGGAAAACTCAGCTCCAGCCCTAGCCAGCTCCACTCCCATGGCCAGACGAGGGGTGGCGGCGGTGGAGACCTCCTTCCCCTGGAAGCAGCCGGGCTGCCTGCAGCTGCACCCACATCCTCAACAGGAGCAACATCTCTGAAGCACAGTAAATTGAGGTATGACTGCATTTCCTCAAATAAGTGCCCCCCTCAATGTGGGATAATGAGCTGACTGTCACGCACCTAACAGGAGAAGGGGGAACTTGGCTGAGGTATGTGGCACAGAAAAGAACCTAGGTTATCTCAATCACCCTGTTTTCAAAAAGCACAAATGAGCACCCAGTTTCTGATTTCCCATGCAAAATTATAAGGCCAATGCCATAGTTCCATTTCTCTAGACTGAGCTTCAAACCTTTGTACCATTTTCCCTTTTAAGTGTTCTCTCTCTGAACTACTGGACCGCTCACAGGGACCTTGTTATGCTAAGTTATATTCTTCCTTGTCCAACTGGCTTCCTTCCCTCTTCCTTGCACAATGTTTGCTCCAGTCACAAAGACAATACAAAATGTGCTGTACTGCAACAATGCCTGTGTTGACGCTTTGGTGCCACGGGAGAACTAACTGTTCTACTGGGGTGGGGCGGGGTTGTCATCTCTCTTTCTTCATGCAAGTCTCCTACCCACCAGGCTATGAAGTAGGCTGACTGCTGTGATTAGAATGAAAATCCTTCCTTTCCTGCCTGAGCAAGGTTTTTGTTAATGTCCATGGCCAAAAATGTTCTGCCCAGATGGCTGCTGGCAGCATTTTGTGTGGCAGGGATTCAAATCCATACCCGAGAGGAGCACTTGAGATTGTGACTACAGGTGTCAAAGTCACAGCCCACCTGCTCATTGGGCTACAGAATGCCTGTGATTGAGAAATGCAGTGGGCTTCTCCTGGCAACATACAGGAGGGGATTAGTGGCACAACTCTGTGATACAGGGCATGCTTTGAATGCAGATGGAAAATCCCACATCTCCAATTAAAAAGCACAGGCAGAAAGTCATCTGCCTGAGACCTTGGAAAGGTCTCCAACCTAGGTAACTGAGCTAGCTATATCAGCAGTTTGACGCAGTCATCTGGTTCACATGCCACATTAAACTAAAGTTTAAAACTCTAAAGCTCCTGTTGCACTTTTCATAGCTCCTGCTGCTGTCACACCAAGGACAAAGCAAGCTAGATTTTGGCTTGCTGTGCCATCTGAAAGGGTTCAGACAACATAAGTAGTCAAACTCTGGCTTGTTTCATCTGTGGCGCAGCATAAATGCGGAAAGAGCACCATGAGAACTCTTGGTGTCACCCATTGCAAAGATCTGGCTTAATCACTAAAACCTATTTGGTGGAAAGACTAGAAAATAAGATCACAACGCTTTAAGGAGCACAGGTGATACCTGATAGTTCTGCAGTAGGATGAGGCTGAGGTAGAACTCACTAAAGGCCAGTTTCAGGTCTCTGATGTTCCTGTGCTGAACACGCTCCTCATGGGACAGGTGGAAGACTGGCATTTTGCGTTGCCGCAGAGTGGTGAGACCACTGTTTTCTCTCTGTGCATCCAAAGTAGACTGCAGTTCATTCTGTAGTGTAGCAAACCTGCGCTGAGCTTCGGCAAGCTTCTCTTTAGAAAGGAAGAAAGCAACAGAGTGTGATCATACAATATTACAAATGAGTACTCAGTCAAGTTTGTCAGGATATTTTCTTAGGAACTCTGTATGAACATATGCACATTATGTTGTATTTTTCTAACTGTCTTGACAGGAAACAAGAGTTTAACATCAACACCTGCAGCTAAAACCTGGAGCTTTCACCAATGAAAAATGGGGAGAGGGTAAAACACCCATGCTTTTTATGTTTTGTTTATTACTGCTTTGATGGTGTGTTGTTGTTGTTGTTTAAAAAAAGACAAAAAATCTGGAGGCTTCTTCCCTAGCCAATCAGTGTAGATGGTGTGCCATCCCACAGTCAATTTGAGTTGTTTATAAAATTCCAAACTCAAATCAAGAGTTATGGAAATGCTTCCAATATTCCCTGAGAATGGAGAACATTTTCACCCTGTTTGCAGGTTTCCAGAACAAATACAAAACACTGGTTTTGAACATGAAACCAGTTCACTCAACATGAGGGGAAATTCATGACCTGCAATCCCTATTTTGGCTCATACTATTACAAATTGTGAATGTATACTGGAAAAGTTTCAGCCTCTCTATGTATTCTCTGAACTCAACTTAAACCTCTGTCTGATCATTTGTGTTGGAAGCTGACGGCTTTTAGATTCTACAAATGACTGATGCTGCTCTATGAAGGAATTATAGTTACATTTTATTATTCATCATTCTAAAGTACACTGGGGGTGGGGGAGAAACTGGATGAACCAGAGGTCTCCCTCTGCCCAGCCCAAAATATTTCTGCCAGCCTCTGCCCATAAGCATGGAGCTCTTTCTGTCTGCCAAAAGTGAGGGCAGAAGTACTGCCAGTGGGATTGGCACCAACAGTAGTCTGGAGAGTCACAAAACAGGGCATATTCCAAAGGTGAGGGCAGGCTGAACTGGTCTGGGATCCACTGGATCCCAAGCCAGACCCACTGCCATCACTTGATGCCATCTGGCCCAATTTCTACAGCCTATACCAGGGGTGTCAAACTCCGGCCCTCCAGATGTTTTGAGACTACAATTCCCATCATCCCTGACCACTGGTCCTGTTAGCTAGGGCTGATGGGAATTGTAGTTCCAAAACATCTGGAGGGCCGGAGTTTGACACCCCTGGCCTATACCCCCAAACCTTTTCACCAGAGCCAGCAAAGCAGTGTGGCTGTAGGAGGGCTAGTAGTTGCATTGCCCAATTACACTCTGTTGCTGTCCAGCTGGACTTTGCTTGGTCCATACCCATCTTTAAGGGTGACTCAAAATATTGGTCCAAATGGCAATTGTATATCTCTAGGAGGTTCCTTGTATTTCACTCATTTTTATATTATATTAAATTATATTATTATTATTATTATTTAATTAATTAAATTTGTATGCCACCTAACCGTAGATCTCAGGGGAGTTCACAACATAAAATTACAATATAAAATACACAATACTTCAGACTTTTGATTCTTCATCATAAAAGGTGGGAAAACCAGAACGAACATGATCACTGAACTAGTAGGACTTCATTGGGAGCTAAAGTTTCTACTTATGATCTAGTCCCTGGACTAAGTTAGGAGTCCCGGGCTGCTTTGGGAGGAGGGAAGGGTACACGTTTAATAAATGATAATCTAAATAAATGCTTGTCCTCAGTATCTATGCTGCTCAGAAAAGAAATCTGGAATCCAAAGCAAGCTTAATATATGCTGTTTATTAGTACATGTTATGACATTTGCTGGCTGTACTATTAAAAGGGAAGCCTCTTTGGCTAAAACACAGGAGAAGCAATACCTTCTGGGACACCTTCCAGATTCTGTCACTGTCAGTCACATTCCCAGACTGCCCGAAACTTCCTGACCTGACAAATGAACTTCTATTACTGTGAATCTGTAAGGCTGACTATACAAACAAATTCTCTCCATATAAACAGAAGGTCAGCAGCCAAGGTGTGGTTAAGGTGTTTGCAATGAAGAGAACTAAATATGATAATTCAATAACCTGTCTGTGAAGGACTTTAACCTGCAGAAGAGATGGTGAACTACAGCACCCACTCTTCTGCAAGCTTTGCTAACATTCAAGACTTGTGGTGGGTGTGGGGAGGTGATTGTGGTTCCTCTGTAGTGAGGAGAAAGTATTTTGCATATGTTCAGATGTACTCATGTCTTAATTATTGCTTTGGATTTTCCATGTAAAACCAGGCTGAGCGCTAGCTGTATGACATAGGGTCTCATCTGATCTTAGTTTAGCACTATGGGGCTCTCTCTCTCTCTCTCACACACACACACACACCCAGTATAGCCCATGAGGATGTTGGAAGCTTTTGCTTAAAAAAACTTCCTTGTTATATCCAAACTTGGGGGGAGGCGGCTTATCTTAAACAAGCTTGGATCTATGCACCCTGCTTATTTACAAACCAGGTTTTCCCAAGTTCATATATATGTTCTCGACTATTTCCAGTGGGGTAAGATTAAGTTTCTGCGGTAGCTTCACAAGGAACCTGTAACACCCTGGCATAACAGCATCTACAGAAGATCCTTGCTGTCTACCCTACATCTGAGATGGATCAGGGCCATCAGAGGAAAAGTTACAATATGTGCAGCTTTTTAGTTTGGAAAAGAGACAAAAATGTGACTACAGGGGACATGATAGTGGTGTTTGGTGTGGGGAAAATGGAAAGAGAGAGGTTTTTTCTCTTTAATAATAAATAATATTTTTTTTATTTGTACCCCACCTTCCCCAGCTGGAGTACACATATTAGAACATGGGGTCATCCACTGAAGATAAATACTGGTCACCATGCCATATTATTTTAACCAGTTAAACCCATATGAAGAGATGGGCTTCATCTTAGACCTGAATCTGCAAATCCCGCAGCTAGGGAGATAAGAGAGGGAAGATGTCAGACAAGAATAAATGTTCTGTTTTAAAGAAGTGGAAGTTCCACAAAGCTCCCTGGTGAACCTTACTTAAAAGACCAGCTGAGTCTGGGAAACCAGTCACATTGACACATATTACACCTGTGCTAAAAGTTCTGCACTGGTTGCCTATCAGCCACTGAGCCAATATCAAGCTTCCGCTGTTGACATTTAAACCCTGAAACTTTCACATAGAGCTCAATGCTATCCTCTTACCTGAATAAAATGTGTTGATTTTGGCAAGTTCCTTTTCACAGGTTTGAAAGAATTTCTCTTCAAACTTGGCAAAATACCTTTTTACAGTGTCTTCATCTGTGACTGGGGGGGAGGAGATACAAAAATAAATTTAAATAAATATTTTTGTATAGAATTCATAGCACAGAAATTGATGAAATGTTCCATCTTACTCTTTCAAACTTGTAACTGTGAAAATATTTCTCTGATGGAAAAGTTATATGTGAACTAGCAAAATTGTCACAAAGGTCTCGGCCTTGAAGGAGCATTATTATTTATTTATTATTATAATTTATTGGAATTTATATACCGCCCTATCCCCGGAGGTCGCAGGGCGGTTCACAGAAAAGATCAACATAAAAGCCACAATATATATAATCAAAATAAAAACAACAACCCAATAACACCCCACTCTTTCTAGTTTACATACTACCGGTAAGAGAAAACAAAGAAGTAAACTAGATGAGCCCGAGACATACACAACTGGATCCTAAAAGAGCAATTGATACCTCCTCAGCATGATTTTATTATTGTCCCTTCTCCTATGTACATTTGAAAGTAGGTTTTCCCATTTGTTCCACCATAAAGTGATTTGAAACAACAATCTATATATAAATTCCACCAATGTGCTCAGAATTTGAGCAAGGCAAGCTGACCTCCCATGTGAAAACAACGCTTGGCAATCAGCACTGGGACCAATGTTGAACAATTCAAGGGGGTTCCACGTGGATCATCATTACGAAAGGACTTATAATCAAGCATACACACAAAGGCAACCATAACCCCCCCCCCCCAAAGAGGGTAGAGAGAATACTTAAGAAAAGTAAGTTTAAAGTTTAAACTGAAGTATGATAATTTCTGGTTACACTTTATAATTCCCCCCTGACATTTAAAAACTGAACAATGGAATGTGTCACACAGACATGTTGTTGAACCGGAATATTTATAAAGCAAATGAGTACAGTTTCTGTGAGGAAGGATTAGATACAAAAACAAAAAAACAGAACCCCACCACTTCCTCATTGCAAGGGACTAACGTATTTTACAGGGCTTGATTTTACAAGATATGTTCTGTTCACAAATGAATATGAACATTTGAGGTTTCTTCTAAGAAAGCTCCAACAAATGTATTTAAAAGATAATTAAGTCTTTCCTTTATCATCAATATTACAAAAGCATAGCAAGAAGAGAGAAACATTCAACATTCTTAAGCGCAAGAGAGAAATTTCCCATTGTGGAAAAGCAAAACCACATGGCGACTGCAAGAGGCAGCATGAAAACATTTGCAGAAACTACAGCAAGTCCTGTTCCTCTTAAATCAGTATGGAGGATATGTGCATGGGTAGAACAGGACAGAATGAGGTGCACCAGGGCCTGGTGAGAAGGATTTCAATTTACACATCTGCAGACCTTAAACCATACTATGATAGTTAAGAACATTTGATTAGGGAGATCCAAGTTCAAATCCCATGGCTGAGCAGGGCTCAAGACTTACAGGCTTACATGGTGTCAAGGATTAATTTTCTCTAGCAGTTGAGACAAATAAGGGTCAGTTACGCCTTACAAAGTCAGTTTAGACCCAACGCCAGCCATAGTTTAATAATTGTGTATTGTGGGGTCCTTGTTCCCTCCTTGCTCAGCCTCTGCCCCTCTGTTTTACAAGGGGCCCCCTGTCTCCATTGACTCGGAGATACTATTATGTCTGACCCTTACCAACGGTGACCAAAGAAGCTCCTAAGCTACCTTTTGGAAACTAAATTACTGTACACCGTCATTGGGTGATCTCTGTAGTAGTCTATGAAAGGTTACATTTTTCAATCAAGCCTCACTTTGTGTGATTACCATGGCTGAGTTTTCAAAGAAGTTTGGATATTGACAGCAAGCAAGTAGCTCTGCTTGAAGTATGACAATGTCTATCCGAGTATTTATTTCCCCCCACTCACACCATTTTGTTGTGGGGCCTCACTTGCATACTGTATTGTTTTAACATTCATTTGGGAGCCGCCCAGAGTGGCTGGGGAAACTCAGCCAGATGGGCGGGGTACAAATAGTGAACTCATTCTTTAGCATCTATATAGCCAAAATGGCACTATCCATGCAGGGAGGCCTGGTGGAATCCCAAGCCGTACAAAGAATCTTTAGGAAAGGGTCCTGAAAGCGAGTGGGGGGCTGGACCAGCAGAATGAGAAATGAGCCATCTGACGAGTTCCTGGCTAAAGCAATATACAAAGTTCAAAGCTCATTCTTAGACACTACACAGAATGTGGTACATAGATTTATGCAAAAGCATAAAGGTATTTGACAGACAAAAGTAAACCTTGAACACAAAGCAGAGCTTTAATTTTATACAAAGATTTCCTCGGCATTCATATGCAGTAAACATCTAAATGGAGCAGGGTCATATTAAAGCTGACCCGCACAAACACTTTTCATAACCCTTACTTTCTAATCTGTTTTCACACAGATGCCTATTTACTGGCTTTCAACGGGAGTGCAAGCAATACAACCTGCCATCAAAAGGTTTCCCTTTGCTCCCTTGGCAGCTCAATAATTTAACTGTGCTGGAGTAGTGCTGCTCAAGGCTACTGTGCATTTATTTTGTTCAAAGCCAACCAGGACAAGGATGCAAAAGCCTTTCTAAGATGCCAAAAAGTTGGCCCTCAGTTAAGCAGCTCCATGACAATAGATGCAGTTTTCAAAAGGCACCTAGTTGGTTTCCAAAAGAATGCCCTTTCCTTTGGATTTCTTTTTATTCAAATCTTTATAGAGTGCTTGCCCATGGATAGGGCATCTAAGGAAAATCAATCAACATTGCAGGCTTGCTGCTATCTCCCAGAGATTGCTATCTGGAAGCTGATTTAGTTTGATAGATTAGAAAAGAACAAAGTGCTTATGCAACAGAAGCTGGAGAGATGTACCTGATTGGCATTTTATGTTGCTTTGATTCATTTAATGTATTTATTATGTTTTTATTGCATATTTATTTTGTATTAGGAAGTGTTTTTATTTTCTAATGCTTTGCGGTTATTGTGAGACGCTCAGTCTGGTGGCATACAAGTACTGAAACAAAAAAAAACACACACACACGCCCAAAAATCCATCCCTTGCTGCAAAGGCTGACATAGTTTAAGCTCCTTTCTTACAACATGCAGATTGCAACAGGCCATAACAGTGATGGCGAACCTATGACACGCGTGTCAGCACTGACACGCACAACCATTTTCGGTCACCCACATTCTATTACAGTAAACTCTGAGCAGACATACCATTTCATCCAGCCTTCATTCAGGCACAAGGCACTGTCAACTGATCAATGCCACCCAAAGTATGCAGAAATGAATAATCAACTGAGCATATGCATCCCCCAAATCAGCTTTGAGTTACTTGTACCTCTTGGAGAGTCTTATCTATGAGACAGCAGTTGTTGTTGCTGTTGGTGGCACCCATCTGTCTCAAGAGACAACAGAGTGCACCTCCAAGGACGATGGCAAACCACTGCATTAGCAGCACCGAAGTGACCTCCCTGGGGTGCAAGCCTGGGCAGTGTATATGGAGATCCTGGGCTGCCCAGACGACAATACCTGCCTCTTGGCCTCACTGATGTGGTCCAAAGAAAAAGCAGAGCAATACATTTGGCACCAACTTGGCTGCAAGAGTTGCTGGAAGGAGGCATACAAGGTGCCATCCAACTGTCTTAAGCACCCCACTCTGGATTTGTGACGGGTTTAAACTTTAGCCTTTTCCTCCCCTGAAAATCTCCCTCAAGGCAACCGAGGTTTAGGATTAGAGTTTTCCTTCTCCTACCTTCCCAGGTTGACAAGTTCCACCTGCCCCTCACTTCCCTCTAAAAGCACGGGCAGAAACTGCTTTCTTGTGAGAAAGCGGGCAGAAACTGCTTTCTTGTGAGAAAGCAGTGTGTGCATATTTGCTATGGCCTAAGTTCCTTATTCATTTCTACATATTTAGGCTATTTTCGGCACTGAGGTCATCATGCTTGACAGCGTTGCGCCCAAACAAAAGCACTAGGCTAGATGCAATGGTATACAAATTCAGAACACCGTTCTGGGGTGTGGGTGACCATACAAAGCTTTCTGGGTCTGAAATTCCTTGTGCTGGTGCTACCTTAAGCAGATTGCTTCATCATGATGCATGGCATGACTTGCACTGGGTAATATCTATGTAAATTGGTTAAACACAAAACCATGTGATTGCTGCAGGTCCATCAACTATTTTTTGTCACTTGGGGTCAGATCTTGACAAAAATCACATTCAGTGTTATTAATTCACCCTTTGGGGGTAAGCATGGCTCAAGGCCCATCTTCCCCTTTAGATTCTCTTCCTGCTGTCCTAGTCATTGCCTCTCCTTAATTTCTGTTTCTATTATTTTTGTTCAGGAAGTATTTTCTCACACTCAGGATGCAAAAGACTTAATTCAAGTAATGTTGAGGGCACAGAAGTAAATGGCAAGTACAGACTGACATGACAGCTGTCTCCTTTCTAGGAAATGTGCACAAAGTAGCCTTGTGTCTGCTGCCAAAAATTCACAAAGCAGGTGCATTGCAATATATCTCATTTGAAAACATGTCTCTGGGAGCAAGTTCTATTAGCTTCCAGTGCCATACCTTCTGAGATTTAATGTATGTTTTCAACATCTCTCTGCTACCTTTGTGCACCACTTGTTGCCTGGCCTCAGTTTCTAAAAAGCCATTAAGGATCTTCCACCACCGCAGGAGATGATGCTCCTTCCCAAAAAACAACGAAGAAAGAGTCTTAGAGAGTACTAACAAATGAAAAAGCAAATAACCTGGGGCAGGTGACTGCTGTAGTCCAAAGAATCTGGCAACCACCAGGTTGGGGAAAGTGCTCTAGAATTGAGATCAAGTGTTGAGATCAAGTTTTAGAAACTCATTGCATCAAATGGCTTCTTAAACCAGGAATGCCTAGTTGCCATTTTTGGGCCAGATGGCTCAAAAGTCATATCTTTCAATGCAACGTTTTGGTTCCTGAAATTCATTCTGATTGTGCAGATAAAATATAATGGGTAGAATTCTACAGGATGTGTTGCTGGTGTGTGGAAACAGTAAAGTTCCAAGAATCCCCAGGCATGCACCTCCAAATGGTGGAGACTTCCCCACCCTCTCTCTGCATGCCCTTTAAATCTGTTCTGGAGGTTCCCCTAACCCTCCAGAGCAAATTTAGGGGACAGAGAAGTTCCACTGCACAGCTAAAACACCTTATGCTTGTGGAGCTGTTTCGCTGGATGCCTCCCACAGCTTTAAAACTACTGGATTAAACTGGTCTTCATCTGGCACAACTGAGTCAAGCCTTGGTGCATTACACCAACAACCCTAATACAACGTTACTGTTTAAAGGGGGTATAAAGAAAAGGAAAATGAGGGGGGGGGGACAGACACATAGAGAGAGGGAGAAGAGACATATAAAAGGAGATTCCCACTCAGAAAAGGCAGAAGCATAATTTTGAACACACAGATAGGTTCAGGGGACACACACATACACCAAAACATTTCTAGGAAATGCAACTCTTTTTTGGGATAAAACCTATTAGAAGCTGTCATTCTGCAATTGGGATAAACATTTTTTGGGGACATGAACTGTCAAGTCATATTGTTACAGACCCCAAAGTAGGCTGTAAACAGCTTTGAACTCCAGCATGTTTAAAAGGATATTGAAGAAAAACAACTGAAAAGCTTTGTCCATGCCAAAAGGCCTTTAAGGGAACACAAAATCTTGAACTTCTGCCAAATTCATTCCTCTGCTTTCAGACTAGGTGGCCCAGATTTCACATTTCATTTCGACCTTCTTATACCGAATTTTGTACTTTGAGTCAGTTTTAAACCTCCCCATTCACACCCTCAGTGAAGAATAATCACATGGTTGGCATGCACAGCATTAGCACAACCTGCCATTAATTCAATTTTGCTACTTAGTTATTTACAACCAAATCCCAGGGTAAGGCAGTAGTCTTTCAGGAAACCCCTGTAACTGAAGCAGGACCCCTGTATTATTATATATGCTGGTACTTGTCCACTAAGCTTGTCTCAGAGGCCACCTCCCTTCAGTAAGTGATGTTCTTTAACTGCAAGCTATACAAGACTCGTACAAGACTTTGCGCATTAAGTAGAGTACCATTTGCAACACTTTTGCGTAATTGAACTACGCTAGGATATCATCATCATTGGCAGTCTTGTGCCATCAGTTTATTAATTGCTTAGAAGTGTCTACAGGCTTGGACTTGCACGCTGCAGCTTAATGTGTTTATTTTAACATGTTTGATTGAGTAAATTGTTCCGTATATCTATTAGCCAGTCTGGTGTTTTGGTGCTTTGGTTCTTTAACTGCATGCATAGGTGAAAAAGTACTTACCTTTGTCTGTCCTGAATCTTCCATCATTCAGCTTCATTGGATGACCCCAAGTTCTAGTATTCTTCCCTCTCTCAAAATATTATCATTCTGGGATATCAAATGAAGCTGAATATTGGAAAATTTGGAACAGGCAAAAGAAAGTTCTTTAAGCTAATAATCCTCAAATAGTGCAATCTTTCCTCATAGGGGAATTGCTCCAATCCCTTGATCATTTTGGTTTCCTTTCTTCTGAACCTTTTCCAGCTCTACAAGGTGAGGTGACCAGTATTATACACAGTATTCCAAGTGCAGCTGGCAGTTTTATTTTAAAAAAAGGGATATAAAAAAATCAGTCTTGGATTCCACCTGCTTTAATGTTGCAGAGCTGTGACATTCCAGACTGATGGCATCAACCTCATGTCACATTTTTTAAAAAATAAAATAAAACCTAGAAGCATAGTACAGTGGTACCTCTAGTTACGGACACAATCGTTTCCGGGGTGCAATTCACACCCCGAAAAGTCTGCAACTAGCGCAGCGCTTCTACGCAAGGAGCACGATAGTGCGCTTCTCTGCATGCGTGAAGCACGCAGAACGCTTCTGCACATGCGTGAAGTGCGCAGAACGCTTCTGAGCGTGCGGCGAAACCCGGAAGTATAGACTTACGGGTTTGCTGCGTTCGCAAGCCGAAAAGACGCAACATGAACCTAACACAACATGAGGTATGACTGTATTGAGTACATTATTGTTGAGGGCTAATTCTTGGCTGAATATGGTACATCATTTATAGCCTGGCTTCAGAAAAAAGCTAGACCAAGGTAAAGTGGAAAAACGTTTTGCACAATTGCTAGCTGGTGGCTTTCCTCCTTTTTCATGGCATATGTGTTACTGAATGCTCAGTAGAGCAAAACAGGGACTGCATCCCCCACCTTGTTTCATCTATTTTTGATTTCTAGCCCATAACATTTGGGTTTAGTGAAGAACGGCCACATGACCTTGTGTGTAAGGCATTCAGCATTATGAGAGAAGGTGGACAGTTTCGGGTAATATCATGTCTTGGCACTGCCTCCCAGGAATCAAGCAGTTTTATTATGAGACACACAAAAGGTAATGATGCATTCTCGTGTTCACTGCTTAGCTTCTTGCAGCTCTTTATTGCATGCGACGTTACTAAAACCGTAAGATGCCTATTTGTAAACAGGGTTATGCTGTTAGATGCTCTATTAAAATATCAAGGTAGCTTTTCTCTCCTTCCATTCTTACCCAGCTGTTGGGAGTGATCATGTGCATAATTAGCCAGTACAAAACTTGAGGCATTAGTATGCCACCTCATTATGCAAGTTTGAATGTGTTGAGTTTGGTGGACAAGCCAGAAGTAATTGTGGCAATTAACAGTGCCTCGGGGATACTGAGATGCCAGTGTTTTTCCGACTGTGTGCTACTAGATGGCTGATATCACAGCTTTCTTCATTTCTCTTCCTGCATTATTATAGCTTCTGTCTAATTCATTAGGATTTTTATTGTTAAGTTTATAGACAGCAACAAAAACAGACTTAATAGGCAAGTCATGAGAGTTATAAACCAGCAATTAATCAAAGTAGACAAAAGCTTTCTATAATATGGTTGATGCATTTGATGCTGCTTAGCCCTAAAATATGTTTTAGGTGGAGAAACAAATTGCATTTGGACTGAGGCAAAATGGCCCCCCTTATTCACCCCCCCCATCATTTGGACTGTCATTTGTGGGGCCCTGGAACTTTGAAAGCCATTTGCAGTCCTCTCCCTTGTCTAGTCAACTAGTGCATTTTCAAAGGGAAGGAACAACAGTTTGCAAACACTTTGACACCTCAAAGGAGATCCAATCTCCTCAGTCTGAAATTGCTTTGTCTCCTTAGAGTCTAGTGCACTCCTGATTGGTTAGAATTATGTATTTGACTATAATGCAAGTGGTCATTATGATCTTGGAAGATGTTCAGTAGGGCCAATTCTGGGGTGAGTTCTAATACCTGTCTAGCTATTTTGCCTATCTCTTGCAGGACTTGCTGTCCAGAAGGGCTGGATTTTAGGGCATTCCCACCACCTGTGGAGGTATGTGCCTGTGGAGGTGCAGCCTCTCCAACATCTTGGTGAGGTTCCTGGGCATATCAGCACCAGTTTCCGTGATGTTAAGTACCACCTGTTTCAAAGTGAGTTCCCTTCTTTTGGCTGATATGGACTTAAAGGGGGGTTTATACCACATTCTAGTCCATTGGGTGGGGTTGATTTCATAGCCTATGTCGTGCTCCCATTGTTCTTTGACTGCGTCAAGGGGGATTGTGGAATTTTGGAGCAGTATTTTGTATATTGTGGATACCATCCCTTTACTGTGTCCCTCTGCTGTCCACTCTACAAAAGAATATAAGCCTCACCACCCGACCCCTCCTCTCCTTCCCCAACCTTATACTGTACTCAACACTAATGTCTCACTCACAACAAATGTAACTGATTTGTAAGAAAGACTGTACAACTTGAAATAAGAGATAAGGCATGTACTTTTGTAAACCAAGAAAATCTTTAAGTATTTGACTAATTAAGGATATACTCCCTTACTCTAACTTGCTACATCTGTCTCCAGTGACAGCACCATCACTCACATGTAGTCTCTGATTGTAGGAGTTCGCTCCAAAAAGTAGAGATTAGAGTTAGAACTGAAGCAACAGAAGCAACTTGGGAAAACAGTGGTTGTCAACAGTGCCCCCACCCCAAAAATCTGGAAATTATTTTAAAGTGTCTTTTAAGTTCCAATTACAGGTAGGTAGCCGTGTTGGTCTGTCATAGTCAAAACAAAATAATAAATAAATAAAATCCTTCCAGTAGCACCTTAGAGACCAACTAAGTTTGTTCTTGGTATGAGCTTTCATGTGCATGCACACTTCTTCAGATACCATGCACACGAAAGCTCATACCAAGAACAAACTTAGTTGGTCTCTAAGGTGCTACTGGAAGGAATTTTATTTTTTATTTTGTTTTGTCTTTTAAGTGTCTTTTAAAACACACTGTTGGTTGTATAATGTTGTTGAGTACCAACCCTATGTTATAGTCATCTTACAGATGAGTTAGGAACAGCTGAAAACATATTTTTTTGCCTAATGAGAACTTAGAGACACTACTTCGAATAAAGACAGGCCTGGTTCCACATCAAGAGGGTATCAGAACCAGTAAAGTACTGGAAGTGCCTTCATTACAAAACTTTGCAATTTACATGTTTGCAGATGTTGACTGTTTGAGAATGATTCAGAGAACGGTTTGTTTGGGTAAGGGAAGGCTTTTTTATACATTTCCCAGAAGGAACAGTGTGTGATCGGAATAGAGAAAAGATAATAATGCAGGAATATGTTGACAGTTTAATTTAGGATAAAGCAAAAATGGCCTCCCAGCCCTATTTGCAACTAGTGAAATGGGTGGCAGAGTTTTCCCAGATATTCTCTGGGCTGGGGCAGGGGGATAGGGGAAGGGCAAGAATCTTTAAGAGATTGGGGAGGCTGAAAAATTAAACTTTCGTAAATTTTAACTTTGTTATTACAGAATGAAACTGTTTGGTGCTGGTGAATGAAGAAAGCAATGAATTTAGAGGGGAAGACTTTTGCCTTGGCTCTTCTTTATCTACTTTGAATAATAATTAGAATGCATCTGGGTGACTGGTTAGGCTTTCATTCATAACTTTCCTTTTCTTCTGCCATGTCCTTTGCGACAGGAAGGGCATTCTAAAAATTATATTCTCTCCAGGTGAGACAGGTGGGAAAACCAGGCATTATTACAACATCTCTTTCCTAAGTTACCTCTTAGGCGCTGGGGAAACCCAGCCAGATGGGCAGGGTATAAATAATAAATTATTATTATTATTATAAAAACTATTACTCTAGATCAGGGGTGGCCAACTCCCAAGAGACTGCTATCTACTCACAGAGTTAAAAACTGGCAGTGATCTACCCCCTTTTGGGGGGTTCCTTCCTTTAGGAAGGAAATCCCTGTTTTGGGGGGGTTCATGTCAAAGTTGTTGAGCTTTTTCTGGGAAGGAAAACCCTGCAACCCTGTTTTTGGGGGTTCAGATTGAAGTTGTTGAGCTGTTTTTAGGAAGGAGGAAGGTCCGTTTCTTACGGGTTTGGGTCAAAAGCCCCGTTTTTGGGTGGGGTGCATGGCAAAAATGTTGAACGGGAGCCAAAGTTGCACAGCTTCTTGGGGGGGGGGGAGCCAGTGATCTACCAGTGATCTACCACAGACGTTCACTGATCTAATGGTAGATCATGATCTACCTCTTGGATGTGCCTGCTCTAGATAAAATCGAGACAGATTTTACACACTCAACAGTAAGTGTTAACCTGCTACTTTAACTGGTTTTCAAAATGGTGTATTTGGTCTAAAAGAACTCCAGTGCTCTCAGCAAGTTGCTTATTTGACCTGATGAATGATTCTCAATTTGTCCAAGACCAGTATGCATAATTAAAAATAGAGCCCTATTTCAGGAACAGGACATTTACTTTGAAAGTTCAAGCAAGTTCATATGTGCTCATTTAATCTTTATTTATTTTTTTGTTTTACATAAAATTTAATAAGTTCCTTCTTGGTTTAGGTCTTCAATTGTTGATTTGCTAATAGATGTAAATTATGTATTATCTTTGTTCTCAGAACAAATATACTTTAACAATAGTTGACCATTATTTGACTGGTGTTTGAAGGATTTGTGTGGTGCAGTTCATAGGAATATGTTTTCAGATATCTGAAGAAGTGTGCATGCACACGAAAGCTCATACCAATAACAAACTTAGTTGGTCTCTAAGGTGCTACTGGAAGGAATTTTTTTATTTTTTATTTTGTTTCGACTACGGCAGACCAACACGGCTACCTACCTGTAACTAGGAATATGTTTGTTATCTGTATCGCTCTAGTCAATATTTCCCTTCTCTGTTCTGGGGAACTACTATTCTTCTAATGAGTGGCCTTTTAAGCAATTGAGAATATGTTTTGTGAGTAATTTTAAAAGCTTTTCTCCTCCTGTTTTCCAATATAAACAACCTTCATTCTCCAAGCAGAGTTCCTGGGAGATAGATGTTAACAGATTGCAAGTCAGACAATGGATAATTGGTCAAAAATTCAATACATGACACTAATTACAGCATTGTAGACATTAACAAAAAAAAGTTTCAGGGTCCAACGCTCAGTTATATTGCTGGTCTGATCACTATAGCTTGCAAAGCACTGAATAACAAAGTGCAGACTGCCTTTAGGTTGCTTCTTGGAGACAGAGTGGTAGTGATAACCAGCATTCCCAAACTGTTGATAAGGTTTTATTCTGCCAACACTTTGGTAAAATTAGAGCTGGTTCTAATGATATGGTAGTGCCAACTTCTGAATAGGACAAAAATGAAAAATACTATTTGTATTAGCAGTGTAATAATATTTTCTAATTTCCATGAACTGGGAAATTGCATCATGTGAACAGATTATTCCATGTGATGTGGAAGTACATGAGTTATAGGATCTGGAACCTAGGGGGAGATTATGTCAATGCCAATGCTCTAAATGTAATATGTTCTAATGATGTGTTCATAAGAATAATGTTTTATAGTGTTTTTAAATTGCTGAATGTTGATATGTTCCTGTTTTTTTGGAGATACCATCTTTGTATTGTAAATCACCTAGAGATTATGAGAGTGAACTTAATAAGCTTAATAAATAGGAACAGTTCCATATGCACCCGCTTCAACTTGTGCAGCATTATACTCATCATTGCAGTGCAAAACCACAAGGGATCTGTAACAATTTAATTGGATTGCTTTGTGAATGCATTTGGAACAATACAGGCAGGTAGAGGCAGCTGCCTGGGCTCCCCACAGCACTGAGACTGGTTGGGCATAACTGCATAATGCAGCATAGCAACAGCTCAAATGTTGTCGTCGTTGTGTTTCTTACCTATCCGCCACCACGAGATTGCAGAGTGGGTTACAACAATTTGAAAAAAAAAAAACAGTATTAAATACAGCTGAAACAATCTACAGTCAAGAGGGGTTTGTGGGTCCTAAAATGTGCATCTCAGGGGTCAGGGTAAAGAGATGCACCTTCAGAATATTGGATGGGAGAGGAACTTAATAATGAAAGTGCTTTGGGGAACGAATTCCACAACTCAAGGGCTGCCACACATAAGACCCTCTTTTGGGGCCAGCACCCTTCTAAACTTCTCAGAGCTGTAGAACTACCAAGATGCCCCTTTCTGCTGATCTT
Organism: Darevskia mixta; assembly: GCA_034641385.1. Classification (NCBI taxonomy): domain Eukaryota; kingdom Metazoa; phylum Chordata; class Lepidosauria; order Squamata; family Lacertidae; genus Darevskia; species Darevskia mixta. The sequence goes on from JAWWNH010000194.1 coordinate 773,491, forward strand.
AACTTCTTAGAAGTCCTATAGGGGAAAAGGTAGACTTTCAGATATTTGGGGCCTAAATATGTTCATGGTCGCTTTTAAAAATATGGCCATGTGACTGGGATGAAGTGAATAGGCATGAAAGGATGGAATAGCAAGTTTAGGTTGGATATTTAGAATGCAATAAGTACCACTGATGACAAATATTCTTATTTGGTATATCAGATCATAAAAACATGAACCTCTTTTTAAACAGAAGTATCTACAGGCGAGAGGTTCTCTCCTCATATCATAGCTTGTGGTTTGCATGTGGTGTAGCATAACTTTGGTGTCATGCAACTCTCTTTGTTTCTTTTGTAAGACAAATTCAATGCATTGGAGATACAGTCCAAATAAAGCCACGTGAGTAGAATTCTGATTGCACAACGTGGCTTTCCTGTCCCCTCCCAACTGCAGCCCTCCAACCTCGAGAAGCTACTTCTGAGCATCTGGGGACCCTTACATGGCCTGGAATTTGGTGCTGACAGTTGCAGGGACATCCAGAAGAAACTGAAGTACCTTCACAAGTTGTGGACACAAGTCATTTACAGAATACTGTACAAAATTTACTTCTCTGATAAGTGGAAATATTGCCTTCTTTTGAAATGGTCAGCATCACAGTTAGTGGTGATATGTTGGAGGATAGTAGCATGTATCACTGTTTATAATCTATAATGCCTTAGTTTAGGTCAGTAGTAGAATAAAGGCATCTATAGAAAATTGAGCAACAATATTGTGGCTTCTAAAATAAGACATTACATTTTGTATTATGAAATTAGCTGGTAGTGCAGTTTTTTAAATGGATGATACAGTTTCCATTCTACTTTTTTTCCAACAATGAACACAATACCTAACTTTTTCATGGTAACAGTGATCTGAATGAACCCAGACTGCTGATTTACAACAGGCCAATCAAATGCCAATGAGGGGTAATAACATATTGTTCACTGACTAGGGTGTCTAAAAACTGATTCTCTATATATGATTTGACTGTTTGATCATAAGACTTGCATGATGGTAATAGCAGCAATCTCTGCAGTGATAGCTGAGAAATCTTATTCTCTTTTTGGATAACAGTTTGCTTTTTATCTTCTGAGGTGTACTGATTTTTTTTAGAATAATAATGACTTGGATGATGACTGCTCCTTTGGGTGTATTTAAGTCATCAGTAACCAGGTGAAAACAGACCTGTCTCCTTGCAACCTTCTCTTATTTCCCATGCTTGGTTCACCATAATCTCTCTTATCTCAATACCAATTAAAGAAACTCCCAGAAGTCCATTTAATTCTCTTGCTCTTAATTCCACTCCTATGGTAACAAAGCAAATCCCCAGCCTTCTGTCCCTTTCAGAATCTCTTCTCTAATAGATAGAAATTAACCAAGCACACGCGTTAGGAAGCTGTGGTGCTAAAGGTGTCTAGTTCTAAAAAGGAACATGACATATTTATTCTAGTATGCTTTTCCCTTTCCTGCCAGGTCATAAGCATCCTCTCCAGTATAACAGGTGAGGTTTACCTCTTTTCTGACAGGAACCCAAGAGGGCTTTCCCCCCTAATGTACACCTCTTAAAGTCACGTTAACTTTTCTAATTCATCTTCTGTAATAATTAGGCAGAGATTACTTTCATTCACATCCTATAATATAGATCACAAATGTTTTGACGAGCCTCATGGACATAGCTTCAACAATCTGAGTTAATTACTTTGTACACAGTGGCTATTTAGACAGTCAATGTGACTAGTATACAACTAGAGCTATTAGCACTTATCATTGGTAGTAATATGATGCCACGACTGGTGAAAAAAGGAGCAGGGGGGGGGGAAGCTGCAGACTAGCTATATAGTTGAAGCCAGGCAGTTTTTATCTTCATTAAATTGCTGTCCTGCCCTTCCTTCCGAAAGAGCTCAAGGCATGCTGAACTACAAATATATAATCATATTAAAACCATAGCCACCGACTAAAATTCTGTCTCAAAGTACAAAACATAAAAACATAATGTCACTAAACAGATAAATTCCTTATTCCTGCAATGTACCATTAGAAGCAGGTGGTTGTGGTAAAATGAGATCTAGACCGGGGTGGCTAACTTCCTTTTGGCCTCAGTGCCACATTCACCCTTGGCTAACTGTCTGGGGGGCAAGTGCCAATGCCTTTTTGCACATGTGCAGCCAACAACCCCCCCCCCCAGCTGATCTGCACAGATCATCTGATGAGGGAGTTACCATGCCTTCTCTGCTCATCAGGTGATTGATCTGGAAACCAAGGAGTGAGCAGTTTGCATCCCTCTCAGGGTACTGGGCTTCACCCATAGTCTTACGTTTACTTTAATTGTTGTTTTGTGCTTGCAAACCCCTCTCCCCGCCCTCAAATGGTAGGGATTTGCAGGGCAGGAAAAAAATCGCTGGGGGTTAGATTAGGCCCTCAAAGATGGCATTAGCCATCCCTGGTCTGGAAGCACCAAGCAGAGCAATACCAAGGTTTACGAAGTGAAGGGGAGAGAAAAAAAGGATGTAATAAAATGACAATGGTTACCTGTTACAGTCAGAGAAAGAAGAAAGAAGGGGTAGCTTTCCTGATATTCTAGGCAAGCAACCAGTGGCCCATGGATCACCTCCAAATAGAAAAGAACTTCTTGAAAGAGAGCTCTAGGCTTGTCTTATCTTAAGGTTCCTGACAAAGAGAAATGTGGGAAAGAGGCAAAGAGAAGGGATCTAGCTGGCACTGAAGGAGTCTGCTCTCCTGAGCACCCACAAAGTCAAGCAGGTTTGGAAGGGAGAAGTGCTGTGCTGTCTCCTGGAGAATACTCCAAAGCTGAGCAACTTGAGGTCTGATGGGCATGGCAACAACTCAGACAGCTTTCAAGGGGTATTTGTCTTATCCTCCATGAATTTGTCTATTAATGACTATTAGCTAGTGGCTACTACATCCACAGTTGCAATCAATATGCCTCTGAATGCCAGTTGCTGTGAATCACAAGTGGGGAAAGTTGCACTCAGCTTGTGGGCTTCCCCTGGGCATCTGGTTGTCCACTGTAAGAACAGAAAGTTTGACCAGCTGAGCCTTTGGTCTGATGTAGCAGGGCTCTTCTTGTGTTCTCATGTTATGTTCTTAATTCCAAAAAATCTGTATTAGGATGCTGCCTTTATTATGCCAACCAAAACATTATGATAGGGTGCAGGTGAAAATGGGGTGCAGTATGTAAGCTTTCAAGTTCTTCAGAACTCTACAACTGCCTAGAAGCTAAAAGAACGTAACTGGGAGGAAGCGAAGCAGGGAGGAGAAAGAAAATAATTGGCTGACTTTGAAGCCATCATATGTATCTGGTAGAAGTCTTTAAGATGAAGTGTGGGAAGTAGCAGACATTCAAAAGAGGCCCTTTTTAGATGCTGTGCAAGTTTCAAGTTGCACAGTCCCCTCTTTACTCAGTTCTGCCACCATTATAATGTTATTATTTTTACAAACTTCTTAAATTATTGTTATTAAATGTTTCCATTTTCATTCCATTATCGAACTATGGAAATTATCAAATTACATTACTGAATACTACTTATTAAAGCATTACTAAATAATTACTTGATTATTAAATGATACTTTATTAAATTCTAATTTCCTCCCTTCGGCATATGTCTTTCCCTACATTAAAAATGGCATAAGTGTCACAGAATGGAATGAAAGCATTCTGAAAAACATACTCAGTCTAAGCTTTCAGTTGTCCATTCCTACTTAAGCAGGGTCTTGATTTCACTCACTATTTAAGCTACTTAAATGTTGATGGTTACGCCCAGCAATGTTGCTCAACTGACAATAGAGCTCAGCTGACAGAGAAGACTGTACAGTCAGTGAAACAGGAAGGGAAAGAGTTTTCAGGGATTCTCCCTTCCTCGCTACAGTCCCCAGTGCCAGAAATGTTCTGCGGAGTTCCCCACCCCTCTGTAACAGATTTAGATGGGATGGGGAGGCTTCCTCCCTATTCCTTTGCCTTACCACCAGCTGAGTAACACTGTTGGACACAACCCAATGAGTGGGCAAAGAATCTCACACATTTTGCATGGGAGTACACAAAACACAAGAATGCACATAGATACTTTCTCCAGAAGTAGTTGTCCGTGTCAATATTTCATGTTGTGTGGAAGGACACAAAGCACAGTATTTCATGCAAGCCATCAACTGGTGATTGGTTCCATCACTATGCCATGAAGCATAGTGAGCCCTGGTCATAAGCAACTGTACCTTTGAAGCACATTTCCCCTCTCAGCAGCTGGAAATTATAACTGTGGGGGATAAACTACAGTACCCAGAATTCTTTGAGAAGGGAAATGTGCTCCAAATGTGCTCTGAAGGTATAGTATGTACACAGCCTAGATACCCTGAAACAGAACAAACTGTTCTCAGATCTCAAGTTGGAATTCAGATGACTTTCTATCCAAGAATGTATTGCATACCCGACTGCCAAGTACTCACTTCTCCAACTTCACACTGCTATCATTTGAGAGCAACTATTTCAAGTAACTAACTGCAAAACAGCAACATTGATTGGAGAGATCAACAGAGGTCTAGGCAAAACTCATACATTTTAGTAATTATAATTCATTTTTTCTACAAGACAAACCTTAAAGGCTGGCTGCCAGAGTTTCTTTCACAAGCATCTGTTTAGCTTGCTAGCCAGTCTCTATTTCTCCTTGCAACCAGCAGGTGCTGTTTACCTTATTCGAACATCAGCACAAGTGAAGGAGAAATCCATCACTATTGCAAGCCCTCTGCATTTGCTGGAGCGCTTGTAAGAAAAGTGGAATCATTGTACAGCAGAGAAGAGAAGTAGCAGAAGAAAGTTTATTCCCTTCTCCATGCCACCGTTAAACAACTCTGTTATCAGATGGCCAAGGACACTCATGCCTACTGAGAGGAATCGGGGATGCCTTTTCTCAGCACTAAAGCCTCAATGCCAGGAAATATGCCAGTTTATAAATAATATTCAATAGGCTTACACTTCAGCACTGTAGATACCTTTTCAGATGGCAATCATACTTTCCCTGCTTCTCTCTCACCTGGGTGCTAGGTATGCCTCTCAATATGGGAAGTATAAACGCAACAAATGTCAATTCAACTGCTACTTGGTACATTTTTAAAATGTAGGCTGCCAAACATAACCACACAGTCTTTCTATAAGGGGTTTTCTTGCGCTGCTTTACTCAAGGGAGAATATGGGAAGTTATAATGCTCCTGTTAAGACGTAAGTGGGATACAAATGATGCAGACAGAATAAATGTATTTGAAGTATAGTTATTAAGGAGTGAATTGCAAAACTTAAATAAGGTAATTGTCTATCTAGAACATTACTTTACCAAAAGTAATAATTTACTGTGGCTACAAAGTTAAGCCAATTTAGCCACAGAATTATTATAAGATTATGTAATTAACTTCTTCCAATCATCGTAATTGTTCTAAAATAGCAAGGTATACTATAATTATTTGCTTTTGGTTCTTTGCTATTAGCAAATTCACAAAATGTGTCAGAACATGCTTCTCTATGTAACGTGCCATTTCCAAGGGTAGTCAACGTGGTGCTCTGCAGGTGTTGCTGGACTTATAATTGCAATCATCCCTGACCATTGGAAGAAGCCTCAGGCTCGTGGGGGCTGTAGGCTCAGTAACATCTGCAGGCATCACATGCCTAAGCCTTCCAATTTTTGTACTTTAATGGGTTAAAGCTCTGGAACACAATTGGTGTTTTTTAATCTTTCACACATTTGGTAGCTCAACATAAAGCATGCTGTTCATGTTCAGTTCCCACACTGTTAGGATTCTGAAGTGGTCCATAATTCAAAGACTCAGATTCAATACCTTTAAGCATTCTTACATAATAAGATCACTATCTGCCCAGCTTTGTGCTTATATGAAGTTTTATGTAACTAAGAAATATTTTTTATTGATTGTATGTTCCTTTCAACCAAGAAAGTTTGTAACACTCAATCTGTTCTGCAAACCAGTGTTAGGCAATATATAAGCTAATCACCAAATGGCACCTTAAGCCTATGAACTGCAGCCTCTGCACATAACATGCCAAAGCAATAGTGAACATTAAGAGATCTACACATAGTGAGGCAATTGTGGCATGGTCCTCAAAAACAACATGTAGAGATTAGTGCCCAAGACATATTAAAGTGATTAAAACAAGTATTAAACAACAATAAGTCAACAGGCAAACTTTAGTTTTCTTAATTCCTAGGCACCTTGCTTTAAGAGACCAAGTTTAAGAACAGTTTGCAAGATTGTACAGGACAGAAGTCACCTGGGGGGGCATGAAAGCTCTGCTGTGTCTATGTAATCCCATGCATACATATAAAAGAGCTTGCTGGATCAGCACCCATATTTACATATAGGCTTATCACTCAGATTACAAACCACTATATTCCTCCCCGCCCCTGTTTACTTTCAAAAATACAATTTAACTATATTCTTCATAAACCTCAATACCTTGGTGTAAGCAGTTTGTTTTATGAAAACATCACAGATGACAACAATGCTGATATCTTAGTGCAAAGTTAAACCAATCCAAATATAATTTTTATCAACAAAGCATTTTAGTTGGTTAAATTCCAACATGATCTGTAGATGAAGTTTTGGTAATGTGATATTACCTATTTAGTGCAGATGTGGGCTTCTGAAACTCAGAAATGTAACATGATCTTTTGGTTTGAAAATACATATCTATTAACAGTCCTGGCCATGACAAGCGTACATTGGGCTTACTATCATTAAATTGGCAATATGCATAGCACAGTTCTTTATTTTATTTCTGACACAGCTTACTATAATTAACATGCATAAGCAACAGTCAAATATAGAGAGGATTCACTGCACTCTACCAATTAAGTGCACTAAAATTACTAGTTGGAAAAATTTAGGTAGACAAGCTGGGCAGCATAAGTTTTGAAGTTGGCGCCAGAAATCATAATACCCAAAGCCAAAAAAGCCAACTCTACAGTAAACATGCCAGGTATTATCCATGTCAGGCATTTACTCATTTGATCTGAAATTTTAGCAGCTACTTTGCAAGCTAAATGAAGGGGTTTTCTGAAGCAGTTTACACTGAGCAGGTGAGTTATAATTAAGAGTAAGCTGCCTTTTCTTTACTCCAGATTAAACAAACAAACAAAAAAGATGGCTAAACATGGAGGGAAGTGGTGACTTATGTGAAATATTCATTTTTTCAAATTATTTTTAATCACAGCAACCCCAAATCTAATCAGCTTCTTTCACTTGTGTTGAACTCATCTACTCCCAAATGCCTATAAAAATAGATTATACAGCATTGTGCAAATTCACACACACAGGAAAAACCTTCTTTCGGCTGTGTGCAGAAGCTTTCCAAAGTGCTTCTTATCCCTCACTCAATCCATGCTGGAACCTTCTGCATCTTCATCTTGATAACAGCCATCAACATACACTGCAAGTCCTGTTAAGTACAGAAGTGGTAAGGTTGCTACATAGAAACTAAGACAGATGCCCATTTGAACAACAAAGCTCTTTTTAACTTTGTGGTAATGTCTTCTGAAGACAGGAGTGCCTGGCATGCTCTGGTCCATGGGGTCATGAAGAGTCGGACACGACTAAACGACTAAACAACAACAAATGTCTTCTACTGCACAATACAGGAAGGACTCTGCTCCAATACTATATTCGCAGAACTGGAGAAATATTTCCTATAGTTCCATTAGTTGAGAGCCAGACATTTTTTAGGCCTCAACCTTAGACACAACTGAATAAAATATTTTAAAAAACATCAGCATCAAATGAGCTAATATTTGCATGTTGCATAGTGAGTATCCATCTATCAGGAGAGAAGGCAGAAATATAGGGACAATTCTCTATTGTTGCCCTAACGATGTTATGAAAATTAAGACTTCTCATTGAGTAAGCAAGCTTAAGTATTGGTTACAGCATCTGCATAAACTGCAGCTCTAACAACAAAGACTGATGTTAACACATCAGAGAGATCTGCTACATGCACTCACTGCAGAAATTCCCAGACTACATGAACCCCATCCTGTTAAAATGAATTAGCAGTAGCTACCCTGCCTGTTTCAAACAACTAATGCCTCTCATTTCATTATCTGTACTCTCCATGCATAATACAACAGCCACTGGTTCTATGTTGTACAATCGCTTAACTGCTCAAATGATTATTTCAGTATATGACATCCTTACTGATCAAGCAACTTCAATTTATATCTCTATGGTGCAGAAAGAGAGCGCACAGATGTTAGCAATATGTTGGCTGACAGACATGTGAATCCACATGTAGAGCAGAATTTTTCAGACCTCTACTCTTTTTAAAACAAATGCAGTCTCAAAAATGGAGGTTGTTTATGAAAACACATTAATACTGTCTCTCATTTGTATTTTACATCAGTGTTTACCATTAAAATTGTCCCATTATGATAGCACTACCAGAGTGCCTAAAACGTTTCAGAAGCAAAAATGCAGTAATTGTGAAGGCACAAATGAATAAATGTAACACGTTTACTCCTGCATCAACAGCTTGCCAGACTGACAAAGTTACTGCCTACCCTCTACATATCTGCACCCCTTTCTTAGTTATTAAGAACAAGGAGTTTTTAAGACAGGCGCTGGCCTGGTTGCCACACCTTACTAAGCCAAACCACGGTGGCTTAGTGAGAGCGCACAAGCTCCTGGGGAGGAGATTGGAGCCACTTCATTACTACTCAGTTTTTGCTGCTGTGCTGAACTCAGTTACTGCATGGCTTGATATGTTGTCTGAACCCAAGCGCATGGTTTCGCTTTCTCCAGACTAAGAATGGTTTGTTCTTGGTTTACAGCTTGTCCAGGAGAGCCACATGGCAATAACCAGAAAGGAGGTCTGGGTGCAACCTGAAACCTGCATAGCATCTAAATCTGTTTCATTTGAATGACTGCTGTATCCTTCAGTATTCGCGACTCTTACCAGATGCAGGCACAGAGGAGTTTTACCATAGGTCAACTTTTTCTGTGTGCCCCCCACCCCCTTGCATTGATTACTGTCTTGAATGAGGAGATCCAGAAAACTCAAAAGTATGTGAACTATTTTGTGACACTTTGGCTGGCCTAATAAAGCTATTGCCCTAATACATATGTTTTCTTATGGGTCAACACAACTACCTTTCCTTTTCCTGTAGCAGAGATTCATCCACCTGGCAAGGTGTTAATACAGGAACACAACTATCAGGTGGAATATAATTTTTGAATAAAAAGCATCCAGGACATTTTGAAAGAAATGCTAAACCTGCTTCTTCTCTTATGAAGAATTTTTGGTATATAAACTTGAGATAAGCAACCTGCTGTGGCGAGAAGGTAAACGGTGTTTCTGTGTGCTCTGGTTTCTATCACGGTGTTCCGTTGCACCAGAAGCGGTATGGTCATGCTGGCCACATGACCCGGAAAGCTGTCTGTGGACAAACGCCAGCTCCCTCAGCCTGAAAGCGAGATGAGCGCCGCAACCCCATAGTCGCCTTTGACTGGACTTAACTGTCCAGGGGTCCTTTACCTTTACCTATATAAACCTCACATTATCGAAAATGAAACTCCTGTATCTGTACAAATTTCAAGTGGATTCCATCTATTTATGCCCTTCTAAGCAGAAGCATTTAGTATCTTACTTCTCTCACACAAGATATGCATAAATGAGGATGGAAAGGTACATAACCCTTTAACTGAACAGCTGTTCTCCCATTACAACAAAAACACTTTACATTAAGCTCAAAATTCCATGCCAAACATACAAAAACATAAGGCTAATATTTTATATCCCAAATACTTTTAATTACATAGTAAGTACTATAACAAAGCTTAAGTACAGTCTAAATCAAATTGCTTGTATTATTTAATAGATAAGAATCACAGGGCATTGATATTTCACAGGCTGAGGCATCAAGAACAAGGGGGGAAAGACATAACAAAAGGAAGCACTAAGCTGATCTATGTCAACATGTTAAAAGTGAAAGCAAGCTCTAGATAACTAATATTTTTGTATGAACATAAATTTCTGTATTAAAGACATTAGTCTGATTCTAATTAAGGTCAGAGTTTATTCATTCTCGGACTCCAAAGCTCACTTAACAATTCTTCATTGTTACAAATAGTTTTCAGCGACATTCCAAACAGCTTTAGATTTCACCCTTTGTAAACTGCAAAAGAAATTAATTACCAAGTACACCAATGTAGTCTACTCAAGTTTTTGATCCTAAATAACAAACCAAATGGACTAGTTTATTTCCTACTTGCCCATACCCATCACCCCCAGTTTTACATCAATATACAGATTCTCAGTGCCTGAAAGACTGAGATAAGCAACCAGTTACAAGTAAATATCTTCACCAATGCAACATATCTGAAGCTCTTTGAAAATAAAAAGGAGCATGGTATTAAGGGAAGCACTGCCCCCTCTCTTTGAATTCTGCTGACTGGAAGCTGCCTAGGCAGATAACAGCTGACATGTCAGAGGATGAACAAGTTATTTAAGTTTTGGAAGCTGGAGCTGTCTGAAGTTCTGCACACAATTTCCCCACAGGTTGGACGAAGAAAAACAAAAAGTGACCCCAACAGCTTATTTAGCAGTTTAAGTTTTCGAAATGCTATCCAAACACTCTGCTCATAATGGTGCCGTACAAGACTACCAGCCTGGATCAGGAGCCTGGTAAGCAAAAAGGCACAAGGGCTACCACCGTTTTACATTCTGGCTTATAGTAAACAGTGGTTAAGCTTAACTGCTATTAACATCAGTGACAACCACTGTTAAAGAGAAAATTTGTTCCAGAAAATGGAAATAACTATCCTCCGAAAAATATTTGGCAATTTGCTTTGCAGGGCATTGACATTACATGTATATGGGAAGACTCATTCACCCACATTTACTCAAGTAGAACAATGTCACTTGTACACTGGCAAACTCAGATCAGAATATCCTTTTAAATCTCTCAGACACATTACCTAGTGATGGCCATCTTATGAACTCTCAGGGGCTACACTACTCCAAACAGATGCCTGCCATTGGAATCTTGTTTTACCACAATACCTTCATGAACGTTTTTCATACAGCAAGAGAAGGGAATGTAAACATTTATAGAGATGATAAAAAAATATCAACACAACAGCTGGCAAAGATCATAAGGAAATCCATACAACAAGAGAGCCAGGTTTTTGCCTTGCATTCTCTGGAACTAAGATGCCAACTGATCTTCACCAATTTAATGGTTGTGACCCTCTCAGATCCCCCATCTCCCCATCCCCATCTGACTATTTACTTTAGGTGGTCAGTGAATCAACCTCTGAAGCAAATGTTTTAGGATTATAGTTTCAGGGAAATCTGCACAGTAGCCTTTTGGTCTTGACTAATGGTTAACCAAAAGATTATATTGTTCTCAACCAGTAAAACCACTACAAGCTAGCCTACCTGACAACCTTTAGCTCAAGTAGTGTAATGATCTTTTTTTTAGACACAAACTTCAAAAAATACATGAATATAAGATGTAAGATTATATTGGGCAGTATCCAACTAACTCATTACATCAGTGCAAGGATTTTTGCTTGCCCAACAGAACTCTACTCCGTCCTCTCCCTCTGTGCTCCCCAAATCTGTTCCAGATGGTTGGGGGTAAACCCTCAAATCAGACTTAAAGGTAAAGGTAAAGTGACCCCTGACCATTAGGTCCAGTTGCAGACGACTCTGGGGTTGCGGCGCTCATCTCACTAGACTGGCCGAGGGAGCCGGCGTATAGCTTCCGGGTCATGTGACCAGCATGACTAACCCACTTCTGGCGAACCAGAGCAGCGCACGGAAACGTCGTTTACCTTCCTGCCGGAGCGGTACCTATTTATCTACTTGCACTTTGACGTGCTTTCGAACTGCTAGGTTGGCAGGAGCAGGAACCGAGCAACGGGAGCTCACCCCGTCGTGGGGATTTGAACTGCTGACTTTCTGATCGGCAAGTCTGTGGTTTAACCCACAGCACCACCCGGACTTAGGGACTTGTAAATAAAATTTTAAACCCAAAAACTTATAATCAGAATAAGAATTCTTAAATCAGCAATTCATTTCACACCTGGGTTGCAGTAGTCTCTGCTTTTATGGCTCCAGGAAATAAATCCCATGTCTAATCAATGCTTTTTACTAGTATTTGCAATTGGGCAAGTCTTAGCAGAGATTAGCACCCCTTTCAATATTAATTAAATTATAGCACATAGATGTGCTAATGCATGTCTTCCACAGATCACCACTAAAGCTGAGCTTTTGCAGCAATCTGTTAAGAGGCATTTAAAGTAGGCAACAAGAAACAAAAAATTAGACACGTTTTGTCTCCAAGAGGTGTTGTTCATGTTTAATGGCAAACAAAACTACAAATTTTAACAATGAAGCAGGTCACTATTAGGTACACCAGCTGTGGATCATCACCATATGCACAAGATAATGGAAATATGAAACTGACATCAAAACCAGGAAAAAAATCAGCACTTAGGCTTCTCAGTATGGACTGTAGCCATAATCCAGACTCTTGGCAGGCTGCAACTATGTGCAGACAACTAAACCCGGCAACCTCTTCTTTAATTCTCTCTCATTTATCCTTCACAATGTGAAGGGGACATAAGGACAGGTACCCGTGTGGCTTATCACTTCATGATTAGTTACATGAGTGTGAGATCAGCAGTATTCAAACACTGTGGCAGCAAACCTACTGTTCATGTGAATATGCTACAGTGCAACACACCCCACTGGGAGTAGGATTCCAAGTCTATCCTATGCTGCTATAGCATATTTAACAATAGCTAGCACAGATTACACACAGTTCTCTTAAAAACCTCTTTTCTGAAGAAGTGTCCATGCACATGAAAGCTCATACCAAAAACAAACTTAGTTGGTCTCAAAGGTGCTACTGGAAGGAATTTTTTTATTTTTTATTTTGTTTTGACTATTGCAGACCAACACGGCTACCTACCTATAGTTGGGAAATTAAAATGATTTAATTTATAGCAAAGGGTAAAGCTATACTTTCTGTCCAGGTCTGTTTCTGCCTTTGCTCCTAAACTTTTGAAAGACTATTGAGAGACTTTACTTTTGAAACTTTTGAGACATCTTCTGTTGAAACTTTTGAAAGACTATTGTGAGATTGTCCTTAGACATCTGTTTTGAACACATGGCTTGACAGTCCTTGCTACCACTCTGCTATATTGTATGTACATATGAACTTTGATTGGCTTACTCCTATAATAGAATATAATATTCTATTATATATTTTTCTACTATTAGCCTACGTGTTGTGTTTGTATTGTTGTGATTTGCTCCTAAGGACCTCTCTCTCTCTCTCTCTCTCTCTCTCTCTCTCTCTCTCTCTCTCTCTCTGTGTGTGTGTGTGTGTGTGTGTGTGTGTGTGTAGGGAGAATCAGAGATCACAATAGGGCTCTGAATGGGGTCAGAGGGGTTCTTGGAGGTGCCAGGTAAGGCATCCCTGAATGGGGTTCTTAAGACTAGTTTTGGACTCCTGCAAGTCCTTCACAGTTTTCAGTCAGAGTGGGGGTCTCTACAAGGCCCCAAGCCTCTATCTCTAAAGAGGTCTCTCCAGGGTCAATGTTGGATAGATCCTAACTGCTATGTTTGATAGTTCATGCATTGTTTTTCATTTGCAATCAGCCCATATTTACCCCTAATGGCCAATGTAGCACTGTTAGCACACCTGAACCATCTATGAGGTTGTCCAATGCATTTTTTTATATGCCACTGTGGACCACTGGCCTGATCCAGCAGGCTTTTCTTATGTTCTTAAAGAAGCAGTGGTAGCCTATGAGGGGTATAGGGCCCAAGCAGGTAAGAACTTTAAGATTAACAAAACTTATCTGTTGGATAGTTCCATTCATGTGCAGTATTTCAATGGCAAAAGCATGTGAAGAGGCATTCTTGATGGCTGTCCAACAACTGTGGCAATTTGCCTTCTAGCGCAGCAGATCCTCCAAATACACAAGTCAGTTATCTTCAATATGGGACCCACTTTTAATTTTGGACCATATGTCAGTCTGCCTCTATGGTAACAAGATGCAAAGATAAAGGAAGATAGATCCTAATAATCGTGTAGGAGGGGAAATCAATATACAGCTTCTCATACAGGGCTGACTGAGGAAAAACTGTATTTCCTAAAGTTCTAATGAGGATTGCATTACCAGAACTGTATACTCATGATTAAGCTCTGCTTGAAATCATATAATGAACTAGCCCCCTGCCAAGTATCTGATAACACTATGCAATTATAATTAGTCAATTGTTTTACTTCAGGCCATTAGTCTTCCATGGGGGACGTGGGTGGCACTGTGGTCTAAACCACCGAGCCTCTTGGGCTTCCCAGTCGTAAGGTTGGCAGTTCAAATCCGCACAACGGGGTGAGCTCCTGTTGCTCTGTCCCAGCTCCTGTCAACCTAGCAATTCAAAAGCATACCAGCGCGAGTAAATAGGTACCACAGCGGCAGGAAGGTAAACAGTGTTTCCGTGAGCTCCGACACTCATCACAGTGTTCCATGCGCCAGAAGTGGTTTTGTCATGACCCAGAAAACTTATGTGTACAAATGCTGACTCCCTTGGCCTGAAAGCGGAGATAAGCGCAGCACCTCATAGTTGAATTCGACTGGACTTAACCGTCCGGGGTCCTTTACCTTTAACCTTATCAGTCTTCAGAGATGTGTCCATTAAGTGATTTTTATACTAGTTATTCATTGTACCTTGCTACATCTCCATGTATGTGTACAAACGCAACAAAATATATCCAAGGATGTTTTCTTGTGTTCTGGAGTACAATAAGTGAACAAAGGGTTTCTCAACACTTGTTTACCTCCTAACATGAATGGAAGGAAAGGAGATAATCACAGGGAGGTACAACAAGTGGGAAGAGTACTGCACCCTTTGATTGTCATCCGTTTCTACCCTGAAAAATATCTCTCCTCACAGTTGGGCTCCCAAACTATAAATTAATGCAGCTGGCATAGGATCCAACTCCTAGGAGCCGAGGTCCCCCCAATAAAATATTTGAGGAAGGTTGCCAATAAAATATTTGAGGAGTTGATAGGCATTCAAATAGTGTGTGTGTGCTGTGTCATGTGATTACCGGTATGTAAGGGTGAGGCTTACCCGCCTCTTGAATATTTGAGTACCGGTAACTTGAATATTTTGTTCAACTTGGCACCCCAGCAGCTGGCAAGAAGAAACACAAGATATGCAAGGGATTGAGCTCCTCTCCCCTTGCACCAACTTGTCAAGCAATTGTCCCCCACATTACCACTTGCACCTAGTTTTACTCTGTACCCTTCAGATTTGGGTACTTGATATCAATCCACTTTCATCTTCAGATCTTTATAAACTAAAGACAATTGCTAAAGTTTAAAAAGAAGAAGCCACAATCAGTATTCTGTTGATTGCAGAGAATGCACAGCTGTTAGGCACAATAAAAATATCAGATGTTGCAACATCTGTCAGGACCTAGTAGAACACACAGGAGCAAGCACTGTCAGTTGCTGGGTATGATGAGCGGGCATCTTAGAGGTTAGGCCCCCTCTTCCAGCTGCTGTGGGCCGTTAGCCCTTGATGCTCTTTCAAAATAGCTTCTCTCCAGGAAGTGGACCCCAACAAATATCAACTGGGCAACAATGGCTATCTTCATCCAAAGGGGTCCTATAGCAATTAGTTCTTGATGAGCACTGGAACATTTTAATGGTAGTTGACTGCACCATTGTTAACTATTCAAAACCTATAAAGTGTCCGAATGTTTCTAAACCTGTACGATATTAAGAGATAAGACACTGCCTATCCACTGGCTCCCAAAAATCTTCATTGCTCTTTTCAAATTTAATTGTGTCCTGCACACCCATCTTAACTATGGGTAAATTTAATGTATAAGTATAATGTATAAGTATTATTTTCTAAATTAATATGGCCATCACTAAATCTTTTATCTTCAACCAAAAGATGGGCAGCAACAGGAAGCCAAATATTTTACTTATACTTGTTTACCTTTGAAATACCTTAGAAATTTAATTACAAAAACAGCTATCCAGACGCTCTGCTTGGCACCGCATAGTGAAAGCTTTAAACAGATTAACAAAATGAAACTGGCACTGCTGTCATGGACAGCATCAAAGGAGAGTGAGAAGCTTTTGTTTCACAGGATGTTGGTAAGAAGGAACCGTATCTGGCCAAACAAAATTATATTTCAAGACCATTTTGTCTTCTTCTCAACCTCCACCATCCAACCAGTTACAACAAATCATATTTTTCAAATTCTGAAGAAATTAAAGTGACAGGATTGTGTTGTTACAGCAAAGGAATTCATACCTTATTAACCAAGTACTAAATACAAACAAACCATAGCAACTATTCATAATAAGATGGCAAAACTTGGTGATATGGTCATTTAAAAGTTAATTAAACTTTACTTTAGAAACATAAATATTTAAAAGATTTTTTTTTAAATTAGAATGTTAAAGTGTTAGTGTACTGAGAGAACTAAAGTTACTAATAAATAGCAAAAATACATAAATTATTATAGTTACAACATAATTCAGGAATCATATCAATAAACATGTGGCAGAGGAGGTTATTGGGTTGGTTTTGGCTGTCTTGTATACCAACCCTTAAAATTATAAATTTACTGAATATGGTCATTTCTATAATCATCCACCCCTGCATGTAAATGCATGTAGCAATGTGTTCTGGGGGTTCTCCCAACCCTCCAGAGCAGATTTAGGGGGCATGTGAGGAGAGGAGAGGGAGGAGAAATTCCAATGTACAGCCAAAAGCACTTACACTAGCAGAACCGTTTAGCTGGACACTGTCCATGACTCATCTGTTCTCAAAATACCACAATGGAAAGTTACAAGTTAGTTCTATTCAACTTCTAACGAGCATAGAATCATAGAATCATAGAGTTGGAAGAGACCACAAGGGCCATCCAGTCCAACCCCCTGCCAAGCAGGAAACACCATCAAAGCATTCCTGACAGGTGGCTGTCAGGAACATTCACACATGAAGTTGAACATTGATTCAAAGGTGGTGAATTGTGCATCTTGAACCTGCTGCCATTTCAATTATATTCAGCAAAGGCACTGTTGTTCATATAAGATTTATGTACTAGTATGATAGGGGTGGAACTCACAATGATAATCTGCAGACCATGGTTCAAATAAACCATGACTAAGCATTATGTGCAAACTACACCACAATTTGCAGCCTTTGCAAACTATGGTTTTTCCAAGAAGCCAGAAGTCATTCAGAAAATCACAGGGCATAAAGGGAAGAGAACGTTCCAACGGTAAGCTGTTTGTTCACATAAACAGGCCGGGAAGCAGTGTGAGTCTTAGACATTTCTGCATCTAAAACAAAAACTTAGTTTAATGGCACACAAATGCAGGTTGAAGATAGGAAAATGGCCATTCTCAAATCTGCTTCCTGAAGGCAGTGTTTCATGCTCCTGCACAGAGGAATCTCTGCAAAAACTTGTCACAAAAGTGCAGAATTACCACTCAGGTTTTCTCATTACCTGCATACCATTCACAATCAAAGCAAACGGTAGGCTTAGTTCACAGGATTTTTAACTGAAGGGGGATTGAAATCACAAGAAGATGACAGCATTTGTTTTAATCAATCAAAAAACAAACCTAAGAAGAATCCATCAAACTTCAGTCTGCTTAAGGTCATCCAAATCAGTAGTGTTGCATTTAACTTGACTACTAGTCACAGGCAACAAGAAATTCCATCCAGACAAGTAGACAGGCTGGTAGATGAGGAACCCAGTCCTTCTCTGCCAGCCCACTTGGTAGAATTAAAACAACAACAAACTAGCTTGTTAGGAGACCAACATCCTGCATTTTCATGCTGCCATGAAGGAGAAGAAACCAGGGCTTATATTTTTTTAAAAACCTGCCGGCTAATAACTTTTGTAGGCGTGCTTTAACATTCTACCCCCAAGTTAAGAGCACACTGCAAGCAATTTTTTTTTTTTATTTTTTTTTTTTGCTAATGGAAACGGTGCCAACTCAGACAACATGTATATGTATCACTGACTTCTCTTCCCAGTACAGTCATCTCATATACTTTTTATAGACAATTTCCTTTGTCTTCGTCTCATTTCCTCCGTTGCCCCACTCCCTCTGGTTGTTTGGGGGCATATTTACACACTGTTTCTTTGAATCAGTCTCTTCTGGGGCTAGTCATTCACATTTAATCATCAAGATCTTTTAACTGCAAGGGGAAAATATCTGCTTAATGCAAACAACTATGCATGAACGAACAGAAAAAATACCAAGCATAATCAAAATTGTTGTTTATATGGACTACAAAGAGAATGCTGTCAGGTGTGCTGGTTCTGGCCACAAAACCCAAAGGACAGTGAGTTATCTCCCCCACCCTTAATGCCAATTTTAAAACATTCAGCGTGAACTCTTTAGAACAAAGATCCTTGGAAAATATCAAGTGTGGACCCTGGCCATTCAGGCACATAATCAGAATGAATAATTTACAGACATTTCACTTCACTGCCACAGAAAAGAGCTGAATTCCAAGAAGCTTGGGGAGTTAAAAGCATATCTGCTAACCAAGTGAAGAGAATCAGTCAGTGTCCAGTAACCAGACTTTCTTAGGGGCAAAAGAGCAAAATACAATTTGCTCTGCACTAATGAGATTTCATTCCTTTGTTGTAACACTTCCCACTGACCCCTAACCCTTCTCTTGACCCAAGGCAATAAACACTGCCACACACTTTTTTAACGTTAGTTCCCAAAGGAAAGCCATTACATTCATTTAAGTCATATGTTGACTTTATAAAACAAAAATAGTCAGGCATTCGAAGAGGAGGAGGAGGAGGAGGAGGAGGAGGAGGAGGAGGAGTTTGGATTTGATATCCTGCTTTATCACTACCCTAAGGAGTCTCAAAGCGGCTCACAATCTCCTTTCCCTTCCTCCCACACAACAGACACCCTGTGAGGTGGGTGGGGCTGAGAGACTTCAAAGAAGTGGGACTAGCCCAAGGTCACCCAGCAGCTGCATGTGGAGGAGTGGAGACGCCAACCTGGTTCACCAGATTACGAGTCTACCGCTCCTAACCACTACACCACACTGGCTGGGAAGAGCCATAAGACACCAGCAAGTTTTCAAGCTTCAAATAAGTACCTCTGAATCTATGTTCATCTACTATGGGCGTTAGAGGCCATATGGGATGTTAGGTAGTCAACATGTGGAGGTAAATTGTAGTTCAGTGGTACCTTTGGTTAAGTACTTAATTCGTTCCGGAGGTCCGTTCTTAACCTGAAACTGTTCTTAACCTGAAGCACCACTTTAGCTAATGGGGCCTCCCGCTGCCGCTGCGCCACCAGAGCACAATTTCTGTTCTTATCCTGAAGCATATGTAACCTGAGGTACCACTGTAGTTTGATAATATAAAGACAAAAAAGTTTAGGGAAGTTAAGCTACTTTTGTATCTCTTTGCCTTCTTTTTCTTTAAAACAAAATAATGTTTGATTTCTTTCATATACTTATTGACAGCATCACCTGACTGCTGCAAAAAGTGATAGGGCAGAAGGATGTCATGAATTCAACTGGTTATGCCCAAAGGAACAATAGTTCACAAGAACATTCTTGCAGAAAGTTGTGTGTGGTCCACTAACAATGTGTGCAACACCTTATTATAGGAAACACTTGTGCCTTATTGTATGAAAAACCTTTCTGCTTCTCATAGTTCCTGGGATAATGAAAGAAGAATTATACCGCCTACATAAAGCAGCACTGGAATTTTTTGACCACCAATTTGCGGCAAGGGAAACAAAAGAGATTAAACAATTGCAGAGTCAAAAGACAGCTTTGAATTTTAACATCAGTATTAGAGCAGAGCTGCTGGGGGGGGGGGGAGCAGTAGTTTATCCAATCAAGTAACTCCTAGTTTTTCACACAAATAAAGATGGCCAATGGAGGAAGAGGCAATTGAGAGACGAGTCCTGCTACTGAGATCAACAAATATTCCTAAAGACTGAAACTAAAACATTAGATATCCAGTCAGATGCAGTATTTGGTGAATCCGTAGCCAGCACAGAGACAATGTGGAAAAAACACTATCATTTTTATTTTCCAGGGGGGGGGGGAACACCACAAGACACCAGGCTGGGTGCATCACCATCAGATTTATTGTTCCCTTTGTTCAAATAACTGCAGTTCTATTTCTGGAAAAGCAAAAACTCATTGTGACTACCCTTTAATATGAAGAGTTTAGAGGGGGGCACAGAACAGCAGATCATGCTGCTTAGAGCTATAAAATGCAATACGCCGTTTGCAACTGACTAACCCAGTGACACTGGACAGTGCTTAAGTTCTATTTAGCAATGTTACAGACAACTCACTGCCCCCAAACCAGAGGTTATCCAACCCTGATCTACAAATACACCTAATGGCTCATTCCATTTTGGAAATTTTCCAATTGGCTGTTAGAAGGCATTTTTAAAAACAGTTTAGTCACCATATGGTTACCTATCTCATTTTGCTGCATACCACAGAGATTGATAGCTTTGACTCTTTGCTTGCAACAAATTACAGATGGCACAGGTTACATCAAAAGAATGGTTTTCCATTAGCAGTCTTCAACCTTTTTAGACCCAGAAGCATCTTTAACCCAAACATGCATTTGGGGCTCCATTTCTTTTTTCCCCCTTTTTTTATTTGCATGGTCATAGTGAGGCCTTTGCAACCCACTTTAAATTAAGCCACAACACAGAGTATCTTTGGTTACTGCAATGGGGGTGGTAAAATTAATCTTGTGCTACCTCATAATGATTTGGACTCAACTTTTTTTTGGAGGGAGGAATTAAGTGACTACACTCATTCTATCAAAATAGAAATCCTAGGCCTTCCAATGATTGCAGAGTGACTAGAAGCATGCCCAGGTTGTGAAACATCTAAAAGCATATCTAATACACTTCTAAATGAAAATAGGAGAAGCTTTCCTGGAATGTTTAGACTACCATTCAGTGACCACATAGAGCTCTAACACTACCTCCCTTTCCTCATTTTTACTCTTGGCAACTCTTCTCCCCCCCCACCACCACCACCTTTTCCCCTATGTAAATGAGCAATAACTAGACTGAATTGGATTCTGAAAACAAAACAGGAAGATCATAGAAATTTTAAGATTAAGCAAGAACATAGATGTAATATAGCCTCTGACTTTTTATGCAGCCACTTTGGGAGCTCCAATTTCAAATGCTAAGAGAAGAATTAGCTCACTTACCTTCTATAGAAGGGGCCTGGTCCTGAGCTGCATACAGCATCTCCTTGAAAGCCTGCCCAAAAAAAAGAGGGGGGGGGAGAGTTAAATCTGTAAGCACAAACACATTCAATTACTTTGATCAATCTATCTAAAATCAAGTAGCAATGAAAGTCCTTTTATGCCTCCAGGCTGACATGGAATGTGAACTTTTATTTCATTACACTTTTTTGCAGTATCAAAAATTAAATAAATACTGCACATTTACCAAAAACATGTACTGCACATTTCTGCACACAAAAAATGTACTGCACATTTACCAAAAACAACTTGCTTCTAGGCTTCTAAGATTCTCCATTTTCTAAGTAGTGTTATTCAAGTAAGTGTTTAATAGATTGCCTCAGGATTAGTTGGAATATAGCAAAAGGGGATTATCTCAGATTATATTAGCATTATGCAGCAGTGCAATAATGTAGCTTTTGAACAGAAAGTCAAGATATTATTATTAAAATCAGTAAGGTCACTTATTTCCTGGCAGAATTTCCTCGTGTTACAATAGAGATCAATTCAATCCAGTTTACAAGACAACTGTGCTGCAGCCATGTCTTTTATAGCTCAGTTATTTGGTTAGAGTCCAGGCTTTCTAATTACAACACACTGTTGTTTTTGTTTTTGCAAAGCTACAGTTTGTCTATTGCTCCCCAGGATGCAACAACTGCATGCAAGGAAAGCACATCCTGTGCATGCTTAGGGCTCAACAAGCTTGGCTTTGGGCTTTTCCAGAAACATGGTACCAACTTTGGGTGTGAAGGACTCCTGAAAGCCTCAGGATGATCAGAGGTGCCTGCATTAAAAGCAAGGCTAACCTACATAAACATTAGCTTTTAAATAATATGCAACCTAGATCCTGAATAGCTGAGGTCTCATTGCCATAATCTGTTTAACATATAAAACTTGATATGCCCTTTAACTTCTTCAATGTACTCAGACATTCAACATAAACTAAGAAACATACACACAAACCCATCAGAAAGCATCCAAATGAAACATTAAAAAAAAAAAAGATTACGACTCGGAATGCTTATGTTTATTGACAGCCCAATGTATTTCAGCCAAAAGAGCTTTCTATGAAAAGCAGACAATATACACATGTATAAAATTTATGCGTTATTTATTGGGCAAGCTTGAAAACTGCAAAGTTTTTAGCTTTGTTTACTAAATACAAGTAAAATTAAATATTTAAAAAATGGATCAGGTGTGAGGAACCCTTCCTAGCCAGCAGGTGGGTGCTTAGGTACCATAACCCACGTAGGCCATTCTGACAGTTTGGCAGAGCTTCCTATCCCCTGATATCACCATGACTTTAGCTGATACAGTTTGAAACCACACAGGACTTTGAAAGTATGATAACCAAGTGACTGATGGTGCCTGCAAACCCCATTTTCAGCAGGGAGCCGAAAGAAGAAAAATAACCAGCACATTTTATCCCCAATGACAGATTCCCTGCAAAACTTCTGCCACCTTTATTTTCACACAAGTTTAGACTACAACTTCACACAGGCTTAGCTTAGAACAAGCTTGGTAAATTCACTGGGGCTTACTTTTGAGCAAACCTACATAGAACCCATGCTATTCCAGAAGAGGCAGGGTATTCGAGTGCATTTAAGTCTCTTCACAACAATTTAAGCGTGACAGCATTAATTCATATGCAGAACTCAGAAAATTACTAGAAGCACAGCAACTACAACACAATCTACAAATCCTGTTACTTTCTGGTCACCTCCACTCTTTGCGAAACACATAGGCAATACACTCAATTTCACTGGCTTCTTACAGCAGTGTATACGGTACTTGCAAAGGAGTGATGGGCAAGCAACAGCTCTATTATAAAAGTTCCTCTCCTGCCCTCACAAGGCCAAAATGCACAAACTTATTCTGGAGTTAACTCTTAATACCACATTCCAAAAAAGTTCCATTTTCACAGATCTACCCTTCCATCTCTGCTTGACCCAATGCAGACTTAGGCTTACATGCAATTACCCTATATACTCGAGTATAAGCCTAGTTTTTCAGCACATTTTTTGTGCTGAAAAAACCGCCCTCGGCTTATACTCGAGTGAGGCAGGCAGTGGCTCCTATGAGGCTTTCCCAAGTTTTTTGTGGTAAAATTGGGTGCCTCAGCTTATATTCGGGTCGGCTTATACTTGAGTATATACAGTAATTCTACCAATTTCAAAAGGCTTAATCACTCTTAATTCTGCATAGGAAAAACGCCACACATATCACAATAGAGTCATCCGACTCTTTTTTTTTTCTTTTCCACGTTTTAAATAAACTTTATTCATCTTTAACCATTACACAGCAAAAACAAAAAATCCCAATTCAAAACAAAATTCAAATTCGCAAGCACAATATAACAATAGAAAAAGAAAAAGAAAGAAAAAAGAATAAGAACAGAGAAAAAGGGGAAAAAAAAGAAAATGATGCATATATGTACATATAAACAGTCTTACAATGCAAGGGTTCAGATATTAAAATTTAACTATACATCAACCATCTTGTTCATTATCTTGTGTGCCTTGCATTGCTACCATTCCACAAAAGAAAAAATGAAAAAAGAAAAATACGCCAAGTGTTGACTTCCACCTGACATGCAGTATTTTAACCAACTTTTTTGTCTGTCTGTTCTAATTTACCTTTTCCCCCCTTATATTTTCCCTAAATCTATTTCACAATAAACCTTTTTACAATTTCTTAGATCTTCATGAATTCCTTTTATTCCAAACTCAACCAGATTATCGATTTTCCTCCTTGCTTTTTAAAATACTCATTCAGACACTCCCATTCATTTTTCACTCAGCTTTTAGGATTATGTCTTACTATATCCGTTAGCTTGGCTAATTCTAGATATTCACATACGCTACAGAGCCATTCCTCTCTGGAGGGTATGTGCTTCTCTTTCCAATATTTTGCTAGCAGTATTTTTGCCACAGATGTAGCATAAAGGTACACTGTTACTTTATCTTTTGGCATCTACTCATTTATTATCCCTAAAAGATACGCCTCTGGGTTTTTGCTAATATTGATCTTAAGTATTTTTTTCAGTTCTTCATGAACCATGCTCCAATATCTTCCTATCTGTTTTATTCCTTCCTATATATGTTTTTTTTTTGTGTGTGTTTTACAGAAGAAAAAGAAACTTTCCTTCCTCCACAGCTAGCTTTTGAAATCAAGCTGCCTGACCTAAGAGCACTGGAAAAGCCCATCCCTCCAACACCTCGCTCACCAGCATGGAATTACTGGTCACCCATATGTACCAGGTGAGTTGTTAAAATAAAAGGCAGGTGTAGCCAACAGAATGGTAATCTAAAAAAGGAACAGTGGGTGGTGAAATGGTTGGAACTGCATCAGTTGCAAGTATGGTTAAGTCATTGAGTACCCACCAGGAGGGATAAAAATTGTTAATTCCTTTAACTATTAAAAATGGGATTAAAAAAACACATTTTAGTTATCATTGGCATCCCTTTGAGATAACCTGGCTTTAAATGAAATATCAGCTTAATGCAAACATGTAAAACTGAACTGATGATATTTGTACAAACAGCTGCTTTTACGCAGCTTCTCTTTGTAACATAGTTGGGGAAAACATCCTTGCCTGTCATCACTGCACATTAACCCATGTGCTTATATTATAGCTGGGCACTGGGAGTCAAGGACTGGCAGGTCGCCATGGGTTTTATCCATTAAGCCATCTGGGTGACTTTCTATGTCTATTATGCTTAGCAACTACCTGATCTCTACAATTGGCTCAGAGTTAGTACTGCATTGTCAGTATGTTTCTATCATTATAGCAACCTGAATGTTTAGGAATTATTTTAATGTGTGGGGGGGAAATTTACCCCTTGGTGATTTAAATCAACCAGATTCATGCTACTGAAACTGCTGGAGAATTAGTCCTGATTACTTGTAAACACTGTAGGACTATGGACTTTAGTCTGACAAATCCAACTTTAAACAAAATAAAATAAAAAAAATTCCTTCCAGTAGCACCTTAGAGACCAACTAAGTTTGTTCTTGGTATGAGCTTTCGTGTGCATGCACACTTCTTCAGATACACTGAAACAGAAGTCACCAGACCCTGATATATAGTGAGAGGGTGGGGAGGGGTGGTGGAAATGGGTGAAAGGTTGATAGGTGTGGTAAACCTGTTGACGTCAACAGGTTTACCACACCTATCAACCTTTCACCCATTTCCACCACCCCTCCCCACCCTCTCACTATATATCAGGGTCTGGTGACTTCTGTTTCAGTGTATCTGAAGAAGTGTGCATGCACACGAAAGCTCATACCAAGAACAAACTTAGTTGGTCTCTAAGGTGCTACTGGAAGGATTTTTTTTTATTTTATTTTGTTTTGACTATGACAGACCAACACGGCTATCTACCTTTAACTAAATCCAACTTTAGAGTCTTTACCTAAACTCTGATCCCAGGAAGAAAGTAATGAATGGCCAGAAGCCACAATTAGAGAGACACAAACAGTAGTGGCAAAATAGCTATTAAAAACTGCTAACTAGGTACCGGTATGTGCATTAGATTTGGAAAACATCCAAAATCAATAACCGAAGCAGGCTGCTTTGAACAGATTCAGGACTTGTCAGAGACAAAGCAATTTCTCATTGGTGGCACTTTAAGCATTCAGACTGTACAGTGTGTCTGCAAAAAGAAACATTGCTCCCTAAGCAAGGGAAGACTCCAGAATGGGGAAAAGAAGAAGGAATAGCTCTTGTGTAACTGACAGGTAGGGCTGGGCAATATATCATCAAAAACTGGTTTGAAGTCCATATCGTGAATTTTTGATCTGGCAATATATTGCGAATCACAATGTATGTGTGCATGTTTGTGTGCTATGCAAAAATCACAATGTGGGGGGAAACGTGAAGCCAACCAATGCTTCTCTCAATTCCTGCACCACTATACTCTGCTGGCTCAGCTCTCCCCTGCCTCCTGCAAGGGGCAGCAAATCACAAGAGCAGGCGCTGGCAAAAATCTCAATGCAGGAAAAACCATGAAGCTAGCCAGTCCCTCTCTATAGCTCCATCCTTATTTCAGACATCTTGATATATCGGTATATAGCGATGTTTAGCTGGTGATATATCATTATGTTGAAAACCCGATATCGCCCAGCCCTACCCATAATAGATTTGTTTTTCCAAATCAGATAGCCTCCAAAGTACTTGAGACTGAACTGGTCAAAATTCCAAACAAAATTTTGTGATTGGTGCACACCCTGTCTACTAAAGTTTATAATTTTGCAAAGCAGATACAAAAAGCCAATTATTTCTTTGTTAAAAAGTAATGAGGGAACATCTCCATTTGGAAGGTGTAGCACAGTGCTCCCCAACCTTTTTATCGCCGCGGACCGGTCAACGTTTGATAATTTTACCGCGGCCCGCTGAGGGGGGGGACATTGATTGTTTATATTTTAGATTGTTTTGATGTAATAATTTTAATTTAATTGTATTTAAACATGCCTTCAAAATAAAATACAGTTACACCCAAAAATGAATATAAAGTGATTTAATATTTTAACACCACAGTAAATAAAATGGAAATAATTTAATGTTCCTTGGGCGGCCCGGTACCATTTGATTCACGGACCGGTACCGGGCCACGGACCGGGGGTTGAGGACCACTGATGTAGCAGATGAACACCATTAAGTTCATTCCCCAAGTCAGTTTCCTGATTTATGTATTAACTGCATCCCAACATTTTATTTCAAGGATAATGCAGCATTACACACACACACACACACACACACACACACACAAAAGTAACGCCAGGAACCCACTGCTTAATTTCCTCACTTGTAGACATGTTATCCCCAATGCTCCATCACCTCTTTTTCCTTGCCTTACTTTATCAAGTCAGACAGACCTCTAGAGAAATTAAAGAACGAGAAAAAAGGAGAGTTGGAGCTGCAGTCCACAGCATAACAAGTTTTTTTTTTGTTTAGCACTCCAAGCTTCACACCTTGTAGTAGTAATTCACACTGCTAAGCTCCAACTAACATTGCAGTTGCATTGCTCATCCTGAGAACTGCACCGATCAGTCATAGAATCACAGAATTTCATAGAATTGGAAAGGCCATCTAGTCCAACCATCTACAATGCAAGATTGTTCTAAAAAGCGTATTTAGGATTATTTGCACCGTTTCCTTACTTACGTTTTCTTACTTATTTATGGAACATGGAGAACATGTTGTACAGGATTATAATCATTATCACAAAAAAATCTAGTCTCTAGCCTTTACTTAGAGAAATTTTGAAATCATTGGCATTATCTGCTATAGGTTTAGAAAATGGGGCTCAAGGTGGGAGGATGCTAATGAGAAACATATTAGTCAAAGCAAAGGACCACCTGCAGTCCCTGTTCCTTATCACTTCCTATTTCCTCACCCTCTACTACTGCTTCACACTCCTCAACAGCAACTGTTGTCAAAATTTGTGGGGGAAATTATCAAGTCTGAAAGATATAATGTAATCAAGAGGAGTGCAAAGTTCACAGAGTTAGGCTGAAAAGAGAGAGGGGTGTACACCTCAATATGGAATAGAAGGAGAAATGGAAACAGCACTTTCCTTTCAAATGGAGAGAACAGAAAAAGTGACAAAATACAGCCTAAGGCATTGGATCCATTAGCACATCATCTGGTTTTTGGACCTCAGCAAGCTAATTGCTCAAGAAACTGTCAAGCAAATCCCCTAGGATTGAATTTGCATTCATAGCTACTTAAAAGAAAAGTTATCCCACCAGCTGTCTGGACAGGACAAGGCAGTGCAGCAAATATTAGTTGGGATGCTATTTCAATGCTTTAGTGTTTTTCATTTGTCCTTTTGACATTGCAAAATCTACAATGACCCTTCAAAATCAAACAATTGGTAAATTTAGTTAAATTATTGTACAGTCTGGCTTCCTTGTTATTTACACTGTGCAAATTCTACACTTAAATTTTAAATAAAACAGGTACTTAGACATCATACAAATTTTTCCATGTTTGACACCATGCATATTTTCACACACATTCTAAGCATTTCCTTTAAAAGTTCAGTACACATCACACCTCAAATTAGTTTTGTAACTCAGATTTAACAAACCGAGCTACAGTTTTGCCAAAAAGACACCCTAACTTGGCATTCAGAATTCACCACATAACCTACAAGCATAGAATCAAATACTGATGAGTTCAAATTAAATGTAGGGGTGGCAATAAAGAGTCAGTATAAAAATTGTAATTTGTGAGAATGAGTTGTCTCCTTTTCAACTCTTCATTCTTAAATCAAAATAAGCCAACGCATTCATGAAACCTTCTGTCTCCTCTTCTACAGACTGCTGCCTCCATATGGAGTCAGTCAAGATAAATGTCTTTTCTACAATATCATGAACAAGAGCAGCGTATCAGTTATGTTCCGTTCTAACGAAGTATAGGCTAAGAAAATGAAACATATGTATATGCATAATCTATTGTGTTCATTGATTGCAAAAGTGACTAAATCTACTCCCATCTCATGTGCCAGCAGATTATAGAGCAAGGATCACAAACATAGTGCTCAGGTGTCAGTGTGCCCACCAGCACTCACTGTGGGGCCCACAAAAGGTGTCAGAAAAAACTCTAAAAAATCCACAATACATGAGGAGCATAGAATCATAGAGTTGGAAGAGACCACAAGGGCCATCCAGTCCAACCCCCTGCCAAGCAGGAAACACCATCAAATCATTCCTGACAGGTGGCTGTCAAGCCTCTGCTTAAAGACCTCCAAAGAAGGAGACTCCACCACACTCCTTGGCAGCAAATTCCACTGTCGAACAGCTCTTACTGTCAGGAAGTTCTTTCTAATGTTTAGGTGGAATCTTCTTTCTTGTAATTTGAATCCATTGCTCCGTGTCCTCTTCTCAGAAGCAGCAGAAAACAACTTTTCTCCTTCCTCTATATGACATCCTTTTATATATTTGAACATGGCTATCATATCACCCCTTAACCTTCTCTTCTCCAGGCTAAACATACCCAGCTCCCTAAGCCGTTCCTCATAAGGCATCGTTTCCAGGCCTTTGACCATTTTGGTTGCCCTCCTCTGGACACGTTCCAGCTTGTCAGTATCCTTATTGAACTGTGGTGCCCAGAACTGGACACAGTATTCCAGGTGAGGTCTGACCAGAGCGGAATACAGTTTGCTCTTCCTGCCACATTCCTGTCATCAATTGTTCAGCATCTCATAGACGTCCCCTCAAGTATGCCCCCATTTCACTAGATGCCAGAATCGGATGCCCATGCTCCCATCTGTTCTGAACAGTTAAGAGGTGCAAAGAGCTTCCCTGTGAGCAAGTGTGGCTCTGGATGATGTAGGTGCCTTATTCCACAGGACACCTCACGGAGGCTACACCCTCAGAATTTTGTGGTCCTGTTGGTGGTTCTTCCCTTTTAGAAGTGGCAGCCATTATGCTACACACACACACCCATCAGTCATTTTGCAACTAGCACCCTCAACATTTCCTCAAAATTCCAAAAGTGCCCACTGGCCTCAAAACATTGGTGACCCGCACTATAGAAAATGATAATTTTGTTAACTGTATGCATCTGCTCTACATTCAGCAATAAAGTGTAAAGGATATTTGAAACAAGTCTTTTGTGCCACAATTAAGCCATGCCACAATGCAACACCGATTAATAAAGCTTCACTATGAAGGACTTGGCTGAAATCCTGCTAAATGTGCTGGGCCAAAATCATACTGGGACAATTCCACACTTGTCATGGTCGACATCCTGAGCCAAAACGGACAAGACAACCTTGACAGATATTGAAATCCCTCCAGAACCAAAAGCTGGGGGACAGTGTTCCAGTCACCAGACTTGAGACCATTTCTGTGAGTTCAGTCAAGAAATCCATTAGGCACTAGAGTGGGAGTAGACCAGGTATCCAATGTGGTGCCCTCCATATGTTATACACTACAACTCCCATCATTTCAGGCCACTGGCACGGGCTGATAGGGGTTAAAACAATTAACAGTGCCAAGTAACTACCCCAAAGAAAAAAAGAATAGTAAAGGTCAAACCCTCTGTCATGCCACAGATCCATAACCGGACCTTCCAACTTTTTTAACATTTCAATAACAGACCCAGGTTAGGGAATTGCATGCCTTGAAGCTGCAAGCAAGATGGCTATAAAGTAGATAAAGAACTCAAGCTGAATCTCACAAGCAGTAAACAGAATTTAAAAAAAGAACTGGGCATTTGTGATAACAACCTTATGAGATGGGGTTTGCAGAGCAGAGTGACTAAAGAGATTGAGTTTGCTGAAAGCCTCTAACAAGTTCATGGCAGAGGCAAAGTCCAAATCAGACAATTGGCAACTAGTCTTCCAGCCACGGTGCTATATCAGCTCTCAGGGCGGAAACTCTGTGGCATGTCAGTGTTGATGGCAGGGGTCCAACAACAACATGCCATTAAGATGCTGCCTAGCAGAGCTTTTTCAAATGGTATTGATTTTTAGAACCTGGTCATCCCCCATCTGTTCCTGCAGTGGGCTACTTTACAGCTAAAATTGTTTGCATCCTCTTCAATACATCATAAATATTATTAATATTAATCTGTGCTGGAGGTATTCAGGGCTTAGGTTAGAACAGGAGTCAGCAAACTTTTTCAGCAGGGAGCCGGTCCAATGTCCCTCAGACCTTGTGGGGGGCTGGAATATATTTTGAAGGGGGGGAATGAACCAATTCCTATGCCCCACAAATAACCCAGAGATGCATTTTAAATAAAAGCACACATTCTACTCATGTAAAAACACGCTGATTCCTGGACCATCCAAGGGCCGGATTTAGAAGGCGATTGGGCTGGATCCGGCCCCCGGGCCTTAGTTTGCCTACCCATGGGTTAGAATGTGCATGATGATGCAGCACAAGCACAGAAATAACATGGAACTTGGCACTGGTTATGAAGCAGCTTCTCTGGAGCTTTAATGTTTAAATCAACACCTTGTTGCTGAGGTATGTTTGAAGCATGAACATGCAATGCCTGGTGAAGACTCAGTAGCCTGAGGGGGCACTGGCTTGTCTGTTGAAGGCAATTATCACTTCTATGCCCAGGAATAAGCTCCTTGTTCCTTCCCATGACTAATAAAAACAAAATTATGCAAAAGACCAGAGATGCTAGACTAATTTTGCTTAACGTATAGCAAGTCACAGAAACCAGCTTTCCTTGGAACAGCAACTGGGTTAAGCATGAATGGGAGTGTAAAACAAGTTGTAGCAGCAAAGTTTTTTAGCCCATCCTTTCTAAAATTTGATCAGGGCTCCAGGGATAGTCCTCCCTTTTTATCCTAACAACCCTGTGAGATAGGTTAAGCCAAGCATGTGCTACCAAGCCCAAGTTCTGCCTATAAGCTTTGCGCTAAATAGGTATTTGAACCCAGTTGTTCATGTTACACTATAACCACAAACTATACCAACCCCTTTTTAGGAGGAGCTATGCTTGCTGATCAGAAGGTCGGCGGTTCGAACCCCCGCGACAGGGTGAGCTCCCGCTGTTCGGTCCCAGCTCCTGCCCACCTATCAGTTCGAAAGCATGTCAAAGTGCAAGTAGATAAATAGGTATCGCTCCGGCGGGAAGGTAAACGGCGTTTCCGTGCACTGCTCTGGTTTGCCAAAAGTGGTTTAGTCATGCTGGCCACATGACCCGGAAGCTGTCTGCGGACAAACGCCGGGTCCCTCAGCCTATAGAGCGAGATGAACACCGCTACCCCAGAGTCGTCCGTGACTGGACCTAACGGTCAGGGGTACCTTTACCTTCATGGTTTCATAAACTTGAGGTGACCTGCCAAAGACCTATGTTTAGTTTCTTCTTCCTATGAGCAACTTTTGATTTAAAACAAGCTTCTAATTTGGGACAGAGAGTCCTATTATTTCCACTGTGGCCTATCTAATGATTTATTTATTTTTGTGTGTAAGAACTTCTTAAACAATAAAAATAAAGAATAGCTATTTCTAAGTTGTCCCTGACAAATAGATAAGGTTATCTGGGTTTTGCTTAAGCTGAAGAATCTGAGTAGTTTACATTAGCATGAATAAGGTACAAATAAAGGCATAGTTTGCCTTCAAGATCCTTACAGAATCCATGTCCCCATAAAACTCCAAAGCAGGATCACAGCTGGCAAATCCTAGACCAATTCAACCCTCCTGAAAGTTTTTGTCTCCCCGATGCACCCTCTACAAACCTCAACCGGGGTGGGGGCAAACACATGGACATAATAATCTCCCGACTGTTACAGCAGATGCCATTAAACACTTCACAGAAAAATAGAGTTCCAGAAAAATACATGCCATTGTATGTATAATTCCTTCTGATAGGAGCACCGCTATGAATATGCCAAACCTATTTATTCTCAACACTGAAGTAGCAATATTCTTCATTACTTCATTTTTAGGAGGAGCTATCGCAAAACTACATTAACGCATTTTGCTCAGTGTCTACCGGACTGAATATAATTCCAAGCTGTTGCATGCAGAGAACTGACAGTGGTGCTGAAAAGCTACTTATGCATTAGGCAAAAGTCTACTGAGCATTTCAGGCCACCTAAAAGACCATTTGAAATAAAGTTCTCACAGCCACTGAGCTGCTTTTCACACTTGCAGAGACTGCATAAAATAAAAAAGGTCTCTCGTCCTTGTTTACTTGTAGGGGCAAATGCAATCTGTATGTTTTCCTATTAATTTCTCCATGCTTCTAAATTTGAGATGTTACACCCAAAGCTTCAGTGCTGTCCTTTAAGAAAGATAGCTTTAACAGCCACTTGCCCTTTCTCAAATTCCAATGTCAGTGAAAATCACAGGTTGATTTGGAGACTACATATACATGGTTATCTTCTTGAGAATCCAAGTGAAAATGACAGGATAGCAGACAATCCAAGAGAATCTAAGCTCTTGCTAAAACCCAAGCCTTTGTATGGGAAACTTACTAAGAACATGCTCTTTAAAGCTTATCAGGCATTTTGTGAAGCTATTATTTTCCCCATAGCAAACAAGAAACAAGAACAAATTTCAAAAGGGTAACTAATTAATGACATGTGACCTTTTTTGTATATAAGCATATATATTTATATAGATATATGGTGATCAATATATCTACACATAGATATATGTGGTCAATTCCCTCTTGAAATACTTGCATTCATGCTTATACTATACTCCTTATACGGACTTGAAATCAGTACAAACAACAATGGAAACTGTAGGAAGAAATGCCCAGATATATTTTATAAATTCTAGAAAACTGCCTAACCCAAATAAAAACCACAAAAGACAGAGTGGCTGAGACTCACAAAAACAAGGGGTCTGTACATGCTTGGCTTGTACAGTTGATTACTTTTTGGAGAAAATCCATGCCACAGATATGACAAATGGAAAGGTGTTGCATTATTAGAGAAAGCCTCAAAGGGATAAAACACAATGAATAATCAAAACTGCAACAGAAGGTACTGACAGAAGGAAGATAAAATCTTTGAGGCAAACTATAGACATTAAAACCAAACCTCAAAGAAATATGAGTACAGATGAGAGGGTCCAGAAAAGAGGGGAGGGATTGTATTTTTGCAGGCCTTCACATATCTAGTGTGATGCTATGGGCCAGGCAACCAGTCTCCTTGAACCACTTCCAGGAATCACCACACCCACAAGGACAGCTCACACTCAGATCCTCACACTCAGATCCCCTTACGCCCAACACAGGCGAATTCTCAAAACTAGATTAAGCAACACTAGGCCATTGGTATACTCGGGCATCTGACCAAGGACAGTTACAAACAATTGATATGGAAAATTCCAAGTGTCAGAATCGGAGGGTATTGATAACCCTGGGATAGGGTGCCACCTAGCTTCCTTCCCAAGCGCTTCCCAGATAACCTTTACAGTTCCTCTCTACCCGCAACCCTGCAATGTTCTATCACAGCTGATACAGGGGCTTTGCAGCCATTAAAAAATAATAAAATTCCAGTGGCGGCGGAGATCGGCCTTGCACCCTTCAACAAAGGAGGAGGGAGGCTGCTTGGGCTCCTGCTCCTTTCCCCACGGCAAAAAGGACACACATATTCATCCCCCCCCCCCAAGTTTCCCGAAGCGGATTGCCATGGGGGTAAGGAAAAGAGAGAGAGAGACTATATATATATATGCGCTTTCAGGAAATCCGTGGAATGCAACGAGGCAGGTGAGGAGGTCGAAGCTGCAGCTGCACCACCACCTTGCACGGCAGCGCCGCAAACTTGGCTCGCGCGCAAGAGAGATGGGAGGGACCCGAGCCAAGTCCGCGGGGGGGGGGCGCCAGAATGCGGCGCACCAAGGGGGGCGGGGGCGGGGGCGGCGGAGTTTTGCGCTGGGGGCGCACCGGAGCATCCGCGGATACCCTAGAATTGGGGTGGGGGAGATAAACTGGGAAGCTGTTTTTTTTCCCCGCCTCGGAAACAAGCGCTTTCGCCATCTCCTGTTTTCTCACACCCACCAACCCACCCACCCTGTACACTTTTCAGCCTTGCGCACCCATATCCTAACCCATTCGCCCTTCCCCGCCCGGGGTGACTTCTCTCCTCCCCCCCCCACCGCCCCCCACCCAGAAAAAAACCCTTGTTTTTTTCCTCTACGCCTCTTCCGAAGCCCAAAACACCCACCCCTCACAACCGCACACAGACCCCTCGCTGCCATTCATTCTTCCCCCCCACCACCACCTTTCGCTGAGTCTCCCCTTCGACACCCCTCGACCCTCACAAGGGCAGCAGCTACCTCATACTGGATGTACTGCTTCCTCCACTCCGGGGTGATGTGCGCGGAAAGGTGCTCGGCGAACTTCATCCTGCCGCCTTCACGCCGCCCGCCCGCCCGGGGAGCCGGCTCAGCGGACGCAGCGCCGGGCTGAGGCGCCTCTTTCTCCTCCTGAGGGCGAAGGACCACCGCCGCCGCCGCCGCCGCCGCACATGAGACCCCTCAGACAGGCACACGCGCGCCGCCCTTCCCGGCAGCAGCAGCCCACAGGCACTAAGCGCGCCGCCGCTCGTCCCCGCCTCGCTCAGGGTCTCCTCAGCGCCGCCGCCGCCGCCGCCACCACCACCACAGCCACCCGCCGCGGCCCCGCAGCCTCCTCCGGCGCCCCTGAGGCAGTAGCGGCGCCCGCCGCCTCCGCCGCCATTTTGCCTCTCCGCCCCGCTGGGCCCGCCTCCCCATCCCTAGGCCGCGGGTGACGTCATCGCCTAGGTAACCGCCCCCTCCCCCGCCCCCGAGAGAGAGAGGAGGGGGAAAGGGCCCCGCTGTGGGCCACGCCCACCGCTCCTCCCCCTTGGGAAGTGGGGCTGGAAGGGGGCGGGGCCGGCTTCCCCCTCTCTTTTTTTGCCCCAGCCAAAGCGACACGCCCCTTCGCCGCCGTCGCCGCCGAGAGAGGGACACGCCCCTTTCCCCCGAGGTTCCGCTGCGGTGGAAGGATTGGGATTTTTGCAGCCTGCGGGGAGCGTCTCTTTAGCGGCTGCTGCAGCTTTTTAGCGCTCCCTTCCCGAACACGCTGCAATTCCTAAATGGTTTTTTTAATGCAAGGGGAGGGGGGGAATTATTCTATATGCCGGTATGTATGTATGTATGTATGTATAGATGTGTGCGAGTGTATATGTATATAGAGAGAAGCAGATGAATCTTTATTTGCATCAGCCACTAGCCATAGCAATAAAAGTACAGAAAATGTAGATAGAGGTAAAAAAAATTGACTACAGAAAATACCGGTACATTTTGGAGGCTGACATCAATAATCAAATAATGGGTCTTATTCTCATTGGCCCCGCTGAAAACCTTGCAGTTTTTGCTGTTACCTGGTCATCTTGGATCCATAGCTGTCAACTTTCGGATTTGAAAATAAGGGATGCCGCGAGGGCGGTGCAATGGCACCAAGTAGCCTCGCCACCCTGCGCTCCAGAGGCTGCACGCGAATGGGAGAGCGGAAGAACGAGCGCATAGACGGCAGGCAGGCTGGCTGTCTGGTTGGGCGTGAGGGTCTGGCTGCACAAGGCATGCAAGCTCCGCCCCCAGTCGGTCTCAGGCTCCTTATTGGCAGCCAAGCAACGCAGCTGAGGAGCCTCCCTGACCGGCAGGGAGGGAGAGGAGCTGCTTCCTTTGAAATCCAGGAAATTTAAGGGATATCAACAATCCGGGATAGCAGCGGGAAACGACATTGGAATAAGGGAGTTTCCCGCAAAAAAAGGGAGGGTTGACAGCTATGACCTGGTCATCTTGGATCTGCTAAAAGAAAGGACACAGAGCAATGGTTGAGTGACCTGGCATGGACATTAATACAGTAGAGGGGTAATAACCTCACTCCTCAAAAGTATGTGTATATGTAATAGGGTTGCCATCAGGGCCGGATTTAGGTTTGATGAGGCCCTAAGCCAGGGGTCAGCAACCTTTTTCAGCCGTGGGCCAGTCCACCGCCACTCAGACCATGTGGTGGGCCGGAGTATATTTTGGGGGGGAAATGAACGAAGTCCTATACCCCACAAATAACCCTGAGATGCATTTTAAATAAAAGGACACATTCTACTCATGTAAAAACATGCTGATTCCCGGACTGTCCGCGGGCCAGATTTAGAAGGCGATTGGGCCGCATCCGGCCCACGGGCCTTAGCTACTGAAGGTAATAGGGCCCTTTATATGTCCAGCTGTCCTTTGTCAGCAACAAATTGTCGCTGGTTTTTTTGTGTTGAATATATGCTATATGGTAATTTATGGACCTAATAGGTATATAAAGCCATTTGCACATAACAAAATATGTGTTTTATCAAGATAATTGTTGAACTGAAATACAATTAAGAAGTATATTAATAGTGATATTTTAGGAAGCAGGCGGGGCCCATGACTTACATCATAGGAGCCAACACAAAACACTGTTGCTGTATGTAGATTTTATTTTATTTGTTTTTTTATCTTATATTTTGAAAATGTACATCCAGTTTTCTTTTCCTTTAAATTTTTTTGGGGCCCCCAAGAGAGTGGGTCCCTAAGCTATAGCTTGTTTAGCTTATATGTAAATCTGGCACTGGTTGCCATATTTCAGAATTCCTGACACCCGCAAAGTTGTTGAGCTTTTTCTAGGAAACCACCCTAATTGTTGAGCTTTTTTTGAGAACAAACACAAATTTGGGATTTTTTTTAGCTTTCTGAGCTGTTTCCACTGCTTTTTCCATTGTGTCGCCATACAGCCGGGTTTTCCCTGACATTTTGCCATTTCGGCATAATTTCCCCCTGATGCCGTTTTTACACCCAGAAACCAGTACATGTCAGGAATTTTCCTAAGGTATGGAAAGCCTATATGTATACACATACGTATGCATATATCTTTCAATGGCACCCACCCGAGAGGTGCCAGAGAGTTCTCCCGGGGAAAAATCCCTGGGTGTAGTTGTGTGTATAAGTGAACCATCTGTCTCAAAAGACAATGGAGTGCACCTCCAAGGGTGAAGTCAAACTGCTGTATTAGCAGCACCAAAGTGACCTCTCCAGGGCACAAGCCCTGTGGATGGAGGTCCCGGGGTGCCCAGACGACAGCATTTCTCCTTCTACTGAGAGTCCATGACTGTAAATGTGATGGTGATGATAGCTTCTGACTAGCACAACAGTAGTATTGTTGTGCCAGTGTAATTTGTGTTCTGCCAATTCATGGTGATTTAGTAGCAGTCATTTTCCACCCAACAGGTACAATGAAAGGATCGAATCACGTTATGATAGGTTCTCTGACTCAGATTCAAAACTCTGCCATATGTTACAGGTTTTTATTCCCTCCATGCTACAGCATGCTTGCAGATTTTCAAAAACATGTATACGGTGCCCTTTTGTACATGCCGCCATTTCACTGTGGAAACTATATGCCAGCCATGTAACATGTCTATGTCTTCCCAATTTTTAGAAGGTGTGGCAAGGCTTAATTATAATTATGAGCTATAAAAACATTTTAGAAGAAGCTTACTCTTAAATTGCAGACGTTCTAAGCGCATGATTGAATATAACTGAGCAATGTATACTTTTATTGTGACTGTAATAAATCAATATCCTTGAGAGTTAGCTAGTTTTACACAATATCATGTAAGAAAGTACTGCCCCACCCCATGTTTTCCATATGTTTGCACCCACCCCTATTTCTCCCTTAGTTAGGCTGAACTTTGAATTGGTTGCTGCAATCCTAACCCCATTTACCTGGGAGTAAACCACACTGAATTCAATGAACCTTTGCTTCTGCATAGACATGGTTAAGATTGTGCCATTAATCCAGGGGTTAGCAACCTTTTTCAGCAGGGGGCTGGTCCACCGTCCCTCAGACCATGTGGTGGGCCGGACTATATTTGGGGGTGGGAATGAACGAATTCCTATGCCCCACAAATAACCCAGAGATGCATTTTAAATAAAAGGACACATTCTACTCATGTAAAAACACGCTGATTCCTGGACCGTCCGTGGGCTGGATTGAGAAGGCGATTGGGCCACATCTGGACCACAGGCCTTGGGTTGCCTAAAAAAGGTAAAGGGACCCCTGACCATTAGGTCCAGTCGTGACCGACTCTGGGGTTGCAGCGCTCATCTCGCTTTATTGGCTGAGGGAGCCAGTGTACAGCTTCCAGGTCATGTGGCCAGCATGACTAAGCCGCTTCTGGCGAAACCAGAGCGGCTCATGGAAACGCCGTTTACCTTCTCGCTGCAGTGGTACCTATTTATCTACTTGCACTTTGACGTGCTTTCGCCCCCCTTGCAATGCCAATGGGTTCACAGAAAAGATTAGCAGATGAGCTTGTTATGTGAGAAAAAAGCATGGAAAGCGAGTAGAGGAGAAAAATAAGGAACCGGTGGGCATTGATGATGTGACTTTGCCATTGTGCATCCCTAGCAAAGGGAAGCAAAACTCAGAGAGTCAACAGAGAAAGATTATTAAAACAATTTAATTAAATCAAAAAATAAAAATACTATTTAAATGCACTCCTAAACTTTTTGAAACCTCTGTTTATATGTGTTCAAGGGGGGGGGGAATAGTAATGCAGACAAGTGAAAACATTTGAAGCATTGCAGGGGGTTGGACTAGATGACCCTTGGAGTTCCTTCCAAGTCTCCAATTCTATAATTCTATGAAGCTGCTACGCTTGGGTCTGCCTATCTAAAGACAACTGTTCTGGCTTTTCCCCACTGGTCTCTGGGACAAAAGCATTGACTTCAGAGGCAACAGAATTAATCTACACAACACAATTGCCATAAACATTTTGCAAAACGCTGCCAGAGATTCCATTCCTTTTCATTTGTGAGCAAACAACACCCTTGGCTTGGGATTTACCCAGCATCAATAGCAGATTAGCTTCTCCTAGGCTGGGTCATTGCTGTTATCTGCTTTTATTATGTTTGTAGAAAACATTTTAATGAATGGCGATTAGGTGCCCTTCGACAGAAACTTTAGAATCAGCAGTTCAAAAAGTACTGACCTTAGAGAGCTGAGTTCTTATCGCCGCTTCCTGGACAAAAAAGCATTTTCATACATCACATTACAGAAGTTAATTGTGGGGGAGGGGCAGCCAAGCTAAGTTACACGGATAGCATCTTGGCCATTTAGACTGGGAATCAGAAGAAGGTTTTAGAACTATAAGGAACATAAAAAGTTGTGACTCTACACAACAGTTGTACGAGAGCCTCGGATGCTTTATAATATAATAATAATAATAATAATAATAATAATAATAATAATAATAATTTATTATTTATACCCCGCCCATCTGGCTGGGTTTCCCCAGCTACTCTGGGCGGCTTCCAACAGAACATTAAAATACAATAATCTATTAAACATTAAAAGCCTCCCTAAACAGGGCTGCCTTCAGATGTCTTCTAAAGGTCTGGTAGTTGTTGTTCTCTTTGACATCTGAAGGGAGGGCGTTCCACAGGGCTATCCTCCTTGACCTATGCTATCCTCCCTGACCTAGGCCCATAGGCAACTGCTTTTTGTGTGTGTGTCTTTGTCTTATGAAGGTTATAGTCTGTAAAACCAGAAAATCATTTATACCTGTATCCTTCAGCCTCTTCAAACTTGGGCTGCAACATCAAACTGCAATATGGATCCTAATTTTATTCAACATTGCCTCTCTTCCTCTCCCTTCCCCTGTCTTTCTCTTTCTCTTCTCTTAAACAAAGTCAGCAGACTTAAAAATGGTGATGGGTCGCCCCTGTAAAGGACACAACCCAATACAACTGATCATGTGTCATCAGTCGATTTCAGTCACAAATACATATGCAGCAACCTACCCCAATATTCTGTGTGAAAAGCAACCTTTTTTAAAAAAAAGGTAGAAAATGTGTTCTCTCTCTCTTCCTGTGAACCAGCTTGTGAAAAACTGCCCCCCAGCAGTGTGAGAGCTCTAAAAAAGTGTAATTACTTTAAAGACCTATTCTATTTATAAAGGTCTCTCCATGCATTCGACAAAACAGGTGCAAGACTCCGCAATAGCAGGAAGCTGGTTTTTGGCAGTCCCAGTTCAAATTTTAAAATGCAAATGGTGTGTTTGTCTAGAAGGAGGAAATGGTACAACTGAGGACCACAGTGAACAGAATTTACTGCTGGGGGGTAAAAAAAAAAAGGCAATTGGGAATGTGTATGAGGGATTGACATTGTTCCAGAGGCTGTCTTTGTGTCAATCTTACATAGAAAGGTCTCCTTAAATATGCCAGCAAGAAGTGTCTTCTCTGTCTCTATTCTCATTTCCTAGTTTGAGGAATTATTGGGGAGCATGGCAGGAATTTAAATGGAAAGGAAATGTATATGTTGACCTACATCAGAAGAGGAGGACAAAGCCTCAGTTGCTGCTCACACTGAGGAGGGAAAGGGGCTACATCTTGTCATAGCTGTCAACCCTCCCTTTTCTTGCGCGGGAAACTCCCTTATTCCAATGCCGTTTCCCGCTGCTATCCTGGATTGTTGATATCCCTTACATTTCCCGGATTTCAAAGGAAGCAGCTCCTCTCCCTCCCTGCCGGCCAGGGAGGCTCCTCAGCTGCGTTGCTCGGCTGCCAATAAGGAGTCTGAGACCGACTGGGGGCGGAGCTTGCATGCCTTGTGCAGCCAGACCCTCACGCCCAACCAGACAGACAGACAGCCTGCCGTCTACGCCAGGGGTAGGCAACCTTCGGCTCCCAGATGTTTTGGGACTACAACTCCCATGATCCCTAGCTAACAGGACCAGTGGTCAGGGATGATGGGAGTTGTAGTCCCAAAACATCTGGGAGCCGAAGGTTGCCTACCCCTGGTCTACGCGCTCGCTCTTTCGCTCTCCCGTTCGCGCGCAGCCTCTAGAGCGCAGGGTGGCGAGGCTACTTTGTGCCATTGCACCGCCCTCGCGGCATCCCTTATTTTCAAATCCGAAAGTTGACAGCTATGGGCTACAGGTATAAATGATTTTCTGGTTTTACAGACTATAACCTTCATAAGACAAAGACATACACACAAAAAGCAGTTGCCTATGGGCCTAGATCAGGGAGGATAGGGAATCTAGGAAGTTGCCTTATACTGAGTCAGGCTATTTGCCCATCTGTCTAAGCTGACTGGCAGCAGCTCTCCAGGATTTAAAACAGGTTTGTTTTTGTTTTTTAAATAATTTTTTATGAAAAGAATTTTAAATCCATAACAATTCTAAACTTTACAATCACATACATTTCCCCCATTTTCCCCTTCTCCTCCCTCCTCCCCTCCAACTCCCGTAACTGTTTTATTAATATATGTTAATTCTGCATGTAATACATCTGTAAATGTTATCATCATGTTGCTCAAATTATATTATACCAATAAAATTTGTGTATGTTTATTGAAATCCCTGCCAATGATTCCAAGTCCATTTGTTGATTTTTCAAATAATTTATATTAAAAAATCCCCATTCTTCTTTAAAGTCCTGGTTGTCTTTTTCACGCAAAAAAAAAACAAAAACAGGTTTGTCTCCCCAGCCCAACCTGGAAACATCTGGATGGAAACGGGGGCCTTCTGCATGTGAAGCAGATTCTCTGCCATCTCTGGCCCTCCAGATGTTTTGCACTGCCTCTCCCATCATCCTTGACCATGGGCCATGCTGGCTGGGGCTGATAGAAATAGCTGTCCAGCAACATCTGGAAGCCAAGGATTCCTCATGCATGTTCTAGGATGACTGGACACAAAGGAGGATAGGGGTCCCACACCTTTAGTAATTGTGCAGAAGAGATCAATCACTTTATTTCAGCTTTAAGCTCATAAGAACAACAGAACTAGAACAAATACACAGTACAATTTGATTAAAAAAAAATTAGAACCAGTAAAACTTAAAAGAGTATAAATTAGAAATAGAGACTATAAGGAATTGTGCAGAAGAGATTTTTGTTTGTTTTTTTTGTTTTTACTAATTGCAGCTTCTCATGTAATTATGTGGAAAGCTTCAACTACCCAAATGGCCTCTATCATACAATTATTAAAAGGTACAAGGAACTTAAGGGACCCAGGTGGCGCTGTGGGTTTAACCACAGAGCCTAGGGCTTGCTGATCAGAAGGTCGGCGGTTTGAATCCTTGCGACGGGGTGAGCTCCCATTGCTCAGTCCCAGCTCCTGCCAACCTAGCAGTTCAAAAGCATGTCAAAGTGCAAGTAGATAAATAGGTACCGCTGCAGCGGGAAGGTAAACGGTGTTTCCGTGTGCTGCTCTGGTTCGCCAGAAGCGGCTTTGTCATGCTGGCCACATGACCTGGAAGCTGTACGCCGGCTCCCTTGGCCAATAATGTGAGATGACTGCCGCAACCCCAGAGTCGGACACGACTGGATCTAATAGTCAGGGCTCCCTTTACCTTTACAAGGAACTTGCTATCCTTTGCATTTGGTCATCGTACATTTGCCAGTGGTAACCGAAGTAAGGCAAAGGTAAAGCGACCCCTGACCATTAGGTCCAGTCGTGACCTAATGACTCTGGGGATGCAGCTCTCACCTCACATTATTGGCCAAGGGAGACGGCATACAGCTTCCACGTCATGTGGCAGCATGACAAAGCCGCTTCTGGTGAACCAGAGGCAGCGCATGGAAATGCCGTTAACCTTCCCGCCAGAGCGGTACCTATTTATCTACTTGCACTTTGACGTGCTTTCAAACTGCTAGGTTGGCAGGAGCAGGGACCGAGCAATGGGAGCTCACCCATCGCGGGGATTCGAACCGCCGACCTTCTGATCGGCAAGCCCTAGGCTCTGTGGTTTAACCCCCAGCACCACTGCTTAATGTACCGAGTTCCGAAATGAAACATTGACTGGGTACAGGGGGGAAATGTTGTCTTTTACTGGCTGTCTGAGTAGCCAAGTGTGCCATGTAATACCTGAACGGAGCACCAGTCATCAGGTATCAGAATATTATGTTTCAGGGGCCTGAATCGAGAGAGCAGGGAAATGGCTGAGCTCTGCCAGCACCACGGAGAGTTCCTAGACAAACCATATGCTGCTTCCACCAGCATCTGAGCCCTTAAATAATCAGCAAAGTTGCCCTGTTGAGTGTCTAAGCCCCTTCTCTCTCTCCCCCCCCCCCACAAGCTGAGAGATAGCAGGAATTTAAAGACACAGAGCCCTGGCTTGGGCACTGCTGAGTGGCTTCCTTGTACATTGAACTGCCCTCAGCCTGGGCGGGGGGGGGGGGGAGGCTCAGTGACATATAGAGAGCCTAAACACCTCTGAGTAGTGAGACCTCTTCCAGCAGGCAAAGCAGCTCCTCCTCCAGTGGGGAGGGGCAGGCTGCTGTCACAGTCCCTTGCAGAGCAGGCAGAGGCCCGGGCCAGGTAGATAATGTGGCCCTTTTTTTTTTTACCCTGGGGATCTCCGATAAGTAAGTATATAAATAATTTTCACAAAAGTTATGCTGACAAATAATAACTTTGACTATTATTTATTATCTTCTTATTCTACTCTAAAAAAGATGTATGCTTGTGAGAAAGCCACTATTGCTCGTAAGCCACTATTTCTTTAAAAAAACATGGTTTCCACCAAATTTTATCCTCATTGAGCTATATGTACTCCTCGGGTGTAAGTAATAT
Source organism: Darevskia mixta (assembly GCA_034641385.1). Taxonomy (NCBI): domain Eukaryota; kingdom Metazoa; phylum Chordata; class Lepidosauria; order Squamata; family Lacertidae; genus Darevskia; species Darevskia mixta. The sequence continues at coordinate 817,901 of JAWWNH010000194.1, forward strand.
TCCTGGCCTAGTCAACAAATTTTAAACAAATGGCCACATCTTCATCAATTTTTCATCATTAAAAAAAAAATTAGCAATAAGAAAGCCAACACACTTATCTTTATGTTACGCGTGGTTTAAATTTTTGGCAAACAAGATTTCAAACAAAAACTCACCAACTTTTAACATCATGAAAAACATGGCCCACCATCACAAACACTTGACTTGACTAAGACCTTACTTGCTTACCGAGGGCGTATTCACAATCCCTCACCCATCCAACACAATCAGAGGGCGCTATTAGCAGGTTGAAACGCACCACCCTCCCGCCCTTCGCATTTTCTGGTCCCCCCCCCCGATTTTTTACATTCACCTCAGGTGAGCGATTGTGAATATGCTGACCGAGGCCCCCTTTGGAATCGGAGGCCCGGGCCAAGTGGCCCATATGGCCCACCCTCTGTCTGGGCCTAGGCAGGCAGCAGGCAGCCCGGCGAGGCAGAGGCTTGGGGATGCTGCTGAGAGACCCAGCGCATCCCGTGAAACTCGCTCAGAAGGGGGCACACCACTTCCGTTGCCCCGATTGTGCAGAGGGGTCAAAAGGAGACAGGGGAGGAGGCGCTTTGGCATCCCCAAGTTCTTATGTTGGGGTCGAAGCCGGAAACTGCCACTCCCAGATTCTGCTAGCGACTGAGGCAGTCCTGTTTTCACCAGCTCAGCACTGTAAATAGGTTTGCGCAATAAACTTGTATATAGGCAAGACGGACTTTGCCGTTACTCGTGAGCAACCTGACATGCATCCTCTGGCTTTTCTGCTTACGAGGAAGCGAAAGGCCTTGGGCAGTTGGTGTAATGGAGGAGGGGAGGTTCCTGTCGCTTGCTGGAGGAATTTGAACTCCTTGCCTCAGCCGCAAAGTCAGAGGGAAGTCGTCTTCCTCTGGGACCCTAGAACAGTGATGGCTAACCTTGACACTCCAGATGTTTTGGAACTACAACTCCCATCATCCCTAGCTAACAGGATCAGTGGTCAGGGATGATGGGAGTTGTAGTCCCAAAACATCTGGAGTGTCAAGGTTAGCCATCACTGCCCTAGAAGAATGTTTCCCATCCCACTCAACAGGAGGCCAGCTTGGGGTTGTGGGAACTCTTGGTACATACACCTGTTGATTCCCCCTCACCCCCCAGTAAAGGTGTCTTTTGCTACAGAATCACTCCCCTGTCCCTCCCAGCTAGATATCTATTCCATCTCGAAACACCCTCACATAGAAGAGCATTCACCCTAGCCCGAAACCGCATTATGCCATCAGCTGTTTTGCAAGGGAAGTTCAATCGGGTCCCATTGGGCGAGAGACGTTGCCCATGAGGATCCAGAGAGGTGGAGACTATTGACCACGTGCTCCTGCGATGCTGTTTCTACAAGGACGTGCGAGGCGGTCTCATCCACACAACGCTGGCCGATCTTCCAGGACGTTCGGACAGTTTTATATAGAATGGCTTCTTCAGATCTTACTCTAATGTGACAGCTGGCAATGACCTGCATCCTATTTTGCCGTGCTAATCCCACATATGGGACACGGGTGGCACTGTGGGTTAAACCACAGAGCCTAGGGCTTGCTGATCAGAAGGTCGGCAGTTCGAATCCCTGCGATGGGGTGAGCTCCCGTTGCTCGGTCCCAGCTCCTGCCCACCTAGTAGTTCGAAAGCACGTCAAAGTGCAAGTAGCTAAATAGGAACCGCTCCGGCGGGAAGGGAAACGGCGTTTCCATGCGCTGCTCTGGTTCGCCAGAAGCGGCTTTGTCATGCTGGCCACATGACCTGGAAGCTGTACGCCGGCTCCCTCGGCCAATAAAGCGAGATGAGCGCGCAACCCCAGAGTCGGACACGACTGGACCTAATGGTCAGGGGTCCCTTTACCTTTTTTTAAGGTAGCTAAATTCTGTGCTAGAGCCATAAAAATTCGGTCCGTTTAATTAGCAGTATCCATATAACTTCAGGATAGAGCTAAAGAAGAATCAGTGCCACTATTAGTGGTAGCCCATCCTCTAAAGTAGTGATATCCTTTTATCTAATAATTTCATATAATGGTTAAAGTTTATATTTCTAGTATATATTTTAGATTGTGTTTTGGATTGTTTTTATGTATATCTGTGTGTGCTGGTCGAGGACCGTAACAATAAATCTGAATCTGAATCACTGCCCATGGCAATTGGAAACTGCAAGGAGCCTAGCAGCAACTGGGCTCAGCGGTGGCTGCACCATTAGGACTACTGGGAACTGCAACACCAACCTCAGCTAACAGCCAACTGCCTTCTTTCAGTCCAGGGGAATAATTAATACATACATACTTACATACATGCATGCATGCATACATACATAATAATTTATTATTTACTAGTTGAAGTTAGTCCGTTCAATAACGGGCGCTAGAGGAGGAGGAGGCAGAACAGCGGCCGCTGAGGGGTGGAGAGGGGCTCCCTCCCCCTTCTTCGTTTTCCCCGGGGGCGGCTGTAGCGGCGGCGGTAGCGGCGGCGAGGATGGGGCGGCCCTCTGCGTCCGTGCGAGGCAGTGGCCCTGGCGCAACTGACAACGCGCATGCGCCGCCGCTGCCTCACGGACACGCCCCCCTCTCCGCCCGCTCCAATCCCTGCATCCGTGTGGGACACGGACATGCGCAGTAGCGCAATTCCGTGACACACGGAATGGACGCAGGGACACAGCAACTTTATTATATAGGATACCCCGCCCATCTGGCTGGGCTTCCCCAGCCACTCTGGGCGGCTTCCAACAAGGTATTAAAATACAATAATCTATCAAACATTAAAAGCCTCCCTAAATAGGGCTGCCTTCAGATGTCTTTTAAAAGTCGGGTAGTTGTTGTTCTCTTTTGACATCTAGTGGGAGGGTGTTCCACAGGGCGGGCGCCACTACCGAGAAGGCCCTCTGCCTGGTTCCCTGTAACTTGGCTTCTCGCAGTGAGGGAACCGCCAGAAGGCCCTCGGCACTGGACCTCAGTGTCCGGGCAGAACGGTGGGGGTGGAGACGCTCCTTCAGGTATACAGGACCGAGGCCCTGGCTGCCAGTTGCTTCCTCCTCCTCCTCCTCTGACTCGGTGTTGCCATTGTAGAACTTTGCAGAGAAGAGGATGGGGACTGAACTAGAAATAGCTGGCTCTTCCTGTCATTTGCCATGGCGCCACCTACTGCTGGGCTCCCTGTCTTCCACCCTACCAATCTCAGTGGGCATTAGTCCCCACAGTGTAGGGCAGTGGTGGCTAACCTTGGCACTCCATTTGTTTTGGGACTACAACTCCCATCATCCCTGACCACTGGTCCTGTTAGCTAGGGAGGCTGTTTAGGGAGGCTTTTAATGTTTTATAGATTATTGTATTTTAATGCTCTGTTGAAAGCCGCCCAGAGTGGCTGGGGAAACCCAGCCAGATGGGTGGGGTATAAATAATAAATTTATTATTATTATTATTATTATTATTATTATTATTATTATTACTAGGATGATGGGAGTTGTAGTTCCAAAACAAATGGAGTGCCAAGGTTAGCCACCACTGGTGTAGGGCTAAATGTCACATTGCCAAAAGAGAGGTGAGGCTTTGCACTCTTACCTACCTCTGGCGTTAATTTTATCTTCTCTGCATTGAGCATGTAAAAAGCTTTCGATGAAGAAATCTTTTAAAAGACTTGATCCTGAGGGACGTCGTTCAGGTACTTGATATGCCGTTTGAAAGAGAACAAAAGACAGCTAGAGAAAAGCTTAAGCTACAATTGAACAATTACCCGCTCTCGTGCCAGTCAAGGAGAATGCACTCAGCCTCCCATGTAGCTCCTGATCCTGCCGAGAAAGACTTTGCGGTTATTATTTTTTTCTGGAGAAAGCGGCAGAGGGATCAGAGGAAGGGGGAAAGCTACAACTCTCTTTCACACGGCTGCCCCCAAGAGAGATTTTACCTGCTGAGGCAATTGCTACTTGGCTTAAAGTGAGGAATGTGAATTCCGTGCAAAGAAAAGATCTGAAGGAAACACAAGGCAATAATTATGGTGATGGTAATTTTTTTTAAGCAGGCGATCCAAGTCAGAAATTACAAGAGGATTTAGTGATTCCTACCTCCAAGGAATTGCATAGCCTACCAGAGAGCAGGAGGGAGGGATAGCTTTAGGTTTCCAGCAACACATTCACTGCATCAGGAGACAAGGAATCAAAGCACTTGGATGCAATACCTTGTCAATATAGTGAAGCTTCTAGGAATCTGACAGTTTTGGTTTCTAATGTTTCTAATCTTCAGCCCATTTCTGCATGTGTAAGATTTTTTTTTAAGTCTGCATGAAAATTTGTATGCATTCTTGTGCATGTTTCGAACAACAGACATACAGTAGTGCCTCGATTGAAGAACAGTCCGGTTTAAGTTACAGGTAGGTAGCCGTGTTGGTCTGTCATAGTCAAAACAAAGTAAAAAATAAAAAAAATCCTTCCAGTAGCACCTTAGAGACCAACTAAGTTTGTTTATTGGTATGAGCTTTCGTGTGCATACACACTTCTTCAGATACACAGTCCGGTTTAAGAACGATTTAGTTTACAAACTCCGCAAAACCGGAAATAGTGTCTTGGTTTGAGAACTTTACCTTGGTCTAAGAATGGAATCCGAATGGTGGAAGGGCACCGGTGGCAGGAGGCCTCATTGGGGAAAGCGTGCCTCAGTTTAAGAACGGTTTTGGTTTAAGAACGGACTTCTGGAACGGATTAAGTTCGTAAACAGAGGTACCACTGTATTTTTGCATGCCATTTTGACTAATATATGCACTTCTGCAAGCAATCTATGTTAATATATGCACTTTTGCTTGTACTTTTCAACAATATATCTATCTTTGCATGCACCCTTTGGCTAGAGAATTGCATTGCAGTGTGAATTTCAAAGGAGAGCTATGCTTTGGTTTGCATGTTTGTTTGGGAAATGCAAATTTGATAGGTTCCTATTAAAATGTGAACAGCGCTTATGTCTCCCCTATCCCTAGAAGCTTCTAGACAAAGATCTGGCAGGTTATTTCAAATTACTATGTGCCCTTGCCACCTCTGCATCTCTTGTCTCACCCGCAATTTTCCTGTCTGTCTAGCCTCAAGCTACCTTTCCTTCACCTGGCTTTTAGATTCTTTCCCTCATTTCTGTAGACTTTCTCTTTCAGTTCTCCTCTTTCAAGTCTCCTATATTCTCAGGTTTTTTCCATGCTTCTTCTGGCTCCAAGGCCCACCTCCTCCTGCCTGTTCTGCGCGTCTCTCGGTTCAAAACAGCTCAGCCAATGCGAGCCAGAGATGATTCTGCTCTCCCAGTCTTCTGTGACATTTGGGCAGCTCAGCTAATCATTGCCAAAGGCTTCATTGTAAGAAACCCAAGAGCTGGACCTGCTGAAACCCAGGGGCAGGATCTGAGGACACAGAGAAGGGGAAAGCCTGAACACAAGAACTGCTGCCTGTGCCCAGAGATGTAGGAAGCCTCTTGGGCACCCGGGGCAACAGGGCATCCTGATGCATGTGTCGTGACGTGCATCCCACCCGGCGCTTCAGCTCCTGCAGCGACCCGCCAAGTTCAGCTCCTGCAGCGACCCGCAGCTCCTGCAGCGACTCCTGCAGCGATCCTGCAGCATCCCACCCGGCGCTTCAGCTCCTGCAGCGACCCGGCTTGTGGGGCTGCCCGTCAGTGCTGCTTTAAAGCAGCACGGCCGGGGCAGCCCCACGAGCCGGCGCTCGCTTTAGGCTCCCGGCCTGGCTTGCGTCGCCAATCGCGGGGGTGGGGCCGGCCCTGAGAGTGTCACCCCCCCGGGAAAGTGGGCGGGGCGCCGGCTGGCTGAGAGAGGGGGCCGGCCCCACCCCCTGCGATCGGGCGACGCAAGCCGAGGCCAAAACCTTGCTTTGTGCGCGAAGGCGGCTGGCTTGCTTTATTGGTCGCTCTGTCATCCAGCCGGCGCCCCACCCGCTTTCCCCTGGGGGGGGTGACACTCTCTGTCACCCCCCCCCAGGGGGAAAGCAGGCAGGGCGCCGGCCGGCTGATGAGAGCGACCGATAAAGCAAGCCAGCCGCCTTCGCGCACAGAGCAAGGTTTTGGGCTCCCGGCTCGGCTTGTGTTGCCGAGTGTGATCGCGGGGGTGTGATCGCGGGGGTGGGTCCCCGAGAGTGTCACCCCCCCAGGGTGGAACCCGGGGCGCCCCGCCCCCCGCCCCTTGCTCCACCCCTGCCTGTGCCTTACATCTCTCTAGGCTTCACCTCTAAACCGCTGACCAAACAAGAGAGCTTCCAGCCATACATCTGAAGAGAGTCAAGCACGGTCTCTATAACCACCAATAGCTACCCCTGAAAGTGTCAGAGACAGAAGCCCTGACCAGCTCCACTTGTAATTAGAGTGAAAAACATGTGCCTAAATGTTAGTGGCTGAAAGGGCGATTTCACTGGGAAAGGGTTAGAGGCCTTTGAGACAGAAATTCCCTTTGTTGCAAATGCCAGAAGACCAAGATTAGATCAGCCCTGTGACCAGCAGCGGGGGGAGAGATGTGGAGTCACAGCGAGCCTTTGCTGCCTGCTCAAGGGAATTCCATGTGCGAATTGCAGCAAGGCCTGCTGGGCTAATAAGACGGCTGGTATGTTTGGGCGGGTGGGGGGGGTGTTGAATAATCCCAAGCATCTGTTTACGACAGATCTGTGTGTGGGGGCGCACGTACACACACACAAATTAAACTTTCTGAGGCCTGATATAAAAGAAAAAGAGCACAGAGGTAAAGAACAAAGTTTAGCCAAAATACAAACGTGACTCTATTAAGATTCTGCATGCCCAGGGGTGTAGGAAGTGGGGGGCGTGGGGGCGGGTTGCCCCAGGTTCCATCATGGAGGGGGGTGACAAATTATCAAGGAACAATTACTGCCCTACTAGGGTGGTTCATAAAATTTTTTTTTGAAAATGCCTGCTCCAAAGGTCTTATCTTACTACACTAGGAATTATATAGCTATATATGAAATTTCATGCATATCAGTTAATATCTTGACCCTCCTCCACGAAAATAGCTGTTTACTTGGCCGTTTTCCTATGTCGTGAAGGCTGAAATTTCAATTCAGTGGAGCACTTACTGTTCCCAACCCTGACCCTGCGGAAAGCCACCTAATTAGGCTTTAATTTGATGTTGACATGTTTTTAGGGGGTAATTTAATTATTGTTTGATTTTATACCCATGTTATGTATCTGATGTTAGCCGCCCTGAGCCCGACTTCGGCCGGGGAGGGCGGGATATATATGTAAAAGTTTATTTTTACTTATTATTATTCCTTTGTAAGAAATATGAAATAACGTAAAACCATTTTTGCAGGCAAAACAACAACAAAAAAACAATGTGTGTGGGGGTGACAAGAAATTTTCCGTACCGGGTACCACCTGACCTTCCTACGCCTCTGCGCATGCCGCATTGCTACAGGCCCAGCTCACTTTCAGAGAATCACAGGCGTTACACGGGAGCCCGAATCCCATGAGGTTTCCCCTTATGATAGCACACATTTGCAAGAATCGACTCTTCTCTCATTTGGCCGCTGTGATTATTCCCAAGCTGATCGGCAGTGGGGGGTGAAGCAGAATGACTCCTCAGCTAAGGTACCGTCATCACAGTTGCTCATTACTCACATCCTCCCTCTTGTGTCTGCCTCGTCTCACGTGGGCGTCACATCGGGAGCTGCAGCTGTGAAAAATGTCACTGGACAGAAGAAATGATTTGGCAAGAGGACTGACATTGTGGTGTGTTCGTACTGGGATGTACGAAAGGATGTTATTAAAGGTAAAGGGGCCCCTGACCATTAGGTCCAGTCGTGACCGACTCTGGGGTTGCGGCGCTCATCTCGCATTATTGACCGAGGGAGCCGGTGTACAGCTTCCGGGTCATGTGGCCAGCATGACAAAGCCGCTTCTGGCGAACCAGAGCAGCACACAGAAACGCAGGTTTACCTTCCCGCAGCAGTGGTACCTATTTATCTACTTGCACTTTGACGTGCTTTCGAACTGCTAGGTTGGCAGTGTTAGGGTTTGGAAACCTGAAATGCTGGCAAATTAGCAAAGTCACATGATTTAGGTTGTTAAGATCGTTAAGTTGTTAAGCATGCTCAGTATATATAGAGTGTTTGTTTTCTTTGCCTCTGGGGCGTGGAGCAGTCATGTCTGAAAGCTCCGGAGGAGTTTCTGTTATCTGTCTGCAATAAACCTGTCTTTCAACAGAAGAGCTTCCGTGTGTCGTTACTTCGCTAGAGCAACAAGAACCCCACTGCTGGACTTGATTAATACTCTGCAAAGAGAACTATTGCTGGTCTGTGCAGCGGAAGCGTTTACTGGACCAGTACACTTAAAACTCTCTTAGGCAGGAGCTGGGACCGAGGAGCGGGAGCTCACCCCGTCGCGGGGATTCGAACCGCTGACCTTCTGACCGGCAAGCCCTAGGCTCTGTGGTTTAACCCACAGCGCCACCCGCATCCCAAGGATGTTATTACAAAGCAATTTATTTATTAAATATGGAACGCTTCACGAATTTGCGTGTCATCCTTGTGCAGGGGCCATGCTAATCTTCTCTGTATCATTCCAATTTTAGTATACGTGCTGCCGAAGCAAGCACACAATTTATTTCTTTTTGGCTATCACCTACAATTTGGTTTTCCTGCATCCTTCCCCCCACCTCCCCAGCAGTCTCCTGTATTTGCCTACTCAAATGTTCTAAATGCTTGTCTAATTCACTGACAGCCTCACTGCATAATTGGTTTTGTAGTTCGGAGACTGCATCCAGTTAGTTGTACTCACTGTGTACATGCATGCGCTGACTTGCAAGGATTTTTTTTTTTGCACGGAGAGGTAAAATGTCACCAGAATCCAAAATGGTTAGAAGAGCGTAAGAATGTGTAATGCTAATTTATTGTAATTTATTTATTTTTGAATTTTGAATTTTATTTTTTATATTCAACAGATATAGTCGAGGGTTGAAACATTACTTCCTCCTGAAACCACAGAATAGGAAAAGATAAACGATCAAATCTACATGTTTACATATCTGCAGAAGGAGCAGAATTACAAAAATACAAATCATAAGAATGTAAAATGCAAAGAGTAAAGAATATAGAGGGCATCCAAAGTAATGGGGTTGTCACACTTTCAAAGAATACAGATGATTATGCTAAATACACATAAGTTAAACATATATATTTTGAGAGAAGGAGTTGGGAAAGAAAAAGGGCATTAATATAATAATAGCTTGCTGAATAAACCATTTCCATTTGAGTGCTGGTTGTGGAGCCAAGTTATATAGGTAAAGGTAAAGGAACCCCTGACCATTAGGTCCAGTCGTATCCGACTCTGGGGTTGCGGCGCTCATCTTGCATTACTGGCCAAGGGAGCCGGTGTACAGCTTCCAGGTCAATGTGGCCAGCATGACAAAGCCGCTTCTGGCGAACCAGATCAGCGCACGGAAATGCCGTTTACCTTCCCGCCAGAGCAGTTCCTATTTATCTACTTGCACTTTGACGTGCTTTCGAACTGCTAGGTTGGCAGGAGCTGGGACCGAGCAACGGGAGCTCACCCCGTCGCAGGGATTCGAACTGCCGACCTTCTGATCAGCAAGCCCTAGGCTCTGTGGTTTAACCCACAGCGCCACCTGGGTCCCTGCCAAGTTATATACACCCTCGTTAAACGAGCCAAGTTATATACACCCTCGTTAAACATAAAACCGTACCAAATAATGCTAATTCATGGGAACCCAGCTCATTGAAATTTCAGAATGAGAACAGCTTGTCTCAGTCAGGATTCAAAAGTGACAGAAATAATATTGCTATGATGGGTTTCTTTGGGGGGGGGGGGAACGGGAGTCAGTCTGGATGATAACCTGGCACCCATCCAATTCTTGGGCTCCTGTATCCATGGGGGGTAGAATGTATAAGAGCAAGCCAGTTCCTTTGTCTCGGTAATAGCATTGGTTGGCTACTTAAGTACCACGATTTACAAGTCGAAAGAGGTTGCCATGGAACAAATGGGTGGGCCTTCCCCCCACCATCACCTGGCTGGCAGGTAGAAGAACAACAACCAGAGTTGTTGTGGGGGTGGGGTGGGGGGAGCTGCAGACAGAAAGATACCTTTTTGCTCTGTGTTTTTATCCAAAGCGGTGACTAATAGAAAAGCAATATCTTTTTGGGTGTTAATGCTGTGAGCCTCTCTATCCTATGCTCAGGCTGCACAGTATAGGTAAAGGTAAAGGGATCCCTGACCATTAGGTCCAGTCGTGACCGACTCTGGGGTTGCAGCGCTCATCTCGCTCTATAGGCTGAGGGAGCCGGCGTTTGTCCACAGACAGCTTCCAGGTCATGTGGCCAGCATGACTAAGCCGCTTCTGGCGAACCAGAGCAGCGCACAGAAACGCCGTTTACCTTCCTGCTGCAGCTGTACCTATTTATCTCCTTGCACTTTGACGTGCTTTTGAACTGCTAGGTGGGCAGGAGCAGGGACCGAGCAACGGGAGCTCACGCCGTCGTGGGGATTCGAACCGCCGACCTTCTGATCAGCAAGCCCTAGGCTCTGTGGTTTAACCCACAGTGCCCACCCGTGTCCCCTAGGCTGCACAGTACATATGTGTAAATAAAATCAAATTTCCTAATGACACCAAAGTCTCCCCTAACCTTCATTCCAAGGAAACTGAACCCTGCGTAAGCACGGGAACCCCTGGAGTATCTCACAGCTCAGAAATTAGGGTGCCATGTAATAATATGGAACCCAAATTTCTTTACCCCACCCTGGGACACTGCCTACGATTGAGGCATGGGTGCCTTTTCAGCATTGAATAGAAACACTGTGACCTGTAGGGGAAAACTACGCGGAAGACATTTGCGAGGAGATAGTGGCATGTCCTGGAGTCTTCCCCATACTTGAGCCGCGCCCCAAACTTAGCTCCTGTGTGGATGTGTCTTTAAGAAGAGAGCTTGTCAGCCACAGGTGTTGCCACTGAGAGGCAGGCTCTCTATAAAAAGCAAGCAGGGAGGGGGCTGGGGGAGGAGTAGAAGAGAGGAGGAGAACCAAGAAGGAATGTGATGGACACAGAGCTTGAGTACTATGGGCATCGGGTTTGTATGTTTTGTTGTTTGATGTTTGTAATGAAGGTTCTGTGGTTCACCTTCCACCTGTGCCGTTTCCTTGTCCTGATATCTTTCAAAAGAACCTCTACCTTTGGTAGAACATGACCCTGCAAAAAAAGGAAGAGAACTGAAGATGAGTTCTCTGAGTCATGTTGAATAATACCTTTTTCCAGGAGAGGTTCAGCCCCTGTATACAGCTGTGGAGCTTAAAAAAGTATCCTGCCAATAAAGAGTAAGTTTAGGTTGGCCCTAAATACTGGAGATGCCCTATAGCAGGCTTCCTCAAACTCGGCCCTCCAGATGTTTTGAGACTACAATTCCCATCATCCCTGACCACTGGTCCTGCTAGCTAGGGATCATGGGAGCTGTAGGCCCAAAACATCTGGAGGGCCGAGGTTGAGGAAGCCTGTCCTATAGAGAAGGTTGTCTGCTTCCCCCTTCTCTCCTTTAGCATTGAAGCTAGTTTTTGGCACTCTGTCTCAGCAAGGGCAAGGCTCCTAGCTTGGGGTTCAAGGAAAACACCACGTTGGCAGACATCCTTGTGGTTACTGCGCACTGCCTTTCATGCTGGCAAACACCTTTTCTCAAGCAAAGATGGACAATGGAGGCAGGTGCTTAATGGAGGAACACCAAACCACAAGGGTCAGCTGTGGAGACTCGGGTATTAGGGGGAAAGGGCTGCTTCCCCACCAACCTCATTCATGTTGCTCTCAGATAGCCCCCACCTGCTTGCCTCCTTCCTTACAACCAACTAGGGAATGGCTCTGCCTGCCACTGTGTCATGGCACCAACAGGATAGCGTGCCGAAACCAGCCGCTGGATGCAGACGGAGCCTAGGTTTAACGGACTGACTCAGGAACAGTTGAAGTCAGGTATCAGTACTAGGGTCAAGAGAAGCCGAAGTCAGGAGCAGTCCGAGTCAGGAACCAGCCGAAGTCAGGTACACGGGATCAGGAGCAGGATGAGCAGGCACAACCACGTACTTCAGCACAGCAGTTGCAGGTGCTGGTGAGGGAAGCAGCCGGCCTTCCTTAAGTAGCCAGCTCATCGCCACGCCTTTTACGAGCTGCAACTGCCTCCAATTGCTCCCTCCGTTTCTCAGCTCTACGCTCTACAGCAGAGATGGGAGGAGGGGAGGGGGCCCTCCGGCTCCTCTCCTCACAAGGGCCTGATTCTGGCTCAACTTCTTCCTCCTCCTGTTCTGGCCTTCCCTCTTCCCTATCTGCTTCTTCCTCTTCTGAGGAGTGTGGCCACCAGTCTTCTTCAGGTAAGGATCCCTCCATTTCCGTGGTTGCCGCTTCGCCTAGGGGGGCTTGCCACCACTCCTGCTCGTCTGGTGCAACCCTGACACACTGGCTCTGTTTCCACCTACTGTGGGCATCTCTGCCTTGTGCCCCACCAGTCTCAAGAGGCACCAGCCATTCCCGGTGGCCAGTTAGCCAAAGCCATGAGGCCCAGCATTCACCAAAACTGCCAACGAAAGGTCATTTGCAGATGTAACGTAAGAGATTTTGACCTGAATGGCACCTGCGGCAGGTCCTGCCAAACCAATACTGGCTTCGTCATCCACCCAATGAAACACGATTCAACTTAAACAAAGCCATATTGTCTGTTGTTTTACAATGAGGGGGCCTCACCATACAAATTATTATTTGTCCAATGGGCACCTTAGTTTTTGCAGTCCTGCACCCGGGGGGGGGGGGCGCCACTTCACTGCTGCTCCTTCCTTGACGTAGTTATACAAATCCACATTTCCCAGGCGGAAATAATTGCTGAGTCAATCCTGATAAAAGAGCCCGAAATCAAACACACCCAACCCAGGTTTGTTTTTTTTTTGAAACATGCTCAATATATTCCACTCATTAAAATGTAATAATGACAAATGCAGCGATCAAAGAACTGACACTCGTTTTGATAAGTTTTCTGTGCCGCTTTGTTTTCCAAAGAAGCAAGATAAGTAACTATTTTTAGAGGAATAAATTGCTAAGCACAACGGGAACACAATCACTAAAATAAAAAAAAAGAAAGAAATAGAAGGAACAGGGAAGAAAAACCAGGGATTATTTAGCACTGGGCATTGCAACATCAGGCCATTTTAATGCAAATATCAGTTTGAACGTTACATTAAAAGACAAACACAATACAGAAACTCGTGGCTCTTTTGCCTGCTAGCGTCCCACCCCAGCTGTGATGGCCTGGGATTCAGACTCAGATGCTGAACCTGAGGGATCCCAGCCTGCACAGGATTCCCCGCCTCCAGAACCAGCAGAGCCAGGGCTAGGGCCTGAGTCTGAAGGGTCCTCACCTGTGCTGGATCCTCAGGTGCAGGCATCTGCTGAGTCTGCTCTGGCTCCTGATGGGATGGAGGACCCATTGCCTGCAGATGCTCCACTCCCAGCCCCGTCAGGGGAAGCTGAGGTTGCCTCTGGGTCCGGTCACCCTCCAGCCTCTCCTGAGCTGCAGAGGCTCAGGGCAGAGAGGCGAAGGGAACTGAGTTCCCGCAGGAGGAGTGCTCGCCTCCAAGCCAGGAGACGCGAGTCACCAGAGGATCGGGGCCGCCCTCTGCCTCGGGGAAGATAAAAGCCGGCCAGCCCCAGCCCCAAGTTGCAGGAGCAACATCGTTGCTGACCAGTTCCTGCTTGAAACCTGTCCTGCTTTCCTGCCTGAGCTCCTGACCCGCCCTGGTTCCCTGCTTGCTTACCTGTTCCCGACTTTGCCTGACTCCCTGCCCTGCACCCAGCTTCAGTGACTACAGACTGCCTTTACATTGTACCTCTGACCACGGACCAGACTTGGACCTCGCCTTTCGGGTTGCCCATGGGACCAGCACACCAGCTGTCCTAAATAAGGAGGAGCAAATCTGTAGCAATTCTTGAGGTTTGGGATATATCTACACTACAGGGTCATGCTTCTTTAATAGTTAATCCCTCTTTTAGGGAAAAGATGGAAGTAGAAAATTTCGGGTGGGGGGTAGGGCTCTGTGATAGAATTCTAAGCATTCTCATCAAACTACGGTTCCAATGATTTCTGAAAGAATGCCATAATAGTGGCCCTCAAATTGTAGGACTCCAAGTCCCATTAGCCCCAACCAGCATGACTAATGGTGAGGGTTGATGGGAGTTGTCGTCAAATGACACAGGATTCCCATCCCTGATATATAATAATAATAATAATTAATAATTTATTATTTCTACCCCGCCCATCTGGCCGGGTCTCCCCAGCCACTCTGGGCGGCTTCCAGTAAACATTAAAATACATCAACACATCACAGATTAAAAGCTTCCCTAAAGAGGGCTGCCTTCAGGTATTTTCTAAAGGTCATATAGTTGTTGATCCCTTTGACTTCTGATGGGAGGGCGTTCCACAGGGCGGGCGCCACCACCGAGAAGGCCCTCTGCCTGGTTCCCTGCAGTTTTGCTTCTCGTAGTGAGGGAACCGCCAGAAGGCCCTCGGCACTGGATCTCAGTGTCCGGGCTGAATGGTGGGGGTGGAGACGCTCCTTCAGGTATACAGGACCTCGGCCGTTTAGGGCTTTAAAGGGCTTGAGATATATGATCTCAAGAAGCCATAAAAATTAATTTGACATGAAACTGATAAGTTGTAGCATGCATAAACTCATAGCAGTTTAGGGCATGTCCACACTACCAAACTCCAAGAGGATTTATGTGCCATAGCTTGTTTCCAGAGAAAAGTAGAAATCAGAGTTATGTGTGCTGGAGAGAGGGGTTTGGAAGAGAGGTCCTTACTCTCTTTTAGCAGAGTTAAGCATGTTCTAACTTGGTTAGATTTGCATCTGCCCTTGCCCACCTTTAAACAAACATTCCCCATCAAATTACTTAGGATAGAATAAATCACAGAAACTTAGTTTTGCAAAGAAGTGAATATTTTACTCAGAGAGTTTCCAGAAGTTACAACAAACCAAACTCCATTCGCTGGAAGTAAAACAAGAGGAAATTGTTCCAAATAACTTAAAAAGAAACTTACTTAGCTTCCTTACAAAAAGGATTGCATAATCTTTGGGTTAGCAAAGATGCAGTCTGTATGATCTCCCTTTTGGAGAGAATCAGTTCACTTGGTTTTTCTCATAGCTGGGAGCCATTGTCCGCATGGCTCCTTTCTTGTTCTAGGAAACATGAAGCAGGGAAAGAGACTGGGAAGGAGGAAACAAAAGAGTGCGGGGCTAAGCTCCACCCCCTCGGCAACCTGAGCTCAGGTTAACCCTTTCATGCATGCAGGTGTGAGTCAGTAAGCATATGTTACAATGGTGTGGTCCAAGAAACTGATTGTCTCATGAAAGAAGTTGGGTAGTTTATTTGGGGTGGGGTGGGGGAGAATAGAGACTTCAGTGTTAATAATAATAATAATAATAATAATAATAATAATAATAATAAACTCCACCCACCTGGCTGGGTCGCTTTTAAACATGAACACAATGTGTTCTGCTTCTATAGTTACAGGGAAACAGGCAGAGGGCCTTCTCGGTAGTGGCACCTGCCCTGTGGAACGCCCTCCCTTCAGATGTCAAAGAGAACAACAACTACCAGACCTTTAAAAGACATCTGAAGGCAGCCCTGTTTAGGGAGGCGTTTAATAGATTACTGTATTTTAATGTTCTGTTGGAAGCCGCCCAGAGTGGCTGGGGAAACCCAGCCAGATGGGCGGGGTATAAATAATAAATTATTATTATTATTATTATTATTATTATTATTATTATTATTATTATTATTATTATACCTGCTGGTGACCTCCTCTTGCTGGAGGATAAGAAAAGTGTCTACATTTTGGGGAGAGTTATAGCTCAGTGGTAGCACATATAGTACCTGTAGAAGAGCCTAGATTTAATCATGGCACCTCCAGTGAATAGTGAGAAATCTGTTAGATGCCATTTCCCCTTTCATTAATAATAATAATAATAATAATAATAATAATAATACTAAATTTATTATTTATACCCCACCCATCTGGCTGGTTTTCCCCATTCCTCATTGTGCTATAGTGATAAGGAACGTACCGCCTGCTGAGATTTCTTATGATCATGCCATTGTTAAAGGCAGAATAGTCTCTGCCGAGACAGAAAAGAGGCTGCAGTCCTGATTTATTTCCACATATCTGAAAGTGTTCCCTTTTACCAGTAAGATGCCACCGTCTCCGTGATTAAAATTCCACCAAGGGTCCCAGTTGTTACAGCAATCTTTATATTCAAGAGACTCGACAGCTAGGAACTAGGCTAAGAACACAGACACGTCACATAGATCATCGAACAATCTCCAGTTCTTAATGGCATCCATTGATTAGCAAAGCCAAACACGTTCTTCGTGGGAGAAGCCGAGGCAAAAGTTCACGTATAATATAATTGAGGGCTATTCATTCCCATCAGTAATACCTATAATATTCCAGGAAATACAACAACGGTATTTGCTATACTACATAATAATTTCTGTATGTGGCTTTAAAATGTCATTTACACAGCAAGTATTTCTTACTAAGGCTGAGGTGAAACTCCTTTTGTGAGAGTCAAAGAGCATATCGTTCGCTGCAAATTTCTAACCGTTGTTACAAATATATTCACATCGCTTTGGCTTTACTTTTCTCTATTCTGTTTCCCTCATCCTTTGCCAATCACAGCCCTGGGCCTCATTTGCCCTCTCCCTGTTACTTAGTTAGATTTGGCTGCGGCAAATCACTTTATTTTATCAATGACATCACAATTCTACATCTGACAAGAGGACGCCACGGACTTTTCTCTCAAACAAAATCATGTTAGTTATAGCCATAGCTGACTAGATTAAATACCAACGTGGGCAAAGGAAGCTAAGGACTCTAGGGGCTAAGAAGAAAACAGTACAGAGAAGAAGAAAAGAGGTGTTGTACGACCCTGAAAAAATGTGTATTTTTTCTAGTAATTTGGCTGCATCAAACATGCTTTCTTTGAGATAATGATGGAAATTAGAGGATATTTGACATAGCCCTATTTCTACAGCTGAAGTGTGTGATTGGCTCCTCTCACGGAGTATGTAATACTTCACCATGATAGTCTATCACAGGGATAGGTAACCCAATGCCCGGGGGCCGGATGCGGCCCAATCGCCTTCTAAATCCGGCCCACGGATGGTCTGGGAATCAGCGTGTATTTACATGAGTAGAATGTGTGCTTTTATTTAAAATGCATCTCTGGGTTATTTGTGGAGCATAGGAATTTGTTCATTATTGTTCTCAAAATGTATTCTGGCCCACCACATGGTCTGAGGGACGGTGGACTGGCCTATGCCTGAAAAAGGTTGCTGACCTCAGGAAAATAAATTCATTTTAAAAACCAGCAATTTGGGCAAGCAGTGTTTGTTACAGCTGACATCTATAACAACAATCACCTGTTTTCTCCCTTTCGCCCTCTCCCTCCTCTCCAACACCCTTTCATGTTCAAAGAAAAGAAATACAGGTTGTTGCCTGTACATTAATAAACAACAACAACAATAGATTTTCTAGTCACTTTATCTTGCCCAAGGCAACCAAAAGCAACTTACAAACAAAGAAATCCCTACAGAAGTCTTTCTCAACCTTGGGTCCCCAGATGTTTTTGGCCTACAACTCCCATGATCCCTAGGTAGCAGGACCAGTGGTCAGGGATGATGGGAGTTGTAGGCCAAAAAACATCTGGGGACCCAAGGTTGAGAAAGGCTGCCCTACAGAGATATACTAAATCCAGGGGGGCAGTGGGAGAGACAGAAATGCATTAAAAACATTCCACCTACTTCTAAGAAGAGAAGAGTTTGGATTTGATATACCGCTTTATCACTACCCGAAGGAGTCTCAAAGCGGCTAACATTCTCCTTTCCCTTCCTCTCCCACAACAAACACTCTGTGAGGTGAGTGGGGCTGAGAGTGGGGCTGAGAAAGAAGTGTGACTAGCCCAAGGTCACCCAGCAGCTGCATGTGGAGGAGTGGAGACGCGAACCCGGTTCACCAGATTACAAGTCTACCGCTCTTAACCACTACACCATGCTGGCTTCTAAAACGCCACAGGTAGTTAAAAGCCAAAGGCCTGGTTATAGAGCAGGGGTCAGCAACCTTTTTCAGCTGTGGGCTGGTCCACCATCCCTCAGACCATGTGGTGGGCCAGACTATATTTCGAAGCCTGACATGGATCTACAACGTGAAGCCAAGGGAAAAACCTTGCTACTAAGAAAGCAATATTTGCTAAATGCAGCTGGACCTTGTTCAAAGTAAACACACTTTGTCAACCAGAGTTTGTAGAGCTGTTAGGAGTTGGAAACTGCTTAGCTGGTTTTAGTGAAAAGCCTTATTTCACTGTTGTTTCCTGAACTCTGCAAGAAAGAGCCTGCTAAAGATGTTTGCGTTAGGTTAAAGGCCATTCAGACTTTAAGATGGAGTTCACTCTGAACGTTGGTTAATAAGTAATATTCTGCTGAGGAGTTTGGTATCAGCTACTTTGGAACCAGATCGCATCTGGACTGAAACTCGGGGAAATATCCCTGAGGAAATACGGAATGCGTCTATTATTTTAATATGTAATTTGTAAAATGATCTATGTACTCTAAACTAGGATATCAACTGGTGACAGACATATGGAAAGTTACTCATTTGTTTTTCCTCTACAGTTCATCACTTTGACTGAAGTCAACCAAAATTTGGCTGAACCACCAGTCAGTCACAAGCTGTGCTTCCTCAATTTAATAACCTTTTGACTAATTCTGCCTCGTCTTGTCTTTGACAGGGAGCCCATAGAACACAATGGGGAAAGAATGCAAGGGAAATTCCAAGTGAACAAATTGCTCCATTCAAGTCTAAGCACAGACTGGTTTTCTAGGGCCAGATTTCACCTCTTCGGCGCTACCTTTTCCTTGAGGAGTGAAATGCCTTAAAGGGGCATTAGTTATGTATGCAACAACTGTGGCCCATGTTTGGTTAGCCCAAAAATGGAAAATGAGCAAGGTCCCAACCAAAGAAGAATGGCAACTTGCTGACAGAATATGCACAACTTGCAGACTTAACATATAGAATCAGAGAACAAGAAGAACATACGTTTAAAGAAGATTGGGAAAGGGTTATTGAATATATGGAAAATAATTGTGGACAGCTGAAGGCGCTGGCAGCATTAAGTTAAATTCAACAGCATAAATAAGTTTTGATGGATGATGGATTCCATTCCATAATAATGGAAAGCCGATTGGTATAGTTTTTGCAAAATATGCAGGAATATAAGATACGCAGAATGAACCATGGAGAAGAAGGGAAGTCATTGATATCTTAAGAATGTAAAATGTTTATCTGTAAAACAGAAAATTTAATAGAAATCATATTTAAAGAATAAAGGGGCAGTCTGCTTGCTTGGAGTCTTAATCTCCTCCTTTTTTCTTTACAGCTCTCACTGGGAATATTACCTGTGCTGACAGGTGAACACTTGGACTTTGCAGCAGATACTTCCTATCCCTAAATCAATACTTTGCAACAATTTATGTGTGCATTTCTGAGGAGACAGAACAGAGGTCACCTCGTTTTTGTATGGAACATGTGTGCATTGGTCTGAAATATCTCCAATGGAAAATCGTACTACTTTTGCCACAGGGAAGACTAGGTATCAGAACCCATCCAGGGCATTTTGCCACCTGAGGCAGAAACAGCCTCTGTAAATATGGAAGAGCCACTGGATACAGTCTGAGCGGGCTCAGCTTTCTGAGAGTAGCCAGAAAGCAGTTTAGAGCAAGGCCCACTGCTTCTGGCATGGGGAGAGAAAGACGCCACGGGCAGAGAGCTCTGTAAACCCTTTATTCCATTCAAGCTTATCACTTGCTTTGAAAGCAGAGTGCGTTTGAGTCTGTAAGAGGCAATATGACAGCCTTGAAGCAGGGTCCTCTGCCCACTATGCCCCCTTCTGTTGGCAGCCTCTACTTACTGGCACCACAGAGTGCAAGCCGCAACTCTCAAGAGACTCATTCAAGCCTATGGCGGAGCACTTCAAGATCCGACAAAGTACAGTAATACCTCTGGTTACGAACGGTCCTCCTTACGCACGCTTCGGGTTACGAGCTCCGCTAACCCGGAAGTAGGTGCTCCTGGTTGCGAACTTTGCCCTGGCATGCGAGCGGAAATTGCACGCCAGAGGCACGCGCTCAGTGGGAGGCCCCATTAGAGAAAGCGCGCCCCAGGTTAAGAACAGTTTCGAGTTGAGAACGGACCTCCAGAACGAATTAAGTTCGTAACCAGAGATACCACTGTATCACAAGACTTGGCTAGGTGAAACTTGGGAGTCTCAGTCTGCAGCTACCTGCCAAGCTAGCCAGATGCAAGTGCCTACCTGGGCAGCAGCCACAGCTCACTTGCTTTCTCTTCCATTTGAAGTGTGGCAGTTACTGTAGTTCAGTCCGTGACCCACCTGTGGTGCTGGTTGACAGTGGCACGGGACTGAGCAGCATGGCTCACTGTGGCTCATGACAGGGTCAGGCCTGCTAATGTGCAGTGCAGTCTTCAAAGGTAGTCCCACTGCTGTTAGCAGCCATGTGGACCCATCTACCTTCTCGAGGGGTCTTTTGGTTTACCAGTCTACAGTCCTTGCCAGTGTGGTATAGAGCGGTAGGCTCGTAATCTGGTGAACCAGGTTCGTGTCTCCGCTCCTCCACATGCAGCTGCTGGGTGACCTTGGGCTAGTCACACTTCTCTGAAGTCTCTCAGCCCCACTCACCTCACAGAGTGTTTGTTGTGGGGGGGGAAGGGAAAGGAGAATGTTAGCTGCTTTGAGACTCCTTCGGGTAGTGATAAAGCGGGATATCAAATCCAAACTCCTCCTCCTCCTCCTCCTCCTCCTCCTCCTCTTCCTCCTCTTCTTCTTCTTCTTCTTGTGCCCCACTGGTGAAGCCTAAAATCTGCATGACTGAAATTAAGCCTAAGAAGCCTGGCATATTCATAACTGTTCCTTGTTACTATTGCCTCTCCCTTTCCTCCCAAGTCTCTCGGAATTTAGAACGTAAGTTCCTCAGGACAGAGTCCTGCTTTATTTGTGTAGCTTTATAAAGTCCCATGTACATCCAAGTCTACAAGAATTATAATAGCAATACCACCCCTTTGGACTGCCATTGTTTCTGGGATCTATATTTCTTTGTGTATCAAAAATGGGATTTGGCTCCATATATGGTTAGCACATATATGGGACCCAGGTGGCGCTGTGGGTTAAACCACAGAGCCTAGGGCTTGCTGATCAGAAGGTCGGCAGTTCGAATCCCTGCGACAGGATGAGCTCCCATTGCTCAGTCCCAGCTCCTGCCAACCTAGCAGTTCGAAAGCACGTCAAAGTGCAAGTACATAAATAGGAACTGCTCTGGCGGGAAGGTAAACGGCGTTTCCGTGCGCTGCTCTGGTTCGCCAGAAGCGGCTTAGTCATGCTGGCCACATGACCCGGAAGCTGTACGCCAGCTCCCTTGGCCAATAAAGCGAGATGAGCGCTGCAACCCCAGAGTCGGACACGACTGGACCTAATGGTCAGGGGTCCCTTTACCTTTACCTTTTTATGGTTAGCACATTGGTCTGTGTGCGGCTCTTTTTATTTTAAGGAAAAAACCAAATAAACAAAACGTCAACTTGCTCCATCCACCATCAGTGGGATTAATGGAAAACAGCCACGTTAGAGGGAAGAAATTAATTAAACTACAGAAATCACATGAATCCTGTCCTCAGCATAATATTAAACCCCTCTATAAATAACTACGGTTAAAGCCATCATTCAGCTGGGATCTAATAGAAGTCCTGGCTCAGACAACTCGCCAGCTACCCATGTTCCCTCTCCTATGGCCAGGAGTGCAGAGTTCTTCAATTTCTTCTGCCTTCTCCCTTGTGCCGTGTGCCAGCAGAAGCGCCGCCCCCCTTCTCTTGAGCCATATATTATACAGCCAGCAGGCAGGTACTAGAACAGCCATAATCTATTATTGAACTGTCACTGCAGGTCAAGGAAAACAGCTCCGGGTTTGCTTTATTCTTGGGAAACTGCCTTCCATCATCTGAGAACCTATCCAAGCTCTGCAGTGAGACTGGGGCAGGACATGGTAACATGACAGCAGGTGCAGGAATACAAATCGCGCCCTAAGGGCATGATTAGCCAGTAATTTTTAAAAAATTGCTCCATGTCTGAAGAGTCAGGTTTCAGAGGTCAGCGAGTTGCGTCTCTGCCTTTTGGCATCGCTGAATTGCCTTGGCAGCGCTTGCTGCCTCCATAGTAACTTGGACACAAATCCCTGCAGCAACTTGCATTAGCCCACATGTTCTTAACAGCTCCCAAACTCGGGACCTAGAATATGGGCCTAGAGATCTTAGAATCATAGAATCATAGAGTTGGAAGAAACCACAAGGGCCATCCAGCCCAACCCCCTGCCAAGCAGGAACAACATCAAAGCATTCTTGACAGAGGCTGCCAAGCCTCTGCTTAAAGACCTCCAAAGAAGGAGACTCCACCACACTCCTTGGCAGCAAATTCCACTGTCAAACAGCTCTTACTGTCAGGACGTTCTTCCTAATGTTTAGGTGGAATCTTCTTTCTTGTAGTTTGAATCCATTGCTCCATATCCGCTTCTCTGGATCAGCAGAAAACAACCTCTCTCCCTCCTCTCTCTATATATCCTTTTATATATTTGAACATGGCTATCATATCACCCCTTAACCTTCTCTTCTCCAGGCTAAACATACCCAGCTCCCTAAGCCGTTCCTCATAAGGCATCGTTTCCAAGCCTTTGACCATTTTGGTTGCCCTCCTCTGGACACGTTCCAGTTTGTCAGTATCCTTCTTGAACTGTGGTGCCCAGAACTGGACACAGTATTCCAGGTGAGGTCTGACCAGGCACACTTCTTCAGATACACTGAAACGGAAGTCACCAGACCCTTATATATAGTGAGAGGGTAAAAGGATAAATGGACATAAATCTGACCTCAGGAATCACAAGACAGAGAAACCAGCAGGAGAACACTTCAATCCCCCAGGACACTCTATACAAGATCTCAAAGTAGCTGTCTTATTGCAAAGGAATTTCAGAAATAGACTTGAAAGAGAAGTTGCTGAATTGCAACTCATTACCAAACTTAAAGTAATGTATGGAAGTGAGAGCTGGACCATCAAGAAGGCTGATCGCCGAAGAATTGATGCTTTTGAATTATGGTGCTGGAGGAGATTCTTGAGAGTCCCATGGACTGCAAGAAGATCAAACCTCTCCATTCTTAAGGAAATCAGCCCTGAGTGCTCATTAGAAGGACAGATCCTGAAGTTGAGGCTCCAGTACTTTGGCCACCTCATGAGAAGAGAAGACTCCCTAGAAAAGACCCTGATGTTGGGAAGGATTGAGGGCACAAGGAGAAGGGGACGACAGAAGATGAGATGGTTGGACAGTGTTCTCGAAGCTACTAACATGAGTTTGGCCAAACTGCGAGAGGCAGTGAAGGATAGGCGTGCCTGGCGTGCTCTGGTCCACGGGGTCACGAAGAGTCGGACACGACTGAACGACTGAACAACAACAACCAAACTTAAAACCATGGAGAGACCTGGTCTGAATAGAGACATTGGATTCTTATCCCATTATACATGACAAGGCTATTTTTAACCTTCTCACCCCTTGCTTTTTCCTGTAAGACTAATTGCAGTCGTTAACAGTCATCAACAGGTTTACCACAGCTATCAGCTAATCTCCCATTCCCACCACCCTTCTGAGTAATACCCCTCCCACCCTCTCACTATATATAAGGGTCTGGTGACTTCTGTTTCAGTGTATCTGAAGAAGTGTGCATGCACACGAAAGCTCATACCAACAACAAACTTAGTTGGTCTCTAAGGTGCTACTGGAAAGAATTTTTTTATTTTGTTTTGACTATGACAGACCAACACGGCTATCTACCTGTATTTGGAGGGACCAGTTTAGATCAGGTAAGTCACGCATGGGAAAGGGTTGAGCTTACTCTCTTGCACTACTCCTGTCTAACTTGGACTATTCAGCTCCTCTTAATCTGTGTGTGTATGGGGGAGAGAGAGAGAGATGTGGAGCAGGGGAATTCGGATCAAGAATCTCTTGTTTGATATCTGTATTGTCCCTCGGCCAGATAGTGTACGTGAAACTCTTTGCCCATGCCAAATTCAACGGGAATATTGTTGTTCTCTCACGCACATCCGTCCCCAGGGATAAACGGATGGGCTTGCAGAGTATGCTAACTACAGCATTAGTTAGGCTATATGAGCATGTGGCGGTAAGAAAGGAGAGAAATGACAGTGAACAAAAGCTATAGGAATGGGTGCAAACATGATATTCATAGAGCCGCGGAGCAGTCAGAGCACTGGGTGTGCTAGATGGGGAGAGAATTACATCCCCGCCCCCCTGCCCCCAGCATTAGTAGAATGAGTTTTGAATTCTGGGTGGAAATCATTTCCCTGCAACAGATTCTCTTGCTAGAGGAAAGACAGCCCCAGCCCCCCCCCCCCGTAATGGATGCACTAACTAATATGCATGCAACCCCTTCAGCAACTCCTGTGATTATTAAACATGACATGCACAATGAAACGATCATCTGCTAGGACCCTTGGCTTTGAGGCGCATTCAGGAACATGCCATATCGATCTGGTAATATCCCCTTGGACAAAAGCTGTTATCAGGATGGGGCCTATAAGAAGCAGAAACCTGACCCTGGGCAATGGGGGGGGGGGAATAACCAACCAGCTGTGCCCCTATCCAGACAGGGATAGCCTAACTACTGTTGCCTATGTTCTGGTAACCTCTAGGTTAGATTACTGCCACACGCTGCCTCTGAACATGGTTCAGAAATTTCGGCCGGTGCAAAATTCAGCGGCTGGGTTGCTCACGCCCTGGGCAAGAGCATATTACACCGATCCTGGCCGGACTGCACCGGCTGTCAATTAGTTTCTGGGCCCAATTTAAAGTGCTGGTTTTGAGCTTTGTTGTTGTTGTTTAGTCATTTTAGTCGTGTTCGACTCTCCGTGACCCCATGAACCAGAGCATAATAATAATAATAATAATAATAATAATAATAATAATTAATAATAAAATTTATTATTTATACCCCGCCCATCTGGCTGGGTTTCCCCAGCCACTCTGGGTGGCTTCTAACAGAATATTAAAATACTTCTGGGTCAAGTGGCCAGCATGACTAAGCCGCTTCTGGCGAACCAGAGCAGCGCACGGAAACGCCATTTACCTTCCCGCTGCAGCGGTGCCTATTTATCTACTTGCACTTTGACATGCTTTCGAACTGCTAGGTTGGCAGGAGCTGGGACCGAGCAACGGGAGCTCACCCCGTCGCAGGGATTTGAACTGCTGACCTTCTGATCAGCAAGCCCTATGCCCTGTGGTTTAACCCACAGCGCCACCTGGGTCCCTTAAGGTCTTATATATAAGACCTTAAAATTCTTACAACACTTGTGTATATCTCTCCATCCTCCATCTTTTCTCCCCACCCTGCCCCTTTTACCACCGCTATTCACATTTTTGAACCACTCACAAAAGTACCCTGGCCGCCCAGGGTGGCTGTGGAGACCCAGCCAGGTGGGCGGGGTACAAATAATAAATTATTATTATTATTATTATTACTCTGTGCATTAAGGTTGTTGATACACTCGGGACTAGCTAATAAATGCCCACCCCAATAGATGTTCTGTAGCTCGAAAGGAACCCTTCTGAAAACCAGCCCAACTTATCTTTCACAGCCCAGCTCTGATCAGAAAATGTAAGTATATTTAGAGGGCAGGGCAGTGCCATCAAACCACCTCCAACATTAAACAACAGCAAAAACTTTTTCATCCTTATACTACAAAACCTCCGCAAGAAAAAGCCATGCAGGGAGAGACAGCAGGCAACTCTCTGTCTGACTCCGAGACCCATTAATCTGATTCCAAGGCTAACATTCCGGAAGATAGGAAAAAAATATTTCTGTACGCAAGTGCAGCAGCAAGATTGCTTTTAGCCCAACGTTGGAAAGATGAGGAAACACCGACAGTGAATGAATGGCAAATAAAGATGGTGGAATATATGAATCTTGCAAGAATGACAGCAGCAATTAGGAATTGAAGGTCAAGGAAGAGTGGATATATGTAGAGGAATACCTAAAGAACGAAGGGATAAAAACAGAATTAACGATTTGTCTAGATTGACACATAAAAAAGTAGAAATAGAAAGTTTAAACAAGAGGTGGTAGATCAACAAATAGGTTAAGATGATAAGATAGGAAAAGGAAGAGGATAAAATCGCAAAGTAATAAATGGATAAGTTAAATAAGAAACATGAGAACGAACAGTAGGGGGTAATTTTAAAGATAAGAGGGAGAAGAGTGAGAGATAGGAGGGGGAGAGGGGAGGGGGGAGGAAGGAAGAAAGAAAAGGAAGGGAAGAAATGAAGAAAGAAAATAGAAAAGGTAGGTTGATAGGTAAGTAGGAATGCTTGGAAGAAGGCATGGGGGGGTAGATTGGTAGGGATGAATGTAAGGTATGATGGAAGAGAGAAAGATAGAGCGATATATGTGTGGGTTGGGTTGTATGGAATGGTAGTAATATGGATGAATATGTATGTATGTATGTGTGTAATCGAGATTGGATATGTTAGGTATGTATGAAATTTTATGTATGTATGTATATTATGTATGTATATATATTTGGTGTAAGAATAAATAAATATTATTTTAAATTATTAAAATAATAATAATAATAATAATCTGATTCCAAGGTTGACCCTGTTTATTAGCAGGTCAGAGAGTCCAGCAGGTTTATTTGGAGTCTGATAAATATTACATTTCCTAGTTCCCATTTTCCGCTCTATGCTATTCGATCACCTTTGAGGTGAATGTTCTCCTTACAAGATCTGAGATTAGTGGAAAAGGTTACTGGGAAATATTTTCTCTTTATTTTACCAAGGGCAGAGTAGTACATTTTGCTTCCGTTCATGCACAAACAATAACCGAGAAAACTCTGTGCCAATGAAATCCCACCTGGAGTTTAGCATCTAGCATACAATATTAATTGCTGAGGGGAAGAAAAATTAAATAAGCAACTGTCAAGCCCTCGTGATTGGGGTGGGAGGAATATAATTGAACCTGTGCTTGCAGCATCTGCAAAAACCTCAGTACTGTAGTTACGGCCAGGCCAGTCGTGGGACCCTTTTTCAGTAGTTGGAGGCTGGAGTTGCTGTACAGCAGGCAGAAGATTCTACTTTGTTGATCAAGCAAGGACAGAAGATGAGGAGCCTGGTATCTATGCAAGTTATGGCCAATTCTGAGGTTCCATACTGCCTGGAGAGAGCTTAAAGGTAAAGGTAAAGGGACCCCTGACCATTAAGTCCAGACGCGGACGACTCTGGGATTTCAAAGGAAGCAGCTCCTCTCCCTCCCTGCCGGCCAGGGAGGCTCCTCAGCTGCGTTGCTCGGCTGCCAATAAGGAGTCTGAGACCGACTGGGGGCGGAGCTTGCATGCCTTGTGCAGCCAGACCCTCACGCCCAACCAGACAGCCAGCCTGCCTGCCGTCTACGCGCTCGCTCTTTCGCTCACCCGTTCGCGCGCAGCCTTTGGAGCGCAGGGTGGCGAGGCTACTTGGTGCCATTGCACCGCCCTCGCTATCCTTTGTAGGGAGATTCTATCCTTTCCTCCACCTTTAAATACAATAACTCTGGAAATTTTACTATGCTGGTCGGTGACCGTAATAAAGAATACTTACTACAATAACACTTTTTTTTTTGGCAATGATTTTTATTGAGTTTCCACATAGACATATTATTTACACATCTGATTATTACATGTTATATTTCATAATTATACAGATGGTTTCTAAACTATTTGTTACTTTGTAAAAGAAAAAAAAAGGAAAAAAAGGAAAAAGGATAAAAAAGGAGGGGGAAAGGGGAGGGAGGGAAAGGGGGAAAAAAGACTCCCCCACTTCCTCCTTCTGTTATTTTTATAGTCATTCTTAATTTACGCAGTTTAGACCTTCCTTATTGAATTGATCATTTTACAAATGCTATTCCAGTAGTTACAATCTTCTAGATAGCCATTTCCATATTTCCACCCTTATGTCTTTCATAAAATATCCATATACACAATTTATGTCCGATATCTATATGTTGTATTGCCTTATTATTTCCTTTATATTTGCCCAATAAAAAAAATATATTATCATTTCGTAATTGTTATCACTTTTCTCCATTATCTCCTACATTTAGTGTCGATGCATTTTAGTTATATCTATCAACCATACATTGTATTTTTCTTTCATTGTTCATTCCCAATAAAGAATTTTAAAGTTTAGTTATGAGTTTCAATTCAACCTGCTGATATTCTCATATTCCATACATCTTATCCATATACACCAGAAATTTCCCCCATTCCTTTTCATATGTTCATAAATACAATAACTCTTATTACTTCCCTCCTCCCTCGCCTCTTTGGCATGGAAGCTCGAAAGTGGCCATCTGTGACTCCTTCATTCAGGTTGGCAAGAAGTAGCGAACTGGCACAGGTTTTCTGCATTTCTCCTGCCTTAATCATTTGTGACAAGCCTGGTGCAGTCCCAGCAATTGTTGGAAAACGGAAGATAGCGGGGCGGGTAGATAGATGGTGGAACAAGGCCAACAGAAAAAAAGGGGGGGGATATATATTTGTGGAAGGCTGCCAGGATTAGCTCCTTCCCCTCCCTCATATCCATACTACCAGGTTTTTTTTTGTCCCGCTGGAACTCAGTTCCAGCACATCTCAGCATAGCTGTCAACCCTCCCTTTTTTTGTGGGAAACTCCCTTATTTCAATGCCGTTTCCCGCTGCTATCCCGGATTGTTGATATCCCTTAAATTTCCCGGATTTCAAAGGAAGCAGCTCCTCTCCCTCCCTGCCGGCCAGGGAGGCTCCTCAGCTGCGTTGCTCGGCTGCCAATAAGGAGTCTGAGACCGACTGGGGGCGGAGCTTGCATGCCTTGTGCAGCCAGACCCTCACGCCCAACCAGACAGACAGCCTGCCTGCCGTCTATGCACTCGCCCTTTCGCGCGCAGCCTCTGGAGCGCAGGGTGGCGAGGCTACTTGGTGCCATTGCACCGCCCTCGCGGCATCCCTTATTTTCAAATCCGAAAGTTGACAGCTATGGTAATGTCTACTACTGCAAAACGTGATATAGCACCACACTTTGAGTTTTCCCCACTCCGCAAAGGTGCAAATGGTGGAGAAAGCTCACCAGAAGCTATGCTATGTCACACATTATGCGATAGCAGACATTTCTGGGGGAGAAAAGAGGAGAGACGAAGAGCCTTTGTTGCTTTCAGGAAGGAGCAGTTTGTACACCCCATAACATCTTGCTCTGAACTGCTTCAGAGTGTTTGTGATTTACACTCCGGGATTCAATTTCCCCTGTTGCCACCAGAGAGCAAATAGCTGTACCCGCCTGGACAGCTGGCTCCTAAATCAAAGTTGATTCCCAAGAGGAAGCTGGCAGGTTTAATCGCTGACCAAGGAAGCGTCGATCAGTGCGGTTGTCAATCCGGTCTTTAAACGGACTGTAAAGATACAGTTCTAGGAACCGTGGAACAAAGTGATCCAAAGTAGAAATCTGGATGCTGTGACAGTTGAGCGATGGGTGACAGGAAAGCAGTTGGAAAACATGCTTTGCAATGGGCCAAATCTGCAGTGTTCTCACCTGAAAGAGAGAGGAGGCTGTGGGTTAAACCACTGAGCCTAGGGCTTGCTGATCAGAAGGTTGGCGGTTCAAATCCCTGCGACGGGGTGAACTCCCGTTGCTCGTTCCCAGCTCCTGCCCACCTAGCAGTTCGAAAGCACGTCAAAGTGCAAGTAGATAAATAGGTACCGCTCCGGCGGGAAGGTAAACGGCGTTTCCGTGCGCTGCTCTGGTTCGCCAGAAGCGGCTTAGTCATGCTGGCCACATGACTAAGCTGTACGTTGGCTCCCTCGGCCAATAAAGCGAGATGAGCGCCGCAACCCCAGAGTCGGACACGACTGGACCTAATGGTCCGGGGTCCCTTTATCTTGGAAAGACGTACCTTATAAACTGCAGCTGTACATGCACTGCATCAAATCACTTTGATGTGTCCCAAGTTCCATTTTCACCACAAACGCTGCAGCTCCTTTCCAATTTCTGCCGCATTTGTGGGCCACAGGTGTTAATTATGTGAAGTAGGATCAATACGCATTAGAATAAATTTAATCTGCCCCTTTCCTTTGTGGATCTGGCTGTAATTCTCTTTCTTCCTCCTGCAGCTACAAGGTGCCTCCCCCACCCCCTCTCCCCTTTGCCTGCCTCACTGTATTCCAGAGTAGGACCTTTTCCTTCTGTTTTCCTGTCCAGGCAAAAGCCCGTGGATAGAGCATTGCTAGTCATCGTTTCGCTTTTATTAAAGCACGGTTTAATGTCTTCCCCTGAAACGTCCTTTTTCATAGATTTTCCAGGGGCCAAGTTTCGGTCTTATGTGCCTATGATAACCATTCGATTGAATCTCTTCATCACATAGTGTTTGTCTGCCCCTTGTATTCTGCCGCCCGAAAGACTCTGTTACTTCCATTAACTCAAAAATTACCGGGGTATTTGGAAGAGTCTTACCTTGCTCTTCTGTTGCAAGAGTCAGACTCGATTGTAACCCTACATATGGCAAAATTTCTGACATCAGTTCTGACACTTAAGAAACGCAATGGATTGTTGTACACAGCTTGAAATTTTAATTTAATTTTTATCATATTTTATTCAAGTGAGTATCCCTTTTAATCTATTTTACTGTTAGCAATTGTAAACCAGACTGTGCTGTTTCTGTTTTTGGTTGTTATGTCTATGGGCTTAAAGCCGAAATAAAATGAGTTGAGTTGAGCCCGTGGATAGAGCTTGGAAGCAGGGGAAAGAAATCACAATTCAGTTCTGGATTTATTTGTTTTTTTACGGTCTAGAATATAAGAAGGGCCCTGCTGGATCAGACCCAAGGTGCATTGGTTAGAAAGCAACACCAGTTGCATTTGTTGGAGAACTAAGTAGCTCCATCTCCTCCGAAAACGATGAAAAGGATAGTAAAACACAATCCAGCCAAATTGAATCCCATATGGGAGAATTAATGGGGAATTAAGCACATGCATAATTATTTCCTGTTGAAGTGCCAGAGTGCAGCCTGGATTGTGGGTGCTCTTCCAGCAGAGATCCAGCAGGTGCCTTCTGTAGAAGAGGAAGAAGAGTTTGGATTTGATATCCCGCTTTATCACTACCCGAAGGAGTCTCAAAGCGGCTCACATTCTCCTTTCCCTTCCTCCCCCACAACAAACACTCTGTGAGGTGAGTGGGGCTGAGAGACTTCAGAGAAGTGTGACTAGTCCAAGGTCACCCAGCAGCTGCAGGTGGAGGAGCGGGGAAGCGAACCCGGTTCACCAGATTACAAGTCGTCTGCTCTTAACCACTACACCACACTGGCTCTCAAACGTTTAATAGAAACCTCTTTGCCACCA
The DNA here is from genome assembly GCA_034641385.1 of Darevskia mixta. Lineage (NCBI taxonomy): Eukaryota > Metazoa > Chordata > Lepidosauria > Squamata > Lacertidae > Darevskia > Darevskia mixta. The sequence goes on from JAWWNH010000194.1 coordinate 849,473, forward strand.
GGCTTATGCAGAAACATTTTATCCAGTAGGCAGCTTGTGCACGGTTTCAATTTGTGTGTGTGTGTTTCTTGCAAACTACTTCAGGCGTCGTTATTTTTTTAATTGTGGTATACCAATATATTTATAAATAAATGCAGACCCTTCAGATACCAGCAAATGATAAATGCAATTGTGTGGCTGTGATCAAATACTTTCAAATATCAAATGTTTAAGTATTCAATACAGGTACCAGATCGCATGTAAATATTCCAGTAGTTAAAGAGCATTCAGAGGCAATTTAAAGACTGTAAAGTCAATACTGTAACTCTGTAATATTGGCTCACTTTGTCTATATAGCACAGGGGTAGGCAACCTAAGGCCCGTGGGCCGGATGCGGCCCAATCGCCTTCTCAATCCGGCCTGTGGACGGTCCGGGAATCAGCGTGTTTTTACATGAGTAGAATGTGTCCTTTTCTTTAAAATGCATCTCTGTGTTATTTGTGGGGCATAGGAATTCGTTCATATTTTTTTTTTTTCAAAATATAGCCCAGCCCACCACATGGTCTGAGGGACGGTGGACCGGCCAACGGCTGAAAAAGTTTGCTGACCCCTGATATAGCATCTAATACAGGCATAGGCAAACTCCGGCCCTCCAGATGTTTGGGACTACAATTCCCATCATCCCTGACCACTGGTCCTGTTAGCTAGGGATGATGGGAATTGTAGTCCCAAACATCTGGAGGGCTGGAGTTTGCTTATGCCTGATCTAATAGATCAGTGTTTCCCAACCAGTGTGCCTCCAGATGTTTTGGGACTACAATTCCCATCATCCCTGACAACTGCTATTGCTAGCGAGGGATGATGGGAGTTGTAGTCCCAAAACATCTGGAGGCACACTGGTTGAGAAACACTGTAATAGATGAAGTATATAGAAAAAGTTGGGGCTTGTAGGTCCTGTTCCTTCCTCTGCCTCTCACTACAAAATGTACCCCAAAAGTACCCACTGTATGCAATTCATAGACTGCCTTGCCGCATCATGCTTCATAGCTGTCAACCCTCCATTTTTTTGGTGGGAAACTCCCTTATTCCAATGCCGTTTCCCGCTGCTATCCCAGATTGTTGATATCCCTTAAATTTTCCCGGATTTCAAAGGAAGCAGCTCCTCTCCCTCCCTGCCGGCCAGGGAGGCTCCTCAGCTGCGTTGCTCGGCTGCCAATGAGGAGTCTGAGACCGACTGGGGGCGGAGCTTGCATGCCTTGTGCATCCAGACCCTCACGCCCAACCAGACAGCCAGCCTGCCTGCTGTCTATGCGCTCGCTCTTTCGCTCACCCGTTCGCGCGCAGCCTCTGGAGCGCAGGGTGGCGAGGCTACTTGGTGCCATTGCACCGCCCTCGCGGCATCCCTTATTTTCAGATCCTAAAGTTCTTAAAAATCCTTTATTTTCAAATCCGAAAGTTGACAGCTATGTCATGCTTACCTTTTCAACCTGGCAGGGTGGGGATGCAAACAGAAACTTTAAAACCAAACAACTCCTGCACCCCTAACAATCTACTTTGGGCTGTGGAAACGTTTAAAATTATACCTTTTATAAGGGAGGGAAAGTTGGAGTGGGACCCTGAACCTGTTTCGAAACACTCCTGGGTTTAAAAAAAGGCCTCTCCTTTCTTCTCCGACACGCAAAATGATAGGTTTCAAGATCTGAGTTGTGTATGGCATTTAATTATACCAAAGTATTTTCATTCCTCCTGGATGAATATCTCGCTCATCACCCATCATTGCAGGCCTTTGTTGTGCTGCGACGGGCTTTGTTTATTGGTTTTAAACTCGCAACCCTAATCTTTACGGCTTCTGTTCTGGGGTGTTTCTGAAGCTTTCTGGGCAGGGATTTAGGGGACAGCTCTGCTGGCTACCCTGCAGAAGTACATTTAGGCATAAACAGAAAGGGAAGGCACTATGAGGACATTTTAGAGTCATCTGCTCCCAAAGCAAAGGACCGGGATGAGAAGAAAAGCTTAATTGCTAGTTCACACATGCGTCTTGATCATAGCTGTCAACCCTCCCTTTTTTTTGCGGGAAACTCCCTTATTCCAATGCCGTTTCCCGCTGCTATCCCGGATTGTTGATATCCCTTAAATTTCCCGGATTTCAAAGGAAGCAGCTCCTCTCCCTCCCTGCCAGCCAGGGAGGCTCCTCAGCTGCGTTGCTCGGCTGCCAATAAGGAGTCTGAGACCGACTGGGGGCGGAGCTTGCATGCCTTGTGCAGCCAGACCCTCACGCCCAACCAGACAGACAGCCTGCCTGCCGTCTATGCGCTCGCTCTTTCGCTCACCCGTTCGCGCGCAGCCTCTGGAGCGCAGGGTGGCGAGGCTACTTGGTGCCATTGCACCGCCCTCGCGGCATCCCTTATTTTCAAATCCGAAAGTTTGAAAAAAATCCCTTATTTTCAAATCCGAAAGTTGACAGCTATGGTGTGTGTGTGTGTGTGTGTGTGTGTGTGTAAGAAGCCGTAGCCCCTGCAGGGGTCCAGGAAGCAATTTGTGTGTGCAACACATGCAGAGATCGGTAATCTGTTCCCACCTTGGTGCACAAACACCACGTACAGGGCTTACAAAGATATTTTATGCATATTACACACCATTTACGTAGCAGCTATGGCATTTAACGAAAGAGCTAATGCTAGGGTACACTGAAGCTATTCATCAATTAAAAAAAAAAAATCTTTTTCTTTTTCTTTTGAACAGCTGAGTCCCCACCTCCATGTCATATCACAGATTGCTTTTGAATCTCTTCCCAGCTGGAAAAGCAGTACTGCCATGCAGTATTTGGGATGGAAAGCTCTCTCTCTCTCCCTCTCTCTCTCTCTCATTTTTTAGGGGGGAAGAAGCTTTGCATTCCTTTGAGCTCAAGAATTTATTATTGCTTTTGAATTCTCTCTCATATATATATACTGTACACACACACACACACACTCATATCACATGCAAAAGGAAGAAATCAATCAATCAATATAAATTAAATCGATTATGACTCTAAGGGTGCCCTTAAGAGTTTTGAATATGCAAGCAATCAAATGCAAAGTAAATAATTGGGAGGCAGCAAATAACAAACACTTCAGCCAGATGGGCAATGTTTCTGTTTTGTTCACAAGGCTATACAAGGGGAGAAAGTTCACTTTCCCAACAGAGCATCCTTGACATCTGTCAGGTTCTCTTATTGGTTGTTCAATAGCAACACCAAGCTGTCTTGTCTTTAAGTCTCTTTATTTCAGTGCAAAGCAATTTACAGTGCAGAGTTCAGTTTATCATGTCTGCTCAGTTACTAGCAGAATCCGTAAGTGCCTCCCTCCTGTTTTGGCGCCAACACCAAAACCTTGGCATCCTAAATCGCTGCCTTCTCCTCCTACGTGAGATATGCGCCGAAACTGACGCTTCCCCCTCCGATCGATTCTGCTGGGTGGTGCCAGGTCTCTCAGCAACTCCCTGGACACCTGGCACTCCCTGGCTCCCAGCCACTAACTGCTCCTCCCCCGAAGAGGGGCTGCCAGATTCACTCGAAGATGAATCTGTTGTTAACACCGGTTGCGGATCCCTGTAAGCACTCAGAGCTGGACTGGCAGGGGTGGGCAGATCCCTGACAACATCTTTTGGGAGTTCTGGAGTCTGAGATTTTCAATTATTTCCATTTTCACAAGTCTCAGATAAAGGCGTATCGTGCTGTTACATTTGTCCCACTGTTTTTCTTGTTAACCAAAGAGATGACTTCATATCAAACCACACAGAAAGAGACCGTTTCAGCTTCCTCTTAATACTGTACCTGTAAATGGTGCCCGAGTTTTCCCCCATCGCTAGTATAACTTTGGCACATCCTTTAGCAGCGCTTAAGTCTCCGGCTTCCCTCCAGCGCTGGGCTATCATTCGCCTTGCTGCCGCTAACGTAACGTGAGGAGAGCGCTCCTTGAGTTCTCCCACAGGAATATGGAAAGCTTACATAACTTGGTATCTGTTACCAAGTATCTTGAGGCTGGATTACTGCCTCAAGCTCTGGGCTGGGCTGCCCTTGGGCCTGGTCAGAAGCTCTACCTGGTGCAGAATGTGGCAGTCAGATTGCTGACCGCATGTGACATCATAGTTAAAGTATCTGTACTGGCTGCCCATCTACTTTGGAGCCTGCATTCCTAGTAAGGTAAAGGTAAAGGGACCCCTGACCATTAGGTCCAGTTCTGGACGACGCTGGGGTTGCGGCGCTCATCTTGCTTTCAGGCCAAGAGAGCTGGTGTTTGTCCGCAGACAGCTTCCGGGTCATGAAGCCAGCATGACTAAGCCGCTTCTGGTGAACCAGAGCAGCGCACGGAAACGCCGTTTACCTTCCCGCCAGAGCGGTACCTATTTATCTACTTGCACTTTGACGTGCTTTCGAACTGCTAGGTTGGCAGGAGCAGGAACCGAGCAACGGGAGCTCACCCTGTCGCGGGGATTCGAACCGCCGACCTTCTGATCAGCAAGCCCTAGGCTCAGTGGTTTAGACCACAGTGCCACCCGCGTCCCTCGCATTCCTAGTACTTAGATCAGGGGTCCCCAAACTAAGGCCCGGGGGCCGGATGCGGCCCAATCGCCTTCTAAATCAGGCCCACAGCCGGTCCGGGAATCAGCGTGTTTTTACATGAGTAGAATGTGTCCTTTTATTTAAAATGCATCTCTGGGTTATTTGTGGGGCATAGGAATTCGTTCATTTTTTTTTCAAAATATAGTCCGGCCCCCACAAGGTCTGAGAAACAGTTGACTGGCCCCCTGCTGAAAAAGTTTGCTAACCCCTGGCTTAGATCTATTTCCTATTTGATGGTTGATAACAGTGATCGAAGAGTGCGTACAGAACCAGCAAACTGGTCTGAAATATGGTTGGGGGCTAAAGCGTGAAGAAGATGTAAAATGATGCCCCCACTGAAATAATCAGAAACCTGCTCTTATTCCCTTATGGGGTACACAAGAGCCTTTTGAGGTTCTCCATCGGAAGGAGTAAATTACAGAGGCCAACCAGAGGAAAATTGAGAAGCAAAGAATTTATTTCTGTTGCAAACATGGCGTTTTTGCCCCACACACCAAAGAGTAGGGGGAAAAGGACCCCTAACAAAAGGAGCACATGCTCTTATAAAGACATTTCAAAAATTCCTCCTCCGAGTCCAGCCCCACCCCCAGATACCTCCCACATACATCACAGAAGGGGTGTAACCCCAGACCACCCCCCAGATACATCACAGCTGCATCACAGATTGGGAGGGTCAGAGGAGGTAACCTGAGAATTCTCACACCTGTGCCATCTCTCCCTGACCCCTCCCAGACACACATTTCAGCAAAACAAAAGGGTTCTTGTTTCCTGGCCTGGCCTGGCAGGGCTAATGTAGGGCTAACGATCCAAATCCATTTTAGGTGGTGGGTTCTTTGTGAGGGAAATGGCCCATGTCTGGCACTCAGGCATCAGGATGCCAGAATTATCACTTTATTTTCCTGAGACAATCACCCCCTCCTTCCTTGCAGAGAAACAGTTTGTCAGTTTGGGAGTCAAAATGGAGACAGGCCTGTCTTCCTGTGCTGCTTCAGACATGTGGCCTTGTTTTGCTTGGCACACTTATGAACAATTATTATATATATATATATATATATATATATATATATATATATATATATATATATATATATATATATAAGACCTTGATATTCTTACAACACCCACCTTCCCTAATTGTTTCCTCCTTTTCAGCACGGTTGAGCAGCTGTGTCCCTAAAGGCTCCTAGCAGGAACCATTCATAGTGACATCGTCTTCAGAGGCCCCTGTTTTGGTTTCCCTTTATTAGGTCGCATGCAGCGCCTTGTCCGCTCTCTGGGAACAAGACGAGTAACGCTAGGAGAGAATGCTTGGGGCTCCCTCCGTATTTAGGCGACTGGAGAGCGAGAGCTGTCATTGTGTGAGGCTATGTAAACAGCTCTTGCCGTTGCGGTTTTACCTGCTGCAAGCTGGCAGTGTGCTTGGCTGCTAAGCCGGCCACGCCCCGATAAACGGCTATAATTGTAAGCTTGTTCTTCCCTTTCCTTTCGCAAGGAATACTGTTTCCCCAAACAGTATAACAGTGTATAGGCGTGACACTGGCATACTGACAGATGTGGAGCTACCATTAAAGGGGGGGGGGCGGAGATCCCATAATCATCATATGACATCATGGATCAAAGCGGGAGAGGGCAAAAATGCAATTAAAGAGAATGGCAGTGCCTTGTTTCAGGCCTTCTCAACATTTTCAGCTCAAACCTAAACTGAAATTCAGGCAGGGGAGAGGACAGCCCAGGAGATGAGTCATGCAGTGATTCACATGTCTCTCTCCTTGGTATGGAGCCAGAAAAGTCACTCTCATGTACATAGCTGTCAACTTTCGGATTTGAAAATAAGGGATTTTTCCAAGCTTTCGGATTTGAAAATAAGGGATGCCGCGAGGGCGGTGCAATGGCACCAAGTAGCCTCGCCACCCTGCGCTCCAGAGGCTGCGCGCGAATGGGTGAGTGAAAGAGCGAGCGCATAGACGGCAGGCAGGCTGTCTGTCTGGTTGGGCGTGAGGGTCTGGCTGCACAAGGCATGCAAGCTCCGCCCCCAGTCGGTCTCAGACTCCTTATTGGCAGCCGAGCGACGCAGCTGAGGAGCCTCCCTGGCCGGCAGGGAGGGAGAGGAGCTGCTTCCTTTGAAATCCGGGAAATTTAAGGGATATCAACAATCCGGGATAGCAGCGGGAAACGGCATTGGAATAAGGGAGTTTCCCGCAAAAAAAGGGAGGGTTGACAGCTATGCTCATGTAGTGGGTCCACATTCTCCCAGTCAAACTGTTACAGCTAGAATCCTGGCTGCCTATGAGTGCCTCTTCTTCCCCATTCCTTCTGCCCAGGCAAATACTATCCCTGCCTTCTGGGGCGGAGAGGAAACAGACCCACTAACAGCCCCATCGCCTGCTAATTGGAATTGATGGTGTTAGAATAGCTGGCTGGGTGTAGAAGAAGAAGAGTTTGGATTTGATATCCCGCTTTATCACTACCCGAAGGAGTCTCAAAGCGGCTCACATTCTCCTTTCCCTTCCTCCCCCACAACAAACACTCTGTGAGGTGAGTGGGGCTGAGAGACTTCAGAGAAGTGTGACTAGCCCAAGGTCACCCAGCAGCTGCATGTGGAGGAGCGGGGAATCGAACCCGGTTCACCAGATTACAAGTCTACCGCTCTTAACCACTACACCACACTGGCTCTCAACCACACTGGCTCTCACCCTCATAGAATCCTAGAATCGTAGAGTTGGAAGGGACCCTGGGGGGTCATCTCCTCCAACCCCCTGCAATGCAGGAATCTCAACTCAAGCGTCCATGACAGATGGCAATCCAACCTCTGCTGAAACACTTCCAGGGAAGGAGAGTCCATCACCTCTTGTGGGAGTCTGTTCCACTGTCGAATAGCTCTTGAAAGCTCATACGATTCATATTTCTTTAATAGGCTTGCCTGCCGAGTTAGTTTACAGGTACTCTTTGTAAGTGCAGGAATCCTGGCATGGGAAAAGGAGGGTGGGTGTGTCTAGACTATGCAATGCAACCGCCCCACCCCCATTCAAATAGTCCTCAGCCACAACCACATACCGTATTTTTCGCTCCATAAGACGCACTTTTTTCCTCCTAAAAAGTAAGGGGAAATGTCTGTGCGTCTTATGGAGCGAATGCATGGTCCCTGGAGCCAAATTGCCTAGGGGCCAAAAGCAGACTGTGCTCTTTTTTTTACAAAGAGAGAAGAGGGGGTTGAAAGGAAGCCGCTGAACAGCTGTTTAGCAAGCGATCGGGAGAGAGATAAGGCTCCCTTTTCAGCCCCACCCCCTTGCCCAGGCCTCCGCTGTTGAATGCAGAGGGAGGCTGTTTGTTTCCCCAGCGACATGTGCCTGGCTGATTAGATTATCTGTCTGGAAACTGTAGAAATGGCTCCCTTTCCTGTAGGACTAGAAGCTGCAAACTTCAATGGAGTTGAACCCCATAAAAACGGGTCTTTTCCTCTTTGCAAAAGAAGCTGCACCACTTTCAGCTGATCCTCTAAAAAGCTGGGCTTTTCCCTTTGCAAAAGAAGCTGCACCACTTTGAGCTGATCCTCAAAAAAAGAGGGCTTTCCCCCTTTCCTCCTCTAAAAACTAGGTGTGTCTTATGTTCAGGTGCGTCTTATGGAGCGAAAAATACGGTACTTTTTCTTGCATATAAACACCCCTATCTTTTAAGTGGAAATGTGCATCTGCTAAGAGCAAAGTAGAGGGGGGGGGGGAGAAAAAAAGGTGTGACCCTGCTGACTGAAAGTGTTTTTGCACAGGTATGAAGCTAGGCAACAAAGGCACATTCACCATGGAGACCGTGAAAAAATCGCACTCTGTGATTAAAGCTAATTTGTCGCTCGTCAGTTCTGCGCTCACTGCATGCAGTATTCCTGCTTGAGCCACCCAGTCTCAGCTGCGGCCATGAAGTTGCTTCTCCAAATGCTCTAGGAATTCCCCGTCCCCCGTCCCCAATTCCGGCACCTTCCAGGTGGGCACCATTGCCATGATAAGAGAACAAGGATTCATGGTGAGTTCTGGCATCTCTTTTTCTAGAAAAATGGCACGGGCCTCTAGAAGACTACAACAACCTCCCCCCCCCCCAAAAAAAAATTATAGGTCAAAATCAAATGGATGAAATGCCAGATTATTTGGGTACTAGTAAATTAAGTCTGTTAACGAAAACAGGCGCTAGAAAGCTCTCTCTCTCTCTCTCTCTCTCTCTCTCTCTCTCTCTCTCTCTCTCTCTCTCTCTCTCACACACACACACACAGATGGAGGAGCGGGAACCTGAGGAGAAAAAGAGCCCCCTCCGTCCGTCCCGGCCCTCCGTCCGTCCCGGGTGGGTAGCGCAGCCGGCAGCAGACCTCGTCCGCGCCTGCCCACCTCCGTGCCGCCCCTTTCCCACAGAGCCTACAGCCGGCGCTCCTCCGCGGGGCTCTTCCGCTTCCAGCGCCGCCAAGCGCCGTCGCCCGCCTTTGTGCAGGCGCTGAAGCCTGCTCTTCGCTGCTGCAGCCCGGCGCGGCGGCGGCGGCGCTGCTCCTTTCTGGGCGGGCCGCTTTCGCCTGCTGCCTGCTGCCTCGCGCGGGGAGCCTCGAGGCGCCTTCGTCCCGCCTCCCCGCCCAGCGCGGCATGGAGAATTCCGCCTGGAGCCCCCGCGCGGGAACCGGTGCTCGGAGTCGGTGTGGGGAGGCGGTTGGGGAAGGAGGGCCAGGGCCTGGGCAGGGCGAGCCCGGCGGCGAGCCGGGGCGCCGCGCATCCCACTGGAGCCGCAGCCAGAGCCTGCCGAGCGGGGGCAGCCTTGGAGGTGGCGGCAGCGGGTGAGCGCAGGCGGACAGGGGCACCCCGGCAGCGCGCAGCGCGATAAGATGGCCGACAGGAGGAGGCTGCGGGCAGCGGCGCTTCGCGCCACTGCCCCCGCTCCTATTGGTGTGCGTCCTCCAATCCCTCTGTCACTGGAACGCACGCGCAGTGCCGATTTCCTCTGACGGACGGAAAGTGGTACGGACGGACACAGGCTCTTTATTATATAGGATAATAAAACAATGCAGTGACTCCTAAGGCTCCAACGTACAATTCGATAGCCTCGATAAATGGAGACACAAAACACACCAACTGGTCGGAACTGAGGCATCACCCAAGGGAATTTAGACTGCAGGGGCCTTCCTGATAGGCGGAGGGGGCATAGCCTGCACCCTGCTTTGGCGAATGGGGCTGCAGGCTGGGACTTGGGCTGTGCCAGGGGGTGGAGCCAACGGAGCAGGTAGGCTTCCCTCAGCTCCGCCCCTTCAGTGGCGAACGGAGCCGCTTGGGCACCCGGAGCAGCAAACTCTAGATGTCTAGATTAGGCAGCTAGTTTGAGGCTCCACAGAGTTGCTTTTGCATCATTAAAGCCTCATTTATCTGCCTCTGTCCCCTCCAGTAGAGGGTCACCTTCCACCCCTCTGGAGAGGAATCGTTCTGTACCCTATGCACCACAAACCAGTGCTAAATGCTTCAGAAAGCCCTCCATGCCAGTCTTTGAGGGCATCCGTGGTGGTGAGGTATGGCACACGGAAGCCCTTGCACAAACTTTACAAGAAAGTGCAGGACAGCAAGGTTTGGTGCAAACTGGGTGGCAGCAATTCATTTCCTCCAGGCTCCTGGATCAGCAAACTCCCCTTATAAATACTGATGTCTATTTTGGGCTTTGGGTGTTTGTTCATCACTCACATGAATAAGTGATTGGATTAGGTTTGCAGCCGATAGAGGCAAACTGGATTTTCCGAGGCTGAATCAGAAGACTCGTTTCTTATAATAATGAGAAATGGGAAGGGAGAACCGAGGGGAAATCCTGTTAGTTCTCTCTCCCCACCCCTCTTCAGATTGCCAGGTGCGTGTGTGTTCCTTTGCACGCAAAACAAACAAACAAACAAACCCCAACCTGCACACCTGTCAGTGAGAAAGGCAGGCTTTTCCTTAGGGCATCCATTTTCTGCTTGGGATCGTTCTGTCTAGAAAAAGCATTCTGTCTTATCAGTTTCCACCTGGATTCTGAAAGAGGCACTTCCCAGACATAGGCTCATTTCCTCTGTGAGAATCAGACTGTGTGTATTTTCACAAGGGTAAAGGGAAAGGTAAAGGGACCCCTGACCATTAGGTCCAGTCGTGACCAACTCTGGGGTTGCGCGCTCATCTCGCTTTATTGGCCGAGAGCCGGCGTACAGCTTCCAGGTCATGTGGCCAGCATGACTAAGCCGCTTCTGGCGAACCAGAGCAGCGCACGGAAACGCCGTTTACCTTCCCGCCAGAGCGGTTCCTATTTATCTACTTGCACTTTGATGTGCTTTCGAACTGCTAGGTTGGCAGGAGCAGGGACCAAGCAATGGGAGCTCACCCCGTTGCGGGGATTCGAACCGCCAACCTTCTGATCAACAAGCCCTAGGGTCTGTGGTTTAACCCACAGCGCCACCCGCGTCCCTCTCACAAGGGGTAGGGGTGGCCAAATGCAAGAGGACTGTCAGGTTGCTGCCAGTGACTCTCACAGACGGTCGCCCAGGAATGTACAAAGACATGGAAATGTTTCTTACCAGCTGCTTTTTATTCAGTATTTACAGAGAGAGGATATAGAACACAGCCTCTTGGATAATGGCGTTGTCCTGAGTGAATCTCCACCCTGTCTCTCCCACTTCTATGGGTGCTGCTACTTGCCCTCTGTCTTTGAGCTCTCTGCTCTCCTACTTTCAAGGCTCACTGGGTTCTGGGAGATGGAGGGTCTGGACTGCTTTCTAAAGACACTGTGTCCGTCAGCTGTCGTCCCCCGGGGCTTCCTCTCCCTCCTCCCCCATTATTTCCCAGCTTTCCCCCTCATCTGCCTCTGAGCTGCTATGTCCCTCGAACCGCTGTTGTAAATCTATACTGTCTTCCTCTTCCTCCTCCCTGGAAGGGTCAGGATGGGGAGGCCGTCTCCACCATTCCTCCTCTGCCCAGTCCCTGACAAGGACAGACAGGGTTATTCCACTCTCATCGTTGTGTGGAAGAGACCATGTGCAGCAGGTCTAGCTTGTGATCCTGAATGGGAACATTTTATGCAACCGGCTTGGGTTTTTACACGCATTCCATGCAATCAGTGCTCTCTTTTTAAGGGGGCACTCAGGGGTACTCAGTACCAGCCCCTCTTTTTTTGATGTTGTTTAAAAAGAGTGGCACCTACTGTAACAACTTCATGGTGAGTACCGGCACCTCTTTTTTTTGTGAGTACCGGGACCTATTTTCCTAGGGGGAGGGGGAAAGCACTGCATGCACCATTCAACATCCCCCCGATAGGATTTCCTACACACGAGTAGGACCCTGGCAGAGACACATGCCTGACTGGCATGTTCCCTCCCTCCTGGGCGATCGTTCGGGAGCTTCAAAAGCTTTCTTCAGTCCGAACATCACAGCGACTGATGCCAGAAGACATCAGCACACTTAGGGATCCGCAAAGGTTTGCGCAGTTGCGTAACAGACCTCAGCAACTCAGCATGTTGGCTAATCTACTTTCTTTACATATAAACACACACGGAGCACTGCAACATGGCTCCTTCTCTCTCTATCATCAGGCAGCAAAGAGAAAGAACAAAGGACAATAGTCCCACTTCAGGAAACACAGTAACACAAACATCCTGTCTCCGTCACTTCCCACTCTGTGGAATGCAAACATACACCATCATGTGATAGATAACAATCCCATGACTGCAGACACGGGGAATGAATCTCCAACACCTCCATCCCCGCCTTCAACTATTCTCCTCCCTGCTGCCACAAAGTGCTGCCCGAAGTCAGCTGTTTCACCCTGTTAGATAGCAGCGCTGGCAGCGAATCCGTTCCTTCCTTAATGTGTCTAGAAAAGTCAGAAGAAGCCCTTCCTCCTCTGCCTGCCTCCCTGAGCGCCAGATTTTTCCAAGCCTCAGACGTTCAGCAAAGATGTACAGACCATTTCCAGTTTGGGTGACACCAAACATCCCATACAGGAAAACTGTTTGTTTTCTGTGCCGCTTTTAAACGATAATATAGAAAACGATGTGGTTGTCTGTCTCCATGGTGCCTTCAACTCCTCCTGTGTTTACAGCAGAAACAAAGGAAATATGTGTTTATGTTGCAGCGGGTTCCCTTCATTCAAAAGAGTTATAATCAGCCTTTGGGTGTGCGCGGCAAATGACCTTATTTCTTTGCGGAAGAAGCACGTGGAGGATCCAAAGGGGGCCTTGGGGACTGCTAGTCCTCCTTTTTCCAAGCAGCTGTGTGCGCATCACATTGCCAGTTTTGCCCGAGAATACATGTATCAGATTTTACTCTTGTGATAAATTCCCCCCCCAAAACCCCCCCCAGTTTTGCTGCTGCAATATTTTGAACAAGGAATCCAGAAAAATGTGCCAAACCTCTCATGTATGTATGTGTCACTTAGCGGTTGCAGCGATTTCGTTTCCGCTTTGTGGGATGTGGATGGCGAAGTTTCTTGAGCTTGGAGACATTATGTACAAAAACTGATGACAAAAAACACCCCCAGGTGTACCTTGAAACTATGGCCTATGGCTCTCGCTGAAACAGTGAACCTGTGTCTGAGCTACACCTTTTAAAGCAGGCATCCCCAAACTCGGCACTCCAGATGTTTTGGGACTACAACTCCCATCACCCCTAGCTAACAGGACCAGTGGTCAGGGATGATGGGAATTGTAGTCCCAAAACATCTGGAGGGCCGAGTTTGGGGATGCCTGTTTTAAAGCTACAGGTAGGGGCTGATGTTGTGGAGTGCTCCTCCGTATCTTTCTATGTGTAAAACCCTCAAAGACTTGGATTCTCTCTAATAAACTCATTTTCTACACAGGGTGTTTACTGAGTGTGTCCGTGGGGAGCGTACATGTAAGGCTCTTCTTCTCATCTCACGGAGGAGACCACAAGGCAGTGGAAACTCCTACTGAACAACTTGCTCCAACAATGTCTGGGATCAGACAAAAGCCTTTTGCGCCTTGACATCCAGACAGCCCACCCCACTCTGGGTTACACACCCTCCTTTATAACTGGAAAACACTTAAGGGGGCAGGACTCTGGCCCGGAGTCTGTGTCACTGTGGGTCTTTGGGGTCAGGGCATAGCTGTCAACTTTCGGATTTGAAAATAAGGGATGCCACGAGGGCAGTGCAATGGCACCAAGTAGCCTCGCCACCCTGCGCTCCAGAGGCTGCGCGCGAATGGGTGAGCGAAAGAGCGAACGCAGGCAGGCTGTCTGTCTGGTTGGGCGTGAGGGTCTGGCTGCACAAGGCATGCAAGCTCCGCCCCCAGTCGGTCTCAGACTCCTTATTGGCAGCCGAGCAACGCAGCTGAGGAGCCTCCCTGGCCGGCAGGGAGGGAGAGGAGCTGCTTCCTTTGAAATCCGGGAAATTTAAGGGATATCAACAATCCGGGATAGCAGCGGGAAACGGCATTGGAATAAGGGAGTTTCCCGCAAAAAAAGGGAGGGTTGACAACTATGATCCCGGAACGTCCTGCTTTTCCTTTGGACGTCCCTATTTTCATCGGAGAAATGTGGGAGGGTATGGAGTTATGTTCGAATCCCCGCCACGGGGTGAGCTCCCGTTGTTTGGTCCCTGCTCCTGCCCACCTAGCAGTTCGAAAGCATGTCAAAATGCAAGTAGATAAATAGGTACCGCTCCGGCGGAAAGGTAAACGGCGTTTCCGTGCACTGCTCTGGTTTGCCAGAAGCGACTTAGTCATGCTGGCCACATGTCCCTCAGCCAATAATGCGAAATGAGCGCCGCAACCCCAGAGTCGGTCACGACTGGACCTAATGGTCAGGGGTCCGTTTACCTTTCTAGAGTTATGTGACCCCCTCAGCCATGGAAAATAAGTCACTATTCAACCTTTAGAAGACATCTGAAGGCAGCCCTGTATAGGGAAGTTTTTCTTAATGTTCAATGTTTTATTATGTTTTTATATCTGTTGGAAGCCGCCCAGAGTGGCTGGGGCAACCCAGTCAGATGGGTGGGGCAATATAATAATAATAATAATAATAATAATAATAATAATATGATGCAATAGGACATCCCTATTTACATCAGAGAAAATTACTCCTGCCCCTCATTGTGCCCTTCAGGTCCCATTCTGATCCAGTTTGGATATCCCCCCCACCCCACCCTCCTGGCTACTTTCAAGTAAAACATCAGGGGATCTGTGCAAGCAGATACCATCCATACCACACAGAGTTTGGCCCTAACCAAAAGCAGGCAAGGTTGCTTTGTGGTCAAAGGAAAATAAGACGCAAGGAAAGCATTGTGTGCCCTCTTGTGGTCACATTTAATATGGCAGTCTGCAGTGGAAGTGGCAACACCAAAACAACACAATACTGTACATTTCTGTTTACTATTCCCTCAGCAATACCATTGTGTCTGCCACCCTGGGCTCCTTTGGAAGGGGGGGGGATCAATTTAATTACCGGTATAAATAAAATGAAGCAACAGAAAGTGTTGTTGCCACAGACTTTTTTTAGATAATAATAATAATAATAATAATAATAATAATAATAATAATAATAATTTTTATTTGTACCCCGCCCATCTGGCCGGGTCTCCCCAGCCACTCTGGGCGGCCTCCAACAGATATTAAAATACATTAAAATATCACAGGTTAAAAACTTCCCTAAAGAGGGCTGCCCTCAGGTATTTTCTAAATGTCAGGTAGTTGTTTATCGCTTTGACCTCTGATGGGAGGGCGTTCCACAGGGCGGGCGCCACTACTGAGAAGGCCCTCTGCCTGGTTCCCTGTAGCTTTGCTTCTTGCAGTGAGGGAACCGCCAGAAGGCCCCTGGCGCTGGATCTCAGTGTCCGGGCTGAACGATGGGGGTGGAGATGCTCCTTCAGGTATACAGGACCAAGGCCGTTTGGGGTTCGAGCCCAAAGCCAGATGCACAGGGTCTTGTAGTAGTGGAGGAATTGCACTCTGCACATGCTCCATCCATGTAGTCCCGTTTGTGACTTTAAACCACAGAGCCTAGGGCTTGCTGATCAGAAGGTCGGCGGTTCGAATCCCCGTGATGGGGTGAGCTCCCATTGCTTGGTACCTGCTCCTGCCCACCTAGCAGTTCGAAAGCACGTCAAAGTGCAAGTAGATAAATAGGAACCGCTCTGGCGGGAAGGTAAACGGCGTTTCCATGCGCTGCTCTGGTTCGCCAGAAGCGGCTTAGTCATGCTGGCCACATGACCGGAAGCTGTACGCTGGCTCTTGGCCAATAAAGCGAGATGAGCGCCGCAACCCCAGAGTCGGACACGACTGGACCTAATGGTCAGGGGTCCCTTTATCTTTATATAAATATACGTACATCTCATTTCAGGGATCTTTCACGGTGTAGATTTCCTTTGTTGTAATTCAGTTATTCCCGTGATTGTCTTTTTTTGACCAAGTTATTTTGGCACCTGAGGCAGAAAAAAAAACCCCATGCTGTTTATCAGTAAGAAATAAATGACCATTTGCTGCTTTTTCATGGCACCCTGAGGCAACTGCCCCAATCTGCTTAATTATAGGGCCTGATGTCTGTTTGCTGTCCTGCCCTCCAAAAAGTGACCAAAAGGACCTTGCCTGGCCTGCCTATGGCTGTTGACCACCAATGTCCTCTAGCAGCTTCTATGGCCAGGCAGGGCAGTTCTTGCTGAAAATAATGGACAGAGTCATGGGTTTGTTCAGAGGCCAGGGGGGAAGTACTTCAGTCTCCTCGGACTCTCAAGTGAATATTAGCTTTGTTATAAAACAGAAGCATTTCAGAGCACAGCTGGTGAAGAGGCTAGTCCTGAAATTCGTTCACTCAAATGTCTGTGTTCTCAGGGCCAAAACAAGAATGATGAGCGGTTCTCTCAAAATAATTGCTTCCAGATAGGCCGTGCGCTTCATACATGCTTATTGCTCTAGCCATTGTTTTGTGTTTAATGTTCCAGCAAATGTTTGGGTCGTGTATTGCATTTTTATGCCAGCAATTAGGCTGTATTTCTCCCCGTTATCTTTAGCTCTTGCCTTGTTCATGTGATTTGTCCTCCCGCGTACCTGAGCTGACATATATAAATTGCTTACCCTTCTCAGTTTCCTGCTGCCTGGAAAGTGTCCTGTCACTATAAAAACAAAGGTTTTTTTTTTTTAAATCTACCAGTTTTGCACAAAAGAGCAGTCAATAATAGTAATGATAATAAATGTGTGCATCATTCTAAGCCAAGAAGGTCTGTTGAAGGCAGGGAGGCAGGAATTTGTGTGCCTGCACTTTTTTTCTTTATCTACCAGAGTTGTACTAAAGAGCAGACAAAAAAATAAAAATAGAAAAATGGGTGTGTTGCTCCAAGGCAGACAAAGATTTGGAGTTACTCTCATGAAAGCCTGCCACTTCCTTTCCTCCCTTTTCCTATACCTGAAGGGTACCTCTGGTTAAGTACTTAATTCGTTCCGGAGGTCCGTTCTTAACCTGAAGCGTACTTAACCTGAAGCACCACTTTAGCTAATGGGACCTCCTGCTGCCGCTGTGCCGCCAGAGCACAATTTCTTAGTGGAGTTCTTAACCTGAAGCATACTTAACCCGAGGTACCACTGTATTTAGGGGACCCAGGTGGCGCTGTGGGTTAAACCACAGAGCCTAGGGCTTGCTGATCAGAAGGTCAGCGGTTCGAATCCCTGCGACGGGGTGAGCTCCTGTTGCTTGGTCCCAGCTCCTGCCCGCCTAGCAGTTCGAAAGCACGTCAAAGTGCAAGTAGATAAATAGGAACCGCTCTGGCGGGAAGGTAAACGGCGTTTCCGCGAGCTGCTCTGGTTCGCCAGAAGTGGCTTAGTCATGCTGGCCACATGACCCGGAAGCTGTACGCCGGCTCTCAGCCAATAAAGCGAGATGAGCGCCGCAACCCCAGAGTCGGACACGACTGGACCTAATGGTCCTTTGCCTTTACCTTTACCACTGTATTTTGATTTTTAGTACAACTGTTTTTTGCAAGAGCATATCTGTGCAAGAGTTTTTTTTAATAATAATAATAAAAATACCACAAACATTCTTTTAGCAACAAAGACAAAAAAGAAGTATTATTCATTAACGACATGAATAAATGATTATTGCAACTTGCCCCAGATATATCACCCTGTTCTATAGTCCTTTCCTCTTAATTTAATATTTCAAGGAATAGCTTTAATTTTGGATTTTAGATCAATAATCAGACACACCAGAGATTTAATTGAAAGCTTTAAAATATATATCAAGTTCAAGAAAACAGGTTTTAGTCATTCAGTCTATAAAGGATATGTATTAAGTATAACTTTCTTTCTGGTTGGAAATGTATTCTGTTGTGCCAAATGAACATTTGTAAAAAAATGTGTTTTATACTGTGTTGTTTTGTTTTGTTGCAGTGATAGGCCATTTCTAAATTGTGGCCACAGGCTTTAAGCACAACAATGCTCCGAGTCCATTTATTTGTTTATATATTTATAAACACATTCATTTATATATTTGTTTATATGCTTATATTGTTAATATCCTGCCAATCCTCCGTATATACATACACACATACATAATTTTATGTGTATGTATATATATATATATATATATACACACATAATTTTATTTGTATGTCATCTTCCATAGTTCAAACCATGCTACAACACGAAAAAAGTACACGATTACAAATATAACAAAAGTTGTAATAAACAACAAATAAAAACACCAGAAATTATAAAACCAAACTGAACTATTTCCACATAAATTATAATAAGACCCACACACAGAGCAGTAACAGCAACAACCCTCTCCTACAAAACCCCTAATAATAATAATAATAATAATTTATTATTTATACCCCGCCCATCTGGCTGGGTTTCCCCAGCCACTCTGGGCGGCTTCCAACAGAATATTAAAATACAGTAGTCTATTAAACATTAAAAGGCCTAAGCATGAATGAACCCCGGAACGTTCCTTTCCATCATCAACATTTCCTTTCCGGGGTCACTTTACACCAATGCACCAGCTCCGCGCGGGGGACAGGAAAGAGCGTGGGGTCATCGCCGGAACTCTAGGCCTCAAAGCCCGCAACTGAGTTTGCGGAATCATAGACTCACAGTATGGTAGAGTTTCCCCCGCTCTCTTCCCATAACAGGATAAACACTTCCCCGGCGTGGAGCCGGTGCAGCTGTGTAAAGTGAACCCCGGAAAGGAAACGTTGAGGCTGGAAAGGAACGTTCCGGAGTTCCTTCAGACTTAATTCAAAAGCGTCTTTCCGTAGCCGCGCCGTATCTCTACGTGCTCCGGCTCGCGCGCGTGCGCGCTGGCTGCCTGGCTGCCTAACCTGGGCGCCCCGCGTGAGCCGCACGCGCGGGGGTGGCTGGGCGGGGCTTCTGCCGTTGGGCGCGAGCGGGAGTGGGCGGGGCCTCGCTCTGAGGCGGGAGGAGGATGGACGGGCTGAGGCGGCTGAGGCACTGAGGAGGCGGCGGCGGGTCATGGCCTCCTTGTTCCCGGCTAACGGGGCGGCGGGCGAGTGGGGAGGCGGCGGCGACGACCCCAGCTCCGCGGACGAGGGCGGCCGGGCGGCGGCGGGGCTGAGGGAGTCCCCGGTCTCCGACTCCGGGAGCCGCTCGTCGTCGTCGCCTCCTCCGCCGATGGAGCAGTTCGAGCGGGCGGCGCAGCGGGTGCCGGCGCTGGCGGGGTCGGCCAGCCGGGAGCAGCTGCTCTACCTGTACGCGAGGTACAAGCAGGTGAGGCCCTTCGCCCTCTTTCCCCGCGCCCGCCTCGCATAGAACCGTCGAGGGACCCCTGGGGGTCATCTAGTCCAACCCCGCCCTTCCCCCCCTCGAATCTTTTTGCCCAGTGTGGGGCTCTCGAACCCACGACCCGGAGAGGAAGAGCCCCCCCCCACGCTCTTGCCCTTCCCGTGTGCCTGGTGTTCAGAGGAGAGGTACGCTGCCCCTGACCATGGAGGTTCTACTTATTTTATTTATTTTATGATTTTCAGTTTTATACATTTCAATCATTCTATAATAGAATAGAATAGAATAGAATTTATTGTCATTGTCCCCTTCGGGAACAACGAAATTACTTGGCTGCTCCATCCACCCAGATAGGGCACTCCACGCAAGAACAAAGCAACTACAGAAACACTGATTAAAACCATACACACTGATTAAAACCATACAATGATAAAACATAACAGGTAAGATTTGATGACTTCAAAGTCCAGGCTTCGCATTCAAGGCAGAGATCGCTCTGGAGAAGAAGCTGTTCCTAAGATGGCTTGTTCTTGTCAACATCGTCCTGTATCTCCGTCCCGATGGCAAGAGCTCAAAGAGACGGTGACCAGGATGCGATGGATCTTTTACTATGTCCAGTGCCTTTCTGTGGCACCTCATGGTTTTAACATTTCAATCGTTTTAACATTTCAAAACCTGACTTTCCTTCCCCCTCTTTCTGCGGTTCCTTAAATTTATTTTTTTAAGATAAATTCTGCATGTCCAAATGAACTGAATTTGCCCAAACAAAATGAAAAATAAATAAATTCCTTCCAGTAGCACCTTAGAGACCAACTAAGTTTGTTCTTGGTGTGAGCTTTCGTGTGCATGCACACTTATTCAGTATCTTCAGTTAGTCTCTAAGGTGCTACTGGAAGGAATTTTTTTATTTTTTATTTTGTTTTGACTATGGCAGACCAACACGGCTACCTACCTGTAACTGAATTTGCCCATTTATTCATCTCACCTACATAAAGTAGATGGAGGTTCCACTTTGGCTTCTGCCACCGGCGAAACGGCGTAATAGGCGTCTTTGAAAATGCCCTATTCTCCTGTTAATGGTGCCGCTTCGAATGTGTTGCTTTATGTTCAGCGAACAATGTTTTATTCTGGATTGTTTGATGTTTTAATGAAGGGTGTAAACTGCTTAGAGATTTATTTGTTTTTTGCTTAAAAACATAACGTGGTATAGAAATGAAGATAGGGTTATCATCACCATTATCTCTGTGGGTTGGCGTGTTAGATAGGATGGCCTTGCAAAGCCAGTGTGGGCAAGCTGTCAGGCTCGGGTCTTACTTGAGAGTTTCATAGGGCGGGTGTGTGGGTGGGTGTAGCGTCGACCTTAGCCTGTGGTTTGTCATGGCTAGAACTATAAACTTACGACTACTAACTATCTTAGCCTGTGCTTGCGCTACCTACCCCATTTTTATTTCTCTCACCACAGCCTATTAAGCCACTCTGCATGGCACTTTCTGGAGAAAGGAAAGAAAGATTTCAAGGAGTAGGAACACAAAGTGCCCACCAATGATGGTTGCAGAGGAAGTAGAGGGAGAGAGAGTTAAATAGGAAGAATGTGCATTCAGTTCAGATACATGCAGTCCTTGCCCCCAGGTATGCCTGGGGTTAGCATGTGGTGTATCTTCCCACTTCCTGGCTGAGCTGGCCTTCAGCTGATGTAAGTTACTTACCCCATTGTATCTACTGGCAGAAGGAAAGCTCTGCTGGTGGAAGTTACACTGGTGTAAAATGGCCAAAGAAGAGGGTGGTAGGATAAAGAAAGTTATGCTGTATCCCATCTCCCTTCATTCACTGATCTTGTCCACAGAGTTTGGTGTAACTTATGCCATCAAAAAATGCAATTGTAACTAAAATTCACCCTGTGGAAGGTGAAGTTAGTGGAAGGCAGAAAGTGGAGGTTTACACTGCTCCTGCCCCAGCCACAAGCAGTTCAGTGTAGCTTAGTTTATACAGGAGAAAGACCAGTATATCTGCCTGGTTAGGATTGCTGTGTTGTTTTCAGCAGGGGATGAGGTAGTCAATGAATTTACACCACACATAGTATATTGCATCAAATGCAATATGCAGGACAACACCTAATCACACCCACTCCATCAGAGCCACTCCACATACTCTAGGTATGGGTTTAAATCCCCATTTAAATTATGTTGTCTCAACCACTGTTCTTCTAAGCACAACCCACACAAGTGGGAGAAAGAAGAAGAAACGTAAGAGATCATTCACATAGCTGCTTGGACAAGATGTCTGTAGAGAGTGCACAGACTCCCTGGGATAAAGGTTCAAGAGCCATTCATGAAGAAAATACTGTTCCTAAACAGGCCAGAACATCCAACAAGAGCAGCCTCCAGTGGCTCACTCCATAGGGCAGAGGGCTGGAAAACACAAGTGGTACTTCATGCCCCGTGAATATAGCCCCATCCATCTCTTGCATGCATGCCAAAGTAACTTAAAAATGTCAGTAACAAAAGAAAAGTTGCCCCTGGGATTCAAACCCACAGGGCACTTCCACTTACACACAGCCACAGCACCAAACAGGAATCATCCACACCTATGGGAAATCTCTCTCTCTCCTCTGTCAGAGAGCAGAGGAGCCGTAACTTGGTGAAATAGCCTACATTTTACTTGCATAAGTTTCAAAGTTCAAATCCAAGATATAACCCCTTAACCTGCACATGAGATGGTCAGAATGAGTGCTGCAGGAGCCATAGGCTGGCCCATGTGTGGGCTAATCCAGTCTTCCCCAACCTGGTACCCTCCAGATGTTTTGAATCACAACTCCATCACCCCAACCATTGACCACGCTGCTGGGAGTTGTAGTCCAAAACATCTGAAGGTACTGAGCTGGGGAAGGCTGAGCTAACCCAACCCTTTTGTCCCACCTCTCTTCCTGATAACCTATATGACTAATCCATTCTCCACTGCTATTTTGTCTGATAGGCTGGGCCCTGTCCAGTTGCATCCCAGGAGGCCTCATTGCCTATCCTTCTTATCGTACGCCCCATTTTTGCCTCATATGCCTTTACCATGGTACCTATCCCATTTGGGTACCCTGAGAGACCTGCTTCCTTACAGTACAGGGCACTTGAGTGAGCAGAGGAAGGGGCAGTGCCCTTGAGCCCATGAAGTTTTCTGCTTGCGTCCTCGCAATACTATGGCTAGCTGATTGTGTTGGGCAGAATATATCTGGGGAAGGGATTGCTATATATCGGTTCCCAGCAACAAGTCATGTAATGCTGTCAGCACCTTTGATTGATTAGTGTCTGGCATGGAGGAGATCCTAAAAGAGAAAGACACAAATGCAGTGTTGCTGTGGTCACCCTAGCATGGCCGTTGGAACTTGGACAGTGCCTTGGCTGTGTCGTGTCCCCAATGGTAACTGTAGCTAGCCGTCAAGAACGCACGCCACTCCGAGAAGTCAGCGGAAGATGTCTTGAAGTTTTATTGTACAGCACACAGAGAAACGTGGAAAGTCCGTGAGGATTCTGAGGAGGCCATCTCAGAATCCCCCTTATGTACACCTTGCTGGGTGACTCCCAATTCCCCCCTCCCTTCTGCCCTAAAGGTCCGGGGTTAATCCTCTTCCCCACCCGGGGTGGCTTGGACAAAAGAGTTAACTGCTCTGGTCTACCTGCACTATTCATGGGTGCTTTTTACATTGTTATTGCGATGCTGACGGTTCCCGCCCGCCGCTGATGATTTGCGGTTCCCTTCCGCACCTGGGGTTGGGCCATCAGGTACGCACCCATCCTGGGGTTGTTTACCCCTCGAGGCATGCCTGGGCGAGGTCGGGTCTTGCTGCGCTCGGTTTAACCCCTGCGCGCCTGGCTCCGCTGTCGCCCCCTTTCCTGGCCCGCTGCAAGGTTCCCCTTCCTGGCGCCCGCATGGCGCGACCCTGTCTAGTCGGGTCGCGACAGGCTGACAGCAAGGTAGCATGTAGCTTTCCATGTGAGACCAGCTCCAGGTTAGGAACACCTCCTCTTGCATAAATACAGAAACCTGCAAGAATACAGAAACCTGCATGGAGCAAGTAGGTTGTTAACCCAGAGGGACAGCCAGGAGCATCCTAGGCATTGCTGCCGGTCATGAGGAGAGTCTCCCTCTTAGCCTGCAATGAAAAAGCTGTCGGATAAATCCTGTACCTGTGGAAGAGAGGCCTCTGGAGAAGAAAGTGACAGACAGAGTAGCAAGTGATAGGCAGGAACTGGAGTGCACCTTCTTGAACTGCTGCATGCATAGTAAGTGTTTGTGAGGAGGTAAGACCATCTATCTGAGTATTCAGCCAGGGCTTGTGCCTCAGCTGTGCTTCTCCTTCTCCATGGTGAGAGTATCAGGGGGAGATACTTCTGGCGGTTCCCTCACTGTGAATAGTGAGGTTACAGGGAACCAGGCAAAGGGCCTTCTCAGGAGTCACGCTTGCCCTGTAGACCGCCCTGCTGTCAGATGTCAAGAAATAAACAACTCTCTGAATTTTAGAAAACATCTGAAGGCATTCCTGTGTAGGGAAGTTTTTAATGTTTGATACTTTGCTGTGGTTTTATAATTTGTTGGAAGCTGCCCAGAGTGGCTGGAGCAACCTAGTCAGATGGGTGGCATATATATAAATAAATCATCATCATCATCATTATTATTATTATACTGCACTGACTGTGAGTATACACTGGTGTCCACAGCATTTGTGTGATTACAATCTATGCAGCAAAAAAGTGCTCTCTTTGAAGCAAGTATTGCATTTTATCTGGTACGAAAGTTAGCAGTTTTGCCTGAAAATGCAGTATTTCAACAACACGGTGTGGCCTTGAATGAAGAAATCTGTTCATATGCAGCAATGGACTGTGCATTCCAGGCACAATAAACCCTAAGCCTGTTGGTAAATTATGTGATACCCTGTTTTAGATGTTTGCCTCTTTGCACAGTGTGGAGCTGTGGGGGGGAAAAACATTGAAAATAAATGTCCGAAGCCAGCCCAACTGTGATGGGAAGCAGTGAAGCCTAGAAATGAATGAAGTGCCCTCGAGCACTTGTCAGCTTTGTTAGACTGGCTCTTACTATTTTATACATTGGTCCTTGTGGCCGTAGGAAGAATTTTAAGTCCTTAGGTGTGATCCTTGTGTAAGTATGAAAAAAATTAAATTCCTCATTTCCTGCCTCTGAGGTTGCAGGTCTAAGCACACTTAATAGGAAGTAAGCCCCATCGAACACAATGAGGCTTAATACTGAGCAAATCTTAGGATAGCACTGCACATCTGAGGTTCACGGGATGTTTCTAGCCTTGGTAAGTGGCATTAATAACTTGTTAATCTGCTAGTCACTCCCTTCCCATTAAATTCTGTTGTCCAGCCTCAGATTTGTAGGCTACACTTAACATTTGTTCTTTGTCAGAATGATTGTGTCTTTATTGTATGGAAGGTTGACAATGCTGGTTTGAAATGAGAAAAGCAAATATCTCAGTATTTAGCAAGGAATCATTTGATGAAAACCTGGGCGAAAAGTAAAAAAAAATTATACTGTGCCCTTCAATATTTCCATTTTCAGGGCAGCTTATAAACTAGACACACAGGAAGAAGAATAAAAGAGTGAAATTAAAACAGACAACATTTCAGTAAATTGGAACAAATGCCTGTAGTGACTAAAAACCAGATTCAACTGATTAAACAGACTTGAATAGATTTTTTACCTGGCACCAGAAATACATAAGGTGTCAGGTGAGCCTTCCTGGGAACAGCATTCCATAAGTCAATTACCACAAATGAAAAAGCTGTTGATCACCACCCACCAAGCCTCCAGAAGTGGGGCAATCCTGAGGATGATCTCAGCATTTGAGCAGGTTCATGCAGGTTGGGCTGCAGATACTGTTTCAAGATATCAAGGGCTTCAAGGACTTTAAAACTTGCATTTTGAGTCTTGTTTGGAAATGGGCTGGTGAGGTTCTGAAAGGCTAATTCTGGTCAGTAGTCTGCAAGCAGTGTTTGACTGCCTCATTAACTTTATGGGATACAACCATCATTGTCTGGTGAAGTATGGGCATATACCATATATACTCGAGTATAAGCCGACCCGAATATAAGCCGAGGCACCCAATTTTACCACAAAAACCCTGGGAAAGCTTCATAGGAGCCACTGCCTGCCTCACTCGAGTATAAGCCAAGGGCGGCTTTTTCAGCACCAAAAATGTGCTGAAAAACTAGGCTTATACTCGAGTATATAGGGTATGCTCCAAAAATGCAAAGTACAGTACATCAGCCTCTGTGCTGACATCCGAATTCTATGCCATTACTAGCTGCCTATTACAGTATGATGGACAGCTGCCCACTGGCTGCATTTTGGAAGAACTTTTTTCGTATTTGGCACGGCAATGTAAACTGCTGTTTGAGTACATGGTGGTACTATAATAATAATAACAAATGGGCTTCTAGAGTTTGTATCCTGGGCTTATAGAATCTGTCTTGATTTGAGGAAATCTGCACAACCACATTCAACCTGTGTATATGAGTGCATTCAATGAAATGAGCAAAATACCCCCAAGCAACCCAAAAGGTGTGGGGGGGGGGAGGACACCCCAGCCCCAAACAAAGCATCTTCATTTTAGAAATACAAAAAAGCAGGCAAAATGCATCTGCACCCCCCAAGGCAAAACATTCCCCCTGTCTCTCCCCATGCCTCCTAACTTAGGCAGCAGCAGGGCCTGCTTTGCGTTGCTTTTGTTTTTAAAGAGAAGCCTCTGGGCTCTGAGACTGCATTCTGGCGAAAGGGTGAATGACTGAATGCCTGCACTTCACTTTCAAGGCAGCTAAAGGTTAAAATAAACTGTAAAAATGTTTTTAAAATTAAAAAATTGGGGAGGGACGGGGCTACAGCAGGTACAAGGAGGGTGTTTGTGGGCACCGCTTGGGGACTCCAGGAATCAGTGTTTGCATAATCAGCTAATACAAGAAGAAGCCTAGATAGCTTTAGATTTCTATCATTACTGATTTAAGGCAAGACTTTACTCTTCAACATTCTTTCTCCCAATTTAATCATATAATCTGCATAAAAGACTGATAAAATACTACTTTAGCAGAGACTAGTACCTCCATTGAATAAAAGGTGCTGACTCAGGTCAATCCACTGTCCCTAGTGCAGCATTTGTGTTTTTCCTCACGTCTGTGATTTAAGAGAGAACAACCCCTGTAAAAAGATGACAGTAACAGCTGAGCACTTTGTTAAGACACTGCTTACTTAAGCAGTTCAAGATAAATAGCATAAACACCTACTTAACTTTTCCATTTACTGGAGGTCATTTCAGAGTCTGACTGTGTGAACAGACCTGACAAGAGTTGCTCAGCTGATTTCTAAAATGTTTTTTCCTAAGAGTTAAGATAATGAAGATGTGGCTTGTTGGGGTTTTGCAATCCCCAGCTTATCTGTAAGTGTTCTAGACAGATGTGATGCCAGTAGACATGGTTGCTTGAATGAACACTGTTGGCTGTTACCTAGCAATGAATTCCTTTCCTGGAAAGATAGGCGCTTGTTCTAATAGGTAATTTTTTTTAATTGTTGATAGATCTACTCTATAGGAAGGGCTGTGTGTACTTTATTAAAAATATTTTTTATTTTACTAACAGGTGATAGTGCAAATTGGCACGGCCACTAAAGTTTCAAAGGTTGAGAGATGGTCTAGAAGAGGCCACAGTCCTCAGGATGTCTGTGGCCTCTTCTCACACTATACAGGTGAAACTCGAAAAATTAGAATATCGTGGAAAAGTCCATTTATGTAAGCAATTGTTTTCATTAGCTACTGGAGTTTAATATATGAGATAGAGTAATGTCACATTATTTTGTTAGCAAGTCCATAAAGACAAACAAAAATACATCATCATTTCTTTAGCACTTATGCCAGCACTGTTCCCCATTCTATCTTTAGGTCAAATGTGGTAGCTGCAACACTCCCAAACCTGGGTTTTTCGACTTTGAAGGAAAGCAGAAATGGTAAGTGGAAATACCTTATAATTTCTATGTACTTTCCCCCAAGATGACTCTTAGGGATAATGCATTTGTATTTTTTGCTCCCCTCCTCATTTCCAATTTAAAAATGTGTATGGTAACAAACTCAAGGATTGTGCAGCTCACATTCTCAAAATGCTCAGGATTTCCCTGAGTTATGCCTTGCAGGTCACTACCCCATGGAGCCTTATAAAAATTTGCACTACCTGGAGTCTTGAAAAACAGCTTTTGGGGGATTTTAAAGAGCCCTGTCTGAACTGTGATTAATGTCCGGGTCTTAAATGAAATAGATTAAATTTTGAGGGGCACTAACAGTGCATGTGCAGAAGCCTGTTTTGCATTCTTTCTGAGCTGGAGAAGTACTTCTTGGGGAAATTGTGCTCTTTTTATCATATATCTGAACACTTACAGACAGGATAAATTAATATTCCAAAGTGATAATTAGAAATGTTGGTATCACCACTGGCTATAAACAAAACTGCATTTATAGCTGCTATGTGTATTAATTTTTAAAACTTATTTAAAACATTTAAATAGAGTAAAAGCCAATAAAATGTTATTTTTCTTGAACATTGTTCAGTTACTATTTTTGCACTATAAATAATTGTTGTGCAAAGACAAATATACATAGTTATAATAATTACAGTCATTCAGAACAATTTTTCTTTATATATAAATGGTTGTTTTTAATTAGCATGTCTCTCTTGGTTACAGTAGCAGTATATTAAGATCTAATTTTAAGATGTTAAAAAAAACTAAGATCCATGGTGAGCTTATATTCTCTCTATGGATGGAAAATGTTTCCTGAGTATTTCACTGTGGACCTAAATAATTTTGTTATAATTTTGTTTTAAATTTATATTAATGTGACCAATATTTGACCAGTCAGTAGATGAAACTATTTTTGCATGTCAATGTCAAATGACTAGCATCTGAATCAGGTTCTGGCTCCATAGGTGACTACTTCATCACCATGGTGAGAGAGAAGAAAAGCGCACTATGGATCTTTTTTTAAAAACCCTCTCAAATAATGATTTCAGCAGATCTCCTCTGTGGAACCACCAAACCTCTTTCTATGCTTCTCTGAGTTCAAAGAGTTACTTCGAAGGTTGCTCCAAGGGCTGCCCCTTAGAAAGCTGCTCTGAA
Organism: Darevskia mixta; assembly: GCA_034641385.1. Classification (NCBI taxonomy): domain Eukaryota; kingdom Metazoa; phylum Chordata; class Lepidosauria; order Squamata; family Lacertidae; genus Darevskia; species Darevskia mixta. The sequence goes on from JAWWNH010000194.1 coordinate 877,933, forward strand.
GGCTGTTTCTGTATTGGCAGCTCTTGAATGAAACCTCCATAAAGGGTGAAAGCACACAACTCTCCTATCTAATTAGAGCAGTGATGGATACAAACTATAATGGATTAATTATGGATGTGAAATCTATATAAATAAAAATGTAACTGGTCGTTTGTCCGTAATCTAAGATCTCCCAAAGTACTGCACCGATTGCTTTGAAATTTTGACACAATGTTGGGTACCATTCATGGCATGTTTTTATGTAAAAAAATTACACAGATGTCACACCTGTGACAGGTAAAATCCCAATTTTTGGCAAAACCAGCGCCATCTGCTGGACGTCAAAACAACACACGCTATAGAACAACAGACTTCAGAAGAGGGAGGAAGGGGGAGTGGAACTTGAGGTCGGGTCCACCAGTAGGCTGCTGGCGGGCGAGGGAGCGGATCAAGCTTCCGCCGCCGCCGCCACAACAACTCCTTGCCTCAGGCTGGGCCATTTCCCATTTTACAACAGTGAGCCACAGAGTTTTGGGGTGACCAGGGAGAGTGCGGGGGCAGGGAACAAATCATGCTGCGGGAGTTCAAGAGGAGAAGCTGTGGGGAGACAGGCGAAAACGGGGGGAAAGACGGAGAGGAGCCAGGCGGGAGTTCAACGGGAGAAGCTGTGGGGAGGCAGGCAAAAACGGGGGGAAAGATGGAGAGGAGGCAGGTGGGAGTTCAACGGGAGAAGCTGTAGGGAGGTAGGTGAAAACAGGAATGACGGAGAGGAGGCAGACAGGAGTTCTACGGCAGAAGCTGTGGGTAGGCAGGCAAAAACGGGGTCTCCTTCCAGTGAGGGGGGGAAAGACAGAGAGGAGGCAGGCGGGAGTTCAACACGAGAAGCTGTGTGGAGGCAGGCAAAAGTGGGGTCGTGTGCGCAGGGGGCGGAGACAGCATTTTTACCGGAGGCAGGCGGAAGTTCATAGGGAGAAGCTGTGGGGAGGCAGACGAAAACGGGGTCTCCTTCCAGTATGGAGGGGGGAAAGATATCTCTATATCTCCACAGGAAATGGAACAACCCAAAAATATTGTATACCCAAAAGCATTGCAAAATTAAACAGATTACAAACGTGCGCTTTCTCTTTTCTATCTTCCTTTTCCATTTCACAAAATGAGCCACAGCAACGCGTGGCCGGGTCAGCTAGTTAAGTATATAAGCCTGACCAGGGTATTGAATTGAAGGTGGGAAATCCAGAGATAGACACATTAACCTCTACTGAGTAGTGAATCTTCTTTCCTTATGTCTATGTCCCAGGGAAGCTTGGAAAGCATTGGGTGATACAAGTCCAGAGCAGGCTATTCGAGAGTATGTCGCTACTGTGAAGAAACTGGACCCCACTTGGAATCCACAGGTAGGCAGATATAATCATCTTAAAACAATTCATTGTGTAGCTGAATAGGCCATATAAGGCAATATACTGCCTTCAGGTCTGTGAATTTTGTACATTTTAATCAGGATGCAAGGAAATACGGGTTTTGCAACTGGGGCGACTGAACACTTTCAAAGTAAATGGGTTCCTTGTGGGCAATTTCTGTCTCTCGTGTCTAATCCACACTGAAGTTTCTTAGTATCCCTGGCCTGCATTACTTGCCATGCCTAGTAGCCACGCACTGTGGTTTATCAGTAACGTAATGTACTTCGTGTTTTTGCTGCCTGTCTGGGACTGAAAAAACAAAAGTTGCCTGCAGCTTGGAGGTTGCTGTTCACTATTGGCTGCCTCTTGGTGGATCACAGCGTGTGTAGCCTTAGAAGCTAAGTAGCTAGGAAGTATAATGCTAACTAACTTAGAGGAGTTACTTGGTTACCTCAGACTTGTTTAGCAATAAGTGCAAATAGGTTTCCTTCTCCAGTCTCCCAGATGTTGAGGTCAATCCTATACAGTCAAACCTTGGTTGACGAACACAATCTATTCCAGAAGCCCATTCGGCTTCCAAAATGTTTGACAACCGAGGCGCTACTCAAGTGGAAGCCACTTCAGATGTTTAGCTTCCAAAAAATGTTCGAAAACTGGAGCATTTACTTCCAGGTTTTTGGCATCGGGGAGCTGAAATGTTCCAAAATGGAGTTGTTCGGGAGCCGAGGTTTGACTGTACACAAGAAGCTGGCGCAAAGTAAGCCCAGCATAAGTTAAGCCAATGTCAAGTCCCCCAGATCCAAACTCAGTTCAGGCGTGGGACTAGTACTGGCTGAATTGGCCTAAGGCTGATGAAGTGTGGGGGAGCCTTTAAAGTAGCGTTTGAGTTCTAACTAACCAACTGAGCCATCCAAGCACCCCGCTTTTTGCTGACTTCACTTATGCTGGGTTGCCAGGTCACGTGACTGAGCTGAACAGGCTTAGGATCTGTCCAAATTCCCCCACTCTGGTCCTCCCCACCCCTTTTTCAGGGCTTATGGCATCTTAAGTTCTGCCGGCCTTGGCTCCGTTGGCTGGGTCCTGGTTGAGGCGGAATAGGGGACTTGAGCCAGTGTAGGCCTAGCTGAGCTGGGAACCCTCTCGCTACAAATTGCTTCCTAAATATACTTTTGTGAATTTGCGAGCAACCATTTTTACGTGCTGTGTGTGATCCTGTGTTACGGAATCTGTTCCGGAAGTCTGTTCAACTTCTAAAACGTTCGGAAACTAAAGCACGGCTTCTGATTGGCTGCAGGAAGTTCCTGCAGCCAATCAGAAGCCATGGAAGCTCTGTTGGATGTTTGGCTTCCAAAAATAGTTTGCAAACCAGAACAGTCACTTCTGCGTTTGCGGCATTCGGAAGTACTTTGCTTCGAATAATTTGTGCACTTCAAGCATTAAAACTGAGTACTGTATTCAGAAACCCACAGAGAGATTTTTCTGAGCATTTCCTTTTAATACTTGAGACTCCCCTGATGATGCCCGATCCCCCTCAAAGTCTTCCTCTGAGGTAGTGGACACCACAGGACCTGCCCAAGGTGAGCTGTGCCTCAATTCCCTTTGTTCAGTCAGTCAGCCAGTCAATCAATTTATTACAACAATGGAACATAAGTAAAATAAAAGGTGTCACTGATAGTGGCTAAATTTCTATCAGTAACTGAGAAAAGGAGAAGGACCATCTTCAGGGGCTAACTCAGGATTACTGTAGCACTGTATATTTTTTTGTTTTTGTTACTTTTGAATCTCTTTTTCACTGAGATTCTGCTGTGCTCTGTGTGTTTGTTTTACTTTTGGACTATTGATTGTAATTAATTGATGTAATTCTTCTTGTACTTTGAGCTGTGATGCTTGTATTTTAGCACAAAGCACTTTGCATAGCACTGGATTTGAAGCAGAAGAGCTTGACTAAGCAATACAGTAATATTAAATAATTGTAAACTTAATTTGCAGCCCTCAGAAGTTAAGAAGTATTAAGTAGCCTAAGGCTTGAGCAGGTCCCTGCTGTTGCCGTAGCCAGTTATTTTCTTCTAAAAATTTACAGTAACTACAAATTATTTTATTTGAAAAATGTATGTTATATCCTGAAGGTATATTGTACTACTGTGCTGTCAAAATTACTGGAGTTACTGGAAAGTTGGTAAACCAGACTTACTCTGTTCAGTGATTTCTTATTTGGAAATCATTGCCCTTTAAAATTGCATTGTAGTTAGCTAACACTTAGGCCACAAGAGGGAGCTCTGATTCTAATAGTGAATAAAAGTTCATTTGTCATAGTGTTGTGATTCTTTCACAGCAATTGCTTTTAATTTAGAATTTTGTGGGGACATAGTGTAAGTGGGTTAGCTGTTACCTCTTCCTTTTACGTTTAGAACTTCTACTGATTCAGGAGTTATGGATGTATTTGGCCAAACAAAAGGTGAAATGGAAAATGCTTATTGCTTTCTCTTGTTCATCTTTCTGTTAAGAGCCTAAGTGCCTTGCTTGATCTAGTCCAGCATCTCATTTCCAAAGCAGCTCACCAGACTCTGGGGACTCGTAAGCAGTGCATGAAAGTGGTGGCCTTCTTTTCCCTTCTTGTCTCTGTTGATGGTTTGGTTTTATATTATTCATTACATTTGTATATCACCCATACAACTGATTTATTTGGGTGGTTTTACCTTCATAGCTTCTTGTGATTACACCTGTTTACCAAATTTGAACCTTTTAGAGAGATAATATGTATTTAGATAATTTCTGCTCTGCACTTGCTCTGTCAATAGTTTTTTGATTTCTTGAGAAATTAGAAAAAAGTGTGTGTAATATTATGGAAGCAGGATATGACCTTGTGTTTTCAGCTGGTGGTGTTGAGGGGGAACATGGAGAATAGCCAGTGTGATGTTAGAAACTTGACAGGCTTGAAAGTAAATAAAGCAGTGGTAAAAGCTTACCTGCTTAGGGCACAACACAGACTTAGCCTATAAATCCGGCGTTGAGTTTTTTTTTTCCATTTTCCTTTCTGTATTATAGCCTCTAGAGGGCAGTGTATCATCAAGTAGCCAACCAGCCACTGCAGACAACTAAAATAAAATGTCTGCTACAGTTGAAATGTTTGAAGTTTCACGGACAAATAATTTCATAATTCACTAGAACTTCAGCCGTGATACTGAATAAATAATACTGAAGAAAAGCAGTTTCTTTCTGTGCTGATAACACTTGTAGATAGTGCTGCATTTATAGCAATGTTGCAGCAAGAAATGTTTAGGTAGCGAATAGAATGGATTGTGTTGATTTAGTTAGTGGCTCACAGTGCCTCCCAACCAAACCCACAGATCAAAGGTATCTTAATCATTTTAGGTTGCCACTTCTCTGCCGCTTTAGAAAGCCTTAAATGCAAGAACAGTCTCACCAGCTCTGTTGCCATCATGTAGAGAGTTGACATTTTTCCTGTATAGGGAAAGCATTCTTACCTATCCTTTACAAAATAAATTTTAAAAATGCATAATCTATATTTATAACCACACTGTGATTTAAACAAAATGAAATCCGTGGGTTGTGTTCCGGATCTTGGGTTCCCCAAAATACAAACTTTTGGGTTCTGTTCAATGCTAGTGCTTCTCACAGTAGCCGTATTGAACATGGCTAACTTAGTTCCATTACTTTCAGTAGGCCTACTGTTAGTAAAACTTAGTTGGATATAATAACCCTGTGAGTGGGACTCACCTAAGCAGCTCTGTCAGTAGAAGACCAGTGCAATGACTTCTACTGCACAACTGGGCTTTCCACCCTCTCTTCCCAAAATTGGCTCTGGGGCATTGGGAGAACCTTCAGAACAATATGTGGGTGCAGGAGAGGAGGTATCATTCCTCCTGGCAAGCAGGCCTAATGATTGGAAGAGCGTGGTGTTCAATTCCACTCTGTCTTTAAAATTATTGTAGAGTTACAGGTTTTTGTTGCAAGCCCCTTCATTGTAAAATGAGAGCACTCAAGATAAAAACAATTTCTCAGTGATGAAAATTAACATAAGATAGAGAACACTTTGTTGCTGGAAGAGATGAGTTAAATACAGTGTTTCAACAAAGCTGTAGCTTGCAAGCAAACCAGACTCCACATGTCTCTCTAGTTTGGTCACGCAAACAGATGCCACGTTGTTAATCTGTCCAACGAGCCATCATCTGCAGTGAGGAGGAGAAATAGAGGTTTGGTCAGGATTACCAGAGGTTGGGAGGAGAACAAAGGAAAATATGTTGGGTCATGGCCTAATTTAATCTATGGCTTCTTTTATATCCTGCCTTGTATCTTTATTTTGCTAACACAAGAATGACTCCATTAATGATACATCATTTGCAAAGAAAGCCAGCTCTTCCACACGCTACTCTTGTCAGTACTCCCATTGCGTGCATGTTTTGTATATAAAAAGTTGCTCATGTTGTTTAAAACAAGGCAATATTTGTGTAAAATAGTATCTACATTATGTAGAGGGTTTTGTTAATTTTGGTATCTGGCTCAGATACGTTTTAAAAAATTTAATTTGATAAGCTTCATGTATGTTTCAATTTTCTATTGTTTTCTGATGTAAGTGGTCAGCCTCATTCCTAATTATATCAATTGTTCTAAGGTGAGGCTTCTACTTAAAACTTGCTGTGTTTAACATTGTTTCAAAACCCACTCATAATGTTTCTGCACTATCAAATACTGTACGATCCAAATAAATGCTTCCTAGTTGTTTTTATTCCTTTTAAAGCTTTTCAGTATGAAATACGTATTTATTAACAATAAAATGCCAGAAACTTAAAAACTTCCTTATGGAATGTCCCCTCCAATCACCTTTTTGTCCATCTTGCAAAATATATGGAAGGTTTGTTTTTGTACAAGCAACGACAGTTTTGCACATGTTCAGCATGTGTGCAACCGTGCACATGTGCATTGCCACAACCTAGAAGTGGCTGGAAAAGGGAGCGGGGACGGAGCAGGCTTATGCGTGCTCTGTAACTCATGCACAAAACTGTCGTTGCCTTTATTTATTGTATTAATTGCTGTTAAGTGAGTGTGAGAAAGACCCTTCAGAATCAGCATATATTCTCATATAGTAACTGACAAAATGTCCTAAATATGATTCTCTAAATAATACTGTAGTTAAAAATACAGTTCAGCCTTTGTTTACTTCTGGATTGTGAGATACGTTTGATGATCATGCAAATTTCAGGACACACCCAATAGGTGCGTTTTTCCACTGTTTAGTGAGCTGATCCATTTCATTGGACTATATGAAGAGCATGTGTCATTATGTGCTACGCAGCTGGCAGCACTTGCCTGTGTTCTGGCTAGGCCGGATGGCACAGCAGCTGTGGTACTTAGGAAAATGGTACTTAGTTGGTCTCTAAGGTGCTACTGGAAGGAATTCTTTTATTTTTTATTTTGTTTTGACTATGACAGACCAACACGGCTACCTACCTGTAATTAGGAAAATTCTGTTAGAGTCGCTATTGCTCATAATACTGGAGAGGAAGGTGTTCAAGAGGCTTGTGAATATATCTCACAGCCAGCTTCTCTTCCTGGTCCTCTGTGGAGTCATTGCCTGCTGCTGAATCTCTTCCTCCTGAGTAGTGCTGGAGCTGTCTGGCAGCCAAACGGGTGCTCCTCCAGCGACTCTGGGCTTCTGGTTGCATTATGCTGCTGCCTTTGCTCATGAGGCATGGGTGATGGGGTAGGCAGGGCTCATGATGGAGTGGGAGGAATTATTGGGCGCCAGGTGAGGCATCCCTGAGATAGGACTGTTCAGCCTACCTTTGAATTACTGTAGATTCCTCTATATCAGGACTGCTGGTCCTGCTAGCTAGGGATGATGGGGGTTGTAGTCCAACAATATCTGGAGACCAAGTTTGAGAAACACTGCTCAGTGTCTTCAGTTGGCGTGGTGTTCCCTGCAGGGTCCCAAGCCTCTTCCTCTGACAAGATCTCTCCATGGGTTGGATATGATCCTGACATGATTCCTGACAAGAGAACCCTATTCAGGGCATATCTTTCATGTGAATGATCTGTCATTGAATTAAGGTTGAATGGAATTTTAAATTTAAAATGTTACTGGAATGGTTCTTGTTTTGGTATCAATAAGCATGTTGTAGCAACTATTCTTTTTACCTGGTGTCCTATGCTGGAGTTATCAATTGCCTTACAGATCTCATTCTGTCAAGCAAAATTGTCAAATGCACTGTGTGTCACAACATTAGCAGGGCTATTTCTTTCTTTCCCACCACTCAAATAGGTTAACTAATATGACAAATGACTGACATTTCCCCCTCTACTGCAGTCACAATTTGCACTGAAGTACCCATAAACACCAGTAGCACTGCTCAACTGTTTCCTAGTTTCTTCTGAGGACCATCTCAAACCATAGGTTCCATATAGCAAGAAAAGAATGAAATGTCTTTTTGCAATTAATGTAAGTAAAACTGCACGTGGAGGTTGATCTCTTTAATTTTTTTTAATTTTTTTTTGGCCTGGGTTTATAGGCTATTTGTTAGTTCTTTGATTTTATGTCTCTTTAAATTTATGGACTCTTAACTTTTATTTATGACAGGGCAGTCATCTTCATTCTAGCAGTTGATTGAAATAAATTACTGCCAGACCAGCTACTGGAGTTTAAACTGACATGATGTAATAATAAAACTAAAAATAATAATAATTAATAATTAATAAAAAAGATTTGCACAGGATGGGACCTTTCCTGGAAGTTCTTTCTTTCTGTTAGATACCAGCTTGCATGATTTTTATCTTAAATTTCTCTTACATTTTAGAGAGCAGTCCTGGGCAGAGCAGCTAAGCAGCTGTTGGATGCGTCAGTCCTCCCTCTGTGGGTGGTGCAGTGGTGGAAAGATCTGTCACTGTTGCCGTTCCATAGTTGGTGAGCCTGAAAACAAGGCATTTGGGGGTTGATCCTGTATGTACCAGGTATAGCCATCCCCCTTTCCCCTGAGGTTGTCTGGGGTGGTTTAGTAGAAGGATGTGCAATTGGCCTAGTGTTCTGCTGGTTTTTGAGGATAGTTCAAGCAGAATAGGGTTGTTGTTAAAACAAAATAAAATAAAAAAAATCCTTCCAGTAGCACCTTAGAGACCAACTAAGTTTGTTCTTGGTATGAGCTTTCGTGTGCATGCACACTTCTTCAGATACACTGAAACAGAAGTCACCAGACCCTTATATATAGTGAGAGGGTGGGGAGGGGTATTACTCAGAGGGGTGGTGGAAATGGGTGAAAGGTTGATAGCTGTGGTAAACCTGTTGACGACTGTTAACGGCTGCAATTAGTCTTATAGGAAAAAGCAAGGGGTGAGAAGGTTAAAAAAGCTTTGTCATGTATAATGAGGGTTGTTGTTGTTTGCAATATACAATAAGCAGCATGCTTTTTAAAAAAACCTGAAGTACTATAGCTTGCACCCAGACTTTAGATTCTAAAGATTTTACTTTATTGTCCCCAAATGCTGGCAGTGTTGAACATGGTGTTTGCAGCATAGTGAATAGCTTCTCTCTAAGACTGCTGATACCTGGGTTCAAGTTTCCACTCAGCGGTAGAGCTCACTGGGGAACCTTGGGCCGTTCACTGTCACTTAGCCTGCAGGGTTGCTGTGGGGATAAAGTATGTGTGCATGTGCATGAACCGTAGAGAAAGGGCAGGATAACAATGAAATAACATAATTGCAGAAATGTAAGTTCCAAAAATACCTTGTTGGGGCCTTAAGTAAAAGGGAAAAGTACATTTTACTGGGGCTTAAGACACAAAGAATGAAAGCAAACTTTCAAAAACTCCAGTTACAGGTACCGTGTTTCTCCTAAAATAAGACATACCTAAAAAATAAGCCATGGCAGGGTTTTCAAGCGATCACAAAATATAAGCCATACCCCGAAAATAAGACGTAGTGATACCTAGAAAGGTAGGCGCAGTTCTGGAGGGCGCCAAGGAAGAGGAAGAGGTCTGTCAGGTTTGCGCCCGGAACTGGATACTGCCGCTGCTGCAGCCCTGCCAAAATGCCCAGCAGCACGCGCCGCATGGAGCCCCGAGCCAGCGGGACCCAGCAGCAGCAGCCAGGGCTGTCTTAAGCCTATCTGGAGCCCTGGCGCAAAGATCCCTCCGGTGCCCCTCGCGTTCCGCTGGGCAGGGCCAGGCTGCAGACGCGGGGAGGCCGTTGGCGAGCCTCCTGGAGGGCGCGACGCGGCGGGCGGCGAAGTCGTGCTCCGCCAGGCTGCAGGTGCGGGAAGGCTGTTGGCGAGCCTCCCGGAGGGTGCGATGCAGCAGGCGGCGAAGTCGTGCTCCGCCAGGCTGCAGGCGCGGGGAGGCCGAGTCTCCCGGAGCGCGCCGTAGCCAGGGCTCCGTGGACGGCAGCGCTGCGCCGCGCCGCCGCTTCCCAAGTCCACAGTCTAGCCCTGCCCAGCGGAGCGCAAGTTTGCCGTCGCCGCCTGCCGCGCTGCGCCCTCCAGGAGGCTCGCCAACGGCCTCCCCGCGTCCGGAGACTAGCCCTGCGCAGCGGAGCGCGCCGTCCCTGCCTACCCCTTCCCGGGGTGCCTGGGCCTTGAGCCGCGAGGAGTCGGGTGGAGAGACCCGGGCAGGGCGCGCGGGAAGGGGCGGGAGTCGGGGCGCCCAGGCAGCTGCCCCACAGAGAGGGGGAGGGCGGCGGGAAGGACAGGAGGAAGGAAGGAAGGAACCCCCCCCCCCCGCTGCCGTTCCCAAGCTGCCCTCCCTCCGAGACTGAGGTGCCTCGGTGCACCTCCAAGGCTCGGCCTGCGCTTCTTCCCCTGGGGAGGGCTCGGCGGCGGGGTAGGGAGCCAAGGGCCGCCCTTCTCCCTCGCCCCCGGGGTCGCCGCCGCTGCACGCCTTCGCCGCTTCCCAACTCTCTCCGAGCCGCCGCCGCCGCTTTGCATTTGGGCGCGCAGGAGACGGAGGCCGCGCGCTCGCCGCCGCCGCACTCTCTCTTCCCCCTCCGTGGTCTGTGCAGCTGGCTTCCATAGAGCAGACCCAGTTCGCCTCAATTCCCTCCTTCCCTAACTGCCTCTTTCTCTCTCTCTCTCCATTGGAGAACTCGCGTGTGACCTTTGTTGCCGTTTCGCTTTGCCTCAGCCTCCAGGGCTGCTTGGCCGGCCTCCATCTCCCGGGCCTGTTTCCCTCCCTCCAGCAGTTCTGGCCCTCTTTCCTTCTCTCTCTCTCTCTCTCTCTCTCTTTCTCCCCCTTCCTTAAACACCTGCTGCTGCTCAGAGGAGCTTTTAGTTTCTCTCTCCACCCCACCCCATTGCCCCCCCCCAAACAGTGAGGCTTAGGATCTCTTTTAAGAAGGTGAATGCTATTTTCCTCAATTTGCTGGCAAGGCTGCCCACAGCGCTCTCCTCCCCGCCCCCCAATCTTTCCCTTTTGAAACCCCTCATTTTTTAAAACCACCACAACAACAGGCCCGGGAGGGAGCCCTGGCTGCTGCGCGCTCCGGGAGACTCGCCGACAGCCTCCCCGCGTCCGCAGCCCATGAAGAGGTGGGTGAGGGCGGCGCTGCTGGTGGGGCTGGAGGCGCCCTCCAGGCCATGGCACCCTGCGCCAGTAGTCTCAATGGCTAAGACACCCCTTGCAGCAGCAGTACCTTCATGATGACCTGTGAAGCCCAGTTTCAAAACACTACCGGTACCTCTCTTTTCTTGCCTTGCCAACTTTATGCATATTTATGCATGGTTGATGCAAACTGTAATTGCATGCAATTGCTTTCACCACCCGGGTACTTTTGCTTGGTGCAAAAGTAATATTTAAGCATGGTTGATGCAAGCTGCAATTGCATGCATGAAAGTTAAAGTCTGCCGTTTTACTCATCACTATGGGGCTTAATTATAATTGAATAAATGTAGATTGCTGTACCATACTTACCATAAAAATAAGACATCCCCCAAAAATAAGCCATAGTGTGTTTTTTGGAGGAAAAATAAATATAAGACGGTGTCTTATTTTAGGAGAAACACGGTAGGTAGCCGTGTTGGTCTGCCATAGTCAAAACAAAATAAAAAATAAAAAAAATTCCTTCCAGTAGCACCTTAGAGACCAACTAAGTTTGTTCTTGGTATGAGCTTTCTTCAGGTATCTGAAGAAGTGTGCATGCACATGAAAGCTCATACCAAGAACAAACTTAGTTGGTCTCTAAGGTGCTACTGGAAGGATTTTTTTTTATTTTTTATTTTGTTTCAAAAACTCAGGAAGTCATTCCTATTTTAATAATATGTGGGAGGCAGTTGTGAGAGTACACACACACAACCGATTTGCTTTATCAAATTTTAAAATGGAAACTATTGTGAGAATTTTAACTGTAATGAATTGGAGCTGTAGCTCATTGAATGGCTTAAATAGTTGAAAGGACAGTTTGCTGAAAATGTACGGCTCTTCATTGGTCTTTTGAAATCATTCCAAGTATTCTTGCCCAGTCACTTGGTGTGGCTGTTCACTGGAGCCAAGGAGTGCTGCTGAGAACAGAATATTAAAATGGGATGTTTTTGATAGAGGCTAATAGAGGTCTGTGACCAAGGTACAATACCCTTTTGTAAGAGGTGGATTCGCAGAAGGAGTCTAAAATGGAAGCCTCTCTTTGAGCATGCTTATTTTTATCATGTTTACATGTAAACTGATGTCTTATTCTATAAAAAGTGTCAAGTACTCTAAGATGTATGCACATTTTAATAAAGGAGGATGCTTTTATGGGAAAATCAACACTGTTTTAGGCATTCAGGATGTGGTAGTATGAAGTACAGCAGTGTTACCTACAGATAAAGCACTTTTGGAATGACTCTCATTTCATGCCTCATTAACTATCCTGTCAAAGAAACACCCTGTATTGTTGTCTCCATGTTCTCCTAATAAAGACAGGTGTGTATCCCCTTATTTTAGAGACTGCAATCTTGGGCCACCTGATTTCCAAGGTGGTGCATTCTCTCTCTCTCTCTCTCTCTCTCTCTCTCTCTCTCTCTCTCTCTCTCTCCATTGGCTTTAACTAGCAAAGGAGAGGTAGAAGCAATTACAGCACACACAATTAACCAACTTCAGATCTCCACCCTGGCATGTAATTGTGACTGTCAAACACAATTAGTGTCTGATCAAATTTGGTTCCTGAAGGAGAGCTGGGTCATGACACTGGGATAGAAAGGAAGGGGAAAGGGTACCTGAAACTTTAGGAGGGTTTTAATCTTCCTCTTTCTGTTCAGTAAAATTATGCAAAGAATCTTAGTTCTACTGTTTAACATCAACAAGAAACTAGCTCTTCCCTATTTAACTGACAGACATGGTTTCCTTAGTTTCTATTATTTGCAGTCAAATAATGACCACTAATGAATGAATGCTAACAGTCTTCTGATATTGCCATAGTAGAATTTTTTTTATTGCTGTTACTACATTTCTTCTCCATTTATCAGTTTATCAATCAACTGGACTGGGTGGACAGGTTTAAATCACCCAGCACTGTGATGGGAATGATAACCACCGATCCCTGCTCAGTCAACTGATGAGTAGGGGTAGGGTGATTTGCATCCCCATTGTGGTGGATAAAGAAGCCACCCATTAAAAGAACTGCAACTGTCTGGGACATTAGGTTCATGTTTTATTTTTATTTTCTGCCAGTGCTGCACATGTCATTGCCAGCAAAATCTTGGAAACTGGAAAAATGCTTGGGGTTCAGTGGTTCACCACCCCTAGCATTGCTCTGTTCTGTTTCGTTTTACCCTAATGTCCACATCTAATGGGTATTATTTGTATGAATACAATATGTTTGTATTCAGTCTGCTTGAAACAAACTACCGGTACTTTGCTTCATCCTGGAATCAGATTTTAGTAGGATTACTATAGAAGAGCAGTTAATCAAGAAAGAAGGTAAAGACTCGTTCTCAGAAGACCTTGCATATCTTTTTACTTGTGTTCATTGTTGAGTGTTAAATCTTCTAATCAAGGAAGAGATCAAAATTTTATCAATTTAACTGGTTTCACTTGAGTGTATTGTTCAGAAGACAGTCTGGTTCTTATATAATTCACATAATATATCTTGGAACTACTTTGCTAAAAGAGGCATATGTATGCATTTATTTTGCGACTGAGTCGTTCTGAGGAACCTCAGGATTCCTGAAGACGCATTTTGAAAAACTCTGTATTTAACTCATCAGTGGATACAGACTTCATGTTAAGAGTACGGAGAACCTTTAAGGAAATGCTTGAGTTACTGAGGTTTTCTTCCTTTATATAATGCTTTGCATTATAGCCATCCTCTTCAAATATTTGATTGTTCAATCATGATTTGATTTTAATTCTGTTAGAGCCTATAATTGTGTTTGAGTTGCTGTCTTTTAAAAAGAGAAGATTGAGCTAAAATGGTTGTGGAGGCATTGGACAGTGTATTTAATGTGTCTGTCATTATATGTTAACCTCTGATCTGGGATATGTGGCACCTCTTTTATGCTTGACAACAATTTGGAAGTATATTTCTTGACATTGTGTATAAAGGAATAAGAAGAGGGGGGAAAGAGAGGCAGAAGTGAATTAATGATGTTAGAAAATACCACTCCCTGCATTTTCATTCCATTTGGAATACAGCTTTCAAACATGTAGCCCTCTGGAGCACCATTGCCAATGACAGCTAGTCAGGATCTGATTGTATCCTGAATAAAGCTGCTTCTTTTATTGAAAAATACACTGTATTAAGCCAGTAATGGGAACACTTTGCTGTACTTGTTTTGAGTGAATCTATATGTTCTGCTCAGTTCCAGATCAATTTTATTAGCTTAATCTCTTCCAGGAATACAGGAATGGAAGAGGATTTCGCAGGACTGTGGAGTCTGGATGAGTCATGCCATTCATAGTAAAGTCACAGGTGTGCTCTTATTGAAGAGGGCATTGAGTTAGAGGTTGTCCAGACTATAGCATGCCATGTGCAGAGCTGAGCAGGGGTACATTAACAGACCAAATAAATGTTAATAAAACAAAACATGAAAGTGCAAGGGAAAAGCTCAGACACATTGAGAGGCGTAGTAGGAAGAGATTGACCCATTTTGGGGAGGGGGCATAGATAGTTTGATGGAAGAGTTCAGGCTTTGCTTGTACAGGCAACCCCCAGTTTGCATGGGGGTTGTGTTCCAGGTCATTGTGTGCAACAGGGGAGCGTGCATAATCCCATTATGCCCCGCCCTGTTCTTCCCCCTTTTCCGGACATTTCCAGTGTGTGTGTGCAATCACACATCAATTCGATGTGTCTAAATCGGTCGTTTCCTCTACCAGGCTTAATCTTTGGCATCTCTAGTTAGAGATCTTAGCTCTCAGAGCTGGGAAAGATCTTTGCCTGAGATCTTTGAGAGCAGAGAGGCTGCAAATTGGAGCTGACAGTTCTGTTCTCGATGGAGATTCAGTCTGACATCGTATAAGGCACAATGATGGTCAAATAAAAAAGAGGGAGTCCAGTGTAGACATGACCTCTAAGTAGCCATTACACCTGGGAACCGATGCCATGAGTACACAGTTTCTTCCAGGATATCTTGTGTGCTATACATTTGAGAATGAATATACTATACAACGGCAAGGGACCCAGGTGGCGCTGTTGGTTAAACCACAGAGCCTAGGGCTTGCTGATCAGAAGGTTGGCGGTTCGAATCCCTGTGACGGGGTGAGCTCCCGTTGCTCGGTCCCAGCTCCTGCCCACCTAGCAGTTCGAAAGCACGTCAAAGTGCAAGTAGATAAATAGGAACCGCTCCGGCGGGAAGGTAAACGGCGTTTCCGTGCGCTGCTCTGGTTCGCCAGAAACGGCTTTGTCATGCTGGCCACATGACCCGGAAGCTGTACGCCGGCTCCCTCGGCCAATAAAGCGAGATGAGCGCCGCAACCCCCAGAGTCGGACACGACTGGATCTAATGGTCAGGGGTCCCTTTACCTTTACCTTATACTATACAACGGGCCATAGTACAATGCTGAAGCACATGGCTTGCATGCAGAAGGTCCCAGGTTCAGTCCTTGAAAAGTCCAGTTATAAGGATCAGTCAGAAGCACTGTTGGAGAGCGGCTTCCATTCAGAGCAGACATGCCTGGCCTGGCCTGGAACAATAGGCAGTCCCATATACAGCTGTGTAATAATTTATATCTCTGGGGGCTTGGTTGCATGATGAATTATTCTTCAGTAACAAACTTGTAACTTGTTCATTCTTCAATTTATTTATACAATTGGGGGTTACTCAAGCTGATCAAGAGGGGGAAAGTGCATCTAGAACTCCTTACTCCATTTTACTTCTGAATAAGTAATCACACAGGTTTGCAGAGAGGGGCGCATAGGTCAGCATTAGAACTGACTGCAGGAACACAGTGACTTGATTTTCTGGAAGTAGCTGATTTGGGAATGTGGCTAAAATACAGTGGACCCTCTAGTTACGTACCGCTCTGGATACGTAACTTTCGGGTTATGAATGGGTGTATACTTCTGGGTTTCGCCGTGTGCGCATGCGTAGAAGTGCTCAATCGTGCCGTGCGTGTGCGCAGAAGCGACGCCTCTGCCTACGGACTTTTCGGGTTGCGGACGGACCCCCGGAATGAATTTAATTCATTTCCAGAGGGTCCACTGTACTTGTTTCTTTTGCTTTCAGCAAACACCATTAATTTGTTTATTATTGCCATTATTTATTTAAAATAATGTGTACACTGCCCCCTCATGGGGGTGAAGCAGTGATCCCAGGAAGTGGCCTGTGCTGATTCAGGGCTCTCTTCTGGGCGCCGCCATTTTAATTCTTAAGAGAGAAGTTCGAGGTAAAAAATTGTTTGGTGGGGGGAATGTATTTTTAAGAAATATTTTTAAAAATTTAGGAAAGGGAATTAAGATTTTAAAAATAAAAATAAAGGATGGCTGTAGCGGCAGTGGGCCCTCTCAAAAATAAAGGCGGGGTTTGAATATTATTAAAAGATATTTTCCAGCAAGGGGGGGCCTCCCTCTGGGCCCTGGCCTGCTCTTGGTGTGGTAGGCTTGGGCCGGGCCTGGGCTCGGCCATGCGATTCGTTGCCGTCTCCCTGGCCCTCCTAGTACTCTCCTACCTCTCCTCTCCTTTCCCTTTGGCAGCGATGGCGACAGTGGCAACAATGGGAAGCTGGGGAGGTCAGGGCTCCTTTTTTCTATTTTTCTTCGGGTTGGCTCCGCTAGGCCATTGGCCGGGTGTTCTCGGTCCTGGCTCGGCCAAGGTTGTTGGGGGTTCTGACGGCTCCCCTGGCTGACACACAGGGCACCCCCGGTTCCCCTCTGGTGGCAGTGTTGGTGGGGAGCCAACCAGGCAGCGCAGTTGATGCTGGCTGCCTTCAGGAGCTACGTGCCACCGTGGCGCCCGCCATTTTGCCTCGCCGGAAGTCCACTGCCCCCTCATGTAAAATATTAAAACAGTGTTCAACAAAATAAGCAATGAAACATAAAATGTCATAAAAGCACTACAAAATAATTATAAACATGTCTGGCTCAGCTTGAAAAAGTTTAAACAACTAGCCCGTCAACATAAAACGGTATTCAAGAGACATCTGAAAATTGCAGTCAGGATGCCCACCTCACTGCTGGCTTAAGTGATGAAGTGAGTGTAGCAAAGTAATTGTTTTCTGTTTGGGAACCATATTCCCACTTAGTGTTCAAACAATTTCTATTTGAATATGCACAGAATATCACTGTTAACCAATCTTTTTCCACCTTCTTCATGAAACTGTGACTATGCTTTCTTCCTGTGTTCTTCGTGTGACTGTTGGAGAACTGATGTTTTAATGTTTGTTCTTTCAGATAGCAGAAAAGAAAGGAAAGGAGGGAAAAGCTGGGTTTGGAGGCCCAGTTGTCAGCTCACTGTATCAAGAAGAAACCATCAGGTATATTTTCATGGCTTCATTTTCATTCAGTGTTTGTTTAGAATATCAACAAAAATGATAGTGCCTCTCCAGTCAGATAATAAATGGCAGGAAAGAACTTTCTAGGCCCCCTAATAATTTAAATCAATAGCTGTCGGTATTGCTGCCAGCTTCTATTTTTTCCCTTGTGTGAAATGTTTGGGGAAGGTGAGTGTATGTTTTCTGTGTTTCAATTACTGTTCAATTTTTTAATACTTACCAAAAGCCTTTTACGTTTCCCCCCTGGAAAATATTGGATAGGTACTGTAAGGAAGTTAACATTGGGACTCCACTTTAATTTATAAGCTGTATTCAAAAGCATTTTTGCACCTGAATGTTACATAGCTAATGCTCTAGCTGAGAGTAATTCCCACTAATATTGTTGGATTTACTTCTGATTGAACACATGGAGGTTTGTGTTGCAATCTCATTTAGCAGAACTGTTGTTTTAAAGTTTATGGTTGAAGATGCACAATCAATATTGCTGGCCAAAGTGAATAAAGGCAAAATATTTTAAAACTTACAGTGTAAAAGTAAGGTTACTAATTGAGGTCAGCATTAGAAATAAAAATATAAAAGGAACTAAACCGAGAAATCTGTGTTGATGCTGTATCAGTGGTGTCCACACTTTTTTCAAAGAGGGCCAGATTTGATGAAGTGAAGGGCCGTGAGGGCCGACCAAAGGGCCAATAAGCCTTTTTTAGGATTGAAGTTGTTGAGTTTTTTTATTATTTTACCCCAAAGTTGTTGAGCTTTTTAAAGGATTGAAGTTGTTGAGTTTTTTTTTAGGATTTTACCCCAGGAAATAAACTGCCACAGCGGCTGGATTAAACCGACCGGCGGGCCGAATTGGGCCCCCGAAACGGACTTGTTGGACATGCCTGTGCTATATAAAAGATGTGGTGAAGTAAGGGATGCCAGGAAATGGAAGATCTAGAATAATCAAATTAGAGAGTTGGAAGAGGGACCCCCAAGGGTAATCTAGTTCAACCCTCTGCAATGCAGGAATCTCAGAAGGTGGTGCCTCATCCAATGTGAAAACATACTGGAATTCTTGCAGAAGTATCAGTGTTGCTAGCAAACAAAACACGTTGTTTTGAACTAACAAAGGCAAAATAGCGGGACAGTCAACTGACTTTTTTTAGCTGGTTAATCACTCCTTTTTCTATCCTCTTAAATATGAATTACCTCCAAAATTCACCATCGAAACATTATGTGCAACACCTTTTCACAGGTAGTGGTAGAAATAGCACAATAAAGGGAAAAACCATGAAAACAATGTGTGCGGTTTTTTTTTAAAAAAAATTGCAACATTTTTACAATAAAAAATCTTATTCATTAGCTTAATGTTTTGATTCGTTTTGCAGATGTCTCAGGCTTATTTACTTCAACAGCACTTCTGTGGAGTCCGAGGATTGATAGCTAACCCTTTAAATATAGATCAATGTGCATTTAATGATTTTAGCAAATGGAGATATTGTGAGGAAGGGCAACTGTTGAAGAGGGTACTATGAATACTGAAGGAAGGTGATCTGGTGTGTATGATCCACATTCTGATATATTCTAATGGTAATACCGTATTTTCCGGCATATAAGACGACTGGGCATATAAGACGACCCCCAACTTTTCCAGTTAAAATATAGAGTTTGGGATATACTCGTCGTATAAGACGACCCCCGACTTTTGAGAAGATTTTCCTGGGTTAAAAAGTAGTCTTATATGCAGGAAAATACTGTAGTATGAATGGAACCATTAATATCTTTATGAGAGTTTCCCCTTTATTTCCAGAGCTTCGTTATATTTATTTTCTTGAAGTTGTAATACAAAAGTTGAAAAACAAGGGAAGAACAACTGCAGATAATTTTATAAAGATGGTCCTATTCCATTGCATGTCAAAACTGAGAGCCCGATTTAAATGGGTGGATGAAGGATGAAATTTTGGGGTGACTGGAGTTCTTCTGCAGTCATGTGCTCGGTGATTTTTCTTCAAGCTAGAAGATTTTCAGTCTAAGCAGTAGTAGGAGAGTTCATTCACAGCAAAATAGGTCTGCTTGAGTGTGTTGTATATGTGAGACAACTGCTCACATATAGGAGAATCTATGGCCATCTTTCCATAATAGAGAATACCCACCTCCCGACACAATCAGATCCCACCAGTCTTAATCTAATGCTTTTAGATTGCAATCCTTTGGGCCCTGGAAGAGTATTCAATGGGACGGGAGGAATTCCCATCTCTGAAGTGGACAGTGGTATTCAGGCTTGAGCTTGACCGGCTATAGAACAAAGCAATTTTACTGCCTTCAGATTTTGCCGCATCTCCTAGGATTGCAGCCTTAGTGAGCCACATGATCTGAACTGCGTGTAATTGTATCCACTTCAAACTGACTGTCAGCTTCTGAAGATTAAACAAGTTGAAGTGGCATACATGGCAAGAGGCCACATTGAACAACTCCAGCTTGAACTACAGTGCCCAGAGCAGACCAGAGAGCAATTATTTTGGAAAGTTTCTCACAAGTGTGTCATAAGAGGTTGTAGATGTGGCTAAAATTAGGTGGCCTTAGCCATGTACCATGTGAAACAGTCCTCTGAATACTCCTAATTTATCCCACTGCCCAGTCATCCAGACTTCTGATCACAACAAGGTAACTTTTTTTCAACTATCTATTCTGCAGCTGTAGATCATGGTTGTACATTTAAGTAAGCCAGCCCATCAACAGTATTCTTGGGCACTGTAGCTTCAAAACGAGAAGATGGGAAGATTGGCTAAGACTCAGTGTCATCTATCTGGCTGTCCTTAGGTCAAGAAGCAAACTTAGCATCCACCAGAGTAAGATATTTGACTAACAAAAACAACAGAGAGTATTAGATTTATTGTGACATAAGCTTTCATGGATTAGAGCCCACTGCCTCAAACATAAAAGTGTTATTCTTAATTGTCTTCACACAGCCCCACAGAGGAATTGTTAACAGTGGGGCCAAAAGGCAATGAAAGGCCAAAGGTAAAAGTTAGTTAGTTTTTTGAATTTATACTTCACTTCCCACAACAGAATATCCCACAGCAATTTACAGGAATAATTGACAGAAAGAAAACGCAGGAATACAGTAAAAGACATAAAAATGTTTTTAAAATGTAATCAGAAAAACATCCAATCATTGGTGGTTCCAAAATGCTCAGGAAAACAAAAACATTTTTGTCTGGGACAAGACAAATGATGAACCAGTTGCCTCCCATGTGGGCCTCCCAGTTTTATGCAGTGCTAAACTGTATGGAAGAACAGATGAATCCACAGCAGTAAAAATGGGACAAAATGCCATCTTCCTAGCTTTGCTATGCTAATACCTTTTAGTGGGAGAGGAATCTTTTGGGCTGTTTTTGATGGTGGTTTTGTACTAGTAGAAAGCACTTTTGTGCACGCAAGACAGACCATCTGGTTTTCACTAATCTCTCCTACCTACTGCAGCCCTCTGCGCCATATATATATATATATATATATATATATATATATATATATATATATATATATATGGCACCCACCCACCCACATACATACATACACCCACGCCCATTTTCTATTGTGAACCACCCTGGGATCTTTGGGTGAAAGGCAGGATGGTGATGATGATATCACACTGTTCCAGAGGGTCATGCAGCCTTCAGGAGCATTTTGGGCAGTGCAAAGCACTGTAGGGAGAGTAGGAGAAAATCAAGTGCCCTGTCTTGTACAAGTCAAAGTGCTTTTAGTTACCACAAAAGCACGATACGGTATAACCCATGCTCTATAACTTTAACTTTAGTAAGCTACCTAAAAAATACCACCCCTCAAGCTCCTGTGATCCTATCTCATTTCTTTCTGGTTAAGTGCCCTTGAGATGTTGCGCTCATGAGCCAGAGGTAAAAATTATGTGAACCATATCATATTGACATGTTATTCTTTTGCCACCTTTTCACTATTGGATGCTAAGCTTCAAGTAGTTTTAGCTCCATAATCCTATAAACAGAATAAAAGACAGGATTTGGATTAGTTCTAAACCATTTAAAGTATATATTATTTGTATGTATTGTATTTTCATCATATCCCGTCTCCTCCTCCGATATTTTTGTGTAGGCCTCTGGGTGCTGTTCGAAACCAAATACCCTGCTTTCATTTTTTAGCTTTTGGATTCATACTTCCCAGGTAAACTGATTTTTAAACCAAAATCATTAAACTAAAATACTAGTTTCCCACCCACAAAAACATCGGTGGTTGCTTGCTAATTTCTGGTCTCAGCACCAAGCCTCAATATCAGTAATGTTCCCTTCGCCCCATTTATAATGACCTCAAAAAGTAGGTACCGGTATTTTCCCCACTATTTTTCTAATTTGTTTTGATACCGTCTTTCCCCCTTTTTAAGACACCGTCTTATAATTTTTTCCCCTCAAAAAAACACAGGGTGGCTTATTTTTGGGGGGATGTCTTATTTTTATTACGTCAGTATGGTATGGTACAGCCTCCCCCTGTGGCGGCACCACGGCTTACTTTTGGGGTATGTCTTACTTCTCACAAAGGTAAAAAAACCCTGCCATGGCTTACTTTATGACTACGTATTAAAAAAGGGGAAACAGGGTAGCTTGAAGATTAAAAGTTGATAGAGGTTACGCGTAGGTTTTAATGTGTTTATATTAAATTAACACTTCATTTCAAACTTAGTTATTTTAAAACAAATTTACTATAGAGGGGTGTGTGTGTGTGTGTGTGTGTGTGTGTGTGTGTGTATGTACCGGTATGTATGTATGTATGTATATATATAACTGCTATAGAAATTAGGCTATAGTTCTATGTACTTTCGCTTGGAGGTAAGTCTCATTGAACTCAACAGGACTTACTTCCAAGTATCCATTTGTAGGAATGTGCCTATACCTGCAGACTGCTGGCTCATAATGAACTTTAATCTGACCATTGATACTAAATATGTTGCCTGCTCCTGATTTTTTGGGGGTGTGTGTGTGTGTGTTTTCCCCACTCAACTTCAAATAAAATAAGATGTTTTTCAATATACTGTACCCTTTCTCTGTTTCTGAAAAACAGCAACCTATGTCTAAATAATGCAAGTAACAACAGTGTCTGCTCACCAGGAGCTGCATACAGATACCCACCCCCCACACACTGTATGTATTCTGACTAAACAGCCTTGTAAACTGCAGAAATATAGCAATGTGCTTTAGCTAGGTGGCAACTGTTTTTTAAGCAGTGTCTTTAAATGCTGTTTTTGTTAAGTTGGATTTTGCAAATTTGAGAAATGCTTAGTACTGAAGAATGTGAAAACTTGAACAATGCATTCACTGATCAAAAATGATTTTTTTTAAGTGGTCCTTTTAGGTAGAAGTACTAAAGGAACAGATTAAAAAGTAAAGGGTGGTTTTTTGCAGCAGCATGAAGAGGGAACTAAACTGGCAAGAAATGATGGGCTATTGTCTCTTCCCTCTCCTCACAATCTTCTCCAGCATTTTTGATAGTCCCTATCATATTTTGTAGTCTGATGCCATGTAATCTATCAGAATTTTATTAATCCCATTAACAGAGGCAGCCATCTGGCCAACTCTCTGAGCTAGACTAGTACTGAACTGGAATGATTGATGGCTCTGGAATTGATTAGTTGATCTGAGAGACAAATGAACTGTTTTGGCAGAAAATACCAGAGGTCACTGCGTGTGGTCAAGCGCAAAGGCCTGCAGAATTTTAAAGAGCAGCTTTTTCCATACAGTTGTAAACTTCCCCTAAAACACGAAAGCTCATACCAGTAACAAACTTAGTTGGTCTCTAAGGTGATACTGGAAGGAATTTTTTTTATTTTGTTCCCCTAAAACTAACAGATTCCAGAAACAATCTAATGATTAAAGCTTGCAATTCTATACATGGTTACTTTGGTGTAAATTCCACTGAACTCAGTGAGACTTCTGAGTGAACCTGTTTAGGATTGTGCTATAAAACTTCAACTGATTGTTAAGTGTGCGGAACTAAGACATACTCCATGATTTTATCATGAATATACAGCTTTTTTCTTGGCAGTGGCTTGGTTCAGATATGTAAGCACCAATTCTGACCATAGTTACACATACCTCAGTTATGGGGTGGGTAACTTTCATGCTTGCAGGATCAACCTGTGTTTTTCAGTAGAACTGCTGCAGCCAAGGGCGTAACATTGAATAACTTTGAATTGAGGGATTTGTTTTTGAACATCAGAACTGAACTCTCTGTCCTTCCATGCAAAAACCCACTTGTGGTTAACACCCCCATCAGGTTTCTTCGTTTCAGTAATGCAATTTAGGGAGGAATAATTTTGTTAATAAATAACTGAGAGTCAGAAATTCTTGCCAGTCAACTGGAAATTTCTGAGAGCTCTACCCAGTAGATCCCAGTCTGCCTTCTGCCCACCCCTGCCTTAGTTTGGTCTTGGTGGGATTACTGCAACACATATTGTGTGGGGTTGCCTCTCAAAAGTGTTCAGAAACTACAATTAGTCTAGAATGCTGCAGGCATGCCCTTGAGCAGAACGGGTTATTGCAACTCATTTGCTAAAACAGTTTTACTAGATTCTGATCCTGTTTCTGAGCACAATTCAAATTGCTGGGTATAGCTCTAAATAATTTTGGG
This sequence comes from Darevskia mixta, assembly GCA_034641385.1. Taxonomy (NCBI): domain Eukaryota; kingdom Metazoa; phylum Chordata; class Lepidosauria; order Squamata; family Lacertidae; genus Darevskia; species Darevskia mixta. Next base: position 901,844 of record JAWWNH010000194.1, read on the forward strand.
ACCACTTCCTCCAGTAGTAATCTACTTGGGCATCAAGGGATGGGTTGCAGCTCATGGTTTGTCTGGTGGAGAGAAAACATGGCTTAACTCACAACAGTATGCAGCAAAGAGACTACAATCTCCTGTGCATATTTGCACGTTCAGTTAGCATTATGTTTACTAAGCCTTTGTATATAGAATGCACTTATGTGGAAGAGCAGGGAAATGCTCTCCTTTTTAAAGGAAAAAAGGTTGGTGTGAGTGATGTCACAGACACCATCTGGTAAGCATACCTGACAATTGAATAGTCGTATTACACAAACTATCAATTGTAGGACTTTTGGTAGTAGTGGGGAGAAAATTTGATTTTGCTGTCAATTACAACTTGTGATTTAAGTGTTGGTAATGGTTACTTCCTCAGCAGCAGAGATGTAGCCCGAAGGAGAGAGATCTGTATCCCCATGGTCATAGGGTTGGGTGTGGCAGGTGTGGCAAAGGAATTTGTCAAGGAATTTGCCATTTGTAGAAGCCTTCAGGGGGTTTACTTACCAATTCTTACTTTCTGACAAGCACAATGGATTTTTGCTTTTCTTTTTAACTGGATAGGCGCTAGAGTATTAGCATTCCCTTGCGTTGTAAGAGTCAAAAAACATGTTGCATTGAGGGGGCTGGTTATGCTATGACTTTTCAAATGCTTGGTAATCTTGAATTTTGTGCATACTTCTTTCATGCATGGGCAATTGGCTGACACATGTCTTGTTATGTCCTGGTTATTCTCTGAGGACAGCACAGAAGTGTGCAGGCAAGTGGGCAACACTTACACCCCGGGGAGCCAGACTGTTCAGAATAAACTTGAGTTATGGATTTATTCAGCTTGTAAAACCTCAGCTGGCATAAATAATTGAGAAAGCAAAGGTTTGTCTGCAGTGCATACCTCAGGGACACGTGCCTGCTTCTCTCCCTCCCACCTCCCTTTCTTATGAAAATGATCCCAGTTGCACTGATAGATAATAACAACACCAAGCAATTAAAAGCTATGGGTGGCTGGAGAGAGGAGAAAAGGTTCACTTAATGAGCTTTTCCTCTTCCTGTGCCCAGGAGAGCCTCAGAAGTGACGGGGCGATTAAACGAAGAGATAATTATAGATTATGTGAAGATGGGTCCCTTGGGGGTAAAAAGGCCTTGACATAAACAGTAACTGTTGCAACTGTGCCTTGGCTCCCATCTCTCTCTCTCTCTCTCTCTCTCTCTCTCTCTCTCTCTCTCTCTCTCTGCTTCATTGAGCTTCAGTACACTGAGTGGCATGGTGCCAAGCAGAAAGGCAAGGCCACCTGTTTGTGGCACATGGGCCTTTCTGGGCAAGGTAGGATCCTTCAACCAAATCTCCTTCTACCACAACAATTAGACAGGTCCAGAAAAACAGAGAGGGTACAGTGATGGAGCATAACCACCCTCTCAGCGGTCTGTTTAGCTTCAAAGATGACCCAACACAAAGGTAGGCAGACAGGGAAGATTTTGTGCAGTGTTTCCAATGATGCAGAATAATCCTAGAGCCTTTTCTTTTAAAAGAGTAGAAATTTGAAAGACTCACTGGATAATATGAGCTGCTTGTGGGGCAAGATAAAAAGGGAAGAAATTTCAGGGCTTCGTCCAGATAAACTGAGCACAAGCATCTTTTCTCCTTCACAAAGAAGTTCAAACTGCATAGACTATTTTAAAAAGCTTAAATAACTTCTAAATAAGCCGAGTTTCAATTGTTTAGTGAATTATCATCAAAGAAACAAGAGATGGCCAGGAGTGCTGTGTTCCTCTTTTCACTAATGACCCTTCTGCTTCTGCCAGTTTTTTTTAGTGCTAGTACCATTCAGTGTTTATTAAGTTCCAATTATATGTGTGCAAATTGGAGAACTGGACCCAAACTAACAAAATTAATTTCATTAGGGACAAATGTAAGCTTTTGCACTTAGGCAGAAAGAACCAGCTGCACAAATATAAGACGGGGGGCACCTGGCTTACCTAGTAGTACATGTGTAAAGGGCCTAAGGGTCTTAGTGGACCACAAGCTTAACATTAGTCAGTAGTGTGATGCAGCAGCAAAAAAAATGTTAATGCTATTCTAGGCTGCATCAATAGACGCATAGTGTCCAGATCAAGGGAAGCAATAGTAGAACTCTATTCTGCCTTGGTCAGAGCACACCTGGAATACTGTTCTGGGCGCCACAATTTAAGAAGGATATTGACAAGCTGGAATGTGTGCAGAGGAGGGCAACCAAGATGACCAAGAGTCTGTAAACCAACTTTATGAGGAGCAGTTGAAGGAGCTGGGTATGTTTAGCCTGGAAAAGAGGAGACTGAGAGGAGATCTGATCGCCATCTTGAAACATCTTAAGGGCTGTCACATGGAAGATAGAGCAATCTTGTTTTTTCCTGCTCTGGAGGGTAGGACCCAATGGCTTCAAGTTACAGGAAACCAGATTCTGACTCAACATCAGGAATAACTTTCTGACAGTAGGAGCTGTTCAACAGTGCAATGGACTCCTTCGGGAGTCCTTTCTCTTTTTTTAGCAAGAAAGCCTTCAGATATATGATTTCCCCACTTGCAACCTGCAGTAGTATATAGCACCCAATATACTGCAGGTAAAAGGAAAGTGCATATGCTTAGGAGAAAGATTCTTTAGAGACCACATCCACAGTGAGGAGTAGGTCAGAGGAAGTCTGTTCTGGCATTTTTTCTGCTGCAGGAGCCCAGTATCAGCACTTTCATGTAAAAAGTGCTACACTAGCAGAAGGGAAGGAGAAGAAATCCCTGAGTTCTGAATAATGAATCATAATTCACAAAGCACATAAAGCTAAAGGAGTTAAGAAACAGCATAAGTGGTGTGCCATTTGTTCTGTTTGTTTCTCACCTGTTTCAGCACATACGTGGTTTCTTGGAGGGATTGTTGCTTGCAAGATATAAAAGCCATCAGTTATTGTATTGTTTTGTGTTTGAACTACAAAAGTGGTTATATTTTATTTGACCTCTTGATTAGTTTGTAATCATAGTGATGTCAGTATCCTGCTTCCATGTAAGCTATACTTCAATTTGTGAACTGTGAGATTAGTTCCATTATAACCTGGAACCTTTTTTTGCAGCATGATGAATTTGAAGTTGGCAGTGCTCCCATTCTAGCAAGCTTATCGTTTGCTGAAACTTCAGCTCGTAGTTTCTGCTTATGTTCCTGTGGACAAACAAGCTAAATACCATCAAATTGCGCCAGAGTATTTGAAAATGAGACAATAAAATGGGGGTGGGGAGTGAAAACATGTTAATTGTAGCATTGCTCCTATCCTTTGAAAACTAACACTGATGGTTATGGGTGATTTATGACTATCTTTCTGGTAGAACTGAATTTCTTTCCCCTTTGTAAGTCACTCAGGAAATGTTCAGTTCTAAGTGAGGTATACTTTTTTTTTAGTTTAATGTGTTTTCTACAGTGTATATTGCTCTAAAACCAGACTAGACTGTTTTCAAACATATTTCATTGTGTAAACATGAAGGGTAGATATACCGTATATACTCGAGTATAAGCCGACCCGAATATAAGCCGAGGCACCCAATTTTACCACAAAAAACCTGGGAAAGCTTCATAGGAGCCACTGCCTGCCTCACACGAGTATAAGCCGAGGGCGGCTTTTTCAGCACAAAAAATATGCTGAAAAACTAGGCTTATACTCGAGTATATAGGGTACATTCTGGTGTGCTTTTAAGTCAGTGTCTTGGTTCCATGTTTTGAGTTACTTTGTGTTTCACAACTTGGAGAAGTTCAGATTAAGAGTACTAAAGTATATCCACAAGATAGACCTGATCAGACAGCAATGAAAAACTTTGACAGGGCTCACTCAACATTTCCAGTTTATATTGTACCTCTCTCATTATTTCATTCATTCATTCATATATTCCACTTATTTATCATCACCTTATTTTAAAAAGGCAAGGTAGCTTAGGTTAATTAGAGACTACCTGGCTTGTTGAGGCACACCAGAAAAGGGATGTGTGCATAGCAAAACCCTTATTCATATCTCAGTTTAATAAGCCAAGGTATAATTGAATGTGGCCATAGGTTTCACAACAATGTTGGTTCAGTTTCATTGCCAGTTTGGTTATGCTAACAGTAGTTTAGAAACCAAACCAACATTTGAGCTTACAAATGCACAACAAGCAAACTGTGGTTTAGACAAAGATTTGTCTGCATTTGTTTTCTACCCTCTCAGCACTTAGCTTCGGAAACACTTTAACCACTCTAGCGCAACAGCTTCTGGAGTTGGAGAGAGCCTATTGTACCTGCCAAACTTTGGTTTCTGGTTCTAGTTCATTTGCTAATTGCAAACTATGGTTTGCTAGTTGAGACGCGACACCAAACCACATGTTACCTTCCTTAAACATGTTCAGTGATAGTGACTGAAACCCAAGCCCTTCTGCCTTCCTTTCAAGCATCCTTTCAAGAAAATCTGGTTTGCTGCTCACCACTGGATGGTGATACTGAGACTATGTCCATTGGAGTCTTTGTTGGTGACCTTTTCCAACTAGGAAAAGTTATCTGCATCAGAGTTTCTACTTTTGGGGGGGGGGAGTTCTTCAGAAATAGGGAGAACAGACCCTGGTGTGTAAATAATGGATGGCAGAAGGAATATTCCATATTTATTTTGCTAAGAAATACTGTCAGCCCCAGTGCACTAATATATATTAAAGTCTGTACATGTCTAATGGGGCTTTATAGAGATATATTAAGGGACAACTTTAGATACTAATTTATTATGAATTCGTGCACATTTTTCCTCATGGCTGAAATTGGTTTGTGTTGGTTTTCTTCATTCCTTGCGGGAGGTTAGCTTCAGTATATTGTTTTAGTTATGTATGATGCAGAGTGTATCCCAACCTGAATTATGCTGTTTGCATTCAAAGCACTGGAAATCTGTAGTACTCAGTAATGCTGAAATGATTGAATTGGTGGAAAAGCTGGGCATCTTATGTTTGTGTAGTTTCTGTGCGTTGCTCAGTAACAGTACGCATTTGCTCACTCTCCCTTATGTCTTCTTAGGGAAGAAGATAAGAACATATTTGACTACTGCAGAGAAAACAACATTGACCATGTAACCAAAGCCATCCGATCAAAAAAAGTGGATGTGAATACGAAAGATGAGAAGGTATTGGGCCAAGGGAGGGATTAATCTGTCTTAAAGGCTGGTATGTCAAATTAATGTCTCCTCATTTCTCTAATCCTTCCTTGCAGCTGCTATATCTCTGCTGCAGTGTGTCTGACGAGACATCTGTTAGTGGAAGAATTGTCCAACTCTGCCACTCCTAAGCAACAATTACCTGACACATGGTTGGACTTTGACTTTTGAATGTGATAACAGTTACAGCAGGTCAGAGATAGGCTGGTGTTTAAAGAAAAAAAAAACAAGCAAAAACAAAACCCCAAATGACACCCCTCTTCCTCTTAATTAACATGGGGCACATGCCCTGGGGAAATTCTCTAGTGCAATCCTAATTGAAATGAATAGTTAATTTTAATGTGACTGGCACAGGAAAGAAATTTGGTGGATTGTCCCTATGAATTTGATCTGTCTGCTTCCCACTCCACCTCTCTTAATGGCACCCAAAAACTTTCCAAAGAGGCCACATGCCCTACAGATGAGCCCTCTCTGGACTGATGGCAAAGATAAAAAGATAAAGGGACACCTGACCATTAGGTCCAGTCGTGTCCTACTCTGGGGTTGCGGCGCTCATCTCGCGTTACTGGCCGAGGGAGCCGGCGTACAGCTTCCAGGTCATGTGGCCAGCATGATAAAGCCGTTTCTGGCAAACCAGAGCAGCGCACGAAACACCGTTTACCTTCCCGCTGGAGCGGTACCTATTTATCTACTTGCACTTTGACGTGCTTTCGAACTGCTAGGTTGGCAGGAGCAGGGACTGAGCAACTGGAGCTCACCCCATCGCAGGGATTTGAACTGCTGACCTTGTGATCAGCAAGCCCTAGGCTCTGTGGTTTAACCCACAGCGCCACCTGGGTCCCGATGGCAAAGATAGTGGGAGCTTAATTGAATAATCGTACTCTGGTTCAAGAAATACCTGATAAAGCAGTGGTGTAAATAGGAGTACCCTGTAATCTTTTTCATTGGCAATAGCTCCACATATGGAACACTCACTCTTATTAACTAAACTGTATTTGGACACCCTTTGCTGCCCTTCTGTATCTGTGCAACAGATATTAACATCACTTGACCTTAGGCTATTTGTGAACATGATTTTGCTGGTGTGGCTAAAATCAGTCTGGATTATGTGGGATGTACTTCATACAAATGACTTGCTTTATGGAGGGGTACCCATATTGTTCTTGACTTCAACATCAATTGTGTTGCCATTGTGACATACGAAATGGTCCTTAGAAATGATGGAGCAGCAGCTAATTCATTGCTAGTGAAGTGTCTTTATACCTTTGCCAAAAGAGGGGCAGCTCTTTCACTTGTCATCTAAAGGAGTTTTAGGGTAAAATATATGTCAGCTATGTTCCCTGAAAACTTATTTTTACAATAAAGTACTATATTATGGTCTGGCATGCTGAAGTGCTTCAGGCTTCTGTGAGCCATACTTTTGTATGTGTACACACCCACCCACCCACCCTCACTCTACCCAATGTAACATTGTCAGAAGGAACCAGCAGTTTATGTTTCTAGCATTTTTTGTAGTGCCAGAAATTCTCCTTCTTGCCATGCCTTCACAATGAGAAGTAAAAATTTAGCAGTGCAATTTATGCATACTGGGATTTTTCCTCTGATTTCTCTATACTGAGGTTCAACTTCATATAGGGAAATAAATTTTGTTTAGTGAGTTAGGTCCAGACTTTACCTTCCATCCACAGAAGGCTTTTCATCCAGTGGAGGGATCCTACTGGTGGAAGTGGAGAAGGTGACCTTTGCCAATTTTCCCCTTCCTCTACAGCACCTAATGCCACTTCCCACACTGTTCCTCAGGGTCCCTCAACCTTCTGAAATGTACTTCCCATTGTTGGAAGCTAAGTCTGGATCCAAGCCGAAGATAAAACCAGATAGGATGCCTGTAAGTTATCTCTTGCTCTGCACTGGTTGGAGAAGGGGAGGTATGGTATTTTGGTCTGCACTAATAACTCAGTTAACGGGACCCAGATGGCGCTGTGGGTTAAACCACAGAGCCTAGGGCTTGCCGATCAGAAGGTAGGCAGTTCGAATCCCTGCGATGGGGTGAGCTCCTGTTGCTCAGTCCCTGCTCCTGCCAACCTAGCAGTTCGAAAGCACGTCAAAGTGCAAGTAGATAAATAGTTACCGTTCTGGCGGGAAGGTAAACGGTGTTTCCATGCGCTGCTCTGGTTCGGCAGAAGCGGCTTAGTCATGCTGACCACATTACCCGGAAGCTGTACGCCAGCTCCCTCGGCCAATAAAGCGAGATGAGCGCCGCAACCCCAGAGTCGTCCGTGACTGGACCTAACAATCAGGGGTCCGTTTACCTTTAATAACTCAGTAGCAATGTTAAGAGAATTATTATTATTACCGGAGCTGGACCTCAGTGTCCATGATGGCTGTGGAGTGATGGGCGTAGAGAAGCTCCTTCAGGTATACTGGGCCGAGGCCATTTAGGGCTTTAAAGCTCAGCACCAACATTTGCAAAGCTCCTTTTTAAAGGCTTGAGAGTTTCTCAGATAGTAAATATCTGGCGTGTAAATGGTCAGACAAAATAAAACCTGTTTGACTTGCTGGTTACTATCTTTGCCCACTGACTATTTGTCCTGCTTTTGGCCTCTAACATGCAGTCTCCCAGCATATTGTGTTGCAGTGAACAGATGAAGTGCTTACGCATTCATAGACTGAGACGCCACAAATTCAGTTGGGTTCTCTTGTAGCTCTAAGCAGATTTCTGCCCTTTGAGCCATGACATTCCCGGCTGGGGTTCTGAATGCTGATGGCATGGCTTTTTATTATTAATCAGGAACTCATATGAATTAATTTGATGAAAGCAGGGAAGGGAGTTTAAAATTCAAGACTAGAAACTCATCCTCGATGAAGTGAACTGAAACATCTGTGTGTTTCTACAGTACATTGTTCAGCTCTATCAGTATTTCCAGAGGTCACAGGTTGTTTAGCCATATAAGATAAATTTGTATAAATTGCAAGTCCAGGAATGGTTTGTGATTATTTTCTGGTGATCAGTAGTAATAAACTAGAAATCAACTTTCTTATACCGGTATCTGTAATAATAAACTAGTAATTCAAGCCACTTCTAGGTTACTGTTAGAGGCAAACAACTTTCTGGAATACCTGCTTCTAGAAAGATAGGGTATTCTTCAGTTAATGAATTCATTATATGCCCCATTCTTATCAAAGATGAAAACAACAGGTCCTTTCACGCTTTTATTATCAAGCGTTCAGCATTATTGCAACCCTTCTATTACTTTTCCCATGTCAGTGACTGTACGTGGAGGTTTCTTACATAACTTGGCCGTAGAAAAGTTTTATGTATAGGTATGAAATGCACTAACAACAACAACAACAACAACTATTATTATTATTATTATTATTATTATTATTATTATTATTTATACCCCGCCCATCCAGCTGGGTTTCCCCAGCCACTCTGGCCAGCTCCCAACAGATTAAAAACAGAATAAAATATCAAATATTCAAAACTTCCCTAAATAGGGCTGCCTTCAGGTGTCTTCTAAAAGTCAGATGGTTGTTTGTTTCCTTGACATCTGATGGGAGGGCGTTCCACAGGGTGGGCGCCACTACCGAGAAAGCCCTCTGCCTGGTTCCCTGTAACCTCACTTCTCGCAGTGAGGGAACTGCCAGAAGATTCTCGGAGCTGGACCTCAGTGTCCGGGCACAACAATGGGGGTGGAGACGCTCCTTCAGGTATACTGGGCTGCGGCTGTTTAGGGCTTTAAAGGTCAGCACCAACACTTTGAATTGTGCTCGGAAACATACTTTTAGCCAGAGGCCTGGATCCGAAAGTGACCCACCTTCCACGGGCCACATTGACAGGTGGACAAGGCCACTCACCTATCACCCATCTGACTTGCTATAACATCTGAAGTGCAGAGTTTGAAATTAGCAGGGCACCAGGCACATTTCCCCATTTGTAAGCACCTCAAAAAGTCTAGGTGCAATTTTTTTGCGCTTGGCTGACACTCGAGGATTACTGAAATGTTTGTGCTTTGAAGCCTTGAAGTATATGTTAAGGATAGACCATATGTTAAGGAGCTTAAGAATAAAGAGTGTTTTGAAAACTGAAGTATGGTACCAATATTTTTATTGTAAACCAAATTAAACGTGTATTAATAGTTTCTGCTAAAATGTCACTTATGTGAATTGCTTATTAATTCATGCTTATCAAAATACTGTAATAAAAAAGTGTTGTCAAACGATGGCAACTAGACATTCTGTTTTGGCGCCCAGGTTCCAGGAGCCACCCACCTTTTCTACCCCAGTTTCTAATACTGCAGAAATGGGAAAGGACAGTTGGAAGCGCACAACATGGAGTGCACTCCCACTTGTGCCTGTGCAGATGTGGCCTGCATTCAATGTTTAAATTTGCCTCCTTTTCAAACCCAGGCAGCCTTTGGGAAGGTGGTGCGGAAGGTGCTCCAACCCCCTCAAGAGCATCCGACCTCCCAAAGGCGCTGGGAAGGAGGTGCCAGGGCCCTTGGGCACAAGCTGATAGAAAAAAGTACTGTTAAAACAATGCCAAAATAGCTCTTAAGCAGGGCTGGGAGGAATTCATACGGATGTGGGGGGATTTCATCCTTTTCTCTCCCCCCCCCTTTTATAATCTGTTTATTAAATTTTCCAATACAAATCACAACAAATCACATTGAAATTATTCCCAATTACATTCCAAATTACAATCCAAATTAATTATACAATGGACAGTGGAATTTGCTGCCAGGGAGTGTGGTGGAGTCTCCTTCTTTGGAGGTCTTTAAGCAGAGGCTTGACAGCCACCTGTCAGGAATGCTTTGATGGTGTTTCCTGCTTGGCAGGGGGTTGGACTGGATGGCCCTTGGGGTCTCTTCCAACTCTATGATTCTATGATTCTATGTAAGGTAACTTAGATCCAGAAGCAAGAGGAGTTGGGAGTTGGTGCTGTAGTTAAAAACAAAAACAGTTTTCCATCATGCCATAGGCATAATATGCTTGGTATGCTACCATACTGCAAGCCTGTTCCATGTTTTATATTTTTGAAAGTACTTTTCTGACATCAAGTCCTAAGAATGTTGCTTATTTAGTAATCCAATCAGATGCAGTAGCAATGCTATCAGCAGCATTACTACCTTTGAATCTTGCCTCCCAGGTTATTTGCAGCAGTTTGGATTGCCTGTAACAATATTTTAATACACTGCTTTAAAAAGCATTTCACTCACTGTGCTGAAAGAATATATTTAATAAGAAATGTTTGCATTTCTTCCCAAGTTTTCCAATGCTTTTCAGAGCTGGAGGAGGAACAAAAAAGATCTATTTTTTCTATTTTCCTTCCCCGTGGGTGCATCAAGGTAACTGGATGTAGTATAGCAGCAGTGAATACAATATTTCTACAGAATGAGCCTTTTAGTTATCTTTGCTATGCTGTCTCTTTCTGTCTGAATTAAGAACGGTTCCTATACATGTTGTCTTCAGGCACATACCTGTACATGTTTGAAAGCAGGCAATTCTTTTCTTAGCCTCCCCACTTGCTTTGTTTGTGAACAGACCTGTGACATGCAGCAAAGCAAAATTTATGTGCTGTTCACTTGAGAAACTGCTCTAGAGGCTGGCCAAGTGAGGCATGGAAGATTTAATAGGCAGGGTCACTGTACTTGGGATTAGATTTATGCATTTTTATTCCAGATCATTTAGAGCGTAAGAAGTATCCTCATTCTTTTGCAGCTAAAACGTGTTCTCCATGAGAAAAGAACAAAATAGTAATGGACATCCGGAATATATTTTGGGCTGGGCTGGGTATATGATGTAATTCCTTGAAAATGAGGGAAACCAGCAGAATGTGATATTGGGAACAGAAGTCGGCTTCCTGTGAATCTTAGCATTTGCGTTTTTTGTCTTGATACCTGTGAAAATATGCTTGAAAGTGTGTGGGTAATAGCTGAAGGTTGTGAACAAACTCTGAGTAGTTGGAGGCCTAGTTATTTCAATGACCTGCCTTTGACCTAACCCCTTCTATTGATTAGAAAGATTAGACCAATCCTGAAAAATGTGCTTAACCTCCATAATTATTACTAGTCCCAGAATTTAGTTTTCCTTTTCACAGATTTTGGATTACCTGGGCACAGAATTTTCATGTTTTCAATGCAGTGTACACAGCCTTGATTTGGAGCATAAATTAATTCTGTACATATATTAGGCCAATCTAAGGTTGAATACATTTTATGCAAGAGATGGGGCATGTTAGAAATGTAAATGAATAAAGTTACTTTGAGTGGGACTCATTTGAGGGCACAGCTCCTCGCAATTTTTAATTTACGGTTTGGGAATAAAATGAATAATCTAGTGGCATACGGTCCCCCTGGGGATGCTGTACAACTGTTAAACACCATAGATTTTGGGCCAAAGATGGACAGGCTGTTCAGCTCATGAAACACTTCCAATTTGGCTTTTGGCGCTGGATTATTGCTGCTGTTTTGCATAAATTGTTTATGCTTAATCAGTGTAGTTTACAGCATGGAAAGGCCAGACTAACACTGTCCATACCAGGTTTCTCCCCTGCCCCCTCAGCACCAAATACCATTTGTGAAATTGCTGGCATTAAGATAATGAATAAGAGTCTTACTAGAATGTTGTATCACCGAATGGTTTACACTTAAAATTTAAAAATGTGATTATTTAGCACAATGCATAGTATTAGAGAGGTTGCTTTCAATAAACAGTGTCATGTGTATTAGCACATGTGATATATCTGCCTCCAACCACCCAGCTGGTTAATCAAAAGCCTTAGTATTGCCAATTCTTCAAATTTATAACCTTTGGAAAGATATGGGGATATAGGTAATGCAATTTGGAAGCGCAAGTATGGATATTTTTTATTTGCCTTTGTTTGAGACCCTAGAAAACAACATGCTGTATTGTGGAAGCGTTTCTCATTTAAATAGGAAGGCCAGAACTTGCAATATTGCTCTCGTGAAATGATTTTTTTTTTTCAGATTAGAGTCTAGGCTATGTTGGTTGACACTTTTTTCTCTTTTTTTGTTGCTGATCCTGTACCTTTAACTGCAGCCTGATACATACCATAGACATTTAACAAATGTAGGTTTGTCCACCACCTGCCTTGCCCGCTTTCCAAGAAAAACGTACCCTGCTGGATCTGTGTCATACTGCTTTTAAAGGCACAAGGCCAGAACCATTAAAAAGGTACCAAGCCAAAGGTATGCAAAAATGCCTAAATGCATCTGTTACCTATGTTTGCAAGCCAGGTAGAACTGCTGTATGGTGGCACAGGACACTACAGATATTTATTTATTTATATTTAACAAAATGTACGTACTGCTTGATTGTAGAAACAACTTCTAAGCAGTTTACATGTGGTATACATGTTAGTGCTATGTTGGCAGTAGACATACAATACAGTTGTACCTCTGGTTACGTACTTAATTCGTTCCGGAGGTCTGTTCTTAACCTGAAAACGTTCTTAACCTGAAGCACCACTTTAGCTAATGGGGCCTCCCCCTGCTGCTGCACCACCGCTGCCCGATTTCTGTTCTTGTCCTGAAGCAAAGTTCTTAACCCGAGGTAATATTTCTGGGTTAGCAGAGTGTAAGCTGAAGCGTCTGTAACCAGAAGCGTATGCAACCCGAGGTACCACTGTATCGGGCAAATGTTAACCCTGTTTTGCACTCTTCCCACTTCGAGATCCTCCACACACACCCTGGCATTTTTTTTTTTTTTAAAGGAAAAGCTCATGTTTCCTTGAGATGCATTTTTACATGCATCTTTTTCATCCTGGTGTTCCAAGTTTTTTCTCTTAGGTTGTTTGTGGAGAAAGGGAGCTTGCAAAAAATTAAGCTGTGTTGCAACCCCAAGTAAGTTTGTACCTGTTGTTTTAGACTGCCAATGAAGAAACTGTAGGAAGCCTAGGCTGGAGTGGCAGCCAGAATGGAAAGCAGGGAAGTGCATGTGTGAGGAAACCATCTAGAGAACTGTGTGGACACAAAATGGAGCCTAGCTATTGCATGGGGAAAGCTAATGCCTGACCTGGAACCATTTGTGGATAAGCCAGGGTAGGGGGAACCAACAGACTTTTCGATAGGTAGAGTTGTGATAGACCTTGGAGAATAATGGAACCTTCTACTATCTTGGCAGAGCAGGCCGCAGGCCATCTCTCCATTCTAGACCTAGCCACTCCTGACATGGAGAATGGACTATAAATGACAGATGAATAAACCAGACTTTTATCAGTGAATTAATTTAAAATCATTTTTGCTTTTGCCAGATATGTTAAGATCCACACACTCCTTTTCAATTCCGTGCTGTATTAATTGAGTGCAGTAAGGTTTAATAATTCATAGAACTAGTCTGGGTGCCATCTATGTTTCTAAAAAGAATAATTGCCAAAACCCATTCTAATTCATGGTTAATTAGTGTACTATCAAAATAATGTGTTACAAAATTAATTACTTGTTGGGTTAAAAGTGAGCTGAAAAGCTTAATGCGTGGAAGCCTGAGACAGCGTTTTCCCTCTTAAAATAATGATCCACATCTGCTGCCTTTATGAATAACATGTAGAATGAAACGTGAATTGGATTAGGTGCAGGTGTCATCCTAGCCTTCTCAACTTCAAATGCAAAGCTTTGCTATGTACTTAAATACCTTGCTTGCTTGCTTGCTGGCTGAAGATTCATGATGAGAATGAGCCATACCTAGCTAGCTGGTAGCTTTATGAAGCACTGCAAAGAAGTTTGAATAGTCCAGAAAGAAACGTGCTCTGTTACAAAATTTCATGGGCTGCGTTATGATTTCCAGCTTCACTTTAGTACGAGTGGTTAGGAAGATCATTTCTGCAAGTCTGTCACATGTTACATCTGGATTAAATATTTTAGTAGGTACCGGTAGTTTTAATTAAGAACTGCAATGTGTACAGTCTGAAGGCATGAGATTGAGGTTGTTTCTAAAAATGTGAGTTGCTTTTTACTTAAAAGTTTATGGACTGAAAAATTTCATGAAGTTTTTTTGTTTAAGATGATGAAACTTTCTAAAAATGTTCAAAGTCCATAAACTTTCAAGAGCACTGTCGTTCTGGCCATGGGTGGGAGTCTGCAGGATGAGGTGACATTCTGGGTCACAGACCAAGGTATATAGTGCCAAAGAACAGTGAAGGCCAGAGAAACAGGAACCAGTTCTGAGATTGACTGAAGGTGGACCACAGGACCTCATACAGGTATGAGGCAGAGAATTTGTGTCAACGATAGCCAGCGAGAGAGTGACTGAGCTTACACAGAACATGAAGTCCTAGCTGGCCCCACCTTTCCAGGTTGAGGAGTGCTTCATTAAAAGACCCGTGCTTGCTCTTTGAGTCTTGTACTCCATTGGTAATTGGGGATCTCTTTGTAGGCTCTGATGAGTAGGTCTGAGCAACCGTGACCTCTGGTGTTGCTGATTGGTCCTGAGCTGCTGCCTCAAATATTCAAGGTTCATAGCACAATTCTCTCCATACACACCACCATGTTTTCTCCCTATACTAGACCACTGGTTCAGCTAGGTTGTGTGGATTGTCCATCAGTTTCTCACCTCAGAGGAAATTTCCTTGTGGTAAAGGTGGGGAACCTGTGGACCTCCAGTTGTTGCTTGACTACAACTCCCATCATCTCCAACCTTTGGCCATGCTGCCTGAGAATGCTGGAAGTCGGAGTCGAACAGATTCCCCCATGTAAACCATGTCCTAGGAAGCACAGTCATGTAAAGTCCTCCTAAATTGCAACATAATCATATAAAATTCCAATAAAACAAGGCTATTGCAGTGCAGTAATGGTAGCAAATAAACCGACTAAATATTACGCTTTTAAATGTGGGAAATTCTTTTATCTGTTTTTATGAATACCTTTAATAGGCTTATAAATGGTTCTTGATGTGATGCAATATCCATGCCAAAGTGGTTAGCTCTGGGTTGGCTCATGGGACTGTCCCAACATGTCATTGGCCCAAGGCATGTGGCAGGTCACACTCTGGACCTTGTTTTCTTGGCTGGGCAGGAAGAGGGTGATCTGAAAGTGGGTGGTATTGACATCAGTCCCTTGTCATGGTTGGATCACTTCCTGTCACAATTGAGGATCTATCTCAACAACTTTCTCCCTCTTCAGAAGCAGGGGATTTGAGAATGGTCTTCCCTCAGAGGCTGGTGGACCCAATTGCTTTTCAGATGGCCCTGGGGGATTTCGACAGAGGACGAGATGGTTGGACAGTGTTCTCGAAGCTACCAGCATGAGTCTGACCAAACTGCGGGAGGCAGTGGAAGACAGGAGTGCCTGGCATGCTCTGGTCCATGGGGTCACGAAGTTTCGGACACAACTAAACGACAATAATTTTGTGTTCTTGTTTTGTATTTTTGTGTTGTGAACTGCCCTGTGATCTTCGGATGAAGGGTGGCATACAAATTTAATAATTATAATTATAATTCAGAAAGGCAGTTATTTTGTTACAGTGCAAGCGATGTTGATATTAATGTATCTAATGAAATTCTTTGAGGCTCACATTGGCTTTCTTAAGCTATTACAACAGTTTCACTCAATGTTGTTGTTTGCTTGATATTTTAGGGCCGAGCTCTGCTGCACTGGGCATGTGACAGAGGACACAAGGAACTAGCCTCAGTACTGCTGCAACACACAGCGGATGTTAACAGCCAGGTACAGACTGGAGCAGTGACAACTCTGGTATATCTAGTGCATTTCAAAAGGGAAGCAAATACAGCAAAAATGTTCTCAGTTGCACAACTGAAGGATTCATAGGGTTCTTTCAGGATTCTGCTCTGTTTGAGTACTTTTGGTGCCTCTGCTCATCATAATTTCAGTGTTGTACTGTTTAATGTCTCAACAGCACCATGTCATACTTTCTACAGAACATAGAAGCAGCACAGGCCCTTCTTACAAGGGTTTAGCACAAACACAAGTGAAGGGAGTAAGAGATAAGTGGAGGACCAAATTGGGTAATAATGTGGGAGTTAGCATCCATACATATTAACTGAAAGCATCACCAGGGTTCTGCTAGCTTGAGGAGTGGGGCAGAATGGCAAGAGGGGGGTTGTTTACCCATTTCCCCTCTGACCATTTGTTCACTTGAAATTCTGCCCCTCCCTGGCTGCTTTCCTATAAATGTGTAAAAGCAGCTTCAGGTGGGCAATTTGAGTGAAAAAACAACGAGAAGGAAAAGAGTGAAGTGTTTCTTTTGCCCTCCTGCTGTTCCTCCTCACACGGATGAGCAGAAGAATTCTGTTGGAAGAATTTTGGAGAAGAGATTTGATAGAAGCGATGATAGATTGTCTGTGTTATGGAGATGTCAGCTAAGGGATGAAAATCAGATAAGTTGAATCTGAGAAAGTGAGGACAATTAAATAATAGAGAGGAGGGGAATTTGTTTAAAGCGTTCTGTTTTCACTTATAAGTGCTAGCAGCCTGAAGATCATGCAGAAAGAGAACTAATGCATCAGCTTAGAGGTGATGAAATCATGGCTGTTGAAGGGAAATGAGATTTTTTTTAAAAAGATGACATACCAGCAAAAGTGGGGCTTACTTAGCCAAGGGATGAGTAGAGCACAGATTAGAGTTTTATCTAGCTACGAATTTCTTTCCTGATGCACAGAGTTAATTGACTACTGTTGGGTTATACACACTGGTTTCATGAGAGAGAAACCCTACTAGGGCTGGAACACAATTTATTTCTAAAGTCAGTTTCATTGGTATGATGTGCAGCAACTTGCTTCCTGTGCCCCTGCTTGAAAATATTTACATTAAAAGCAGCCAGCTTTTTCAGCAGCTTTTTTTTTCAAACAATACAATAAATAGTTGACTAATAGTTGCTTCATTAGTAAACTGTTGTTATAAAAGTTCAGAAGAAGAATAGGTTTCTTAATGAGCAACACAAACTTAGTTGATGAAGTGCTTGATACTTAAGTAGGTGCAGTTAAAGTGCATATTATTCTTTGATCCTTAGATATCTTTTCAACCTGGTGTACCATGATAACAATCCCTGAAAACTCAAAGTTTAAGATGTTCATTTCAGTTTTTGAAATCAACAAATCAGGTTGCAAATTTTAAACATGGAATTGACTTGGGAAACTATATTTTTTAAAACACAGAAACCTTTCTCTCCTTTTCTCTTTCCTACTTTTTATATATTGCCATTTTCTAGCCAGATTATTTGGGATTAATAATGGTTATAAAATGAAAATATTTTGTATTACACCCCCCAAATTATAATAAAGGAGGCTTTCTAAAAGGTCTTGAATGGAATAGAAATGTATCAGACAAGTCAGTCAATGTGCATATAGATGCACATCCATCTCTGACTCCGACATGGGTTAAATTCTAGTAATATTTTGTGTGTTAGTGCGTGTGATGTTATCTTTATGAAGAGGAAAGCAGAGACCTTTATGCTAGAGGAGGACATATTCCAAACTACAGTTGGAAACCTTTTTCTCAGAATAAAAGAAGTTTCCACATACACCCTAAACATCAGAAGAATTGTTCTTATATACAGTGTTAGATAATTTGAGGTTACGGAAAACTTTAGAACTTTTCTGTTAGTCATGTCCTGTGTCTACACACACCAGTAGTAAACTGAGGCTTGTACCTTCATCAACTAACCATACGGTAGTAAAACAATGCTTTGCTTGAGAGCTGCATTTGCCAGTCAGAGTAAATAGTACTGGTCTAGGCGAGCACACTTTGATTTCTGAAGCAAAAGTTCGGCCAGGACTGCAGTGCTTGCAGACATAGTGAATACTAATGTGGAATGGCTAGAATGAGTGTTGGGTAGTGGTTAGATCCAGAGTCACCAATCTTTAGATGATTGTGGGAACCTGAAAAACTGCTGTAGGCACAACACAGTCTTATATATACACCTTGTATACATCTTACATATATGATGTAAGCAACAAGCAGACATGGATTCATTCACAGGAGGGCTCAGATGTTTCATATGGCAGGACATCTTTGTTGGTCCCAGACAGTTTATTCTCCCAATTTGTATTTTGGCCTTAAAGACCCGAATGAGAGTGCATGGAGGGTAAGTTGTAAGAAAGCTTATTTTGCTGTATGAACAGCAGCATTGCTGACCATGGGGCACATCTGTTAAGACATCAGACTTAACTTCCAATTTCCCAGCTTTGTGGAGTTTGAGTCAGCTTGAGATGGCCTTTACTCTGGTCTTAAACTGGCAGGTGTTTAGGGGGGAAATATTTGAACTGCAGCAACAGAGTGACAGAGCTTTTTTCCTTCCAGATTATAGGGCAGGCTCAGTCCAGCTCTTTTCAGTGTTGATAATTACCTTTAATAATACATTTGAAAAGAGATGGTGATTGCTTGGGATGGGGGGAGTGCAGAAAGAACTAATTTGTGGAGTGGGAGGTAGGCTTTGCTTTGTGTTGAAAAGGGTCATTTGTGTAATCTAATTACCTAAATCCTTAGCCACAGGCCTTTTCCTAGTGGGTGGCTCTGTCTTGAGAGCTATGCTTAGAACTTAGATGGTTTGGGCATCTTGTAAGTGAGTGGCTGCCCCAAATCCAAAATCTGCATCTTCTGTTTGGTTTTCTAATTTTAACACAGATAAATACATAGGTATGCCTACTGTGAATAAATAGGCAGAGTTCAGATATAACACCGGTCAATGCTTTGTGTTATGTGCACAAGTCTTTGGCTGATTGTTCTCTGCCTTATCCTCTCCCCTTCCCCTGTCCCATTCACAAGGGAGGAGATCAGAAAACTGTTTTTAGTGAGCTGCAATTTGTTCTCATGTGTGAACATTGGAGTGGTGGTTTGTCTTATGATTTAGAGCAGAGGTAGCTAACCCTTTCTGCCCTGAAAGCCTTGTCAGTACCTTCCAATCCCTCTGGGAGCCACATGTAGCCAAAAAGTGGGTGAGGCCACCCACAGCTGACATGCACACCAGGTAATACACAGTCATACATGCATATAGACATACACAAGCAGTGCAAATCTTAGATGATAAATCTAAGTGGCAGATACATAAGAATATATAAAGGCTGAGCTTGCTGCTATGCGTGAGGGAGCTGCGTCCAAAGGTAAGCAGGTACTCTCAAGCTAGTTTGTTGCGTCATTGTACTAAAGCTATAATTTGTGATATGGCTAATTTCCATCTTGCATAGGATGTTATAAAATTTGAAGTTATCACCAAGATTCATACCAGATTAAGAATATAAGAAGTAACTTATCTACTGAACGTTAGAAATAGTTTGAAAGTAACCAGGTAAAGCCAAAAAGGCCTATGATCACAGTTAACGCATTAAACACAGGAAGCCTGCATGGAAATGGGCAGGTCTGTTATACCCACCAGGATATGAGTTGAGCGCTGAAGGTTCATGGAGATAATTGCAGAGTGATATAACATATTTACAAATCTTTCTTACAGACCTCTGGCTGATAAATCTGAAAGTTTACCACAGTTTGAAGTGTTTGTAGAGGAGACAATAGACTTTGAGAAGATATTGATAGTTTAAATAAGTCATCAAGACTGGATTGTGTAAGATCCTTTACAGACTTGTATATTTGTTAACAATGCCAGCTTTTTATTTATTCTAAAAAAGGCAAATTGGGTGAGCTTAACAAGGTAAATTGCCTGGTATTAACACCAGCCAAACATTCTTAACTCAAATCTGATATATTAGTGAAGAATTAGAATGCCTTTGTGAGAGGAGATAATTGTTTTCACAGATGTTTGTAAACTATCAGTTTTACCAGTGTAGAGGAATAAACACAGAAATACTTAACTCTTTGTAGTTTGGACCTGTATATGTTCTATACACAAAAAGGAAAACTAAAACAGGCACTATTATCAGTTGATAAACTGTTTGTTTTGTTTAACTAAAAGATTTAAATCTTGCCTTTTGGTTCCCCTATAGAACTCTAAAAGCAGCTCATAGCCTGAATAAAATGATAAATAACATCACAAATTATCATGAAAGATAATTTCCAAAATAAGATGGCAGAAGCAATTTTTTGTAATAAAAAAACCCCTCTTAGTGCTGGGAACAATGAGTATCAAAAATTTATTTCCTTAACAATACCTCCCATCTCTGTGAGTCTGTTTATTTGTTTGTTTGTTTTCTATACTGCTCTTCATCTAGGGATCACAGGGCAATTTACAATATCAAACACAAAAATACATAAAATAGTACCGGTAACATACAAAAACAAAAATATACAGTATCAAACACAAAAATACATAACATAGTAACATACAAAAACAATACCCCCATAGTTTAAAAGACCATAGATGTTTAATTTGCCAAAGGCTGGGAGAAAATGAATATTTTTACCGGGCGCCTATCTCTCCCACTTCCCTGCAGCACACTCATTCACTCCCCCAGGTGGGGCAAATACTGCCTGATAACTAAGAAGAAAAAGGAAATGGAACTGTTTTGGAGATCCCTCAGTCACATACACAAATGCACCTCCTCTCTAGCAACTGTTCTGAAGAATGCCATTCGCCTAACACTCTTATCTTTGCTGCCTCCTTCCCCTCCTCATTTTGGTTCTACTCAGCTATAATCTTTCTCTATGGGAGGGATGGAGAACATTTTCTTGCTGGTGGGCCAGATCTTAACACCTCCCCATTCCTCATGGCTGTCCCCCTGTCAGTAACCTAGGCTGCCCTTTGAAGGTTGGACTGAATTGATAGGACTTCAAATTGCAGCATGGGACTTTGAAAGAGCCCTTGTGCTGTTTCAGCATAGTTTTGCAGATGTTCGCAGGAGCAGTGAAAGGGCTGTTTGAAAGTCCTTTGCTTACATTGCTGCACTGCTCCAGTGTGGATTGTACAAAGGCCTTTCAAATAGCCCCTGTGATGCTCCTTTAAAGTTACATTGTAGGCCTTTTTGAAAGCTCTCCTGCACTTTAAATTCCTGAGCTTCAGGGGACAGGGCTGGAAGGAGAAGTGGTTTTAGCTGAATGCTATCAGCTTCCCCCTCCTTGAGCAAGGCATGCTCTGACTACCCATCAACTGATGAAGGGTTGGGAGTTTGCCTTGTTGCAGTGAAGGAACAGTAGGGAGCCCACTTTAAACTCCTGATTGTTCTGGCCCCACACCTTACGTCATAAGCATGTAAGAAGAGCCTGCTGGATCGGGCCAGTGGTTCATCCAGTCCAACATCCTATTCCCACAGCGGAACCAGATGCCTGTGGGAAGCCTGCAAGCAAGGCATTAGCACAATAGCACTCTACCCCACATGTGATTCCTAGCAGCTAGTATTCAGAGGTATACTCATAGCTGTCAACTTTCGGATTTGAAAATAAGGCATCAGCAGCCTCACCTGTCCCGAGGACAGTCTACGGTTCTCGGGGACAGTCCACACCACGGTAATCCCCCCAGGCTACAAATTAATTTACACCAGGCTACACACCGTCATCTTTCCCCACCTCAGGGTCTCTTTTCCAGGGAGTCTTCTCTTCTCATGCATTGATTCAGGATCTGTCCTTCTGGTGAGCAGCCAGGGCCGATGTCCTTCAGAATGGATCGGTTTGCTCTTCTTGCAGTCCAAGGGACTCTAGCACCACAATTCAAAAGCGTCAATTCTTCATGGGGGGATTGATCAGGTTCACTCTTTTGGCTCTCTGGCATCCATTAATGACTTATTATACAAACTTGTTGCAGACTTTGCATCCTTTAACACTCTTTTGGAAGGAGTGTATTTGTGGGCTGGGCCAGAGTGGTTGATTTTACATGCAAGCAAAGCACAAACAGTGCTGTTGTCTAATGACATCCTATTCTCTGTAACTATTGGTGAGCAACACAGCCGAGCAACGCAGCTGAGGAGCCTCCCTGGCTGGCAGGGAGGGAGAGGAGCTGCTTCCTTTGAAATCCGGGAAATTTATGGGATATCTAACAATCTGGGATAGCAGTGGGAAACGGCGCTGGAATAAGGGAATTTCCCACCAAAAAAGAGAAACAGCGGGAGACGGTGCTGGAATAAGGGAATTTCCCACCAAAAAAGGGAAGGTTGACAGCTATGGGTATACTGCCCCTGTCAGTCGAGGTAAAACATAGCCATCATGGCTAGTTGCCATTGATAGCCTTGTCCTGCATGAATTTTGATGGCTTTAAAAGAAGATTGGACAAGTTGGTGGCCATAGTTTACCTATGTGGTGTATGAAGTAGTACTTTCTTCTGTTAATCCAGAATCTTCCAACATTCAGCTTCTTTGGATGCTTGTGAGCTCCAGTGCTCTGGAGTAGAGAGGAAACCTTTCCTCTATCCTCTTTCTCCCATGTCATGCATAATTTCTGTTATGCCACCTCTTCTCCTTTCGCTAAACTGAAAAGCCCCAAATGCTGCAACCTTTCTTCATAGGGGAGTTGCCCATGTATGACATTAAGTGTCACACAGGTGGACGTGACTTCCTGAAAATGGTCTGGTGGGCTAGGTTTGAACCCTGGGCTGGAGGTTCCCTATCTTTACTCCTTGGGCATGTTTGGGGGAAATGATGCCATGACCTCAGCAGCTATTATAAGAAGCCCCCGTCTTGATAAAAGCTGTTTGCACACTGAGCAACCAACACAACAGAAAAGACAAAGAGGTCTGAGGGGCTTTGATAGTCCCAAGATTCTTACTCTGCTTCAACACTGAGTTGCCATTTTAATTGAAAACAATATAGCTATCTTCAAGAAAGGGCTAGGGCACTTCAAGGGTGTGAGAGGGGAAATTCTTAACTACGGTTATTCATTAGGGTGGTAAATGGTCTTTTCTGCGCCCAGGGGGCTAGAAATTGAAATGAACAACAGCAGGAGCTTTTCTTTTAAGAGCTTTGTGTAAAATTTATATCGTTAGCATTTCTTTGCTATTGTATTGCCAGAAAGCCAGCTGTTCAAAAGACACAAGTGTACATTTTGTTCCTTTCCCAGGAAAGATCAGAATGTGCTGCTTCAGCATTGTTCTGCGTTCTTACCTCCTGTACCAGCAAGTGAAATCTTCATTCGTAGCATTGTAGTGCACCATCACGGTGTAATTTGGTTATTGCTTCCACAGCATTTACTGGTACCTTCCTTGCTTGCAGAGGCTGTAAACCATCAAGACCTGTGCAGTTTTTGTTGTTGTTTGCTTGTTATTGACTAATAACCTAATGTATTTTTTTTTTAAGTGAGCTGTTTACTCAAGGTGGAACTGTACCTTACAAGTATTGTTACATTTAGGGGGGATTCTGACTTAGAAGCGTTCAGTTATAATCCCACAGATGGTAGCTTCACCCTGTTGGCTCCTCAGCCAAGCACATCCACCAAATGTCTGAACCTGAACTATACCTTTCAGTCTGTCACCAAAAATGATACCAAGTTGACCCTCCATGTCCTCACACCATTTTGTGTGTTTCTGTGCCCCAGCTAGTGGCAGCTACTGATGTCAGCCATTGTCATGTTTCTTGTAAGATGTAGTTCTGCCTCAGCAAGGGCAGTGTTGTGGCCACCCTCCTGAGTGTTCACTTGATCCATTTTGGGACAGATGTTTTTGAAAGATGGCCAACCTGCCAGTGTCAGTTTTGATTTAAGAGGAGGGGACTTCTTTCTGCCTCAATATGTAACCTTTCCCGTTGCAGACTGAAAGCATTCCATCAGTTTAGATGGGAAGGTGCTTGTGAGTCAGAGGGCTTCTGGAGACAAAGATGCAGAGTATCAATTCTTTTATAGTACACTCATGCACGTTTTTGGGAAGGGGGGGGGCATGCTTTTCAAATAGAGACAATACAAACATAATAAATGGAAGAGAAGGTTCATCTCCCTCATGACTCAATCCTTCTCAAACGACATTATTATTGACTGGACCATTGGTTGCCAAAAAGAAAAATCAATTTTTAGAAGTACTTGCTTGGCCACAGATCATGGTACTAACCCAGCACAGACAGGCTGATTTTATCAACTATCTGAAGACTAATTTCCACCATTAGCCAGAAATGAAGTAGAAATTATGGATAAATCAAAGATGGTTTCGTATTTCTTTCCATTTTCTTGCTCCTTTTTATTCTGTGCCTCTAAAATGCTTTTATGTCTCCTTTAATTCTGTCATCTTCCAATTTGATGCAGTTATATAGCCTATGTAGCTCAGAACCTGCATTTAGTGTTGTTTTGTGTTCCCCAAAAGCTCTGTAACACACTCACTCACTGTCTCTCCCCCCCCCCCCAACCTCTTGCTCAAACCATTCCTTTCTGGCCTCCTCTGACATTCTTTTTGCAAAGGTACAGTTGTGAGTGAGCATCAGTTTAAGAATATAGGACAAGACACACCAATAACTTAGTGGCCCACCTTGAAGGAGGGGTGTAGGGAAGCAACTTTTCCCCCACCATGACCATCCCATGGGAAGTCCACAAGTAGGATGGCTTTTGCTCATCTGTTTGCCTTGCCTTCACGTCTGTAATTGTGCCAGAATGCTCCCAAACAAATTCTGTTTGCATGTATATGGCAAATGGCAATAAAAAAAGGTATGGATCTTTTTCACATTTTACTACAGAAACAAATGGCTGTATACAAATTTTCAAGTAATATAGCTGCTAAAGGACAATCTTGTGTTTTACTACGTTGACTGTTAGATAGCTCTGATGTGCAGCCAGCACCCTTCTCTCTCAGACTTGCATCTAACAGCTCTAATTCACTTTGTAAAATTACCATTCAGATTAAAAGCTGTTAAATGCTGAAAGACATTTCTTAGGTATCCAAGGCTTTTACTGAAAAATAATACTGCTGACCTTTTACGATTCTTAATGTACTAAATATGTCCAGTGTCGTACATACCTTATATAACGTAATGTAAGACTACCGTGAGGGTTTTTGTTGCAAGGAAGGGTTATAAACGTTATTTAAAAATCAACATGTTAAATCACATGTTGGAATAAACCCAGCTTTATCTAGGTAACCTACAAGTGCATTTGCCGTGATGACAGGCACTGCAGTGGGAGGGGAATCACCAAAAATGCACCTCCCCCATTTCACCGATGAATCCTTCTGTCAATACACAATGAGCACCCAAAAGCTTTATATGCTGCTGGACTGTGTAATTTTTTTTCAACTTTATCCAGCTTAAGGTAGTTCAACTTAGACAAGAATTTATTTATTGGATTGTTCTCTGGATCCTGTATAGGATCAGTCTCTGCCAATGACCCTCATGTTCCCTGACGGGTAATCGTGCTGGCTGGGGCAGATGGCAGTTTGCGCTCCAAAACAATTGTAGGTACCAGGTTGGGGGAGGCTGGTATTGATCCCTATCAGATTGGACAAATGTATATATTTCTTCAGAATACTTGAATCTTCATAAATTTCTTTGCAGCCATGAAGAAGAACGAGTAGTCATGTTAAATCTTCTAAATTTATTATCTTCTTCAAATATTTCTTTCTCGGTGCCTTCAAATGTTTAGCTATGCTTTTCAAGAGGCCGCTTGGATATGTTTTGCTTCTTTCCCAAACGGTTGTTCTCCAACATCCTGTGTTGCATTTACTTAAAAAACAACAACACACAACCCTGTAATTCTGACCTATTTTACATTAGTAGGTCATTATCATCTGAAAACGTATTATTTAATCTCCCATCTTCTTTCACAGCTTCAGTCCTTATTTGAATCTTTTAAAAACAAAAAACAAACCCCTGTGATCAGCAAGTACAGCACTCTCAGACTGAGTGTTTACATTTTGACCAGGTAATGTGAGGAAACAAGTACATACATTCTGGAATAAGTAATTATTTTTTACCCTAGAAAAGAATGTATGGCCTCTGGGTTTTTTTTAATATTGTACTCTTCCGATTGCCTCCTCTCCTGCGGCTCCTTGAGCACTTCCGCTACCAGATTTCTTGCTGCAGGCCTGCTGAAGATGCCAAGAGAGGAGGGCAGAGAAAGCAGCGGCATACCATAAGTGTAAAAAGGGTAGTTTGCCCAACCCCAGTTCTCCCCTGCTGTTTCTCAATTTGGCCGTTCCAGGGAGCTCTCTGTAGGCTGCAAGCATATATGCCCACCCTGTTTATACTCCTGCCAATGGTTGTGAAATCCATTAACCAAAAGAAAGGAAAGATCTGCTTAGTGACAGAGGGTAGCTTTCTGCATTAAAGCATTGACTTGGTGCCAGTCACAGTTATTAGAAGTGGCACAGCTCCACATTTCTCTCACAGGTCTCTCTGAAGAATGCAGGTTGGCAGCAGGTTGAATGCTAAGTGGTCAGTGCTCAGCAGATGCTGTTTATGTCTTCTGAGGGGGGGAAAAAACCTTTTCAGCAAAAACATCATTCAAAGCATTCACAAGTTCCTGCTGGAACTTTGAAGTATTTTTTGGATACGATAGTGATTTATTTTGGTTTGTACTCTACCTATGGGATGCGGACTGGAGTACTTTTCAAAACTCGCTGGACTTTGGTGTGTATATTGTCTCCCCTTGTGGTGGTGGTTAATCCCGTGAATTATTGGGAAACTGCAATTATTGTTGATTAGCTCATTTGTGATTCACAGCGTCCCTAAATATGAAACTTGCTATCAGGAAAGAAGATTAGGGTTTTGAAATTGAAAAAAAGCCATTCCTTCCCACACACCTCCTGTTCTATAGTTAGTCAGTATTTGAAGCTGCACTTGAAAGAATGTTCAAAGCTTTATATTTAGATGCGTTATTACCAGTGAATAGTGTAGAGAACTTTTTTCTCAAAGCTCAGCATCATATAATCCAATCCTAAAACATTCTTCTCTTGGAAATATTTTGTATATATACGCATACATCCTTTTAATGTTGCAAAACAAGTTATTTGTGGTTGCCAAGCATCCAAATTCAGATATATAGATATGTCTGGGTTGAAACAGCAGTAGGTGGGAGCTAAATATATTTACCATTGAAATAAATGTACTATATAGTCTAGAATATATTACCTATCATCCAAAGTCTGTTCTACAAAACCTTTCATCCAATCCACATAGCTGTTAAATATTAACAAGAAATGTTTTGTGGAATGTGCCTCTAAGCATACATTTTAAAAATAATATTTTAATGTGACATGACATTATCGGATGGTCCTTTTTCCTTTTTAATTATCCTTATCTTGTTACTGTGTACTTAGATTTGGTGGTTTAGTCATCTGATAAACATGTGCCTAATGTGCTAAATCACCTGTATAATTTTGGAAATCGTTTAGAAGGTTTAAACCCTCTTTGAGCTATTTGCTCTTTTTTTTAAAAAAGTCAGGTGTGAAAATGTAACCTGTTGTTCAAGAACAAAACAAGATTCCTCTGGCAGCTGAGTCAGTTTTCCAGGTGAGTGCATCATAACAGAAGGGCTCTAGCCTCAGATTGTTTCCTTTAATCCTGGGTTTCATCTTGAAGCATGAAACAACATGCACATCTTCTGTCTCTACTTAGCAGTGACAAATCCCTATTTTTCAAGATGGCATCAATCATATTCGCACCCTGTCAATCCACAGAACTCTCTCTGATGAAAGAATTTATTTGGAGTTAAAAGGAAATAATTCATTCCTGCTGCTGCTTATAGACTTCTGCTGCTGGCTGTATTTAATAGGAAGATGACAGTCGCCCAACATTTTAAGTAAACCAGTCTTTTTGCATGTTATTTGCGGATATTGGGGGGGGGGGGAGCCAGGCAGCTAGCTAGCTAGCTGAAGAGCTTGTGTTGTCCCTGCACAGAGCCTTATGTTGGTTGACAAGATCCCTGGAGTTGCTGACTGACTGGTTAAAGGGACCTTGCCTTATTTTGCAGTCTTTGATTTCTACAAGGCTGGGAGACAGAGGTACTTCAGGGAGCTCATCCTCTTGAGTTAGAATAAGTTTGCCAGAACTGAGACTTCTGGCAAGGGGGGGTCCCTGGACTATCGCCAGCACATAACTCCAGTGCTCAAAAGCTTGCACTGGCTGCCCATATGGTACTGGGCCAGGTTCAAAGTTATTGAATTAATTTGCAAGGCCCTTAGCAACTTGAGTCCAGGATGCCTCAGGGACTGCATGATTCCTTATATCCCTGCACTGGTGTCTTTGGGGAGTTGCTGTTAGTGTTCCCCCATGGCTCAGATGCGTGGCTGGCTCATATCCACCAGGAGCCGTGGGTTCGTTATTGCGGTTCCAGGTTTGTGGAACTCGCTGCCAGTTGTAGTCAGGCAGGCCCCTGACTTCATGATTTTTAGTCTTACTGTATTGGTCTCCTGTACACTGCTTAGAAACTACTGTGATTAAGTGGTATGCAAATTGTTGTATCATAATGTATAACCAACTAAATAGGTTGGTTTTTGCAGAATCGCCAAAAATAAGACCTGCATCGGTCCCCACAAGTCCCTTTACACATTGTAGTAGCACATGGCTTCTGCTACTTTCACAGTGTTTACACATGGAACTTTATTATGGGAGGCATTATAATTAAAAATTAAACAAATATTCAGGCATAGTATCCCACACTATGTTTGCTGGAAATTTGCACAATATCCTCCCATCAGCCTCATTAAAAGGTGTCTGAATCTCTAAACCAGTTACTACTTTTTCCTCCTCACATTAAAATTAACAGAAAGAATACTGCGCATCTGTCGTTCTTAAGAGTCTGATCAGTTTTAAGAAAGTCAGTTAGTTGGGTTTATCTCCCTGCAGAGATGCGAGTTTTGATAGCTTGTCCACCTAGCTGAGCATTGTCTCCAATATTGTAGACTACACTGAATGGTTTCAGACTTGGGGCATTCCCAGCCCTTCCAAGAGGTGGCAGAGAGTAAAGCTGGGAGTTTCAGCATGCAGAACTAATGTCCTGCCACTGAGCTATGACCCGTCATTATATAAACAAGGCTCCCATTCTACCAGTCTGAATTACATAATTGCAATCTTTTATAGATGGTTGACCTGAATGATTAAGCGATCTGACTGCTTAAAGCATTTCTGCTTCTGTATAATATGACAACCTGAACTGTCTAAATCCTTAAGTCAGTGTATCAGTCATGTATCAAAATACTATATCTTATAGTGGTCTGACCCCAGGGAATTCAGACATTTCCACTAGCCAATCAAACATGCCTTGTATTAAGCCCATTTTATAACCCATTTCACAAGCATTAGTGTAGATGTCAGAAATGCATGTAATGATATATATATACTTTACCTCAATGAAGGTGGTCGTTTTTTTTGCCCACCAGCCAATTAACTAACTATATAAAAAGCCTTTATCAAATGCATTATAATAGCCATTTAGGGCTATGTGCAAGGTTGCTCTATCCTTTTTTCATTACCCCTCTCTGTAGTAATGGAAGATGGTATTGTCTCAGCATCCCTTTTAGATTACTAAGTGCTTAATAACTATTCTGTTGTTGCTCTCTGTAGTTCTGACCGACTGCTGTAATACCATTTTGAACCTGCAACTAGGGAGTGTTATGTGCCAATGTGATTGTCTTTATGTAGAGGGGAGAACTTTGAAGCTGAGATAATGTCAAGGAAGACTCTGTTCTAATAGAAATAAAAAGCAGCAAATGTGGTAATCAAATTCAGATAAATTAGTATTGGCAGATTCGGAATGATGTACTTGCTTGAGCAATCTTTCAAAATTCTTTCTTGTATACTGCTGCCATCTCTGTATTTATTATTATAATAATATGATCCATGAGGCATTCGAGGGTGGCCTAGCTAATTCTAATTAATCCAGTCAGAGAGAGCAGCGGGGTAAGTGGAACAGTCTATCGGATTGAAATTCATAACTTAATTGAGGTCAAAGTCCTGGGCTGGGAGAACAAAAGTCTTTTGCTAGGATCAGGTGGATCAATAGCAATAAATATCTGGCTTGGATACAAGTACTTTATAGTGACAGATTATTTGACACTGGCCAGAGGGCTTGGTCTTGTTAAGGGCAGTGTCCTGTACAGTATTCCACAAGTTATGTTTGTAGTCTTACCAAGACCATAGGAGCCCAGAAGGGGAAGCGTGTGATATATTATAGGCTGTTGTGAGGCATGGAAGGATGCAATTTAGAGAACTCCCATAGAAATGGTGAAGAGATAGCTACAGTTTATTGATGTATCTTCAGTAGTTCAAGGACTTTAGTCACATTAGCAGTGGCTGAGGTCAAAAGAACTTGCTTACGGCTTGCAGAAATAAGCAGCTTAACCCTCAGGTTTGTCCACAGAAGGACCACTAGGAGGTAGGAGACATCTGTGCTGATTACAATCCTGCTCCATATCACAGGCGGTGGGTTAGTAATATACTGGTTGAACAAAGTGGAATATTTTCTGCAACGTGGCTTTCAAAATACAGTATAGACCAAACATTTTGTTTCCATAAAACATTCAGCTTGTGGGTGGGGGGGGGGTTGTTGCTTAGAGAAGCAGCTGCATAATTGTGGTGCAGCCACAGAGAATACATAATGTTATCAACTTTGCATAGTAGATAGTGGAGGTAAGGAAGTACTTTCTGTCTTTTGAAAAGAAGCATAGTGGAAGTGGTATTTTAAAAAAACGTGTAGGGTCCAACCTGTTGTTCATGAGGAATGGTGCATAAGAACAGACCAACTTCTGCATCAAAATTACAATGATGCTATAGTAGAAATGCTAAGAAAGCCTCTTTGGACAAAGTACAGAACTAGGTAAGGTTTTCATCATCAGTACTTTTGTATTGTTGGACAAAATTGGGGGTTTTCAGTCTTGTCAAGTGTTGCAGTGTCAATTCTAATAATTCAGAGTTTCACAACCCTCTGCAAGCACTATTTGTAATAAGATAAGATTGTTTATTGTCATTGCACAAGTATAAGCACAATGCTATACAAGTGCAATGAAATTGCATGCCATCCCGTAAAAGCCAGAAAGAAAAAAAACAGCACAAAACACACCAAAAAAAGCCACACATGCGCGCGCGCGCACACACACACACACCCATCACAGCTCTCCAAGGTCATATTATTTGGTTACAGCATTTATGGTGGTTATAGCTCTTGGGCAGAAACTAATAGTTAAATAGTTATGCTTCAGTGTTGTGGGAAACGGCATCTGGGTGTGAAAAAGTAGGTGTAAAAAAATCATTTGCTTTTTATATTTTAATACACTTGGGCAATAATATTCATTATTTTCAGAACTCAGGAGTCCAAAATACGCTTTGGTTTTGAAACACAAGTTATATTTCTAGTCTCTGCCAACTATAAAGGCAATCTGAAATCACATGCTAAATGGAACTGAAAGTAGGCTACCTGTAATTCCTTTGTCTGAATAGGATTCAGTATACATAGATCTAGGGGTGAAATGTAGGCCTGCTTCTTCCTTCTTACCTATGTCATAAGAACATAACAAGAGCCTGCTGCATCAGGGCAGTGGCCCATCTGGTCCATCATCCTGTTCTCACCAGATGCCTGTGGGAAACCCATGTAGGATCCATGCACAAGAGCCCTCTCCCCTCCTCTGGCTTCCAGCAACTGGTAGCATTGCAACTTTCAACTGTGGAGGCAGAGCATATAGCCCTTATGACTAGTAGCCATTGATAGCCCTCTCTTCCATGAACTTGTCTAATCCTCTTTTAAAGCCATCTAGTTTGGTGGCCATCACTGATTCCTGTGGGAGCCAGTTTCCTAGTTTTAACTATGTGCTGTATGAAGAAGTGCTTTTTCTTTGATCTGTCCTTAATCTTCCAACAGTTAGCTTCCTTGGATGTCTACAAGTTCTTATATTATGAGATGGGGAGAAAAACTTTTCTCTATCCACTTTCTCCACGCCATGCATAATTTTATAAGCTATCCTTTTACTCGCCTTTTCTCTAAACTAAAAAATCCCAAATGCTAAAACCTTTCCTCATAGGGGAGTTGTACCATCCCCTTGATCATTTTGCTTGCCCTTTTCTGAACCTTTCCAACTGTACAATATCCTTTTTGAGGTGGGGCGACCAGAAGTGCACACAGTACTCTTGATAGATTTGTATAGTGGCATGATATTTGCAGCTTCTTATTTTCAATTATTTTCCTAATGATCCCTAGTATGGAATTTGCTTTTTTTTTTTTTTTTTTTTTTTTTTTTTACAGCTCCAGCATCTTCATCAAGCTATCTACTACAGCACCAAGGTTTCGTTCCTGGTCAATCACTACTAATTATACCCCATGAGCAAATATGTGAAATTAAGATTTTTTTTGGCCTGACATGCATAACTTTATACCTGTTTACATTGATTTGCGTTTGCCATTTTACCACCCATTCATTCAGTTTAGAGATGTCCTTTTGGAGCTATTCAGGTTTTTCA
This sequence comes from Darevskia mixta, assembly GCA_034641385.1. Taxonomy (NCBI): domain Eukaryota; kingdom Metazoa; phylum Chordata; class Lepidosauria; order Squamata; family Lacertidae; genus Darevskia; species Darevskia mixta. Next base: position 934,251 of record JAWWNH010000194.1, read on the forward strand.
TTAGTTTAGTATCATCACCAAACTTGACCATCTCACTGCTCATCCCTAACTCTGAACTGTTTATGAACAAGTTAAAAAACCAGAAATCTCAATACAGATCCTTGGAGAACCCCATTTTCTAAATCTCTCCATTCAGAGAACCGTCTGTTTATTCCTACTTTTGCTTCTTGTAATTTAACCAATACCTGATCCACAAGAGGACCTTTCCTGTTATTCATTTACTACTGAACTTACTCAGAAGTCTTTGGTGAGGTACTTTCTCGAAAGCTCTTTGAAAGTCCAAGTACACTATGCCTCCAGGAATCTCCCTTATCTATATGCTTGATGACGTACTCAAAGAACTTCAATAGATTCATGAGAGAGGACTTGCCCTGCAGAAGCCACGCTGGCTCTGCTTTAGTAAAAAGGTAAAGGGACCCCAGGTAAAGGTAAATGACCCCTGGATGGTTGAGTCCAGTCCAAGGTGACTATGGGGTGCGGTGCTCATCTCACTTTCAGGCCAAGGTAGCCAGTGTTTGTCCACAGACAGACAGCTTTCCGGATCATGTGGTCAGCATGACTTAAATTGCTTCTGGCGCAGTGGGACACCGTGACGAGTGCCAGAGTGCATGGAAATGTCGTTTACCTTCCAGCCACAGCAGTATCAGATGCTTGGTTATTTTATCTTTAACAGTACTTTCCACCAGTTTTCAGGGGATGGATAATTAGCTAATGGGACTATAATTTCCAGGACAGCCCCCCCCCCCCAAGATTTCTTTTTAAAATGGGTGTTACTTTGGCCACTTTTTGGAGTGTGTGAAGAGAAGAGTTGTTGCAAAGTACCGGTACATTCTGTGTCCTACTCACTAAACAATAGTGGCTTCTGACCCTCAAGCAACCACATTTCACGTCTAGAATGCATGTAGCATATTGAACCATTTTCCACTATAAGATAAATGTGCAAAATTATTCTTAGTCACTCATTATAAGTGGAGTCAGCTTGTTTGCTTACAAAGTCTTGCTCTGATAGCCTAGCTTTATCCCAAATGTGCATTTTAAATGTGAAGTAAGTACAACTTAGACTTTTCAGGAAACAACCGGTATTTCTGTGTCTTAATTGAATCGTGATTACCTACAGGTGTTCTATCACAGTTGTCTTGTCTAAATACCTACATGCTACACACTCTTGTCTAAATACCTACATGCTAATTTAGGCTGCGGCTCTTTTTAGGCATTCACATGACACATGGGGGTGTCATGAGGATGAGTACACAAGCTCTGCTTCCCCTTTGCCATTCCTGACACCTTTTGCTAGTTAGAGGATGAAGGTCTGAAACAGGGAGCCTGCTGTACTTGTGGACGCCCTCCATGTATTTTAGAGCCCTGGAAAATCAGGGTTTTTGAATGTTCATGGAGCCTCCACGAATACAGGAAGCTCCTCACTGCAGATCTTCATCCTCCAACTCATACAGGGGAATTTGTGTGTGTGTGTGTGGAGCTAGTGCAAGTGTCTGCACTCATCACAAGTTAACCCCTAATCAGAAACCCTGAAAAGGGCTTATGTGCATGTTGATCTGCTACACACTGTGGCAGGAAGGACTGAAAATAAAAAGGGCAAAGTTTGCTCAATATATGAGCTTTACCCTTCTGTAAAATGATTTTGAGCGTTTCAGCTGCACTAACTATGCTGTAATCTTTGTTGCCATTAAGCTGATTATGCCTGCCCCAGGATTCCTCCAACTAATCCTGAAATATTGCAACTGGTAGCTTTTCATTTTAACACAATTAAAAAAAATCCATGCGGTTTGACTTCATTGGTCTTTTAAAAACTGACTGCACTATATATTATAGGGATCACTTCGTAAAATATTTGTTTTTGTTAATGCTTGAAGCTAGAATATAATAATGGACTTGTGCAGCAGAGGAAAAATCTCTTGATCCGTTAGTTACATACACTTTGTGGAATTTAGATAAAATGATGCACTCTTTAGAAAAAAGAAGTACACATTGCATTGTTCTGATATTAAAAACATTTTGGCCATATGTTGAAAGCAACAGCTTCCTCTGTAGTTGAGTATCTCTAAAAAATCTCTGCTAATGACCAGACATTTCACTAGCATAATGCAAGGTAGCATGCCCTGCGCTACACTTTTTTAATATGCTTTTTTTTGGTAACAGAGTGTTTTGCAACTTTGCTTCTTCCTTATGACCTCACCTAAACTAAGAAGGAATTCTTGGCCATGCCTTCTGAGTCCGCCACATGCCCAATTAGGAAACCTGTTTTTTGGTTTTTGTGATTTTAGTTTCAGAACAAAGATTCTGTCGTGGGATTTGTCATTTTGAGACTTGTTGCTATAAATAAATACATCCTTTTTCCTCAGCGGCTTGGTGTTTAAGGAAACACAGTACCTTAAATTAAAGCAGTACATTTACATCAATGGAATCTGATTGTGACCACGAGGAAAAAGGGGGGGGGGGAGTCACTTCAGGTCAGAAAAGTGAAAGCCTTTGTGTAGTCTCCACTTGCCTAATATATGGCACTGTTACAGCCTCGGGATAATCCCTTTAGATTACCCGTGGCAGTGCTTAGTGGATGCTTATTTTGAGGTGGCCGCCTTGCCTCTAACCATTACAATGGGTTTGCAATGCAGCTGCCTGTCAGCCAGAGTTGTAGCACTTGTGAGTGTTGGGACTCCCTCCCCCTACCCCCCCCCCCCAGCAGCCTTTTTAAAAATTATTTTTCACGTTACAGAAGCCTTAATCCCATGAGCTCACCTTTTAATAACAGGAAAGTGTATGAGCTCTCTTTGCCATGCTCATTGCCACTTGAGGGGTAACTCATTCCTGAGGAACATTCATAATGGAATTCAAGGCTGCTTTCCCCCCCTTCCTCCTAAGAGTACTCACAGCTCGGTTTTTGCAGGTTGCTGTGAAGCATGCCATGTGGGTTCAAGGACACGCTCCCAGTTTAATGTGCACAGGCATGCTCCTGCTTGCGCTCTGATTGGCAAGGTTAACTCTGAGAGGCGCTGAGAGGCTGCAGCTTTTTAAACTGATTTGATTAGAACCACTACTTTATTCCCCTTCACTCCCCCTCCCCTAACCACTACCTCCTGATCCTTTTAACATTGGTCCAATAACCATTCACTCTGTCCCTCACCACCCCTATCCTATTTTCATGCTGAATTTTGACATTTTATAAAATAGATTAAGAAGCTCTAGAGGAAGGATTTAGGCACTAATATATGTCTCCTGGGTGCATTGTTTTCTGAAACTGGCTGAAAGTGTGATTCCCTTTCCCTCATTTCCCTAGCAGTTTTCTGGTGCCATTGTCATCACGCAGATTTTAGGGTGTCTGGCGGATGGAGAGATGTATCCTGACCTCCCGTTTTAAAATACATCTTTTTGTGATTTAGACCTTTGCAAAAGATTAGATTTTGGTCGTGGCCACTATGTGCTTTACGCTTCTTCTGCTAAAGCTGTGCAGTGTGTGGGCTCCTTTTAACAAATCTTTTGACTACTCACTCCTGTCATGACTTCCTCACTGACTGCTTGCTTTTGTAATGTTGTCATGTTCATGACAGCATTTGAGACTGAATGTGTTCACATTTCCCCCTTGGTTGTTCCCAAACGTATTCTTCATGCTGAGAGTTATTTTATTATTTTTTAAAAAACTTCATGCCTATCAACAAATCCTTAAGCTATACTTTTCCGGACACCTGCTAAAATTTTGTTTATTTCGGTAATCTGACTTCTGAGGAGATATGTATAGGATTGCAATCTTATTAAAAAGAAGTGCAAAAGGTGCAGAAGTAGAGAAGCCGTCCTTATGACATCCATACTGTGGAATCCCTTTACTTTACCATTTGAATTTAATCTAAGCTGCTATTACTGAGTCTGTAGTATGTTGCTGCAGGAATTGGTGTCTTAAGTGTTGAGGACAGCTAAGCTTGCAAAACTACCTCTAGTTGAAGTAGCACAAACAGTGTAGTATAAACACAATCCCCTAACCAATTTATTAAATCCTGACATACTGCATTACTTAAGAGTTCTCAGGGAGAATTGAAGCCTTTCTGACTGGCTTCCGCATTGCGGGGAAATTTTTAGTGACATTTAAAAGGTTTCTCTTGTGCTTCTTTTTTAATGGGATATATATAAAAAGGCTTGTTTTAGGCCAGCAAATGGGAGGACAATCCAATTTCCCCTGATTCCATCAAGACACTCTCAAAGCATTAGCTTGTGCAGCTAAAACAAAAACAAAAGCCCACATACTTGCTTGACCCTTTGCACCTGATAGCTCAGAAAAGTGGCTTGATGTGTAGGTATTTATTCACTGCTATATATACCTATGGCACTCAAGTACATTCGGAAGTGAAAATGAAGCTTAGTAGAGTGTTTCCATTTACAGTATCATGCTGATTATATGAAAGAGATCGGGGAAGCATTTGATCAAGGTGGGTAGTCCTTGTCTTTCCAGACTCCTCTTTCCCAGGAAGAAGCCAGGTTTGGATTAGCAGAGAGTTGGATGGGGGTGAAAGCCAACCCAGGAAGCTATTAGAGCAGCCTTCACCAGCCTGGTGTCCTCCAGCTGCATGACCATGTGGTTGGGGCTGATTTGAGTTGTAGCCCAAAACATATGGAGGGCACCAGGTTGGTTCGAGGAAGCTGCTGGGTCTGTGGGCCTCATCTGAAGTTTTAGTGTGTGATTTCAATAAATGCATGTGCTTAAAGGTCAGTTGTGACCAAGACATAAACGTTAGCTGTCTTTTTATAATAATAATAATAATAATAATAATAATAATAATAATAATAATAATAATAATAATTTATTATTTATACCCCGCCCAAATGGCTGGGTTTCCCCAGCCACTCTGGGCGGCTTCCAACAGAACATTAAAATACAATAATCTATTAAACATTAAAAGCCTCCCTAAACAGGGCTGCCTTCAGATGTCTTCTAAAGGTCTGGTAGTTGTTGTTCTCTTTGACATCTGAAGGGAGGGCATTCCACAGGGCGGGTGCCACTACCGAGAAGCCCCTCTGCCTGGTTCCCTGTAACTTGGCTTCTTGTAGTGTTGGAACCGCCAGAAGGCCCTTGGCACTGGACCTCAGTGTCCTGGCAGAATGATGGGGGTGGAGACGCTCCTTCAGGTATACTGGACCGAAGCCATTTAGGGCTTTAAAGGTCAGTACCAACACTTTGAATTGTGCTCGGAAACGTACTGGGAGCCAATGTAGGTCTTTCAAGACCGGTGTTATGTGGTCCCGGCGGCCAGTCACCCGTCTAGCTGCCGCATTCTGGATTAATTGCAGTTTCCGGGTCACCTTCAAAGGTAGCCCCACATAGAGCGCATTGCAGTAATCCAAGCGAGAGATAATTAGAGCATGCACCACTCTGGCGAGACAGTCAGCGGGCAGGTAGGGTCTCAGCCTGCGTACCAGATGGAGCTTTTTGAATATGATTTACTGGCTTGTATATGCATTTAGCCTCCCATCATGGAGAATCTCTCATAGGACCAGTCCTGTGTCAGGCAGTGTGGGGCAGCCTGCTTTAAGGTGGCAGACTTGGCAGTGTCATTAAAGGGCAGCAAATAGTAATGGTCGTTAACCTTTTCCCATTATTGAGGGGCATTTGAATTTTCTCCTAAAGGACACCAAAGTGCTGTGGCCTGTGGCTGTTGTCTGTGGAGGTTGGTAGCCCATTTTTGCCTTAGCCATTTCCACCAAATTTCCTTCTTGCCCATTACAGTGAATGGCCTTCACAATAATGGCTTCAATGTACCCTGTGCCACAGCAGTGATATCTAAGGCTTAGGGAGGAGAAACTTTACGCCAGAGCCCCCACAAGCCTTCATCCCTGTTATCCCTATCACCAGGAAGAGCCAGGAGATGCTGATTACCCATTGGTAGAGGATTAGAGGATACTTCACCATCTAGAGCCCAGGGAGGGTTGTAGCTCAGCAATAGAAAACATGCTTTGCATGCACTAGGGCTCAGGTTCAATCCCTACAACCCTTAAGTAGGGCTAAGAAGGTTCCCTGTCTGAAACTCTGGAGAGCAACTACCAGTCCTTGTACACAGTACTGAGCTAAATGGACCAGTTGCCTGACTTGAACTAAGGCAGTTCCCTGAGCTCCTTCCTCTGATGCTACCCAGACATATATAGTCACTACAGAACTTTCGGGTGAAAGACCTGGGGAACCTTCCTCACTGCCTTTCCCCTCTTGTTAAGGTAAAGGTACCCCTGACCATTAGGTCCAGTCGTGTCTGACTCTGGGGTTGCGGCGCTCATCTCGCTTTATTGGCCGAGGGAGCCAGCGTACATCTTCCGGGTCATGTGGCCAGCATGACTAAGCCGCTTCTGGCGAACCAGAGCAGTGCACGGAAACGCCGTTTACCTTCCCGCCGTTTACCTTCCTATTTATCTACTTGCACTTTGACGTGCTTTCGAACTGCTAGGTGGGCAGGAGCTGGGACCAAGCAACGGGAGCTCACCCCGTCGCAGGGATTTGAACCGCTGACCTTCAGATCAGCAAGCCCTAGGATCTGTGGTTTAACCCACAGCGCCACCTGGGTCCCTCTGTTACATACCTATTATTTATTTTGGAAATTTCTAGGCATTTAAAAATAGCTAAGTGGTATATAATTTTCAATAAAACATAACAAAAAATCATGATATAAAAGCACTAAACATAAAAAACACAAAACAGTAAAATACACAGCAGGGGTTCAAAGATACCGGGGGGGGGGGGTAATCTTAGGGGGCAGAAAACACATTGGTAAAAACATGTTTTCACAAGGTTCCTGAAACAGAATTTGGATTTTAGATTATTAAGATTTTGCTAGATTTTTGAATCTTGCACCGTGCCATGATTTCTTAGGCACTTTATTAATAAAAGTACATAGTGGCCACATTCAGATGTAACAATTCTTTCTTGCACTCTTCTCTTTCTCTTTATTCCTCTCAGAGCAAAAAAAAAGGACAGAGGAAGAGAATACAGGTGGGAACTAGCTTGTTTTCTGGATAGGTCACTTCCTGGTTCACACTGAGAAGCTTTTTTTTCCAGTGTCCCCAGAGATGGAAATGAGGGCTGCCTATAGAAATCAGTGCACAAATCTTAAGACTTTTAATATCGCTGGAATTGGACACCAGTGTGTCCACCACCAGGCCCTCTCAGAAATCCAGAGAGGCCCAGGCCACTTCCTGTTATCAAACACCATAATAACAATAAAAAATGAACAAAACAAAAAAACGCTTAGATTATAATACTTTACTGTTCGAAGCACCATATTATTAATCTCTATTGCCACTCTGGGCCCCTTTTGTGAGGAGGGCTGTGAGATACATTTTAGAAAATAAAAAAACAAATTTCAACACGCAGCATATCTGGAATGAACAAACAAAACCAGAACAATCCAGACCTTGTGCTATAACTCGGTGGCATTGGGCCTTTTGTGAAACCGGGTTAAGGATGGGTACTTGCACAGTTGTGCCCTGCTACTAGCAGACTGTAGGTTTTATAAATACATACAGAAATAATTAAAATCTAAGGGGTTTAGAAGGGGTAATCTCCTTTCAATAATCTCTGCCACAAAGCCTGTAAAGTCACTGCTGGCAGAGAGCCCAAATCGGACCGGCTGTTGGATATCAGGATAGCACGTGCAGCTCGGAGTCCAGAAAGATTAAGTGAAATCACTGCCCTGCTGGCCCATCAGGCAGATATGAGGCTCTAGTCTAGAATATGATCTTCACTGGCTAAGGTGAAACCCCATCTAGGACACCATTCTTGCACCAAAGAGCAGATCAACGTTCAGCTGATAGAAAGGGAAGGGGGGAGAAGAAAGGGATGCGAAAGAAGAGAAGAAACCATGCACTGAAGGGCAGTAAGGAATCCTGGAATGGATGCAGGAAGGCTCCTGCTATATGAAATCAGACTTCTCCAATTGTGGAAACAAATATAGCAAATTTTAAACATATTTTAATATAGCTTCTTGAACCATGCCCCAGCTAGCCTAATTAAAACAAATTCAAATTAGAAAATACTGTTAAAATGGGTGGCATGTTAATAAATATCTCATTCTACTATTGAATAAAACAGCCATCATTCACTACATTTATCTGATGGAAGTCTGCCAGAGATGGCTTTGGAAGAAATCAGATTCATCGTACCTGTGATTTATCAGATTGTTCTGCACGATTCCTTAAAAGATGGTGCTTTCTGTTTTGCCAACCTGCTGCTTTTGCAGACTCCAAAAAGGCTATTTAAGTTTGGCTCTTTAGGAAGACCTTTAGTGAATTACTATTTTTATTCTTGGCTTAGTAGTTACATCAGCACTTCCCATACTCATTATAGCTGAAGCACCTGTATATTCCGAACTAAAACTGGAAGTAAAATTCACTCAGAAGTGTGCTTTAGAATGCGTCGGCTACTGTACCATTTCCTTTGTTCCTATTGGAATGTGGGCAAGCCTACCAGAGTAGCAACACATGCAGAAAGGAAGCAGGTAGACGTACATAATTTACATACATAATTTAATTTGTATGATGCCTTTCCATAGTTCAAACCATGCTCAAGGCGGCATAAAACATAAAAAAATACATACAAAAATTGCAAACTTGTCTTAAAAATCATATCCTTCATGTTATTCCTATGCTTCCTCCATCCGCTGGGGATGTCCATGGTCAGCATAGAGGCAGGATATTAGGTAGCCAATACTGTATCTCAGATTATCTTGACCATACTTTGTTTATTAAATATATTTATAATCTCCCTTTCCCTCAAGTTGAGATGCAAGGCGGCTTACAACTTTAAAAAAACATCAGTGATAAAATACAGAGTGATAAAAACAAACTAGTTAAACTAGTCAAAAACTAGAAAATACAGTGGTACCTCAGGTTACATACGCTTCAGGTTAAGAACTCCGCTAACCCAGAAATAATGCTTCAGGTTAAGAACTTTGCTTCAGGATAAGAACAGAAATTGTGCTCTGGTGGCGCAGCAGCAGGAGGCCCCATTAGCTAAAGTGGTGCTTCAGGTTAAGAACAGTTTCAGGTTAAGAACGGAACTCCAGAACGAATTACGGTAAGTACTTAACCAGAGGTACCACTGTATTTTGATTGACTTGAGAGGCGTTGCTCATGCACCTACTGGGAAGATCAGTGACATTGGCAAGCACAAGAGAAAAGGTCTTTTCGGTGGTGGTCCACAGCTGTGGAACTCCTTCCAAAAGATTTACACCTTGTTCAGGCATTTAAGGGGAAGCCCCAAAGACCTTTTTCTTCACTGCTACCTTCAATTAAGGTTTTGAATGACTTAACCAGAGCAACTTTCTTTAGTAGTATACAGTATACTCTTCTGATGTGCCCACATAGCCAATGTTTCTGTATCATTTCTTTTGCTGTACATTGCTTTAGGAGGGCATGTCTAAAATATGTAACTTATAAAAAAGCTTTTAATTAAACAAAATTAGGCAAATAGATAACCCTGCGTGAGGACTCGGTGGATAGACATTGCTCACAGCCAAGGGCTTAGCAATTGCCAAAAGGACAGTCAGGAATGACTCCAGCACCCCTGCCAGACTGGCTAGCAAGCCACACTGTAGTTGCCTTTCCCTGTAGGGTTTACTTGCTTAAGAAATGTACAGGTACAGTTCCGCCGACTCAGTTAAACTGCAGATTACGACCTGTCCAAGCCTTTTGCACCCCTCTCCCCTTGACTCATCAACTTCCCTCCCTAATCCAGCAACCTTTCCCTCAAACTCACCACTTCCCAGGTTCGGTTTTGCTGAGAGAGATCACAGCCAAGGATAATTGATGAGGTACCCATCCGTTCCTACAGGTGGATAATTCTGTTGTGGCAGAGCATAATTACCCAGCTACAGAGCAGACTGATTGGAAAGAGGCACGGCCAGAGCACTGACTCATGATGAGACTGGGTCCTTTAGTCTAACAGGAGCCTTTCTTCAATTTATATCTCACAGTACCCTACTGTGCAGAGTTTGGAAATTACATAGTTAAGAGCAGATGCTGTACTGTTTGTTTTATTTGAGGCCAATAAATGAGGCCAGTTTTCTCTCTCCGCACTTCATCCTCCCTGCTTTAATCACATAGGTTCTGGAAGTCAGTGAGCATCAGTTCACTTTGGACCATTTTGGATTTTTAAAAATGCATTTCCTTTTAATTTACAGCTTTCGTGCTTTTACTGGTCAGGGAACCCTCTAGTATGCAGAATCCATTCCCTTATTTTTGGTGGCTTTGTTTCACTTCCAAATTGATAAGCATGAGACTACTCAAATTAAGTGTTAAGGACAATTAAGGACTGCCAAGAAACTGAAAGATTGCAATGTATCCCTAGTTGCTAAGGGCTCTGTACCATTCATTTCTTTTGCATGAAGCACAAAAAGGTTTGAGTACAGCAAGAAGGGGGAGATGCTGAAAGGAAAACAAGTGAGTGTTCTAAACAATAGCAGAGGTTTGAATAAAGCAGGGATGTGGAAACACTGAAGGTTTAACAAAAATATTTTAACAAGGTGAAATAGTAGAAATGGATACAATAGAGAAGCTAACACCTAAAAGCTTACACAACAGAGCCTTTCCAAACTCTTTCTCAACGTACAGTACTCAAACATTGCTTTAAACTGTTGTTCCCCCTTCAATGTCATCCCCTGCCAACTCAACCCAAACTTCTGTTATTTTAAACCACTGCTTTTCCCGTCACTGTTCTCTCTTCCCACTCCCATGCCTGTTGCGCAGCCTTCCTTCACTTTTGCTTCCCTACCCTACTCTGAATTCATGCAATTCCAGGATTGTATTGAGGCACTGTAAACCCTCCAAGGAAGGCTGTGTGATGGCATTATTATATTTTTATCATATAGAGAGATAAGTTAGCTAGGGTGGCAATCCTATACTCACCTGAGAGTGTTACCCATTGAGCTCAATGGGTTTATATCTGAAAAGACACATAGAGGATTGCACTGCACACTCCTGCAGCTTTCAGCTTTTCTCTAGATTCACTGCTCTCCTGATTGTCTCCTTCATTATCCTATATAAAATCCTGTAAACTATTTATTTTAGACACAGAGTAATAAATGCTTTCCATGTTTCCAATGTTACTCTTGACACCCACCCACCCACATCTACCTTTCTCTCTTTTTTTGAAATTTCAGTCTTGCATCAAATGGTAGAGCTGATGTGACAAAGTGTACTTGGGATGCTTTATTTGGACTGAGGAAACCTGGGCTCAGATCCCTTTTGGCCCATGAAGCTCACTGGGAGGGCTTAGCTTAAACTACCACAGAGGGTGGTTGTGAGGATAAACAAGAATAACAACAGCTGGGATTCTGAGAGCTACTTAAACTCATTCAAGGGGCTGTGCAGATACTACCGTTCTTTTTGAGGACTTCCAGTGCCTATTTCTATTTAAGAAAAGCTTAAATATTACGTCAGCTGGGGGAAGCAAGAGCTCTAGTACATATAGTTAGCTGAACCATTGTTGAAATCAGTATAATGTTATGTTTGAAAATACAGGTCTCCAGACCCATACTGCGTTGAAAGGGTTAAATTTCTAAGCTGTAGCAGCAGATTGTGTTTTCCTTCTATGATCTGGGCTGACAAGACATCAGTATTCTATTCATCTGTTGGGAATTAGGCTGTTAATCCAATCAATGACTCTTGAGTGAGCTGCGGCCTGCCTCCCCACTGGGGAACAATCGGATCAGACGGCAGATTGTTTAAGAGCACAACGCTGTCCCAGTGTCAGGTGGAATTCTTGAGCGTTCCCTGGTGAATTGGAGCTGGGGGAAACTGTCTCAGACCATTTATCCTGCTCTTTAAATAAGCAGGTACCTGCCTCATCCATACTAAAGCGATAAGCAATTGGGGAAGGCAGAAGGGAGCCAGTGACTAAAATGCTGCAAAAGGGGCTGCAGGAAATGGAAGAGGGGCTTCAGATTTAAGGCTCGCTGTTCATTAAGCATGTTAAAGAAAGGGATCGCCTTGATTTCCTGAACAGATCTGGGTGGGCTTGGGGGTAGGAGGGGAGGGGCTGGCAGCGTTACACGCTTTGGTTGCCATGAGCATTTCCTTTTGGAATTGGAAAGGTGAGATATAAATCTCACAGGAAATAAACATTTGGTATAGCACAAGTGTCATACAGCTTGGGTCCTTTATGTTTTAGAGAACTCTCAATGCTTTTTTGAGAGGGGTGAATTATCAGCTTAGATTGCACCACATCAGGTGCCTGTTGATAAAATGTTTGCTTAAGAAGGGGCTAGCTAGTTGCTCATCTGTTGGATGTAGTTTCTATACGCTGATAGGTCTGAATATGTGAATTTAACCTCCCTGCACAGAAGCAGGTTTAATTAGGACACACAGAGAACTCGTTTGAAGGCACATTATGTTTTTCAACTGCTGATGCCCTGCCAGCTATCTCTGTTTCAGACTACCTGGAAACCATTTCTGTGTTCTTCAGAAGAACAGCAGAGTTTAAGTGTAATAAATGAAATACAATATAGGAACCCCTGCCAACTGGGCAGCCCCCTTTTCTTTTCCCTTAGTCACATTTGTGCATTCCCAAATGACTCCTCTGAGTAAGTAGGCAGCTGAGGAGGCAAGGCTATGTAGATGAAGAAGACTGAATCTGCATAAAGTCAGACAGCTGTTCTTGCTGGTTGCCAGGTGGCAAAGTCCAACAAGGGTGTAGATGCACTTGGATCAAGTTGAAGAATCTTCTAATCTCCACCTACCTTTTGATTTTGTTTCCTCTGAGATTCCTGGCTCCCCCTCTGAACGTGGAGAGTCATGGATCTCCTTCCTTTTTATATGTGCCCCACCAGCTGCATGTTGCCTAGTTCCCTTGATTTCTTTGCGAGTAAGGCTTTGCTTAGTGCCAAGGAAATAACTTCAGGCTGCTATGTCTTGCTCCCCACCTCCTACGGTAGGTATCCAGCATAAGGGAACTGCCCACCATCTCTCTGACCAATTCGCTGCTTCCCTTATGACTGCCCTCTTTCTCTGCTTTGTTAACAAAACAAATCAATTTTCCTCCAGCACCAGCCTTTATAACAGAGGCTCAGAAAGCCAGCAATGAAACGCTAACATTTTAAAAAGGATTCAGGAAGCTACAAACGAATTAGCCTGCAGCCTTTTCCTAGATAGAAGTCATTAATCACCAGTCTTTTAAAGTTCTGTGTCTATTTGTTTGTTTATTCAAAGCATTATACTTCACTTTTCACCCAGAGTGACTTTCTATAAAAATAGCATAGTCCTCACCCTCAGGCTTACCTTCTAAAAAGACATGACACAAAAGGAAAAAAAGAATGGGGAAAGGAGAACAAGCAAACTCAGACACTAAATTCTTAATGATATATATTCACTGTCAGAGGTCCTTTACCTTTTTTAAGTCCAGTCGCGAATGACTCTGGGGTTGCGGCACTCATCTTGCTTTACTGGCTGAGGGAGCCGACATTTGTCCGCGGACAGTTTTTCCGGGTCATGTGGCCAGCATGACTAAACCGCTTCTGGCGAAACCAGAGCAGCCCATGGAAACATCATTTACCTTCCCACCGGAGCGGTACCTATTTATCTACTTGCACTTTGACGTGCTTTCGAAATGCTAGGTTGGCAGGAGCTGGGACCGAGCAACGGGAGCTCACCCTGTCACGGGGATTCAAACTGCCGACCTTCCAATCGGCAAGCCCTCGGCTCAGTAGTTTAGACCACAGCGCCACCCACATCCCCCTATCTTAATGATATAAGGTGCTTATATTAATGCCTTTGAATGGAGGTGGGCTGTCCAGTTCAAAAACAAGCATTGGGGGCCCCTGAAAACTGCTGATCATTGATCCTTATGGTGCAATGGGTCGTTGTGTCTGGTAAACCAAAGGTTGGTGGTTTGAGCCTAGCCAGGGAGGGCTGTGGGCAGGATCCCTGCATTGTAGAGGGTTGGACAAGATGACCCTCTGGGTCCCTTTCAACTCTACAATTCTACGATACTATGAAATCTATGATCTAGCCTTCCTGAAAGTGACTGTAATGCAGCTGGAAATTGCTGATATAACAGGGTGGGGTCTAGATGAAATCTGTTCATCATCATCATCATCTGTTGGCTTCTTGTCAATCCCATTGCATCATATAGGTTCACAGGTGCTCAGTTGATGCAGTCACCCCTGCAACAGATGGTCTTGCTACTCTTTGTCACAAGGCAGGAGGAACTGGTGACCTCTGTCAGTGGGGAGGAGGAGCCCAGCTGGTGAGAGTAGCAGTGAATGAAGATGGGAGTCCCACACTGGTTGTTGCTTCTTCTTTTCCTCAAGGACAGATGGAACAACAAATATGGATAAGACTGATCTGGTTAGATATTATATACATGGACTTTAAATAAGCCTTTGACGTGCCCTTTATTAAAGTAAACTTGGGAGTCATGGGATAAAATGGTAGCTCCTCTTAGGTATTAGTAGTAGTTTAAACAACTCCAAACGGAGCATAATATTAAATTGACATTTCTCACAAAGCAGGAGAGTAAGAACTAGGATCTTCTGAGGATCTGTATTAGGTGTTTAGTTTGTTCACAAATGATTGGAGTCAAGGTGAAGTAGTGAGATGATCAAGTTTGCTTCCGATTCTAAATTATGTAGTTTTTGTGGAGGGAGTGTGCTTTCTCATTTTCTCTAATAGGACTCAAAGGGTGATGGTCGGAGAGGCTATGTCAGCTCCTTGCAGTTGACATGTAAGTTTCTTCACTGTTTGGTGCTATCACTGATGTCTAGCTCCCATATGAGACCATCCATTGCTTTGTATTTGGGTGTCATGACACCAAGCTCTATGTATTTTAGACAAAGTATTCAGAAGTGGTGATCTGCAAAAGTATTTGGAGGCTGTTTTAAAAACCAGAGAAGATTCCAGTGATGCTGGTAGGGAACAGCTGTAATGGGGGGGGGGGGATTTGCCTGCCTGTGATTAGTGAAGTCTCTGAGACTTTATCTGATCACATAAAGTGCCTGGGGGATTTCTGGACCCAGCACTGCCCTTCCACTGTAATAACTGTTCAAGGCAACTTGTTGCTGGAAATGCATCCTTTCTTCCTGAACTAGTAAGAAGGTTTCTTCTCTAGTAGGACCTTGTTCTTCTGATCTTTTTTTCCCACCTATGATGGGACTGCCAACAAGTGAGCAAAATACTCAGATATCCTATTCCAACTTCACTGCAGATTTGTTTGCTAAATCTATGGGACAATCAACTGCAGGGGTTCAACTCTCAGGAGCTTTTGACATGGATGCTGGTGCCCACCAGAACTTAACTTGCTCCAAATAGATAAACCTTACAGGACTTGCAGCTTCCACCTTGGTATAAAAATATGTGACATTTAGCACAAGTTGAAAAGATAAGTCATAAATTACGTGTCGCAAAATGCTCAGAGGATCCTAAAAAAAACCTACGATGTTTGGTGGGATTTTATCATACATACCATACAACAAATATACACAGGACTCCTTATTCACAGTATAACGTGAAATTTGACTTTCCTAATGGTCTTAAGTACTCAACTTAACTGGTTTAAGTCTCTTCCATATATACTGTGTTGCTTTTTTGGATTTGTACTTGTGTTGTTTTTGTTGTCTTGTTTGTTTTGAGGGACGCGGGTGGCGGTGTGGTCTAAACCACAGAGCCTAGGACTTTCTGATCAGAAGGTCAGTAGTTCGAAACCCCGCAATGGGGTGAGCTCCCGTTGCTCGGTCCCTGCTCCTGCCAACCTAGCAGTTCGAAAGCACGTCAAAGTGCAAGTAGATAAATAGGTACCGCTGCAGCAGGAAGGTAAACGGCGTTTCCGTGCGCTGCTCTGGTTCAACAGAAGCAGCTTAGTCATGCTGGCTACATGACCTGGAAGCTGTCTGCAGACAAACGCCGGCTCCCTCAGCCAGAATAATGAGATGAGCTCCACAGCCCCAGAGTCATTCGTGACTGGACTTAACGGTCAGGGGTCCCTTTACCTTTGTTTGACTTACTTCAATAAAAATAAAAGTTAAAAAACAAGAAAGAAATATGTCAATGTAGCAGTGCTTTAATTATCTGGTGCTGAGAGTGGAGAGCAAGATTATGTCAAAATTCCTAAAAAATATTTTGTTCCTGCATTGTGTTGGCCTCCCTCTGGTACTCCTTGCGGTATTTTAGTTTTGGCATTAACCATTGTCAGATAAATGAGATCAAAGATTCCCATGTTGTATTTTTTCACACTGGTTGTAGCTCACCTCTCCATGAATATTCATTATTTCTTCCATTGGGAGTTATTCATGAAACCTTCGTCTTTTAGTTGTCCTTAGGTCCACACTCTTGGGCAACAGCAGATTACATGGAACCTAATAAGGAAACTATTAGGAATGGAGGAGAAATTTGGTTTGGTTCCCATTTTAAAACCAGACCTGCCTAATTCATACTTCCCCACAAAATGTGTGGATAAATCTTTAAAAGTTTTCACTTATCTAAAAATTGCATTGCTGTTCTCCAAACAAAAAATATGTTACCAAAAAAAAGAGGAGAATGTATGTATAAAAATGCATGCGTTGGTGAAAATTGTTTGCAAAATGGTGCATTTTATGAGAAATCCTCGCTTAAATTTGGATGAATTTTCATGGCAGCTTTTTTTACAAAGAAAAATCACAAACTGATAAAGAAATGTGTTAGACTAAAGACTGGAACAATGAGAAACTAAACTTGACAGATTCATCCATCCCTAGAAGCCATGTTTGTTTGTTTGCTTGTGAGTTGCTGTTAATTTAATGTGATGTAAGGCAACAGAAGCTTCATATTGCCAGCCATCTTTAAAATGGATGACAGTTTGAGAGCTGATGCGAACAACTTATTAGATGAGCTTCCAAGATCGGGGTAATGCAAGAACTCAGCCTTGGTATGGACATAATGACTCCTAGTGTGAAGAAATGTGAAATATAAAATCATGATCAATTAACCATTTCCCCCATATTTCAGTTGTCCTTAGTTCTTGTTGATAGGTACAGCCCCAAATGAGCTACATTTAGGCAGTAATTCATCCTGGAACAGAGCAGAGTATAAATAACTGTGGCAAATATTCCCTCTTCTTGCTTAGTAACTCAAAATGAAACTTAATTATCTTGCTCAATTTCCAAGAAAAAAAGATCAAATGTTGTCACTCTGTTCCATTTGCTTATTTATAGTTGCATTTTTACAGTCGGACTGGAAATTTCCCGCAGTAGTTGCCCAGAGGCAATTTATCAGGGCTGCTGCACTATTCCACACTTTTTTAAACATAAAAAACCCTAATGTGAGCAACCTCTTGCATTCTAAAAGTTTAGGGCAATTTAGGGATATTTATATAATCCATTTTGTGTAGTGGTACAGTAGTAGCATGCATGAATCTGAAGAGCTTAGATTTTGTGTGACTTGCTTTCTTGTGAGCCAGTGAGCCTTTCAGGAAGGCCAGTAGAATTATGTAGGTAACAATCATGTTATTTCCTTTCAGCTGAAGTGGTGACACTTACTTAGGGCACTCTTCTCCTAATGAGTTTTCATGCTGAAATTTCTAAGGATTAAGAATTAGATTTTCTCACTCTGGAGTTGAGCAGAGTCTCTGTCCAGCACGCAGTAGATAGGTGCCCATTAGACACGGAATTTCGGGCAGTAAAATCCAAGGACGTAGCTCTGTGTAGGCAGTTGGAAATCCTTAATGGGCACTTCTGTAGCAGCCTCTTCAGCTTTGCTAGATTAAAATTTTGTTATGTGGAGAATCTATATGATCGCTAACACAGCACAAACACTTTAGCTAGCATTCAGCTTCATGCAAACTTTTATCTTTTTAATCTTTTATCACTGTTCCGGATTCAGTGTTCTCTTAGAAAGTTGCTTCTATGCAGGAACAAGTGGCAGCAATGCTAAATGCTAATCTCACTGTAAACGTGGTACAGTGACAATAAAGTATTTATATTCTATAGAAGCTTGAAAGGGTCACTGCCATAGGCAGCACATACCCTATTTTTCGCTTCATAACGCACACTTTTTTCCTCCTAAAAAGGAAGGGGGAAAGTCTGTGCGCGTTATGGAGCGAAGGCACTGGCCGGCAGCGGGATCCCTCGGCTGCCACTGCAGTGGCAGTGGGTTTTGTCCTCTCCCCCGTTGTTGTCTCATCCCTGTGATTCCTCCCATCCTGTGACCCATGAGGTATCCAGTCCCCCCTCCCCCGAGTCATCCCTGTGACTTCCCCCACCCTGGGTCAGCCCATGACCTATTCGGGGCCCTCCTCCCCCCACCCCCCCACTTGGCTCCACTCGGGATAGTCTGTAAAGTAGAGGCGAGGCCTAGTGAGGCCTACTCTGCAGGCTGTAAAGTAGAGGCGAGGCCTGGGGGGGAGTGTTTTTGGGTTGCGGCCTGTGGCTGTGGCTCTGGGTTTGGCCGTTTGCTTTGTCTGGTAATGGCTCTGTGGGTTGTCTGGTAATGGCCGCCTTGGTGGTTTCAGTTGCTCGGTTGATGATGTCATTATTTGGCGCCACCCTTCAGAGCTTTTGCTGGTGACAGGGCGCGATCTGCCTTTCTATTGGATGCTGCTGGTGTCTTCAGAGCTGCTGGTGATGTCATATGTGCACGCCAATTTTTTTGCGTTTTTTCTTTATTTTAGGTATGTTAGGTGTGGTTTTTTTGAATTTTTATTATGCCAGATCCTTCCTTGATGGTCATGGTACGCTGTTTCCTTAATTTGATGAGATTTGGTCCAGCGGTTATGGAGCACGGTGGTGTCCGCCGTGCACGCAGTGGGAACATTTTTATATATATAGATTCTTTATTAGTTTTAAAACAAAAGTGCATATGTCTACATACATCAAATCAAAGATGGGAAAAAGAAAGAAAGTAAGAATAAAGAGAAATCAGAATAGAAAAACTAAAGAATAAAGAATTTTAGATAACTACAAAAAAACATCAAGAGCATTATTTCACAAAAATCCATTTTATCAATGTTATACAATCATAAATAAAAGCAACTTCCAATTGAATAAGTTATTTTAAGGGCCTGCAATAATAAAAAGATGTTGGTGCCAAAAAAAGAACAAACTTTGTGCCAGGTGAGTCTCTCTGGGGGAAGAGTTCCAAAGATGGGATGCCTCCATTGAAAAAATCTAATCCAGGCTTCCTCAACCTCGGCCCTCCAGATGTTTTTGGCCTACAACTCCCATGATCCCTAGCTAGCAGGACCAGTCGTCAGGGATGCTGAGAATTGTAGTCTCAAAACATCTGGAGGGCCGAGGTTGAGGAAGCCTGGTCTAATCTCTTGAGCCTTCGGGGATTACCATTAATATGCAGGCAGGCCCTTGTGGGAAAAGGCGATCCATAAGGGACCTGGGTCCCAAAATGTTTAGGGCTTCAAAGGTTAAAACCAGCACTCTCAATTGCTCATAGAAACAGACAAGGAGCCAGTGAAGCTGTTCTAAATCTGGCATGGAGATGTTCCCTGTACGATTATACCCAAGAAATAGAGAAAATCATGCCTTTCTTTTAAAATGCATATGTGTGGATAAAACTAAATCTAGTTCTCTCTTTCCCCCCCCAGGATGATGAAGGCCAAACAGCATTGCATTACGGTAAGCAGTGAGTGAACATATTTGCCTATTAACCTGCATTATCTGGTAGAGTGAATAAATGATACCCAAGACAGCTAAATGTAACAGAAGTTAAGGCCTGCTTAGCAACTCGTAATAAGTTGTTCAAACCAGGAAACATTGCTTTCCAAGCTAAGACTCTTAACTTTGTCTCCTTTAAACCTGCTACAATATCTGTGCCAAAGTGAATAATAATATTGCATGAATGAGGAAAATGGCTTTAAATACCATAGGTGTTTTGTTTTTTAATGACCATTGATGGATCTTTGGGTAACTTAAACTTTACTCAGTCAGTCTCTAAAATAGAATCATAGAGTTAGAAGGAATCTTGGAGGACAACTATCCTAACCCGCTGCTCAGTGCAGGATTTGTAGTGCAGGATGCAACAATAGCACCCCTGTCATATGGCTGTTGTGCCTCTGTTTAAACTAAGGAGAGCCCACCCACCTCCCAAGCCAATCTGTTCTGCTGTTGAACAGCTCTTACCATTAAGAGGTTTTTCCTGAATCTTTAGCCAAAATCCACTTCCCTTCAGTTTCCACCCATTGTTCTAGACTTTCCCACTAAGACAACAGGGAAAGCCTGCCTCATCTTCAGCATGACAGCCCTTCAGATATCTGAAGACTGCTGCCATGTCTCCCCTGAAGCTTCTCCAGGCTAAGCATATCCAGCTCTTCCAAAGATTTGTCATAGGACTTGGTTTCTAGACACTTTGCCATTCTGGTCACCCTCCTCTGGGCTTTCCAGATAAGTCAGCCTTGTGAATAAGTCTGCAAAATTACTAGCCTACAAAATGTTTTACTAGCCTGCTGTGAACTGGCAAAGGAGTAGCAGACAGCTTCAATCCCTCTGCAGCAGTTCACTGCATTTCTCTGTTGGGTCCAGAGGAGGAGGCTTCCTTTGTGAGTTGAGTTATTGAGTTACAAGGTTGAGTTAAGGTATTGTCAGAAAAGATAGGTCAAAATAAGATACAGCATTCTATTGACTTGAATATTCATCTAATGCTCCTCATTAGTTTGCTTTTAATTTTGTAATAGAATCTAGACAGCTGAAGACTTATGAGGGTATGTGCAAATATATGTGTAATAACGGTCCACGCCAGGAAACAAAACCATATTCTCCCCTCTAAATAAGGTAGTAACAGGGAGGGGGATATTGTTAGATTGACCGGGCCTGTTTTCACTGAATTCCATTATGCACAGTTTTATTATTCAGAAACATTTTATAGTGAAAAAAGTGTACTCCAAGAATTCAGGGGAGTCTTCTGTTGTTTGAAACAGATTGCTTGTATTTCCTTTTATTATCCTTTCAGTATAATAAAGTCTGATGTGGCTAATACACCCAAGGGGTGTCTGTTGTTTATCAGCAAGGAACAACGTTGGGTTCTTACCATTTGAGTTCACTGCCTGTATCCTTGCATCCTGTTTTCTTTGTTACCACCCCCAATAGCACTAATCAAACATTACTTGAAGCCTGACAATATCTTGTTTGTTCAATTAATCATTGTGACTTGCTCAGGCCTGCGCTCTCCTGAAAAATCCTTATATATTTATTCATCCCTTGGACTGCATAAGAAAGTCATTTGTTGTAACCAAGACTTGATTGTAGACACAGACCTCTTGTCTATGGGCATCCTCCCCCCACCTTTGCTGCAGCTGTACAACAAACCAAGTGCCGGTAGTTAGCAAAATCCCTTTACAGTAAGGATGGTGAAATAGAATCTGAGTTTATCTATCTTTTGATGAGGATGTTTGGCCTGACAGCTGTCCTTGCCTCAGCAGCTCTTGTGATTACAGAAAGTGTCAAGCTGCATCCTTAGATGGGTTATAAATCCTGGTTTGTTCTGATTAAACACGGGTCAGAGCCATTCGGAGGTTAAATGAAGGACAGCTCCCCAGTATGTTACCCTCAAATGGTCTGCCTAAAGGGGACCCACCCCCTTCCGTCCAATATCTTCTGGTTATTGGTGCCCCTGTCACTGTGTGGTCAGCACTAGCACTGTGTCTTTGAAAAGGCTAGGATGTGTGTGGTCTCCCTCATGAATGGCTTGCTAGCCTTAAATTCCCTCTTTAAGACCTTCTCTCCCCCCCCCCCAACCGCTTCCCCCCATGCACACACTTGTTTCCCTCGGGGAATGCTCAAACGATTGGCTCTGTGTCTCCCAGAGGAAATCAAGGTTTCTCCTTGGACTTGAAGTCACCTGACTGTAGCGTGGGCTGGCTCTCTGTATCCTCCCGGGTTCTTTCTTCCTCGTTGAAACACCATCTGCTCTGCCTTTTTTTGCGCTGTTGCAGGGCAGTGGGAGGGGATGCTGGAGTGAAAATAAATAATAAAAGGAGAAATCCATCATGAAAACCCTGAGGATTAATGGACTTGGAAGGCAAACTGTGCTGAATGAAAATTCATCTTCACCTGTGCCTGTGTCAGGGCTGCCTCCCTAGTGCTTGATAAATAGACGTTCCCAGGATGTGCTGTAAATCCAACAGCTGTTCTAATCTCCAGGGGAAATTTTGCACTCTTTAGAGGTGGGCTTGAGGCCCTCTTGGGTTTCCCGGTGCAGTGGCAACACATTGTCTCACTTTGGGCCCCTCCTCAGAAATGCCAAATATCTGTCCACACGGCACCTCTGTTTGTAAAGGATCCCTGGTGCCATTGTTGTAGAAGCAAGCAGGCTATTTTCAAGTAGTGCTGCAGCTGCCCCCCCCCCTTTACTTACTATGGAGGCTCCTGTTGAAAGATGGTGACATTTGGGGGCTGGATCAATGTCTGGCTTTCTTTGTTTTGGTTTGTTTGGAACTATAATCCAGATAACTACCCTGCCACTACTTGATGCTTGCTCATTTTGGCCTGTCAACTGGTTAAAATGGCATTGATTAAAATAAACGAAATGTTAACACAATTTTAATATAGGTTATTTTATACAATGCTGAAAGAAACTATAAAATGCCACTCATTGTTAGAACAAAATGCAATCTTTTAATATTTTCCCTTTAATGGTAATCCTGGAACCAAAAGAGCTGAAAAAAGAGCTATTAACCTGTAGCCATACTGATTTAACAATTTTCCTTGCTGATTAATCAATGAAGGCTGCAGTCCTCTGTCATTGTACTTAGAGTAAGGCCCCTTGAACACAGTGGGAGGGGGTTCCAAGTAAACATGTCAAGGATTGAGTTGTGCATCTTTAAGGTTGTACCTGCCTCTTTTTATGGGCTGATCCCAACCATAATTAATTTTGCCAGCTGTAAAGGTTCCTACTACCACCGAGATCTATTTATCGCCAATATAGCAATTCTAATATGCCGTGCAATCTCTCCAATCTCTTCCCTCCTTGCCACAATCCTATGAAGTAGGTCACTTTTACTTACATTTTCATAAATCTAAAACTGCAATGTTTAGAGAATGATTTGCACAAGGTCGCCAGTTATGCCTGTGGAAGAATGGAGGATTGAATCCAAATCGAAATCAAAGTGCACTATCAACTGGGCCACCTTGCATGCTCTACCTTTTCATGTGAAGTAGGTTCTTGTGTTTTTCAAACCTTTTTTGAAAGCACACTGATTTCCAACGGCCCCTCACTATGAGAAATGACATCTTGCATCATTCTTGAACCCACCTGAGAATTCCTCCAAGCATTTAATAACACCCTTGTGTTCTCATCTCTTCCGAGAACTCCCAGCACATGGAAATTTGTCAGTATTCCACCAAACATAGCATGGTGTTCACAGAAGCGTGGGTCAGACTTCAGATTGCACAGATCTCTCTATTGGGCCTGGACCATTGTTTTTGTTCAGGGTTCCTTCCATTATAGCCTTTCTAGGAGATTTATTTCCAAGCAATTTCACTAATTTGTTGCCCAGCGCAGGACAGTCTTAGCATGTAACACGGATTCTGGCACAACTGCACTAGCTACCAAATTGTTTGCTGGCTCAGTTCAATGTGTTGGTTCAAAGAGCCTTATGTGCCTCAGGACCCAAGAACCACTTGAACCAACCTGGACCCTGTGATCATCATCTGAGTAACTTCTTCATGTGCTACCCTTCCATGGGAGGTTTGGAGGGTAGTAACATAAGACTGTGCCTTTTTGGTACTGACAACCCACTTGTGGAATGCTCTCCCCAGGGAAGCATGCTTTATTTTTAGACACCAGGCAGAAAACCTTTTGCTCTACCCAAGCTTTTGGCCCTTGATTTGAAGAATAGCATTGTGGCTTCTTTTAGTGTGGTGGGATCAGTAAGCCCTGATCGGTTTTAACCGTTCAGCTGCTTCTTCTGGAGATGAATAATACTGCATCTCCTGAAAAAGAGAGACCCAGAACTGTCTGTTTGCGGGCAGGGGTATAATATTGGTTCCTGCCCTGGTTTTGAGCTGTTCAGCAGCTGATAAATCTATACTAGGTAAAGCACATTTAAGCTACCCCACACCCAACATGTGGGCTTAAAAACAGCCTCTGGCAGGGAGGGGCTTAACCAGCCTAGTTCTACACCTGGTTAGCTTTTTCTTCCAGAAGTGGAACAAAGATCTGAGCTGTCTTCTATTCAGCCTCCCACCCTCTTCTGCCTTATATTGTACCACCATGTAATGAGGAAGTTTCCTAGCTTCTCAGAAGATGTCCTGTAGATGGATTGCTTCCCTGTTACCATGGCACAGTTCATCCTGTCACTCCCTCGCTAGCTCTGAGGAAAGGCACTTCTTTGTGTGGGTCATTGTGTATTCCTGCCCCACAGGGGCAATTTTGTTTTGCCATCCAAGGTGGCAGGTGGGTAGATGAGTTGGGGAAGCAGTCTGGGTTGTCTTCACGTGGGGAATGGGGGCACAATCCTAGGCACAAGGCTGACACAAGCCTTGGCTTGCAAGATCCTGGAGTATTTGGTTTGAGACCTTTTTGCCAGATGTGGTTAGCAGCTCTAGCCCAGACAGATAAATGATTTTTCGCCTAGCATAAGCTCCTAAAATGCTAAAATTGTTCTTTAAATAACCTCCAAATGTGCCGCTGTCCTATTTTAATTAAACCTTTGCTTCCTCTCCCCCCTGTGTCAGCTGAGGAAGGCAACAAAACATTCAAGATACTTTCTAATTACAACACCTAATTGCAAAAAGAAGTACACCACTAATGTGCTGATTTGAAATATAATTAAAAACAGTAATTAGTGTTCAACAGAGAGGCTTCTTGAAGGTTTAGCTCCCACTGGAAATTTCAGTTACAAAGTTGCTTTCGGGTAAATCTTCCAGCCAAAGCCATCATGCTTTCAGGCTAAGCAAAGGCTTCCTCTCCAGTGTGAGTGAGAGTGGGCCTATGGTGTTACATTAGTCTAGTGTGCAATTCATAATTCTATCCAGTATGAGCTACAATACACAAACCTATTGTACAACATTTCACTTAACATTCCTGGCTCTAATGCATTACAGTCTTCCCGTCTTTTCTCCAGGACTACAGGCAAATTCTGATTTGTAATATTTTTGCATCTCATCTCTTTGGCAAGTGGAAGCTTCTTTAGCGGTGTACTTCCTACTTCTCTATTTTAAGGAAGGAGAGAATAGAATCCTATTAATCACCTCTACAGGGAAAGTGCTGTTGGAATGAAATTTCTTTGTGAAGAAATCAGTGCTCATCTACTGCTCAAATTCAAATTAAGATCAATGCAGGGCCAGATTTTACATAGCAGTGGCCTGGTTGGAGTTTTATTCTCCCATCCCATGTCCTTCCAATAATGCTAGCATAGGGAAATTTGCATGGGGGATACTTACAGTGCCTTGAATCACAAGATAAGTTAACTTATGGAGTGCACTTGCAATCATCTGCCTAAAGCCTTTCAGGGAGGAGACAAGAGGCCTCAAACAGTCTAGGGTGGGGTGCAGGGGCTACTGTCAAGAAGAGACAGAAATTTTCCTTCAGTGGGCTCCCTTAAATTAGATCTTAGAATCCAAACCCAATACAGGGCCATTCTACATAGTTCCTAAGGCCGCCCCTTAACCCTACAGAGAGACTTTGCAGGGGCACAGTGTGCTGCTTGGGGAAGGATGGAATGGGCATCTTTACTTCTGTGAATTTCCTTAAGTTGACTTAGCCACAATGACTTGGATTCTAAGATATTTTTCATGCCAGTTTGCCTAATATCAATCATTATTTCAGTTGTCCAGTTTAGTTTTCAAAGCTGCTCACCCGCATTCAATCCCCAGCCAAAGGCAGATGCTGAAAAATAGGAGGTTGCCATGAGAGTAAAATTATCTATGCTGCAATCAGTAGGTTTCGGCCAAGTGGTCTCCCTTCCTGCTTCATTCACCTCGTGTCCCCTTTAAATCGGGCAGACATGTCCAAAAAATGGACAGAAGAAGACTATTAGACGCATCACATCAGCTGCTGCAGTCAGCCTTCTGTTCCACAAGCTATGAAGCCACTAATGGAGGGATACTCATGGGACATGGCCTTTGCCATCAAAATTATGGATGCTAGATGGTTCCATGAACCTTTATGAATCCAGAAAAAGTAGCAGTTTTGTCTATAGCCAGAAGTATTATGTGGCATATTTGCAAACAACTCAGAAACCATTCAGAGTAAAAAGGCATCTGCTGTGGAGGGGAAACACTGCTTTGCTACCTCTTTTGGAAGGCCTTGATCTCTTAGCCACTTCTTCTTCCTAAGGCTGCAGGTCATGAGTTGTGGGTGATGGCAGCATTGAGACATTATGTGCCACAATTGCCACTGTGTCTGCAAAAGATGCACCCCACCCCCTTGCCTAGAAAATTTTTCACACCCTGAAATGTCTTACCTGCAATTTGTCTTTTTATAAGGGTGAGCCTTAAAAAAATGTGTTAATGGTCTGGTAAAATAATTCCATTTTTTAGATTGCTCAAAAGTCAGGAAATGTCAGAGTCAAGGTTGGTCTCATGTTTCCTCTGAAAGGTTACGATTTAAATTTAATATCCTGCATCTCTTCCATCCTCCTCCTCTTTCGTTTCAGCAAGCTATGCTTTCCTGGCTACCTGTGAAGTAATTTTGCTGTAATATCTATAGTTAATAGCAGAGGTGCCATAGTGTTCTCCAAGATTGAGCTCTGTTAGTTGGTTTTTTTCCATGTTCCAAGATTCAGACTTTTATCCTATTCCTTTCTAGTAATAAATCAAGATCCAAGTAATCATTCCTTACTAACTACTGTCAAAACTGTGACCCGACATACATTTTAAGAAACTGAAATAGTGGTTCTTAGGCACGTCGATAGAATGTGGAGTATCAATCTTAAGCAGAGTTTCCTCTGCTTTGCCAACTTCGTTTTCCGTTTGGCTTTAAAATTCGTTGCTTCTGCAATTCTGAAACACACCACTCATCAAGTGTTCTGTAAGCCAAGTAACCTGTGTTTTTTCTGCCCTTTCCCCTCTAGCTTCTACCTGCGAGTTTTCTGACATTGTGAAACTGCTCCTGGAGTCTGGAGCTGACCCTACTCTTCGGGACACAGAGGGCTACTTGCCTGAGGAGGTAACAGACTGTAAAGTGATCACCTCCATGCTGCAGGAGCACACGGCTGGCAGAGCTTGATCGAAAGGCCAAGGAAGTGCAGGTAGCCCCAGCCCAGGGCTCTCAAAATGGACGAAAAACTGCAATAAAATCATCTTATGTCCACATAATCAATATGCATGATGTATGGAGGCTGGATTCTGCGGAGCAAAGAAGCTTATTTCTGGGAGCAGAAAACAGAGCAATGCAATATTGCACTGAAAGACACAGGCCTGCGTATCTGTGTTGCCTGCCTGGCACAACACAGCCCCAGCCATAGGTTGTGACCTGTCATTTGCTTGACAGACCCCTGTTTTTGCAGCCCCAAATTAAAAAGGAACAGATCTACTGTCCTTCTGGTGGCCGCCAAGCATGGCTGATGGGATCTTTCCTCTTTGATAGGTCACAAGCTTTGTACACCTTGTGCAGCCTAAGGCTCAGTTTGCATGAAGCGGAGTTTCATCATGAATCTAGAGGCTAACTAAGGGAGCAACTATATTATGAATGCAATCCTGTATGTGCCTACTCAGGAGCAAGCCTCCTCTGTGGGATTTGTTTTCCCAAGTAAATATGGACAGGATTGAATTGCAAGACTATCTGCTCTTTTCCAAAATGCAAGTTACTAGTAAGAAGGGAAAGTCTAGCTGGTGGGCAAGGGGTGGGGAGAAATGAGCATCTTTACAAAGCTGATCTTCCCATGACAGATTTCACTTTTTAGTCCTGTATCACTACTGCTACTTCCTTGAATTGGGTAATGGAAGCAATGGAATTATCTAAGATGTAATAATTGAGGGTTTTCCTATTGACTTCTGAAGATCAAAACGGCAAAACATGGAGACTGAGCTACTGCTATGAGACTGAGAACTGATGGGAGTGTCCTTTGTGTGTGTCCCTCTGTCTCTGTAAAATACTGTCTTGCACGATAAAAGATGTCAAAGAATTGTTTCTGAATTGCTCTTTTTCTTCCTTTCACATGAAATCAGTTGCACAAACGGCAGCATGATTTTGTGTAACATTCTGGGATGTTACTTTGGATGTTTTTAATTGTTCTGTCGTGATCAGCTCATGTTCTAGAGTTACTGAAATGAAAGAGAACTGACGGAGCTATTTAAAAAACTGTAAAGACTAAAACATCTTTGAAAGGCAGTATGAAATCAAATATTAAATGACTGCGAATCCAGAAAGAGAGGAAGAAAAGTATTACTGATTTGCAGCTTACAGTTTATAGTGCTTGGATTGCTCGAACAGTTTGAGGAGTTGATCTGGTAGAAACGTCTCTGCGGAAAGAAAATCAGAAGAGAGGAAAGCTTTTCTCTGGCATGCAGTGTGAGTAAGTATGCTGGTAACTTTGTAGTATCCACCAGTGTCCACTGGCTGACTGAATATGCACAAGAAATAAATAACGTTGCAAGATTTTAATCCTTTAGGACTTATAGGAGTGTTCAGCCACGCCCTTATTCTCTGTCACAGTACAAGTAAGTTATAGGTCCATTGTACTTCTTCACTGCTGCAGTGTCTACACTGAAAATATTTTAGTATTTGTGTAGGTACTACCGGAAATGGTTGGTGTAGACGAGGTTGCAAAGCCTTAAAGAGCATAAATCAGAGAAGATGAAATGTAGGCAATGGTGGACACCTATATTATTCCTAATTTCATCTTTCATAGTGGAATGGTAGTGACTCTGTCTTTGTTCCTACCTCTTGCCATTGCTCAGGTTTCCTTTGCCTGTTGCTGCCTGTCCGAAGATGACTGGGCAAGCTCATTTTCCATCTTGTTTGCTAAGGGGTTTCCTCCCCACTCTCCGCCCACCCCTGTCGTGTGCATTTTAAACCACCTTTTTATGATTTCTTTGCAAGGTTGTACAAATGTCTGAAAAATATACACAAATAAGAGTGATAGACACATAACAATCTGTCAGAACAGACTAGCCTTTTCTCAGAACTGGGCATGTTTATCACCTATATTTGCATACAGCCATCTGTATGGCAGACAATCTCCTAGTTGAATTAGCAGTCCCATGTTAAATCTCTTCTCACACACCCCAAAAAATGTTTGGGTTGTTCTTCATCCCATGGAGACTAGATCCAAAGATTTGTTTGCTGGAATCATTGTGCAGCTAAGGTATTGTGACAGCTACATTTTGGTGCATGGAGAAGGGCCTGAAAAGTATGGTCACTGCTGCACGGTTGGCAACTACTCCCTCTCTCTGCCAAATTCGTGAAATCAGTCATCAGTTTTGGAATTGTGCTGTGGAGCAGTTGGCAAACACTGAAGAGCATAACAGTCACCTTTCTGTGGTCCCTTGGCACCACAGAAGCAGCCACTTTGCCCAGAAGCCAGGATCTATTTATTCTTTCGTGCTGAAGGTTATCCTTTCTGGCATTTTAATATTTTCAAGGGAAGTTCTCTCTGATGGACATCTTGTGTACTAAAAAGCTCTCTCGAAATAACACATGCTTGTTGCGTGCCCAGATGCAAAGTGGCAAGCTGCAGTGCCCACACCTTTCACAATGTACATTTGCAGAGCTCACAGCTTAGGCCTGAATATGTTTATAGCACTTTAGGACTGTTTGTGAAGTTGGAGCCCTTCCAAAAAAGAAGAGAAGGCATATATTATTGTTTATAATCTGCTTTATTCAGCCAAACCTTTTCCCAAACAGCCCCCTGGATTGCTGTTTAAATCCTCTGGTGCCTTTAACTACCGATACTGAAAATGGTTAATGCATATTCAAACTAAGCCTGGCATCTACTCCAGGAAATCACTTTAATTGAGAAGCATTAAATGTTAAAATGATTAAAATACATAAAGCCAACATGGTGTATATGAAGAGCCCAGATACGCAGCTTGAGAGTGTTCCTTGGCCCAGTATCTCTGAAGTCTGAGCTTCAAAGGGCGAAACAGCTTAGAATTCCCTGAATAGAAAATGGGTCCGTTTTCTTGACTCACGGAACTGGATGTCTAGCAAGTAGTTCTCTAACTAGAATGGAAGCAAACACTTTGAGAGTCACTGGGGAAGGTTTGATGACTTGATGCTTAATTCTGCTTCTGCTTCTGTAGGATTGTTCTGTGTCTTCGTCGTGTGTGTGTGTGTGTGTGTGTGTGTGAGAGAGAGAGAGAGAGAGAGAGAGAGAGAGAGAGAGAGAGAGAGTTTGTATGAGTTCAGGGTGGGAGAAAACCTGTACTCTGATTCTCTAAAGATTCCATGGCCAGATCACATACTGCCAAGAGCACAAGTGATGAACAAAAAATGTGGAAAGAAATTCCACATTAGAGCCCAAATAAAATTTCGTAATAGTGACAACTGTGGTAAAATGTGCATTACTATACGAGGATCATCATCACCACCAACAAAACAAAACTACCTCTGAGAATAGAAAAGCAGAAAAGCATCATGCTTCTCTTTTTAAAAAATGGTTGTATGGACTGGTATGATTTGCTGCATGGTGATAACTGTATCTCTGGTGATGAACCTATGTACCTTGGGCATCTGAAAATAAGTATCTGATCTCTGCCAACCCTCATAATGTAATAGATTTTATCACTTATCTGTGTTTCAACATGAGGAAGTCTTGATTGAAATTAAACACAGAAGCTAATTAGTCAGTTGATTAGTCTGTTGAAAGTCAGCTGGCCCCATTAAGCTAGCTAGCTCCAGATTGTGTTTTCTGAGATTGGAACCAAATATATGTCCTTGTAGAGAATGTGAAAGTGGGGATTTGGGGGAATAAATCTGTAGAACAGGAATGATGAATCTGTGGCCCTCTAAATGTTCAAAGAATCATAGAATTGTAGAGTTGGAAGGGTCATCTGGTGCAATGCAGGAATCTCAGCTAAAGCATCCATGACAGATGGCCATCCAACCTCTGCTTAAAAACCTCCAAGGAAGGAAGAAGAAGAAGAAGAGTTTGGATTTGATATCCCGCTTTATCACTACCTGAAGGAGTCTCAAAGCGGCTCACATTCTCCTTTTCCTTCCTCCCCCACAACAAATACTCTGTAAGGTGAGTGGGGCTGAGAGACTTCAGAGAAGTGTGACTAGCCCAAGGTCACCCAGCAGCTGCATGTGGAGGAGTGGAGACGCGAACCCGGTTCACCAGATTATGAGTCTACCGCTCTTAACCACTACACCACACTGGCTCAGAGTGGAGAGTCCACAACCTCTCGAGGGAGACCATTCCACTAACAGCTCTTACTTCTGCGTCCTTTGGAGGATGGAAGTTGTAGTCATAATGCAAATACATTGGGCTGCTTAACTTCACACTTTTTTCCTTTATCCATGTAAGGCTGCAGATCCATCCCTCATTGCATAGCTTTCTGAGTAGTATATGGGCATGATGGGATGGGTGAATACAAACAATTTGCAAATTCTTGTAACCAGTTGGTAAGCTGGTTATTTATATGTATCATCCTGTAAAAAGAAATAAGAGCTTCACTGTGTCCTAGATTTCTACTAAGATACAGGTTGGCTGCTAGCGGGTCAATTTAAGCCAAGGCGTGCTAGGTGCTCATCTCTGTCTAAAACCTTTTCAGTTCTGTAGTGAATGTGATATATTTAAAAGATCCTTGGAGAAAGTTTGTCAGTGCTGTAAGCAAAGTTTTCGTTGCTCTAATTTAAACTATTGATGCAACACAGAAAAAGGCACTTGAATCCTAAAGAACTTTTCATATTTATTTTACATAGAACTTTCTTTTTTTCTACATACAACTCATGCCAGCACACATGAGGCATATACGAAGAAACTTGCCAGGTTTTGTTTTGTGGTTTTTTTCCAGAGACACATGGCAATAAATAGGTTTCTTTAGACTTCGCTTTAGAACTGTACAAAATGTATAACTGCAGGGAGCTGTCCGTGGTGGGGTAGGGCAGACTGGGACGGAGGTGTAAGGAATGCATCAGCCTTGCTCTTGTCATTTTTCTTGCTTGAAACTGTATTCAAAAACAAAGAGTGGACAGCTTCACTTTTACCGAGTCCAAGATGCTGAGTTTGTTCTTGGCCTTTTTCCTCCTCTAAGGAGTTCTGTGCTTGCATGTCTACACAGAGAAGCTATTGGATGGAATGCCTGATCAGCTTGTGACACCACCATGTACACAGTCTGTGTGTTCTGCTTTTCAGGTACAAAGGATGCCTTCTTATTCCACAGCACTAGCTAGAAGTCACCCATGTGCTTTAGGAAAGCATTGTGTTTACCAAACAATGTGAATATGCTAATTCTGACCTCTGCATTATTTACTTCCTTGTTGCGGTTAGGAGCAAATCCTGTTCGTTTTTGTTTGTTTGTTTCTGTTTTTAAAGACAACAACCAAACCCAAGTGAAATAGACAACATGCCAGTGGTGTGCTTTTTCTTTTTTAGCTTCAGCCATGGCCAAAGCCCTGCAGCAACAGGTCATAACATACAACATGTTCACACTAAACTGTGAATTAGTCCTCTGGGCACTGTTTCCGAGTCCTGAAATGCAGTGCTCTTAACAGGAAGATGGATTTCCTTCCCACAAATATACCAGCCTTAGCTGTATTAGAGTGCAGGTGAAAGCTAAAGTCATAGAAGAGGAGTTCTGGTCAAAAACACAGACCTTATACAAGGCTGGAATATTGCAAAGGCGGGTAAAATGTTATGCTAAGCTCTTCAGGAATTATTAAGGAGACATGGATGGCAAAGAACATGCAGTAATCAATTTGCATGATTCTCTACATCTGAACAATTTCAGGCAGGTGTTCTTAAATCCTCCAGAAAATGTCAAACTTTATTAGACACTCCATGGCAAAGCGTTTATAACTTATGCTTAATCAAGTTAATAAAACTGGGATGCAAACTGATCGTCTAAATAAAAGTTTCAAGAGCAAACATTTCTCCCATTTGATGTTGTCAGATTGATAAATTGTCATACACATGCAATTGTTGCAGAAAAGTAGCTATGTTGATACCTTAGCAGTGGTGTTCTGGGTGTGGCATCAATGTACACAGATGCCCTTTTGCATCCAGTAGAGTTTATAAGTCCATTCTACCCCTCTGACTATTACACTTGAGGTTTGATTGAGTGGGGGCGTACATATAATTTCTATTGAACTTTGAAGGAAAGATGTAACAGAGGTAAAGAATCCAGCCAAAGGGCAGAGCACCATCTGCATGCATGCAGATTTTTGTTAATTCAGCCTTGATGCACACAATTCCTTATTGACTTTGCTGGAGTTGGTAACCAGGAATTGAAAATGAAGTACACAGAAACAACTCAGTATTAATGTTCATCATTCTCACAAACTTGATAGCCTGCCTATTCTTCGCTGCATCAAATTCCTCATTAAAGATTTGATAACACATTGTAAACCAAAATATAGTATACCTGTGCCATATGGAAGCTAAGAATTTTAAAGGGATCTTGGCTGGGCAGCAGTAGGATGCAAAGTTTGTTCTGGGTTTTGTTTGTGGTCTCTCAGTTTGCTACTGTTTCTGTATCATAGCATCTTGAACAAAACATTTTTTTTAATTATTTCTAGCACTGTCCTCACACTTGTAATTTTCACTTGTGAATAGTTCATAATGTATTTAAAGGTACCCTCCACAACATACTCCTAGTTAATTTTTTGTCTCGTACAAAGTACAGGTTTTTCTGCTGTTCTTCCCAAGCTTATTTTTGCCTCAATGTTTGTTTTTGTTCCCAAATGGGTAAAGGCAACCCATCATTACGGATTTCTTTTTTGTTTTTAGGCTAATGGAATTGTAAAGAGGGTAAAATGGTATAATAATAATAATAATAATAATAATAATAATAATAATAATAATAATTTATTTATACCCCGCCCATCTGGCTGGGTTTCCCCAGCCACTCTGGGCGGCTACAAGGGCAGGTGCAATCCCTAACATCCAGATGTTTTTGGCCTACAACATCCAGGCCCTCCAGATGTTTTTGGCCTACAACTCACACGATCCCTAGCTAGCAGGACCAGTGGTCAGGGATGATGGGAATTGTAGTTTCAAAACATCTGGAGGGCCGAGGTTGAGGAAGCCTGGTGTAAAGCATGCAATAATGCCATATAGGCAATGAGAATGATGGGGGGAAATGTCATAATTGCAGAAGAAAACTTTGGCATAATTTCAGTGGAAAAAAAATAAGCTATGTTGATTTCAGGCTTGCTTTTCACTTAATGGGAGCTATGGCACTTGAGCACATGTGTATCTCTCCCACTGAAACCACAAGGGCTTGAAAGTGCTTAAGTTTTGGCATGAGCATGCCATGTGTTACTCATTGTTTATAAAAAAGAGAGAGAGAGAATGCCCCAACGCCTACAATATTCACACATACAGGTGAAACTCGAAAAATTAGAATATCGTGGAAAAGTCTATTTATGTAAGCAACTGTTTTCATTAGCTACTGGAGTTTAATATATGAGATAGACTCATGACATGCCAAGCGAGATATGTCAAGCCTTTATTTGTTATAATTGTGATGATTATGGCATACAGCTGATGAGAACCCCAACTTAACAATTTCAACTTTGGGGTTTTCATCAGCTGTACGCCATAATCATCACAATTATAACAAAGGCTTGACATATCTCGCTTGGCATGTCATGAGTCTATCTCATATATTAAACTCCAGTAGCTAATGAAAACAGTTGCTTACATAAATAGACTTTTCCACGATATTCTAATTTTTCGAGTTTCACCTGTATGTGTGAATATTGTAGGCGTTGGGGCATTCTCTCTCTCTCTCTTTTTTATAAACAATGAGTAACTCATATATTAGTTTCACCTTTTAAGTTGAATTACTGAAAGAAATTACCCTTTCCACGATATTCTAATTTTTCGAGTTTCACCTGTACATTGCCACATTTCCTTTTGTCATGGTTCTAACAAAGCCTGATGCCAGAGTGGCTGGGGAGACCTGGCCAGATGGTTGGGGTACAAATAATAAATTATTATTATTATTATTATTATGAATCCCATGCAAGCGCCTTCTAGAGATTTCTCTTGTGTTCAGAGTAATTGGCTCCACATACATGAACATGTGCAAGCATATACCGGCATATTGACAGGCTTGAATAGGATGAATGTTTGCAGAGGGGATGAAAGTTAAAACAAAAAAACCCTTTTTGTACCTATTTTAAGTTCTGCAGCCTGTGACTCCAATATGGATAAAACAGCTTGATCTCAGCAGAGTGTGGGGCTGATACTGGAATAATTGCTTTCTCACTTGAACTGAAAAAGAAAAGCTATTCAGTAATGAAGCTGAATTAGTCTTGGTATTAGAAAGGGTCATGGTAACAAATGACATAGAAATAGTTTACAGAGTTACAGTATCTTTAAGAAAGATACTGAAAATGTGCATATATTGTCAAAAATGTGACTGAGATTGTTTAGCTGTGGCACAGTGGACTTGCGCTTGGTCATTTGTACCTCCAGTCTGATCCTCATTGGGTTGCATGGTCTTATTGTCTGTTTTTACCACTAATAAATGTAGTGGGGGTAAATCAAATACCAACTCAAGGGAAATGTTTCAAAATTTTGATTGAAAATGAGACAGTGCGCTGGTCAGGAGAGATGTGGAGCTCATTCTACATGGGATCAGTAGTCATCTTTCACATGGTGTACATTGCTTGGCAAAACTGCACAAGTTTTTTTTAAAAAGCAAGACACACAAGTCCAAATTATTACCAGCTCCATAAAACAGAAAGCAGCCTTCGCTTTCCCCCACAAAATCTTGCAGGGGCAACATTTTTCACAGTGGAGGCAGAATTCCAATTAAATGCTTAAAAAAAAAAAGGAGCAACCAGTATTAATCTGGAGACTTTCAACAGATACATTGCGGGGTCTCTTTTCATTAGATTGTTTTGATTATGGAATAGCAGCTATGGAAGTCAGCAGAAATCCCTTGCCAAATTCAGTTCTGTTTATATCTTTCACAATAACATGTTGAAAGCTTTTGCCATGGAAGTAAAAACTTTGCATATGCACTTTCCCCCTTAACAGCTATAATCTCCCCAGGGGAGAAACGTACATACTTAAACACAGTGAAAGGCAGCATGTATTTGGGTTGAAAAGCTGCTATGTTCCTTTAGCATTTTACTGTGTCTTGTCCCATTCCCGTGTGATTTCAAAATAGGCCCCCAAACCCCACAAGAGCAAGTGAAAGCTGCTTTTTAGGCTTTGACTATGTCAGTGATGGCTAACCTTGACACTCCAGATGTTTTGGGACTACAACTCCCATCATCCCTGACCACTGGTCCTGTTAACTAGGGATGATGGGAGTTGTAGTTCCAAAACATCTGGAGTGTCAAGGTTAGCCATCACTGGACTATGTGATAGCTCAGTCAGCAGAGCATGAGACTCATAATCTCAAGAGTTGTGGGTTTGAGTCCCACGTTGGCCAAAAAGAATCCTGCATTGCAGGGGGTTGGACTAGATGACACTTGTGGTCTCTTCCAACTCTACAATTCTATGGGTTGTAGTCATTGCTAATATTTCAGTGGGTCTACTCAGGGTATGACATAGTTGGCTACCACCCTATTAGTTCAGGGACAGAATATTGATATAAAAAATTCCTTCCAGTAGCACCTTAGAGACCAACTAGGTTGGTCTCTAAGGTGCTACTGGAAGGAATTTTTTTATTTTTTGTTTTGTTTTGACTATGACAGATCAACACGGCTATCTACCTGTAACTAGAATATTGAGAGTTTGCACATGTAAGACTGGTACACTTGTGTGTGTAACCTCATTGGCAATTGTTGTGCTTGAGGTGCTAAAACTGATCTACCTGTGTGGTCTGTGATTGCTCATTCACAAAAAAGTAATCGTATATTGAACACCTATCCATGGGCCAGTTCTCAGCTCCTCGTTACACTCGTGTGACCTTGCTCCTTTTACTCAGTGGATATAGCAAGTTATTGCCTGGAAATGCAAGGAAAGACATCGTTCTTCCCTAAGCCATGTCTGCAAACAGTAACCAATTTATAGAAGCCACCGTAAAGAGAAGCTTTCCGTGGTTCTCAAATAATTGAGAAGGGTTATAAGACTATAGTAGTCCTAAGGGCAATGCAGTACTGAGGTATGTGAGGCAGGCTTGGAATGTGTATGAGTCTCTAAGAAAGTTCAAATTGTTCGCAGAACTGCTTCAGTGAAAAGTTAAACAACTCTGATCTCAGATAGTCTATGAATCCCTCTTGACACATCTGGTTTCTGGCTAATGTCTTGCACCATATGATTGTCATGTTATTTTTCTTTCTCGGTCTTTTCATAGTCTTCCCACCCTAGAAAGCAGGGGTAGGGATCCCATGGCACTCCAGAGGTTGTTGTTGGACAGCTCCCATTCCTGACCACTGGCTTTTCTGGCTGGGGCTGATAAACACCATAGGTGGAGGGCCACAGGTTTCCTACCCCTGCTATGAAGCTTTCTTTGGCGGGTGAATTTTGAACAGCTTTAAATCTTCTAAAGGTTTGTCTCCTCAAAAGCTGGTAGCAGCATAGCAGTGGCATTAAAAATGTGTCGTTTAGCATGGTGCCATATTATAACGTGTGCTGAAATAATGAGACAGCATAGGACTTTGCACTAGATTATAGGCATTGTCAAATTCTTTGTAATCCAATTTCCTATAAACTAAGACTCCTTTTTTCATTTCTGATCAGACGAAATATGCCTTGTGCTTGACTTGTATACAGATTGCAGCCTTGGAGTAGTGGAGACGGTGTTAAAGGCCTACAGCGGACTTTTTGCCCATGCTGGACCCTTGCATGCTCACATAGTTGATGGGGACTACAAGTCCAGTAAAATTGTGCATTGTGGAGAGATTTGTTGTTGTTCTTTACATGAAAGGAGGGAAAGTGTCCCAAGGTAAAGATACTGCTCTTGCAGTGGTTACAACCAGTGGTCCCAGCAAGTCAAGAAAATAACTGCTGTAATCACCCTGTGACCCACCTGTGGTGTAGGTTTTTCTAGCCTATGCAAAATCAATTTTTCCTCTCAGCTCCTCTGCAGCACCTTGTCCAATTGATCACAATGGTACCTACTCTCCCCTAGCTGAAAACAGGACAGGCATGGCTTGGTGGCTGGGAAGGGTTTGAAATGTAGGAGATAAAATTGCTTTTGGTACTGTGCCTTGCCAGTTGGTACAGAGGCAGGGAAAAGAGAGGAAAAGTCAGCGGCAGCCCCTGTGATGCTGCGAACTGCAAATGCTTAAAGGCTGCAGTGTAGGTAGGAAGTAAAACCACCTGTGGCTGCCCCAAACATTTATCCTGCATAAGGCAAAGATATACCCTTCATTCATGAAACAGCCAAGTAAATGTGAAGCTGCAGGACTGCGGGAGGGAAAACATACAAAGGAATTGCGATCGCCCAATAACTTTCCATCCCTTCAGCAGTCAAATGTGGCTTTAGCAGTATTGCATTTCCATTGGTTGACTAGAGGTGAGCAAATGAAGGACAGTGGCCATGCCACGTGAGAGCTGATGTGGAGCTGCCAAAGGCCAAAATGTTTAGTCATTTCAACATGTGCTAGTGTTGCACTCAACAGCAGAGCTCTATGGAAAGAGTCAATACACTCTTATTTACTACAGCCGGCACCCCTAAAGTCATACAAATACTATACACACCAATGTGCTCTGTTCAGGAGCAATGCCTCCTATGTCCCACTCTTTCAGACAGAAAGCAAATATATATCTTAATACCATGTTTTCTTTCAGCTCTACAGGAAACAAATAGTGGATTCCCATTCTAAAATAATGGAAATGTTCTCGGAATGGCACGCCTGTGATCCTTGAAGTCTGATTGCCGTCCCTCAGTGGGTGTTTGTTTTTTTAGTATGCTTTCAGGCCCCAGAGAGCAAGTGGGGGTATGGCAAAATTGAAGGGAGCGCGGAATTTTAAAAAGGAGGATGATCCATTTCATCAAGCCAAGAGGCAGGGCTTGTTGGAAAGTCTGGATAACCAACGCTGCTTCCAGTAGAAATATCAGAGGTTGGGCCTCCAGCCATAGCTCTGAGTGTCTGACTCACCCCCTGCCCTCCATGTGCCATTATTCCTAAATTATTGTCCATTGTGTAATCCAGGCCATTTAGCAACGGAGTGTGTGATGGAAGGGATGATATGGAAGCGGGAGACTGGGGGATTCCGTAGGGGCTTCCATCCCTCAAGTCCTGATACGATTGTCCAGTCCCATCCATTGAGAAAGCGCCGTTCATTAGCTGTCCACTAGCCACCTCACCAGCATTGTTATAAATTCTGTTGTTGTGGCCAAGCTCTGAGAGGATTTGGTCTTCTGTAAACAAAGCAAGGAAAACAGCATTTTAAGTGCAGCAGTAATAAGGGTCACTGCATACATTTGCCATGAAAGGAAGAAAGTAGAACGCAGGTAATCTATCCAATTGCAGCCCCATCCAAGACAGCCAACCGTTCTTAAGTCCATTGATGCGGATGGATTTAAGCTAGCCTTGTATCTAACCACCTGTCTGGTAGCCGTAGGCGACAGAAAATTGTAAAAAAAGTGAGTGGCTAGGAACTTTTGTGACCTTATTTTTAATGCTTTTTCAAGCACACTTCTGCCGCATCCTGGCTTAAGTATCTTTTCCACCGCTGAAACAGGATCAACCCCACTCCAACTGGCTGTAGACCTACATTAACCGATTTCCCTTTCTTCTTCTTGTGGCAGTTATGAAGTTCTGACAATCCAAAGACTGAGCAGTGCCCACTTCTGGAAAAGGCTAACCAAAGCAGTGCAGATGATGAAAGACTGACATGTTTTAAATGCTCTGACAAACAGTAGTTCTGAAATTCTCAGAGATATTTACATTGCAAAATTCATCAGTGTCATTGAACGGTCTATACTGACATCAAAAGCCAAACTGTAACAAAAAAGCCCTATTGTACCTGCGTGGGAAATGGTCGTTGTTGTGGTTTGTTTTTTAAAAATACATTTACTATTTTGACTTATTTTTAAACCACCATTTCTTTCTCACATCTCATCATTATTTGACTACTTGATTAATCTCTCATCAGCTTATTTCTGGCCACTTGCTGATTCAGCACATATCCTTGTGTATTTAAGGGCATTAGTCAGCCAAACATAAAGAGCTTAAG
The DNA here is from genome assembly GCA_034641385.1 of Darevskia mixta. NCBI lineage: Eukaryota > Metazoa > Chordata > Lepidosauria > Squamata > Lacertidae > Darevskia > Darevskia mixta. Next base: position 974,404 of record JAWWNH010000194.1, read on the forward strand.
TCCAGTTTATTTCAGTGGCACAGTTAAACCTAGGCTAAACACACACACCCCGCCATTGTCATCAGTGGGACTTACAGGGGCTTAGTTTTTCAGCTGGTGCTTGTTTTTAAGATTCTACCTTCATCAGCCACAACTGAACAGACCCATCTTGTGGCATCACTGTTTTAATGAGGGTGCACAACACCACATAAAAAATGCACACAGAACATCACACAAAACTTTCAGTGGGATCTGTTCAAAGGGTCCCCAACCCTCTGGAGGAGATTTGCGGGGAGGAAGAGGAAGGTAAAGTCTCATTGTGCCAGCAGAAGGCCATTCCATGCACATACAGAGACATCTTTCTACACATTTAAAAGAAAGGAAAAATTCCAAACATTAAAACAGGGAGAAGGTTTAATTAAATTGGATCTGGCTTTAGTAAAGGCAATCAAGTTTATATGGTGAAGTTCTATTTGTGTGTACCAAGACATAAGTCCAGGGTGGATAAAAATCAATGATTTTTTAAAAAAAATCAAAAAAATCAGATTTTTTAAATTTAAATCGGATTTTTTTGATTTAAATTGGATTTTTAAAATAAAATGCTTTTGGAGGAAAAATCTTTCTAAATATAGCATTCTATTTAAGTTACATTGTAGTCTAAAGGCTATTCATCAGGAAATAAGGATTTGTTTTAAGTTTTTTTTTTTAATGTTTAACCACATCAGTTAACAAACATGGATACATATGCTATCATGTTATTGTTTTAGTTAAATAAATTGTTTAAATGGTTATTAAGGAAATGATTATTTTTCTCCTTCCAATAAAGTACAGCAGAAAAGTTGTCCAAAAACAGTTAACTTATTAAACCTCACCATAATTTCATAATTATCTGTCTATGTATTTCTAGTAGTATAACCAAATCAGTATTTTTTGATATAACTGTAAAAACTACTCTGAAAATTTATTATTCCAAAAATGAAACCTTCATATGGTTGTAAATATTAAGATTATACCAGCAAGAATGAGTCTTTCTGTAAAAAAAATATTTAAATCAAGTCTTACTGATTAGTGATTTAAATCAAGCCTTACTGACTAGTGATTTAAATCGTGATTTAAATCAAATCCACCCTGCATAAGTCACATTCAATTCATTAGGGTTTACTCCCAGGTACCAGTATAAGATTTCAGTCTTCAAATGCTACTGGGCAGGGTTCAAGATTCTCATGGCAGTGCACAAAGCCAGGAGCAACTTGGGTCCCGGAGATCTTAAGGACTCCTTATATCCCAGCTCAATCACTGAGATCATCTGGGAAAGTGCTGCTTGTTATGTTAAGAGACCTGAGGCATTTAGTCAGCCTCATGCTGTGGAACAGTTTTCCAGTAGAGATTAAACAGCAAGCCTCCTTGTTGACTTCCGAGCATCTCTTCAAGCCCTTTTTATGCCAACAGGCCTTTGCAGCTGCTATTTATTTATCATTCGGATTAGCCTGCCTCTTTAATTATTAACTGTATTGTTTGAATGGTGCTTTTATGAATTATTGTTGTATACCACCCTTAGATTTTATGATAATGGCAGTATGGAAACGCTTTTATAATAAGAGGGTAAAAATATGTGTTACTTGGTGCGTTGGTCTGGCTCTTCTTTTTTCCTCTTTTTATTATTGGTTACGCATCTTGTTGTTGATGGTTATTTTTTATATTTTAAAAAAAAATCTTCTTTAGCCTTAAATACCTTAAATAATGGGGATGAGATGTTTGAAGCAGGTAATTCAGGCTGCAATTCTCAACATACCCTCGGTCTAGCTCAGGGCCCTACAAGTGCAAAAGTAGGTTTCTAAATGGACTGTGCAGGCAGTTTCCTCACTGATCCAATAGTTTGGGGTTGAATGGGCAGAGGCCTTTCAAGACTGCAGTTTTGCAGTGAAGCACTGATTCAGCCCTCCACTACACCACTCAACAGCTGGTTGGCAGGATCTTAAACTGTGGACTGGAGCAATTCAATAACTTACTTTATTTAAGTTCATTTCTAAACAGCTTAATTTTAGGGGGGACACACACTTAAGCAGCATACAAGAAAACTCAAATGTATAATAAATTTACAATCTGTACAATAGAAATGCCTACGGGATTTAGCTTACGAGGAGGCTGTAAATTAGCTTTCCAAACAGTTGCCTTCTGAGCAAATGTTTATGCATTCTTAAGGTAACGGTAAAGGGACCCCTGACCGTTAAGTCCAGTCGCGGGCGACTCTGGGGTTGCGGTGCTCATCTTGCTTTTCTGGCCGAGGGAACCGGCGTTTGTCCGCAGACAGTTTTTCCGGGTCATGTGGCCAGCATGACTTAAGCCGCTTCTGGCGAACGAGCAGCGCACATAAACGCTGTTTACCTTCCTGCCGGAGAGGTACCTATTTATCTATTTATGGGAGATTCTACATTGGGGAAGAGGGGAGATCCCAAGCCTCCTTCATGCCACTGCTTTTGTAGCCAACATAGACTAAAACAAGGGTGGAGAACCTCAGGACTGGTGTCTGACTGCAGCCCTCCAGGACTCGCATTGGCTCTGCTCTGTGCTTCCCTTAATCAATTTCGTCTGGGTATACTCTGTCCTTGAACTCGATAATGCCTCTTACGTAAATGGATGGAAGTGTTTATATGTAGAGAAACCCCGTGGCTTGCTTTTTTCTCTTGCCCTGCCCACCACCAGCACGCAGAAGGTTGCCCTCAGTCTAAAAAAAGTTCATCCCTGAGCAAGGGCAACTTTAGGCACAAGCATATGAGCCTGTGGCTCAATCTGCCTTGTAGAGCAAGTTTGCATTGTCCTGTGGACGATAGCCCTAAGGCTAAGCCTTCCCCCAGTCTCTGCTCTCCCCCATGCCTACCTCTGAAGCTCAGCTCACTATCACTAACCCCACAGTCCTCTGCAGAGCTCTCCTTTTCATGTTTGCTGCCTCCTCGATTCCTCTTAACGCTCTTGTAGAACTGGCCCCAGCGGTGACGCCCGGCATCTTTCTTCAGACGTTTCTCTTTGGCTCTTCTGTTTTGAAACCAGACCTGGAGCCGTAGAAGATAAAGGAGGAAAAAGACATGTGTTGGTGGTGGCTTGAGAGTCCATCCAAGCAGAGAACTCTAGTGTGGTTCAGTGGACAGAGAGCAGCAATTGGATCTCCTGCATCTGAATTCAAGCCCTACTTCTGCCATAGGTACGTTGATTTCTTTTGTTATTTGTAGCATTTCTACCCTAAAGCCAAAGAAAAGGCTCCCACAGTTGCATACAGATAGCTACAGAAAGACGGACAGGACACACAAAATGAAAATGGTGTAAGAGGGAGGAAGAAGCAAGCAAACTCAGACACAAGTTCTTAGTTCCATGGTCATCTGGTGTGATGACCAATAGGTGGAAAAGTTCAGAAGAGTTAGCTGATCTCTCCATTGTGCTGCAGTCAGTGGATCTCTCCAATGGCTGCTGGAGGGAGAGAAGCCTAGCATCTCGCATTAGAGCTGGAAGTGGCCATGCATCTGTTTTCTTCCCTCTATTACAGCCTCCATTATGACTTTCTCAGCTTCAATTTCTGCATTCCAAAAAATATTATCTGCAGTTGTTTCTTTTGTAATAAAACCTCCAGGTGGTTTGCAAAAAAAGAGTAAAAAGATAAAATGTAAATTATTGCCATTATTAATGGCATTGTAGCAACTATCCCCCCCCCCCAAAAAAATCCCAAGGTAGATTAATATCTGGGGTTATTGTTTTTGTGTATTACTCTGTTACATGCTTTTGTGTTGTAAACCACCCTGTGATCCTTGAAAGGCATAAAAGAAATTTCATGGTATAAATAACTTTCCTGCCAACCAGACGATCCACAGTGTAGTGTGGAACACACAGAAGCAGCTCCTAGTTTACCTGAAGAGGAGCCCCATGACAATACAAGCCTTACACATGTTCATTTGATACGGTTAGTATGAAATCTTTCCTTTGGAGGATGGGTGAGAGTTAACACAGGAGCACATGCTAGGAGGCACGCCTTGGAGCTGCTTTTGACATCCCTAAAGATCTAAGAGGGTTTACTGTTGTGTCTAACCATTGGAGGATTCACCGGCCTTGCAATTAATGTCACATCCAAAGCTACCTCTGCATATGTTTGAACTGGTGCTGCTTTCTGCGCCTTCTCTGAACGTGACCAGATGAAAAAGAGGAGAGGATTAGTAAAAGGTGAGGGGATTTGCAAATTTCCCCACCCCTGCTTGACAAGCTGCAACAGCTGATATTCCTTCTTCCCTCACTACGAGAAGCCAAGTTACAGGGAACCAGGCAGAGGGCCTTCTCGGTAGTGGCACCCACCCTTCAGATGTCAAAGAGAACAACAACTATCAGACCTTTAGAAGACATCTGAAGGCAGCCCTGTTAAGGGAGGCTTTTAATGTTTAATAGATTATTGCATTTTAATGTTCTGTTGGAAGCCGCCCAGAGCGGCTGGGGAAACCCAGCCAGATGGGCGGGGTATAAATAATAAATTATTATTATTATTATTATTATTATTATTATTATTATTATTATTATTATTTCACAACAGATCTTTATAAAAGCACTAAAATTCTATACATTTCTTTCATTCTGTTTCCGCATCTGAGGTCCATAGCAGGGTCATGGAATTTTAACCCACAGGTAAAGGGACTTCTGCTTCCTGCTTGCACACACAAACTTCTCCTGCATGAGCTCAGCTAATGCCACCTGGCAAGTAATTAATGGCAAGTAATTAATGCTGTAGATCAATCAGTTCCTTAGTTGAGGACAGCATCTGCATTGTGCCATTTGGCTCACCTGTACAACCCGCATGTCCAATCCAGTTTCAGAAGACAGCTGCTCCCGCACATGCCTCGCTGGTTTGGGAGAGTTTTTATAGGCATTTTTTAATGTTTCCAACTGTTTGGCTGTGATGGTGGTTCGAGGCCTCTTAGCTCCAGCTTCCGAATCGTCTGTAACAGAACAGTTTCCTTTTAGTTTGGCACACGGAGCATGAAACGGAAGCTTAGGCAGAATATAGGTATATGTGTGCAGTGAGTTTTGAAAGTGGAAGCTGTCTCAGGAATGAGAACAAGGTAAAACCAGCCTGCACTTCTCTTTTAACAATAGGCTGATGCTATTGAGTGGCAATTTAGAGCCATTTGATTGCACAGCTTGCAGAAGCACACAAATAAGAGAACCCAGACCTTTTTTGTTATCATCTAACTGTCTTGTTGGGACCCAGGTGGCGCTGTGGGTTAAACCACAGAGCCTAGGGCTTGCTGATCAGAAGGGCGGTGGTTCGAATCCCTGTGACGGGGTGAGCTCCCGTTGCTCGGTCCCAGCTCCTGCCAACCTAGCAGTTCGAGAGCACGTCAAAGTGCAAGTAGATCAATAGGTGCCACTCCGGCGGGAAGGTAAACGGCATTTCCATGCGCTGCTCTGGTTTGCCAGAAGCAGCTTAGTCATGCTGGCCACATGACCCAGAAGCTGTACGCCGGCTCCCTCGGCCAATAAAGCAAGATGAGCGCCGCAACCCCAGAGTCGGACACGACTGGACCTAATGGTCAGGGGTCCCTTTACCTTTAACTGTCTTGTGCTTTTGATTCTATAATTAAGTAACACTTCAACTGGAAATCATGGGTCTCACTGTCAGTTGGATATGCAAGCAGTAGCACGTGCAGTTCTCTGCAGTTAAAACAAGTGTATAATTTGACAAATGTATAAACTGACTCCAAATCTGATTTAGGCTCAGATAATTGCCTATGAATTTCAAGGAGAACAGCAACAGCCCCTATCATCAGATCAGCAATAAAAATGCTAGTGGGAGTATACTCTCTGGTTGAAGTTGCCAGGCTGAAATTGGTAAAAAGTGCCTATTTCTGAACTCTCGCAATGGGTTGCTATTTAGCAGCCATTCTAACAGTAGCGTATTTCTTTTCTTGAAGGACAGACTGCACATTCTGGAAGAAGCATAACTGCCAAAGCCACAAATTTAAAAATGCACCACGGAAGTATGCTACCTACTCTGATAACAAACCGTATTGCTATAGAAGCACAGTCTCCCCTTACTTCATATATAGACAGTTCAGCAATCCTGTTTGGTCCACGCCTTGGAATTCCTCATCTCTTGCTTTGCAGCTCCTTGGGCTGCAAAACTTTATGACACTGTAGCCATCGATACCGCTGAGTCAATAATAGAAATTGAGCAATATTCAATCTATGATCTCTTAGCCCTGCCCCCCAAACCAATCCCCTTAGCACAAATAGGCATTGCATCACCCTGGCTAAATTGATTAGGTCAAAATAGAGTCCTTAATTAATGAGAAGTCAGGGCTTGTCAACATGAAATCCATTAAAGACCAGTTCAGTTTTAATTTCAGTCAGGCACTGTTTGGCAGTCTCTGTGGATTCATTAGTGTTTGGTGATCTATAGCCTCTTTCTGTCTCGCTTGCCTCAACCCACCCCCAATTCTGGGTTTTTCACCTACAGTAAATATTGGCATTTTAGACCTCGGGATGAAAAATGGGAGACTCTTTGGGTTAAGGGCCAGATTAAGCTGATGTGTAAGATACAACTCTGTTGCCTCAAGCAGAGCTGAGCCTGGGGGGGGGGGTTTGCTTTTGGCTCTTGATGTTCCTTCATGCACAGCATCTTAAACAGAAAATAGATGGCATGCATCCCTGTGTTGCTCATCAATCCCCTGGGAATATAAGATTCTTTTTGGAGATACATTTGTGGGGAATAAAGCCAAATATTTGGCCCAGTTCCGGGAGCTTGCGGGAGGAGCTGAACCATTAGATGCTCAAGACCTGCCCCTGCTCCTTCCTTCCATGCACCCTGGCACAGCCATTTTGCCAGAGATGAGGATGTGCCAAGGATGATGTGATGCAAGGAGATTCGGGCTGGGGAGGCTAACAGCAAGAGAGAAAACAATGTGTTGGGAAAGAGGCGGAGATCCTAGGGTGGCAGGACTGGTCCGAGGAAAGAAGAGTAAGAAGAAGAAAGCAAAATTGCAGAGCATGAAAAGACTGGGCCCGTTGGGGTGGGAAAACCATTGGGGTTGGACCGCTGCAAGGGAGGGTGTGGGTTGAATAAGAACTATATTCGATCTGGACTACTTTTCTGGCATTAAGGATGATGATATATGGAGATGGTGACTGGCATAGTGATTATTAATGATTAATAATTTTAAATGATTAGTAAAAAGAAGAAAATATGGCTAAAAACTCTTGAGACCGAAGGGAGGAAGGGGGGGAAGTATTACTTGGACTTTTAAAAATTAATATAGTATAGTATAGACAGATGATAAGAACTTAGGGAAAGAGCAGAAGTACCAAAATGCTTAGGTTTGAATTTAGGATTAATAAGTAAATGTATCTTTGTATTTTAGGATGTTATAAAAAATAGTTGTACCAATCTGTGAAAGAGGATTTAGAATGAATTCAACAGAGGGGGACTTGAGGAAGTCAACCAAAATATGTAATGGAGAAAGATGGAATCTGGCCCACAGAATTGGGCCAGGCCCAAGCAATGTTAGTAAAAATAATAGTAGGTTAAATGTACAATGAATATGTTTACCCCTGTGAGGGGGGGGATGGATCTTGGCTTCCCACGGTGAGAGGGGGGAAGTATGAAAATTTAACCACCATGTATGTTTTGTGCTTTTAAAATTGTAAAACCCAATAAATTTTTTTTTGGGGGGGAAGAGATCCTAGGGTGGCAGGACAGAGCCAGGCCATTGTTCAGGCCTAGTGAAATGGGCAGGTTCTGGGTGCCTTTTCTCATTTCCCTGCACCTGTATTTTTGTAGGTAATACTGTCCATTCCGGTAGGATCATAGCTGTCAACTTTCGGATTTGAAAATAAGGGATTTTTCCCAAACATTCGGATTTGAAAATAAGGGATGCCGCAAGGGCGGTGCAATGGCACCAAGTAGCCTTGCCACCCTGCACTCCGGAGGCGGCGCGCGAACGGGTGAGCGAAAGAGCGAGCGCGTAGACGGCAGGCTGGCTGGCTGGCTGGCTGGTTGGGCTTGAGGGTCTGGCTGCACAAGTCATGCAAGCTCCGCCCCCAGTCGGTCTCAGACTCCTTATTGGCAGCCGAGCAACGCAGCTGAGGAGCCTCCCTGGCCGGCAGGGAGGGAGAGGAGCTGCTTCCTTTGACATTCGGGAAATTTAAGGGATATCAACAATCCGGGATAGCAGCGGGAAATGGCATTGGGATAAGGGAGTTTCCCGCAAAAAAAGGGAGGGTTGACAGCTATGAGCAGGATGTGTTTTCGCTCAGTAATTAATATGCCCATCTATTGCAACTCTTTCTGCGATAAGGAGAAAGAAGTTTTGTGTGCACAGAACTTCAGGAGGAGATTTGGTGAGGTACATTAAATCTCGAGAAAAGGAAGAGGACATGGTTTCAGTAGGACAGCCCTTGAAATCCAAGGGAGGCAAATGGGAAAGCTACAAACTACAAAGTTTGGTTTCCAGGCTTAGCTGCCACCTGGCCATGCCCTTGTTATCTCTTAACACTGTTCATCCAAGGCATTCCTCCTTTCCCGAGACATAGAGATCTCCCCAAGAAACCATGCCAGGCTTTGTTTCTGGATTATGGCGTTTTGAGCTGGCACTTTGCTCCAGACCTTGCACAGCGGAAGGAGCCGGCCTGCAACGTTCGGGCAACAACATCAAGTGGCCAAAGGCAGCAGGAGGGGTGACACGATTGGAGAAGAGCAGGAGAGCCCACCGGTCATGGCACGAATCTCCATTCCCCAGCTCAGGCAAGCCACCCCACGGTACAGGGATCTGCAGATGTACATCCTAGAGTGGTACCGGCATTTGGTTTCAATTCCATTCATGGCACACTTGCAAATGAGGCTTGGCAGAACGGATGTACCATATGATGTACCACAGGTGGGCATTGCCGTGGGTTCACGCAGGGATTTTATCAGATTGGAATCGATTCAATCGCAATTTCTCAGGGCCGTCCTCAGGATTCCTTCTGTTGCGGGTGCGGTCATGAGATTGCCTTTAGGTATGTGGCCCTGAAGGCAAAATTATGGCTATGGCTTAAACTATGCTTCAGACCGGTGGGTTTGGCTCCCCTGATACTGAAGGATAATTTCAAATCACCATGGGAAGGGGAGGTGTTAGAGGAAGTGCAGAAGTGCGGACTGTCCTCCCTTTATATAGAGTCTATGACATATAGTCAGGCCAAAGTGGTGATCGCTCAGAGACTGGGGGACATCGCCAGACAAGAAGACATAGCCCGCGTGAAACCTGGGATGTTTCTGGGGGAGCAGGTGTACCAGGCCATACCAGCCCGCTATCTTGCGGATATCAAATATCTGGAATATCGTAGACTTCTCACTGCGGCCAGGCTGAATGTTCTTGACTCGGCGGTATTAAGAGGGAGATTCAGAGGAGTTCCATATAGTCAGAGAACGTGCCATTGTGATTTAGGAGAGGTAGAATCTACGGAACATATCCTACTGAGTTGCCCCTTTTACGCTGAGATAAGGCAATATCTCATAGCCCCATATTTATTCCATCTTAGTTTTCGATCAAGAGAAGGGCAGGTTGCATATCTGCTGAACAAGCCCTCTGGGAAAATAGCCTTATCGGTGGCTAAATTCCTGTTCCTAGCGCTTAAGTGTCGGAAGCGTAAAATCGAATGCCTCGATGTGGGTTTACCTGTATAATGTTAATAGTGCTGCCCGTGTTTTTTTACTTGTGTATCTTTTCGATGTTTTTATTGAGAAATGTTTTTCTGACTATCGGTCGAATAAAGGAATAAAGTAAAGTAAAGATGTACCATGTGTGTGCCAGGATTGGATCCCAGGTTCCCAAAGGGCTCAATTCCTGCCTTGCAAACAAATTCCAAATGTCATTTCCCACAAACCGGTTTGCTACCTTTCCTGCTCACATGTACTTAATGCTAACACTGGGTGATGCCAGAGGAGAAAAGGAGCAAGTGCCCCCAAATAAGGAACTTGCCCCCGACTGCTGGGCTCCTGTCGTTAACATAATTTTCTTTCATACCTTGCCAACCTAGAAATATCCTTTGCCCTTCCTGCACTTGCCCCCGCCCTGGCCACCACTGATGTTAACCTGAAAGAAAAAGAACCGATTTCCCCCCCTAATTCACACAAGCTCTCCTGTCTTGTTTGTCCAGAAGCAACTGTATCCTGCCACAGAGAAATGCCTGGCATGTTTGCTGAATCCCTACCGTTCTGCTTGGCTGTCTCATAGTCTTCCTTGCACACCAGGCGTCCGTCTTCCATGAGGTAGAACTCATCGCCTGTGGCCAGTTGGCGATTGCAGATGATGCAGGCAAAGCAGTGCAGGTGATAGACAAAGTCCTGGGCTTTCCTGACCACCTGCGTGGGTGGGATCCCCTGCTGGCACGCTGTACATTTTGTACCAAAACGCCTGCAAAGGAGAAGAACAAGAGACTACGCCTATAACCAGAGCGATACATACCGGTATATATATACTGTACTTGGTGCAGCGGGGAAAAGCACAGAAAGTAGCATTAGGCACAGATTTCAGCTGAACACAATTTTCTGCTCATATGACTCTTGAGAGCTAGCCTAGAGTGTATGGGTAATGCCTGCTGAAATCTCAGAAGCCAGAGACATTCCTATATCCGCTTTTGAGAGGTAGAAGGCAGGGTTTCAGGGCCCTATATAGGTAGAGAGCCAGTGTGGTGTAGTGGTTAAGAGCGGTAGACTCGTAATCTGGTGAACCGGGTTCGTGTCTCCGCTCCTCCACATGCAGCTGCTGGGTGACCTTGGGCTAGTCACACTTCCTTGAAGTCTCTCAGCCCCACTCACCTCACAGAGTGTTTGTTGTGGGGGAGGAAGGGAAAGGAGAATGTTAGCTGCTTTGAGACTCCTTCGGGTAGTGATAAAGTGGGTTATCAAATCCAAACTCTTCTTCTATTTTAACCTTCCAAGGACCAGCAAAACTAGAATAAATTAGGTATAAAAAAACCCCAATGCAGATTGGCACAATGCATGCAGCTTTTCTTGGTCGTATAGAGGATGGATTACCTGGGCACCAATTTTTATTTTAAGGGTGTGATGCGCACAGCTCTGCCTGCAGCAGAAAACCAGGATGGAGTGAGTCACTATTCTGAGCAAGGGAGGCCAAGAGATCCTCTGAAGAAGATAAGTACTCAAAATGAAGAGAAAGGGATGTGGACGAAGGGGCAGAGTTTAAAGCAGCAATCGACCCAATTATGCATGACATTTCACACAGCAGGGCTTAATCTTCTTCACTGGAGAGAGACTGGCCTAATGGATCGCAGGAAGGGTTGGTTTTAATGGTCCTTTTAACGAAAGCCTATGGGGGCCGTGCAGCTGCCCCCACAAGGACAGTGCATATTTCATCCACATTAAGTCTAAATTAATTGCGGCTAAATAAATAAATTATAGCTGGGATGATGAATACAGAATTCATTTGGAATGATGGGGTCTCACGTGTGCCAATAATGCTGGGCACAGCACACCTGCTGTGTAGGGGAAAGTGAGGAAGGAAACGCGTCCTCTGTGAGATCTTGTCCCCCTGCATGTGAGTGGGGCCCTAATGGTCTATAAGGCAGTGCTAAAAGCTGTGCTATGAATCGGTGCCCAAGACAGATAACAGTCTCTGGAGGGAGTGCAGCTACAGCATGCCAGCATGACAATGGAAAGGGAAACGCACAGAAAAACTCAGATACATGCTGATCTCTTCCTTAGAATCATAGAATCATAGAGTTGGAAGAGACCACAAGGGCCATCCAGTCCAACCCCCTGCCAAGCAGGAAACACCATCAAAGCATTCCTGACAGGTGGCTGTCAAGCCTCTGCTTAAAGACCTCCAAAGAAGGAGACTCCACCACACTCCTTGGCAGCAAATTCCACTGTCGAACAGCTCTTACTGTCAAGAAATTCTTCCTAATGTTTAGGTGGAATCTTCTTTCTTGTAGTTTGAATCCATTGCTCCATGTCCGCTTCTCTGGAGCAGCAGAAAACAACCTTTCTCCCTCCTCTATATGACATCCTTTTATATATTTGAACATGGCTATCATATCACCCCTTAACCTTCTCTTCTCCAGGCTAAACATACCCAGCTCCCTAAGCCGTTCCTCATAAGGCATCGTTTCCAGGCCTTTGACCATTTTGGTTGCCCTCCTCTGGACACTACATTTGAAAAACATAGAGCTACTTCCAAATGCACTCTGCAAATTAACACGAACTCAAAAATTAGCTGACGAAGACATCCATATCGAAACAGGGCCCTGTCCTGGTTGCTTTTCCTGAATCGACTCTTCACTCCGGCTTTACTTATAAAACGATCCTTTTTAATACAAACTGATATACAGTGATCCCTCGACTTACGAATGCCCCGACTTCCGTATTTTTCGACTTACAAGGGATCAAAGCGGCCGCCGCTTCCGAATTTTTTCGACTTCAGATCGGAAGCCGCGGCCGCTTTAGATAGGGTTCTTTCGACTTGTGAAGGTTTTTTCAAGGTACGAATGCGTTCTCCAACGCATTCCTACGGGGACTCGACTTAGGATTTTTTCGAGTTCCGACGCTCCCATCGGAACGGATTACATTCGTAAGTCGAGGGTCCACTGTACATTTATTGTTACTTGAAATTTCTTATGTTCTTATACTGTAACGAATTATTGTTTACTCATACGACTGTGAATTTGAAGTTGTATTTTTCATTCGAAGCTACACATATTATTGTGAACTTGAAACTGTTTTTCTTATTTGAACTGACATTCTCTGCCTAAGACTATAATTCTTAACAGAATACATACTTTTATTTAACTATAACTCATGAGTAGGATTTAACTATAACTCATGAGTAGGATTTATTCCAGGGACCCAGGTGGCGCTGTGGGTTAAACCACAGAGCCTAGGGCTTGCTGATCAGAAGGTTGGCGGTTCGAATCCCCGCGACGGGGTGAGCTCCCGTTGCTCAGTCCCAGCTCCTGCCCACCTAGCAGTTCGAAAGCATGTCAAAGTGCAAGTAGATAAATAGGTACCGCTCTGGCTGGAAGGTAAACGGCGTTTCCGTGCGCTGCTCTGGTTCGCCAGAAGCGGCTTAGTCATGCTGGCCACATGACCTGGAAGCTGTATGCCGGCTCTCGGCCAATAAAGTGAGATGAGCGCCGCAACTACAAAGTCGGACACGACTGGACCTAATGGTCAGGGGTCCCTTTACCTTTAGGATTTATTCCTAGTATTGAAATTTCTGGCCAGAGCTCTTGGTGTGTATTTCCTTTCAGGATAACTAATAACAAGAACTCCAATTTATTTAACGTTTAAAGCATGACAATGTGAACATCATCAGTAGGGTCCCAATCCTACGCCCTTGGAATTCAAGGATGCCATCTGTGAATTGTGGGGTCTCTTCTGCGCTCCACAAAGGAAGTTCAGGGTGCACAAACTGCTCTAGCAAGTAACAGCAACACATTCGGTACGTTGCAATGTTTACCAGCAGCAGATTTGTACTCCAACCGGCAGGTGTCTGCAAGAAGGCTCCCACAGCCCCTTTTGGGTTTTGCTTATTGGGTTCCTGCTCCTTTTGGTTATTTCCAGATGTATACTTAAAACGGGACCCAGGTGGCGCTGTGGGTTAAACCACAGAGCCTAGGGCTTGCTGATCAGAAGGTCGGCGGTTCGAATCCCTGCGACGGGGTGAGCTCCCGTTGCTCGGTCCCAGCTCCTGCCAACCTAGCAGTTCGAAAGCACGTCAAAGTGCAAGTAGATAAATAGGTACCACTCCAGCGGGAAGGTAAACGGCGTTTCCGTGCGCTGCTCTGGTTCGCCAGAAGCGGCTTTGTCATGCTGGCCACATGACCCGGAAGCTGTACGCCGGCTCTCGGCCAATAAAGCGAGATGAGCGCCGCAACCCCAGAATCGGACACGACTGGACCTAATGGTCAGGGGTCCCTTTACCTTTACCTATACTTAAAACATCTCAGGAAATCCCAACATCCCAAGAAATGCAGGTGCTCCCGTCTGCCTGATTTGTAGCTTGCATTCAGTTTCCAATGCCCTCTGCATCGCAGAGAGAGAAGGAGACTGTGCTCCTATATTCTGGGACAGCATATACCCATAAAGTCACATTAAGGCAACATTAAGGAGCCACATTTATTTTAAGTGCCGGAAAAGCAGAGTCATAGCATCACAGTTCAGCCATGCAGCCACTTGATTTTATGGCCTACCTTCCCAAACCTAAACTGCAGCTAATCAATCTGCAAATGCAGGAAAGAGCATAAAAGCTACTTGCAGAAATTCACCTCTCGGTTTTTCTACGCGTTGACACGTGAGCTCTGGTTAGTAGCAAGAGCAAAAAACATTTACTCGCTAACTTTTGCAATTTATGCACACCTGCAGGCTACTGTCCTGCAACAATAACAACATAAAATGGGAGAGTAATAATAATAATAATTTATTATTTGTACCCCGCCCATCTGGCTGGGTCCCCCCAGCCACTCTGGGCGACCTCCAACAGATATTAAAATACATTAAAATATCACAGGTTAAAAACTTCCCTAAACAGGGCTGCCTTCAGGTATTTTCTGAATGTCAGATAGTTGTTTATCTCTTTGACCTCTGCTGGGAGGGCGTTCCACAGGGCGGGCGCCACTACCGAGAAGGCCCTCTGCTTTGCTTCTCGCAGTGAGGGAACCGCCAGAAGGCCCTCAGCGCTGGATCTTAGTGTCCGGGCTGAACGGTGGGGGTGGAGACGCTCCTTCAGGTATACAGGACCGAGGCCGTTTAGTAAAAAGGTAAAGGGACCTCTGACCATTAGGTCCAGTCTTGACCGACTCTGGGGTTGCGGCGCTCATCTCACTTTATTGGCCAAGGGAGCTGGTGTACAGCTTCCAGGTCATGTGGACAGCATGACTAAGCCGCTTCTGGCGAACCAGAGCAGTGCACGGAAACGCCGTTTACCTTCTCGCTACAGCGGTACCTATTGATCTACTTGCACTTGGACGTGCTTTTGAACTGCTAGGTTGGCAGGAGCTGGGACTGAGCAACGGGAGCTCACCCCGTCGCGGGGATTCGATCCGCCAACCTTCTGATCAGCAAGCCCTAGGCTCTGTGGTTTAACCCACAGCGCCACCCGCGTCCCTATCAAATGGGAGAGTAGAGGTAAATAAATCTCCAGGTCTTCTGCACAATAACCATCTTTGGCTGGAAATAATATTGTATTGTTACAGCATGCAGGGACGTCCTCACAACACAATGAAAAACAATTGACCTGGGGTGTTTAGATCAACTCTCATTCATTGACATTTTGGCTCTCTTTGTATTCGTACTACTACTTCTTCTGCTGCCCTCTGTTCCCATCTTTGCCTTTTCTATAAACAGCTTCCACCACCGGCCTTATAGTCCGCATGCTGGACTTGATTTTATAACTGGAAATAGGACATCGGTTCCTTCCACCCCAGATGTTCACCCAATCCTCAGAATTGGGGGCTTTGCAAGGGAGGGGCACTGGGGGGAAATTGCCCCAAGGTTTTCTACATGGAGGGGCCTCATACACAAAGGAGCATCATCAGCATTTGCATTGCTGCATTTTGTCAACTTCTATAAAATGCAGACAGCAGGGGCCTGGACATGTATGCATTGCCCCAAAAAGGAAAATGCATCCCGCAAATTAAAAAAGGAACAGCATGGAGGAAGAATAAAAGAGACAAGGGATCATTCTGGTTGATCAGCTGAAATGCTTGTGCAGTTGGAATGACTGGAAAAGCGCAACCCATTTGAATTCCATCCATTGTATTTCTTCTTTTAATCGGGGACCATTTTTGGTTCTAAAATCAGGAATGCAGAAGCAGGTATACATCATGGAATGGCGGGGGAAGAGAACTATGGTTGCATGCCACCCCAATCTCTGAGCGGTGCGAGATTCCAGGGGTTCCAGACGTGCTCACCCAGGGTGTGACTGCAGTGTCTTTATGATATGTGGTTTATTTGCACATATATACAGTAGTAAAGGTAAAGGGACCCCTGACCATTAGGTCCAGTCGTGACCGACTCTGGGGTTGCGCGCTCATCTCGCATTATTGGCCGAGGGAGCCGGCATACAGCTTCTGGGTCATGTGGCCAGCATGACAAAGCCGCTTCTGGCAAACCAGAGCAGCACACGGAAACGCCGTTTACCTTCCCGCTGCAGCAGTACCTATTTATCTACTTGCACTTTGAGGTGCTTTCGAACTGCTAGGTTGGCAGGAGCAGGGACAAAGCAACGGGAGCTCACCCCGTCGCAGGGATTCGAACCGCCGACCTTCTGATCAGCAAGCCCTAGGCTCTGTGGTTTAACCCACAGCACCACCCGCGTCCCTCTGTAGCACCTCTGGTTACAGTAGTACCTCTGGTTACAAATGCTTCTGGTTATGAATGCTTCAGGTTACGAGCTCCGCTAACCCGGAAGTAGCTGCTCCTGGCTGCAAACTTTGCCCCAGGATGCGGACAGAAATTGCACACCGGAGGCGTGCATGCAGCGGGAGGCCCCATTAGTGAAAGCACACCTCAGGATAAGAACTGTTTCAGCTCAAGAATGGACCTCCGGAACAAATTAAGTTCGTAACTAGAGGTACCAAAGGGACGCGGGCGGCGCTGTGGTCTAAAACACAGAGCCTAGGGCTTGCTGATCAGAAGGTCGGCAGTTTGAATCCCCGCAACAGGGTGAGCTCCGTTGCTCAGTCCCAGTTCCTGCCAACCTAGCATTTCGAAAGCACGTCAAAGTGCAAGTAGATAAATAGGTACCACTGCAGCGGGAAGGTAAACGGCGTTTCCGTGTGCTGCTCTGGTTCGCCAGAAGCGGCTTAGTCATGCTTAGTTTCCTGCTTGGCAGGGGGTTGGACTGGATTCCCTTGTGGTCTCTTCCAATTCTATGATTCTATGCTGGCCACATGACCCAGAAACTGTACGCCGGCTCCCTCGGCCAATAAAGCGAGATGAGCGCTGCAACCCCAGAGTCGGCCACGACTGGACCTAATGGTCAGGGGTCCCTTTACCTTTACCTAGAGGTACCACTGTACAACCTAAGCCCATGATGGAGGGGTTCACAATGTTAACACTCCAAGAGGGTTTTGCTTTTCTGGATCCAAACAAGCCCCTCTCTCCAGCTTGCTCTAAAAATATCTACTACAAACTCTGCCTTTGCCTTCTAACTAACTCTGAGTCCACTCTCTTTGGCTTTCTTCATCACCTTCGTTTTGTACTCTAAATGGCTCACCTCAAGAGGAAACTGCCTGGCTTATTTAACTTTTAACACCTGCTAGGTCCAGGGATTAAGAGTCTGGCACCCACAAACTCATAACAATATTAACGGTGTGCTTCACAACTAACATAATGTACAAAGCCTAGGGGGATCATCCATAAGCCCATTAAATCCACGTTCAATGGGCTGCACCACTGCTCCTGAGTATTGCCTACCTTGTGAGCATAAGGGGCAGTAGTACCATCTTGATGGTATCAATAGGGCCTGTCTGGTGCAGTGGTTAAGAGCGGTAGACTTGTAATCTGGCGAACCGGGTTCGCGTTTCCTCTCCTCCACATGCAGCTGCTGGGTGACCTTGGGCCAGTCACACTTCTCTGAAGTCTCTCAGCCCCACTCACCTCACAGAGTGTTTGTTGGGGAGGAAGGGAAAGGAGAATGTGAGCCGCTTTGAGACTCCTTCGGGTAGTGATAAAGCGGGATATCAAATCCAAACAATTCTGTCTGCCCCAACAGAGCAAGAAGGAGCCAGAAGTGACAGCTTGGCTCCTGAAGGCCAAGGCACCACCCTGTATATTCAACAGCTTTCAGTTCCATGAAAGTCACTTCCAGGTAGGTTGGGTCACAAGGGCCATTTCTCAGGGGCCAACAAGCCCTTGTTTTCTCGAACTGTGAACAACCCCCTTCCATCCAAGATGGTGCCAGGATGCTCTTCCGACCCTCTGCTCCCCTTGCTGCCAGGAAAGGAGAGGAGGACCAGTTCTAACTTGACACTGCCAGAAGAGGGAAGGCAACATTGATCATGGCTTCGGTCCAGTATACCTGAAGGAGCGTCTCCACCCCCCATCATTCTGCTTGGACACTGAGGTCCAGTGCCGAGGGCCTTCTGGCGGTTCCCTCACTATGAGAAGCCAAGTTACAGGGAACCAGGCAGAGGGCCTTCTCGGTAGTGGCGCCCGCCCTGTGGAACGCCCTCCCTTCAGATGTCAAAGAGAACAACAACTACCAGACTTTTAGAAGACATCTGAAGGCAGCCCTGTTTAGGGAGGCTTTTAATGTTTAATAGATTATTGTATTTTAATGTTCTGTTGGAAGCCGCCCAGAGTGGCTGGGGAAACCCAGCCAGATGGGCGGGGTATAAATAATAAATTATTATTATTATTATTATTATTATTATTATTATTATTATTATTTCAAAATAATCACCCAAAAGCTCACTTTGAAAAATCTGTCGCAAACAAGATGGCCCTTTGGAGAACCTGCTGCACAGGTTCTTCTTGTTCTCTGACAGCGAATTTTGAAAATTTTAATATGAAAATTGCCAGTGAGTTAAAAGAGAAGATGGCAGTTTAAGTCCGAGGCAAACTCTTTGGTATAAACAAACAAGCCTGAAAACATTTGAAATACATTTAATGGCAGTAATCTGGGCATAAAGCCCTTCAAAGATTTGACTGTGTCAACAAAATCCTAACAAAAACAGGTCTTGGTATTATGCATACCTGTCAACCCTCCCTTTTTTTGTGGGAAACTCCCTTATTCCAATGCCGTTTCCCCCTGCTATCCCGGATTGTTGATATCCCTTACATTTCCCGGATTTCAAAGGAAGCAGCTCCTCTCCCTCCCTGCCGGCCAGGGAGGCTCCTCAGCTGCGTTGCTCGGCTGCCAATAAGGAGTCTGAGACCGACTGGGGGCGGAGCTTGCATGCCTTGTGCAGCCAGACCCTCACGCCCAACCAGACAGCCAGCCTGCCTGCCGTCTACGCGCTCGCTCTTTCGCTCACCCGTTCGCGCGCAGCCTCTGGAGCACAGGGTGGCGAGGCTACTTGGTGCCATTGCACCGCCCTCGCAGCATTCCTTATTTTCAAATCTGAAAGTTTGAGAAAATCCCTTATTTTCAAATCCGAAAGTTGACAGCTATGGTGTTATGTCAAGGAAACAGTTGCCTTTCCTCCTTTTCCGTGGCGTGTAGAGCAACTCTGAAGAAATTGAAGAGGCAAAGGGAAAATGAGTCATCAAGCAGAAGCCACCTCTTCAGATGAAAGAGCAACAGCATGGAAACACAAATCAGTTTTCCAAGGTGGAAAAGGCGATGGCAAGCTAACTGGCAGAGACAAATGAATGGTTCGAACATACTACAATCTCTCAAGTGGAACTGAATAAGAGCTCCTGGGTTTCCCCAGAAATTGTGGATTTAATTTAATTCCTGACAAGACTGTATCACTCTTCCTGAAATAATGCTACACTCGAAAGGGATGCAGTAGCTTAGTGAGAGCTTACCTAAAAGATCTTCAAATCTCTGTTCCCTGATCTGAAATATTTCATTTTCTTCTTGGATGTAATGGACCTGAGATTATTGCATACAGTAGTTTGAAGATCGCTTAGAGTAAGAACCTGGTAGAGGCGTTTCCAAAAGGTATCATAGCTGATGATAATCTAACTCTGCCTATTTCAAATGGGGAAGGAGAAAGAGAATTCTCTAAATCATATCTTATGAAAAGTAAATTATGGTAAGCAATGCAGCAGTCAAGGCTGTGATCGTTATCTGTTCTCCCTGCAGAATAAGATCTTGGAGAGAAATGTCTCCTGATAATCTCATTGCTGATTTTGCTGCTCAAAAGAATGAGTTATCCAAGGCTAACTCATTGCTGGCAGAAGCCATTGCAAGGACTCCCAAAATCTGCTTGGAAGAGTCAAGAGAACCCCCAAAACATCAAGGGGAGGCAGGAGATGGGAGATTGTTCTGTCTGGCAAACAGAAATGTTCACACTGACGGGCAATTGTAAGAGTGCCCGATGTTGAGCGCCACCCAAAATTTCTACAGTAATGTAACTTCTACAATAATCTGAATGTGGTTTGTCATTGTGTATAAATATATTCCTTAGATTTGTTTGTGTTTATGGATCCCAGATGCTGAAGGACTCAAGGAATGTTTGCAAGCGAACTTTATAAAAGTGTCTTCAAATTCTAGAGGCATATCTTAACACACACTTTCTGACATCAAATCAATATGTTTTTAATGGATTGCATGCATATTTGCTCTCTTTGGGGGGTTTTTGCAGCTGGAGGCAGGGAGGAGAATGGCATTAGCACATGGCAGTGGTTTTCAAACAGGGTGCCGTGGCACCCTGGGGTGCTTTGAACGATGGTCAGGGGTGCCACGGGCAACACTGGCCTCTGTCTCTCTTTCCTTCCCTCCCTCCTCTGATGTCCTCTTGTGTCCCTGCCTCCCAAAGGCTTGCACAGCTGTTTGTTGCAGCAGCCCTGGCTACAAGCTCCGCAGGTGAATGGTGCCTCTGTGGCTGGCCAGGGGGTCCTTCCCAGGCTCCTGTGGGGCAGTGTGTGGAGGCACCTCTCTTTGGGGTGGGGGGGCAGCTCAGAGACCAGGGGTGGCAGCAGCCGCTGTCCAGAGGACTCCCAAGGAGAGGGGAGAGGAGGCCGAGGGAACACTCCGCATGGGAGGGTGTTTGAAAAAGGGTGAGAAGTTGCCAGCTCTGCAGGCAAGGGGTGACAACTGGGCTCCTGAGCCCCACAGGGGTGCCACAGAAAGAATGTAGTTGGTCAAGGGACCCGTGGACTCAAAAAGGTTGAAAACCTATGGCACATGGTATAGTGCAGGGGTGGCCAACTTCCAAGAGACTGCGATCTACTCATGGAGTTAAAAACTGGAAGTGATCTACCCCCTTTTTGGGGGTTCAGGTCAAAGTTGTTGAGCTTTTTTAAGGAAGGAAAGCCCTGTTTTGGGGGGTTCACGTAAAAGTTGTTGAGCTTCTTTAGGGAAGAGGAAGAAGAAGAAGAGTTTGGATTTGATGTCCCGCTTTATCACTACCCTGAGGAGTCTCAAAGCGGCTCACCTTCTCCTTTCCCTTCCTCTCCCACAACTAACACTCTGTGAGGTGAGTGGGGCTGAGAGACTTCAGAGAAGTGGGACTAGCCCAAGGTCACCCAGCAGCTGCATGTGGAGGAGCGGAGGCGCGAACCCGGTTCACCAGATTATGAGTCTACCACTCATAACCACTACACCACACTGGAAAGCGACATTGAGCTTTTTTTAGGAAGGAAAGTCCTATTTTTGGTGGTTCAGGTCATTTTAGGGGTGCAGGGCAAAGATGCTGAGCTTTTTTTAGGGGAGCCAAAGTTTTTTAGCTTCTTTGGGGGGAGCCACTGATCTACCGGTGATCTACCACAGATGTCCAGTGATCTACCGATAGATCACGATCTACCTGTTGGACATGCCAGGTAGTGAGTGGGGAACCCCTCAAACAAAAATTCTGCCCTGCTCCTCTCATACGCCCTGCTCAGAACACAGGACTAAATGCAGTCCTCCCTACATGGTAGCCAGTCTCCTGCCAGAACCTTCCAAGCACCATGATTACACTTTAATACATCTTTTTGCCTCTGTTCATGTTGCATGAAAAATGTTCCACTCTCGTAAAAAACATGTTCTTTAATGGCACCTGTCAGAGACTATCAGCAGTCTGGAAATGTGGCTAAGTAAACACGCAATTTGTTACCGGGGGCAGCAACAGCAATTGCTGGACATCAGATCAATCAGTTTTTAAAAGGCAAATTAATAAAAGGGTACGTGGCGGCATAAACACATTAACATGGGGGATTCATTCCATTCCTCCCCCAACTTGGATGCCTCTGTGAGTAATATAAGAGCAGCCAGGTTCTACCTAAAGAGAATTGCTAGCTTCAGCGCTAAACCCTGGCAGCCACCGGGTTTGCAGGGATATGGCAGGACTGTGATGTCAGTCAAAGGGACTCTTCACACATTAAATGTTTGGTGTACAACCTGAAATGTTTCGAGTGAACGTTTAAACAAGTGCATTGTGGATGCAAAACAAGCCTTTATTTCAAGTCTGAGTCAAGTAAACCCACCTTTCGAAGGCTAACCAATTTTAAGACAGTGTACATTTTGGAAAATTGCAGTCCAACATTCCTCCTCAAATCCCTGCACTGACCTTTCGCCAGCCCCAGCCCCCCATTTGTCATTCAAATGGTGTGCAAGTGCTGTGTCATGTGAACAATTATGTGGGGCAGGGATTACCTCCCCCCCCAATATATGTTTTATTCATGTTGGCACCCCTGATTCCGACTAAACATCAGGAAGATGAAGAAGAAGAGGAGGAGGAGGAGGAGGAGGAGTTTGGATGTGATATCCCGCTTTATCACTACCCGAAGGAGTCTCAAAGCGGCTAACATTCTCCTTTCCCTTCCTCCCCCCACAACAAACACTCTGTGAGGTGAGTGGGGCTGAGAGACTTCAGAGAAGTGTGACTAGCCCAAGGTCACCCAGCAGCTGCATGTGGAGGAGCGGAGAAGCAAACCCGGTTCACCAGATTACGAGCCTACCGCTCTTAACCACTACACCACACTGGAGAGTTTGCTAGGCAAATGAAAGACCCTCCAAGTATGTCGTCCGTAGTGTCTTAGAGAAAAGGAGATGAAAGAAGAAGAAGAGGAGGAGGAGGAGTTTGGATTTGATATCCTGCTTTATCACTACCCGAAGGAGTCTCAAAGCGGCAAACATTCTCCTTTCCCTTCCTCCCCCACAACAAACACTCTGTGAGGTGAGTGGGGCTGAGAGACTTCAAAGAAGTGTGACTAGCCCAAGGTCACCCAGCAGCTGCATGTGGAGGAGCGGGGAAGCAAACCTGGTTCACCAGATTACGAGCCTACCGCTCTTAACCACTACACCACACTGGATGGTAAGAGCTGTTTGACAGTGGAACAAACGAGGTGATCCTTGCGCTCCCTTCCAATTCTATGATTCTACGAAATGTCCCCCACCCCATGATATCATTAGCATTCATGTATTATCCGGAGAAGCATTATTGATGCTTGAAACATATCTGGCTTGCATTAGTGCCCAGCAGTTGGATCTGGTGGTCTTGGGAGTCTCAACCTACCCAAAGTCCAAAAGATGACTAAATAAAACTGAAAGCAGCAGTCCCGATGTGAAGACTTGGCGCTCACCAACCTGCTCTGTAAAGAACTTCAGGAAGAGCCTTGGCAGTGCTGGTAAGAGCTCCAGTTAGTGCACTGAAAGTACATTCTGTTCCAGAAACCGGGGGGGTGTCAAACAAGCAACTTCCATAAGCTACGTGCAACTTCATAGTTTCAAGCACCAGAAGGAATTCATGACAAAAGAAGAAGAAGAAGAGGAGGAGGAGGAGGAGTTTGGATTTGAAGAAGAAGAAGAAGAAGAAGAAGAAGAAGAAGAAGAAGAAGAAGAAGAAGAAGAAGAAGAAGAAGAAGAGTTTGGATTTGATATCCCGCTTTATCACTACCTGAAGGAGTCTCAAAGCAAAATAAACAAATCCCTTATTTTCAAATCCGAAAGTTGACAGCTATGTTCCCTCCTGCTGCCCTAGCTGAAATCCATGCTTTAGGACTGTGGCTCCATGTTTTACCACTTTATCCTGCATCTAAATCTCTCAAGCGCCTTCTGTGATTCATCCCATCCATATGACTCACGGCTGAAGGTGACAGCGGCCTGACTGGAAGAAGAGGGAGCCAGGAAGTGCCCTCTGCCTTCCCCAACCTGGTGCCCTCCAGATGTTTTAAACTACAACTCCTGTGATGGCTGGGCTGGTAGGAGTTGTAGTTGAAAACATCTGGCGAGCACCAGGTTGGGTGCTACTTCGAGACCATCCTTTTTAAATCATTGCTTATTGTCTTCACAAAACAAACAGCAAAATAAAGTAAAATAGGCAGTTATGTATGCCACAAATAGGAATTTCACAGGACTAGGCAAGATTCACTTATGTATGCCTTCATATGATTTCATTTGATTCCAGGATCTTACCAAAGATCAAGGGCATCCTTTATCACATGGGTCTGTTGTTGTTGTTGTTGTTAATAATAATAATAATTTATTATTTGTACCCTGCCCATCTGGCCGGGTCTCCCCAGCCACTCTGGGCAGCTTCCAACAAAAATAAAAAATACATTAAAATGTGATATTTTAATGTATTTTGATATTTGTTGGAAGCCGCCCAGAGTGGCTGGGGAGACCCGGCCAGATGGGCGGGGTACAAATAATAAATTATTATTATTATTATTATTATTATTATTATTATTATTATTATTATTATTTCCCCCTCAGAAGCTCAGTGAAGTTAATTCCTTGCCTTTCTCTTGATACAGAAAAACAGGGGTGGTTGGCTTTTGCTGCCCAACTCCCCGAGGGACTGAGTCCCCTAAGTCCATGATCGGTCAGAGATGAATGGATGGAATCAGATCTTTATTTTTCTGTTGCAACCGAGTTCCCTCCCCTCCTAGCAAGGAGGCATGTTATGTACTGAGCTGAATCCTAGAACAATAGGATCCAAAATACAGCAGTCTGATTGGTCCGCAGGAGCCACCCAATCCAGCTCCAGGTGGAAGTGAATCAGCGACCTGATTGGCCTGCAAGAGCAGCCAATCAGGCTCCTGGATGAAATCAATCCGCAACCTGATTGACCTACAGGAGTAGCCCGGAATTAGCCAATCACGTGGGGCCCATTGTGTAAATAATGTATATATAGCAGACGTTTTGGGGGAAGATTCATTCCTTGCTACTATGAGCTGAATAAAGAGCATGAAATTCACACTTGACTCAGAGTATATTTCACGGCAAGAGAGACCCAGAACCAAGATGAAAACCTTTCTTTTAAGGGTTTTCATTTTGGCGTGGAGAAGAAGGGCATCCCCTCTACAAACAGTCAGAAATTACCTCTGAAATAAACAGAAATCTGCTCTTATTCCCTTATGGGGTACATCACTGGATATCTGTGGTAGATTACTGGTAGATCAGTGGCTCCCCCCAAAGAAGCTAAAAAACTTTGGCTCCCCTAAAAAAAGCTCTACATCTTTGCCCTGCACCCCTAAAATGACCTGAACCCCCAAAACAGGGCTTTCCTTCCTAAAAAAAAAGCTCAACAACTTTGACCTGAACCCCCCAAAAGGGGTAGATCACTGCCAGTTTTTAACTCCATGAGTAGATCGTAGTCTCTTGGAAGTTGGCCACCCCTGATCTAGTGAGTCTCCCTATATAGAAAATACTACCTTTTAAGAATTGTTATTATCTGTATTTTTAAAAGATTTTTAAAATATTGTTTTAATTCTATTAGTGTTTAATTACCTTTTATTGACTATCATTTCTACATTTTTAGCTTTTTCTATTTTTGTCCCACTCTAGTCTGAGGGAAAGACAATATTTTTCTCCTTCTCCTTCTCCTTCTCCTTCTCCTCCTCCTTCTCCTCCTCCTCCTCCTCCTCCTCCTCCTCCTCCTTCTCCTTCTCCTTCTCCTTCTCCTTCTCCTTCTCCTCCTCCTTCTCCTTCTCCTCCTCCTCCTCCTCCTCCTCCTCCTTCTCCTTCTCCTTCTCCTTCCTATTATGTGCTCCTGATTCACTTCTATACTGATAGGCACCTGACCAATTGAGTTTGCTATTAAGGGCTTATCTACACTTCCATTTGTGCTGTGCCTAGAAACTAAAAGTCCAAGCAGTTTTCTGTTTCCCTGGGAAAACTCCCTCTTTGCCGCTGAATCTCCAATTCAGAGGTCCGGAGGGTGTCACCATGAGAACGGGCCTTTTCTGCGGTGGCTCCCTGGAGTCCAAGACAGAAGAATGTCAACAGAATACAAACTGGTTTGCAAGGAAGATCCTCAGACTAGAGACTCGGCTGCCTTCTATCTTCCCTGCAAATTCCGCATGGACTCTGCATTTCATGTCTATGCCTTCAAGGATGTTCTTCCATGGTTTGGGGGGGGGGGTATTACAGTAGAATTGGCTCCAAGGCTTATCCTGCTGAGTGATGCCCACACGAGAGCCGTTACTTCCTTTAAAACCTGCTTATGTAATGCCATTAAAGAGGTTTTAACTAAAAGCAAAAACACTCATTTCTGCAGGGCAGATCAAGCAGCCATTTCCCCACTCCAGAGAGATCCAAACAACTGGCGAAATGAGGGGGGATATTAACTGTTGGATTAAAAAGCTCATTAATGCCAACAAAGGAGTGCTGGAGAGAGGTCCGCAGAGCAAAATATTATCTTACGACATTATGCCACTGGGAGCTTTGAAAGCTGCACAGGATTTGGACAGACAGACAGCCAAGCATTATATGATTTTTGGGTGTCCAGAGAACGAGATATGAATGCTAACAAGTAGGTGTGCCAACATGAATAAAATAGAGGGGAGTAAGCCCTGCCCTGGGACCCAGGTGGCGCTGTGGGTTAAACCACTGAGCCTAGGGCTTGCTGATCAGAAGGTCGGCGGTTCGAATCCCTGCGACGGGGTGAGCTCCCGTTGCTCGGTCCCTGCTCCTGCCCACCTAGCAGTTCGAAAGCACGGCAAAGTGCAAGTAGATAAATAGGTACCACTCCGGCGGGAAGGTAAACGGCGTTTCCGTGTGCTGCTCTGGTTCGCCAGAAGTGGCTTAGTCATGCTGGCCACATGACCCGGAAGCTGTACACCAGCTCTCGGCCAATAAAGCGAGATATGGTCAGGGGTCCCTTTACCTTAAGCCCTGCCCTGCATAATCACAACAACAACAACAACAACAACAAGAAGAAGAAGAGGAGTTTGGATTTGATATCCCCCACAACAAACACTCTGTGAGGTGAGTGGGGCTGAGAGACTTCAAAGAAGTGTGACTAGCCCAAGGTCACGCAGCAGCTGCATGTGGAGGAGCGGAGATGCGAACCTGGTTCACCAGATTACGAGTCTACCGCTCTTAACCACTACACCACACTGGCTCTCATGTGGTGCATGCACACCATCAACTTGGGGGAGGCCCTCAAATATTTTATTGGGGGTGCCGAAGCAACCTTGGCCCCTAGGAGTTGGCTCCTATGCTAATAGGGGATTCCTCATGTTTGCCATCATTGTGAGTCACCCTAAATCAAGCCTGAAAAGGGCCAGTTTTCAAGTTATTTTTTGAAATGGCTATTTCTAAGCAATCACGTGTTTTCAGCTCTGATAATTCTTTGACGGGGTGTGTGCGCGCCCTTCAAAGGTATATATTATGTACACAGCATAGGTTTTACTCAGAGTAGGCCTGCTAAAATTAATAAGACCTATCTGAATCATGTTCATAGCTGTCAACTTTCGGATTTGAAAATAAGGGATTTTTTCAAACTTTCAGATTTGAAAATAAGGGATGCCGCGAGGGCGGTGCAATGGCACCAAGTAGCCTCACCACCCTGCGCTCCAGAGGCTGCGCGCGAACGGGTGAGCGAAAGAGCGAGCGCGTAGACGGCAGGCAGGCTGTCTGGTTGGGCGTGAGGGTCTGGCTGCACAAGGCATGCAAGCTCCGCCCCCAGTCGGTCTCAGACTCCTTATTGGCAGCCGAGCAACGCAGCTGAGGAGCCTCCCTGGCCGGCAGGGAGGGAGAGGATCTGCTTCCTTTGAAATCCGGGAAATTTAAGGGATATCAACAATCCGGGATAGCAGCGGGAAACGGCATTGGAATAAGGGAGTTTCCCGCCAAAAAAAGGAGGGTTGACAGCTATGATCATGTTCATTAATTTAAATGGGTTTACTACGAGTAAAATTTAGTCGAACACTACCCATAATCTCTAAAGACGGTTTACAAAATGAAAAATACATGCAGCAAACACCATCACCAGGGAACCATTAGCTGTCCTCTTCCTGTTGCTCTAATCCCTTGCATAAACAAAACCCCCACTCTCTACATTATGGCTTCAAATGATCCATGTTAATTGAGCATCTGGCCTATTACATGTTCCTCAGCTGCTAATGGCAAAAAAGAGAAAAAGATAGGGCAGACAGAAGCATCAGGTTTCATCCCAAGAGCTATAACAAACCCACAAACAAAATGGGAAGGGTTTTTGGGGGGGGGGAGGATAGAGACTACAACAACATTCACACCTCACATTTGAAGCTCTTTATGATACCACAGGAACGCGGGTGGCGCTGTGGTCTAAACCACTGAGCCTAGGGCTTGCCGATCAGAAGGTTGGCGGTTCGAATCCCCGTGACGGGGTGAGCTCCCGTTGCTCGGTCCCTGCTCCTGCCCACCTAGCAGTTCGAAAGCACGTCAAAGTGCAAGTAGATAAATAGGTACCACTCCAGCGGGAAGGTAAACGGCGTTTCTGTACGCTGCTCTAGTTCGCCAGAAGCGGCTTAGTCATGCTGGCCACATGACCCAGAAAAACTGTCTGCGGACAAACGCCTGCTCCCTCAGCCTATAGAGCGAGATGAGCGCTGCAACCGCAGAGTCGTCTGCGACTGGACCTAACGGTCAGGGGTACCTTTACCTTTAATGTTATGATACCACTTGGCCATGGTTTTCCCCAAAGAATTCTGGGAGCTGTAGTTTGTTAAGGGTGCAGAGAAGAAGAGTTTGGATTTGATATCCCACTTGATCACTACCCGAAGGAGTCTCAAAGCGGCTCACATTCTCCTTTCCCTTCCTCCCCCACAACAAACACTCTGTGAGGTGAGTGGGGCTGAGAGACTTCAGAGAAGTGGGACTAGCCCAAGGTCACCCAGCAGCTGCATGTGGAGGAGCGGAGACGCGAACCCGGTTCCCCAGATTACGAGTCTACCGCTCTTAACCACTACACCACATGGGAGAGTTTGCTAGGCAATCCTATTCCCCCAAAGAACTACTGTCCCTCGAGTTTGCTTGTGAAGAGAGATTAATTGTCAAAACAACTCTGGGAATTGTAGTTCTGTGAGCGGAGCAGGGCTTTCCTAACAACTTTCTGCAGAGGAATCTGTGCCACTAGTCTGCCATATGTCAGCATCAGTCTAAAGACTATTTCACAGGACAAGCCTGGGTTTGGCACCAGATATACACTTAAAGGAGAAGTTGTAAAGTACCACTGGTCCCCGACAAGCATAGCTAGCAGGAAACACGCTTAAATTGTTAAGCATGCACTTAAACAATTTAGGAGCCATAGCTGTCAACCCTCCCTTTTTCGGCGGGAAACTCCCTTATTCCAATGCCATTTCCCGCTGCTATCCCGGATTGTTGATATCCCTTAAATTTCCCGGATTTCAAAGGAAGCAGCTCTTCTCCCTCCCTGCCGGCCAGGGAGGCTCCTCAGCTGCGTTGCTCGGCTGCCAATAAGGAGTCTGAGACCGACTGGGGGTGGAGCTTGCATGCCTTGTGCAGCCAGACCCTCACGCCCAACCAGCCAACCAGCCTGCCTGCTGTCTATGCGCTCGCTCTTTCGCTCACCCGTTTGCGCGCAGCCTCTGGAGCGCAGGGTGGCAAGGCTACTTGGTGCCATTGCACCGCCCTCGCGGCATCCCTTATTTTCAAATCCAAAAGTTCAAAAAAATCCCTTATTTTCAAATCCGAAAGTTGACAGCTATGTTAGGAGCACATCTTCAAAAATGCAGTGTGTTTAATGCCCCCTGCCAAGGTTTTTAAAATAAGCTCACCTGACACTAGCTATGTTGTATTTAATGTTGGCATGCTAAACCTTTCTGCTGGTTTCCAGGCACATTTCACTGCTTCAGTCTGCCATACAACCAATGTGTTTGGGAAAGATCAGGAGGAAACAGGAGGGCAATCGAGAATGAGCATTATTGTGGGGGGCTTCCTGCCCTCTGGCACAGAACAGATGTGCTTGATGTGGGCAAGAGAGATTAAAATCAGACGAAGCAATAGTCCAATTTGGGCTTAAAAACGCAGTGAGGGGGCGGAGGGAGGGTGTATTAGAGGGATTTGGGTCTCTAAGAAGGTTAAATTCCCACAAATAGCCTTCACCCTGTGAGAGCTCTAGAGCAGGACAAAATTCCCTTTATTACATGCTTGGAGATTCTACTCCATTTAAAAAATGATCCAGTATTTTCCCACACATCACCTGCTTGTCTTTTACAGATTCTATTTCCCATGACATCTACCTTCCCCCACACCCCACCCTGTTCCATTTCCCCCAAATCTGAATTTCCTCCCCTCTACTAGCACATAGCATAAGGTCATATCTGTGGCACATTATCGCAGTCAAACCAACAATTCATGCTTTGCCAGATAGACACATGAAGGGACTGAGGCTCACAGAGCTTTCCTGTAAAATGTGCTAGAGAGAACTCTGTGAGATCACTTCCTTTGCCTGCCTCAGCAGGAAACTGTAAGACGACTTCCTTCCTTCCTGCCCTGGCAGCCTCCTCCTTTTTCATCGCACTTCCAAGATGACCCCAGGTGCATATCTGCGCTCAGCGGCTCAGACGCCATTTTTTTATTTTGTACTTTCGTAACTTAAGACAGCAGTTGTAAACCTGCCTAGATTTTTGCTACTTCTGCTTCAAGGCCTAGATTATGTAAGGAAATACCGCTTTTATTTCTTCACAAAACAGTATGTGTGATGGATGGTTTTAAGGGGGGAGAAAAGGGGTCGTGCCAGGGAAAATCCGGTCTACCTTAAAGCATCCTGTAATATTGTTTCCAGAAGGTTAAATCAACCTCATCTTAGCTTCACATGGGTGACGATGTGCCCTGTTTTGTAGAGGACGGTCCTCTATTTGAAGGGCTGTCAAAGGACTGTCTTCTATCAGGTCCAAGTCCAGTTCAAAGATAAAGAACCATAGGAAGGAAGAGCAGATGGCAGGGAGTTGCTTAAAACTCACCATCAACAGGCAAGCAGCTTTACAGCAGACTGCTCACCTGGTCACAGTCTTCCCTATTACGGTGAGATGTAGTGTATTTCAATTTAAACCATGGTAATTATAAATTTACAGTAATACATAATGATTAGCATTTGTAAATTCATGCACATCCATGTCCTTTCTTTTGCAATGCATTTCTTCCTTTTGGAATGATATGTAAGTGCCCCCCCCTCCCTCCGGGAAAGCAAAAAGTACAGTGGTACCTCGGGTTAAGAACTTAATTCGTTCTGGAGGTCCGTTCTTAACCTGAAACTGTTCCTGAGTTACCACTTTAGCTAATGGGGCCTCCCGCTGCCGCCGCGCGATTTCTGTTCTCATCCTGAGGTAAAGTTCTTAACCCAAGGTACTATTTCTGGGTTAGCGGAGTCTGTAACCTGAAGCGTCCGTAACCCAAGGTACCACTGTATTGGATTCTCCCTTTTGCTTCCGATGAGAGACTTAATTTTTTAATAGCCATGTTTTTAACAGTCAATTTTAAAACTGTGAAATATTTAATATTATTATAGGAGATAGAAATCCTACTTATGAACTGAATTGTATTATTTATTGCTGGTCTTTGACCGTATTAAAATTTACTACTACTACTCCTCCCTTTTGCTTCCGATGAAGCATGGAACTACCCAACCCGACAGGTCGCACTCATGCAATTGCATACCCTCCAACATTCCTCAGATGAAAATAGGCACATTCCATTCTACATCAGAAGAAGAAGAAGAAGAAGAAGAATTTGGATTTGATATCCCGCTTTATCACTACCCTAAGGAGTCTCAAAGCTGCTCACAATCTCCTTTCCCTTCCACCCCCCACAACAAACACTCTGTGAGGTGAGTGGGGCTGAGAGACTTCAAAGAAGTGTGACTAGCCCAAGGTCACCCAGCAGCTGCATATGGTGGAGCGGAGACGCGAACCCAGTTCACCAGATTACAAGTCCACCGCTCTTAACCACTACACTGGCTCTCTGTATCACTGCTTGAGCATTTCTTCCTGGTCAAGTACAAAAGTTATTCGAGGAAATTCCTGAACTCCTCTTCCCAGCTGTTTTTGCTGTTCTCGAAGTCAGGGTCTGGGAAAGGTTCCTAGGGCTGGGGGGTGGGGGGGTGGGCAAGGCAGGTGGAAAAAAGCCATTGCCTGTTGGACAGGACAAAGACTCTCTCCCTCACTTGAACTGGTGATAATTAATTCTAAGCTATAGCAAGGTTATTTGTTAATGATGACTGTTTGGTAGTAATTATCCAAACCCCAAACTGAGCTGTTTTAATGCTCAGCCCCAGAGGCTCTGGCGTCCCCTTGGGGTTCATGAGATTACAGTGAAACTAATATAGAAAACAGTTGGAAAAAATTGATCTTTCTCTAAGGTTTCCACCACATGCTGAAGAGCAAGCCACTTTTCAGTTAAAATGTAAAATTAAAAACAACTTGCCTCTTCTGCATGCAAGAACTACTGACATTAAGTGTGAAGTCAGATGTAACATTTTAAGAGTAACAGAGGCAGCTTCACAGTGCACCACAGTAATTTAATGTATCTTTTTATCTGGAGTCGGTGCAAGGATTAAAAAAAAACCCCAGTTCTGCAGTTTTTCGGTGTCTTTTAGTTTAATAGGGCAATCCCAGCTGTGGAGGGCACCTACTGGCTAGCACCAATGCCACCGACAACACAATTCCCAGAGGAGGTATGCTATAGTTCTCTTTTAAATGATTGCATTAAAAACAAAAACAAACCTTCAATTTTGTTTTATTTTAGGTAAATCAACAAATATGAGCTGCTTATATAAAAAAAACAGAAGAGGTGCCATGGTTCAGTCTCTGGGATCTCCAAATAAAAGGCCTCAGACAGCAAGACTCGAAAGGACCCCTCTGCCCAATTGTATGCCAATATGGGGGTAGCTAGACCACCTGCCTGAATAAGTACAAGACCTTTCCATATGGACCGTCACTCAATACATAACAGAAGGGACAAAGCTAATCTGACAAGCTGGAACGTGTCCAAAGGAGGGCAACTAAAATGGTCAAAGGCCTGGAAACGATGCCTTATGAGGAACGGCTTAGGGAGCTGGGTATATTTAGCCTGGAGAAGAGAAGGTTAAGGGGTGATAGGATAGCCATGTTCAAATATATAAAAGGATGGCATATAGAGGAGGGAGAAAGGTTGTTTTCTGCTGCTCCAGAGAAGCGGACACGGAGCAATGGAGTCAAACTACAAGAAAGAAGATTCCACTAAAACATTAGAAAGAACTTCCTGACAGTAAGAGTTGTTCGACAGTGGGATTTGCTGCCAGGGAGTGTGGTGGAGTCTCCTTCTTTGGAGGTCTTTAAGCAGAGGCTTGACAGCCACCTGTCAGGAATGCTTTGATGGTGTTTCCTGCTTGGCAGGGGGTTGGACTGGATGGCCATTGTGGTCTCTTCCAACTCTATGATTCTATGATTCTATGATTCTAATCCAGCATTTGTCTTGCTGACATGTCAATGTATAAGGCAAGCTATGGTGCTGAGTTCACACTGTGTGTGAAGAACCAGCTAGAATAGCTCTTAAAATCTGCCAGTTTTCACCTCAATCCTTCCTGGAAGCCATGTCAGATGTGTTTGAAGAATTAAACATTTCATGATTCAGCAATTATCTGTTTCCTAAACAACCGAATAGGCATGCATCTCCATACACGTAACTGAGAATTTCCTGTTTTCCTCTTTTTCCCAATGAAGCATGCTGTGTAATTCAAAAGTCAGCATGCTCTTTCCCCACAGAAATGGGTCCAGTGCATTGCCATGACTATTTTGTGTCCTTCCCATACCCTGCCCCCTGCCTTCAACCCCCACAGCAGGCAGACAGGGCACCAGCTGTCTACCAAACTAACTGGGTCACTGAGGCTACAATCCTGTGCATGCTTACTCAGAATAAAGTCCATCTGTTTTAAATGAGGCTTACTCTCCGGTAGCTTTGCACAGGGCTGCAGCCTGAGATACTTTGCCTGGAACTGATCCCAGAGCATAGCTGTCAACTTTCGGATTTGAAAATAAGGGATTTTTTCAAACTTTCGGATTTGAAAATAAGGGATGCCGCGAGGGCGGTGCAATGGCACCAAGTAGCCTTGCCACCCTGCGCTCCAGAGGCTGCGCGGGAACGGGTGAAAGAAAGAACGAGCGCGTAGACTGCAGGCAGGCTGGCTGTCTGGTTGGGTGTGAGGGTCTGGCATGCAAGCTCCGCCCCCAGTCGGTCTCAGACTCCTTATTGGCAGCCGAACAACGCAGCTGAGGAGCCTCCCTGGCCGGCAGGGAGGGAGAGGAGCTGCTTCCTTTGAAATCCGGGAAATTGAAGGGATATCAACAATCCGGGATAGCAGCGGGAAACGGCATTGGAATAAGGGAGTTTCCCGCAGAAAAAGGGAGGGTTGACAGCTATGTCCCAGAGGCGCCATGCCCTTGTTCCATCATTCCAATCCATGCCATGCCTAGGTTCCCCACTCCCACAACTGAAGCAAAGCAGCTGCAAGGAGCAGATCAGGTTTTGATTAGGAGAAATATTAAAGTTAAAAGGGATTTATTTCTAATGCAAAACAGCTTGGAGGGATTGTTATATGCTGGAGGGTGTCTTAGGTTAAGCCACTGCGTGACTCTGTGCAGGAAAGGCGTTTGTGTTACCCCTTTGCCACTCCTTTAACTACTGAAGCACTACTACTTCTTAGTTCCCTTCCTGATGCTACTGTGCCGTGACTGAGTTTGCCTAGGACCCTCGTACCTACGGGACCGCCTCTCCTGGTATGCCCCGCAGAGGACCTTAAGGTCCACAAATAACAACATTTTGGAGGTCCCGAGCCACAAGGTTGTTAGACTGGTCTCAACTAGGGCCAGGGCCTTCTCAGTACTGGCCCCAACTTGGTGGAACGCTCTGTCACAAGAGACCAGGGCCCTGCAGGATTTGACATCTTTCCGCAGGGCCTGCAAGACAGAGCTATTCCGCCTGGCCTTCGGGTTGGACTCAGTCTGATGTTTCCTCCCCTTATGGTTTTGATTATGGGCGATAAATGAAGCGGCATTTTAAATTTTAAATTGTATTTTAACCTGTATTTTAATTAACGGTTTTTTCTTTCTTTTATACTTTATTGTAATTTTATTGATGTTAGCTGCCCTGAGCCCGGTTTCAGCCAGGAAGGGCGGGGTATAAATAACATTTATTATTATTATTATTATTATTATTATTATTATTATTATTATTATTAAAGAGGTCTATCACTGGCCAGCCAAAGTGATGAGCAGCATGATACTCAAGTAGGTCCTCACGAATACCTGTCCTGAACCCAAAAACAAAGACTTCACACCCAGGTAGATGGCCCAGAAGTGTATAATTTTCTTGCTGTATGCTTGTGAAACATGGACCACTTATAAACGCCATCTCCAACTCCTCGAAAGATTCCATCAACGGTGTCTCCAAAAAAAGTATACATCACTTGCGACGATAGGCAAACTAATGCCAGTGTACTGGAAAAAGCAAAGATCAATGATTCTTCAACATCAATTGCGTTGGACTGGTCATGTTGTGCGGATGCCTGATTATCGTCTTCCAAAGCAACTACTCTACAGTGGACCCTCGGGTTATGTTACCTTTGGGCAACGTAACTTTCGGGTTGAAAACACGGCAAAGTATACACTTCCGGGTTTTGCCACACACGCATGCGCAGAAGCGCTCTATCGCGCCGCGCACGTGCGCAGAAGAGGCTCCTCTAGATGCGGACTTTTGGGGGTATGTACGGACCCCAGGAACGAATTAAGTTCGTATCTGGAGGGTCCACTGTATTCTGAACTTAAAATGGAAAGCATAATGCTGGTGGTCAGGAAAAGAGGTTTAAAGACTCTCTCTAGGCAAATCTTTAAAAATGTAAAATCTTTTAAAATGTCAGTGTAAACACTGACAACTGGGAAACACTGGCCTGTGAGTGCTCCAGTTGGAGAACAGCCTTTACCAAAAGTGTCGTGGACTTTGAAGACGCTCGAACTCAGGACGAAAGGGAGAAATGTGCTAAGAGGAAGGCATACTAGGCAAACCCTCACTGTGATCAACTCCCACCCGGAAACCTATGTCCCCACAGTGGAAGGACATGTGGATCCAGAATTGGCCTCCACAGTCACTTACAGACTCACTGTTAAGACCATGTTCCTGGAAGACAATCTTACTTGGCTATGAGTGGTCACCAAAGAAGAAGAATAGTATAATTTTCTTTCCCCTGGATGACTAAGTGGCTGAGATGAGCTTCCCAACCCAGATGAGCTTCCCAACCCAAGCAACGAGCAGCAGAAGACAAGGTCAATCTGTAGCTCCTCCAGAATCATTCTTCGCTATAACCGGGGAGGACTCTATTGGCACTGTAGCTCCCTCTTGACTGGGCCCAGAATAGTTATTCTCATCAACCCTAGGACGAGTGTCCAGAGGAGGGCAACCAAAATGGTCAAAGGCCTGGAAACGATGCCTTATAAGGAACGGCTTAGGGAGCTGGGTATGTTTAGCCTGGAGAAGAGAAGGTTAAGGGGTGATAAGATAGCCATGTTCAAATATATAAAAGGATGCCATATAGAGGAGGGAGAAAAGTTGTTTTCTGCTGCTCCTGAGAAGAGGACACGGAGCAATGGATTCAAACTACAAGAAAGAAGATTCCACCTAAACATTAGGAAGAACTTCTTGACAGTAAGAGCTGTTTGACAGTGGAATTTGCTGCCAAGGAGGGTGGTGGAGTCTCCTTCTTTGGAGGTCTTTAAGCAGAGGCTTGACAGCCACCTGTCAGGAATGCTTTGATGGTGTTTCCTGCTTGGCAGGGGGTTGGACTGGATGGCCCTGGTGGTCTCTTCCAACTCTATGATTCTACCGGAATGGAAACAGAAGCTGCTGAAGGGATTGAGGGAGCAATCACAACAACTTGAGGAAGCCATGGCATGACACCACCATGCTCTGTAGCTCTGTAGAATATGAGATGCACAAAGCTGATGATGTCACCTGAGACACCAGCTCAAATTCTGCAACCAGGGGAGAAAGAATATGTCTAATAGACACCGGTTAACTGATATAGCAATACTCCAAAAATGTTTTGACATCAGCCAATTATCTGTTTTTTTAAAAAAAGCAGCTAGATGAAGCTTCTCACACCTCTGTGTGAGCAGAGCTTGTCATTGCCACCTTAAAACTGCAGTTTAATTGGGACATAATAAACTACCTGAAGGCCTGAGGATTTCTTTTCCGTCTTAATTAGGCAGTAAAGAAAAAGACACATTTTTTGTCCTTGATTCTACTAGACACCTCTTCAGGACCTTCAAACAGACTGTCAGATAAAAGGATAAAGAAAATGTAGCTTATGTTTAAAGGCCATACTTCATTCAATAGTAAACTGTCAAAAGGTAGGGAGAAAAAACAAAATGGCGTCTGAGCTTTGACTACTCACAAATCATCTACTCAAGGTGTGTCTACCAGGAGTTCCTTTACCCAATGCACTGAAATCCGAACAAAAGAGAGACAACTATGCCCTTTCAATGGGTTAACAGCAAAAAAGAAGGGAAATAACCCCGTGAAAAACCCCTGAAACGAGGTAAACATGTATTCAAAAAAATGTATTAAATTACTCTCAAAAAAATTCTTAGAGTTGCTTTTAAGCAGAAATGCTCAGACACATTGTAAACTAACTCAAAAGATTATAAATAATGAAAAGAACGCTCCAAAAAACTTCAGATGATGAAAAATACTGCAATACAACCCAAGTTGCTTTCAAAAAACTTTTTGGAATAGCTCCTGAACAGAATTACTCAGACACGTAGTAAACTGATTAAAGGATATAAATAATGGCAAGAGCCCTCCAACTGAACTTCAATTAATGTAATATACTACAAAACAAACTTACTAAATAACAAATAATGAAAATACTGCAAAACAACCTTAACGAGGTGCCAGCTATAAAACTCATTTCACTGAAAGTCTAACAGTTTCCTCAGTAGGAAAAAAGAGGGTAATACGTTAACTATAATTCCAATAAGGCATAATTGCTGTTAAGTTTAAGGGGAGAATCAAAAGGACTTCAAAAAGAAAACTCCCAAACAAAACGTGGTAATTATCCACTCAAAACACCTGATTTAGCTTCTTCTCCAAAGTAAAAACCTACACTAAGGTTCAAACACAAGCCCCATAGCTTGTAAATTATTTTCAAAAGAGGCTAAGAAAGCTTTCATGATCCTATTCTTACGAAGCTTTCAATGGGTTAGGCTGAAGCCTTGTAATCATTTTTAAAGTAATTCGAACAAAGACACCTGTTTTTGAAAAACAAAGTGAGCAACTGGGGGGTGGGGCTGCACATAGTTGCCTAGCGCAGAAAGCGGTTTGGCACTGGGCATTGCCCACAACTGCATATGGCAAAAAAATCCCAAACACGCAAGTAAGTCTAGTTCTTTTTATGGAGTTATGCATGGAGATAGGATTCTGCCCAATGGCTCCATAAGAACATAGCCCTGTTGCTGGCTTCCAGTGCTCTGTTCAATGAATACAAGCAGGGCTGGATTTAGGTTTGAGGAGGCCCTAAGCTACTGAAGGTAATGGGGCCCTTTCAATGTCCAGCTGTCCTTTGACAACAACAAATTGTTGCTGTTTTTTGTGTTGAATATACAGTATGCTATATGGTAATTTATGGACCACTAGGTATCTAAAGCCATTTGCACATGCAGAATGTAGGCCTCCGCCTCTTCCCCACCGGAGGAGCCGCCCTCCAGCCGCTGCCCGCCTCCACCATCCCTAAAAAAAGGTCAAAAACTCTGGGAAAGGGGGGGGGGCGCCGGAGGGATCTTTGCACCACAGCGCCGGATATGCTTAAGACATGGTATCAGCAAACATCTCCTTTGAAAGGAAGCAAGATTGCATATCCTGCAGCTACTTAGAGGGCTAGCAAACTCCCCAAGGTGAAACGGGAAAGTTCTCTGCACCTACTTGAAGAAGTCTTCTTTGCAATAGACGCTCCCGGCTCTCGAGAAGCAGCGGTCTGCCAGCTGCATTTGGCAATCTGCGCACTTGAGGCAAGATCCGTGCCAGTGGCGGTCGAGGACTTTCAAGATGAACTTATCCAGGATGTGCTGGTTGCAGCCGGCACACTGGGGGATCTCTGGCGGAGGAAGAAAGAACATCAGCCAAAAAAACACCCCACCCAACAACACTTGCAGAGCAAGAAAAGACTTCAAGGCATGACCATTTCTGACCTAGATAATGACAGCAACCTAATCTGTTGCTTGAACAATTGAAGCGGGGAAAGGGGCATTGGAACTGCTGGTTCAACATGTATAACAAACAGTGCTCCTAACAAAAGGATATCTCATATTTTATTTTTTTAAATTTTTGTTTATTAGATTTTCAGCACACATACTAATCACCACCACCACCATCTTATTTAACAAACATAATATCAACTTAGAATACAGTAAGAATATTGAAACAGTATTTTGTATCACCATATATACTCTTATTCCACACATCTTACATTCATCACTGTTAAGCTTGTTAATATTGTTTATATATTTTTTATAATCCTTGACTTCCCTCTTTTAACGCCCCACCATTTCTCACTATTCTCTTTTTCTATAAATATAATATAATATATTGTTCTATATTAAGCGTTTGATTTTCTTCTTTTCTTTATTTTAATTATTTCTTGCTTGTTCTTTTCTTTAAACGTCATCTGTTCCTCATTCTCTTTAATTACTCTGCAAGAGCTGTTACAAAGCATACACTCTGTTCATGTCGCATCTTATTAATAAATACTTCAGAAAATTATCCGAAGGATATCTCATATTGCTCTGTTGTTTGCACACCATTTCTCTGTCTGGACTTACCATCCGTACCAATTGGGACTTTTCACTTGGTTCGCTACATAAACTAGCCTTGAACTGGCATAAGAGCTCAGGACAGCTGCCACACAGCTTGGCCTAGGGTTGGGCCTGACAGGCCTATAAGCATAGCTGTCAACTTTCAGATTTGAAAATAAGGGATTTTTTCAAACTTTCGGATTTGAAAAGAAGGGATGCCGCGAGGGCGGTGCAATGGCACCAAGTAGCCTCGCCACCCTGCGCTCCAGAGGCTGCGCGCGAAAGGGTGAGCGGAAGAGCGAGCGCGTAGACGGCAGGCAGGCTGGCTGTCTGGTTGGGCGTGAGGGTCTGGCTGCACAAGGCATGCAAGCTCCGCCCCCAGTCGGTCTCAGACTCCTTATTGGCAGCCGAGCAACGCAGCTGAGGAGCCTCCCTGGCCGGCAGGGAGGGAGAGGAGCTGCTTCCTTTGAAATCCGGGAAATTTAAGGGATATCAACAATCCGGGATAGCAGCAGGAAACGGCATTGGAATAAGGGAGTTTCCCGCAAAGAAAGGGAGGGTTGACAGCTATGCCTATAAGAACTGCTGCTTCCGCTACCACCCAGGAGGACTCCCCTGCTCAGCGCCTGAGGGCCCCAGTCCTGCCACTCACCACCTGGCCCAGGGCGGGGCCTGATGGGCTCTATAAAGGACCGCTGCCGCCGCCGCCGCTTAGCAGAGAGGGCTCCGTTTTGTTTTGTTTTTTGTTTAAATTGCTGTTATTTTTTACCTATGTCATTTTAAACTGTGATGATGCTGTATTCTTAGTTTTTGATTTATGTGGAAATGGTTTTCCATTTGGTTGTGTATTTTTTGATGTGGTTTATTTATTGTTTATGACTTTTGTAATTATGTCAATCTTGTCATGTTGTAAGCCGCCTTGAGCATTGTTTTTAACTGTGGAAAGGCGGCATACAAATATAAAATGATGATGATTATGATGATGTAGGGGCTAGTAGCCGAGATCAGCTCTTGCGCAGAACTGTGCCACAGAATTTATTGTGGAAACCCATCCCTGTGACTTGCAGGAATTGTGGTAAATATTAAATCAGGCACTCCCTGGATCTCATAACCCAAATCTCCTGCTTTAATTGCCGTGCTGTTTTTTTTATAGCATATTTTAATTATGGGTGCTTATATAATGGGATTGCTTTATTGTGTATATATTTCCATTTAAAAAATGTTTGTATTTTGAGTTTCATATCATTGGTTATTATACTTGCAAACAATGAAATCTTCGCCGTCTGAATCGGGGCGTCCAAATATTGCACCCATTTTACAGCTTTGTCCCATTTATACACTGATTGAATCAAATAGCAGAGAGGAGCAGGGGGTGGGGCGGGGGGAGGCCGTGGCAGTGGGCGACAAGCACTGGAGGTGGCAAGTGGCAAGATCCTTTGGGGGCCCAGATCTGCTGCCCACCCACCCCCAGCTGTCCCCAGTCTGCCATTCAAGGTGACTGCCTCACTGAGCCTCATGGGCTGGCTGGCACCGGGTGGAAAGGCCCTGTATAATTTAATATATATGTCCAAATAAGTTGTTATAAGTAGATCTAGATAGGATTGCCATTCCCCTCCCCAGTTTAAGCCCAACAACTAAAGAGGGCTTTTGCTTATATATAAACTGTCTGTCTGCAGGCAGAACAGGTAATACTGCTGTGCATATCTGTGTGTTCGTCTCTATTTCTATCCGCCTATAGTTCGAAATAATGAAATGTGTTGTAAAAATCTGCCAAGGGAGATTACCCAGTAAAAGCAATGCGCATAAATTCTGATATACATGCCTGAAAGAAGATTGATTTCTGAAGAGTCAAACGGTAGAGCAGGTTTAGTGTAATATTGCAAGAGATGTTTATGCAACAGAGCCTTCCTGTTTTGCTATCCTCTTGGGTAGCTATGCAGTGGCAGGAGACTGACTCACAGTAAATATCAAGGATTTGTTGCCTTTAGATGCTGCTACAAATCCTCTGGATGGCCGGGAAAGACTTCACAGGAGCAAGAGTGATGGAACCTTTTGTATTGAAAATCCAAATGAAACAGCCAAGCTGATTGGCTTATTTATTGAGGAGCCTTCTATTGCTGGAGACAGGCGTTGGTTTTGAACAGAACTGAAGGTGGAATGATAGACCCATGACTGCCCCTGCTGTACACACATAACCAGGAGTTTGGAGTTTGGAGTTTGGGTTTGATATCCCGCTTTATCACTACCCAAAGGAGTCTCAAAGCGGCTCACATTCTCCTTTCCCTTCCTCCCCCACAACAAACACTCTGTGAGGTGAGTGGGGCTGAGAGACTTCAGAGAAGTGTGACTAGCCCAAGGTCACCCAGCAGCTGCATGTGGAGGAGCGGAGACGCAAACCCGGTTCCCCAGATTACGAGTCTACCGCTCTTAACCACTACACCA
Organism: Darevskia mixta; assembly: GCA_034641385.1. Classification (NCBI taxonomy): domain Eukaryota; kingdom Metazoa; phylum Chordata; class Lepidosauria; order Squamata; family Lacertidae; genus Darevskia; species Darevskia mixta. Next base: position 1,016,495 of record JAWWNH010000194.1, read on the forward strand.
AATTGGCTACTGTCTCTGGATCCACAGAGCATGTAGGGTTCTGTAGTCCATCAAAAACTCGCAAGACATGCTTCTCCAGAGACGACCATGGGACAAAGGAAACAATGGGTGCACTATATTGTATACCTGTATCTGTTTTTAAAAAAATTATTTAGTTTTTCCGTATTTTGAAAGTTACAAACAATTATTGCTACTGGTCTGTGACCGTAATAATAAATTTGGATTTGGACAAACAATTATCAAACAACCAACATAAAAAGAGAATTCCGAAGAATTTCCTGGACTTCCCTCCTCTCCTTTGTGGGTCCTCATATTAACCTTTCCCTCCTGCATCTTGTCTATTAATTCACATCTATAAAATCTCCTTTATAACCAAAGTTCAACATTGAACTACAAGTGTTATCCCAATCCTACTAATAGTTTTAATTGTTTACAATGCTTTTTAAGGTAAATTAAGGACCCAGGTGGCGCTGTGGGTTAAACCACAGAGCCTAGGGCTTGCTGATCAGAAGGTCGGCGGTTTGAATCCCTGCGACAGGGTGAGCTCCCGTTGCTTGGTCCCAGCTCCTGCCAACCTAGCAGTTCGAAAGCACGTCAAAGTGCAAGCAGATAAATAGGCACCGCTCCGGCGGGAAGGTAAACGGCGTTTCCGTGCGCTGCTCTGGTCCGCCAGAAGCGGCTTTGTCATGCTGGCCACATGACCCGGAAGCTGTACGCCGGCTCTCGGCCAATAAAGCGAGATGAGCGCCGCAACCCCAGAGTCGGACACGACTGGACCTAATGGTCAGGGGTCCCTTTACCTATATATTTTCCCCATCGCGTACCTGTATCAAACCACCTTCAGCTTTTCAGAGCAACTGTCTCCTACTCTAAACACAAAGGCACCAACCATCAAGAACTGAGGCTTTTTCAAAGACCTGTAAAAAAAATGCTGTTTAAACTCATCATGACTAGCAGAGCACATTCAGTTCCAGAATCCACAGATGAATGCGATTCACTTCTAGATTGCCCTGCTGTTCGTCCTGTCTCCTCCACCAATCGCTTTGTTCTGTGTTCAGGTTCAAAACATTAGAAAAACATAGGAAGCTGCCTAGACCAAGTTGGAGCAGTGGTGCATTTAGCTCAGTATTGTCTGACTGGCAGCACCTCAGCCGTCCTCTCAGGAGATGCCAAGAGATCTTCTGCATGCAAAGGCATGCACAATACCATTCGCTCGGCTGCAGCCTTTTCCCAGAGTCAGCACCGAAGTGAAAAATAAAAAGAGAGCTTCCGACCATCATAGCTGTCAACTTTTGGATTTGAAAATAAGGGATTTTTCCCAACTTTCGGATTTGAAAATAAGGGATGCCGCGAGGGCGGTGCAATGGCACCAAGCAGCCTCGCCACCCTGCGCTCCAGAGGCTGCGCACGAACGGGTGAGCGAAAGAGCGAGCGTGTAGACGGCAGGCAGGCTGTCTGTCTGGTTGGGCGTGAGGGTCTGGCTGCACAAGGCATGCAAGCTCCGCCCCCAGTTGGTCTCAGGCTCCTTATTGGCAGCCGAGCAACGCAGCTGAGGAGCCTCCCTGGCCGGCAGGGAGGGAGAGGAGCTGCTTCCTTTGAAATCCGGGAAATTTAAGGGATATCAACAATCCGGGATAGCAGCGGGAAACGGCATTGGAATAAGGGAGTTTCCCGCCAAAAAAAGGGAGGGTTGACAGCTATGCTGACCATGTCCTGCCCAAGTTCAACTGGGCTCGCGCTGCAAATCTTTGATCGGCAATCAAACTGAATGGTCTTTTTCAGCAAGCCACCACCTGAGCGGCTCTGAAGCTGTCTGATGACTCTGGCAAGGCCAATTTATTTATTTTTTAGTGTCCTCCCCACTGACCTCCAAAACAATAACCGAGCCCCTCTCCATCACTATTTGTTTGTTTATTGCAATGCTGAGATTCTGCTTTACCAGCAATGACCCTTACGATAGCTCACAATAACGAAATTTAAAATTAAAACAATCAATCACATTAGATGGAATGGCCCTGCCCAAGGGTTATTGATTGTTGCTTTCCTAATCCATCCCACCTGGTCGTCCCACATGGCACAAAACGGAAGCCCACCAAAATGGAGCAAAACACCTTCCCAGCTTGAACAATGAAAGACAGGAGTCAATAAAAAATCTATATGCCCGCTTTGTCTTCTTAAATAGAATTGTCTTTTGCGTGAATGGCTGCCAGGCCAGCTCTTCCATTGCTATCATAGGCCTGGCAAACAGCTTTCATTTATCTCATTTATTTTAACTAAATTATTTAACATAACAGGAATCATGTTAATGGAATTCTGCATAGTGACCAGATTAGAGTCTAGCGCTTTAAAGCAACAAATGTCTCCAATTCACCTCTGAGCTAACACCATCTTATTAAAATAAATATGTTTCCTCTACATTTGCCTCTCAGTAGACATTCAGCACAATACGTAATTGGATTAGCGTTGCTGCTTAATTGACTAGCTACAAATTCATTTCCCTCGTTCGTCCTCATGCACCTTCCCACTCGCCCGCCCCAGACACACCTCCAGGACTTGCCAAGATCACAGAATGTACAGGAAACGGAGGGGACTTAGAATCATAGAATCACAGAATTGAAGAGGGATCCCAAGGGCCATCTAGTCCAACCCCCTGCAATACGGGAATCTCAACATGTGGCCCCCCAATTGAATCATGTTGGTCTGTCCACAGTAGAGAGGTAATAAGCTTTTGAACTAGTCTTGTACAAAAAGGCAACAGGAATTAACCCCCCCCTTCTTTTTTGTTTATTATTTGTGTTTCTTAAGGGTTTGAAAACTGCTCTACATTCAGAAAACGAAGAGTGTACAGAAGTGGAATATAAAACAGTATTGAAATATAAAAATTGAACTGGAATGTAAAACTGCAGAAATAAAATAGACTGGCAGTGCGGTCCTAATTTTGTCTAAAAGGTAAATTAATAATAATAATAATAATAATAATAATAATAATAATAATAATAATAATAATAATTTATTTATACCCCGCCCATCTGGCTGGGTCTCCCCAGCCACTCTGGGCGGCTTCCAACAAAACATTAAGATGCAATAATTTATTAAACATTAAAAGCCTCCCTAAACAGGGCTGCCTTCAGATGTCTTCTAAAAGTCTGGTAGTTGTTGTTCTCTTTGACCAGGGAGGGCGTTCCACAGGGCGGGTGCCACTACCGAGAAGGCCCTCTGCCTGGTTCCCTGTAACTTGGCTTCTCGTAGTGAGAGAACCACCAGAAGGCCCTCGGCACTGGACCTCAGTGTCCGGGCAGAATGATGGGGGTGGAGACGCTCCTTCAGGTATACTGGACCGAAGCCATTTAGGGCTTTAAAGGTCAGCACCTTTAAAAGGACCCCTGACCATTAGATCCAGTCATGTCCGACTCTGAGGTTGCGGTGCTCATCTCGCTTTATTGGCCGAGGGAGCCGGCGTACAGCTTCCGGGTCATGTGGCCAGCATGACAAAGCCACTTCTGGCGAACCAGAGCAGCGCATGGAAACGCCGTTTACCTTCCCGCCGGAGCGATACCTATTTATCTACTTGCACTTTGACGTGCTTTCAAACTGCTAGGTGGGCAGGAGCTGGGACCGAGCAACGGGAGCTCACCCCATCGCAGGGATTCGAACCGCCGACCTTCTGATCAGCAAGCCCTAGGCTCTGTGGTTTAACCCACAGCGCCACCTGGGTCCCATTTTGTCTACTCAGGAGTAAATCCTTTTAAATTTGTTGGGGCTTGCTTTGGGGGGTTAGGTTTACGGCCTAATTTGAGAAGGTTTGGGAGAAAATACCGTAAGTTTTCAGCAAATGAACTGGTACCACAATACTAAAAGCACATGCTCAAGTCACAGCATGCTTTATCTAAAGTGGTATGCGGCAGAATCGACAGATTTTCATTCACAGGTCAAAGTAAGCGGGTTGGGATGTGGAGAAGAGATGGCTCCTCAGATACCCTCCTGCAGAACAATAGAGGGCTTTCCGTACCTTGAATGTAGTTCAGTAGCAGATTAGCAACTAGTCCAATGCTTTTAACATAAAGCACATTTAGTGCTATAGTGCCTTGAGCCCTGGGCCCTGAAACCAGACCCTCCAAGTCTGTTTTGCCGTCCCAGTTTCTGATTTGATCCCAGAATGTCCCGCTTTTCCTTAGGATGTCCCTATTTTCATTGGAGAAATGTTGGAGTTATCTGACCCCTGAGCTGTCTGAAGGCAATCCTGTATAGCAGGGGTAGGCAACCTAAGGCCCATGGGCCCGATGCGGCCCAATCGCCTTCTCAATCCGGCCCACGGACGGTCCGGGAATCAGCGTGTTTTCACATGAGTAGAATGTGTCCTTTTATTTAAAATGCATCTCTGGGTTATTTGTGGGGCCTGCCTGGTGTTTTCACATGAGTAGAATGTGCTTTTATTTAAAAAAAATATTAAAAAAAATAGTCCGGCCCACCACATGGTCTGAGGGACGGTGGACCGGCCCACGGCTGAAAAAGGTTACTGACCCCTGCTGTATAGGGAAGTTTTCTTAATGCTTAATGTTTTATTATGTTTTTATACCCTGTTTTCCCTTTTTTAATACGTAGTCATAAAGTAAGCCATGGCAGGTTTTTTTAACCTTTGTGAGAAGTAAGACGTACCCCAAAAGTAAGCCATGGTGCCGCCATTGTTCCCGTCGCCTCCTCAGTCCCTCCTGCCAGCGAACCAGTGAGAGGCACGGGGGGGGGAAACGCGCCTCTTGCGGAGTTCTGCCCCGCCTGCTTAGCGCGCAGGGAGAGGCGCGCGCGGGGGGGGGGGGGAAGACACCTCTTCCTGCCCCGCCTGTTCCCCGTGCGCAGGGAGCCAGCGAACCAGCGAGAGGCACGGGGGGGAACGTGCCTCTTGCGGAGTTCTGCCCCGCCTGCTCAGCGCGCAGGGGGAGGCTGTACCGTACCATACTGACGTAATAAAAATAAGACATCCCCCGAAAATAAGCCACCCTGTGTTTTTTTGAGGGGAAAAAAATTATAAGACGGTGTCTTAAAAAGGGGGAAAGACGGTATATGTTAGAAGCTGCCCAGAGTGGCTGGGGCAACCCAGTAAGATGTATAAAAGGGGTATAAGTAGTAAAAATTATCATTATGGAATGGGATATCCCTAGTGTCAGGCTTCAGGGGCTCCACTTTCTCCCCCCTTGGCCGCAGATAAGCGGGGGTGGGGTGGGGGACAGAGTGCTCCCAATTAAGGTTCCTCCCACTTCCTTCTAGTCACTTCCGTCCTTGCGTCTCCTAGCAACCTGATTTCTCAACCATTGAATCTTTTGCGAAGTTACCTTATCTAATCTCCTAGCCTTGGGACTGAGAGGCTGCACATCTTCCAGTGAGAGAGAGTCGGCTAGCTCACTCTATTCCTGTTCTTCTTGCTGTTCACCTCCCAGTTCTGCCCAACTATTGTCTTCCGAACTGTGCCCCTCAGCAAACCATTGCTCCAAATCAATAGTACTCCACTGCTCCTGTGAAGTTTCAGGATCCTGGCCATGAGCAGGCCATTCCTCAACAGAGTTGTACTCCTCAGCATGATCTCTGACACCTAGTTTCATCAGAAAAATGTTGGAGGGTGTGTGAAACTATTGCATGAAACATCTGTAGGTATGGTAATTTGAGAAGGGCTTTTAAAAATGGTAAAATACAATATAAGGAGAATTTGGAAGGCTCTGCTTAGATCAGGCATGGCCAAACTTGGCCGTCCAGGTGTTCTGGGACTACAATTCCCATCATCCCTGACCAGTTAGCTAGGGATGATGGGAGTTGTAGTCCCAAAACATCTGGAGGGCCACGTTTGGCCATGCCTGGCTTAGATGAAACATACTGGTATTTAGGAAAGAGGAGGTAACGGAATTTCAATAAAATTAGTGAAATTTTTCATGTGGCTTTGGCACACCTTGCAGACCGATAATTATTTCATAAGCCTCTCATATTACAAATATTTTTTAAAGTGGGGCTTTTTTAAGGCCCCAGGAATAGCCTTAGAAGCTTTTCTGTGTTTGGCTCTTTTCAATCTGACTCTTGACCAGTATTGTGAAAAAAATAGGAAGCAATACCTTAAAATGTTAGAGTGCTAAATATGACAGAGATTAATGACTCTCCAGGATTCTCGGAACTGACTAGGGATTTGGAAAGTGTCTTAATCGGGCACTTTACACATCATTAATATCAGAACATCCTGAGTACTTTGCTCCTGAAACTTCAAAGTGTTTCATTGTCCTTCAAAGTAACTGAAACTGCCTGGGCAGAGAACTTCTTTAGTGCTCCAAACACATTTTAGAACTGTTTCTTAAGACTGTTGGGACCTTTCAGGTTCAGCACATGAAATAAGCATCTGATAAGCGGCGCTGTGGGTTAAACCACAGACCCTTGGGCTTGCTGATCAGAAGGTCGGCGGTTCGAATCCCCGCGACGGGGTGAGCTCCCGTTGCTCGGTCCCTGCTCCTGCCAACCTAGCAGTTCAAAAGCACATCGAAGTGCAAGTAGATAAATAGGTACCACTCTGGCGGGAAGGGAAACGGCGTTTCCGTGCACTGCTCTGGTTCGCCAGAAGCGGCTTAGTCATGCTGGCCACATGACCTGGAAGCTGTCTGCGGACAAACACCGGCTCCCTCGGCCTATAGAGTGAGATGAGTGCGCACCCCTAACAGTCAGTGGTACCTTTACCATTATGACCAAAAATATGTAGTTGGTATCCATTACTTAGCTCTCCCCTATGGCTCCTAGAAGATGTCCTGACCAAAAATATGAGGGTGCTAAATGCATAAAAACGAGCCCTTCTGCTGGCTTCTACTAGCCTGCCAGGTTAGTATAATCCAGCCAACTGTTTCTGATTCCAAGGTGATATGAAATTTCTGCCTGTGGTGGCCATTTCACATGTAGGTCATCACTTGTTATAGTCATTGCCTGTGAAGCATGCATGTGTGAGACAGTGTTAAGCCATAGCTGTCAACCCTCCCTTTTTGGGGGGAAACTCCCTTAGTCCAATGCAGTTTCCCGCTGCTATCCCAGATTGTTGATATCCCTTAAATTTCCCGGATTTCAAAGGAAACAGCTCCTCTCCCTCCCTGCCGGCCAGGGAGGCTCCTCAGCTGCGTTGCTCGGCTGCCAATAAGGAGTCTGAGACCGACTGGGGGCGGAGCTTGCATGCCTTGTGCAGCCAGACCCTCACGCCCAACCAGACAGCCAGCCTGCCTGCCGTCTACGTGCTCACTCTTTCGCTCACCCGTCCGCGCGCAGCCTCTGGAGCGCAGGGTAACGAGGCTACTTGGTGCCATTGCAGCATCCCTTATTTTCAAATCCGAAAGTTTGAAAAAATCCCTTATTTTCAAATCCGAAAGTTGACAGCTATGTGTTAAGCTCAGTTATTAATCTGGATAGATAACTCCCTCCCCATTCCTGCCCACCTTCTCCATTGCTCGCAAATAGGTGCATCAAAACACATGTGAGAACCCTGACACCAACCACTTATGAAACATGGGTACCACCAAAGGCAGCTCTACTTCTGCATCAATCTAACTCAAAACAGTCATGCTCTCCTTAATTCCCTGAACCACCTCTCTCTCATTGTAGGAGTACAATTTCACTGAACTGCCTATGTACAAAACAAGCCCCACAGAATAACATTCTGAAATGCAAAATAAGTAAGGCTTACTGAATCAACTTTAGTATGTGCCTTGTTCTCAGAATTCTTCATCAGCATCCCGAAGGCAGTGTAACAACTTATTCAGAGAAAACTCAAAAGCTGCGTCACCTTGCACTAGCAAATATTAATCGCCTTTTCAAACTGTAACAAATTGCATCTGATAATCTGGTCTAGAAGCAGCAACAGCTGGGCACCAAGCTGAGATTTGGGAGTCTGTTGCCATTTATTTACATCAAGGGAACATTTTTCCTCGCTTAACTAATATGAACCTTGTTATCTCCCTCCTTTGTCCAACTTATGAGCACTTAGGTAGTCTCTTCCATCCTCTCAATCTCTCTCTCATGTGGAGCTGAGCTTGCTTTCAGCAGCCACAGATCTGATTAGGTTACCAGCTAATGGACCTACTCCTTTAACCCTAAGTCAGTGTCTTTCAGAGAAGCTAAGTGCTGGAAGGAGGGTCCTTGCATGATTCAGAAGACAACACAAGACAATGTCCTCTCTTTTAACAACCTGTTCAAACAAGATTTTCATTGAGCCCCACAACTGTTTGAGTGAGGAGACAATCTGGAAGGAGGGTGGGAAAAGGTGCCCAAATTTCCAGTCAGTTCAGCACGGCATCAAAAAGCTAAGCTCTACCTCTCTTTCAAATCAGAACCAGTGAAGGCGGTGAAGGTCCTGTGTGAGTGCCTGGAGGCGGTTGGAGGATGGATGGCGGCTAACAGATTGAGGTTGAATCCTGACAAGACAGAAGTACTGTTTTTGGGGGACAGGGTGCGAGTGGGCGTGGGGGACTCCCTGGTCCTGAATGGGGTAACTGTGCCCCTGAAGGACCAGGTGCGCAGCCTGGGAGTCATTTTGGACTCACAGCTGTCCATGGAGGCGCAGGTTAACTCTGTGTCCTGGGCGGCTGTCTACCAGCTCCATCTGGTGCGCAGGCTGAGACCCTCCCTGCCCGCAGACTGTCTCGCCAGAGTGGTGCATGATCTGGTTATCTTCCGCTTGGACTACTGCAATGCGCTCTACGTGGGGCTACCTTTGAAGGTGACCCGGAAACTGCAATTAATCCAGAATGCGGCAGCTAGACTGGTGACTGGGAGTGGCCGCCAGGACCACATAACACCGGTCCTGAGAGAACTACATTGGCTCCCAGTACGTTTCCGAGCACAATTCAAAGTGTTGGTGCTGACCTTTAAAGCTCTAAACGGCCTCGGTCTTGTATACCTGAAGGAGCATCTCCACCCCCACCGTTCTGCCCGGACACTGAGGTCCAGCGCCGAGGGCCTTCTGGCGGTTCCCTCACTGCAAGAAGCAAAGCTACAGGGAACCAGGCAGAGGGCCTTCTCGGTAGTGGCGCCCGCCCTGTGGAACGCCCTTCCATCAGAGGTCAAGCGATAAACAACTACGTAACATTTAGAAAATACCTGAAGGCAGCCCTGTTTAGGGAAGTTTTTAATCTGTAACATGTTAATGTATTGTTTTTTAATATTTGCTGGAAGCCGCCCAGAGTGGCTGGGAAGACCCAGCCAGATGGGCGGGGTACAAATAATAAATTATTATTATTATTATTATTATTATTATTATTTTATTATATCAAGGCAAACCTAAAAAAATGTAGCATAAAAACTGACAACTGGGAAACACTGGCCTGCGAGGGCTCCAATTGGAGGACAGCCTTTACCAAAGGTGTCATGGGCTTTGAAGACGCTCAAACTCGAGATGAAATGGAGAAATGCGCTAAGAGGAAGGCACGCTTGGCAGACCCTCACTGTGATCAACTCCCGCCCGGAAACCAATGTCCCCACAGTGGAAGGACATGTGGATCCAGAATTGGCCTCCACAGTCACTTACGGACTCACTGTTAAAACTGTGTTTATGGAAGACAATCTTACTCAGCTACGAGGGATCGCCAAAGAAGAAGAAGACTGTCAAAGAGAAGTAGAGCTGGGCATAGGGCAGAGTGACTTCTGTCTGGCTGATTTCCGGAAGCTTCTATAAACATGATATATAGATATATATATGCTCCCCACTAGATGCCCACCTCTTTAACTGCCCAGCATACATTTCAACTCTTCTCCATTCCCTAGAGAGATGGATTGCATTGGTCCTGATGCTAAACTTCCTTATTTACTCAGCCCGCCCATGCATTTCAATGGGAAGTGTTGTGCGCAAGCCATAATTAATGCAGACTTGGGCCCTATAAATTTTTTATTGCCCTGAGGTAGTTGAGACTGTGTAGGCTCCCGAAATGTCAGTGAGTTATGCAGCTTTCCCCAATAAGTGGCAATGAAAACTTTATAGCATCCCCAACACTGCGGATTTTGTTTATGCTACCGATTTTAGTCCCCCTTTTAAAAAAGAAAATAAAACCATGCTCTGTTTTCTCCTTGAAGTGCATTAGTTGCCATGGAAACAGTGATGTCAATCAAGTGGGCAGAACTTCAACGATGCCCTAAAGTGCTGACTTAAGCAGTTGCAGAATTTGATCCTAATCAGTTGCAGGAAGTTGCCGTGTACAGAAAACGCAATGAAGCATACCGATGGCATAATCTGTCTATTGCCTGGGTAGGCAAACTAAGGCCCAGGGGCCAGATGCGGCCCCATCGCCTTCTCAATCCGGCCCGTGGACGGTCCGGGAATCAGCATGTTTTTACATGAGTAGAATGTGTCCTTTTATTTAAAATGCATCTGTCAGGGACGTATTGATTTCATGGATTACTGTGATACATGTCCATGCAGGTTTTTGGTTGTTTATTTGTTTATCTATATTTTGCAGTTACATGATGAAGAAGACATGCATGATGTCTTGCAGTTACATGATGAAGAAGACATGAAACAGTGTAAATACCGGATCACTGTCTGTTGTCTTACTGAGTGGGTACCGGCAGCCTCAGCCTCTGCCAGCCTCAGCCTCTGAGGAGCCAGGTGGGAAGGGGTCTCCAGGATGATGCAGAGAGACCTAGCATACCCACTCCGAGAGGGAGACACCGTTTCTGGCGCCTGCTTTACGCAGAAGGGTCAGGGGAGAAGGAGGCGGCACTTTAGGGTGCCGAGACTCTGGTGTTGGCGCCAAAACAGGAGGGGGGCACTTCCGGATTCTGCTAGCGACTAGATGGTTATGTTTTAGGACAGCTCCGCACTGTACATACTTTGCACAATAAAAATAGTTGAAAGGCAAGACGGACTTGGTCTTTACTCATGAGCAATCGTTAGCGAACCTGACAGCATCTCCGGGTTATTTGTGGGGCATAGGAATTCCTTCATTTCTTTATTCTAAATCTAGTCTGGCCCCCCACAAGGTCTGAGGGACAGTGGACCGGCCCCCTGCTGAAAAGGTTTGCTGACCCCTGGTCTATTGTGACTTATTGTGCTTGAAATTAAAGATGTACAAATAAAATAAAAAAAAATAGAGCTGCAGAATTTAATCAGCAGAATTTTAAAAGTAACTTTAGTTGAAGAGGCCTGTTTTAATAGCAACTAAACATTTCTATAGTGCTTTGAGCATTCAAAGTCCTTTCTATACATTACCAGAGAAATCTGTACAATGGTATTGTATAGTGGGCCATAGATAGATAGATAGATAGATAGATAGATAGATAGATAGATAGATAGAAAGTGCATTCTCTGCCTACAGTTTGGCACTTGAGGCAATGTACAATATGAGTAAAACAACAATAAATCACAGTAATGAAACCATTTTTAAAACGCAATTTAAAACAAAAATCAGCAAGTCAAACAATTTGTACTAAAACATCCACAGAAAGGTCAACAGAATCCCAGAGGTAGAGGGGAAAGCCAGCTTCACACGGAAAGCCACAGAAGCCTTTCTTACAAAGCCATTTTTTATTTAATCACTGGAATGACAGCGAAAATGCCTCTGCTAGCAAAGTATTGCAGAGTGCATGCAAAGCATAGTAAAGGTATTGCTTCCTATACCTTTAGAGGCTTCACTTCTAAAAAAAAAAAAAAAAAGAGCTTCCCCAGCAGATCTGAGCATAGCTGTCAACTTCCGGATTTGAAAATAAGGGATTTTTCCCAAACTTTCGGATTTGAAAATAAGGGATGCCGCGAGGGCGGTGCAATGGCACCAAGTAGCCTCGCCACCCTGCGCTCCAGAGGCTGCGCGCGAACGGGTGAGCGAAAGAGCGAGCGCGTAGACGGCAGGCAGGCTGTCTGTCTGGTTGGGCGTGAGGGTCTGGCTGCACAAGGCATGCAAGCTCCGCCCCCAGTTGGTCTCAGACTCCTTATTGGCAGCCGAGCAACGCAGCTGAGGAGCCTCCCTGGCTGGCAGGGAGGGAGAGGAGCTGCTTCCTTTGAAATCCTGGAAATTTAAGGGATATCAACAATCTGGGATAGCAGCGGGAAACGGCATTGGAATAAGGGAGTTCCCCGCAAAAAAAGGGAGGGTTGACAGCTATGGATCTGAGGGATTCCCCAGGAAGTGGCACCTCTAAAACATAGAGAGACCACAGACCAAGCCAATTTTAAAGATCACCACCAGCACTTTGAGCCAGACCTGGAAGCTAATCGGAAGTCAACAGAGCTGAACAAGATGGTGGGTGAAATGCTCTGTGTGGCCACTATTGCAAGAGGTAAAGGTGAAGGTAAAGGGACCCCTGACCATTAGGTCCAGTCGTGACCAACTCTGGGGTTGCAGCGCTCATCTCGCATTATTGGCCAAGGGAGCCGGCGTACAGCTTCCAGGTCATGTGGCCAGCATGACTAAACGGCTTCTGGCAAACCAGAGCAGCGCACGGAAGCGCTGTTTACCTTCCCGCTGCAATGGTACCTATTTATCTACTTGTACTTTGACGTGCTTTCGAACTGCTAGGTGGGCAGGAGCAGGGACAGAGCAACGGGAGCTCACCCCATCGCGGGGATTCGAACTGCCGACCTTCTGATCGGCAAGCCCTAGGTTCTGTGGTTTAACCCACAGCGCCACCCGTGTCCCTTGCAAGAGGAGAATCATGGAATTCTGCAATAACTCAAGTTTCTGAACCATCTTAAAAGGCAGTACCTCCATCTGGCAACAGCTCACCTTGCAATGGTCAATATGAGATATTACGAAAGCATAGGTGACTTGCAGCCAAATCTTTATCAAAGAGAAGCAATTGAAGCTGGGGGGGGAGCAGCCCTGGGCACTGCCAGCACCTGAAAATCCAGCAGCAATTCAGGGTCCAGGAGAACACACAAGCCATGCAGGTTGTCCTTTGGAGGGGGGGTGGGAAGAGAATGCCATCCATCACATGCAAAATTGGCAACTGGCCAGCCTAAGGCTGAACATCACCGCCATCACCACTGCCAAACTTGTATAGATAAAGCTTTAGCATATTGCAACAGTGCTGTGAGTATATCTGAATATAGAAAAGATTGTGATTATGATTATTAAACAACTCCCAGTCATCACTGATGCAATGCCCAAACTGACTTCAACTGAATCTCAACTGGAGTTGCATGGTACAATTACTATATCCTCAATTGATCATTGCAGTTCCACCCATGCCACTCTAGTTAAGATTCTGTCAGTGTTTCCATAATGGAGAGGTTCATAATTCAGCCCTAAAAATGTCACCTCTGGCTAGGAGATCAAAGGGTGGAAGCAATTAAAGGATTGTTGGGTTTCAATCAGATTGATTATGATTTTTTTCTCACCCTTTTTAAAGTTCAGATAATCCTCGAAAATCAATTTGCTTTTTATTTACTTAACTTTGCATCCTTAACATCATTTCTGGAAGTTCTGGAAAGGAAGTATTAAGCAGAATGAATTAAGAACAACTCTACTAACCTGGGAAAACTGATAGGAGACATAGCAAGAGGAGAGAGAGAGAGAGAGAGAGAGAGAGATTAGCGTCACAGAACTGATCCTAAAAAACAGCAGAGCAGCTCTATCATCAGCTACCATATGAGCATGGAGAGCTCTATACAACACAGAAAACCACATGCTGGAGACAAACAAGTGAGGGCTTGCAAACACCCTAGAGCAGTGATGGCTAACCTTGACACTCCAGATGTTTTGGGACTACAACTCCCATCATCCCTTACCACTGAGCCTGTTAGCTAGGGATGATGGGAGTTGTAGTTCCAAAACATCTGGGGTGTCAAGGTTAGCCATCACTGCCCTAGAGACATTCAGCTGATTACTCTTGGAAACAGAATGCTTGGCTTTTGGGAAGGAGATTTATTGTTGGAAAAGTGACTCCTCCAACACAGATGTCATTAGTTTAACGGCTTGATTGAAATCCTTATTATGCCACAATGGGCTGGATACTGCAGCAGAGTTATTTGCCACTTCTTCTACCGGTAATAGTCAATTTCCCCCTTTTGTTCCCCTCCAAAGGGGAGCCAGTGTGGTGTAGTGGTTTAGAGCAGTAGACTCGTAATCTGGTGAACAGGGTTCGATTCCCCGCTCCTCCACATGCAGCTGCTGGGTGACCTTGGGCTAGTCACACTTCTTTGAAGTCTCTCAGCCCCACTCACCTCACAGAGTGTTTGTTGTGGGGGAGGAAGGGAAAGGAGAATGTTAGCCGCTTTGAGACTCCTTCGGGTAGTGATAAAGCGGGATATCAAATCCAAACTCTTCTTCTTCTTCTAAAGGGGCACAAAGTCCATAGCCAGGGGGAGATGGAGATAAGGGCCAATGGCCAAGGTAACGTGTACATCAAGTTGATGCACAACAACGAAAACCCAGATCTGAACATTTGTCTATGTTCATTTTTAATTCATTTTATTTAAATAAGATGGTAATAACTGTTAAGTGCCCTGGACCCTGTTAGTAACTTTGTTCATGTGAACAAAAACAGTGACATATGGGAGCTGGGTTATTTCTAAGTGAGTAATGTTATCTGCACATTTCCCCTTCTATTTCTACAAGAAAAAGGACAAAATACTTTAAATTATGCTGAAAATTCACAGGAGAGGAGGAAAGGTCCATGGCTTGCCCCCTGATGACTATGGGCCTGGACCACGACGAGCAAAAACTCTTCCTAAAACCAAACCAAACCACCTCAAAATTTATAGATGATCTACCGCCTTCCGTATTGTGTTTCCCATGCACAGTCACCTTCATTTTATAATGATCCTGCACAAAATCCTATCAATTCCCAAAGAAGTGCTGTTTATTTGCATAATAATGATGCCATAATTCACAAGGCAGCCTCCTTCCCTCCGCTTCATGACATTGCATTTGCCTTTGAAGTGGCATGCTGAGAAACGGCGATGGTAATACAACCTGCTGATCAATTGCATCTTAACTGCTCTGGTTCCACAAAGAAGGCATAGCATGGATTGTATCAGGAACCCATGGATTTTCAGGAGAGACTTTCCTGCATTGCATTGTTAAACAGGACCAGTTGTCAAGATCATCCTATGCCAACACAATCTGCTGTGGTGTCCTAATCTGGAGCTTTCTGGGGGGGCTATGATTTAAGGTGCTGGGCTTGACCCACCCCCACCCCCACCCCCACGACACAGTTGTTTATCTTCTATGATTTTTCCATGTACAGAATTTCTGAGGTCTGGGACAGAATCTGACATTGGCCATGGATTCTGCAGGATCTAACCTCGCTTTCAATCTTTTATAAATGTTTATGGAATTATATTATTATTAATTATTACCTACACGCGGGTGGCGCTGTGGGTTAAGCCTAGGGCTTGCCGATCAGAAGGTCGGTGGTTCGAATCCCCACGACGGGGTGAGCTCCCGTTGCTCGGTCCCTGCTCCTGCCAACCTAGCAGTTCGAAAGCACATCAAAGTGCAAGTAGATAAATAATAATAATAATAATAATAATAATAATAATAATAATAATAATATTTTTTTTTGTACCCCGCCCATCTGGCCGGGTCTCCCCAGCCACTCTGGGCGGCCTCCAGCAGATATTAAAATACATTAAAATATCACAGGTTAAAAACTTCCCTAAATAGGGCTGCCTTCAGGTATTTTCTGAATGTCAGATAATTGTTTATCTCTTCAACCTCTGCTGGGAGGGCGTTCCACAGGGCGGGCGCCGCAGAGCCTAGGACTTGCTGATCAAAAGGTCTGCGGTTCAAATCCCGGCGACAGGGTGAGCTCCCATTGCTTGGTCCCTGCTCCTGCCAACCTAGCAGTTCGAAAGCACGTCAAAGTGCAAGTAGATAAATAGGTACTGCTCCAGCGGGAAGGTAAACGGCGTTTCCATGCGCTGCTCTGGTTCGCCAGAAGTGGCTTAGTCATGCTGGCCACATGACCCGGAAGCTGTACGCCGGCTCTCGACCAATAAAGCGAGAGAAAGCGCCGCAACCCCAGAGTCGGACACGACTGGACCTAATGGTCAGGGGTCCCTTTACCTTTACAGTACACTATGTATTTATGGAACACCATCCATGTAAAATGGTATTTTAAAGGATAACAAAAGCAAAAGACAGCTGTCTGCCCTCAATTTTAAATTTAGAGGGTGAAGAAGAAGAAGAAGAGTTTGGATTCAATATTCCGCTTTATCACTACCCGGAGGAGTCTCAAAGCGGCTAACATTCTCCTTTCCCTTCCTCCCCCACAACAAACACTCTGTGAGGTGAGTGGGGCTGAGAGACTTCAGAGAAGTGTGACTAGCCCAAGGTCACCCAACAGCTGCATGTGGAGGAGCGGAGACGCAAACCCGGTTCCCCAGATTACGAGTCTACTGCTCTTAACCACTACACCACTCTGGTTCAGTGTGGGGTAAATGAGAGTGTCCTGGACTCTGAATTGGTTTCTGTTGCTAATGAGGACTAAAGAGATTGTGCTTGAAAACATACAAGCTGCCTCTAGAAATGGCCCCAGCTCTCAGGACCAGAGATTCTGGCCCCTGCTTTGAAATGTGAAACTTCTCCAGGACTCTCAGCTATAAGCACATCCATACCATCCATCATCCATCATTTTTACCTCCTATTCCTTATTTCTCTACCTTTCCCCCTGCCCCCCTCCAATACAATTCCTTCTTGCACCAGCTCAGTTACAAAGCAACAAATCAGGTGTCTGCATGTTGCTTGTTAGTGCCATTCTTTTGTCTGAAGTGCAGGATTGTAGCTTTCTTGGTGCCACATTTAGATGAATTTTATTATAGGTTAGTGATCCAAAGGACGAGGGATTCCTTACAGATCCCTAAGTAACTGTCACCCCAGATGCCCTGTCTAGGGGTTACATCTCTCCCCTACCTTCCTTTACATATTACGTTTTGTGAGAAACATTCTCTTTACAACATGTGGTCAAGTTCATGCAACAAGGACAGCTGGAAAGACATTCTCATGACTTATTTGTCCTCCAGATACAGCAAGTTCTGAGACTCTTATAGGAGGTTTTTCTAGACTGTTCAAACTGCATTCGTTTTTCACTGAGCAGGGTGAATCTGTTTCAGGTTATATATAAAAGATAACACCTTGCCTTAGCTTTTCAGAATTTGTTGTCCTTTTTAGCTCTTTGATTTGAAGGGGTTTCATTACATTTTTCACCTAAATAGCATCCCTTGCAGATCTATAAAGTAACATAATACTTGAAGTAAAAATAGTGATTTATTCAGGTACATAAACAAAAGGTCAAGTGACAACGGCAATAATCAGTTCAGTAAATCCTCATGGATGAGAGTCTGGGTGGTCTATTATCTTTCCAAGCTGCTCAGTTAGAAACAGGAATCCTTTTTCCAATAATAATTAAATCTGGGGTTAAAATGCTACCTTCCATTGGTGCAATACTTTATCCATTATTAGCATCTTCCACACCTTCAATTAAAGTTGTGTCATTCTTCCACTTTTGCACAATTTGGAAATTAGCAACCACCCACTCTGAAAGCCATAACCTATTTGCTATTATGTATGTCCCTCACGGATTCAAATAGGTACAAACAACATAGCCTTAAAAAAAAAAACCAAATACATAACCAAAATTGCATGTTCAAAACATGCATTAAATTAATTACAATTGACCAGTGACAAAGAATAGATTTTCTGTTTTGTTTTCACAACTTTTATTGTTTAGTGTCACAACCATCCTGCAGAGTAGATAATTTCAAATCTCACTTTACACATGTGGAACTGAAGTTAACATAGAGAGCAACTTGCTCAAGGCACCCAGTTAAATAAGTACATGACTGAGGCAGAACCCAAGTCTGGAACAACCAGCTTCAAATGAAGCACTCTGTCTTCTGCAACACATTGCAAAACACTTTGCAACAGAACAGTGCAGAGCAGACACCTTGAAAAGGGAAATCAATTGCATGCATACACAGCATCAGCGGCAGAACAGGATCAGGCAGTGCCTCCAGAAGATTAAAAAATAGAGCATCAAAGAATTGTAAAGGGTCATCAAATTTCTTTTCCTCTAAAAGAAAAAGGCAGACAAAACTTCATAGTCATCAAAATTCAAAGTAACCATTTGTGAGCTGGCTCTAGATGGGTACTTTTAAAAACGGAGTCACAGAACTGAAATCCGTGCATGGTAAACCAAGAGCAGATAGGCTGAGGGAGTCTTGCATCTGCCATCTTCCTTGCATATCTCTTAATGACTGTTAATGGTTTGGTTTGGAAGGAAAGGGAGGTCTCCTCTTTGATCCCAGACCTTTCCCTGCTGCTGCCAAGGAGAAGCCACGGTGAGCTCAGCCGTTCCACGTGCAAAGCGGCTCATTTCCAGCCACTAGTCCCATGGCATGGACCTCCTGGACAGGGTGACCGAGTGCAGAAAGGATTTCGATCTCCTCCTTGGACAAAAGAGGCGAGAGCTGAACCACTGGGTGGGAGGAGCCAAGCGTCCAAAGGGCAGACTTCGTTAAAGAAAGGAAGCTAATGAGAAACCGACTCTGATCTGGAGTGACAGCCAAGAGAGCAAGGGATGTTTATGCCTGGGCTAGGAATCCCCTCTGCACACACCAGCACCAATGTTCTTTTTCCAGACTCCCAGCAGTCTAGCCGCCATGCAAGGTGGAGATGAAAACGACGTTATCCTGGTCTTGGAGCCGATAGTCCAGCTCCCCCATCAACTCCCAATCCGCACCATTGATCAGCACCAAGATTCCCGGTCGCACAGAATCTCCCTGCACAAACAGTTCCGGCCTCTCTTTCAGCAGGTTCTCTTTAATCCACACCAGCAACTTTCGGACATCCCAAGGTCCTTGCTGGCTGGGCAGAGTCACCTGGTGCTTTCTGATCCCACCAAACAAGAGCTCTGCTCCACCTCCGCACTCCAGCTGCAGGGACAAGGGCGCCGCCATCTTTGGTGAGGGAACGGCGCTGCCCGCAGCGGAAGCGCGACGCCGCGTCTGCTTCCGGGAGGCGGCGGAGGTTGCCCAGCAACCACAAAAGAATGGGTTTTTCACCCTCTCGTTCCCCGCTCTGGGGCAGAAACAACAATATCAGCAAATTTGGTTCTATTTATCTTTCAGGCAGTGCTTTTTTCTTTCTTTAAAAATGTTTAGGGGTACTCTCATTTTGACTCAAGAAAATCACCATTTTAATGTTCAAATAGGGGAAAATAAATACAGTAAATGGACAAGTACAAAGATTCACAAAATGTTTAGGGGTATGCGTACCCCTGCGTACCCCCAGGGGGAAAGCACTGCAGCTGGGTTTTACTCAAGAGCAGTTCCCCCCCCCCACTACAGGTAGCATAGAAAAAATGAGTTCTGCCCAGTGACTATTGTTATAGATGCTCACTGATCTTACTATGTAGTAGGCTATAAATACACAAACAAACACACACACATAAATCCACATATAAATATCAGAGGCCTGCTGTATCTTTTGTATTTCATGGTCTCTTCATCTCAGTGTTCACACGTGTGCTGGGGGGTGGTTTCCTCTTTTGTAGCCATGTATATCTTGCAAATCAATAAATCTTATGAAACAGGCTCCGGGACATGAAATTGTATGCCACAATTTCTGCTAATCTTTATGGCGCCGCGATACTCTTTGTTGATTTCACTGCCACAGATTAACATGTCTAAACCTCAGGAATATCCAGTTCTAAATTGAATTGGTCCTAAAGATAGACAGGCATCCAAGAAAGCTGGTTCTAGCACTCTTTATTTTGCTGATTGTATTGGTAGAGCAGGGAGCACGATTCTGAATTATGCCAGCAAATCATAGGAGGCATTTGGGGTTCTATCAGAATTTCCAGGACTCCCGATTCACAAGCCACTAATAAGATGGTTTAGCTGCCTCAGCGGTGCTTCATTTATTAGATTGCCACCCTTGCTCCTGGATTAAAAGTGCTAAATGTAATATTAGTGGCAACTACATATACAGATATCCCAATAGTAGCAAAATGCAGGAAACCCACAGGTTTCTCTGCATCCTTTTGTGAACCGTCCCTAATCACAGAAACATAGAATTCTAGGGTCGGAAGGTTTAAACCAGTGAGCCGCTTGGACTTGGCGATCGGAAGGTCAGCAGTTCGAATCCCCACGACGGGGTGAGCTCCAGTTGTTCGGTCCCAGCTCCTGCCAACCTAGCAGTTCGAAAGCATGTCAAAGTGCAAGTAGATAAATAGGTACCGCTCCGGCGGGAAGGCAAACAGCGTTTCTGTGCACTCTCTGGCTTCGCCAGAAGCGGTTTAGTCATGCTGGCCACATGACCCAGAAAAGCTGTCTGCGGAAGCGGACAAATGCCGGCTCCCTTGGCCTGTAAAGCAAAATGAGTGCCACAACCCGAGTCGTCTGCGACTTGACTTAACAGTGGTACCTTTACCTTTACCTTTAAGGGACCCCAAGGGTCATTGTTCCATGCTTCAAGTTTCATTGATACCTTTCCCCAGTACCAAGCAAGACTGATCCTCCTAACTCTAGAAGTCTGAAAGAGTGCCCTCACACTATGCTAATAAAGGACAGACTTTATTTAATTATGTAAATTAGGTCCAGTTGTGTCTGACTCTGGGGTTGCAGCGCTCATCTCGTTTTATTGGCCGAGAGCCGGCGTACAGCTTCCAGGTCATGTGGCCAGCATGACAAAGCCGCTTCTGGCGAACCAGAGCAGCGCACAGAAACGCCGTTTACCTTCCCGCCAGAGCAGTTCCTATTTATCTACTTGCACTTTGATGTGCTTTCGAACTGCTAGGTGGGCAGGAGCTGGGACCGAACAACGGGAGCTCACCCCGTCGCAGGGATTCGAACCGCTAAACACAAAAAGTGTTCTCTGATGCATGTTTTATTTCCTTGAAAACACTATGCACTGAAGGTGTTACAAGCGCAGAAGATGCTTGCATGACTAAATAGAACTGAATGGAGGTGAGTCTACATCAGATTTGGGGTGCCATTAACACGGGTGTCTTAGGGTGGAGCAATGGGTGTCATCGTTCCCTTCCTTTCCCTATATTTCGGGTGCCTATGTCTTTATATTAGCTACCGTATTTATGTTAGAAGAAAGTGACAACAGATAGCAACGTGAGAAATATTTCCTACTATACTTCGCTCCTTACTATTTTTTGGAGATGTTTGTATAAAATGGAGTTCTAACAGGCTTCCAAACTTGCAATGACTCTCTCCACACACACACATCACCACCACCACTCAATGCACATTATGAAACCTCTTCCCTGCCCTCATGGAAACCCAAAACACTACCCCCTGGCCATCAAGAGTAGCAAAGAAGGCAATCAGCCACTGATCCACAATTCCCTGGGAAGTTCAACAAGCCTCAGTGAAGTGTTCCGCGTTTGCCAGGATCAGTCATCACCAACCTGGTGCCCTACAGGTCCTGGACTACAGCTGCCATCAGTGGGGCTAAAGGAAGTTGTAGTCCAAAACATCTGGAGGGCACCAGGTTGGCAAAGGCTGGCCAAGATCATGTTGGTGAAAGCATTTTAGGATCGTGCTGTAAGGCAACAGTTTTCCCCAGCCTGCTGTTCATTTCAATCAGACCAGCACAGGAGAACATCCCCTATGGATTGTGCCTCACGCTAATTAGTGGAAGCAGGAAAGATGCCGTTGGGATTTTTCACCGCACCAAAATGGGCAAGCCATGAAACTAAATCTAAGTATTTTTTGTACAGCAACAAAAGTGATTAAAGGTCCCATTGAGCAGTTTAATTTGGTGTAAAGTTACTAGAACATGGTGTGATTTAAAGTACCGGTACTTTGAATAAAATAAAAATAGCTGGCGCCACTTCAACACAATGAAAATCAAGTATTTAGGGAGGGTTTTGTTTGTTCGTTTCCTTCCTTTGCGAAATAGCAAGACTGTATCCCTGAGCGGTATGCATCCTGAGACCCATGTATTCTGATTGCCCATGGTTCCTTAAATTTATATTTGTGATGTGTGCATTTTATTTTATCCTGCCTTCCATCCAAGGAGCTAGTTCCCATTTCGGTGATGTGGGGCAGGGGAGGAACCTTAAGCCAAAGCCCAAGAAAACCTACACGCAACATAGGTGAATATAGATTGGGTTTTTTTATTGTTAGCTATCAAGGTTTCTTAATTCTTTCTTATATTTAAAATATTTTAAAGTGTAAGGTAATATGCGTTGCATTTTAAAAGTTATCCCATAATTTTAAATAAAATAAAATGTACATTTAATTTAATCATTTTTAAACTGCATAACATTCCTGCTTCATCTTAGAGCTTTGTGCTCATTTGTAGGATAATAAGTGTTGGAAATGTAAGGAGGTGGAAGGGACATGTTACCATATGTGGTGGACGTGCCCAAGGATAAAAGCTTTCTGGGAAAATATTTATAATGAAATGAAAAAAGTGTTGAAAAACACGTTTGTTAAAAAACCAGAAGCTTTTCCACTTGGAATGGTGAACCAAGAGGTCCCCAAGAAGGATCAAACCTTTTTTATGTATGCCACAACAGCAGCTAGGATTTTGATTGCAAGGAACTGGAAGACGCAGGAACTACCCACGACAGAAGAATGACAGATGAAAATGATGGACTTTATGGAGCTTGCCGAGATGACCGGGAGGAGGGAGGAGGCGGTGGAACAAGACTGGAAGAAATTTAAACTATATTTAAAAGACTATTGCAAGATTTAAAGACTGAAAAAAGTTGGAAGAAATGATAGCTTACAGATTAGAAAAATTGGACTAAGTAATATAGATTTATGATTAGGTTAAGACTTATACAAGAAAATAATATAAGGTATAATGACAAATAATATTTAAAGATGTCAAGAAATTACTAAAGATGATTGAAAATGAAACGCAGCAGGGGAGACGTGAGGAAGTCAGCCCAACATGATTAGACAAGATGAAAGGAAAAATTTGATCACTGTTGTGTTATTGTTTGTTATAGTTATGTATTGTGTTATGTTTATGTGTGTAATGTATATTGTTATTTAACTTTGCTAAAAATGCCAATAAATATCTTATAAAAAAAAAGAGACAGAGGGGAGCTGGATTCTAGCACCACCTGGAGAGCACTGTGTTGGTGAGTCCCTGGGCTAGAATGCTAAGTCCATAGGTAAAGGTAAAGGGGACCCCTGACCATTAGGTCCAGTCGTGTCCGACTCTGGGGTTGCGGCGCTCATCTCGCTTTATTGGCCGAGAGCCAGCATACAGCTTCCGGGTCATGTGGCCAGCATGACAAAGCCGCTTCTGGCGAACCAGAGCAGTGCACGGAAGCGCCGTTTACCTTCCTGCTAGAGCGGTTCCTATTTATCTACTTGCACTTTGACGTGCTTTCGAACTGCTAGGTTGGCAGGAGCTGGGACTAAGCAATGGGAGCTCACCCCGTCACGGGGATTCGAACCGCCAACCTTCTGAACAGCACGCCCTAGGCTCTGTGGTTTAACCCACAGCGCCACCTGGGTCCCAGCTAAGTCCATAGCTTTGTTTAATTGAAGCTGAACATTTTAGGGAAGGAACCTGGAATAGCCCTGTGGAAAGCTATGCTCCCACAACCCCTGTCCCACCACAAACACGATCTGCAGCCGCAACAAACCAGCTCCAAATTATGGAAGTGTCTCAGTAGAGAAACAGGCATGCAGGTAATCCTTCCAACGTGGCAACAATACACCTCTGAAGAAGACACACGTGTGCATAAAAACTATGTTTCAGAAGTTAATCCAAGAACAGAGCCAAGCATGAAAAGCCTTTAAGATATTAAACACAACAGGCAACGCCTTGGCAAAACCAGGTAAATAAAGGAAACACTTCCATGGTTTAATTCTAAAACAAAATAAAAAATAAAAAAATTCCTTCCAGTAGCACCTTAGAGACCAACTAAGTTTGTTCTTGGTATGAGCTTTCGTGTGCATGCACACTTCTTCAGATACACTGAAACAGAAGTCAGCAGACCCTTATATATAGTGAGATGGTGGGAGGGGTATTACTCAGAAGGGTGGTGGGATAGACTGATAGCTGTGGTAAACCTGTTGACGACTGTTAACGACTGCAATTAGTCTTACAGGAAAAAGCAAGGGGTGAGAAGGTTAAAAATAGCTTTGTCATGTATAATGAGATAAGAATCCAATGTCTCTATTCAGACCAGGTCTCTCCATGGTTTTAAGTTTGGTAATGAGTTGCAATTCAGCAACTTCTCTTTCCAGTCTATTTCTGAAATTCCTTTGCAATAAGACAGCTACTTTGAGATCTTGTATAGAATGTCCTGGGAGATTGAAGTGTTCTCCTACTGGTTTCTCTGTCTTGTGATTCCTGATGTCAGATTTATGTCCATTTATCCTTTTACCCTCTCACTATATATAAGGGTCTGGTGACTTCCGTTTCAGTGTATCTGAAGAAGTGTGCATGCACACGAAAGCTCATACCAAGAACAAACTTAGTTGGTCTCTAAGGTGCTACTGGAAGGAATTTTTTTATTTTTTATTTTGTTTTGACTATGACAGACCAACACGGCTACCTACCTGTAACTTAATCCTAAAAGTTTGTCCTTGGCATGCATGTCCCCACATCCACAATAAACTGAATGACTACCATGTTCCTTGGCCCTAGGGTCCCAAACAAATGCATTTGTCCAACATGCTTCATATTTTCACTGCATATTGCTGCTCTTCAAGAGAGCCTAGTAATCGTACTTTTGCAAAAGAGATGGGAGACCTGTGTTGGGGAGACAACCCACGTCCCTCCCACCCTATGCACAGCTATAGCAATCCCAATATTGCTTGGAGAGAGATGTCACAGCAGTCAAACAATTTAAAGTTGATTTTCTTATATAGCTGTGGTTGTGGTCCACTAAGATAGAAGTGCGCTATTTTCAAAACTGCAGTGTTAAAGGATATGATTCAGTACCCTCTAAGCTAAGTTCTAAGCTAAGAGGGATCCCGGTCCAAATTTAATCACCATCATAGACCCACTGGGTGATTAATTCACTGCCTCTTAACCTTAGTTCCCTTCTGTAAAATTGCTGCAATACTGAAAGCTCAGTAACTTAGCAAAATATATATTGTTATTTATTACCTCTCAAAGGCACATATAAATGCTGTCCTTCATATTCACATTTAGAGGTAATGAAGCAAATTCATCCTCCAGAATTCAAAAGTGAATACTATATATACTCAGAAGTTTGATTCTCTCTCTCTCTCTCTCTCTCTCTCTCTCTCTCTCTCTCTCTCTCTCTCTCACACACACACACACACACACACACACACACACACGAGTATATAAAATTGCTAAGCTGTTCCCTTGTACTGGACTGGTTTCTTCTAAGGCAAATGTGTAAGTCTTTCCAGATACACCAATTAATTTTTTAAAAAATCATTGTACATTAAATGGCTGTGTCACTGGAAGGTATGATTCACTTAAACTTAGTTTAAAGCATAGAAAAATTTAAATTTTAAATTATCTTTTCTTGCCTAGTGTGTCTCCTACTCTCTGTACTGGGAACAAAGGGGCAAATCCCCATACCAACGGCTGGATAATCTGCCATTCATCAGTATCTATCTATTTATTTATTTTCATTTTACTCCTGCATATTTTGGTTATTTAAACCAGGGCAGGCTTTTCTGGAATAGAGAGGAGATGGGCGTCTGACAATGGATGTGAATTCTGCGCGTTTCAAGGGAGGAGAGCAAGATAACAAGGGGTAAGAACTGTACTGTCATTTTTTAAACACACACACACACACACACACACACACACACACACACACGATGTTTTAAAAGCAAGGGAGTAAAGGAAAAGGAGACAAGCAAAAAGTGCAGGACAAACCAACATACACAAAGTGCTCATTTCAGCAAATTTTGCAACGGCTTTAAATAACGTGTGTCAACGCTGTTTTTCATTGTTTTGAAGCAAATTGTAGTAAAGTGGTTAATAATAACAAACATAATAATAAACAGCAACAATTAGTATACATGATCAAGCCATTAAACCGTGAATTTCGTTTATTTCAGTCCAGAAGTTAAGAACGCGGTGGTTTCTCTCCCATTAAAATCGGTGGGACTCCCATTAACTTTGGCCGGATCGCGCACTGAATATGAGGCTAGAGCACACAAATTCAGAGAAGCCCAGAATAGGGCTCAAGAGATGTATAGAAAATGATCTCTTTAGTGATCTGAAAAAGACATGCTCTAAATTTCTGCCCTTTAAAAACAATGGAAAGCAACAATAACAACATTGCATTGTTTTAACTTCTGCTGTGCGATATTGCCATAGAAATTCAGCGCATGGGGAAAGCGGATCAGGAGTTTCCCCGAAGATTTTACCCTTCGTAGTGGGAGTTAAAGGCTGTTTGCCTGGGAGTAAGCCCCATTCAACTCAGTGAGACTGGCTTCTGAGCAGGCACGAACAGAGCTGCGCTGTGCTCTGCCAAAAACATCACAAAATGCCGCTTTTTACACGGATTCAGATTCCAAAACCTTTCGGGGTTGCAGAGGCGCGATTAAAAGGAAACCTGACGTCTCTCCCCACCAGAGACGAACGATAATTTCTACGAGAGCTGACAGTGGTTTGAGAGAGTCTTTGCTCTCCATGGCCTATGAACACACACCGTTTTTTCTTTTCTTTTTAAGAACACCAAGCACACAATACAACCTTCAAAACCTCCGCACCTGGTGCGATGACCCTGCCCTGGGGGTCTACATTAAGACCACCATCAGCAATCTCTCTCCTAAACCACAAATCATAGGTTATTATTTTCACGTCTACAATGCGGGGAGGGAAGCGCAATCTTTCTTAATTTTCTCAAAAAGCTGGTGCTGCTGTGCAACTTTCCCCACTCATTCTCGTTGCCGAAACGCGACTAAATTTAATCGGGAAATACCACAAAATAAAGTGAAAATGCTCTGGGTATAGATAGCTACCCTAGGGATGGGCTGGGGGGGGGCAGGGGATGGGGAGGCTAAACCTCGGCTCAGTCCCCAACGGCAACGCTAAGCGAGAGGAGGTGATGCGAATTAATTCCGTTTAAAGCAGTTCCACTCCGGCTTTGGAGAGTTCCGCAAAAACTAAGTTTCTTGGAGTTGTGGCCAACAAAAGCGTCCTAGTTACAGGTGAAACTCGAAAAATTAGAATATCGTGGAAAGGGTCATTTCTTTCAGTAATTCAACTTAAAAGGTGAAACTAATATATGAGATAGACTCATGACATACCAAGCGAGATATGTCAAGCCTTTATTTGTTATAATTGTGATTATTATGGCGTACAGCTGATAAGAACCCCAACTTAACAATTTCAACTTTGGGGTTCTCATCAGCTGTACGCCATAATCATCACAATTATAACAAACAAAGGCTTGACATATCTCGCTTTACATGTCATGAGTCTATCTCATATATTAAACTCCAGTAGCTAATGAAAACAATTGCTTATATAAATGGACTTTTCCACGATATTCTAATTTTTCGAGTTTCACCTGTATTTTGCATCCAACGCCTCAGGTTAGGGACCTTGTTCTGCCGATCCACTGAGGATCCTTTTCCAGCGACCACGTTGTCGCAGCAGCCACCTGGCCCAATGCTGGGACTCGCATCGCCCAGGATCAACGGGAGGAGGAGGCTGTCGATATTTACCTCGCAGGTTTTCCAGGGGAAGGTTGGGAACAAACGGCTTGAAATCCGGCCCCCGCCTGGGATGCCTTGGGGTGATTTGCTCGCCCACCGGTGGCAAGATCCATTTATACAAGACGCAGCATCTGAAGAAGTGTGCATGCACACGAAAGCTCACACCAAGAACAAACTTAGTTGGTCTCTAAGGTGCTACTTATGGTTTTCCCAGTAGTGATGTACGGAAGTGAGAGCTGGACCATAAAGAAGGCTGATCGCCGAAGAATTGATGCTTTTGAATTATGGTGCTGGAGGAGACTCTTGAGAGTCCCATGGACGGCAAGAAGATCAAACCTATCCATTCTTAAGGAAATCAGCCCTGAGTGCTCACTGGAAGGACAGATCCTGAAGCTGAGGCTCCAGTACTTTGGCCACCTCATGAGAAGAGAAGACTCCCTAGAAAAGACCCTGATGTTGGGAAAGATGGAGGGCACAAGGAGAAGGGGACGACAGAGGATGAGATGGTTGGACAGAGTTCTCGAAGCTACTAACATGAGTTTGGCCAAACTGCGAGAGGCAGTGAAGGATAGGCGTGCCTGGCGTGCTCTGGTCCATGGGGTCACGAAGAGTCGGACACGACTGAACGACTGAACAACAACAAGGTGCTACTGGAAGGATTTTTTTAATTTTGTTTAGAAAGGGAAGACAGACGCGCGCAGGGAGACGAGAGGCTGCTGCCTGCGGTGCATTACATTGCTGCACGGGAAGGGAGAGCGGGAGGGCGCTGGAGAACGAGTCTTCCTCCAGTTGATATAATGGAATTAGGAGAGCTCCCTCCCTCCCTATGGGATCCCATCACAGGAAAGAAAACGGGGGTGGGAGCCACGCAGATTCCGAAGGAGAGCTTAAAACTGGAGGGTCTTTCCGTTCTCTCTCCCCACTGAGCTTCCAAAATGACGAAGGAGGTAGTACAGATGATACCTATATTAGACACCTCCTGGCTGATAAAGATCCCCAAATTATAAGGCCTGGGCAAAATACAGTCAGATTGCGACAAGAACAAGACGAGCAGTGATACCAGCAATGGGGTCCGAAATGTAACCCTGATGGTCCGATAATAGACAGCAGAGACTTATGAACTTAAATTTTAAACCTTAAGAGGCTGAAATATGGTTTTAAGCACCAATTCTGTGAATTGGCCCGTATTTCTATCTCTATTTGTAAGATAATACAACTTACACTATCACATTTTTTACAAATTGCTTTCTGGCCTTGGACCGTAATAAAGATATTTGTTGTATTTGTGACGAAGGAGGTAGGTACCCCCCCACCCAAAAAAGGCCCGAGTCTCCCCAGTGCCTTTTGCTTTCCTAGGATCCTGCCAGCACCCACCCCCTCCCCCCACTTCAACAAGGCAAGCAGCCAAGCAGGATTTGCTTCGGCAAACAGAATGCAATGAAAGTTGTTGTTGTTGTTTTCCCCTTTATAGGTGGTTTTCTATTTGTCTCAACTGGAGGGAGTGGGCGGAAGAATGATGGCTGCATTTTTGTTGGCGCTGTAGAAAACACACATGCGCGCGCACAAAGCAGCAACTGTTAAAAAAAAACGAGTAAAGAAAAGTGAGGAAACTGTCGTTTTTGTGTCTTTAAATTAGTGGTTGGAAAATGCAAGAGGTTGTTGATTTTCTGGAGATCTTAAAAATGCAGGAATGCTTTGTTCTCCCATCTCCACCCCTCGCCGGACAAGGAGTGAGGGGGCCATCAAAAATCACACGGCAGAACAGAGACATCCCCAGTGTCAGTAATTTGTTTTTTCTTCGCTCATCAGTGTAGGAGAAGAGGTGCAGCTAAACGAAATTAAAAATGCCCTTAGATGCAAAATAACAAAACAACCTTAAATGCAAAACCGAGTGTTTGTATTTTGTTTAAGGTCTGGAGTCCTGTTTGGCTTATTTCCTGACAGACCCCAACAGGAGCGGCTAATGTTCACACAGAAGGCAGCGAAAGTCGGGGTAAAAAGGGGGAGAAAGGGCTCTTTGTCTGCCCCCAGCTACGCGCGCGCGGAAAGTAAAGCGGTGGGAATCCGCGAGAGATCTCTGGAACGCGCGCAAAGAGATTAAAGCCGAGCGCAGGGAAAGGAGCCCGCAAACAAGACCGCGAGAAAGTCTCCGCATCTCCAGAGGCCGCTGCTTGCCAGGACTTGGCCCCACTCCCATCACGACAGCAAATCGATGGGGCGCAAACATTCAGCCCCCCCCCCCACCTCTCGACTACAGTCTCCGTGAGCAAGAAACCTCGGGACACTTCCCCACACACCCGCCACTCAACCATTTCATCTGCCTAATCTGCGGTTAAGCACGCTTCCCACACCTGCGAAAGACGCAGCGCACCTGCCCTTTTTCTCCTGCGCAAGCTTCACTGGAAATAATATGAGCGCCGCAAAAGCGGAAAATGCGCATTACCATCCGAGCTTAAGATTCAAATTATGTACATATACTGTAAGCCAGAAGCTTGTATTCTATAGCCCACGCAAAATCCTCTCTTAATTTTCTATCCTCCGCCTCTCCCTCCGCATTTTTACCCCTCCCCTCTCCCTTCCTGTTTATCTCCCCCCCCCTTTTTTTTGGTTATTTATTTGCTCCTTTCAATTACTTTTAGGTGTTTAGTGATCAGAAAACCGTTTGCACTAAGTGGTATATGAACGGTGACGCGCAGGGCATGCTAAAAACGGTTTTATATAAAACCATATTCATAAAATGCATTGTAATATATAATCACTGTTGCACAATATATACATAAAATTCTAACCCCATTTTGGGAAGAGAAAACTCCTTGATATGGAAAACATCAGCTGTGTGGACAAAGGAGGCGAGAGAAATCGGGGCTTGCCACTCCGAATTTAGAAAACCTGTCTTTCCGTTCTTAGCCCAAAGCGTCGCCTTTCGCTCGGCAACCGGCGGCGAGGGCGAGTCCCCCTCTCCTCAAATCCAAGGAAGGGGAAGGAACACACACACACCTTGCAACCAACCCCCTCTGGGTCCAGATCTGGGCTCCCCTCCTCGCCGAGGTTCCATTCTCAAGTTACGTTTCGACACGGTGGGAAAGAGCGGATTTGCTGCTGGACGCAACAACATGGATATTATCCCCATCATAGCCCAGTCAGTCTCGAGGGATGGGGCCGGGGTGGGGGTGGGGGGTCGGGCTGCCCAGTTCGCCCTCTCCGCCCGCCCCCTCCCAAAGGAAAGGCGGCTCCAGTCGGGTCAGGAAACCGAAGTCTCCGGACGTCGTGGTGCAAGCGAGGGAGCTGGTATAGACAAGAGAACGAAGCATCCCCGCCTTCAGTGAATTGGAGAAGGCCGAGAAAAGACACCAGAGAGGAGGCCAGGGGTATATCAACTTGATAAGAGGTGGCCTTTTCTCGCGAGGAATCCTATTCGGAATAAGGGAATTTCCCGCAAAAAAGTTGACAGCTATGCTTCCGCTCTCTCCTTTCGGTCCCCAGGAGAGAGAATGGATTCACTCGACAAAGAAATCGGATCAAGTCACAGCCGAGAATCGGAGCAAGTCCCGCACCTTTCTTCGTACCTAGTCCACCTTGGCTCTTTCCCGCTCCTGGCCCCCACCACCCTCCCTCGTTTTTTACTAGTAAGAACAACCAGAACACGCAGAACCATTGGAGACCGGGAGCCAAAGAATGGGCAACGGAACCCGCTCAGTTTATCTCAAATTTCACTCAAATCCGATTTTCTGGGTGGGGGAATCTGACTTGGGAGTCCGGGTGGGAGAGAAGGAAGACAGACATCTAACAGGAAAAGAAGGCGCATTTTATAGCCTGAATCAGAAACAACCAGGTTATCCGAACTAACGTGGATTTAATTCGATTTGCGTCCTATTAATCCGGGTACAACCCACTCACTTGAACGAGGCTGTGAATTCCAGACTGGATCACTGCGGAAAAGGTGATGGGTTTAGTTAACCGTTCAGAGAAAAGAGTTGCCTTAAAACAAAACAAAAACACCTCTCTCTGCTCAACTGACTTGAAATTGACAGCACGCTTCGACTTCGAACCACCGTCTATCCTGGGAACTTGGGTTTCCAGGGAAATCCGTTCCCTTCCTTTCGCCTTAGCCTGTTTGCTGGGGGGTGGAGGTTGAAATCCCTGCATTTTATGGAATTAAATGAGCCAAAATTGGAACGAGGACGACGCAAACCACTAGTGTAGGGAAAGCGAGACGTGTAGTGCCATTTTGCCACAGATTCTCCGAGCGAAGAATTGTTCTTAAAAACAGGAGAAGGTGGAGGGACACACCCAACACTGAGGGAAGAGAATGGATTATGCTTTATTTGAGTGGCATCTGGGAGATCAGAGCCCCGCAAAACGGGAGCAGTCAGAAAAAGCAGACGTGGCGGGCGGGTGACGGCAGTCAGTCGGTCCTTAACAGGTTAAACGCCTGCGCATCTCTGTTAGGCTTCGGAGCCTTTGCGATGCCCTTTGCTTCTTTCAAAAAACGCCTAGGTGGAGTCCCTCACCTGCTACGTACAACAAAAAATAAAAGATGCTTAAAAAATAAAAAAGACCCCCCCACAAAAAAACAAAAAAGCCCCAGTCAGCCAGGATCCTTCGTCGAATTAAAAGAGGAAGAGAGAGGGAAGAAAGTGTACACGGGTCCCGGGACCAGAGTTCCACAGCGGGCATTTGGGACTTTGCAAAGGAGGCGAGGGAAGCAAGAACGCATTCACACGATCTGATGTATGGGATCGAGGAATGAAAGAAAACCCGTGGGGGGGGGGGGAGAGAGAAAACGGAAGGATTAGGAAGAACATGGGCACTTCGAGACGGAATAGAATTCAGCCCAAACATTTATATGAAAAAACAAACAAACTGGGAACCTGAGAAGGCCTAGTCGGCCAAGAGATAGCATCATCTACACCGATTTCCATGGGCTTAAGAGCACCTTGCTCTGCGCGGGGTTGTGGCCTTTGCGTCCTCGCGCGCAGAGAAGCAGAGATACAGAGACGGTCCTTTTATTTTTAATGCATTTAGAGGCGGGATAGTTTTTTTTTTTTTGCGGGCCGACCCAAAATACTGAATGCACACGACATCCAGCTCCGCCCAGGAGCGGGCAATCCTCTGCGTATTCCAATGTTGACAGAGAGAGATAAAACTGGGAGATATAAATATGTAAATGAATACTTTGACGTTTGTCTACACATGGAAAGAAAGGCAGGGGGGAAACGGGGGAATGCAGACACACACACACGAGCGCGCGCACTCCAGCGGTTAGATAATTGGAATTTAACGGACTTTCTGAGTTATATTCTAGGCCTAATTGAATTAAACCAATTGACTCTCCATTAGAAATACTCTAGCAGTGACCCAGGCTATAAATTTGGGGCACACGGTTTGCAGCAAGTTCCTGATCTATGTTTCCGCATGCAGTCAGCCCTTCCTTCCTTCCTTCCGCCCTTCCTTCCTTAATTTGGTTTTCAGAAAAACAGGAGGAGCAGCTCCGGAAAGAAATAAAAACGGGAGCCTAACCGAAAGATAATTCTCGATGGCCCACCGGCGGGCGAGCCCCCGGAGTAAAACCTTCGAATAGGATATATGGGGTGCAGACGAAAGAGCAAATTTAAGGCTCTTCCCCGCAAGAGGTACAGTGCAGTTTGCCAAAAGAGCCACATAGCAAAGCATAGGATTCAAGTGTTTACATGCACGTGCTGTCGCATCCCCACGTCGCTTTTTTTTTTTTTAAAGTGTAGGCTTCTCTAGGTGGAAATCTAAAGTTGGATTCCCGTGTAGCTGTGCGCCGTCGCCCCCCCCCCCAATATTGGAGGACGGGCAAGCTCCATTCCGAGGGGTGTTAAGTTGACACACGACAGGTCTGGGGTTCACCCAACTCCCCAGCTTTCCAAACTGGGTTGCGGGCCAAGTTCAGCAAAGATGCGAATCCAAATGCGCATTAGGATTTTTGCTACGCATTTCACTCAGCGGAACCGAGTTTCCAATCAGGCTGCGCATGCACGTCTATTCGCAAGTAATCGTGTTCAATGGGTTTTACTCTCAAGTAGCGGAGTTTAGGGTTGTGGCCCTGGAGCTAGCAAGAACGGTAGAGGGATCCTAGCCGCTTTTTCCAGTCGGATCTGTACTGGAGAGGGTGGTGGTTTGGGCGTATCGGCTGCACTCCGCTCAAAGCCCGCCATAAAGGAAATGCGCATCTTTCTGGTTCCTTTAGGTAGGCAGTTCCTTAAGCTGTGCCTAGCAAGAACCCGCTTTGTAACAGGGGTGCCTTATATTGTTTGCGCGCGTGGCTACTACCCGCAAGCAAGTTGAGCCGTGAATGATTGCAGATCAAGCCATCGTAGAAGGAAATCAAAAGCAGCGCAATGCTCTGCGTGTGAGTTTAGGCGGAAGCAAGGCCTTCTGCGTGGGCAGGATTGGAGCCTGCTCCGCCTTGGCTGGGCTGGCATGCGGATCAGGGCCTCACGTGGATCCCCGCCGCTTAGAGCACGATGCCCGAGTCTTAGAGTTAATAGGTTTTCTGGATCGAAGCCATGGAATGTTCCTACAGACAGAAATTGTTAGGAAATTAACGTTCGGCTTTTAAAAAAAGAGACTCTCTTGGCCTCAAGTAAATGAGTGTACTCTCTCAGGATGCGTCCATTACGCAGACAGGTAAGTGCCCCCAGCTTAAGGCTACACTTAGACTGTCGATTTGAATAGGATTGTGCCGGATGCAGAGCGCAGCCCAACTTCACCGGCGAGGCCCTCCAGCTTCGGGGCGATTCCAAAACATGCGGCGTCAGCCGAGTGGGAGCAACCTTCTCCAGCTTGCCCTGCGCTCAATTTTGAAACTAAAGATCTCCCTTTTGCAAGCCTCCGAGGCAGCCAGGTAGATTTACCGGCCCAAAGCAGCCAAGAAAGCAGTCAAAGGATAGCAGCAAGAGGCAGTGGGGAGCCCGGCGGCGGGCAAGAGAAAGGAACAGCGAAGAACACGGCGTAGCGCACTCGTGCCACGACGCGCGCAGCAGTCGGGAAGGGCAGGCGAGGGCGCACAGCAAGCGAGAGAGATGCGCGGCCACCTGCTCGCTGCTCACAGAGAGACGCGCAGGCAGCCGTCCGCCACACGCCGGCGGCAGGTCCCGTGTTTGTGCGTTCAGGGGGAAAGGGCGCGTGAGCACATCTGTTTCAGGACCCTCTCTCTCAGGACTTCACACGTGCACACAAACGTAGATAGAGAGACAGGAGTGTGATCGGTCCATACGCACGCGTGCATGCATCTATCTATCTATCTATCCATAACGCGTCTGTGCATCCTGCGAAGGCGACACAGGAGGCCAGGACGCCCATACTGGCAAAAGAGCCCCCGCTCTGCGGCTACAACGGCTCATATGACCGGAACCAAGCAAGCCGAATGTTTCCTTGGCCAGCAATGTCATATTGACCCAGGGAGGGGAGAGAGAGAGGACCTTTTTAGCCTCAGTATGGGCAACACAGGAGCGCGGGCACGATCCAGCCAAGTCGAACGCTCTTAAGTCCCGCAGATTTCAAAAAGAGAGTAAAACACATGTCTTATTATAAGCTCCACTGAAACGAACTGGGCTGTTAACTCTGGGGTGAGCAGTGCCCCAATTTCTCTCGCACGCACATACCCGTTCTGAAACGCATTTACTTATTTGCAGAGCCCACGGACGCCGGAGGAATTTTAAGGAAGCGTAATGAGGTTCGTAGCCTTGAATTGTGTCCGGCGACTCCTCTAGAGGTGGCCCCATTTAAAAGGTACACACCACCCTTGCCATTTGCACACACAAAACTTGTGCTCGTCGGCAGGCTTCCCGCTTGGCAACTTAATATACACATATGTAATATATACGCACACATTAAAGTAAAGGTAAAGGGACCCCTGACCATCAGGTCCAGTCGTGTCCGACTCTGGGGTTGCGTGCTCATCTCGCTCTATAGGCCGAGGGAGCCGGCGTTTGTCCGAAGACAGCCTCCGGGTCTTAATATACACATATGTAATATATACGCACACATTACAACCCCACAAACTGTGCATTCACAGATGAACGGAGTAGCCACCTGTTTTATAAACAGACTGATTCCATGCCTATCAACCCAGAAATCGGCCCCGAGGCATTTAGTTATTTATAAGTGAGTAACTTATACTCACTTAAGTTAACTTATAAGTTATTCGCTTTTAAGTGAGCGGGGGAGGGTGTTTTAGGATTGCACTCGGAGGCTGAAATCCTAATCATGATTTAGAAAGAAATATGCACTGTCCCACTGAACTCAGGGGAAGAACTGGCAAGCTGACCCATGACTGCTGCTTACCTAGACGCGGGTCTCCTTTTAAATCAGTGGCTCTCACCTCTGAATATAGTTTGAGGCAGATCGAGGCAGGTTCACAAGGAAGGATACAACCAGACAGGTGCTGTGCTATATAGACTATACCGTCCATCAGCATACGTATTAAGAGATAAGGTTGGGGAAAATACGTTTTGTACAGGGACATATATACAGTACTGACTTCTCCAGACCTCCCTCACCTATTCGTACCCGTTTATATGCACATGGGTCTACCTACCTCTTTCCGTAAACAGACACTCCTGATCTATCTGCAGAGACACACCTCGAAAGACATGCTGCACGTCTAAGAATAGACACCAGATAATCCCCCACACTCCCCTCGGTACACGCATCTTCCCGGGGCTACAAATATACACGCGCACAAAAAAAGGATGTCATTTAGGAAAGCAACGCACAAATAACCGGTGCAATGAGTTCGCAGCGGTTCGTGTATCTGCTACTCTTACTCTCAAGAAAGCCACAGCGTTGGAGTAAGCAGTCCGGGGGGGGGGGGAGAGGGTCAATTGCCCTTCGACGCAGCCTAGCCAAAACAAAACTGCCTGAGAAGGGAGTGCGTCGGGATGGGAGACTGGGCGACAATCGCTTCATTTAAAAGCAACAAATGCCCCCCCCCGCTCTCGTGCATCTCCTTCGGATGGAGGCCCCATGAGGGAGGGGTGCCCCCCATTATTTGCTCCTTGGAAGAGGAAAAGGAGGGATTGGAGGGGTCAGGCTTCAGGCAAACTTCTTGCAAGCCGCTGATATGTCTTCCCCTGATTCCTATACCTGCCATTCTTCTTTCTGCCTTCCCAATTCTCTGACCACTAACCTCTCTAAGCCTCCTTCCCGAGGCGGTTTGAACGCTAAGATTATCCGTGAGGCTAAGAGACTCCTATGCACCTCCATGCAGCTATTTAAACAGGAAAAGTAACCAGCCCACCTGTTTACAACCTTGAAATATCGCTAGCGCAGCGCTACATAAACACACACTCGCCCTCTCCTAGTCTTCTCCTTCTTCATATCTGGGCAGCGCAGTTATTATAATAATCCTCCCTGCACCATTCGAGCTCCTAAGACTGCCAGTTTTCTTTATTATTAAATCAATGTGGGAGAGGGAGCGAGAGAGAGGGAGAGAGAGAGAGAGAAAATTCCTTACGTTGCATTGGCACACCAAGGATTTCTGGAAGCCCCTTGACAGAACCTTCTGTAGTGAGTGCTGAGCTTTGCATCATTTTATTTCAAACGTATCGGAGCGGAGGAAAAAAATGGGGACGGAAAAACCCCCCAGGATAATATATATATCTATAGATTTAATAAAATAAAAATTTAAAAAATCTCGATCAATAACAAAAAAACAAAACAAAAAACCACGAAGTATGATCAGGGCCGATCCTTCTAGGCGCTATAGAAGGGCTGGTCCGCTTCAAATCCCCTCGGCCTCTCCTGCTATCCCAGCTTGACTGTATCCTGGGTTAAAAGTGGTGCTGCAGCAACCTCCTCCTCGCAGGAGCGCTGGTCCGGGAGAGGCAGCTTTGATTCATTCACACTGCAGGGAGAGGGCGTGACGTCACTTTCCGCAGGGAAGCCACGCCCCCTCCAGCCAATCCCTGCGCGCCTCCTTTCAAAAAGACCCGGGGCGGGGGATGAAGGCGACGGAGCAGCAAGTTGAGGGAGCAGAGCGTGGCTGGGCGGACGCGTCTCGGGCGCGCCTCTCCATCGCCCTTGGCAAGGGGCGCCTGGGGGACATCTCCGCCCCTGAGCGCCAAGGGCCTCCTCATCCAAAGGCAAGCGGCTTCTTAGGTTTGCAGGCTGCTGCTGCATCATCATCATCATTTTTTAAATTATAAAAAAATTAAATAATGATATACCGCCTTTCATCCGAAGATCTCAGGGCGGTTCACAACATAAAATCACTATGATGGTTACTGCTGCCTTAGCGCCCTGCTGCTGCTGCTGCATCATCATCATTTTTTAAATTATAAATAAAATTAAACAATGATATACCGCCTTTCATCCGAAGATCTCAGGGCGGTTCACAACATAAAATCACTATGATGGTTACTGCTGCCTTAGCGCCCTGCTGCTGCTGCTGCATCATCATCATTTTTTAAATTATAAATAAAATTAAACAATGATATACCGCCTTTCATCCGAAGATCTCAGGGCGGTTCACAACATAAAATCACTATGATCGTTACAATTCTTTCTTATTATTTATTAAATTTGTTTACTGCCTTCCATCCAAAGAACTCAGGGTGCCTCACAGCATAAAAACGCAAGATTAAAAAACACAAGATACATAATAAAAACTACAAGGAGGAACAAAACAAACCATATCCCCCCACCCCGCAACATATTTAAAAGCATATACCGTAGGATGTTAATCAGCCCACGGCCTGGTTCCCTCTACGCGCGAGTAAAGAATGACTCAGGGAATTGAGAAAGCGCCGCCAGCGGTTTTGTCCCGCGACCTCCCTTTCACACGTGAAAAGTCACCTGGTGCTGCGCGCTCCTGTAACGTGTGAGTCCACGGCAATGCGCGAAGTCAAATGTTGAGGAGCGCGGATCAAGCGTTAGCAGCTGGAATTTAGATGCCAAATCTGCTGAGAAGGGCTTACTGCGCAATATCGGAACAAAGAGGGATATATTGAAGGCGTTGAAAAAGAACCGACCAGTGAACTTGAATAAGTTCAGGTGAGCACATAACTTATTTTCTCCCTTGTATGACGTGGTGCATGGAGGAGGAGCTAAAATTGTATTTCTCCCTACAGGAGCTGATGCAGCCCCTCCAAAACATGGTTTTGTTTTGATTACTATTCTAATTCTTTGTTTACAAGCCCACTTCTTTGCATGGGTTTTTCAAAAGCGTGTCTTGCTGTGTTCAGTAGACATGGATTCACTCCTATGGGCCGAAGATGGCACCCTGAATTTCCCATTATGAAAACCTCTTTGACAGCCACCCGGCAGAATATAAACAAAAACGATAAACAGAGCTGTAATTAAAACAGCACTCATCCAGAAGTTGATCAGACACATTCAGTTTTCAGATTAGGATCAGTGAACAATTTGAAAGAAGAGTTCTGGTGAAAAGAACAAGACTCCCAGTGCTTAAACTTTTCTTTAAAATAAAATAAAAACCAGAAGCCCAAATACAGAACTGGAAAACATAGTTTCTTCTGAGGGATTTTTTTTTGGGGGGGGTGTAAGTTGACTGCATTTATGATCTCAAATGACAATTTCAGCTTTTGCTCTGTTCTTTTCAGGCATATACTGCTTGGTTGTAAAAAAACCTCTTAAGTGGCATATATATATATATATACATATACATATACATATATATATATATGCCACTTAAGAGGTTATACACACACACACACACACACACACACACACGTGTGTGTGTGTGTGTGTGTGTGTGTGTGGCAGATTTTTTTTATATATATATATATATAAAATATATATATATATATATATATAAAATCTCTGCCCATTAAAATTCTCGACAAAAACAGGCATATAAAAGCATTAAAAAGATAACTAAAATAAACAGTAGCTTAACAGAGATTTCAGACAAGTAACTTCTCATTGTTTGGATAGGCTTGCCTAAACAAAAGTATTCTAAGCAGGTTCTGAAAAGAATACAGCGAGGGAACCTGTCTGATGTCAAGAGGCAGGAAGTTCCAAAGTTTAGGTGCTGTAGATAAGTGGGAAAGTGCTAAGATCTGCCACGATAGTGAAAAGTTAAACTCTCAAGGCATTTGCAGAGCCTTGGGCAGGAGGGGAATATGTAAAATAATTTACCAAACAGAATTGAAAGTCTAGCAAATCTTATTTCTGACTGTGAAAAGCCAAACCACCACAGGGACTGAGGGATCTATAGCTGTGATTTAAAAACATTTTCTTAAAAAGAAAAAAAACTACTTAGGGTTGTTGTTGTTTTTACACTAGAGGAGAAAGTTAACTTTCTGCTGCAATTTTTTCCAGAGGCAAAAAATAACAAAACAAAACAAACAAAAATTGTAATGTGACCAGATTCTCAATCTCTCTCCTCCCCTCCCCTGATAGTGGTACATTCCCCCCCCCCACTCCCCATCAAAGGCTCCAGTTACATAAGCATAGGGAATGGGAAGGTGGAGGAGCAGGGTGAGGGGGGGGCATAAGTTATTTAATCATAAAGAGCCTATCAAATGTCTTGCTAGGTTTTATTGAAAGAAGGCTATTCAAAACGCTGTGCTGTGATTTAATGAAAAATATTATCTTTTTAAAAAGACGTGTCCCATTTATTCCCTTTGTAAACAGGGCACACCACTAAGTTATCCAGGGAACAGGTTTATTGCAATGGCTGGAGTTTGCTACAAGATCAAGAGCTGGACAGTAACAAACATAACTTACATGTTTGCCCCACCCCACAAGAAAGGAAATAGTGGAGTCGAAGTACAGCCAGTGGGATAACTCCTTTAAGATGACTCATAGATGGTGTGTAACTGAGTCACACCCTGAGTAGAATTACTCAAAGTAACAATACAACTTGCTGGAGAAGGTGTGGATTGCTAAGGACATTCACCCACATTTGGTGGGTCTGCCTAATAATTCAGTACTTCTGGAACAAAACATTTTATGAAGTAGAATTAAGGGGCAAAATCTGACACTTAACCCTCCTATGGCTTCATTATCCATTTTTTGATGGTGCAGACAAACCCATATTCTTCAAAGGGTTTATTAATCTCCTCCTTTATAGCGACACACATCGTAATTGGCCACAGATTGA
This sequence comes from Darevskia mixta, assembly GCA_034641385.1. Lineage (NCBI taxonomy): Eukaryota > Metazoa > Chordata > Lepidosauria > Squamata > Lacertidae > Darevskia > Darevskia mixta. Next base: position 1,057,168 of record JAWWNH010000194.1, read on the forward strand.
TGAATCAGCTTAATGGAGATTTAGGAGAACAATGATGTTCTCATTGACACTCAGGGTAAAGGAGAAATCCAACAAAAAATATAGTTCATTGTATACAAAATTGTTTTGCTTTCACTAGATAAATTTCAGGCAAAGAGCATGACTGGAATGCCCTCTTTATGCAAATATGTCAGACTATTTTACATAATCCCACCCCTGCCTTCTTTCATTACATAAAGTGGTCTTTTTATGCTATATTTTTTATTTACAATGATACAACATTTTCTTCAAAACATCCTATTTAACCTACATGATCTGCCCCTTATGGCTCCCTCTTATGTATGAAAATGATATTATTTGTAATGCTTTTATTTATTTGAATTTTATTTCCCCTTTGATAACAATCTGTTATGTAACCTGTAATATTTTGATGGACTCCCCACCCATTTTACCCCTTAGGGCCTGTTGTCATCAATGATCTGCTTTGCTGTATTGAAACAAATTCAAAGTCTTATTACTGTATTTACTCGAGTCTAATTCGAACCTCAATTTTCAGAACCTTGAAACCAAAAAAAGTATTTGCTGGCGAATGTAAATGTGCCATCGAATCTAGTGCACACCTTAATTTTCACAAAGTAATTTGGCAAAAAATGGTGCACATTAGTTTTGAGTAAATATGGTAGCTTCAGTGAGAGAGCCACCCCAGTTATTTCTAAACCATGTGCAGGGAAAGAAATTAAATTATTAAAGAATCTTGTGAGCCCAAAGTACCCAATCACAGAGCAGGCTGCCTGTGTGCTTTGCATGATTCAATACTCTGGCCTTATTCTAATCAGCATCACAGAGAGCGGATTGTTGCATTGTTCAGTCGTTCAGTCATGTCCAACTCTTCGTGACCCCATGGACCAGAGCACGCCAGGCACGCCTATCCTTCACTGCCTCTCGCAGTTTGGCCAAACTCATGTTAGTAGTTTCGAGAACACTGTCCAACCATCTCATCCTCTGTCGTCCCCTTCTCCTTGTGTCTCCTGTGTGTCTTTCCCAACATCAGGGTCTTTTCTAGGGAGTCTTCTCTTCTCATGAGGTGGCCAAAGTACTGGAGCCTCAACTTCAGGATCTGTCCTTCTAGTGAGCACGCAAGGCTGATTTCTTTAAGAATGGATAGGTTTGATCTTCTTGCAGTCCATGGGACTCTCAAGAGTCTCCTCCAGCACCATAATTCAAAAGCATCAATTCTTCGGCGCAATTAATAATAATGCAATTCTTTGTTGCATTAGGTGTGATCTAATTATTCACACATCCCTAATGGAGCAAAGCAGAATTCTGCTCTTAGAGGAGGATGTCTGTGGCATCTCTGTATGAGTCACTGCTCTGGGCTGACCTTCCAATCAGATCAATGACTCAAACAGAATCAGAGGGGGGTGGTGGTAACTCCTACTCTCACATACCATAAAAGTAACCCTTAAAAACATAAGTGAAGCACACCTCCTATTTTAATTCACAAAGTTTGAGAAATACTGAGATAAGCAAATGATTAAATCTCCCCATTTAAACCACTGTCCTAAAATACTTTACTGTGGCTGGAATGGACCCCAGTAATTTTAGAGTAAGGTGATAAACAAGAACACAAGGGGAGATTTCATTGCTGGACAATAAGTTAACATGCACATTAGAAACTGTGCTGGTACCCTACAACTTCATAGGCTTTCAGCACCATCTCACCATGGACAGCACTCTGCTTTGCACCTCCCTGAAACATTTTTTTAAAAAAACAACCCAGTACAGTATTTACATTTCTAAGTTTTCCCTTGAGACGGAAATATGCATCATTTCGTTCTTAAGTCTAACAAGAGGCTAGGTGGAGGGGCTGTGCACAAAACGACCAACTCCCCTCTTAGAATGCTATTTATGGGAAAATGTCCTTGAAATAAAATACAGACAGGACTCCTCCTTCCTGTTAACACAACAATTGCTGACGGAGAAGATAAAAAGGGGAAGAGAGCCTGCAGAAAAAAAAAATCTGTATATGGTGCTGTGTTAGAGCAGGGGTAGGCAACCTAAGGCCCGTGGGCTTTCTCAATCCGGGCCTTCTCAATCCGGCCCATGGACAGTCCGGGAATCAGCATGTTTTTACATGAGTAGAATGTGTCCTTTTATTTAAAATACATCTCTGGGTTATTTGTGGGGCCTGCCTGGTATTTTTGTGGGATATATAACACTGGTGCAGTCAATCACAACATTCCTAGAATGTACACAAGGGGTCTCAGTCCTCCAGTTAGAGTTTCCTGTACCTGGACTGAGACCACTTCCTCTGTGTGACCAGAGGTGGGAGTGGCCTTACCTGTAGTTACTCAAAGCCACAGGTCAGCAGCCATTCCACCCTCTTCCTCATCGGATCTTCGAACATGCAACATCTCAAGAGAAGATGCACTCTTGGCTTCCAGCCAAGAGGGCCCAGATGGAGCCCCCTCCCTTAAGGAGAGTCTCCATGTATATACATTTAATCTAAGCTAGCCTGCCTTTCTGAGACTTGTAGAACCTAGCAAATGTCTGTGAGAAAACCTTTTTACTTTTAAAGAGCTATGTGTCATGTATTTACTTTTAAGGGGGAACCAGGGGAAATATGCCAGGAATCTGCCTTGTTATAGAAGTTCAAACAAACTTAATTGCCACGTTTTGCTGCATTTAATTGGGGATGAGAATCTCTGCTAGTTTGGAGCTTGTTAACACAAGCTGGGATAGGAAATATTAAACAATATTCCCTCATCCATATTCCCACTCATCTCCCACAATTTTTACATGAGTAGAATGTGTGCTTCTATTTAAAATGCATCTCTGGGTTATTTGTGGGGCATAGGAATTCGTTCACCCCCCCCCCAAATATAGTCCCCCCCCAAATATGGTCTGAGGGACGGTGGACTGGCCCCCTGCTGAAAAAGGTTGCTGACCCCTGTGTTAGAGGTACATAAATGTTACACTGATAAAAAGATGCTGAATTGTTTACTTATGGCTCCGGTGCTCAAGGCACAATACATTCAAGCCAATTCTGGAGGGCCTTGAATTGTTACACTGCGAGGAGCTAAGGGCCATAGTTTGGTGGTAGGACAACTGTTTTGCATGCAAAAGGTCCCAGGATCAATCCTCAATACTTCCAGGTAGGGCTGGGAGAGACCTCTTTCTAAATCTAAAATATTGGAGAGTCATCTTATATGCCTCCTTTTGGCAACTCCCGCAGCCAAGTTGGAGACAAATGTATTGCTCTGCTTTCCTTTGCACACCAGCAAAGCTGAGAGGGGTGTGTGTCTTGTTGTCTGGGCAGCCTAGGGCTTGAGTCCTGGTGAGGTCACTTGGGTGCTGCTAACTCAGCAAAAACAACGTGGGAGGCAGCAGTTCTGAGTTAGTGGTATCTGCAGCCACAGCAGGCGCTGTGATTCTCCAGCAGTTTCGCTTCGCTCCCAGAGGCACACTCCATTGTCTCTTGAGACGGAAGGATGGCAGCTGTCAGTAAATGTCTTTGCAATAGCTTCGTAACAATAAGATCGTGTGAGCTTCCCTAGCCCCTCGTCGACGTGTTTTACAAGCTATGGAGCTTGTTTTCGAACTTGAGTTTAGGTTTTTAACCTTTTGGATGAAGCAAAATTAGAATTCCTAGTTTGGATAATTACCACTTACTGTTTGGGAGTGTTCTTCTTCTTTTCTGAAGTTTCTTTAATCCTCCCCCTAGATTTGATAGCAAACAAGCTATTTTGAGTTATATAAAGTCAATTAACTTTTTTCCTTCTGAGGAAACTGATAGATCATAACAGTGAAACGAGAATCTTAGCGGGCAAATTGTTAAGGTTATTTGTTAGTTTATCTTGAGTTATTTTTGTTATTTGGAGTTATTTGGAAGGTTTTCTTGAGTTATTTAGATTTCTTTGAATTAGTTTATAACATTTTTGAGTATTTTTGCTCTTGAGCAATTCTGCTCTTGAATCATTAAACATATTGTTAGTTTGGGTATCACTATATAAATATACGTTCATCTCGATTCAGGGATCTTTCACGGTGTAGACTTCCTTTGTTGTAATTCAGCTGTCAGTAGCTGGCCCTAAGCTGGATGGACCAATGGGCCGACTCAGGATAAGGCAGCTTCCTAATAATTATGTATTCCTCTGGAAAATAATTACCCAAGTCTGTTATTTGAATGTAGCACAAACCATTGACACACACTCTTACACAGTTACAGGTAGGTAGCCGTGTTGGTCTGCCGTAGTCAAAACAAAATAAAAAAATTCCTTCCAGTAGCACCTTAGAGACCAACTAAGTTTGTTCTTGGTATGAGCTTTCGTGTGCATGCACACTTCTTCAGATACTCTTACACAATCATCAAACTTGTGTAAGATACCTTCAGTATACCTGAAGGAGCGTCTCCACCCCCATCGTTCAGCCCAGACACTGAGATCCAGCGCCGAGGGCCTTCTGGCAGTTCCCTCACTACGAGAAGCCAAGTTACAGGGAACCAGGCAGAGGGCCTTCTCGGTAGTGGCACCCGCCCTGTGGATGTCAAAGAGAACAACAACTACCAGACCTTTAGAAGTCATCTGAAGGCAGCCCTGTTTAGGGAGGCTTTTAATGTTTAATAGATTATTGTATTTTAATGTTCTGTTGGAAGCCGCCCAGAGTGGCTGGGGAAACCCAGCCAGATGGGCGGGGTATAAATAAATTATTATTATTATTATTATTATTATTATTATTATTATTATTATTATTATTATAAACTTTCTAATTATGCAGCTGCTTCAGGATACTGGAGACCTGTGGGCAAGTAAATGGTTTACTGCCATTTGGGGGACTTTAAAAATTATAGGCCAGCTAGTCTGATTTCTATTCCTGGGATGCTGCTAGATAGATCATTGTAATAAAACAACTCATCTGTAAACATGGGAGGGGGGAATGGGGAAATATTACTAGTACCAAACACAGGTACCCCTCCCCCCTTCCAAGCAAAAGCAATCAAGCTAACTTATTCCACTTCCTTCCTTGACACAGTAGCTGGTTTGGTAGGTCAGGGGAAAGCAGTTAGTGGATAAGGGGAATGCCCATAAATCTTGCCTTCAGTAAAGCTTGACACAGTAGGAGATTTGTATCAACAATGTGGGAGAATGAAGGTACAGATTATGAGTGGATAACCCTTTTCAGCCTGAGGGCTGCATTGCTGCCCAGCCACCTCTCCGAGGGCTCCAAACCACAAATACAGCACACACACTTGCCAGGCAGTCACACAGTGTTCTCTCCCACTCATTCACACATTTACGTATCATAGCTGTCAACTTCCGGATTTGAAAATAAGGGATTTTTTCAAACTTTCGGATTTGAAAATAAGGGATGCCGCCAGGGCCGTGCAATGGCACCAAGTAGCCTTGCCACCCTGCGCTCCAGAGGCTGCGCGCAAACGGGTGAGCGAAAGAGCGAGCGCATAGACGACAGGCAGGCTGGCTGTCTGGTTGGGCGTGAGGGTCTGGCTGCACAAGGCATGCAAGCTCCGCCCCCAGTCGGTCTCAGACTCCTTATTGGCAGCTGAGCAACGCAGCTGAGGAGCCTCCCTGGCCGGCAGGGAGGGAGAGGAGCTGCTTCCTTTGAAATCCGGGAAATTGAAGGGATATCAACAATCCGGGATAGCAGCGGGAAACGGCATTGGAATAAGGGAGTTTCCCGCAAAAAAAGGGAGGGTTGACAGCTATGTTACGTATGCACTCATGCAGATACACACACACACACACACACACACACACACACACACACACACAGACATACTTAGGAGTCTGTGCAAAGTAAAGGCAGCATATAATAAGTATTAAGAACTTCCAGAGCAGAAAGCTTCACTTCTATTCGGCACCCTTGCACTTGAGAAATTACGTAAGCCTGATTATAACTACAGTAAGTGGTATTGGAAGGGGGAGCTTTAAGGCAGGCTTCCTCAAACTCGGCCCTCCAGATGTTTTTGGCCTACAGCTCCCATGATCCCTAGCTAGCAGGACCAGTGGTCAGGGATGATGGGAATTGTAGTCTCAAAACATCTGGAGGGCTGAGTTTGAGGAAGCCTGCTTTAAGGTCTCATGAACATTAAAAAGCAGCTACAAGCTATGGCCCATTGCAGGTGGGTTACTGAGCCCCAGTACTGAGTCCCATCAGGGGGAAAAGTGGGACATTATTATTATTATTATTATTATTATTATTATTATTAATATAACAACCTGAGTATTCTGTTTTTATATTCTACAATTCTTATATTCTGCACAGAACATAAGAATAATTGGTCTGTCGGCATCAGACCAAAGTCCATCTAACCCAGGGGTAGGCAACCTAAGGCCCGTGGGCTGGATGCAGCCCAATTCCCTTCTCAATAAGGCCCCCAGATGGTTCGGGAATCAGCGTGTTTTTACATGAGTAGAATGTGTGCTTTTATTTAAAATGTATCTCTGGGTTATTTGTGGGGCATAGGAATTCGTTCATTTTCTCCCCCAAAATATAGTGGCCCACCACATGGTCTGAGGGACAGTGGACCAGCCCACGGCTGAAAAAGGTTGCTGACCCCGATCTAACCCAGAATTCCATCTCCAACAGAATATTCCAGATGCCCTATGCATCTTGAAAGGAAGGCACAATTGTGATGTCCACCTTGTTTGTGTTATGATTTTTGTCCAAGCCGAGTGGAAAACACAGCTGCAGCGAGGCTGGTCTGACTATTGCCTGTCTCACTAAACCGTGAGAAAGCTGCCTTATCTTTCCCTACGTGGAATGTTTATGTTTTACTGTACTGTTGTAATCTTAGCCTTTGTGCTCTCTCTTCTGGCTAGACCTCGATGCCGGACAGACGGCTTCATGGGAGCTCTGTCTTTGAGCTGGCAGCAGAGATTCTCTCTGCACTATTCCTACAATAAATAGTTTAGCCTTAATTATGGCTTGTGTGTGTTGTTCTTCATGCTGGGAACAATCACACATTACTGCGCCACCGGACTCTCTGTAGCCGGGGATGTGCGCACACGGTTTTGCTCTGGCTTTGGGGCAGTCTCACAAACTGCCCCAGGCGGGGTATTTCCTAACAGTTTGGTGTTCCACTTAGGTATCACGGCTAGTAGTTCCTGATGGATTGAACCTTCCTGAATTTGTCTAATCCTTGTAAAAGACTTTTAAATTAGTTTTCTACGCCTGCACATCCATAGAGCAAACCTTACTTGCCTGGCACGGGTAGCCACCCAAATGGCTGCATCCAGTATAGTTGAAAATAAATGTCAAACCACAGTGGGGTTAGACCCCGCGCAGTAGAGTTTCCTGAAGATTCAAAGATCCATGGTTTTCAAGGAAAGAACAAGGACTCAGATCTGCTCCTAGCAAATCTCAGTGTGGCTGCAGAGACCCCGAAATTATCTAATCTGATTACAACATATCCCTGACCATCTCAGCGTATTTCCGGGTTAGTAATTTGCCCTCTGTTAGGGCTACAAAGGTTAATGGTCCGGATGATTATGGGCATTAGCATCTGCCAACTATTATGATAAACGGTGTGCTTATTTGTATCCTGTACATTTACATCCATGCATGTTTTTAGATGGCAACACATTGTTTGGATTAAGAATAAAAGCTCTCTTTCCCTGTCTTTTGCAGCTGGGCTTTTGGGCAGGGAAACGTAACTGAAGGCCACAAGAAAGTCAGTGTTTTGAAGACATCTGCACAACGCAGCAGTACTTGAAGCATTACCATTAAAAACTGAGATGTGCCGGAATCAATCTTTCGTATCAGATATCAAATTGCATGCAAAACAGTTTAGGTGTGGAGTCACACAGGTTTGTATAGCTTCTTTGCCATTATCTCTCTCAGTTCAAATTATTCTGAAATTGGGTTAAACCGCAGAGCCTAGGGCTTGCCGATCAGAAGGTCGGCGGTTCGAATCCCCGCGACGGGGTGAGCTCCCGTTGCTCAGTCCCAACTCCTGCCAACCTAGCAGTTCGAAAGCACGTCAAAGTGCAAGTAGATAAATAAATAAATAAATAAATAAATAAATAAATAAATAATTGTTTTATTTGTACCCCGCCCATCTGCCCGGGTCTCCCCAGCCACTCTGGGCGGCCTCCAACAGATATTAAAAGACATTAAAATATCACAGGTTAAAAACTTCCCTAAATAGGGCTGCCTTCAGGTATTTTCTAAATGTCAGATGGTTGTTTATCTCTTTAACCTCTGCTGGGAGGGCATTCCACAGGGCGGGCACCACTACCGAGAAGGCCCTCTGCCTGGTTCCCTGTAGCTTTGCTTCTCGCAATGAGGGAACCGCCAGAAGGCCCTCGGCGCTGGATCGCAGTGTACTGCTGCAGCGGGAAGGTAAACGGCATTTCCGTGCGCTGCTCTGGTTCGCCAGAAGCGACTTAGTCATGCTGGCCACATGACGCGGAAGCTAGCTCCCTCGGTCAATAAAGCGAGATGAGCGCCGCAACCCCAGAGTCGGTCATGACTGGACCTAATGGTCAGGGGTCCCTTTACTTTTACCTTACCATGGGAAGGTGCTTTATTCACCTTTATGCTGTGGGCCTCCTTCTTACTGGGGTGGGGACCTTCGCTCTTTCTCTTCCAAAAGATGACCCCCCCCCTCAGCTCACTGCGTGGAACAGCTCTGACTTAACTTAATGCAGCAGTTAGACATTAGGAAAATCCACTCTCCAGGTCTTTCATTCAAGGGCTTCCTAATGAAAAAGAAATCTGGGAGATTTACAGCGTCAGAGGGTATTAGAGAAAACATGATCAAAATGTTCTACAAATGGTATATTACTCCAAGTAAAATCCATAAAATGTACAAAACAAAAGATGATTTGCGTTGGAAATGTAAAAAAGAAGTGGGGACCTTTATGCACATGTGGTGGCATTGTGGGGAAGTGCAAAGGTTCTGGATTCAGCTAATAGAGGAAATTTTAAAAAATCCTGAAATATAACAAAGAAAAATCCAGAATTATTCTTACTGGGAATAATTGAGGATGAAATAGATAAACAAGATGAGAAGTTATTCCTATACGCTACTGCTGTGGCCAGAATACTGATTGCGTCATATTGGAAGAAAAAAGAGGTTCTGGGAATTAAAGAATGGCAGGAAAAATTATTTAGTTACTTAGATCTGGCTAAACTAACTGACGCAATCCGAGGACGCAGCAACCAAAAATTCCAACAAAGCTGGGAAAAATTCGGAGATTATTTGAGAAAACAATACCCCACTTTGAGGACTTGGATCCACTTCTAAGCATTCTGTATTGGGTATTATTAAAGAATAGTATGGGACAGGTGAAAATAAGTTAGAATATAAGTAGAAGGAATATTAAGTGGCAATAATGGATTGGTTAATAACCTGAGAGGATGACAAGGGGAAGTCAGGGGGGGGGGAGGAGTAGAGAAGAAGGAAGGTAAAGGTAAAGGGGCCCCTGACCATTTAAGTCCAGTCGTGTCCGACTCTGGGGTTGCGGCGCTCATCTCGCTTTATTGGCCGAGGGAGCCGGCGTACAGCTTCCGGGTCATGTGGCCAGCATGACAAAGCCGCTTCTGGCGAACCAGAGCAGTGCATGGAAACGCCGTTTACTTTCCTGCCGGAGCGGTACCTATTTATCTACTTGCACTTTTACATGCTTTCGAACTGCTAGGTTGGCAGGAGCTGGGACCGAGCTACGGGAGCTCATCCCTGTCACAGGAATTCGAACCGCCGACCTTCTGATCAGCAAGCCCTGGGCTCTGTGGTTTAACCCACAGCGCCACCTGGGTCCCTGAGAAGAAGGAAACGACTTATTAAAATTGTATAAGATAAAGGGAAGTTAAAATGTGTGTTAAAATGATGGGGGGGGGGAGGTGTATATGATTGGATTGGAAAAAGAAAGTACTGTACTGTACTCACTGGTGGGACAATCAGCCAGCCAGCTCAAGAGCATCAAAGCTCACGACTCTTTGCTCAAGTCAACCTGAGGGTTAAAGCATGCCAACAGAGCACCCAGAGATCAAAACTCCGATCCACTGGGAATCAACCTGCAGCCTTTCCAAGCATGGAGAGATCTAGAAGTCGCCTCTCCAGGGGAAAGCAAAACCACAGTGTCTCTCCTGTTTGGCAAGAAGCAGCACCCAGCCCTCCCTTAAGTGCATTAAGACATATTATATAATTTTAATTTATCTCTTTCGCTCTCGCTCGCATGCACATGCTACCTGCAACGAGGGTCGCAGCTCCTTCTAATGCAGCTGCATCTTGGCAGCAGAGCTGCAAATCAATCACCTAAAAGCAATCCAAGCAACAGCTATGAGAATCAGAGAGCCACTCGAGAGCCATTGTTGGCTTATGAGCATATGCCAAGCCACTATATACAATTGCTTAAAAATAATAATAAAAAAACACAGTTAAACCAAAATTCTACACCCAAGGCCATAGCCAAAACAAATCATACAAATTAAGGACATTTGCATATATGTGCTTATGCAGCTTGTTTTATTCTGCTAGCTGCAAGGAGGAGCACTGAACTGAAGCCTGGCCCCTGATGACAGGAAGCTACCTCCACTTCCTGGCATCTGAGTTTCGTTTTGTTTTTATGTCCGAGGCTCCTAAGGTTCCCTCTAAACTGAGCTCACAACCATGAACACTTTATGAAGGATGGCAAAGGCGCTTTCAAACTTCCATGCATTCCCCCAGAGGAAGTTTGGAGAGGCATATCTAACTTTACATACAGTACCCCAGGTCAGAAGAGAACAAAGCAATATGGTATATTTACAATTACTATAAGAAGATCCGAGGGACCCAGGTGGCGCTGTGGGTTAAACCACAGAGCCCAGGGCTTGCTGATCAGAAGGTCGGCGGTTCGAATCCCCGCGACAGGGTGAGCTCCCGTTGCTTGGTCCCTGCTCCTGCCAACCTAGCAGTTCGAAAGCATGTCAAAGTGCAAGTAGATCAATAGTGATGAGCGCCGCAACCCCAGGGTCGGACACGACTGGACCTAATGGTCAGGGGTCCCTTTACCTTTATAAGAAGATCCAATTATGTAGAATTTTCATTTCCAGTTTGAAATAATAATATAGTCTTCAAAGGAAGCAAATCAACAACAACCAGGTAACAGGCCAGTCGCAGCAACCACCGTTTAAACTTTTTAGCTAGTGTCTGTGCAATCTCTTAACACTGAAAATGCACTTTCAATTGTTGAATAATTAGCTGTTTTTAGTCTGACCATTAGACAGAGTGGCCTTTATGAATAGTGACAAACCAGATCTCGCACAGCAGTTCGTAAAAATATATAATCACTCTTGACCAGCCTCAGTTTTTAGTTTTTTGTTCAAACTATAGTAATCCAAAAGAGTCCAATGCATTTTACATTTTGAGCCTCTCTGCCTATTTACCCCACAAAACTTCTGAAGAGGCGAGATATTGGTGCTAGGACTGTGTGTGTGTGTGTTGTCCCAAAGGTAAAGGTAAAGGGACCCCTGACCATTAGGTCCAGTCGTGACCGACCCTGGGGTTACGGCGCTCATCTCGCTTTATTGGCTGAGGGAGCTGGCGTACAGCTTCCGGGTCATGTGGCCAGCATGACTAAGCCGCTTCTGGCGAACCAGAGCAGCGCACGGAAACACCGTTTACCTTCCTGCCGGAGTGGTACCTATTTATCTACTTGCACTTTGACATGCTTTCAAACTGCTAGGTGGGCAGGAGCAGGGACCGAGCAACGGGAGCTCACCCCGTCACAGGGATTTGAACCGCCGACCTTCTGATCAGCAAGCCCTACCTAGGCCTAAAAGTGACATTGGGGAAGTGTAGTTCTTGGAATTCTTTATTTTTTGCTTTACCAGACCAAAGTCTCTTTTTAAAAATCTTTACATTTTCTTAAACAAAACCACCCTATGAACAGGACCCAAGAAATCACCTTGTGAAGGAGGTTCAGGGGTGACAGGTTAGGGAACCAGAGTGGCAGTGGGAAGGGAAGGGGGTTTCACAGCAGTTTCCCGTTCTTTCTGCAGGGAATGTTGCTGCTGTTTTCTTTTGTATGGGAAAAAGCTCCCTTTGGAGACGGCTTCTGTATTGCTCTCCTTGCTGCTGCTGCATCGCAGCCCTGAGTAATATGGACCAGGGCAGAGGGTCTATATCAATCTAGCAAGGCAGAAAAATGAATGAAAATTGAATTCCCTTGGGAGGGAGGGAGAGCTGTGCTCCAGACAGAAAGATAAATCAAAGGATGCTGGGGAGGAAGAAGAGTGATGAACCAGCTCTCCGTCAGAATGGAATAATTAGGGGAACAGGTTGGAAAGGCAAAGGGGAGAGATTGGGAGGACAGCCTATCCGTGTGCCACAGAAGAGCAAAACATGTTTACCCAGGAGATTCCAGAAACCCTGTTTTTAGCACGTATTAGACCCACAGGAAGTGATTGTCCAAATAATAATAAGAAGAAGAAGAAGAGTTTGGATTTGATATCCCGCTTTCTCACTACCCGAAGGAGTCTCAAAGCGGCTCACATTCTCCTTTCCCTTCCTCCCCCACAACAAACACTCTAGGAGGTGAGTGGGGCTGAGAGACTTCAGAGAAGTGTGACTAGCCCAAGGTCACCCAGCAGCTACATGTGGAGGAGCGGGGAAGCGAACCCGGTTCCCCAGATTACGAGTCTACCGCTCTTAACCACTACACCACACTGGCTCTCAAATAAGCAGGTAAGGCGTACCATGGAGCACATGCTGCCCCTGCCCCCCGTTATATTATGGAGGGGAAAGACTGAAAAGCAAGGCATTCTCCATACCCATATGAAGGATGGCGAAGGCGCTTTCAAACTTCCATACATCCCACCAGAGGAAGTTTAAAAAAATCTGTGGCCAGAATACTGATTGCGTCATATTGGGACTATGCAGAATTGGATAAGATGACAGGAAGAATTTGAAACCAATGGGACCAGGAATTTCTAAAATATTGGACTAAATTTGAGATATATTTGAAAGATAGCTGCAAACAACAAATCACGCTAATAGGCTTGCAAGAAGTTTTGTGAGGTTAATGTTAAGAAATATTACAGAAATAATTTTGGAAAATAATATTTGAACTTGAGTATTAAAAGTAATAGTGGAGTATGAAATACAAGAAGAAGTTAAGAAGAGTAAAAATCCCGAGAAGTATAAAAAAATTACATACATACAGTGTTCAGGGTGTGTGTATATATATATATATATATATATATATATATATATATATATATATATATATATATCTCACAGTCACCCTGTTTTTGTGATCTGAGGTATTTGACTGATAGGGTGGCCAGGTGAAAAAGGAAACACAATACGTTACACCTGCTGGAATATCCTCTTCTGCACAACTACGGTGAAGGTGCCTGCCCTCCTTTGCATCAGCTCACCATACTGTCTAGAAACTGAATGCTGGCTTAAACAGGCCCTGGGTCTGATTAAGCAAAGCTGTTCTCTAGTTCCTAAAAGGAATCAGAGCTCTTGGCTAAGGAGAAATCATGCAGAAAATAACGTATTTGTAAGCAATGCTGTTTTGTATTATTTGTGCGTCTTTCTAAAAACAAATATTAGCTGTTATTTATATGCACCCATGTTCAAAATAAGCAGTAAATTTCAAAAAACATATACTGGTATAAACCCTTTTGGGGCCAACTATAAATCCCATAGTTTATTTATTTAAGGGTGCAAACCTTGATTTTTCCCTCTCTTGTAACTAGAAAGTATTTTTATTTATTTAAAAAAAGGAGTTAAAAAGTGAAGCTGCCACCTTTTTAAAACTTGGGGTGCTAAGGATCTGTTATTATGATTAAAAACTTGCAATCAAAGCATGGGAACTAACAATGTGTACACACTGAGAAATCAAACCAACCCATACCTAGATTCTACTGGGGTTGCAGGAGAATCTCCTGCACCTAACAGAGGGAGCAAGAAGAGTTTGGATTTGGATTTGATATCCCGCTTGATCACTACCCGAAGCGGCTCACATTCTCCTTTCCCTTCCTCCCCCACAACAAACACTCTGTGAGGTGAGTGGGGCTGAGAGACTTCAGAGAAGTGGGACTAGCCCAAGGTCACCCAGCAGCTGCATGTGGAGGAGAGGAGACACGAACCCGGTTCACCAGATTACAAGTCTACCACTCTTAACCACTACACCACACTGGCTCTCCTGAACTGGCTATAGGACAGGAGCTCCTGGTCTTTTAACAGCTGCACAGAAGAGGAAAGGTTGGTAGGCAATGCTTTTTCCACTCCTGCAGTCCTGTGGCAGGACCTGACAATGTTTTTCACTTTGTGTCATTATCGAAAGCACTGTGTCTCATTTGCCAAATCCAGCAGCCACACTGGACACAGAAAGGGTCTTTTTAGTCCTAATGAGAAAGCTCCTTCTGCCTTGATGGCTAAGACCTGGGGGCACAAGGGTGGCGCAGTGGAGGAAAGGTCTGGGCAATCTTTGACAGCGGAACTGAAGTCAAGGGGGAATCCCCGCAGGTGTGGCTTCTCACGCAAGCTACACCCCTTGAAATTTCCTCTGACTTTATGACATCTGCCAAAAGAACACCAATGATCAACACCAAGAGAGAATTTAGAAGAACTTGGTACAAAGGCCTTGAAGCCAGTGGGGTCATTCCAGCACTTCAGTTGAAGAGATGACCTTTTTTTGCAGGGGAACCAAATAAACCACGTAGAGTATACAGTGTGCAAGTTGTGCAGTTCTGGTGTAGAGAAACAGAAAAAGACAAATCCCGGCTGTTAGGAAAAATCAAAACTGCCCAAGACTGTGCATTCCATGCTCAGTTATCAACAGCCGTACCAAAATCAAGGAACCCCAATCCGCAGCCTTGCCCTTTTCCGTTCTGCTCTTGCGAGAATATATATGGGGATTTGATTTCACAAAACAGGAAGCAATACAGTAGTTGCACACTCACAATGCCTTCAGGAATTATATATCGCTAACTTAATGCAGCCGTTGTCTTTCTTCGTAAGAGAGGAATATACCAGGTGTGCAGTTACAAGCTGATGGAAACATGGGACACAATCCACCAGAAAGTTCAGCAGCACAAATGTGCAAGAGTGCGATTGCGTGATTGTGCTGAACTCAATAGCAACTTCAATTCATTTTAAGGGGGCTTGTGCTCCTAGGAACCTCTGGGCAGATTTTGTCCGTAAATATTTACACATAAATAAGAATGGCTGTACTTACCAGAGGCAAAAGCAAGATGGGTCTCTCATTTCAAGACACGGAGAGGAGGTTAACCTGACCTGAAAACAATGAAACCCATTTGTAACCACAGCTGCACCCTACTGTCTGGCATCAAAGCCCCCTTCGTCCCCTGGGCAGGGCCTGTTTCCGACGGGAGAATGAATGGAAGGCAAAATAAATGCACCAAACGGAAAAGAGGAGAGGAACTGAAAAGAGCAGAAGTGAAAGGAGAAGAGGCTAAGGGTGCCAGATCTCTGAGCAGAGAAGGTACTGCGATCTCCAGAATGTGGAGCCGAGAAAGTGACTCTGCGTGTGGGTCAGGGGAGGAGGGGGCGGTGGTGGAAAACAACCTCAGAGAAAATTAAATTGCACTTGAGGGCAAATTCTATTAGGGAATAGCAACTGTCTCTCAACAGCCTGTGTCCATTTAGGTAATTAGCTGCAGGATGGGAATCGCCATGCAGGAGCAGGACTTCCTGCAGGTCTGCTCTGACACACCTCCTTCCCCACTACAGACAGCAGAACTAGGCTTCATCCAGAGGTTCTTTGCAGTGCCCAGGAGGCTCTGGTTTAAGGCGGTCTTTGCCCTCCAGATCTTGTGTGCTGCTGCTGAGAGCATCTGGAGGGCACCAGGTAAAAGTTGGTGTGGGGAATCAGTTGCGGCCATGTCAGCATTAAATGGGAAAGGCTTAGATTGAAGTACAGAATTGTCAAGTTGGAAGGGACCCCAAGGATCATTCTAGTCCATAGCTGTCAACTTTCGGATTTGAAAATAAGGGATGCTGCGAGGGCGGTGCCATGGCACCAAGTAGCCTCGCCACCCTGCACTCCAGAGGTTGCGTGCGAACGGGTGAGTGTAAGAGCGAGCGCGTAGACGGCAGGCAGGCTGTCTGTCTGGTTGGGCGTGAGGGTCTGGCTGCACAAGGCATGCAAGCTCCGCCCCCAGTCGGTCTCAGACTCCTTATTGGCAGCCGAGCAACGCAGCTGAGGAGCCTCCCTGGCCGGCAGGGAGGGAGAGGAGCTGCTTCCTTTGAAATCCGGGAAATTTAAAGGATATCAACAATCCGGGATAGCAGCGGGAAACGGCATTGGAATTAGCGAGTTTCCCGCAAAAAAAGGGAGGGTTGAGAGCTATGTTCTAGTCCAACTCCCTGCAACGAAGGAATCCTGCCCATGGCTGTCCCTGAGTGGGCATGAACCACCTTCAAAATAATATGCAAGCTATATATGTGAACTTTGAATCTAGCCATTCTCTCTTTTTGACAAAATAAATAGTTGCTCATAAAAAAAAAAGTAATTCTGGATAAGCTTTCCGGAAGTAAGTTTGTTTATCGCCTCCTGATCTGCTACAATCCTCCATCACAGGTGAACACCGAATCCAGAAGAGGAGAGAGTGAATCCCAAAAGGTCCCACGGTTCCTTGGCAGACAGTTCAACAAAGAGAAATATTCCCTGAAGGCAGAATGTTAGAAAACCACTGTTTTACATGCCGAAAAGCACCAGTAGCGGGTGGAATGAAGTCGGAACAGCTGAACTGTGGTTTGTGGTCATCAGAGCCTGATTCAATGCAAGCCTGCAGCATGGAGAATAATTGGAATACTAACATGCAAAATAAAGAAGGGGCTGTCACTGCTTGGGCACTAATATGCTGGGAGCAAAGACTGTGACAGAAATAATAATAAAAAATACCCCTGAGTTGCAAAATGGGCATGGCAGTGATGCTGAGCCTGAGAGCTTGCTGTTCTGTAATGTAAGAAGTATTAAAATGAATGACAGCTTTGAGAGTGTTGGGTGGGAGGGGCCACTTCTTTGAATTCCACCCTGTTTTATTTTAAATATAGTATCGATCTCTCCTGCTGTAGTAAGCAGCAGCAAGCATCCTTCCGGCTTTTATGGGCTCTCCCTGCCCAGCACTGGATATTTTTTATTATCACCATTATTAAAAGTAAAGGTAAAGGGACCCCTGACCATTAGGTCCAGTCGCAGACGACTCTGGGGTTGCGGCGCTCATCTCGCGTTACTGGCCGAGGGATCCGGCTTACAGCTTCCAGGTCATGTGGCCAGCATGACTAAGCCGCTTCTGGCGAACCAGAGCAGCGTACAGAAACGCCGTTTACCTTCCCGCCGGAGTGGTACCTATTTATCTACTTGCACTTTGACGTGCTTTCGAACTGCTAGGTGGGCAGGAGCTGGGACCGAGCAACGGGAGCTCACCCCGTCGCAGGGATTCGAAGCGCCGACCTTCTGATCAGCAAGCCCTAGGCTCTGTGGTTTAACCCACAACGCCACCTGGGTCCCTATCACCATTATTACGATCTCTCAAAACATTACATGGGAAAACACCCTTCATGGTGGGTGGCTGGGTGTTAGTTGGCAGGGCACACACTTGACATTTTCTTAAAAAAATTAAAATATCACATTAAAGCATATTTTTTCAACAGCCAACCCAACCATATAAAGGTAAAAACAGGGCACCATCACCTGGAACTGCAAAATCCTAGGCCGGTGTACTGGGGAAAGAGACAATTTGGGGAGGTGCACAGAAGCATCTTTGCAGCTTTTGGGGTGGGGGTGGGGCAAAGCAGTACACCCTGCATTCCAGCTGGGGCTGCAGTGATTGCCATGACATAGATGAGCAGCCCACCTAAAAAAGTTAAGGTACCCCTGACCGTTAGGTCCAGTCACGGACGACTCTGGGGTTGCGGCGCTCATCTCACTTTACTGACTGAGGGAGCCGGCGTACAGCTTCCGGGTCATGTGGCCAGCATGACTAAGCCGCTTCTGGCGAACCAGAGCAGTGCATGGAAACGCCGTTTACCTTCCCGCCGGAGTGGTACCTATTTATCTACTTGCACTTTTTGGGGTGCTTTCAAACTGCTAAGTGGGCAGGAGCTGGGATCGAGCAACGGGAGCTCACCCCGTCGCGGGGATTCGAACCGCTGACCTTCTGATCAGCAAGCCCTAGGCTCTGTGGTTTAGACCACAGCGCCACCCTAGAGGACTGGAAATAAAGACACAACAGTTGTTTGAAATGAAAATAAATAACAACATCCTGGTCAGCTCTTGAGCTTGAAATGTGGCACTGTTAATAGAAGAAGAGTTTTGGATTTGATATCCCGCTTGATCACTACCCGAAGGAGTCTCAAAGCGGCTAACATTCTCCTTTTCCCTTCCTCCCCCACAACAAACAATCTGTGAGGTGAGTGGGGCTGAGAGACTTCAAAGAAGTGTGACTAGACCAAGGTCACCCAGCAGCTGCATGTGGAGGAGAGGAGACGCGAACCCGGTTCACCAGATTACGAGTCTACCGCTCTTAACCGCTACACCACACTGGCTTTCAATAGTGCTTGGCATAGGAAAAGCCCGCTGAGGGGGGGAGGAGGAACAGCCCTTATTGATAGAGCTATGGCAGCAAAAGGTCACAGGGGGCAGTCCTTCTGACACCATCTGCACAGAAGAGAAGATATGCATGTGGCTGGATCTGAAAGCGCTCTTGGACCAGCCCCTACCCCACAGACCAGGTGTTCCAGAGGATTGGGAATGAATGTACCAAACAGGATTATCGAAAGGCCACTTACGGGACACTCTTTCTCCTGCCTTTCCTGGCAGCTGTATCTCCCGCACTCTATTAAATCTCTATACTCTGCCTGATAGTAAAATACTAATCCAAGCCACCTTGCCGGATGATTCAACTTAGCTGCTTTGGCCTGCTGCTCACTGCTTGGCTCATTCCCCTTTTCATTAAGTAGGGCCACCCCTCTCTTAATCTGGATCGGGATAGCTTGGCCGCAATGGTTCACGCAGTGGGAACTGCAAGCTTGGATTACTGCAATGCGTTCTATGTGGGGCTGCCCATAAGGCATAGCTGTCAACCCTCCCTTTTTTTGCGGGAAACTGCCTTATTCCAATGCCGTTTCCCGCTGCTATCCCGGATTGTTGATATCCCTTAAATTTCTCAGATTTCAAAGGAAGAAGCTCCTCTCCCTCCCTGCCGGCCAGGGAGGCTCCTCAGCTGCGTTGCTCGGCTGCCAATAAGGAATCTGAGACCGACTGGGGGCGGAGCTTGCATGCCTTGTGCAGCCAGACCCTCACGCCCAGCCAGACAGCCAGCCTGCCTGCCGTCTATGCGCTCGCTCTTTCGCTCACCCGTTCGCACGCAGCCTCTGGAGCGCAGGGTGGTGAGGCTACTTGGTGCCATTGCACCGCCCTCGCGGCATCCCTTATTTTCAAATCCGAAAGTTTGGAAAAAATCCCTTATTTTCAAATCCGAAAGTTGACAGCTATGGTTCTAACTTGCAGTGAGCAATTTTTCCTCCTCTTTCTTGCATTAAAAAAAACCAACCTATTTTAATTATGTCAACATATCTCCCTTCCTCTAAGCAAAGCATATTCCCTTCAGTTTTTTTCCCCTTTGTGCTACATCTTTTTAAACCCCCTTCTTCTCACATCTAAGCCTTTTTTCCAGTATGTCTGCATCCCCCTCGAAGTATGTGGTTCCCAGTACTGGACATTGTAACTTCAGAATGAGGGTTTTCCAATTACTGTTCTGTTACAACTAGGCTGCCCTTCTAATCACATGTATCGGGGAGTAAGCCCCATTAAATTAAATTGCCTTACTTCTGAGTAGATATGTATAGATCTGTGCTGCATTAGTAATAGGAGGGTGCTGCCTATTGGGGGATGGGCGCATCCTGTGAAGATCTGGACACTTGTCAACTAGGAAATGAGCAAATAACAAAAGACAACCTTATATTTTCTCCCCCCCCCATCTCCCTACCCCCCAGACCATCAGACACCTGCCAAACGACAGTTTGCATTCAGTAATAACCCAGCTTGGCTCTGAGCCAGCAACCTAAAAGGTCCGGGAACTAGATCTCATTACCAAACCTCTCTGATCTATCCAGTCTATTCCCCTTTAACTTTGCCCCCCCCTTCAAATATTGAGCTGCTCCCCCCTCCTTTTCTTGTCACCAAAGGCGGAGGACTGCAGATCCATGCATTCCAGTCAGGGCTGAAACCACTGGTGTTTCTTGCAGGAAAGTTGCAAAGTTTGTTCCCCACATGAGTGTGGATATTTATCTATATAAACAGTTGAATCTGTTTCCAGAATTGCCCCAGAATTGCCCCAGTTGATTTCCCATAAAGTATGTGCGCACACTTTATGCGCACATACTTTATGGGAAATCAACTGGGGCAATACATACGAGAACGTATGTATGTTCTCGAAGCTACTAACATGAGTTTGGCCAAACTGCGAGAGGCAGTGAAGGATAGGCGTGCCTGGCGTGCTCTGGTCCATGGGGTCACGAAGAGTCGGACATGACTGAACGACTGAACAACAACAACATGTGCGCACATGTGTGACATCTGTGTTGGTTATGTGTACAGCTGCCTTGAGTGCGTTGAAGTTGCTCTTACTGTAATTTACAATTAGCATATTAACTTCTTCTTCTAACTAAACCACCATCTGAATAATTTTCACAATAATTTTAAATCAAGCAAAAATTATTGGATTTAGCTGAGATGGCAAAGTTGAGATGTTCAACCAGAGAAAAATCATTGGTAATATTTACTAAAGATTGGAAACGCCTTAGACTTTTTGCTTGGAAAAGAAAATGAACTTAGAATATCTGGGTTTGAGAATCGAAGAAAATACTGGTTTTATAGAAAGTTTTTATAACTTTTTTTAAAACTTTATTGGAAAAAAGAGATAATAGACACACACACACACAACCCCCCACACCTCACAAAGTGGCGCCATCAGAGGGGGGTGACACTTTTTTATTTATTTATTTTTTATTTATTTTTTAAAAATTAAATTTTAACTTTATTGAAAAAAAAGAGATAATAGACACACACAAAAACCCCACACCTCGCAAAGTGGCACCAACATTTTTTGGGGGTGGGGGTGACTTGCTATGCCCTGGGTGCAGCTCTGCCAGTGCCCTGGCAAAGTGGTGGGAGGGGTGACAAAAAAAATTCCGCCCCGGGTACCACCTGGGCTGGCTACGCCTCTGCACACGTCCTTCCACAGTGTGGACAGAGGTTTCCGGGCAGGAGTTGATCACGGTGAGGGTTTGCCAAATGTGCCTTCCTCTTAGCTCGTTTCTCCCTTTCGTCCTGAGTCTGTGCTTCTTCAAAGTCCATGACGCCTTTGGTAGAGGCTATTCTCCAATTGGAGCGCTCGCAGGCCAGTGTTTTCCAATTATCTGTGCTTATACTGCATAGATTTGCCTTGAGAGTGTCTTTAAACTGGCATTTTGCTTTCCATTCTAAAGTTGGGAATAGAGTAGCTTCTTAGTACAGTCGTACCTCTGCTTACGTGTCCCTCTGGATACTTAAACTTAAGGTTGCGAATGCGGCCAACCCGGAAGTGTATACTTCCAGGTTTCGCCACGTGCACATGCGTAGAAGCGCTCTGCGCGCAGCGCACATGCGCAGAAATGCGCCTCCAGCTATAAAGTTTTCGGGATGCAGATCCCGTTCATAACCGGAGGTACCACTGTACTAGCACCTAGTGTTTTTTGTGTGCTGTTTTTTGTTTTGTTTTTATGGGATGGCATTCAATTTCGTTGCACTTGTACAACGTTGTACTTGTACTTATACAATGACAATAAAGAAATCTTATCTTATCTTACTGAGTTGGACCAACAGCCCCCCTCTCTCTCCCTAAGCTTTGTGACATGGCAAGCAGCACTTGCCAAATTTCCTACCCAGCTATGAAAGGGACAAGATCCTCATCTACTACTTCCGTCAACAGGGTTGCCAACATATGAATAGGTCACTCTCTCATTAAACAGACAGTGGCTTTTATCTCCTTGCCAAGACAATCTCCATCTGCTGCTTTTTTGCCTTCAGGATGCTGTTGAAGGTACATGAGCAGGCCAGCCCAGCCGCCAACACCTTGCCAATCAACAATTCTACTTACTACCTGAAAACACATTGCATGTTTTATCCAACAAGCAGGGACGTAGGAAGTGGGAGAGGCGGGGGGCGTTCCGCCCCAGGTTCCATCATGGAGGGGGGTGACAAATTATCAAGGAACAATTACTGCCCTACTAGAGTGGTTCATAAAAAACTTTCTTTGAAAATGCCTGCTCCAAAGGTCTTATCTTACTACACTAGGGATTATATAGCTATATATGAAATTTCATGCATATCAGTTAATATCTTGACCCTCCTCCACGAAAATAGCTGTTTACTTGGCCGTTTTCCTATGTCGTGAAGGCTGAAATTTCAGTTCAGTGGAGCACTTCCTGTTCCCAACCCTAACCCTGCGGAAAGCCATCTAATTAGACTTTACTTTGATTTTGACATGTTTTTAGGAGGTAATTTAATTATTGTTTGATTTTATACCAATGTTATGTATCTGATGATAGCCGCCCTGAGCGCGACTTTGGCCGGGGAGGGAAGGATATAAATAAAAGTTTATTATTATTATTACTTATTATTATTCCTTTGTAAGAAAATATGAAATAACGTAAAACCATTTTTGCAGGCAAAAAATAAAATAAAATAAATAATCAATGTGTGTGTGTGGGGGGGTGACAAGAAATTTTCCGCACCGGGTACCACCTGACCTTCCTACGCCTCTGCCAACAAGGTGATCACCATCAACAAAATGTGAGGGTATCCTCCCAGTATTCTCTGTGACTGTGTGTTCCCTCCCTCCTGCCAATCCTCAAAAACCAGAAATAGGATGCAAAAGAGAGCAGGGACCCTGTACTTTCAGCAGTTTGGCAAAAGAGGCCATTCCGACAACTATGGCTGTTCTCATCCCTGCGTGACAAGCTGTACCTGCCAAATACTCTCTTCTAAATAATTGTTAAAGGTACAGGAGACATCTCTGTATTGCCAATTCAGTCACTCTAGTTCTTTCCTTCTGGTCCTTCCTCTCTGCTTTGCACATCCATTTTAATATTTGGTCCAAAAGGGCAGATGCCTCTCTGGGTTTCTGCAAGTGAGAGCAGTTCAGTGGGGGGCGTGGGGCAGGGCAGGGCAAGGGGCAGGATGCAAATCCAGAACAGGGCAGGCAATTGTGAAAGGCTCCAAGAGGGACAGCAGTCGGTTGGGTAGGGTAGCAGAGCCAGACAAAGATTGATTGGGGTTAAATGGCAGGACAGCTGTGGGGAAAACACAGGACTCAGTCAGGGGGAATGTGTTGCATTTGGCCTACAAAATGGGGGGTGGTATGAGAGAGAGGGGGGCAGTCAGGTTTTGAGGAGGACCTGGATGTTTGGGTAAAGAGATCAAGACAGGGAGCTGTGTATGGGCCTGTGGCAAGGAGGAAAAAGATAAAAAGACTATTAAGAACACAATGGAAAGGGCAGTAAGTCCTTTCAGGGGCAGGCATGGACTGTGGCCTCAGAGTTATTTCTTAAGGCAGCAGCAGAAATATGTGTGTGTGTGAGAGAGGAAGGTGTTGAAGAAAAACCCACATTCTGTGAACCTACAATGATGCAAATAATAATAATAATAATAATAATAATAATAATAATAATAATAATAATAATAATAATAATTTATTATTTATACCCCACCCGTCAGACTGGGTTTCCCCAGCCACTCTGGGCGGCTTCCAACAAAATATTAAAATACAATAATCCATCAAACATTAAAAGCTTCCCTAAACAGGCTGCCTTCAGATGTCTTCTAAAAGTCTGGTAGTTGTTGTTCTCTTTGACATCTGGTGGGAGGGCGTTCCAGAGGGCGGGCGCCACTACCGAGAAGGCCCTCTACCTGGTTCCCTGTAAATTGGCTTCTCACAGCGAGGGAACCGCCAGAAGGCCCTCACTATACTATTCAGTTTCTAGAATTGAATCTTCCTTCCTTCCTTTAGTGAAAAATTGAATCTTCCTTCCTTCCTTCCTTTAGTGAAAAAGTGCATAACTGAGCAGGAGGAATGAAGCAGCACAGTTAAGATGGGCAGGGCATCAGAGGAAAGAGGGCAGTGAGGCGATTATGAGCCAGTGTGGCATACTGGGCCACTACTGGAGAGACTCAGCCATGAAAGTTCACAAGCTGGGCAGATGAAAATGATGGACTATATGGAACTTGCCGAACTGACCGGGAAACTACGTGACCAGAGGGAGGAGACGGTGGATCAAGATTGGAAAAAATTTAAAGTATATTTAAAGAACTATTGTAAGATTTAAAGATAGAAAAAAGTTGGAAGAAATGATAGTTTACAGACTAGAAATTAGGATTAGGTAATGTAGATGTATGATTTAGGGTTAAGACGATTATATGATGAGAATATAAGTAATAGAAGAAAAAATATTTAAAGATGAGAGGAAATTACTAAAGATGATTGACAATGGAACGCAGCAGGGGGGACAGGAGGAAGTCACCCTAATATGATTAGACAAGATGAAAGGGAAATAATGATGTATGTTTGTGTTTATGTATTTTGTATTTTGTACGCTGTTATGTTTTTGTATGATGTTAAGTTTTTTATTTGTTTTTTCTTTAAAACCCAATAAATATAATTTAAAAAAAGAAAGATAGAAAGAAAGTTCGCAATCCGACTTTAGGCCAGTTGCTGTATCTCGATGGAAGCAATATAGGGTTGTTACGAGGCTAAAATGGAAAGGAGGAGAGAGGTATGAACACTGCCTGGAGTTCCTTGGAGGAATGGCAAGATATAAATGTACTGTAATATGCAACACATTTCAGGAGTTATCACGTGATGCAGGGTAACATTCGTGTGCTGTAGAAGAACTGCATGCTGTTAAGATGTTCATGAATGAAATATTTAAAGGCTTCTGTCAGCCCAATTCCCTACCCACAGAGGAGATTGCCCGCTGTGTCTCTGTAAGATTTATTAGTCTAGCCTTGACTCTTTCCAATCAGATTCTGCGCAAGGGGGGAATTCTGCTGAGTCTCTGCATCAGCCATTGGGAATGATCGGATCATTCAATCACTCTCAATGCAGAGTTGCGGCAGAATCACTCACTCTCAAAAGGGGCTGTCATTGTGCCTCTTTGTGAATCTCTGCTCTAGGCTTGTCTCCATCTGCTCACGTGATGCACCCAGATTTATTACCCATTGCGGGTGGATAATCCTTTTGGGATATAAGCATGAAACATGCGTTAAACAATAATTGAGGGGGGAAAGGTGTGCAGGAATATTTTGAAATTGTTTTACAAAGGTCTCCAAATATCTGCACTAAAAACAGTTGCTCATTACTTCCTTTGGCTAAAGCCTTTTTGCAATAATTATGGCCATTGTCAGGCATCTTTCTTATTTATTGTGCGTTTATGACAAGCCTCAGGGACTGTGTCCTCTTGCAAAGTTGCTTGTATGGTCTCTGCTTTCTTGATAGATACTCTTTTCCTGTCCAAAACTAAAATTGCTACTCCAGTTTTAGGATGCCACCCTTTCTCTTTTACTGTCCCCTTTATCTGAAGTCATTACCACCCCAAACACACACACACACACACACACACACACACACACACACACCTCTTCCCCCCTAGGTGCTTATAAACAGGAAGCACCCGACAACATCTATATTCTCCTTCTCCTTTAATCTCTAATCCAGGGGTGGCTGACCTGTGGCCCTCTAGACGTGGCTGGAGTTCCAACTTGCATCAGACCCACCCAGTATAGCCAATGATCAGGGCTGATGGGAATTGCAGACTAGCACATAGCTGTCAACCCTCCCTTTTTTTGGCGGGAAACTCCCTTATTCCAATGCCGTTTCCCGCTGCTATCCTGGATTGTTGATATCCCTTAAATTTCCCAGATTTCAAAGGAAGCAGCTCCTCTCCCTCCCTGCCGGCCAGGGAGGCTCCTCAGCTGCGTTGCTCGGCTGCCAATAAGGAGTCTGAGACCGACTGGGGGCGGAGCTTGCATGCCTTGTGCAGCCAGACCCTCACGCCCAACCAGACAGACAGCCTGCCTGCCGTCTACGCGCTCTCTCTTTCGCTCACCCGTTCGTGCGCAGCCTCTGGAGCGCAGGGTGGTGAGGCTACTTGGTGCCATTGCACCGCCCTCGTGGCATCCCTTGTTTTCAAATCCGAAAGTTTGAAAAAATCCCTTATTTTCAAATCCAAAAGTTGACAGCTATGTTTAGAAATATTTCAAACATACAAGGAATACAGTCAGAATACAAACGCCTCTCAGGTGTCAAAAAGGCCAGTGTAATCCCTTTTATGATGTGGATTTTGCAAAAAATGACTTTCTAGCAAATATTCCATGGGGTCATGAAGAGTCGGACATGACTAAACGACTAAACAACAAACAACAAGCAAATATTCTCCACCTTTGCATTGCTAGGGGGTGGTGAGGTGTGTTGTTGTTGTTGTTAACTTCTCTGCTGGTGGCAGACAATGTGGTTTTGTAGGAGTTAAGGAAACTGAAAACACGTACAGCTAAAGTGGGGGTGTTATAATTGAAAGAATTCTCTACCCCCACCGCCCCATTTTTTATGGAGATCTGGGTTGGGTAGGGGAGGAGACCAGTTTGCTGAAAGGAGGACAGTTGGGTGGGCATGTAAAACCTTAGGCTCATTATTACAATTTCTAACATGTGCCCAGGGGAAATCAAGGTGAAAGGCAGCGGCGGAGCTTTGCTAATGAGAAGGAGGAACAAACACACACACCCCATTTATCAATCTAAGGGTTGAGGAGGGGACAGGGCACTCCAGAGTCCACAAAACAACCGGTTGTACAATGGGAATTGTCACAAAGATATTGGGTGCCCACCACATACCCTCATGCAGGGGAGGGACTTGAGGACAGCATTGTCTAAAGGGAGGGCAGTTCTGAGTGCCAAAATCACTAGGACCTGCCAGCCACAAATGCAGCTTTCTTTTTAAAAAGGAATACAGTACCTTCTTCCCACTAGTCAGGCCAGCACAAGACATTAAGCAAGTGAAGCTTTCCCCACTACTTACTGTAATAATAATAATAATTTATTATTTGTACCCCGCCCATCTGGCCAGGTCTCCCCAGCCACTCTGGGCGGCTTCCAGCAAACATTAAAATACATTAAAATGTCACAGATTAAAAACTTCCCTAAACAGGGCTGCCTTCAGATGTCTTCTAAAGGTCTGGTAGTTGTTGTTCTCTTTGACCTCTGATGGGAGGGCGTTCCACAGGGCGGGTGCCACTACCGAGAAGGCCCTCTGCCTGGTTCCCTGTAGCTTTGCTTCTCGCAGTGAGGGAACCGCCAGAAGGCCCTCGGCGCTGGATCTCAGTGTCTGGGCTGAACGGTGGGGGTGGAGACGCTCCTTCAGGTATACAGGACCGAGGCCGTTTAGGGCTTTAAAGGTCAGCACCAACACTTTGAATTGTGCTCGGAAACGTACTGGGAGCCAGTGTAGATCTCTCAGGACCGGTGTTATATGGTCCTGGCGGCCACTCCCAGTCACCAGTCTAGCTGCCGCATTCTGGATTAATTGCAGTTTCCGGGTCACCTTCAAAGGTAGCCCCACATAGAGTGCATTGCAGTAGTCCAAGCGGGAGATAACTAGAGCATGCACCACTCTGGCGAGACAGTCCGTGGGAAGGTAGGGTCTCAGCCAGCGTACCAGATGGAGCTGGTAGACAGCTGCCCTGGACACAGAATTAACCTGCACCTCCATGAACAGCTGTGAGTCCAAAATGACTCCCAGGCTATGCACCCGGTCCTTCAGGGGCACAGTTACCCCGTTCAGGACCAGGGAGTCCCCCACACCCGCCCCCTGTCCCCCCAAAACAGTACTTCTGTCTTGTCAGGATTCAACCTCAATCTGTACCCTTTGTGCCGGGTGAAAAAAACACACCATCCTTCATCTGCTAATTTTTTGTGAGCCAGACTCTCTGTGCGTATAGGCAACCTTGGAGAGAAAATATGCAGAGCTGGCTAGACTGTGGCGCAACGGATCAGTGCACCTGGCTGTTATCTTGAAGGTTCGTGGTTCAAGGCCGCTCAGGGACGGCGATGGGCAGGATTCCTGCACTGCACTGAGTTAGACTGGATGACCTTTGGGGTCCCTTCCAACTCTATGATTCGATGATTCTCAAGCTACAACAAAAGCTGCTGTGGCCTTTAATACTAGACGTGGCAAATTGCTCCCTTGCTGGAAACCAACAGATGAGGCTTCCTGGTAAGTCTGCAGCACAATGCATCCCATTTTATTTTTTTTTTTATTTTTTTTAAAGGGATGCTGTAAATAATTCATAGAATCATAAGGGTGGAAAGTATAAAAAGGGACTTTCCAACCCAACTGTCAAAATGCCCAGGCCCATACCGCATCAATTTATACCTTATTCAGTTTACTTTATGGGGATGCGGGTGGCGCTGTGGTCTAAACTACCGAGCCTCTTGGGCTTGCTGATCGGAAGGTTGGCGGTTGGGATCTGCTTGACGGTGGTGAGCTCCCGTTGCTCTGTCCCAGAGCCAGTGTGGTGTAGTGGTTAAGAGCGATAGACTCGTAATCTGGTGAACCGGTTTCGCGTCCCCGCTCCTCCACATGCAGCTGCTGGGTGACCTTGGGCTAGTCACACTTCTCTGGAGTCTCTCAGCCCCACTCACCTCACAGAGTGTTTGTTGTGGGGGAGGAAGGGAAAGGAGAATGTGAGCCGCTTTGAGACTCCTTCAGGTAGCGATAAAGTGGGATATCAAATCCAAACTCTTCTTCTCTTCTTCTTCTTCTGCCAACCTAGTAGTTCAAAAGCACACCAGTGTGAGTAGATAAATAGGTACCGCTGCGGCGGGAAAGTAAACAGCGTTTCCGTGCGCTCCAGTTTCCGTCACAGTGTTCCGTTGCGCCAGAAGCAGTTTAGTCATTCTGGCCACATGACCCGGAAAGCCGTCTGCGGACAAACACCGGCTCCCTTCGTCTGAAAACCCAGAGGAGCATTGCACCCCGTAGTTGCTTTTGACTGGATTTGACCGTCCAGGGATCCTTTACCTATACAGTTTATAAAAGCCAGGCCTCAGTATTGCAGAGGGTAATATCAGATTGAATGAACCTAGATGAGTAAGCCAAGTCATAACACTAAGGGGGGTGGAGGGGGGAGAAAGGATGTATGTTTGTGGTGGGGGCACATTCTCAGGTTGTAAGAGGCAAAATTATGTAAGGGATCTATTACAGAGAAAGAGACAATGGCAACAGTTCTGGGCAAGGAAAATGTACATCTCAGCTTCTTCCTACTGGTGCAGAATTTCAGCTGTTGGCTTCCAACAACCTTCCATCATTACACAGTCCCTTCTTTGGCGCAGATAAACTCAGGTCAAAAGCCCGGCCAAAGCTTCTCCTTCTGCCACCTACACAAGAATTAGTCTCTCTCATAAAGCTCTTTCAAGATCTAAGACAAGGGACAAAGTTGTAAGGGGGGGGGGAATTGCACATCTCCACAGAGAATTCAAGGTTTCTGCTTAGCTATGCTTTAATGGATTTTTATAGTTTTAGGCTGCCATAAGGCCCTTTACACGGAGACCCAGGTGGCGCTGTGGGTTAAACCACAGAGCCTAGGGCTTGCCGATTGGAAGGTCAGTGGTTTGAATCCCTGCGACGGGGTGAGCTCCCGTTGCTCGGTCCCAGCTCCTGCCCACCTAGCAGTTCGAAAGCACGTCAAAGTGCAAGTAGATAAATAGGTACCGCTCCGGCAGGAAGGTAAACGGCATTTCCGTGCGCTGATCTGGTTCGCCAGAAGCGGCTTTGCCATGCTGGCCACATGACCCGGAAGCTGTACGCCGGCTCTCGGCCAATAAAGCGAGATGAGCGCCGCAACCCCAGAGTCGTCTGTGACTGGACCTAACGGTCAGGGGTCCCTTTACCTTTACCCTTAAGGCCCTTTACAGTTTGATTTCAAGAAAGAGTGTGCATCATCACCTCATGATATTTTGGAATTGGGCAAACTCAAATCCCAAATTAGCCACATACTCAGGGAGTGGCTTGTCACAGTCTTCCTCAATCTCTCATTCTGTGAGTCTGTAAAATGTGAATAATATGTCACCTACCTCATAGTGTTTCAGGGGTGATTAAAGAGATACAGAACACGGTTACTTTTGCAGAGACTTAGGGGGAAAAGCCATGGTGCAAATCTTTATGTAACATTGCTGTGGGGGAAAAAAATCACCTTGCAGAACACAGGACTCTTACAAAAATGCACAAAAGTTGCACAAAAATGCACAAAAATGCACAAAAGTTATTACTTACCGCTATGGGTAAAAGGTAAAGGGACCCCTGACCATTAGGTCCAGTCGTGTCCGACTCTGGGGTTGCGGTGCTCATCTCGCATTATTGGCCGAGAGCCGGCGTACAGCTTCCAGGTCATGTGGCTAGCATGACAAAGCCGTTTCTGGCGAACCAGAGCAGCGCATGGAAACGCCGTTTACCTTCCCTCCGGAGCGGTTCCTATTTACCTACTTGCACTTTGATGTGCTTTCGAACCGCTAGGTGGGCAGGAGCTGGGACCGAGTAACGGGAGCTCACCCCATCGCAGGGATTTGAACCGCCGACCTTCTGATCGGCAAGCCCTAGGCTCTGTGGTTTAACCCACAGCGCCACCTGGGTCCCTACCGCTATGGGTAAAAAGGTAAAGGGACCCCTGACCATCAGGTCCAGTCGTGTCCGACTCTGGGGTTGCGTGCTCATCTCGCTCTATAGGCCGAGGGAGCCGGCGTTTGTCCGAAGACAGCCTCCAGGTCATGTGGCCAGCATGACAAAGCTGCTTCTGGCGAACCAGAGCAGCGCACGGAAATGCCGTTTACCTTCTATGGGTAGGTGGGAGTTAAGATGTTTGATATTAACTTCTCCATGGCCCAGGGCTGTCCCCTTCCTACTCACACATCTGGCTTGGATTTAGATAGGTTGGCTTCCAATAACTGCTCCCCCTATCCCAAAATTATCCCTTGTGTGTCCTTGTTGCCATCCTGCTGATAAAAATGGAAGCCACAACAGCAGCATGGTTTTTCAGTGTCACCAAGGGAGAGAAAATGCCCCACCTGTCAAACAGATGAGTGGGCCATTATAATGCTTGATGAAATGTCTCTCTTCCGTGCTGCTTTGGATTCTGCCATGGTTTGAGAGACCTACTGTATGGTCAAATGCCTGCTCAGCCACAAATGTGGTTTTTTGGGGGGTGGATAGCTGTTACTCCTTAGTGTAAGCTACATCATAGCTCCCTGGTCCTGAACGGGGTAACTGTGCCCCTGAAGGACCAGGTGCGCAGCCTGGGAGTCATTCTGGACTCATAGCTGTCCATGGAGGCGCTGGTTAATTCTGTGTCCAGGGCGGCTGTCTACCAGCTCCATCTGGTACGCAGACTGAGACCCTACCTGCCCGCAGACTGTCTTGCCAGAGTGGTGCATGCTCTAGTTATCTCCCGCTTGGATTACTGCAATGCGCTCTACGTGGGGCTACCTTTGAAGGTGACCCGGAAACTGCAATTAATCCAGAATGTGGCAGCTAGACTGGTGACTGGGAGTGACCGCTGGGACCACATAACACCGGTCCTGAGAGAACTACATTGGCTCCCAGTACGTTTCCGAGCGCAATTCAAAGTGATGGTGCTGACCTTTAAAGCCCTAAACGGCCTCGGTCCAGTATACCTGAAGGAGCGTCTCCACCCCCACCGTTCAGCCCGGACACTGAGATCCAGCGCCGAGGGCCTTCTGGCGGTTCCCTCACTGCGAGAAGCAAAGCTACAGGGAACCAGGCAGAGGGCCTTCTCTGTAATGGCGCCCGCCCTGTGGAACGCCCTCCCATCAGAGGTCAAAGAGAACAACAACTACATGACATTCAGAAAATACCTCAAGGCAGCCCTGTTTAGGGAAGTTTTTAACCTGTGATATTTTAATGTATTTTGATATTTGTTGGAAGCCGCCCAGAGTGGCTGGGGAGACCCGGCCAGATGGGTGGGGTACAAATAATAAATTATTATTATTATTATTATTATTATTATTATTATTATTATTATTATTATAGCGTTGCTGCAAAGCTGCTTGGTGGCCTGCCTTGATACTGTGAAATGGCAAAAAGGAAGACATAGAAATACATTAATACCTAGAAAGGTTTTACCGATAGGAGTCTGAACCACAGCACTGTTAAGCAATTGTTTTTAGGATTATGAATAGCATAAATTGGAATCGACTAAATCCACACACACAAACACACACGTTTGATTTGATGTAGTTGTACATGGGTGTGGTTAAAATATATTCTTTGTATCCTATCCTATATCCTGTCAGGCCATATCCTGAAATTTGGCATGCCTCCCTGCTCCAAACAAACAAGTCTGTGGCAGAGAGCTATGTGGGATTTTATTTAAGTACGGGTGATGTTAGTTAGAAAGGAAAAAGAGAAAATGAGGGCGAGTCGGGGACAGAACGTAAAGGAGATGAGGAGGATGCAGGAAAATATAACAAGAGAAAGAGAAATAAAAACCCAGTTGCATAATTACATAATACCACCCTTCTGAGATGCGTCAAAATTTTACTGAAACTAATTTAATTGCCTTCACAACTTGCCTCAAAATTTGCCTTAGGAGAAATTTGGTGGCAGCTTTTAGAAGGAAGGAATGGGGAAAACATCTCTAAACCCTTCATTGACACCTGGTCTGTCTGTCCTTCCTTCCTTCCTTCCTTCCTTCCTTTCCTTCCTTCCTTCCTTCCTTCCTTCCTTCCTTCCTTCCTTCCTTCCTTCCTTCCTTCCTTTTTCTTTCTTTCTTTCTTTCTTTCTTTCTTTCTTTCTTTCTTTCTTTCTTTCTTTCTTCCTTCCTTCCTTCCTTCCTTCCTTCCTTCCTTCCTTCCTTTCCCTTCCTTCCTTCCTTCCTTCCTTCCTTCCTTCCTTCCTTTCTCTTTCTTTCTTTCTTTCTTTCTTTCTTTCTTTCTTTCTTTCTTTCCTTCCTTTCTAGCATTTGATGGCTGAAATGCATCAAAATATATCCCTCTAAAGAGGGGCAGCGAGATCTCCCTTGTTGTCTTGGTACATCTGGGTCTCCCGGTGGCCCCCTCCCCAACTCCATCCTGTAAAGTGAAGATGTAAGGTGGGGGGTGGGGGGGGAAAGAGGCCAAATCGGATTGACACCCACTACCCCCCTTAATAAAGTTTATTATCAGCGGTCTGTAATCCCTTTAAATCCCCTGCAGCGGGGGAAGGGCTGGGATTAGGGGAGGTCAATGTAATCCCAATGAATTGGTTACAGGAGGATTTAGCTAGTGCCAGGGGAGCAGATGGCCAAAGCCCCAGCTATGGAAAACAACCATTTTCTTTAATGATTTGTAACAAGGATAAAAGGACAAGAGAAATGGGAGCAGCGGTTCTGGATTTTGTTTCGGGGGGGTGGGGTGGGCGTGGGGGATTGAATGAAAGGAGGCAAGCTTTTGCCATATCCTCAAAAAAAAAAAAGTGGAAAAAAGAAAATAAAAAGCAACTCTTGACATTAGGAAGGGAAGCTTCGCAGGCGCTAACCTTTGCATCATTCTTGTAAAATAGGATTTTGGTCTAGTTCTCAAACCTATGTCACTCCTGCCCCCTTGTAAGTGTTGGGTTCTTATGATCCAAAGTGCCTTTGTTGGGGCTGGGGAGAGGGAATAGTCCATGCACACAAACTGGTGTGTTAGGGTAAAGGGACCCCTGACCATTAGGTCCAGTCGCGGACGACTCTGGGGTTGCGACGCTCATCTCGCTTTATTGGCCAAGGGAGCCGGCGTAAAGCTTCCGGGTCATGTGGCCAGCATACTCCTTACAGCCGCTAGGTTAAACGTTCTGGAATCAGCGGTTTTGTGGGGAAGGTTCAGGGGAGTCCCATACGCCCAGAGACGTTGCCCCTGTGCTCTGGGAGTGGTTGAGTCAACTGAACATATTCTTTTGATCTGCCCATTCTATGCAGATCTTAGACAAAAACTTATAGCTCCACTCCTATGCCACCATAGCCCAGTAGACAGAGAAAGACTGGTTTTGTATTTGCTGAACAAGTTCACTGGAACAACAACCTTCTCGGTGGCCAAATTTCTTTCTTTGGCCTTTAAGTGTCGTAAGGCTAAAATTGACTGTATTGACACGGGTCTAAATGTATAATATACTTTCCGCTGTTTCTAAGTATCACGCTTTTCCAGATGTTTAGACGTTTTAACCTTTGTATGGATAATATGTGCTTTCTGACTGATGGTCGAATAAAATTTTAGTGATTGAAAATGCAGCATTAGAAACAATTTCAAACATACAAGGAATACAGTCAGAATACATACGCCTCTCAGGTGTCAAAAAGGCCAGTGTAATCCCTTTAATGATGTGGATTCTGCAAAAAAAGACTTCCTAGCAAATATTCCATGGGGTCACAAAGAGTCGGACACGACTAAACGACTAAACAACAAGCAAATATTCTCCACCTTTGCATTGCCAGGGATTGGTGAGGTGTGTTGTTGTTGTTGTTGTTGTTGTTGTTGTTGTTGTTGTTGTTGTTGTAAACTTCACTGCTGGTGGCAGACAATGTGGGTTTGTAGGAGTTAAGGAAACTGAAGCCACGTACAGCTAAAGTGGGTGTTGTAAGAATATCAAGGTCTTATATATATATCCTATATAATAAAGAGCCTGTGTCCGTACGTACTACTTTCCGTGTGTCACAGGAATTCGCAAGTGCGCGTGCGTTCCAGTGACACAGGGATTGGAGGACGCAGACCAATAGGAGCGGGGGCAGCGGCGCAAAGTACCGCTTCCCGCAGCCTCCTGCTGTCGGCCATCTTCAGCGGACCTTTCCGCTGGCTCCGGCTTCCTCTTTGCTTGCCGGGCTGCGGACGAGGCGACTACAGAGACCCTGCGCTTCCTGGAGTTGACACGCGCCGGGCGGGAAGGAGGGAGGGGGAGGAGGAGAAGGAGGCGCGAGGGTGGAGGGGGAAGTAGGGGGGAGATAGGTGTGTGTGTGTGTGTGTGTGTGTGTGTGTGTGTGTGTGAGAGAGAGAGAGAGAGAGAGAGAGAGAGAGAGAGAGAGAGAGAGCTGCGCGGGGTGGGCGGGGGAGGAAGGTTCCCGCGCTCGGCTCCACCACCAGCTGGGCTTCCCGCCGCCCGCTCGGCCTCCAGGGGACGCCCAGGCAGGCAGGCGGACCACGGCTGGGGCTCTGTCCGAGCGGGGGGGGGAGTGAGGAGCCGCGGCTGTGCCCCCCGCCCCGCAAGGCGCGCGCGCATGCTGCCGGGCTAGCGCCCGTTTTTCAACGGGCTTCAATTCACTAGTCTATATAATAATTGTTCATAAGTGTGCCAAGCAAAACAAGGCCACATGTCTGAAGCAGCGTAGGAAGACAGGCCTGTCTCCATTTTGACTCCCAAACTGTTTCTCTGCAAGGAAGGAGGGGGGATTTTCTCAGGAAAATAAAGCAAATATTCCATGGGTCACAAAGAGTCAGACACGACTAAACAACTAAACAACAAACAACAAGCAAATATTCTCCACCTTTGCATTGCCAGGGGTTGGTGTGTTGTTGGTGGTGGTGAGGTGTGTTGTTGTTGTTGTTGTTGTAAACTTCACTGCTGGTGGCAGACAATGTGGGTTTGTAGGAGTTAAGGAAACTGAAACCACGTACAGCTAAAGTGGGTGTTGTAAGAATATCAAGGTCATATATATATATATATATATATATATATATATATATATATATATAATAACATGTCTGAAGCAGCACAGGAAGACAGGCCTGGCTCCATTTTGACAGTAAAGCGAGATGAGCACCACAACCCCAGAGTCGTCCGCGACTGGACCTAATGGTCAGCAGTCCATTTACCTTTACCTTTTAATGTCCCCAGTGACTGATCCCGTGGTCAGAAGTGTCACATGGCACAGCTGTTTTAAGCTAGATTGTGTGGTTGACACTGCAGGCAGCTCAGATTTGAAATGGTCCCCCCCACTTGTTTTACAAAACCAAACAAAACAAACCCTTACCGTGTCAAGAAAAGGGGGCAAGCGGTTCCCCTACTGCTGGAAATGTGGCAAAGTGCCTAGAGTATTGGCTGAAGAATGGCTTTAGTGATGGGGACTTTTCCCCCCAAAAAAGGTCCAGAAAGCAAACCAACACTTGGCACTTGAAGCCTGCCATGAGAAAGGCAAAAATATCCAAAACAGGATGTGACACACACCCACACCCAGAACACTTCCAATATATTTTACTAATCTTGCTGAAATCCTCTTACCGTTCCCCAAAATTCCTACAAAGGTTTCATAGGAGGAAAATTCACTTTAGGAAAAAATTGCAAGGCTATTCCAGATTTATTTAAACAGTTTTGTGAGCTGCGCCCCCCCACCCCCACCCCGCCTCTGCAATGCATACTTAGAAACAAAAACTTTGGTCAGACGCACACCAATATTTATTAGCAAAAATAAATTTATTCCACTAATGTAGTTAGACACAATGACAGCACGAGAGATCAGGTGCTCCTTGGATCATTCCTGGGCAGCAGCAGAAATGGAGAAAGACGGAGGAAAGGCAGTGTGCCAAACTCATTTGGATCTTAAGAAGTGACAGCAAACTTGCCTTTCGTTTATTTAAAGAAGCTGGTTCTTCACTGTTCCATTATAAAATGCTTCAGGGGTCTGGGGGGTGCAGAGAGAAGGGGGTACAGAATAAGTAGCATATGCATTTATTAGTATGGTGTAAAACAGGCATAGGCAACCTTCGGCCCTCCATATGTTTTGGGACTACAACTCCCATGATCCCTAGCTAAAAGGACCAGTGGTCAGGGATGATGGGAATTGTAGTCCAAAACATCTGGAGGGCCGAAGGTTGCCTGTGCCTGGTGTAAAACAAGGAGGGGTAGCCTATTTCCAAAATGGCTTCGAGGTAAACTGCTGTGATGGCCTGGGATTCAGACTCAGATGCTGAACCTGAGGGATCCCAGCCTGCACAGGATTCCCCGCCTCCAGAACCAGCAGAGCCGGGGCTAGGGCCTGAGTCTGAAGGGTCCTCACCTGTGCTGGATCCTCAGGTGCAGGCATCTGCTGAGTCTGCTCTGGCTCCTGATGGG
Organism: Darevskia mixta; assembly: GCA_034641385.1. Lineage (NCBI taxonomy): Eukaryota > Metazoa > Chordata > Lepidosauria > Squamata > Lacertidae > Darevskia > Darevskia mixta. The sequence continues at coordinate 1,094,290 of JAWWNH010000194.1, forward strand.
ATGGAGGACCCCTTGCCTGCAGGTGCTCCACTCCCAGCCCCGTCAGGGGAAGCTGAGGTTGCCTCTGGGTCCAGTAACCCTCCAGCCTCTCCTGAGCTGCAGAGGCTCAGGGCAGAGAGGCGAAGGGAACTGAGTTCCCACAGGAGGAGTGCTCGCCTCCAAGGCAGGAGAGGCGAGTCACCAGAGGATCGGGGCCGCCCTATGCCTCCGGGCAGATAAAAGCCGGCCAGCTCCAGCCCCAAGTTGCAGGAGCAACATTGTTGGTGACCAGTTCCTGCCAGTGTTCCTGCTTGAAACCTGTCCTGCTTTCCTGCCTGAGCTCCTGACCCGCCCTGGTTCCCTGCTTGCCTACCTGTTCCCGACTTTGCCTGACTCCCTGCCCTGCACCCAGCTTCAGTTACTACGGACTGCCTTTACATTGCACCTCTGACCACGGACCGGACTTGGACCTCGCCTTTCGGGTAACCCACGGGACCAGCACAACTGCTGTAAAAACAGGGTTTTGAGAAACACAAAACACATACTTACCGGAGCATCAGGCAACCTGCTCTAATCTACAAGTCACCAGTTCATACCCTCCCTTTCCCCAGTTCAGAGCGTGGTCCAAATATATAGGTCTGGGCTTCCTCCTTCTCCCCACTTCTCCACTTTTTGTTAGAAGTCAGCACATGAAAAGGAGATATCACCAACAGGCCTGACCCACTTGGGACAGCAAGTGTCTCTCATGTAGTAGTTATGGTAATGAAGTGGGTCAGACTTGCCCCAAATGAATTGTGGAATTACTAGCCAGTCATTCGGGCAGGTATGACACAAGAAGATTTGAGCATGAAGATGGGCCTACGTTCCTACTCTTAACTAAATTATTTTTCTTTGTGATGGGGACGAAAAGGCACGAAGCTCCTCACTCAAGGATGGCCAACTGGCAGGTCCACTGAAATACAATGGTACCTCGGGTTACATACACTTCAGGTTACAGACTCTGCTAACCCAGAAATATTACCTCAGGTTAAGAACTTTACCTCAGGATGAGAACAGAAATCGGGCGGCAGCAGTGGGAGGCCCCATTAGCTAAAGTGGTACCTCAGGTTAAGAACAGTTTCAGGTTAAGAACGGGCCTCCGGAACGAATTAAGTACGTAACCAGAGGTACCACTGTAGTATTTATCAAGCCTCTAATGGCATTAAACCAGATTTCAAACTCATCTGGAGGGAGAATGCCTCCGGTTTCACTCGTAAGGACAATAACCAGCCCACCACCTTCAAGCAGTTAAGTAGGAGATAGAAGCAAGTCCCACACTTTATATCAGGGGTGACCAACTCCCAATAGATCTACTCCCAGAGTTAAAAACTGGCAGTGATCTACCCCCTGTTTTGGTGGGTTCAGGGTCAAAGTTGTTTAGCTTTTTTAGGAAGGAAAACCCTGTTTTGGGGGGTTCAGGTCAAATTTGTTGAGGTATATTTTGGGAGGAGGAAAGCCCCGTTTTTTTAGGGGTTCAGGGCAAAAATGTTGAGATTTGATTAGGGGAGACAAACTTGTTGAGCTTCTTTGGAGGAGTCAATGATCTACCAGTGATCTACCGCAGACGTCCAGTGATCTACCGGTAGATCGCGATCTACCTGTTGGACGTGCCTGCTTTATATCATCAGATTTTGTACATATTTTAACAGTTGAATCATGCCAAATTGCATAGAATCATAGAATTGTAAACCAAATGTCATATAATGCTGTAAAACTTAAAACTTATAATTTAGAATTTTGATGTAATTTGACGCATTGTTTGATATTACCAGCTGACGAAGACATCCATATCGAAACAGGGCCCTGTCCTGGTTGCTTTTCCTGAATCGACTCTTCACTCCGGCTTTACTTATAAAACGATCCTTTTGAATACTTTTGAATACAGACTGATATACATTTATTGTTACTTAAAATTTCTTATGTTCTTATACTGTAACGAGTTATTGTTTACACATACTATTGTGAACTTGAAACTGCTTTTCTTATTTGAATTGACATTCTCTGCCTAAGGTTGTAATCCTTACCAGAATACATACTTTTATTTAACTGTAACTCACGAGTAGGATTTATTCCTAGTATTGAAATTTCTGGCCTGAGCTCTTGGTGTGTATTTCCTTTCAGTATAACTAATAACAAGAACTCCAATTTATTTAACGTTCATGAATAAAATTGCCAGCATCTCTCTGGAGTCAAGAGAGAAACAAAGGAGAAGAGGCCAAGCCAAACACCAACAGGTAACAGGAGGAAGTCTCCCAGCAATGAACAAAAAAGCATTTAGATGCATCTGGAAAAATAGGTCAGCCCCAATCATATTAATGCGCATCTATGTAAGTGGGTTTCAAGTGTTCAAAGCATTTCACATACGTTAAGCACCTCCGTAATGCTGACCAGTGTTGTAAAATAAGCCAGTATTACCATTCCCGAGCTGCAGGTGTGGGGTTGAGGTTTTGAGAAGACGGTTTGCTTAAGGCAGTGATGGCTAACCTTGACACTCCAGATGTTTTGGGACTACAACTCCCATCATCCCTGACCACTGATCCTGTTAGCTAGGGATGATGGGAGTTGTAGTTCCAAAACATCTAGGGTGTCAAGGTTAGCCATCACTGGCATAAGGCCACCTTGCGAGTTCTGGACAGAGGGAAGATGTGAATCATGGACTTCCAAGCTCACCCCTGGCCATAGCTGTCAACCCTCCCTTTTTTTGCAGGAAACTCCCTTATTCCAATGCCGTTTCCCACTGCTATCCCGGATTGTTGATATCCCTTAAATTTCCCGGATTTCAAAGGAAGCAGCTCCTCTCCCTCCCTGCCGGCCAGGGAGGCTCCTCAGCTGCGTTGCTCGGCTGCCAATAAGGAGTCTGAGACCGACTGGGGGCGGAGCTTGCATGCCTTGTGCAGCCAGACCCTCACGCCCAACCAGACAGACAGCCTGCCTGCCGTCTACGCGCTCACTCTTTCGCTCACCCATTTGTGCGCAGCCTTTGTAGCGCAGGGTGGCGAGGCTACTTGGTGCCATTGCACCACGCTGGCGGCATCCCTTATTTTCAAATCTGAAAGTTTGAAAAAATCCCTTAGTTTCAAATCTGAAAGTTGACAGCTATGAAAGAACCTCATAGCAAGCATTTTCCTGTTCACATTTTCCTGTTTTCCCACCAGCCAACCTGCCCGCTACTTCCCTTTCGCTTCCTTTCCAAGCCAGCTTGTGACGTGCGACCCTCACCGTCACCCCAAAGGGACACCCCTGTCTTCAAAGCCTTGTCTTGTCACTATCAACACCCAGCGGCCTATGATTTCATTGCCAATAAAAGAGAAAAGATGAAGTGGTAGCAGGACAAGTTGCCAAGAGGCGGGGGGCATGTGCGAATCTGGTTCTGAGACGCAGATTAACTATCTCCATTAGTTCAGGAGGGAAGAGACTTCAAACATAGGAGGGCTGTTGATTGAACAGACCATTCCTGACCAATTCCTCAGACTCCTCAAGAGCCCATCAGTTCTGGTCCTTTTAGGTAACTAGCATGCCTTTCCCAACTTTGCCACGTAGGCTCCTGAATGCAGAGGAAAACAGCTGGGTTTCAGTTTTAGAGCATAGCTGTCAACTTTCGGATTTGAAAATAAGGGATTTTTCCAAACTTTCGCATTTGAAAATAAGGGATGCCGCGAGGGCGGTGCAATGGCACCAAGTAGCCTCGCCACCCTGCGCTCCAGAGGCTGCGCGTGAACGGGTGAGCGAAAGAGCGAGCGCGTAGACGGCAGGCAGGCTGTCTGTCTGGTTGGGCGTGAGGAGCAGCTGAGGAGCCTCCCTGGCCGGCAGGGAGGGAGAGGAGCTGCTTCCTTTGAAATCCGGGAAATTTAAGGGATATCAACAATCCGGGATAGCAGCGGGAAACGGCATTGGAATAAGGGAGTTTCCCACCAAAAAAAGGGAGGGTTGACAGCTATGGGTTCATTGGCATGGGATATGAACTCTCCATTGCTCAGCTGTGACTGTTAGGAATAGCATTTGGGCCTGTTGCCATCCCCAGCACCCTTCCATTTCTTTACAACATCGTTCAAGTCCAAGACCGTATGAGGCAGTTTTTAGCCTTGCTCTTCTAATCCAGGGAGCAGGAGGTGGTGTTGTGTGGGTGAGGCAGACAAGGCCTGACTATGCCCTACTGCCAGGCTCATAGGAAGGACTGCAGAAGAAGGAGACAAACCTTTAAAATGCCTGTGTCACTCATATATACCCAAATGTACAGGTGAGGTTGGTGGTAGAGATAAGAGTTCTAACTCTCTTTTTTTTAACAGCTGCAAACATTGGCTTTATTGAAGGTAGTTTCACAATGGCTCAGAAGCTTTGGAATCCAGTTTAGTAAAAACAAATCAAGGTATCTCCCGGCGGACTATCGTGGAACTGCGCTTCTACGCCTAAATTCAAGAAATCAGGACTGAGTTTTCTTCCGGGTAGGAAAGGGCTCAGAGATACCTCAAGACACCAGGCGCAAAAAGTTCAGCTTCGTATCCGCAAAGTCCATCATGTCAGGGAGTCACTTTAACCTGGAACAAACCAGCTTTTACAAATTATACAGGTCTCCTGATTCATATTTGAAAATGGTCATTTTTCCGCTGCTGCCAAACCAGCCACATAAAAGCTCTGCAAGAACCTTGTTACACACTCTGATATTCTGAAGAAGGAATATGCTACATTTCCATGGTGGGGTCAGAATGTGTTCAGCTAAAGATCCCACAAGGAGAGGCCTCCCCCTCCCCCTTTTAAAGCCCATTCACTCCCCAGACAATCACACTATCCGCACGTGGTCTGAAATGGAAACCAACACCCTTTTTGACAACAAAGTCAACATGTTGCTCAACAATTCGTACTCCATTATAGATACAGAAATGAAACACACACACACATATACACACTACGGAAACGGTGGCATAATGAGCCATGGGTGGCGTTCAACTAAGTTTTACTCAGAACAGACCCATTTAAATTAATGAACAGAACTAAGTCAAGCCCATTAATTTCAACAGATTTACCGTATTTTTCGCTCCATAAGACGCACTTTTTTCCTCCTAAAAAGTAAGGGGAAATGTCTGTGCGTCTTATGGAGCGAATGTGTGGTCCCTGGAGCTGAACTGCCCAGGGGCAAAAGCAAATTGTGCTTTTTTAAAAAAAGAGAGCGAGAAGGGGGTGTTGAAAGGAAGGATCGGAGAGAGAGATAAGGGAGAGAGATTCCAGCCCCGCCACCTTGCAGAGGGAGGTTGTTTCCCCAGCGACATGTGACTGGCTGATAAGATTATCTGTCTGGAAACTGTAGAAATGGCTTCCTGAAGCTGCAGAACTGTGAGTTAAACCCCATAAAACAGGGTTTTTTCCCTTTGCAAAGTAAGCTCAACAACTTTGAGCCGATCCTCAAAAAATGGGGCTTTTCTCCTTTGCAAAAGAAGCTGCAGAGATTTGAGCTGATCCTCAAAAAAAATGGGGCTTTCCCCCTCTAAAAACTAGGTGCGTCCTATGGTCAGGTGCGCCTTATAGAGCGAAAAAGAGCAAAACCTCAGTTGAATACCACCCCTTACTTCCCTCCATACACAGGCATGCTGATTCCTTACCTGCCGGTTGCCACTGTTGCACACACAGTAGGGTCAAGCACCACACCACATGTATGCGCTTTCACAGCTGAGATACCTGCGTGTTTTTCGCATTCGTGCATCCATAAACCAGAGTACGAATTGTTGCTGAGGAACGAGCATAGTGGGCATGCACGCGCACCCACCCACACCCCTTCTCCAACCCGCTACCTGCTGCCGCCCTGCTTGTCTCTCTCAGGCCTGGGGGAAGCCTGGGCGGCCCTTGCGGTACCTCATGCGCATGCGGAAGAAAGTGTACATGCCCAACAGGCACATGGAGGAGAGGAGGTACAAGACAATGCACAAGCTGACGTCCAACTTGGAGAAGCCCGCCCCCAGGATGCGGAACCATTTGGTCCTCCTCCGGGTGACCCCGCCCTCCTTCTCAGACTCCTCCATGATGCCCATGATCTGCTGGGCTCCCAAGCCCTTCTGCTGCAGGAGCCCCCAGGCGGCATCATAATCATGGGACTGGTGGCCCCGGTCCTCCAATAGCACCAGCCCAATGTCCCTCTTACTGCGGCTGTGCCTGCTGCCGGCCTGGCCTGCCATCTTGAGCGCCTTGCTCCTGAAGTGCTGCTCGCTGAACGTATCCAGATCGACAATGTTTTCCTCCAGCTCTTTGGTCTTGGTGCCCATCTTGACGATAGAGGGTTTGTGCGCCTCCAGGGAGCCTGGTCGTTCGAAACCAGATTTCTTTCTCTCTGTCCTCTTCTTCTCTTCCTCAAAGGCCTCTTCATCTCCTCTGCCAGTCTCTTGTCCTCCTCCTCCCAGCTTCCTGTCAGCTTCGTAGTCTCTCTCCTCAACATCTCGGCCCCGTCTGACCCGAAGCCCTTTCTCAGCTTTCAGGAAATCCAGGTAAATGTTGTCCCGCGAGAAATGGCTCTTGAAGAATCTCAGGATGGCGCCCTCATCCCACATGAGCCTTGCGTTGATGGTTCTCTGGCATGACCAACACAAATCTTTGGGAGGCCACTGGATCTTGGGGAATTTGGGGTCCTCACTTGCAGTACCTAAACAAGGAAGAGAACAAGTGAAGTCTTAGATATTACCATCTGTGCATATTGCCAATAAAACTATATTGGAAACTAGCAGTATCTATAAGCAATTTTGCTCTTAGGACAAAAGGAAGGCAGCGATTTTTGAAAATCAAATCATTAGTTGTCTAGGCTCTGCGGAAGAGAAAAAAAATAGGTTCAGCTCAGTTTTTAAAAGTTCATTGGAAACAATGCCAGAAATTGTTCAGCAAATGATAGCACAATGTCAGGTTCCCTTATCAATAGTAAAGACCAAATCCTTCTTGTCTTTATGTCATTTTATTTGTGCAAAGTATGTACAGTGCAGAGTTCAGTTCAAACATGACTGCCTAGTCACTAGCAGAATCCGGAAGTACCCCCCTTCTGTTTTGGCGCCAACACCAAAGCCTCGGCACTCTAAATTGCCGCCTTCTCCTTCTACGCGAAATGGGCGCCGGAACTGACGTCTCCCCCTCCGAGCGAGTCTGCTGGGTGGTGCCAGGTCTCTCTGCATCTTCCTGGAGACCTCTCACTCCCTGGCTCCCACCCACTAACTGCTCCTCCCCCGAGGAGGGGCTGGCAGACTCGCTCTGAGATGAATCCGTCTTCAACACAGGCTGAGGCTCCCTGTATGCACTCAGTGCCGGACTGGCAGGGGTGGGAACATCCCTGACACACAATGACCACAATTCTATATGTGCACGTGAGCAGTACCCCATAGTGAAATCCTAGCCATGTCTACTCAGAATTAGGTACTATTCCGTTCATCAGGTCTTACTCCCAGGGAATTATGTACTGGATTGCAGTTTTAGTTATGAATGACACACCTCGTGTTGGCTTGATCACCAAGAACCACTGAGCCCAGTATTTTGTTTCCAATCAGTCAAATTGCCTCTGAAAACTCACAAGCACAGGGCATGCAGGAGATGGCCCGCCCTTGTCACTGGTCCCCACACAGCTGATATTCATAAGCAGACTGTCTTTGAAGTGCACCCAGTTATACCAAGTCAGCATTTAAATCCTTAGCACAAACACTGCCAAGACTACGCTAGGAGAGGAAGGGAATCTGCCTTCGAGGCGCTTCCAATTTTCTGAACCAAGTGGAAGGTTAGCGCAAAAGTATGGAGGCTGGTATGCTTTTACAGGTACGCGGGTGGCGCTGTGGGTTAAACCACAGAGCCTAGGGCTGGCCGATCAGAAGGTCGGCGGTTCGAATCCCCGTGACGGGGTGAGCTCCCGTTGCCCGGTCCCAGCTCCTGCCAACCTAGCAGTTCAAAAGCACGCCAAAGTGCAAAAGGGGGTTCTCGAAGAGAGCCTTAGTTGCGGGGTGGGCATGAAGCCGTTCCTCTTGGTTTGGGGGAAGGGCTTGCGACCACAGCAGTTATTGACCAGCTTGTGCTGGCCAAATTTGCATGTTGCAGGTGATTGACAGCTCAGCGTCCTTTATATGGATCTGCATGTGATCCATTGGCACTCTTGTCTGGAGCTTCGGATCTCCCGTCCCCCCCTCCCTGGTATAGGCTTGTGCTTTGACCTTGCTGTGCCTGTCATGGGGTCGTCTCCGCTTGAGAGGCCTGGTAGGAATTTTTCCATTTGGCTGATTGGCCGTGCCACTTGGTTTTTGCCTACTATACAGCAATTAGTCACAACTTATAAGGTTGGCGGTTAGGCGTTGGTTCAGTGGTTGGTGCCATCCAAGAAGGATGATGGTGATGGGAATTCCGTTAAAGGAAGCCAGGGGCTCAACATGCTTGTCCGAACCCGGGGTTGCAGGGCCTACGCAAGAGCCCCTGAGGACCCCTGGGGAGGGGGTGGCTCCGATTTCACCAGCCCCGTTACTCTCCCCAGCTAATGGTTTCCCCAATCGCTGACCAGTGGTCAGCTCTGTCAAGGGGACAGATAGTCTTGCTGACTAGGAGTCAGCCCTGTCTAGTGGACAGTGCGAACCAATGCCTACGCAACCACTCACGTGATTTGTAATTCAATAAAAGTTGTGGCCAAAAATATGCCAAAAACCCAAACCAAAAATTATGTTTCATGTGTGAGTTATTGGGGAATGGCTGGGTGACCTACACACGCAAGTAGATAAATAGGTACCACTGCAGCGGGAAGGTAAACGGCGTTTCCGTGCGCTGCTCTGGTTCGCCAGAAGCGGCTTAGTCATGCTGGCCACATGACCTGGAAGCTGTACGCCGGCTCCCTCGGCCAATAATGGGAGAAGAGCGCCGCAACTCCAGAGTCGGTCATGACTGGACCTAATCGTCAGGGGTCCCTTTATGCTTTTACATGCATGCATGGCTGTGTTACAAATCGTATCCTAAACGTGCAATCCGTTGACAACTACAAAGGAACGCCGGCAGTCTGAAGGGAACGTCTGAGATCACGGTGTTACCGCAGTGGTGAATGTTGACAATGGCGATCTGCCCGTGTTCGCTGTGTTGTCTTTATATTTTTAGACAGATGCGCCCTTGCACTTGTTGACAGTCCCAGCATTTAGAAGATTAACCAAAGCACGCAGCCACCGAATGCCGCGGTGAAATTCCGAAGAGGATTTAGCATGTTTCAAGTGGCTGTTACCTACCGTGGGCTTGAAGAAATAAATAGGTTTTTTTTTGGGGGGGGGGGGAGTAGGAGAGAACCATATCGGATAAACAAACGCCAGAGGCATTGTGAAGCTGGAGTACATGCTTTAGAAAAAGGGAGATTATGTCCCAGGGGGAGGGAAGAGAAGGTATAAAAGCCCAAGAGGGACAAAGAAGGAATAATTCCTTTGATTCCTTGGCTAGGCCAATGTGCCCCTCCTCCCTGCCACAATCATCTGTCAACAGGAATCACCTCCTCCTCCCCATGTCAAAGGAAACAAGGGATTGCATCTGTCTGCAAAAAACTGAACATGTGGGCAGCCGTCTCGGAAGGAGGGTCCTCCCAGGGCATGTGCCGGCCTTTAGACGCCCCCCGCAGCAGGAAAGGCAGATAAGATAGAGTAGCTACATCGCCACCAGCTGCTTCTTCAAGGACTGCGGTTGGCCTGCGTTTCTGCCTCACAACTGAACTTGTGCGTACGGCAGGGGGTTAACTATTAGCTGTGCGTTTGGCTGCAATACATGGCTTCAATTCCTCCCTTTCCAGGAGACAGGCGGGCAGCTCTCTCCAGAATGGTGGGTGGTAAGGATGTCTTCTCTAAACTGCAGGGGCCTCCAGGCTGGTAATAATAATAATAATAATAATAATAATAATAATAATAATAATAATAATAATTTATTATTTGTACCGCGCCCATCTGGCTGGGTCTCCCCAGTCACTCTGGGCGGCTTCCAGCAAACATTAAAATACATTTGTTGTTGTTGTTCAGTCGTGTCCGACTCTTCGTGACCCCATGGACCAGAGCACGCCAGGCACGCCTATCCTTCACTGCCTCTCGCAGTTTGGCCAAACTCATGTTAGTAGCATCGAGAACACTGTCCAACCATCTCGTCCTCTGTCGTCCCCTTCTCCTTGTGCCCTCCATCTTTCCCAACATCAGGGTCTTTTCTAGGGAGTCTTCTCTTCTCATGAGGTGGCCAAAGTACTGGAGCCTCAGCTTCAGGATCTGTCCTTCCAGTGAGCACTCCGAGCTGATTTCCTTAAGAATTGATAGGTTTGATCTTCTTGCAGTCCATGGGACTCTCAAGAGTCTCCTCCAGCACCATAATTCAAAAGCATCAATTCTTCGGCGATCAGCCTTCTTTATGGTCCAGCTAACACATCACAGATTAAAAACTTCCCTGAACAGGGCTGCCTTCAGGTGTTTTCTAAATGTCATGTAATTGTTGATCCTTTAAACCTCTGATGGGAGGGCGTTCCACAGGGTGGGCGCCACTACCGAGAAGGCCCTCTGCCTGGTTCCCTGGTTAACACGCAGGGAGTTATAGAGCTAGAAATATGGCACGTTGTTGGGTGCCTTTTCTTCAAAAGCACGACAGAGTATAGAGCAAACTACTGAGAGAAAGAAAGGCTATTTTGCTTCCATCAACGAGGGGCGATTTATCTTAATTCAGGAACACTTTCTCCCTCAATCAGTCACTGACTGCAACACAACAGAGAAGATGAGGGTATCTTGTATCAAAAAAATTGCTCCTTCTTTTTATTTTCTCCTCACTCTCTGAATCGTGGTCCAGTAATTGCAGCAAAAAATCTGGCCAGAAAAGGCCTGTGGCCTTAACAACGAAATCTGTGGGCGCAAGGTAGGTTTATAAACCTAAGCTACAGTCCAAATTTATCAGCAAGTTTTGAACATAAATGTTCTTTCTGAAAAAGAAACTACTTAATACACTATCTATTTATGGGAAGTTTCCACCTTCAACAATTCTGAACCTGTCAGCTGCATTTACGGTTCCCGAGTATTTTATTTTTATTTACTTTATTTTTTATATTTGCATTCCACCCCTTTATCCGTGGATCTCAGGGCAGTTCGTGACATAAAAACACAGCATAAAAAACACAGGGTACATAATAAAAATAAGAACAAAACAAGCCAATAACCCATCCCCCCCCCACTTATTTAGAAGTGTTAGATGTTAACCAACCAAAGGTAAAGGTAAAGGGACCCCTGACCATTAGGTCCAGTCGTGTCCGACTCTGGGGTTGCGGCGCTGATCTCGCGTTACTGGCCGAGGGAGCCGGCGTACAGCTTCCGGGTCATGTGGCCAGCATGACTAAGCCACTTCTGGCGAACCAGAGCAGCGCACGGAAATGCCGTTTACCTTCCCGCCAGAGCGGTTCCTATTCATCTACTTGTACTTTGACGTGCTTTCGAACTGCTAGGTGGGCAGGAGCTGGGACTGAGCAACGGGAGCTCACCCCGTCGCGGGGATTCGAACCGCCGACCTTCTGATCAGCAAGCCCTAGGCTCTGTGGTTTAACCCACAGTGCCACCTGGGTACCTTAACCAACCCAAGACCTAGTTAAAAAGGAACGTTTTCGACTGGCGCCTAAAGGTGTGTGATGAAGGCGCCAGCCGAACCTCCCCTACGGAGAGCATTCCACAAGTGGGGAGCCACCACAGAAAAGGCCCATCCTCATGTTGCCACCCTCTGGACCTCTCATGGAGGAGGCGCACAAAGAAGGGTTCCGGTAGGTTCATATGGAGAGAGGAAGTCCTTGAAGTATTGCAGTAAAGGAAAGCTACTCATCAGATGTGGAGACAGAGCAGCTTTTCTGTAACGCAGGAAACCTGCAAACTGTTGACTAGTTCATTTACTCTGGGGTAAGCTGTGGAATCATAGAATCATAGAGTTGGAAGAGACCACAAGGGCCATCCAGTCCAACCCCCTGCCAAGCAGGAAACACCATCCAAGCATTCCTGACAGGTGGCTGTCAAGCCTCTGCTTAAAGAAGGAGACTCCACCACACTCCTTGGCAGCAAATTCCACTGTCAAACAGCTCTTACTGTCAGGAAGTTCTTTCTAATGTTTAGGTGGAATCTTCTTTCTTGTAGTTTGAATCCATTGCTCCGTGTCCGCTTCTCAGGAGCAGCAGAAAACAACCTTTCTCCCTCCTCTATATGACATCCTTTTATATATTTGAACATGGCTATCATATCACCCCTTAACCTTCTCTTCTCCAGGCTAAACATACCCAGCTCCCTAAGCCGTTCCTCATAAGGCATCGTTTCCAGGCCTTTGACCATTTTGGTTGCCCTCCTCTGGACACGTTCCAGCTTGTCAATATCCTTCTTGAACTGTGGTGCCCAGAACTGGACACAGTATTCCAGGTGGGGTCTGACCAGAGCGGAATACAGTGGTACTATTCCTTCCCTTGATCTAGATGCTATACTCCTATTGATGCAGCCCAGAATTGCATTGGCTTTTTTAGCTGCTGCATCACACTGTTGACTCATGTCAAGTAGATGAATGGAATTCAACCAGAATGCCGAGATCCTGAACATACATAGCCTGAGCATTTTCAGACAGCCACATCCTCCTGTTTCTCAGTGCCCACTCAGGAGTGACTTAGTGAAATAGCAGGTTTCTATTTCATTTTCAGGTTTCTATGCTTGTGAAACATGGCCCACTTATAAATGCCATCTCCGACTCTTCGAAAGATTCCATCAACAGTGTCTCCGAAAAAATTTACACCTCACTTGGGAAGACAGGTGAACTAATGCCAGTGTACTGGAAGAAGCAAAGATCACCAGTGTCGAAGCAATGATTCTTCAACATCAACTTCGTTGGACTGGTCATGTTGTGCGGATGCCTGATTATCGTCTTCCAAAGCAGCTACTCTATTCCCAACTTTAAAATGGAAAGTGCAATGCAGGTGGTCAACAAAAGAGGTTTAAAGACTCTCTCAAGGCAAATCTTTAAAAATGTAGTATAAACACGGACAATTGGGAAACACTGGCCTGTGAGCGCTCCAATTGGAGAACAGCCTTTACCAAAGGTGCCATGGGCTTTGAAGACACTCAAACTCAGGACGAAAGGGAGAAACGTGATAAGAGGAAGGCACACTTGGCAAACCCTCACCGTGATCATCTCCTGCCTAGAAACCAATGTCCCCACTGTGGAAGGACGTGTGGATCCAGAACTGGCCTCCACAGTCACTTACGGACTCACTGTTAAGACCAGGGGTAGGCAACCTAATGCCCATGGGCTGGATGCGGCCCAATCGCCTTCTCAATCCGGCCCGTGGACAGTCCGGGAATCAGCATGTTTTTACATGAGTAGAATGTGTCCTTTTCTTTAAAATGCATCTCTGGTTTATTTGTGGGGCCTGCCTGGCGTTTTTACATGAGTAGAATGTGTCCTTTTATTTAAAATGCATCTCTGGGTTATTTGTGGGGCATATAAATTCGTTCATTCCCCCCCCCCCCCAAATATAGTCCGGCCCAGCACATGGTCTGAGGGACGGTGGACCGGCCCACGGCTGAAAAAGGTTGCTGACCCCTGGTTAAGACCGTGTTCATGGAAGACAATTTTACTCGGCTACGAGGGATCGCCAACGAAGAAAGAATAATAATAATGAAATAGCAGGTTTCTGTTAGTCTGCACTCTTCCATGTTGCCCTGAGACAGACAGACAGCAATCTACATGCAACCAACCAGCCAGCAGCAGTGCCCTTACCTGCCAAGCGGGCATTGACTCTGTTGTGCCTTGACCAAAGCCAGAGAATACCGCCATCTTTGTTCCTCACTTTGTTCATGGACTCTGCTGCCATGGCTTCGAAGTGGTCTGCGCACTGCCGGCAGCCAAAGAAGTAGTGGATGTACCCTCTCATTGTAGGGAGGACCTCCGGTGGTGCTGGGGGGGGGGGAGAGAAGGGAGGGGAGGGGCAGAACCATTAAAATGCGAGTGGGCAAAACACCCAGACCAACCGCATGCACCCTGAGCCCTCTCGAGATGAATTCAGGTGCTGTTTTCGACCCTAAAGTACAGTTGCATCCGTCTGTCATGGATGCTTTAGCCAGTGTGGTGTAGTGGTTAAGAGTGGTAGACTCGTAATCTGGTGAACCGGGTTCGCTTCCCCGCTCCTCCACATGCAGCTGCTGGGTGACCTTGGGCTAGTCACACTTCTTTGAAGTCTCTCAGCCCCACTCACCTCACAGAGTGTTTGTTGTGGGGGAGGAAGGGAAAGGAGAATGTCAGCCGCTTTGAGACTCCTTCGGGTAGTGATAAAGCGGGATAGCAAATCCAAACTCTTCTTCTTCTTCTCCTCCTTCCTTTGAGGTTTTTAAGCAGAGGTTGGATGGCTATCTATCACGGATGCTGAGACTCCTGCAGTGCAGGGGGTTGGACTAGATGATCCTTGGGTCCCTTCCAACTCTGTGATTCTATGGACTGACCCAAGAGAAACCAAAGATAGCCAAGCCGGGGTGTGAATCCAGGCCTTCCACTGCCATTAGCCTAATATCCTCCTACGTATTGGCTGGGGATTAGAGGGCAATACAGATGATATACTGCCATGTTGTTCATAGCTGTCAACTTTCGGATTTGAAAATAAGGGATTTTCCCAAACTTTCGGATTTGAAAATAAGGGATGCCGCGAGGGTGGTGCAATGGCAGCAAGTAGCCTCGCCACCCTGCGCTCCAGAGGCTGCGCGCGAACGGGTGAGCGAAAGAGCGAGCGCGTAGACAGCAGGCTGTCTGTCCGTCTGGTTGGGCGTGAGGGTCTGGCTGCACAAGGCATGCAAGCTCCGCCCCCAGTCGGTCTCAGACTCCTTATTGGCAGCCGAGCAACGCAGCTGAGGAGCCTCCCTGGCCGGCAGGGAGGGAGAGGAGCTGCTTCCTTTGAAATCCGGGGAATTTAAGGGATATCAACAATCCGGGATAGCAGCGGGAAACGGCATTGGAATAAGGGAGTTTCCCACAAAAAAAGGGAGGGTTGGCAGCTATGCATGTTGTTGTATGTGCTTTGGGGGAAGAAAACAGTACCTGAATTCACCTGGACATGACTTGGGCTGTGGGTTTGCTACAGACCACTGAGCAGGGGCGGCATTACTCACTGTGAGGTTGAGGGCTAAACAGTGCTTCCTGCACCGTCAGGAGATGGAAGAGAGTCCAGAGGCCACATGGGAAACCTCTCATGCTCCCTTGACATCCTACCCAGGTCGGATTCTCTGGCAGCCAGGCATTTGGAAGCTGAAAGAGAGAATGCAAAAACAAGGTGAATATTAGACATCTCTCTCTCTGTTTGCGAATATGTATAGGGAAGTTTTTAATGTTTGATGTTCTACTCTGCTTAATGTGTTTTATTTGCTGGAAGCCGCCCAGATGGGTGGCATATTAATAATAAGAAGAAGAATGTGTGTGTGTGTATGCATATGTGTACACACACACACACACACACACACACACACACAGACACACACAAACAAATCCTATACTAAGTATAGTAAGTAAGCCGCCCAGAGTGGCTGGGGAGACCCAGCCAGATGGGCGGGGTACAAATAATAAATTATTATTATTATTATTATTATTAAGTTTATGCAAAACTAATACGGAACAAGGCAATCCCTGTCTTCTAATTCTAACCCATTATTGACCACTGACTAGCTCTTGGAAAAGAAATATTAGCTATTTAATCTCCTACGCAGGAATTAGAGACTGTTTTACATAATGCGTCCAATTTTGTCCCTCCCCGGATAGAAGGGCTGTTTGATCCAGCAGAGGCTTGGGGAGAAGCACAATTTCTGCAGATTCTCCCTTCCCTCTACTCTACCCCAAATGAGGGGTAGCAGCAGTGGCACAAACCACAGGTGCCTCTGCTGGATCAAAAAGCCCCCCACCAGCAGTATCTGAAGAAGTGTGCACGCACACGAAAGCTCATACCAAGAACAAACTTAGTTGGTAGCTCGAGCGGCAGCCCATACAGACTGCGCATGTGCGGCATTCCATACGGAGTGTGCATGCGCGGGATGCTGCACGGGCTCAGTCCGTATGGGATGCCACTCGCACGGCAGCCTGTACGGTCGCCGTGCAAGCTTCAGCCCGTACGGCCACCGTGCAAGCGGTGGCAGCCCGTACGGACTGAGCATGTGCGGAATTCCATACGGAGTGCGCACGTGCGGGGTGCTGCACATGCGCAGTCTGTACAGGCTGCCGCACAGGTGCCGCCCCGGGTTCGGGGGGGGGGGTGTGACAAGAAAAATTCCACACCGGGTACCATATGGGCTTGCTACGCCAGTGGCTCCCGGTACGTTTCCGAGCACAATTCAAAATGTTGGTGCTGACCTTTCAAGCCCTAAACGGCCTCGGCCCAGTATACCTGAAGGAGCGTCTCCACCCCTGTTGTTCAGCCCGGACACGGAGGTCCAGCTCTGAGGGCCTTTTGGCGGTTCCCCCACTGCGAGAAGTGAGGTTTCAGGGAACCAGGCAGAGGACCTTCTCGGTAGTGGCACCCGCCCTGTGGAACGCCTTCCCATCAGATGTCAAGGAAATAAACAACTACCTTATTTTTGGCTCCATAACGCGCACTGGACCATAACGTGCCCCTCGTTTTTAGAGAAGGAAAACAAGAAAAATATTTTTTTCTGGTTTTCCTCCTCTAAAAGGCTGGGAGGGAGAGAGGGAGGGAAGAGAGAGAAAAGGGAGAGAGAGAGAGAGAGAGAGAGAGAGAGAGAGAGAGAGAGAGAGAGAGGAAGAGAGAGGGAAAGAAGGAGGGAGAGAGGGAGGGAAGAGAGAGGGAGGGAGGGAGGGAGGGAGGGAGGGAAGGAAGGAAGGAAGGAAGGAAGGAAGGAAGGAAGGAAGGAAGGAAGGAAGGAAAGAAAGAGAAGGGGTGAGAGAGAGGGGGAAGGAAGGAAGGAAGGAAGGAAGGAAGGAAGGAAGGGTGAGAGAGAAGGAAGGAAGGAAGGAAGGAAGGAAGGAAGGAAGGAAGGAAGGAAGGAAGGAAGGAAGGAGAGAGAGTGGAAGAAAGAGGGAGAAGGAAGGAAGGAAGGAAGGAAGGAAGGAAGGAAGGAAGGAAGGAAGGAAGGAAGGAAGGAAGGAAGGAGAGGGGGAAAGCATCTCCCTCCCTCCCTCCTTGTGCTCTCCAGGGGCGGGGGAGGAACGGACATCCCGAAAGGGCTGCTTTTGGGCTGTCCGTTTCTTTCCCGCTGTCCTGGCGGGCGCGGAGGGGTGGGGGGAAGACCCCTGCTCTGGCGAGCGTCAGAGGCGGGCAGCCGCAGAAGCGGCGCCCAGTGCCTTCGCTCCATAACGCGCGCAGACTTTTCCCCTTCCTTTTTAGGAGGAAAAAAGTGCGCTATATGGAGCGAAAAATACGGTACCTGACTTTTAGAAGACACCTGAAGGCAACCCTGTATCAGGAATTTTTTTACAATTTTTTATGTGCTGTAAGTTTATTCTTATTCTTATTCTTATTATTACTAAATCATTGAGCCCTTTTGTGGTGGTGCCTATGGTGTTTCCTTAGATTTCAAAGTGTCCCCACAGGTCCAAATGGGTTTGGGGTTATTCTAGATGCACATTCAAGCCACTCAGGGCAATGGTCAGGCCCAATGGACTTGCGCCCCCTACCCCCCCCCCCCAGCATGGACCAAAGACACCTCAGAGCCCGCCCTCGGCGTATTCCACGGCGGGTTTTTTTCACAGCTTACTGTGGATGAAGTTCCCAGAAGACAGAACATTTCCAAACCACCTCAGCAGAAAACGGAAGAGACCCCCCATGCTTTTGCGGCAGAAGCAAGGCCAGTTAACTATACCTCGTTTTTATTCCTCAGAGCTTCCTTCCACTCGCTCTGGGAAGCGTTTGTCTTTGGCTTCAGCCACGAGTCCAGGTTGCGAAGGTAGTTCATGACCGGCAGGCGTCCAGGAAAGTACTGGTGTAAAGAAGAAGAAAAATGCAGACAGGAAACAGGAAGGATAAGTAACAGAAGCCAACTAATGTCTATTTGTGGCAGGTGAAAACGAAGGGGGTGGACACAGACCACGACGCTCCGGGGACCAAAAGTGTATGCCGTATTTTTCGCTCCATAAGACGCACCTGAACATAAGACACACCTAGTTTTTAGAGGAGGAAAGGGGGAAAGCCCTGTTTTTTTGAGGATCAGCTCAAAGTGGCGCAGCTTCTGTTATAGTCTCTTTGCACCACTGCCTTTGGGTAGAAGATATAGAACAATTAGATCAAGAACAAATAGATTGAAGAACAGTTTCTACCCAAGAGCTATAGCCATCTTAAATGCTGTAACCAGATAATATGACCTTGGAGAGCTGTGATGGGTGTATGTGTGTGTATGTGTGGCTTTTTTTGGTGTGTGTGTGTTTTGTGCTGTTTTTTGTTTTGTTTTTTCTTTCTTTCTGTTTTTTACGGGATGGCATGCAATTTCGTTGCACTTGTATAGCATTGTGCTTGTACTTGTGCAATGACAATAAATTATCTTATCTTTTGCAAAGGGAAAAGCCCTGCTTTTTTGAGGATCAGCTCAAAGTGGCGCAGCTTCTTTTTCAAAGGGAAAAGCCCTACTTTTTTGAGGATCAGCTCAAAGTGGCGCAGCTTCTTTTTCAAAGGGAAAAGCCCTGCTTTTTTGAGGATCAGCTCAAAGTGGTGGAGCTTCTTTTTCAAAGGAAAAAGCCCTGCTTTTTTGAGGATCAGCTCAAAGTGGCGCAGCTTCTTTTGCAAAGGGAAAAGCCCTGCTATTTTGAGGCTCAGCTCAAAGTGGTGCAGCTTCTTTTGCAAAGGGAAAAGCCCTGCTACCGAGCCCTGCCAGTTACAGCAGAGGTGACAGGCAATTTGACTCCACAGGTCAAAATCCTTCCAGTCCTGAGGATCTGGGGACCCAAGAGAGCTCATCCTGCGCCACAGCCTATGGAATCCTAGAATGGTAGAGTTGGAAGGGACCCCAAGCGTCATCTAGTCCAACCCCCTGCAATGCACGAATCTCAGCTAAAGCATCCCTGACAGATGGCCACTCAACCTCTGCTTAAATGCCTCCAAGGAAGGAGTCCGCCACCTCTTGAGGGAGACCATTCCAATGGGAATAGCCCCAATGGCTGCTGCAACTTAAGACCAATGGAAGCCACAAACCTATCCTTGGGTTTTCCCTTCTGCCTGCCTGCTGATCGCTCTGTCCCAAGTCCTTCCTCCCTGTCCAACTGTTGGAAGCTGAAATTCCTCGAACTTGGTGCGGCAGAAGGCATGGAGGAGCCCCACCCTGCTCTCTTACTTACTTACTTTTCCTTTATTCGACCGATAATCAGAAAAACATTTCTCAATAAAAACATCAAAAAGATACACAAGTAAAAAAACAAAACAAAACACGGGCAGCATTATTAACATTATACAGGTAAACCCACATCGAGGCATTCGATTTTACGCTTCCGACACTTAAGCGCCAGGAAGAGGAATTTAGCCACCGATAAGGCTATTTTCCCAGAGGGCTTGTTCAGCAGATATGCAACCTGCCTTTCTCTTGATCGAAAACTAAGATGGGATAAATATGGGGCTATGAGATATTGCCTTATCTCAGCGTAAAAGGGGCAACTCAGTAGGATATGTTCCGTAGATTCTACCTCTCCTAAATCACAATGGCACGTTCTCTGACTATATGGAACTCCTCTGAATCTCCCTCTTAATACCGCCGAGTCAAGAACATTCAGCCTGGCCGCAGTGAGAAGTCTACGATATTCCAGATATTTGATATCCGCAAGATAGCGGGCTGGTGCGGCCTGGTACACCTGCTCCCCCAGAAACACCCTGCTCTCTACTTGCATCCCGGTCTACTTTCCTGTGGGCGATGTGGGAATTCCCTGTCCGAATTCATCTCAGCCGCTGCTAATACCGGGAGATCCTTCTGTTCATTTTGTACCCTTAGATGCTACAGTAAGCAAACAAGCCGGCCCCTGCGGGCCAACGGCCAAGATCCAAATCTTGGTCGTAACTCCAAAATAGTCTCCGAGGAACACGCAAAGCTACTTTGACAATAAGTCAAATCAAATCCGATTAGCATCAGCACTTTAAAACCACAAGCACTCCAGGGAGAGGGGGCCAAAGAGCTACATACGTTCAAAGAGGCGATGGAGAGGGTAGAGAGAGGGGGGGACATGTCACAGGAAGGAAGACAGACAAGTGGGAAATTGACAGGTTGAACGGGGGAGGAGAGGGGGAAGGAGGGAAGGAAGCAGGAAAATTGATTGGGAGGATGAATAAAAGGGTATTAAGAACCCTCTGTTGCTATTCATGAAAGCTCTGCAGATATACCTGCTCTGATACCCCATCATGGCGTGCAACTTGCTCTAAACGGGAGAGCAGCCATTAACTTCCAAAAAGGTAAAGGTAAAGGGACCCCGACCATTAGGTCCAGTCGCGGACGACTCTGGGGTTGCGGCGCTCATCTCGATCTAGAGGCCGAGGGAGCCGGCGTTTGTCCGCAGACAGTTTTTCTGGGTCCTGTGGCCAGCATGACAAAGCCGCTTCTGGCGAACCAGAGCAGCGCACGGAAACGCCGTTTACCTTCCCGCCGGAGTGGTACCTATTTATCTACTTGCACTTTGACGTGCTTTTGAACTGCTAGGTTGGCAGGAGCAGGGACCGAGCAACGGGAGCTCACCCCGTCACAGGGAAATCCTTTTTCCTTCTGATCGGCAAGCCCTAGGCTCAGTGGTTTAACCCACAGCACCACCAATACAGTGGGTTTAAAAACAAACAAAGCAACCTATGGAAATACTCATTTTCCCTTGATTCCTACCTTTCCTAAGTAGTCTGCAGGAAGAGTAGGAAGATTAGGCACTTGCCCTGGGGCTACAGCGCTGACTCCATCCATGCAAAGTGACCCCATGCAGAATCAGACTGAAGTTAGGGCCAAATGAGGGCAGCAGCTTTCTTAGGGGGTCTCAGGCACGACTCTCCCCCACCCTGCTACCCAAATGTCTTTTGAAGCAGCCATGTTGGGGCCTGAACCTAGGATCTTATAGATGCAAAGCTATCGGTCCTCCAGAGCTTTAGATTTTTCAAGCCGGGTGCATTGGGGTGGGTGGGAGAGAGAAACACAACTATTGGATGAGAGAAAATTCAAGAGCAATAATTAGTTCAATAGCTGGATCCTAGTAAGACTGCTCCATCTAGTGGCCAGATCTTGCAGCACATGTTGCATCCGGCACAAAACTGTTGCTTCCATCCCTGTTGCGCTTTTCTGGAAGGGTAGCTGAAGAGTCTGTTACTAAAAAAATTAAATATTTATTTATTTTGCGATTTATATGAGCCAACAATTTCATGGTTGGCACGCCCCGCCCAAAAAAAAAAATGAGTTTGTTTGGTGGCATGCATGACTATTTAGTATGAACCTTGTATTGGAATTTATTTTACGCCATTCATTTTTTTTTTTAAAGCTTCCTATGATTATTATTACGGTTGATATTTTATTCTCTTGCAATTTTATTCTTCCTCCATTTATGACTGTTTTCAAGTACGGAGAGGGGGAACCTACAGAATCGGCGCGTTGCTGCAATCAGCCCTTTGGGACTTCCTTCTTCTCTGTTAGGGCCGCTTATTGTTGTATATTGATTCAAAGTGTTATCATATCTGTATTATTATTGTCTGTAATCACATTAGGGTAAAGTAACTGCCTTCCTGTCCCAGAAGGAACAGTTACTATTGGTGCATTCAAGTTGCTGCATTGGGATCCTCAGTCTTATTGGTTCCCACCAAAAAACGGCTGTGTGATTGCTTGAGATTGTTCCCTCCAAAATGTATCTTTTCCTAGCCAGTCCTCTGTCCCTATAAATGTAGCTTCCCTACCCTCAGTTCCCTCAGTCTTGTTTTCCCTGAATAAAGAATTGCTACATGAAGAAGCTGTCTCCTGCCTGCTATGTCAGAGAGCTGAAATCACTTGCTGAAATCATTAACCCCATGCTACAATACTTATTTTTAAGGAAAGGGCTGGTGCTGTGATGTTTTTATGGTAATAATCTGTACATGATCTTTTATAGGTTGTGTGTGTGTGTGTGTGTGTGTGTGTGTGTGTGTGTGTGTGTGTGTAAGAATCCTGTAGCACTTTATTCTCTACAAGATCTGTTTGCGGCATAAACTCTGGTGGACTCCAGCTCTCATTGTCAGAAGAGCAAAGTTGATATAAATCCACAGCTGGCAGGTGCACAAGCGTGTTTTCATTCTAGGGCCAAAAAAACCCCTTAATTTAAGACAGGGAATGCAGAATCTGTTACCTTCCAATTGTCAATGGATTTCAGCCACCAGCCTGAACAGCCAATGGTCAGGGGGTGATGGGGGAGGTGGAAGTCTAGCAATATATGGAATGGGGGAGAGAGAGAGCCATGGGTTCGCCATCCCTTGCTTAGTGGACACACAACCCTCTTTAGTGGACCCTTGAATAAGGCAAAAACATCTATTACTCAGAGGCTTCTCGATATCGAAGTGCAAAAAGAAGATGCCTTACTTCCTGAGAATTACAGCTGTCTAAAATCTTGGCCCAACTTTTCAGCTGCCCCTTATTTATCTAATCTTACTTATGAATCTTATAGATGGGCTTTTTCCAGAGCCCGATTTGAGGCACTGCCTACAGCTGTACTACATGGCAAATTCCTGCGGGTCCCTATCCACGCGCGCCTATGCCCATGCATGACCAATAAGGTGGAATCTGTTACTCACATTCTTCTAGTCTGTGAATTTTATAGTGAAGAACGGTCTCGTCTTATATTACCCCTTTTATCAAAATTTAAACACTTGCAATATTATCTGGAATTTATTCCTGAAATCCTACGCAAATTCCTTTTGGAAGACCCTTTGAGCTCAGTATCCTATGCTGTGGCCAAGTTTTGCACCTTAGCCATCAAAAAACGTAAATCGCTTCTATTGGAAAATATACTATAAATTTCTTTTGCGCCATTGGTTTTTCTTCTTCTTCTTCTAATCCTTAAGAATTTGACGCCTTGTAGCGATATTCTGATCGCTGGTTTGGAATTATACTGTACTGTATTATATTGCTGGCTTTTGCTGTAATAAACTGAGTTGAGTAAGGCTTAGCAGTCTTACAACTTCCCTCATCCACTAAAAAGAGTCGAAGTCTCTTGCACCTTCCACACAACATAAGCAGCAAAGCGTGTTCTGCAGCCTCACATATGGTGAACAGCTGAAACTTCGCTTCCATGCCCCCCCTCCAGTTCCATCTTTCAGCCTCTGTCCCCTTACTCTACAGATGGTGGGGGGAGAGGGACACATTGATAACACCGGTCCTGAGAGATCTACATTGGGCTCCCAGTACGTTTCCGAGCACAATTCAAAGTGTTGGTGCTGACCTTTAAAGCCCTAAACGGCCTCGGTCCTGTATACCTGAAGGAGCGTCTCCACCCCCACCGTTCAGCCCGGACACTGAGGTCCAGCGCCAAGGGCCTTCTGGCGGTTCCCTCACTGCGAGAAGCAAAGCTACAGGGAACCAGGCAGAGGGCCTTCTCGGTAGTGGCGCCCGCCCTGTGGAACGCCCTCCCAGCAGAGGTCAAAGCGATAAACAACTATCCTACATTCAGAAAATACCTGAAGGCAGCCCTGTTTAGGGAAGTTTTTAATCTGTGACATTTTGATGTATTTTAATGTTTGTTGGAAGCCGCCCAGAGTGGCTGTGGAGACCCGGCCAGATGGGCGGGGTACAAATAATAAATTATTATTATTATTATTATTATTATTATTATTATGCTCAAGGCACCACAGAGGCACCTTGTTTCCATTCCTGCTTTTATTTGGGTTAGAGAGAATGGCATGCATTCATAGCAATGGTGTGCGCAGGGGAGAACAGACGCACAGATAACTTGATGGATGTACCGTATTTTTTTGCTCCATAACGCGCACTTTTTTCCTCCTAAAAAGGAAGGGGAGAAGTCTGTGTGCGTTATGGAGCGAAGGCACTGGGCGCCGCTACTGCTGCCCGCCTCTGACGCTCCCCTGAGCAGGGATCCCCCCCCTCCGCCGACGCCTGCACAGCGGCAAAGGGGGCAGGAGAGGAACGGACAGCCCAAAAGCAGCCCTCCCCCGCCCATGGAGAGCGCAAGGAGGGAGGGAGGGAGATGCTTCCCCCTCTCTCTCCTTCCATCCGTCCTTCCTTCCTTCTTTCTCCCTCTTTCTTCCACTCTCTCACCCCTTCCTTCCTTCCTTCTCTCTCTCACCCTTTCCTTCCTTCCTTCCTTCCTTCCTTCCTTCCTTCCTTCCTTCCTTCCTTCCTTCTCTCTCTCTTCCCTCCCTCTCTCCCTCCTTCATGCCTTCTCTCCCCCCTCTCTCTTCCTTCCTTCTCTCTCTCTTCCCTCCCTCCCTCCTTCCCTTCCTCCCTCCCAGCCTGTTAGAGGAGGTAAACCAGAAAAAAAACATTTTTCTTGTTTTCCTCCTCTAAAAACGAGGTGCTCGTTATGGTCCAGTGCGCGTTATGGAGCAAAAAATACGGTAAATTCCTTTTCAGCACCTATTTTTCCCTCCCAGCACCACCTGTCTCTTAAGGCATTCCCGCCCCATCCTATCCCATCTCCATTCCCTTGGCAGCATCCTTCCTTCTCTCGACACATACGCCACAGTAAGAGACGACTTGGGCTGGTGACAGGCATTTAACTTCTGGGAGAAGGCTCCAGCCAGCCAAAGCCTTGCCAGCAATTTCCCTCCTCTGCCCGTTTTGCTTCGTAACCAGAAAGAGAGGCATGCGGTGTACTATTTGGCCTGGCGTGATTTATGGCTTCAGCTCTGAAACCTCACAACTTCAGACACAGGCGATGTATTGCCATCAAATTGCAGAGAGGGAGACCACTGCAATATCCCGGAAATATCTGATATGATAGGGAAGGAGAGAATGAGATCACATTTCGGGTTGGCAAAAACAGGGGCACAAAAATTCCAAAAGGTGTGGCTATAACTCATCTGTTTTTCACCATCTCCCCTCTAGTGTTTGGACCCATTATCCCCCTCTGCAGGTAGATTCTCTGTCTCAAGTCTTAAGATTACGATTGTCTTATTAAATCAATAAATAAGTGATCTGAGGGATGATTTCCAATCATCGTGGGAAAAGGAGATTATAAACGAAGTGCAGACCTGCGGATTGTCGCATCTCTTCCTGGAGTCTATGGCATTTAGCCAAGCTAAAGTTGTGATCTCTCAAAGACTGAGGGATATCGCTAGGCAAGAGGACATTGCTCTTGTGAAACCTGGGATGTATTTGGGGGAACAGATATCTCAGATTTCACCAGCCCCTTATCTGGCGGAAATCCACTATGTGGAATAGGTTAAATGTTCTGGAATTGGCGGTTTTGTGGGGAAAGTTCAGGGGAGTCCCATACGCCCAGAGACTTTGCCCCTGTGCTCTGGGAGTGGTTGAGTCAACTGAGCATATTCTTTAGATCTGCCCATTCTATGCAGATCTTAGACAAAAACTTATAGCTCCACTCCTATGCCAACATAGCCCAGTAGACAGAGAAAGACTGGTTTTGCATTTGCTGAACAAGTTCACTGGAACAACAACCTTCTCGGTGGCCAAATTTCTTTTTTTGGCCTTTAAGCGTCGTCGTAAGACTAAAATTGACTGTATTGACATGGGTCTAAATGTATAATATACTTTTCGCTGTTTCTAAGTGTCACGCTTTTCCAGATGTTTAGACATTTTAACTTTTGTATGGATAGTATGTGCTTTCTGACTGACGGTCGAATAAAAATTTTTTGATTGATAAATAAGTGATCTAACTTTGTGCTTCTGCCGCCTGAGGCAGGTGATTCGCCCTGCCTCATCGGTGGGCCGGCTCTGGCTAGAATGTCAAAATACTCACATAACACAGGCACAAAGGGGGAGGGAGGGAGGGAGGGAGGGAGGGAGGGGGAGAGAGAGAGAGAGAGAGAGAGAGAGAGAGAGACTCCAGAAAGCACTCAGAGCAAAGAGCATGCAGCCTGTAACATTCATATGCAAAGGTCAGATAGAAATCTGAGCTATAACTTAAGAGCTTTGAAAATAAATGTCACAGATTGTACCCTCTTGCGTTTTATGGCCTTTCGATACCAGGGTTTAAAAGATTTATTGCAGCAAAAGAAACAAAACAAAAAAGTGCCTTTCAGAAGCCACGTTAACTCTTCTGTGGTTTTGTTATTACGACACTCTTGTCACAACCAGAGCAAACCCCCGTGTGATAACCTCAAGGGAAGAGGCTTTGGGGCCAAAGAGGATAACTGAGAGACCATAGCTGTCAACCCTCCCTTTTGTTGCGGGAAACTCCCTTATTCCAATGCCGTTTCCCGCTGCTATCCCGGATTGTTGATATCCCTTAAATTTCCTGGATTTCAAAGGAAGCAGCTCCTCTCCCTCCCTGCTGGCCAGGGAGGCTCCTCAGCTGCGTTGCTCGGCTGCCAATAAGGAGTCTGAGACCGACTGGGGGCAGAGCTTGCATGCCTTGTGCAGCCAGACCCTCACGCCCAACCAGACAGACAGCCTGCCTGCCGTCTATGCGCTTGCTCTTTCACTCACCCGTTCGCGCGCAGCCTCTGGAGCGCAGGGTGGCGAGGCTACTTGGTGCCATTGCACCGCCCTCGCGGCATCCCTTATTTTCAAATCCGAAAGTTTGAAAAAATCCCTTATTTTCAAATCCGAAAGTTGACAGCTATGTGAGAGACTGTAGAGAGGTTTGGGTAATGCGACAAGACTGAAGGCCAGGGAAGAAAACGTATAGCAGAAACTCTACTCCCTAAACGTTGAAGCCCGCAGAATACAAGGTCAAGAAGCCTTTTTCTCAAAAAAGGATGGAAGCTAAAGTTTTCAAAACTCCGGATTCTGTGCTATATAACAAAGCTGATACGATTCTCTCCACGCTTGGAACCACAGAGGTGGAACAATCATGACTACAAACAAACAAATAGGATCTGCGTCAAAATGTTGCAGTGCACCTTGTTCTCAGTTCAGGCCTCCTGAAGGGGGAGTTTCAGGAAAGGGGGCGGGTTAAAGAACTCACATGTTGCTTCCCCTGCTGTGCTGTAACGCGCTAGAAGTTTGCCAACCCTAAATTTGAAGATTTTATAGCTATAATAATATTGTATAGCAAGCAGTTCTATGGATAGGCATGGAATTTCCCTTGCCTTAAGCCCACCCTCAAAATACCATATTTTTTGCACCATAAGACGTACTTTTTCCCTCCTAAAAAGTATGGGAAAATCTCGGTGCGTCTTAAGGTGCGAAGGCTCCCTATCAAGCAAGTGGAGTGCGCGCATTTACAGGGAGCTGGGGCAGCCTCCCGCCCCTGCCCGCCCCCCGCTGCCCCTTCCCTGCTCCGTGAAGCATCTCCGCTGTCCCCCATCATCGCCGCTGCTTGCAAAAACCTGCTTTTACAAGCCTCGGTGGCGGGGGAGGGAGGGAGATGTTGTACGGAGCAGGGAAGGTGGGGCGGGTGGCAGCCGCCCGCCGCCCCTTCCCTGATCCTTGAAGCAGCTCCGCTGCCCCCGTCGCCGCCACTGCTTGCAAAAGCCTTCCTTCCTTCTCCCTCTTTCTTTCACTCTTTCTCACCCCTTCCTTCCTTCTCTCTCTCTCTCTCACCCGTTCTTTCTTTCTTTCTTTCCTTCCTTCCTTCTCTCTCTCTCTCACCCTTTCTTTCTTTCTTTCTTTCTTTCTTTCTTTCTTTCCTTCTCTCTCTCTTCCTCTCTCTCTCACCCCTTCCTTCTCTCTCTCTCTCTCTCTCTCTCTTTCCTTCCTTCTCTCTCTCTCACCCTTCTTCTTTCCTTCCTTCCTTCCTTCTCTCTCTTTCACTCTCTCTCTCTTTCCTTCTTCCCTCCCTCCCTCCTTCCCTCTCTTTTCCTCTCTCTCACTCCTTCCTTGTCTCTTTTTTCTTTTTCTTTCTTTCTTTCTTTCTTTCTTTCTTTCTTTCTTTCTTTCTTTCTCTCTCTCTTTCTTTCTTTCTCTCTCTCTCATACCTTCCTTCCTTCCTTCTCCCTCTTTCTTTCACTCTCTCTCACCCACCAACCAACCCCATTCACCAAAGCAGGCTTGTTTTGGCGATCGGGGTTGGCGGGGAAGAACCAGCAGCATCCCTCCGCCACCCCTCCCATCCTTTTAGAGGAGGAAAACCAGAAAAATATTTTTTTCCTTGTTTTCCTCTAAAAACAAGGTGTGCCCTATGGTCCGGTGCGTCCTATGGAGCGAAAAATACGGTCTTCCTTACAAATTCTCAGAGGCTTGAGGAAATCGCTTCATCTTACCCCCACTTTCCTTTTTCTGTTGTGGTTTTGTTTTCAACGGAAACATACACATCCCATGTCTCAGATTTCCCTCAACCACAGACTTGATGGGTAAGACTCACCCAATCTGATTTAAGACCTTTAAAGCCCCTCTCCCTTGCTTCCTCTCTGTAGGTTCAACCGCCACTGACATATTACGCAAACTCCCAGGTCCCTGTCAAAGCCCACATCCCCCTCAGAAAGACTTCACAAAATAATAATGATAAACTGAGAAGTTTTTTGTCTTATGAGAAAAGAGGACATTTGACATGTGACTTTTAAGAATAAAAGAAAGAAACCCAGAACAAGATTAGTAGCTCTCACATGTCATTTAAAAACAGAAGTCACTACCGAGATAACAGGGAGGCAAGTCTGTATATACCCTGTTTTCCCTATTTTAAGACGTAGTCATAAAATAAGCCATAGCAGGATTTTTTCACATTTGCGAAATATAAGCCGTACCCCGAAAATAAGCCATAGTGATAGGCGCAGTTCTGGAGGGCGCCAAGGAAAAGGCTGGGCTGGGCGTCCAGTCCCGCCACCAAAACCAGTCAGCCCCAGAAAGAGCGCTCAGGAACTCTGCAGAGCAGGGTGCACAGGAAGGGGCAGCGAGCGCAGCAAAGGCACTCCGAAGGTCTCTTCGCCTGCGCGCTCACCCAACTCCGCTCGGCGCAGAGCGCACGGGGCGGCCGCCGTGGCGGAGAGGGAAGGCGGCACGGGCTTTCCCTGCTCACCGTCACGACGAAATCCCCCAAGCCCCTTGGAAAACAGGCTTCTGTCGAGTTTCGAGGAGGGAAGGCGGCGGAGGAGGAGCAGGAGAGAGCGCCCAGCGAAAGCGGGTCTCTCTGGTGCCCGTTTCCTCAAAGCTCAGCTTGGATTCTGCCCCCGCTGCCAGCAAGCAAACAAAGAGCTCTGCGCCCGTCCCGTCCTTCGCAGCCCCAGAACTCGAGCGTGGCCTTGCCAAGGCATGCTTACGGAATAAAAGTAAGACATCCCCTCAAAATAAGCCATAGTGCGTTTTCTTGAGGGGAAAAAAATATAAGACGGTGGTATGCAGAAGCTAAAATTCATGAGGAAGAAGGAGGAGAGGCAGGAATAGAATCCCTCGGGATGAAAGCCTTCATCAGAGCTCACCTTGACCAATACAGCCACATACTGCTTCAGTGCGGAGAGTTGCTCTTTCTCGAGGATATCATATCGCGCTGCCTCTCTCCTTAGAGTGTAAAGCACTGCAGATTCCACGTCGGCCATGTACAATTTTCTCCTGTGGCAGAGAGAGAGAGAGAGAAAGAGAGAGAGCTCAACATGGCAGCTAGATTCGTACCTTGGAAGTTGAACGGAATCCGTTCCGGAAGTCCGTTCAACAACCAAAGCACGGCTTCCCATTGGCTGCAGGAAGGGGAGGGACACTGCCATGCAAGAACTGGAAGCATCCAAGTTGGGTCTCACCTGTCTATCACCTTCCAGGGCCCAGGCGTAGTAGGTGGTATTAAAGATGGCAGCACAGTGGGCTTGAAGAAGTCTCCTCTAACAACCCCAGGCAGTTTCTTCAGGAAGTCTGTGTAACGTGGTCTCGAGTCCACATGCCTGCATGGGAAGGAGAGCAGAGCTTGAGATACCACCTGAGATCATGCGTACTTTTCCGCTTCTACCTGGCATCATGCAGCCATTCGGGTTTCAGAAACTCAGCTTAACTTGCACGCAAAGGCGAATCAATCTTGCATCATTAATCCGTACACATGCGCACAGCCACAGCTCTTCCACATCATTACCCGAAGTAAATTTCAGATGTGAGGCCAAGGAATCCACTGATCATTTGCTTCCCTACTTTGAACATGTCAACAGCGCAGCCATAATAATAATAATAATAATAATAATAATAATAATAATAATAATATATTATTGATACCCCGCCCATCTGGCTGGGTCTCCCCAGCCACTCTGGGCAGCTTCCAACAGAATATTAAAATACAATTACAGGTAGGTTGTCGTGTTGGTCTGCCGTAGACAAAACAAAATAAAAAATAAAAAATTCCTTCCAGTAGCACCTTAGAGACCAACTAAGTTTGTTCTTGGTATGAGCTTTCGGGTGCATGCAAGAAATACAAGAGGAAGTTAAGAAAAGTGAAAATCCCGAGAAGTGGTTGGTGGAAGTCAGAAAATTTGTATAACATATGAATGTTAAATGTTGTTTAAAAGAATGTATGAAAAAAATCTTTAATAAAAATTATTTATTAAAAAAAAAAGAGAAAACCCGACTCTGCCCGCAACCCAAAGCGGAATGAAACGAGCAGGAAAGCTGCCTGCCCGTTGTATTTGAAAGACAATTGTAAACAGCTAACATTGTTAGTAGGGTTACAAGAAGTCTGGCAAGGTGGTCATAACCACAGCCCGAAAGATTACTGGTCATCCTCTCCCATCTTTGGAAGAACTATACAGTTCCCGTTGCCTTAAAAAAGTAAACAATATTTCACAGGATCCATCTCATCCAGGATATAGTCTTTTTGCACCACTGCCTTCGGGTAAGAGATATAGAACAATTAGATCAAGAACAAATAGATTGAAGAATAGTTTCTACCCAAGAGCTATAACCATCTTAAATGCTGTAACTAGATAATATGACCTTGGAGAGTTGTGATGGGTGTGTACATATGTGCATGTGTGGCTGAAAATGTGTGTGTTTTTGTGCTGTTTTTTGTTTTGTTTTTATGGGATGGCATCCAATTTTGTTGCACTTGTACAACGTTGTACTTGTACCTGTACAATGACAATAAAGAAATCTTATCTTATTATTCAGTATGATTTTTAATTGATTTATTTAAGAATAGGATTTAAGGGTAATAATAATAATAACAACATCTTTAACATTTGGTTTCAGAGCTTAAAAAAAGGAAAACAATAACAACAACAGGAATATGGTAATTGGAATTGGAATATTATATTATATATGAGTTATCATGTGATGCAACGGAGTGCTAGTTGAGGGAAGTCAATTTAGATACAAAATCTACACAAAATTAAGTATGGAAAAAAATGTATCAGTTGGTTTGTTTATAGACTATTATTTAGTTGCTGGAGATAAAGAATCCAATGTATTATGAAGAAATCTGTGTAGACATGCATAATAATTTTTTATTTATGTATACATTTATGTATTTTGTGTTTGTTAGTTTTTGCCCATTTTTTCTTTTGTGATCTCTTTTCTTTCTCTTTGTAAAATGAAAAATGAATAGACAGAAATTAAAATAATAATAATAATAACAACAACAAAATGCAATAAGGTAAAGGTAAAGGGACCCCTGACCATTAGGTCCAGTCGTGTCCGACTCTGGGGTTGCGGCGCTCATCTCGCTTTATGGGCCGAGAGCCGGCATACAGCTTCCAGGTCATGTGGCCAGCATGACTAAGCCGCTTCTGGCGAACCAGAGCAGCGCATGGAAACGCCGTTTACCTTCCCGCCAGAGCGGTTCCTATTTATCTACCTGCACTTTGATGTGCTTTCGAACTGCTAGGTTGGCAGGAGCAGGAACCAAGCAACGGGAGCTCACCCCGTCGCAGGGATTCGAACCGCCGACCTTCTGATCAGCAAGCCCTAGGCTCTGTGGTTTAACCCACAGCGCCACCTATTAGAGTATAAATAAGAAAACCATTAGCTGAGGAGGAGGGAAGTCCCAGGCCGAGATGGTCAATTGGTTTTTATGTATTATATATAAGATGGGTGTCATGTTTAAAAAATATTTGGAAAATTTAATAAAAAATTATTATTATAAAAAAGGAAAGCTGCCCACCCGTGGGGGGAAGTGATGGTATTGGCAACAAAGGCCAGAAAGCAACAGCAGCCAACAGCAGCCACTCTGCTTTCTCAGCCTCGCTGCAAGCAGATGGTCAGGAGACGGCATCATCAGGCAAACAATTTTCTCCTCTACCAGCAAGGAAAACAATGGCTCTCCTGTTGGGCGAAGCTGGCATGGAAGAACAAAGGCGGCCCCCTGCGGCATGGCTCCCTGCCTCCCTGATTCGTTCTTAGGAGAGGGGCTCACAAATCCCATGTCTCCTCTCCGAGCCCCATTCCTGAGGAAGACACCGTGCCAAT
Source organism: Darevskia mixta (assembly GCA_034641385.1). Taxonomy (NCBI): domain Eukaryota; kingdom Metazoa; phylum Chordata; class Lepidosauria; order Squamata; family Lacertidae; genus Darevskia; species Darevskia mixta. The sequence continues at coordinate 1,126,668 of JAWWNH010000194.1, forward strand.
GTGCCCCCTATGCCGGCCGCACTAATGCCTTCGCTGCCAGGTGGACATCAATCAAACTGCACGGAGGTTGGGGAGGGAGGGAGAGACCATCTGCTGGTTATTTCCATGCCCTATTCAGCAGCAAGAATCCAAGCCCAGGTTCTATTGTTCTCCGCCAGCATCTCCGAACCAGCCATTGTGTGGCTCCTAATGAACTTTTCCTCAATAAGAAAAGCAGGCAGAGGGGCAGAGCAGCTGGGTGAGAGGAGGGTCAGGAAACGAGAGCCGGTCGCTTTCCAGACTTGGAACACCGTGCTTGATTATATTCAACGTTTCAAAAACACGTTTCAAAAAAAAAATCAAGTAAAGGCTCCTCGGCACAGTCTAGGCGGAGTCTTATAATCTGCAACTCATTAAGGAGAAAAAGACAGAAATCCACAACAGAAAATGAGAGTTCCTTGGCTACAGGTGTCAGCTGCCAAGGCCGCTGGGACAACAAGCATATTACAATTCAATAAAATTTATTCGGCCGTCAGTCAGAAAGCACATATTATCCATACAAAAGTTAAAACATCTGGAAAAGCGTGACACTTAGAAACAGCGAGAAGTATATTATACATTTAGACCCGTGTCAATACAGTCAATTTTAGCCTTACGACGCTTAAAGGCCAAAAAAAAAAAAAAAAAAGAAATTTGGCCACCGAGAAGGTTGTTGTTCCAGTGAACTTGTTCAGCAAATACAAAACCAGTCTTTCTCTGTCTACTGGGCTATGTTGGCATAGGAGTGGAGCTATAAGTTTTTGTCTAAGATCTGCATAGAATGGGCAGTTCAAAAGAATATGTTCAGTTGACTCAACCACTCCCAGAGCACAGGGGCAAAGTCTCTGGGCGTAGGGGACTCCCCTGAACCTTCCCCACAAAACCGCCGTATCCAGAACGTTTAACCTAGCGGCTGTGAGGAGTCTACGGTATTCCACATAGTGGATTTCCGCCAGATAAGGGGCTGGTGAAATCTGAGATATCTGTTCCCCCAAATACACCCCAGGTTTCACAAGAGCAATGTCCTCTTGCCTAGCAATATCCCTCAGTCTTTGAGAGATCACAACTTTAGCTTGGCTAAATGTCATAGACTCCAGGAAGAGATGCGACAATCCGCAGGTCTGCACTTCATTTATAATCTCCTTTTCCCACGATGATTGGAAATCATCCCTCAATATCAGGGGGGCCAAGCCCACCGGGTTAAAACATAACTTGAGCCATAGCCAGGGTTTTGTCTTCAAGGCCACGTACCGAAAAGACTGCCAACCCACCTCTAGTCTCATGACTGCCCCTGCTACAGAAGGGCGGATCCTGAGGATGGCTCTAAGAAATCGGGTTTGGATAGCTTCCAATCTCAGAAAGTCCCGACGTATACCCAGGGAAATGCCCACCAACAGGAGGGGAAGAATATTACAATATACTGCCTTATCACAGAGCCTTCCACTTCAGGTGGGGCTATAGCTAAGTGACAAAAGCGTGTATTTTGCATGCAAAAGGTTCCATCACTGGTATCTCAGGGCTGGAAAAACCTTCCAGCCTTCCTAAAGTCTCAAGCTTGCAGAAAAATACTTTAGAGGACTCTGTAGGTTTTTGGTGTAGGAGGTTGCGGGACAAAGCAGCAAGAGAAGGACAGACCTGCAATTATCTGGTCCAACTGCCTCTCCGTAATGGCTGCTCTACAGGTGCTTCCCATAGGAACATTCCAAGACACATTTCACGCCCTCCATAAAGCGGGAGGCCTCCCTGCTCGTTGGTTTCATCGCTAGGAGACATCCATACTTGAGAAACACCCAAAGGAGACATTCACGTTCCTGGCTTCAGATGCAACAGGATCCTCCCTCCAGTGGAGAGTCTGTCGTGCAGAGCGCAGGGCGGCCCATGTGCTTCCAACAAGAGCTCACATGCCCAAGCATCTGAATAAAAACAGCCTTCGGCAATGCAGTTGCCACAGACCTGCCCATCTGTACAGGAGCTTCAGAAATCAGGTCCTCCATTAAAAGAGGACCCTATTTAAGCCCATGCGAGGCTGCTGGGCGTCCTCTTTGGGGCCTATCGCATCGGAACACCCGCCCACCGCTCCCTATATTTAGGGCTTGAGTTGACCTTGCTGTGCCGTCGTGTGTCGTTGGGACAGGGGCACGGTAGGAATTTTCCCCATTTGGCTGATTGGCTGTTGCCACTTGTGTTTCGCCTGCCGCATAGCAAATCGTCACAACTTGTAAGTTGCGGATAGGCTCTGGTTCAGGTGATAGGCATGGCACAGCGTGTGGCCATGCCTATGCAAATGCAGGATATTCTGATACAGGAATCCAGGGACTCATTGGTTTGTCGTTCCCGAAAGGGTACGGCCGATGGCCGAGTCCTGGGGACATCAGGATGGCTGAATGGTAATCCTACCAACAGACGTCCCTGGTGTTCATCCTTGTCTGTCCTACGAAGGTGGCTCTGGGACAGTTCTGCCTGCAAGGGTGCAGGGAGATAGTCGAACCAGAACCTATGCAACCACTCACTTGGTTGTAATCAATAAAGTTGTGGCCTAAATTCTGCCAAAAACCAAACCAAATATCTGTCTCTCGTGTGATCTTATTTCGGGGAGGGTAAAAGGTCTAAACACGCAACCAATGTCCTAACACATAGATCAACTGGAAGAGGGGATATCTAGGAATCTGGATAGCTTTTGTTGTTTTGCAGGTTGACCAAATGTGACCTCCCACAAAGAAAGTTATAAAAACCAGGGGAAAAGAATCCTGTGGCGGGGGGAACTTTGGCAAATTTCTAACCATCGTTGTTACAGAGCAAAACCTAGGAGTACAGGGAACAGAGCTGTAGCTAGGTGATCTTGCGCCCCTTGCAGAACCATCCAGATTGCACCCCCTATGTAAAGGTAAAGGGACCCCTGACCATTAGGTCCAGTCGTGTCCAACTCTGGGGTTGCGGCGCTCATCTCGCTTTATTGGCCAAGGGAGCCGGCGTACAGCTTCCGGGTCATGTGGCCAGCATGACTAAGCCGCTTCTGGCGAACCAGAGCAGCACACGGAAACGCCGTTTACCTTCCCGCCAGAGCGGTTCCTATTTATCTACTTGCACTTTGACGTGCTTTCGAACTGAAAATGAATATGGATCATAAGAGAGTTTACGCATGCTAAAAAATATTGCTAGATAAGGAGGTACGGTAAGAGCGGCGACTCACGCAGGGATGCTGCTGCATGAGTCATTCTTGACAAGGAGGACGCCAGAAGGGAAGGTGGTGACGTTGAAGCTCCTCACAAGCTCCTCGTTGCTCTTCACGACGCGCCTCACTGCAATGTTCTCAAACTGGAGCATGTCCAGGGTTACCTAAAACCAGATACCACATTTAGTTAGTGTTGTGAATAGAGTCAGACTTTAATAGATGGACGCAACAATATATTTTTCTCCTCTGCCTCTAAACCCTCCATCTCAAAAATCTGTTTCTTCCAGAAGTGTTGCTGGACTCTTCTCTGCTGTTGACATTTTACCTAAGCCCTGGCTGTATGGCACCGTCTCTCCCCCCACCCGTACTCATCATCATCATCATCATCATCATCATCATCATCATCATTTATTTATACCCTGCCCATCTGACTGGGTTTCCCCAGCCACTCTGGGCGGCTTCCAACAGAATATTAAAATACAATTGGTCGTGTTGGTCTGCCGTAGTCAAAACAAAATAAAAAATTCCTTCCAGTAGCACCTTAAAGACCAACAAAGTTTGTTCTTGGTATGAGCTTTTGTGTGCATGGTATCTGAAGAAGTGTGCATGCACACGAAAGCTCATACCAAGAACAAACTTAGTTGGTCTCTAAGGTGCTACTGGAAGGAATTCTTTATTTTTTATTTTGTTTTAAAATACAATAATCTATTAAACATCAAAAGCTTCCCTAAACAGCCAGAGAAGGAGAAGGTGCACGGGACATAGTGAGGGAGAGATTTATGGAACAACAATGGGATATCAGCTCCGCCCAAGGCATGTTAGATAACAGTAACAACCGGGGGAAAAGGTAGGCATAACATTTCACAAGGACATGAAGAAACACCACAGACAGAATAATTGCCACACACAGGAAGAACAAGGATATAATATTAATAATAATAAAGCGATAAAACATCAAACATTAAAAACTTCCCTAAGCAGGGCTGCTTTCAGATGTCTTCTAAAAGTCAGATAGTTGTTTATTTCCTTGACATCTGATGGAAGGGCATTCCACACACAGAAGATGTGGAATGGGAAACAGAGGCACTTGCGGCCTGGACCACCCCAGACCTTGAGCATTTGGCAGGACATCTGTAAAGCGAAGTCTACGTGCGCGTTCAACATTTGGGAAACCTCATCGTACAAGGCTCCCTATCGCGTGGAGAGACTACAGTCATACCTCGGGTTACAGACGCTTCGGGTTGCGTGTTTTCGGGTTGCACACCGCGCCGAACCCAGAAGTACCGGAACGAGTTACTTCCGGGTTTCGGCACTCGCGCATGCGCAGAAGCGCTAAATCGCGCGTTGCACATGCGCAGAAGCACCGAATCGCAACCCGCACTGCGGGTTGCGAACGCGCCTCCCGCACATATCATGTTCGCAGCCCGAGCGTCCACTGTATACGCAAAGGCTCCATTTTGCAAATGCCCTGCCAAACTTGCCAGTGTTGGGGCGAGTAGGTGCTGCAGGCCTACTCCCACTGCCATGCAATGAGTGCATGTGCAGGAGATGTGCCATTTGAATAGAGCTCTGGAAAGGGGCAGGGCCACTACTGTATTCTGGCCTCCACTCATGCTCTACAACGGCCAGGAAGCCATCGTCATACAATTACTGAAGGAGCGTCTCCACCCCCACTGTTCAGCCACTGAGATCCAGCGCCGAGGGCCTTCTGGCGGTTCCCTCACTGTGAGAAGCCAAGTTACAGGGAACCAGGCAGAGGGCCTTCTCAGTAGTGGTGCCCGCCCTGTGGAACGCCCTCCCAACAGAGGTCAAAGAGATAAACAACTACCTGACATTCAGAAAATCCCTCAAGGCAGCCCTGTTTAGGGAAGTTTTTAACCTGTGATATTTTAATGTATTTTAATATCTGTTGGAGGCTGCCCAGAGTGGCTGGGGGGACCCAGCCAGATGAGCGGGGTACAAATAATAAATAATAATAATAATAATTGAGAGCCAGTGTGGTGTAGTGGTTAAGAGTGGTAGACTCGTAATCTGGTGAACCGGGTTCGCGTCTCCGCTCCTCCACATGCAGCTGCTGGGTGACCTTGGGCTAGTCACACTTCTCTGAAGTCTCTCAGCCCCACTCACCTCTCAGAGTGTTTGTTGTGGGGGGAGGAAGGGAAAGGAGAATGTGAGCCGCTTTGAGACTCCTTCGGGTAGTGATAAAGCGGGATATCAAATCCAAACTCTTCTACTACAAGATTAAAAGGATGCCATATTAGTGGGGTGTGGTTTTAATGGCTGCTGCTGCTGCCCCCTCCTCCTTACAAGGAAAAACACTCACTCCCTAGAATACCAATGGAATATTTTACGGCTTATTTGGCAGAAATGTACCCACATGTAGTAACACCTGAACTGGATATAAGGGGGCAGAAAGAGCTCTCCCACTGCAAGCATTCAATGTCTTCATTCAAAGTGCATCGGAATTTTTAACTAAAGAACATTCAAGTGCCTTGTGTACTTGTTTGTTTAAATCCTAGCAGGTACAGAAAGGTATTTACTCAACTCTACTTTAAGTGTCCTGCTAGTTAAAGAACTATTATCCCTGATTTCTCTCTTATCCCCAGATCCTATCACAAGGGAACAATGCAAAAACTGGGAGTGTTCAGCATTCCCTTAATGTGGTACAATAAACAGGATGAATAGGTTCTAGACATCCAAAATGACCTTCTGTTCAACCATTGTGAAGGCCATGCATTAGCTGAACTTTTTTGTGACTTTCCCCTGAAAATTCTGCATCCCGTTGCTCGGTCCCAGCTCCTGCCAACCTAGCAGTTCGAAAGCACGTCAAAGTGCAAGTAGATAAATAGGTACCGCTCTGGCGGGAAGGTAAACGGCGTTTCCGTGTGCTGCTCTGGTTCGCTTCTGGCCACATGACCCGGAAGCTGTACGCTGGCTCTCTCGGACAGTAAAGCGAGATGAGTGCCGCAACCCCAGAGTCGTCCGTGACTGGACCTTTACCTTTAAATATGTTGTGCAGAAGTCCAATTTCTCCACCCCGGTCCTCTGGTCTTCTTAGAAATAGCCACCGACAAGGTTGTCGATTGCATGTCTCAGGGTTTGTGCAAAGGGCCTCTCTGGTCATGGGGCAGTCCGTCCTGTCTATTTTCTATCTATCTATCTATCTATCTATCTATCTATCTATCTATCTATCTATCTATCTATCTATCTATCTATCTATCTATCTATCACCCCATAAGACGCACAGACATTTCCCCTTACTTTTTAGGAGGGAAAAAGTGTGTCTTATGGAGCAAAAAATACGGTAGCTGCAAAGGAGAAAAATAAGGGACCGATCAACAGACTCAGAAAGCGAAGGGGCTGCTGAGAGAGAGGAATTTTTGTGTGCACATGAATGTGAATTTTCTGTACCCCTTCAACTTTCTCCGCTTGCATACTGGAGTCAAAAGGCAGAGCTCTCACATCATGGGGCTGGCCACTGCATTGCGAGTGTTGGAAGAAGGGTAGATTCTTTTGTCATTGATTTATATTATTTGGTATAAAAGGCCTGTGTGACTTGGCTTGCCTGGGTCCGACCTGAGGCCAGAAGTTCTAGCTTAGCCTGTCAGGAAAAGGTTGCTGAAGCAGCTCCTTGTGAAAGCACAAGATCCTGTTGTTTTGCTTAATCCATGTTTGCTTTTGCTAATCGTACAGTTTGCAAAGGAGATTACTCTTAATGCTCTTGAAGAAACAAGAAGTATTGTGAAGCAACCAAAACACTTCCTTCTAGCATGGAGTGAAAGATGCTAGGAAGAAGAAAAAGGAGAGCTTTTTATATCTTTTTTAAATGTTTTTTAATGTTTTAACTGTTTTTAGCTGGGTTGACTGACAACCTATGCCCTTTTAGAATGTGTTGAAGAAGAAGAAGAAGAAGAAGAAGAAGAAGAAGAAGAAGAAGAAGAAGAAGAAGAATTTGGATTTGATATCCCGCTTTATCACTACCCTAAGGAGTCTCAAAGCTGCTCACAATCTCCTTTCCCTTCCTCCCCCACAACAAACACTCTGTGCTGCATGTGGAGGAGCGGGGAATCAAACCCGGTTCACCAGATTACGAGTCCACTGCTCTTAACCTCTACACCACACTGGCATCGTTCAGGCTTCCTGCTCAAGTGTATCACTCCTAATTGTCAGTTGACTACATTGCAGACAAAGGTGTCACTTGTGCACTTGTTACACACTGTTACACACACACACCACTTTACCGCAATACCAACCACTACGTATACCTCTGATTGTAAAGGAGGGAATGTGTGTGTTTGTGTGTGTAACAAGCTGAGGGACCTCGACCCCAAAGAGGCAGCAAACATAATGGGAGGAAAGGTGGAAAATCCACAAAAAAAGGAGAGAGTTAGATTAAGGACTTTGGGGTGGGGGGTACAGTGACAGTTAGACTATCTTGTGCCAAGCATGCCCACTGAATGCAGTTATCTCTAATTTTGGATGGAGCAAGCATCCCAATGATGCCTAAGCAGGAAAAGGCATGAGTGGTGCATGTCTCGCCAGAGCGGTGCATGCTCTAGTTATCTCCCGCTTGGACTACTGCAATGCGCTCTACGTGGGGATACCTTTGAAGGTGACCAAAAAACTGCAATTAATCCAGAATGCGGCAGCTAGACTGGTGACTGGGAGTGGCCGCCGGGACCACATAACACCGGTCCTGAGAGATCTACATTGGCTCCCAGTACGTTTCCGAGCACAATTCAAAGCGTTGGTGCTGACCTTTAAAGCCCTAAACGGCCTCGGTCCTGTATACCTGAAGGAGCGTCTCCACCCCCACCGTTCAGCCCGGACACTGAGGTCCAGCGCCGAGGGCCTTCTGGCGGTTCCCTCACTGCGAGAAGCAAAGCTACAGGGAACCAGGCAGAGGGCCTTCTCGGTAGTGGCGCCCGCCCTGTGGAACGCCCTCCCAGCAGAGGTCAAAGAGATAAACAACTATCTGACATTCAGAAAATACCTGAAGGCAGCCCTGTTTAGGGAAGTTTTTACAAACAATATAAAGTATCGTAGTGGTGCTAATAAGCCAAACTCAACAACGTTTGCGGTGTGTAGTGTGTAGTGGTTCTCGTTGTTGCGTTTAGGGAAGTTTTTAACCTGTGATATTTTAATGTATTTTAATATATGTTGGAGGCCGCCCAGAGTGGCTGGGGGGACCCAGCCAGATGGGCGGGGTACAAATAAATAATAATAATAATAATAATAATAATAATAATTATTATTATTATTATTATTATTATTATTAAGGACTGTCAAACATTCCCAGAGGGAACCCCAGAGGGACAACCTGTGTAGTTCCATATAATTAATAAACAACTTTTTAAAAAAGAAAAAGTCACCCCATATTTCCATGCAGACCTGCAGGGGGCCATTTGCAACATAACAGAGCTTCTCTAAAGCTAGCCTTCTGCAATGCATACATAGATTGCCAATCAGTCAATTAAGAGTCACCTCTCTGCCCAAAAACGAGTCCTCCTTTTCAAATATCAGGGCCAAGTACGTCACGTTGTTTGTGTGGAAGAAGTCATGAAGTTCTGCCGCGCTGCAAAAGACAAAGAGCAACACACACGCTGAGCAACTCTGCTTTAAGTACAGGGCAAACAATTATCTCACACAGATTCAGACATCTCAACTTCCGCGCCGTTGGAGGAGATCCTCCCGGTCGCTCATAATTATTTTTTTCCTGGGCGCAGTATGGAACAGCACTGATCTTTTAATCTAACTGGATCTATAGCCCTGGGAGGGATTATTATGGGATGGTTGGCTCGACACCTTTTCTTTACCAGCCCTATTTTTGTGTTCTTAAGAAAGCAGCCCAATACAGAAATTTAGCAGGTGGTTCGCTGTTGTTTTCTTGGCATGGAGATCAGTGGTGCGAAAGGCCTCACAGCTGGTGCCTGTGCATCCCAGGGTGGAATTATACATTACAAGAGATATGGAGCTGCAGCCCAAAATAGTTCTCCTCCTCCATAATATCATGGATTCATTGAATCGTAGAGTTGGAAGGGACACTGAGGATCATCTAGTCCAACCCACCGCAATGCAGGACTACGCCCTCTTAAATCTCCATTGCCTAAGTGTCAGTGCTATGATTTCTACGGCCACAAAAAGACACCCGATACTGATTTTCAGGCATCTCTTGGGGACCTGTTTATAATTTAAGACATTTTAATGATTACTTTGTACTGCTTTTAATGTTGCATTATGTTTTATTGTGTGTGAGAGAGTTGTGTTCGAAAGCACGTCAAAGTGCAAGTAGATAAATAGGTACCACTCCGGCGGGAAGGTAAACAGCGTTTCCATGCGCTGCTCTGGTTCACCAGAAGCGGCTTAGTCATGCTGGCCACATGACCCGGAAGCTGTACGCCGGCTCCCTCGGCCAGTAAAGCGAGATGAGCGCCGCAACCCCAGAGTCGTCCGCGACTGGACCTAATGGTCAAGGGTCCCTTTACCTTTACGTTTTATTGTGTTTGAGAGAGTTGTGTTGTGGCACCCTGATATTTTTATGAGATTGGCGGGCGATGAATACTTTATTAATATAAATAAAATTAGCCCCAGGCAGTGGCGATTCTGGTCTGCTTACGTGATGTGTGAAAGCCTCAAGATGGCTTGCGAACAATTTCCTTTAAAACCAACCATTTTCTGAAAACTGGATAGTTATTAGATGCTTCGGTAAACAGTAAATAATTGTTAGCCCCCCTGATACTGAGGGATGACTTCCAATCATCGTGGGAAAAAGAGACTTTAAACGAAGTTCAGACCTGCGGACTGTCACATCTCTTCCTGGAATCTATGACATTCAGTCAAGTTAAATTTGTGATCTCTCAAAGACTGAGGAACATTGCTAGACAAGAGGACATTGCCCACGTGAAACCGGGGATGTTTTGGGGGGATCAGATATTCCAGATTTCACCAGCCCCTTATCTGGCGGAAATCCACTATGTGGAAGACCGTAGACTCCTCACAGCCGCTAGGTTAAATGTTCTGGATACGGCGGTTTTGTGGGGAAGATACAGGGGAGTTCCATATGCTCTGAGATTTTGTCCCTGTGCCCTGGGAACGGTTGAGTCAACTGAACATCTTCTTTTGACCTGCCCATTTTATGTAGATCTCAGACAAAAACTGATAGCTCCACTCTTATGCCAACTTAACCTAGTAGGCAGAGAAACACAGGTTTTGTTTTTGCTGAGCAATTTTACTGGTACCACAAAACTCTTGGTGGCCAAATTTCTCTTTTTTTGGCCTTTAAACGACATAAGGTTAAAATTGACAGTATTGACACGGGTCTAAATGTATAATCTACTTCTCATTGTATGTTTTAGTGTAAAGCTTTCCGAGATGTTTAGACGTTTTTTAAATTTTGTATGGATAATGATTGTGCTCTGACTGACGGTCGAATAAACTGTATTGTTGCTGTAAATAATTGTTAGAAGCCAGCCTCTTCAAACGCTCTATACAGTCTGGGCAAGTTAAACTCCTCTGTCATGTTCTGAGTTTGTGAGCCACAAGCCTTCTAAAACATGCATAGCTCTGCTCGGTTAACAGGTCAGTTCCTCTAATCACCCATTTCCTTGCAGGAGGTGAATGGAACATCAGCGCATGTACTCTGAGTGGATAATTGTATCTCCAGACCAAACGCATAAACTTGGACCGAAGACTAATCACTTAAGATGCACAAAGAAGGACTGGAACAGGAAGCTCCAGCATTCTGGAACTGAACTGCTCAGCTGCTATTTGGAGTTCAACAGCCTGGAGCATAGCTGTCAACTTTCGGATTTGAAAATAAGGGGTTTTTCCAAACTTTCAGATTTGAAAACAAGGGGGCAGGGCTGGAATCTCTCTCCCTTATCTCTCTCCCCAATCGTTTGCTGAGCAGCTGCTCAGCGGGCTGCCTTTCAACACCCCCTTCTCTCTCTTTTTTTAAAAAAAGCACGATCTGCTTTTGCCCCTGGGCAGTTCAGCTCCAGGGACCACACATTCACTCCATAAGACGCACAGACATTTCCCCTTACTTTTTAGGAGGAAAAAAATGTGTCTTATGGAGCGAAAAATACAGTACTTATTAAAGCGCATCAGGTCCAGCCATCTCAGCACAGAGGTTAAGAAGCACGGTATCATTATTCATTAGAGCTGCTTCCCTTACTTTTTACATTTTATGATTCCTAGTAATAGGGATTAATAAATGCCAATTGGATACTGATAGTTCTTGACTTTATTCGGTTTACCCCTCTAAGAGAGAGTCAATGGAAATTTTGCAAAGGGTGAGTGAATTCACAAGTCTGGGAAAGCCCATACAGTGGTACCTCAGGTTATGTACTTAATTCGTTCCAGAGGTCCGTTCTTAACCTGAAAACGTTCTTAACTTGAAGCACCACTTTAGCTAATGGGGCCTCCCGCTGCAGCTGCGCCGCCACTGCCCGATTTCTGTTCTCATCCTGAGGTAAAGTTCTTAACCTGAGGTAATATTTCTGGGTTAGCAGAGTCTGTAACCTGAAGCGTCTGTAACCTGAAGCGTATGTAACCCGAGGTACCACTGTACTAGGCTTTAAAGGTAAAAGGACCCCTGACCGTTAGGGGTTGCTGCGCTCATCTCGCATTATTGGCCGAGGGAGCCGGCGTACAGCTTCCAGGTCATGTGGCCAGCATGACAAAGCCGCTTCTGGAGAACCAGAGCAGCGCACGGAAACGCCGTTTACCTTCCCGCTGGAGCGGTACCTATTTATCTACTTGCACTTTGACGTGCTTTCGAACTGCTAGGTGGGCAGGAGCTGGGACTGAGCAATGGGAGCTCACCCCATCGCAGGGATTTGAACCGCCGACCTTCTGATTGGCAAGCCCCAGGCTCAGCGGTTTAGATCACAGCGCCACCCGCGTCCCATGATTCCTAGTAATAGGGATTAATAAATGCCAATTGGATACTGATAGTTCTTGACTTTATTCGGTTTACCTCTCTAAGAGGGAGTCAATGGGAATTTTGCAAAGGGTGGTTGAATTCACAAGTGTGGGGAAGCCCATGCTAGGCTTTGCATTGCTATAATTGTTTTTCATGCTATGATGCATTCTGTGCCCAAATTACCTAATTGGCTCCAGTGGTGGGCAGGCGGGAGGCCACAGGTCTCTATGGCTCTCTATTGAGGTGATGATGGACTCTCTCAGGCTCCGAATGTCGTCTCCTTTATCTGTACAAGGAAGAAAGCATATCAGGATCAGAATTCAGGCCAAGGGCTCTGCACCAGCCTACATGCCCCCTGCTCTCGGTCACCTGCCATATCCTAGGAAATGCACAACAGCAGCTTCTCTCATGTCGGATCCCTTGGGATCATTATGGGATGGTGTTACTCAAAGTCAGGCATTCTCCTTACTCTACCTTTCCGTGGCAGGAAGCAACCTGGGCCTGGGAATCTAGAGACAAAGTAAATGCTGCCTGGATACGAGATAAACATTGTGCCGGGCTGCAACCCGTATGCACAACCCTACGCCTAGACCTAAATATGACCAGGGAACCACTCCCAACTTAACTCCTACGTGGCTCATGTCAGACAGATACTATCTTTTCTCCAAAGTGCAATCTTCAGTCTTCATGCCTGAATGGGGATTCCCCTTCCAGAAAGCATGAATCATTTGGGAGACTTTCCTCATGCAGAATTTCTCCAACTCTGCAATAATGAACCTTCCCCAGGTGAGGAAGAGCCAGCGCACGATCCTCCCTTTGGTTCAAATGGAAGCAGCCAGGGCCTATGGGGCACTTTTATTTTCTTGATTATGGGATTCTTGATTATGATTATGTGTGTGCCTTCAGACACACAGGCCCAGTACGAGAGCGAAGGGCTCCCAGGAAAGTCGCTAATCTGCCTAGAAACACAGGGGGACAAAGAAGCCCCATCTCAAGTTTGATTTGGAGGGGAATATGAATCCTGAGACAGAGAGAGAGAGAGGGAGAGGGAGGGAGGGAGGGAGGGAGGGAGGGAGGGAGGGAGGAAGGAAGGAAGGAAGGAAGGAAGGAAGGAAGGAAGGAAGGAAGGAAAGAGAGGGAGGGAGGGAGGGAGGGAGGGAGAAAGAGAAAGAAAGAAAGAAAGAAAGAGAAAGAGAGAGAGAGAAAGAAAGAAAATGAAAATGAAAATGAAAAAGAGAGAGAGAGAGAAAGAGAAAGAAAAAGAAAAAGAAAGAGAGAGAAAGAAAGAAAGAAAAAGAGAGAAAGAGGAAAAAAGAGAGAGAGAGAGAGAGAGAAAGAAAGAAAGAAAGAAAGAAAGAAAGAAAAAGAAAGAAAGAAAGAAAGAAAGAAAGAAAGAAAGAAAGAAAGAAAGTAGAATTGGTCTCACGCTGCTGATAGTGAGATGAGGGACATGTTGAGATTTCCTGATCAAATTAAGAGAGATCACAGAGGGTGGGAAAGTTCAAAGAGATTGTGCCACACCCATCAACGACCTAGGGGACATTTTATGGAGGGCGACCACCCACCATCTTTGATTACCGGGGCCCTATAATTCCTCCATAAGCCCCCTGGCTCCTGAGCTTGGAGGATGGTGAGTGGGTACCCCTCTCTAGGCAGGCCCAGCTTGGTAAACTAAACTCCAGCCAGAACTTCTTGCTTCTAGCTTAGGTAGGAATTGACTTCAGGATACATACGGTGAAGTCTGACGCCATCCTCGGGCTTCCTGGAGAACGCCTTGAAAAACTGGAAGGAAAGAGACCCTACGGTTAGGTTTTGCTTTTAAAGATTAGCTTCTGGCAAGTCTGTTACTGTGCCTCCAATTGCCTAAGCGGCTGAGTTGTAAGGCTGAAACCTAGGGAGATCACCCACCTCTTAAACAGATAGGGAGCTGGAAAAGAGGATGAGTGCAGCCAACCCCTGGACATTTTGGAGAAGAATAGCAACGTGGAGCAGGTGTTCCTTGCCCCCCACAGGGTGCCAAGCCAAGGGGGTGCAAAATGGAGAAGCTCTGTAATTAAGAAGACCCATTTGGGGGCGCCAAATTTTGGCCTCGCACAGGGAGCTGTATTATGAAAGATGATCAGATTCCACCCCTGAAAACAGCAAATTGGGTCCCTCTTCCTTTTCCCCAGAAAAGGGAAGTTCCTCAAGTTTGCCTGCTCCCATTTCACTTTTTCTGCAAGAGCACTGCATGTTGGAGTATGTGTACAGTATAGTATATAATGTGGATACATTATGCTGCTGTTTGTACATGCCAATGGATTGGTGGCTGGGGTTGGGTAGAGTTTAGATTGCAATTTGGTGGGATGCGGTCTAACTGCTAGCTATTGGTTTTGCAAAACCATTGAATGCAGAACGAAATATCAGGCGTTGCAAAATGAGATGGCGAAACCCCCGTTTTCTAAAAGCCTGCTCTGACTACGGCCCACCCCTTCCAACTGCCGTTGAGCAACGCAAGAACACACAGTTTGCTTTGGCAAGTGAGAGGGAGGGATTGGCAAAAGGAAAGCGAAGGAACAAGGAACCGAGACTGCATCCTGTTCTGCGCAAAAAACAACAGACAATCACGGGAGTAATAACTCAATATAGCCTTGCCAGAGTGATGAACATTTGAGTTTCTTGAGCTGTTTAGCCATGGTTAAATTCTGTTATTCTGTATTTCTGTTGATGGAAGTCCGTTCCTTCAAAAAACTGTACCGGTGACTGTCACATCTTTCCCTGGAGTCTATGACATATAGCCAAGCCAGAGCTGTGATCTCCCAGAGATTGAGTGATATCGCTAGACAAAAGGACATGGCCCTTGTGAAATCAGGGATGTTCCTGGGGGATCAGATCTATCAGGCTACACCAGCCCCTTATCTCGCGGAAATCCACTATGTAGAATACCGTAGACTCCTCACAGCGGCCAGATTAAATGTCCTCGAATTTGCGGTATTGTGGGGAAGGTTCAGGGGAGTCCCATACGCTCAGAGAACTTGTCATTGTGCCCTGGGAGTGGTAGAGTCCACCGGACATATTCTCCTGACCTGCCCTTTCTATGCAGATCTCAGGCAAAATCTTATAGCTCCACTCCTATATCAATTTAGCTCTCTATCCAGAGAAAGACAGGTTCTATATTTGTTGAATAATGTTACTGGAAAAACAGCCTCCCTGGTGGCCAAATTTCTTTTTCTAGCTCTTAAGCGTCGCAAGATTAAAACTGACAGCATCGACATGGGTTTATACCCGGTATAGCTTCATTTTATTGTTGATTATGTTTTACTCCAAAGTTCTTTTAGACATTTTAGATGTTTTAATTTTGTATGGAAATGTATCTTTTCTGACTGACGGTCAAATAAAGAACTGAACTGGGAACTGTACCGGTGAAATGGGGAGACCTCAAGCTAGCCACCCGTCGGAGGACAGACGAGGACGTCTGAGGGACTTTGCACAATCACTGTAAAACACATAGTATTGCACATGGAACTTTGCACTTTAAGAGCTGGTTATTTGGAAAGTATGCCATCGGCTATTGTTGTAAGAATTTAAGAGAGTTATCTAGATAAAGGGTTCGATTCCGGGTGGAATCCTGAACCTCGGCAGGACGTTATTTTGAAACGCCTGCCTGCACAGAAAAGACAGAGACCAGACCAGAGTTCTAATGGGAAGCAAGGCGGCTAGTAAGCCTGATCTTTATTAACAAATCCTGTTGCAACAGGGGTCTCCCTCACCACATGCTGGATGGAGGAGCAACCTAGAACAAAAGTGCGCCCGCCCCTATATAGACATTTTGAATCCCCCCCCCCGACCAAGACCACCCCCCAGAAACACCATGCATACACCATAGGAGGGGTGTAGCCCGAGACCACCACCCCCCCAGATACATCATGTTTACATCATGAAAGGGGAGGTCTGGTGGCAGCAATCTGAGGATCCTGGACCCTGCCCCCGCTTGTCCTCCACTAAACACCCACCAAGTGAAACAAAAGAGGTATTTACATTTCCCTGTTTCTCAGCCAACTTAATCACACCCTTTTGTCTTCATCTGGGTTTGTTATCTCTGGAATGGCTACCTGTCTGGCACTCAGGTATCAGGATGCCAGGAATTATCACTCAGGCAGAGGGAGGGCTGCTGAGTAGCTGGAGGGGCAACCCCCCTTTAGCTAATCCTTTGAGGAGATACCTGTGTACATGTATTATATGATGTTACTGTCAGCCTAGTTGTTGGTATAATATATTTTCATAATCCATATTTCAGAGTCGTTCACGGTTTCTGTGTATTTTATATTGTGCATCCTGTTCTGCAGCTGCAGCAGATCCGTTAAAGCAGACCAGCTCAACCCACCAAGCCAAGCAAGGCCTCAGGAAACCTAATGGCGTTTCCGTGTGCTCTGGCACTCGTCACGGTGTCCCGTTGTGCCAGAAGCGGTTTAGCCCTGCTGGCCACACGACCCGGAAAGCTGTCTGTGGACAAACGCCGGCTCCCTTGGCCTGAAAGCGAGATGAGCACCACAACCTCATAGTCACCTTTGATGGGACTTAACTTTCATAAGAATTCTAAGGTCTCAAATATAGAATAAATGTACAAGGCAAACACATACATACGTATATAAACCACCTGTCTGAAATAGTACAGGAGAACAATCCTGAAGCCATTTTGACTCTCCCAAATTGACCTCAAATATTTCTCTGCAAGGAGGAAGGAAATGGGAAAAGCTTTCCGATTGTCTTTGGACTGTAGGGGCTTACACCTCCCTTTCCCAAAAGGTAAAGGTAAAAAGGTAAAGGACCCCTGGACGGTTAAGTCCAGTCAAAGGCGACCATGGGGTGTGGCGGCGCTCATCTCACTTCAGGCGGAGGGAGCCAGCATTTGTCCACAAACAGCTTTATGGGTCACTGTTTTTGGGGGACAGGGGGCGGGCGGGTGTGGGGGACACCCTGGTCCTGAACAGGGTAACTGTGCCCCTGAAGGACCATGATTGCAGCCTGGGAGTCATTCTGGACTCACAGCTGTCCATGGAGGCGCAGGTTAATTCTGTGTCTAGGGCGGCTGTCTACCAGCTCCATCTGGTACGCAGGCTGAGACCCTCCCTGCCCACAGACTGTGTCACCAGAGTGGTGCATGCTCTGATTATCTCCCACTTGGACTACTGCAATGCGCTCTACGTGGGGCTACCTTTAAAGGTGACCCGGAAACTGCAATTAATCCAGAATGCGGCAGCTAGACTGGTGACTGGGAGTGGCCGCCGGGACCACGTAACACCGGTCCTGAGAGATCTACATTGGCTCCCAGTATGTTTCCGAGCACAATTCAAAGTGTTGGTGCTGACCTTTAAAGCCCTAAACGGCCTCGGTCCTGTATACCTGAAGGAGTGTCTCCATCCCCACCGTTCAGCCCGGACACTGAGATCCAGTGCTGAGGGCCTTCTGGCGGTTCCCTCACTGCGAGAAGCAAAGCTACAGGGAACCAGGCAGAGGGCCTTCTCGGTAGTGGCGCCCGCCCTGTGGAACGCCCTCCCAGCAGAGGCTAAAAGGATCAACAACTACATGACATTTAGAAAATACCTGAAGGCAGCCCTGTTTAGGGAAGTTTTTAATCTGTGATGTGTTAATGTATTTTAATGCTTGCTGGAAGCTGCCCAGAGTGGCTGGGGAGACCCAGCCAGATGGGCGGGTTACAAATAATAAATTATTATTATTATTATTGTTATTATTATGCCAGCAGGACTAAACCGCTTCAGGCACAACGGAACACCATGAAGGAAACGCCATTTACCTTCCCGCCACAGCGGTACCTATTTATCTACTTGCACTGGTGTGCTTTTAAACTGCTACCGGTAGGTTGGTCAGAGCTGGGACAGAGCTCACTCCGTTGTGCCACTCTTGTCCCTCCCTTTTCAAATACAGTCTGGCAAGTATCTGTTAGGCTGAGCAAACTATCAATATGCGTAAGAGATTCAGGAACTAAAGTATTTACCATCTCAAAGGAATGGCCAGGCTACCCAGAAAATGCAATCAATTAAGGCATTATCAGGCAGATGGGAGAGAAGCAACACTCTCAAATTTCTGCTGGAGGAGTCTCCTTCTGTGATGTATTGGGGGGGGTGTCCTTGGGCTACAGGGTGGGCAATTTCAAAAATCTTTATAGGCTTGTGCACCATTGTTAGGGGACGCGGGAGGCGCTGTGGGTTAAACCACGGAGCCTAGGGGTTGCTGATCAGAAGGTTGGCGGTTTGAATCCCCACGACGGGGTGAGCTCCCGTTGCTCGGTCCCAGCTCCTGCCCACCTAGCAGTTCGAAAGCACGTCAAAGTTGCAAGTAGATAAATAGGTACCGCTGCAGCGGGAAGGTAAACGGCGTTTCCGTGCGCTGCTCTGGTTCGCCAGAAGCGGCTTAGTCATGTTGGCCATATGACCTTGGAAGCTGTACAATAATGCAAGATGAGCGCCGCAACCCCATAGTCGGTCACGACTGGACCTAATGGTCAGGGGTCCCTTTACCTTTTACCTTTACCATTGTTAGGGATTCTCCTCCCTCCTGCGTGTGGTAAGCAGGGGCCCTGTTGCAACAGTTTATTTCCTCTAATAAAGATCAAGCTTACTAGCCGCTTTGCTTTCAATATACTCTGGTTGGCCTTTGCTTTTTCTCTGACCGATAGAACTCTCCTGAGAGACTCTATAGGGGCTCTGGATACCCCATAAGGGAATTAGAGGTATTATAACATAACCATCCAGAGGTTACCTTTTTACCTAAATGTGGAAGGGCTGGCAACCCATAGCTGTCAACCCTCCCTTTTTTTGCGGGAAACTCCCTTATTCCAATGCCGTTTCCCGCTGCTATCCCGGATTGTTGATATCCCTTCAATTCCCCAGATTTCAAAGGAAGCAGCTCCTCTCCCTCCCTGCCGGCCAGGGAGGCTCCTCAGCTGCGTTGCTCGGCTGCCAATAAGGAGTCTGAGACCGACTGGGGGCGGAGCTTGCATGCCTTGTGCAGCCAGACCCTCACGCCCAACCAGACAGACAGCCTGCCTGCCTGCCGTCTATGCGCTCGCCCTTTCGCTTACCCGTTCGCGCGCAGCCTCTGGAGCGCAGGGTGGCGAGGCTACTTGGTGCCATTGCACCGCCCTCGCGGCATCCCTTATTTTCAAACCCGAAAGTTGACAGCTATGTGGCAACCACAATCAGTGGGCTTTGTTGGGCTTGATGGGCCACAAGCTTTGGCCAAAGTAAAATCCTGCAAGCTCTGAGCTGTGAGCAGGCAACCTCACCCGAGAGGCATGGGCTGTGACCGGCCTGTGCCCTCAGCCTCGCTGTGGGAATTTTGTCAAGTGCTGCTAATCTAGGACAGCAAGTGCTCCGAGGCCTTCAGAAAGGAACAAGCAGTCCGAGATAAGAGAGATCTTCCTTCCTTTTTTTTTTTTTTTTTTTTTTTTTTTGGTACACTCCTCCAGCGCTGCAGGAATAATGGCTTGGAGGTTCTAGGCACAGGCTGATTAGGCGTCACAAAAAGGGGAAAAAAACAAACAATGAAGAGAAACAGAGTGAACAAAAACTCCCAGAGCCAAAAGGGAGGCGGGGGTGGGGGGGGAATAAATCAACTTGGCGGTCTAACTCCTGGCAAAGGTCCCAGTGAACAAACAGAGCTTGTAGCTACAGACGCCAAAGGCTGCACGTCTAGAGGCACACAATCGAATGAACTCCAAAGCAGAGTTCCTTTCTCCGCACAAGCTGAGAGGAGCCCTCACAGGTCCTGCCTGAGTGCTCAGTAGAGGCCCCAGAAAGACAGAGGGGCTTCAGTGGGGGCCTCTTTGCCTATTCGTCTCCCCAGTCAAATTTTCAAACAAAAAGCACTTTGAGAAACCTTCATCTCCAAAGAACTCTGTTAAAGCAAAATTATTATTATTATTATTATTATTATTATTATTATTATTATTATTATTATTAGGGGGCAGAATATTGCAGCCCCTACATATTGAAACCATACATAAAGAATTTTAACAATACTGCTTGCCTTCGCTTTTCTCCCTTCCTGGGTTACTAGGATCACACAGAAACCTGAGCCTTCTGCCTAAACTGCTGAAGGCAGTTAGTGACATTGGCTGGGAAAAGGACATATTTCAATTTGATTTTCTTTTTGGCTTAAAGGACTATGACAGTGATGACTAACCTTGACACTCCAGGTGTTTTGGAACTACAACTCCCATCATCCCTAGCTAACAGGACCAGTGGTCAGGGATGATGGGAGTTGTAGTTCCAAAACATCTGGAGTGTCAAGGTTAGCCATCACTGGACTATGATGTTCGGACATGGTTACTGGCATAGATGATTATATGTTTAAACTAGGAGTTAAGTAGGGGAAAATTTAGCTAAAAATCCCGAGACCGGAGGGAGGTAAGGGTGTGAAAAAATTAGGAGTTCGAAATTAGGTTAAAGTAAGGGAATTGGATAAGATTATAGGAAAAGAGCAGAAGTACCAAGATGCTGGGGTTTGGAAAAAGGAGTGGTTTAAGTAAAATGATTTTTGTATTTTATGATGCTTTAAAATTTAGGAGTAGGAAAACTGTTAGAGAGGAATGATAATGAATTCAACAAAGGGGGACTTAAGGAAGTCATTCGAAATATGAAATTGAGGAAAGGAGGAATACCTGGCCCACAGAATTGGGCCAGGCCCAAGCAATGATTTTAAACACTGTTAGTAAGGTTAAATGTACAATGATTATGTTTACCCTTGTGAGAGAGGGGGATGAATGTTGCTTCCCACAGTGAGAGGGGGGAAGTGTGGGAATTTAACCGATATGTTATGTGTTTAAAAATTGTAAAAACCAATAAAAAAAATTTTGGGGGAAAAAAAGACATTGGCTGGGAGCTGCGAGTGGGTAAAGTGCTGTTGTGGGGGCTTTTATCTGTCGAGGGCCACGTTCGCTCAGGGCCGAGCTATCAAGGGCCTCGTGGTAGCAGCAGAGAGGACCCGAACCAAGAGCCGGCTGGGCGATCCTTTCTCCTTTTCTGCCACCCACATCTCTCACGCTCAGGCTTCCGGAGAAAGGGCCGACCGCTCTTGACAGTTGCCCAAACTGCTTGCTTGCATTTGGGCTCCCCCCCATGCCCCTACGGCCTCGTTAAATTAGGCCTGAGGCCACAGGTTCTCTGCTCCTGCCCTATCAGGCCTAGGAACATGGGAAGATGCTTGCTTCCCAACCCATCCATCTCACTGCTGTCTGGACCCGTACCATAGCTGTCAACTTTCAGATTTGAAAATAAGGGATTTTTCCAAACTTTCGGATTTGAAAATAAGGGATGCTGCGAGGGCGGTGCAATGGCACCAAGTAGCCTCGCCACCCTGCGCTCCAGAGGCTGCGTGCGAATGGGTGAGCGAAAGAGCGAGCGCATAGACGGCAGGCAGGCAGGCTGGCTGTCTGGTTGGGCGTGAGGGTCTGGCTGCACAAGGCATGCAAGCTCCGCCTCCAGTCGGTCTCAGACTCCTTATTGGCAGCCGAGCAACGCAGCTGAGGAGCCTCCCTGGCCGGCAGGGAGGGAGAGGAGCTGCTTCCTTTGAAATCCGGGGAATTTGCAACAATCCGGGATAGCAACGGGAAACGGTATTGGAATAAGGAAGTTTCCCACAAAAAAAGGGAGGGTTGACAGCTATGTTCCCAACCCATCCATCTCACTGCTGTCTGGACCAGTACTGTGGTCTAACCTGCAGCCCTCCCAGGTGTTGCTGATGAGCAGCCCTGGCCATTGGGCTGTGCTGGCAGGTACTTCAACAGCATTTGGAGAGCGGCAGGCTAGCGACCTCTGGGCTAGACTGACAAGCAGCAGCTCTTTCCAGGGCTTCAGGAAGAGGCTCTACCTGGGCCTTACCTGTAGCATCCAAAGCATATGCTACAGCCCATGCGCCAAGCGATTACCTTGGAAACGGAATCCTTTGGTCCGATCGAGGAAGGTAATCCTTACGTTTGCTAGCTCTTCCGTTACAGAAAATGGTTTATTTTGTGGGAAATATTGTCAGCTCAGTAAGGTCTCCTTGACTACCCTCCCTGGGTGACAGTTTATTCTGCTCCCCTGATGTGTATGTGGTTTGTTTAGCTGTTGCTACATCCTCAAGCGTTCCCTGCCGGCTGTGCATTTGCTTGCTACCTGCCTCAAGGTATCCACGTCAAATGTTTGTTTAATGGGCTGGGCCTGAAATCTGTTTGCAGAAGCAAACAGTCCGTGAGCGAAAGGGAAAGCAGAGGCCAGTGCCACATCATCAGGTTTCCCCGGAGATCTTAGAAGGTTTCTAGCAAGCGGCAGAATAAAAGCATTTGCAAGTGGGAGAGAGGGAGGGAGGCATGTCTGTAAAACTAATGCTGGAGATCTCTGAATAGGATCTCCTGCACTTTTTAAAAAAAAGTGTATATAACTTATAACACGTTGAATTTAATCATTTAACACTCCTCTGATGGGTCTAGGCGCCAGCGCTGGGAGATGAGTGTCTTCCTTCCTATTACATCAGTCCCCACCCTCCTAAGCTGCCATTTGCCTCTGGTCCCTAAAAAAACACATTGGGGGGGGGGGGGACAGGACTGCCTTGGCCCCTAGGAATTGGTGCCAATGTCCTGAGCTATATCTAGTTTGGCCTTAACCCTCTCCCGGGGATTCTGTAAAAACTGAACCCAGACTGTGTCATTAGATAGAAGAAGAAGAAGAAGAAGAAGAAGAAGAAGAAGAAGAGGAGGAGGAGGAGGAGGAGGAGGAGGAGGAGGAGGAGGAGGTGTGGATTTGATATCCCACTTTATCACTACCCGAAGGAGTCTCAAAGCGGCTCACATTCTCCTTTCCCTTCCTCCCCCACAACAGCTGCTCAGCAAACGATCAGGGCGAAATGTGACTGGCTGATTAGATTATCTGTCTGGAAACTGTAGAAATGGCTCCCCTTCCTGAAGCTGCAGAACTGAGTTAAACCCAATAAAACTGGATTTTTTCCCTTTGCAAAGTAAGCTCAACAACTTTGGGCTGATCCTCAAAAAATGGGGCTTTTCTCCTTTGCAAAAGAAGCTGCAGAAATTTGAGCTGATCCTCAAAAAATTGGGCTTTTCTCCTTTGCAAAAGAAGCTGCAGAAATTTGAGCTGATCCTCAAAAAAATGGGGCTTTTCCCCTCTAAAAACTAGGTGCATCCTATGATCAGGTGTGCCTTATAGAGCGAAAAATACGGTATTTAAGCCGATGCAAGGCTGCTGAGCATCCTCTTTGGGGCCTTTCGCATCGGAACACCCACCCACCGCTCCCTATATTTAGGGCTTTGAGTTGACCTTGCTATGCCGTCATGTGTCGTCTGTCGTTGGGACAGGGGCATGGTAGGAATTTTCCCCATTTGGCTGATT
This sequence comes from Darevskia mixta, assembly GCA_034641385.1. Taxonomy (NCBI): domain Eukaryota; kingdom Metazoa; phylum Chordata; class Lepidosauria; order Squamata; family Lacertidae; genus Darevskia; species Darevskia mixta. Next base: position 1,150,168 of record JAWWNH010000194.1, read on the forward strand.
TGCTGTTGCCACTTGGGTTTCGCCTGCTGCGTAGCAATTAGTCACAACTTGTAAGTTGCAGATAGGCTCTGGTTCAGGTGATAGGCGTGGCACGTGGTGTGGCCACGCCTATGCAAATGCAGGATATTCCGGTACAGGAATCCAGGGACTCATTGGTTTGTCGTTCCCGAAAGGGTACGGCCGATGGCCGAGTCCTGGGGACATCAGGATGGCTGGAAGGTAATCCTACCAACAGACGTCCCTGGTGTTCATCCTTGTCTGTCCTACGAAGGTGGCTCTGGGACAGTTCTGCCTGCAAGGGTGCAGGGAGATAGTCGAACCGGAACCTATGCAACCACTCACTTGGTTGTAATCAATAAAGCTGTGGCCTAAATTCTGCCAAAAACCAAACCAAATATTTGTCTCTTGTGTGAGTTTATTTCGGGGAGGGTAAAAGGTCTAAGCACGCAAATCCTCCTCCCAGTATTGCAGGTGGAAGCAAGGGAATGGTGGTCTCTCTCAAGCCCAGGGCTATGGTCAGGCTCAGGGAGGCTCCTTCACGGAGAAGGAAACCAGGTTTAGGCATTACTTCTTCACCATGTAATCCTTGCTATGCGTGGGTTCACCTAGACTAGAGCAACCCGAATCAAGCTACAGGAAAGTGCTGAACAGAGGAAAAAACAGCAAAAAAGCCAATTTGCACATATGAACCAGCCCTGATGCTTACTGCATTCCTAGACCATTGGAACAAAGGCAAACATAGGATAAATGGACATAAATCTGACATCAGGAATCACAAGACAGAGAAACCAGTAGGAGAACACTTCAATCTCCCAGGACACTCTATACAAGATCTCAAAGTAGCTGTCTTATTGCAAAGGAATTTCAGAAATAGACTGGAAAGAGAAGTTGCTGAATTGCAACTCATTACCAAGCTTAAAACCATGGAGAGACCTGGTTTGAACAAAGACATTGGATTCTTATCTCATTATACATGACAAAGCTATTTTTAACCTTCTCACCCCTTGCTTTTTCCTGTAAGACTAATTGCAGTCGTTAACAGTCGTCAACACGCTTACCACAGGTATCAGCCTATCACCCATTCCCACCACCCCTCTGAGTAATACCCCTCCCACCCTCTCACTATATATAAGGATCTGGTGACTTCTGTTTCAGTGTATCTGAAGAAGTGTGCATGCACACGAAAGCTCATACCAAGAACAAACTTAGTTGGTCTCTAAGGTGCTACTGGAAGGAATTTTTTTATTTTTTATTTTGTTTTGACTATGACAGACCAACACGGCTACCTACCTGTAATAGGATTACCTATAAGCAACCACTTGGGTGTGTGTGTGATTTTTTTTGTTATTGTGTTATGTATTTTGTGTTTTCATTTTGCATTTTTATGTTGTAAACCACCCTGTGATCTTCAGATGAAGGGCAGTATATTAATAACAACAACAACAACAACAACAACAACAACAACAACGATTTCAAATTTTTTTGCATACAAGCAAAGTGCTTAAACTTCAAAATCAGTTCAGTTGCTTTCTATTAAACACAGCTGTTTTCAGCTTCTATCCTCTTAATATATATGCTCGCTTTAAAAAAAAAAAATTCCACTCTGCTTGCCTGGCCAAGCAGGTGAGTCAGAACCATCTCCAGATAGCTAGGTGGGGAAGCCATGGTTCTCCTCCCTGCCATCATCATCACAATTGCCTAACACAGGTACGTGAGGGCAGGTAGGCTAGTAAAAGTTTATAGGTGCTTCTGACGACATCGTTGCAAGGGAGATCCTCCGTTTAGGAAGGGTTCCTGGAGGTACACACAGATATCCTTATTTGCTCCACCCATCCTTGCTGTGAGGGAAGTATATGATCTGGCTCCATTACTGAGATGAGATAGGCGAGAAGGACCTTCAACCAGCGCCTACAAGCTCACTGGCTCCCACCAGCCCTGCCCCACAGTCTCCCCCATGGCCTGAGGACCCCAGCAGGAGCAGCGTTGGGCAGAGAAGGCTTAGCAATGGGCATTGTGTGCATTCTGTGCGTATTTCAATGAACTGAATAGAGTGAAAGATTATGAATCATGGGGAAGTGTATGTATGAACTTAACAGCGATTAGCTTTTCCCTCCCAGTTGCTATTTTGTTAATGCTGTTAACATTGTTTTATATATTACAAATGATTTGTTAATCATATAACATGACTTGCTGTAATTGTGATGTTTAGCTTATTTTTTGGTTGCTGTTTCGCTAATGGTGTTTTATAGATTGCAATTGTTTTATTGATGATTTGTTGATTGTTTTATATCAGGCACGTCCAACAGGTAGAGCGTGATCTACCGGTAGATCACTGGACGTCTGTGGTAGATCACTGGTAGATCACTGGCTCCCCCCAAAGAAGCTCAACAACTTTGGCTCCCCTAAAAAATGCTCAACATTTTAGCCCTTCGCCCCTCCCCCAAAACAGGGCTTTCCTCCCCCCTTAGAAAAGCTCAGCAACTCTGACCTGAACCCCTAAAAAACAGGGCTTTCCTCCTCCCTAAAAAAAGTTTAACAACTTTGATCTGAACGCCCCAAAAGGGGGTAGATCACTGCCAGTTTTTAACTCTGTGAGTAGATCGCAGTCTCTTGGGAGTTGGCCACCCCTGTTTTATATTATTTACGCTGTATTTGTGATGTTCTCTTGTGTTTTGTTCTGCTGCTGCTCTTTATTGTTTGTAAGCTGATTTGAGAAAGCCCCATAGAAATATGATCAATCAAATCTCTCCGTTTAAACAGGCAAGCCAGGTTTTCCTGCTTTGCTTTCTGGTTTGACAGAAAGGGCCCTCTCCTTCAGTCTGGGGGCTACTGCAAAGGCATAGGGCAGGGGTGTCAAACTCAAATTCATCGGGGGCCGCATCAGCAGTTTGGTCACCCTCAAAGGGCCGGTTGTATCTGTAGGACCATAGTGCGCATGTTGTTTTTAGAGGAGGAAAACAAGAAAAAAAATATTTTTCTGGTTTTCCTCCTCTAAAAGGCTGGGAGGGGTGGCGGAGGGATGCTGCTGGTTCTTCCCCGCCAACCCCGATCGCAAAAACAAGCCTGCTTTGGCGAACGGGGTTGGCGGGTGAGAGAGAGTGAAAGAAAGAGGGAGAAGGAAGAAAGGGATGAGAGAGAGAGAGAAGGAAGGAAGCAAGGAAGCAAGGAGTGAGTGAGAGAGAGAGAGAGAGAAGGAAGGAAGGACAGACAGACAGAAAGAAAGACAGACAGAAGGGGTGAGAGAGAGAGTGAAAGAAAGAGGGAGAAGGAAGGAAGGGGTCAGAGAGAAGGAAGGAAGGAAGGAAGGAAAAAGGAAGGAAAGAAAGACACACAGACAGAAAGAAAGACAGAAGGGGTGAGTGAGAGAGAGAGAGAGAGAGAGAGAGAGAGAGAGAGAGAGAAGGGGTGGCCGTGCGTCGCCCCTTCTCCGCTCCGTGCAACGTCTCCCTCCCCCTCGCCACCGACGCTTGCAAAAGCGTCACCCGGCGACACCCGGCAAGGAAAAAATGGTGCGGGGGGCTTCCCCGACGCGGCAGAAAGCCGCGCGGGGCACCCCCGAAGCGGCAAAAAGCCGCGCTGGGCCAAAACGGCCCGGGGGGAAAAAAACTTTGCCGGGTTCTCCCGGCAAGGCAAAAATGGTGCGGGGGATTGCCCACCGCCAATCAGCTATCGCTCACGGGCCACATGACGAGGTCTCGCGGGCCGCATTTGGCCCGCGGGCCTTGTCCTTGACACCTGTGGCATAGGGCATCCAGCACCAATCCTAAACGCAACAGCAGGATCCAGCTGAACTAGCTGCAGCGCCGTCACCCTTGAACTTGCCCTCACCTGCCCCAAAGGCAACTTTACCTTCAGTGTTGGGTAGCCGGTGATCCCAAAATCCGAGCAGATTTTCTGGTTGTTCGCATCAGCACAGTCTAGGACCCCCAGAGTCACAGCAGGTCTCCAATCTGGAGGGGGAATAAGATACAGACAGCACAATAAAAATTATTATTTCAGATGATAGACAGACAGACAGACAGACAGACAGACAGCAGGCAATATTTCCTTTCCACTCTGTTAAGACAGTTGCTTTCAGCCAGTGTGCTGTTCATAGCTGTCAACTTTTGGATTTGAAAATAAGGGATGCCGCGAGGGCGGTGCAATGGCACCAAGTAGCCTCGCCACCCTGCGCTCCAGAGGCTGCGCGCGAACGGGAGAGCGAAAGAGCGAGCGCGTAGACGGCAGGCAGGCTGTCTGTCTGGTTGGGCGTGAGGGTCTGGCTGCACAAGCCATGCAAGTCCGTCTCAGACTCCTTATTGGCAGCTGAGGAGCCTCCCTGGCCGGCAGGGAGGGAGAGGAGCTGCTTCCTTTGAAATCCGGGAAATTTAAGGGATATCAACAATCCGGGATAGCAGCGGGAAACAGCATTGGAATAAGGGAGTTTCCCACCAAAAAAAGGGAAGGTTGACAGCTATGGTGCTGTTGCACCCTAGGGTGCCTTAAATGATGTTCAGGGGTGCAACGGGCAACACTGGCCTCTGTCCTTCTTTCCTTCCCTCCCTCTCTGATGCCCTCTTGTGTCTCTGCCTCCCAAAGGCTTGCACAGCTGTTTGTTGCAGCAGCCCTGGCTACAGGCTCAGCGGGTGAATGGTGTCTCTGGGGCTGGCCGGGGGGTGTTTCCCAGGCTCCTGTGGGGCAGTGTGTGGAGGCACCTCTCTTTGGGGTGGGGGGGCAGCTCAGAGACCAGGGGTGGCAGCAGCGGCTGCCCAGAGGACTCCCAAGGAGTAAGGAGAGGAGCCGAGGGAACACTCCGCATGGGAGGGTGTTCGAAAAAGAGTGAGAAGTTGCCAGCTCTGCAGGCAAGGGGTGACATAACTGCACTCCTGAGCCCCACAGGGGTGCCACAGAAAAAATGTAGTTGGTCAAGGGACCTGTGGACTCAAAAGGGTTGAAAACCTCTGTGTTTAGAGAGGCTTTAAATGTTTAATAGATTACTGCATTTTAATGTTCTGTTGGAAGCCGCCCAGAGTGGCTGGGGAAACCCAGCCAGATGGGCGGGGTATGTATGTATGTATATATAAATAAATAAATAAATAAATAGGGGACCCAGGTGGCGCTGTGGGTTAAACCACAGAGCCTAGGGCTTGCTGATCTGAAGGTTGGTGGTTTGAATCCCTGCGACGGGGTGAGCTCCCATTGCTCGGTCCCAGCTCCTGCCCACCTAGCAGTTCGAAAGCACGTCAAAGTGCAAGTAGATAAATAGGAACCGCGCGCTTCCGTGCGCTGCTCTCGTTTGGCAGAAGTGGCTTTGTTATGCTGGCCACATGACCTGGAAGCTGTCTGTGGACAAACGCCGGCTCCCTCGGCCAATAAAGCGAGATGAGCGCCGCAACCCCAGAGTCAGACACGACTGGACCTAATGGTCAGGGGTCCCTTTAGCTTTAGCTTTACTATTATTATTATGAAATACACTTGCTCATTCTTCCACAGTACAGAAAAATGACCGGAACAAAGTTGACTGGTATTATCTTCTGTGTGGTTTTTAGCTTATGACAGAGACTGGCTGAGCCTCCCTAATGTCCCAGAAGAGGCAAAGAGTTGGGTAGGAAGAAAGGTCATGGGAACAGATGGTAGGAGAGGCAGGAACAGAAGTGAAGAGGAGGAGGGGCCCTGCAGGCCAACCAAGGTGAAGGTTGAAGGAGGAATAAGGAGAAGGGTGAAATCAAAGAGGAGAAGGAGACGATGATGACCTGGGAGATGACTGGAGAGCTTTTAATGGCCAGAAAGGCGGAAGTTGACATACCAACTTGAATTATACAAATCTGTATATTTATCTAGACATTGAGATTGGTTCATCAGGGTGCATGTTGGATGACAAATTTGTCACTCTCCATGAACAGACGTACGTGTGTGTGTGTGTGTGTGTGTGTTCCAATTACCGTAATAAGGAGTTGTGTAAGATGGGATTCCGTTATTTATAAAGTTGGTCAAGAACCCCATTCTAATGCATAGAAAAGGTTCGAACCTTCAAAGACCACATTTTAGGAAGCACCAACAACCCAGAAAATCCCTGATGAAGGGCAATGGAAATACACTTTTTGAAAAGAATAAAAGTTTGTGGGGATTGGAAGTCTGTTGGCTTCTGTACTGTTATCATGACCTTCTGGGTCCCATCCCCCCCATTTTCTTGTTTATTTCTTATTTATTTATTTCTTATCATAGCAGCATGTAACTATAACACAAAATGAATAAGATTCCTAACCATAACTGAACAACAAAACCATGATCTCTAAATAACCACAAAACCAACCAAACGCTTACCCAAAAGATATGCTTTAATCTTCCTACCGGCTGTGATCCCGTGTTAAAATAATTCTAAAGCAGCATTCTCATAAGGTCCTTGATCTACCTCGTAAGAAATGATATATATTCCATAACGCTCCTTCACAAATATTAGCACATCATAAATCTTATTCGGCTCAAAACCGTATCTCTTGCTATAATCAATACACTTCTGCTGTTTTGCCAAGAAATTGTCTTCTTTCTCGATCTCTTAGAAAATATGTTAATTTGGACATTACTACAGGGATTATTTGACCTGGATTTTCATGAGGTTTCACTGTCCCCATATCTTATACTTGCAAATGGCTTACGAAGAGCAGCAAGAAATACAGTGGTGCTCCATATGTGCTTAGCAACTCCTTAGTATCAGGATTTGGGCCTGACGGAGGAAGAATATTGGTCCAGACAGACAGTTGGCTTGACCTAGGTAAGGCTCATTTCATGCTAGACTAAGGCCAGGGAAACCTGGTTTCAAGTCGCAGCTTGGACCAGGAAGTTCAGTGGGCAACCTCAGACCAGTCATCATCTGCCTACCTTGCAGGGAAGTTGTAAGAATAAAACCGTAGGAGCCACATGCGCCATATTGCATCTACCAGGAATACCCTGGTCCAGAAGAGCTGACTCTGAGCTGGTTCCTCAGGCACAGACTGAACTGATTTCCCCCTCACCCCAACCCCACAAGTTTGCTCAACATCTTGCTTGCCTCTGGGCCTCCAGCCTTGACCCTGCCATCTTCAGTCTCATTCCATTATTCCCTCGACACCAGTCAAAGCATTGTGTTGAGCAAATACAAGGAACTGAAATTCAGGCTCAGGACATGTGACTACAGGGAACAGCAGAAGGTGTTAACCAAGAGAGCTATTTCCAGACGGCACATTGCGAACCCTGTGGATCAGGAGACACTCCCAGTCGCCACCCTTAGCAGGGAGTCGCAACAGCAGCGCCAAATCCCAGCTGCTCCACCCTAAGCTTTTGGTCCCAACTGTCTTGGAGATTAAGGAAGCCCTTGTTAAAATTCCCATTCCTTGCCACGCCTTACTCTTGTTTCATGGGAGTGGCAAAGATGCTCGCCCATCCACATGCTTGGTCCACGGCCAAACTCCGTGGCCCAGACAACCTTGAAGACAGAGTCTGCACGTGGACCTACAAGGCCGGAGGTCAAATCCCAGCCAGGCACAGATTTACTGGAATTGCTTTGCTCAACTCATCGGAACTTGGCCTCAGTTACCACACCCATAAAATGGTCCTACACCTAATGTATGTGCAGAGATTTTGGAACCTCACATTCAAGGTTCCCAAGTTGAGATTCCTGCATTGTAGGGGGTTGGACGACCCTCGGTGATCTTTCCACTACGATTCTACGAAGCTCAATAATCATGCAAATGAAGCAGATCTAGATAAACTTTTACTCTTCATACAAAACTGTAACCAAAATAAGTTACAGAAGTTGATGGCTGCCCCTTCAACTGTCCTAAGGGAAGGTGGGATCAATCCATAGCTGTCAACTTTCGGATTTGAAAATAAGGGATGCCGCGAGGACGGTGCAATGGCACCAAGTAGCCTCGCCACCCTGCGCTCCAGAGGCTGCACACGAACGGGTGAGCGAAAGAGCGAGCGCGTAGACGGCAGGCAGGCTGGCTGTCTGGTTGGGCGTGAGGGTCTGGCTGCACAAGGCATGCAAGCTCCGCCCCCAGTCGGTCTCAGACTCCTTATTGGCAGCCGAGCAACGCAGCTGAGGAGCCTCCCTGGCCGGCAGGGAGGGAGAGGAGCTGCTTCCTTTGAAATCCGGGGAATTTAAGGGATATCAACAATCCGGGATAGCAGCGGGAAACGGCATTGGAATAAGGGAGTTTCCCGCAAAGAAAAGGAGGGTTGACAGCTATGGATCAATCCATCAGCTTTTTCAGGCTCCTCCTTCCCCTGAAATGTGCCAGCTTGCCAACTGTTTTAAGAACTGGTGCCCGAGTTTGATTTCCGCTTTCCCTTCTGTGTCATTTTAGTTTGCAAGCCTGTGGGCAGGGACTGTGCTGTTTTAATTTATTGCTGCTCTGGGAGCCTTTCTGGTACTGATGCTCTGACATAAATAAACAGAACTGCTTGCTTTGCATTATCCCTAAGCAAAAGGGCAACTTCCCCCTCTCCCCGCTTAGGTTTTTGTGTAATTTGGAGCTTTCGGGTGGGAAAGGAAGCAGCGGCAGCCTGAGAGCGGAGGAAAGAGAGTTAAAGAAGTGCGGCATGGCCACGGAGGACGAGGAACTACCGTATTTTTCGTTCCATAAGACACACTTTTTTCCTCCTAAAAAGTAAGGGGAAATGTCTGTGCGTCTTATGGAGCGAATGTGTGGTCCCTGGAGCTGAACTGCCCAGGGGCAAAAGCAGACCGTGCTTTTTTTAAAAAAAAAAGAGAGAGAGAAGGGGGTGTTGAAAGGAAGCCCGCTGAGCAGCTGCTCAGCAAACGATCAGGGAGAGAGATAAGGGAGAGAGATTCCAGCCCCGCCCCCTTGCAGAGGGAGGCTGTTTCCCCAGCAACATGTGACTGGCTGATTAGATTATCTGTCTGGAAACTGTAGAAATGGCTTCCTGAAGCTGCAGAACTGTGAGTTAAACCCCATAAAACAGGGTTTTTTCCCTTTGCAAAGTAAGCTCAACAACTTTGAGCTGATCCTCAAAAAATGGGGCTTTTCTCCTTTGCAAAAGAAGCTGGAGAAATTTGAGCTGATCCACAAAAAATGGGGCTTTTCTCCTTTGCAAAAGAAGCTGCAGAAATTTGAGCTGATCCTCAAAAAATTGGGGCATTTCCTCTTTAAAAACTAGGTGCGTCCTATGGTCAGGTGCACCTTATAGAGCGAAAAATACGGTAATCCAGCATTTAGCACAACTGAAGGCAGAAGGTCTCAAACCATTGACCTCAGGCAGGAATTCTACCCCTTTTCCACCAGCAAAGCTCTGGAGGGACTGAGAGGAACTGCAGAGAGGGATTGACCGCACCCAGCCAAGGAAGTTTCCATGCACCAATGGAGCAGGGTCAAGCGATACCACTAGATATTCTGCCAGGACAGACTTGTTTCCTACTCTAAGAAGCAGGAGACTCTCCTTGTAGCACCTCTGATGTGCGTTTTTTACTTCTGACAACTTTGGCAGGAGCAGGGCCGGCTACTGTGCAGGACCCAACCGTTTGGCCCTTAAAACAGGGGACACCAGTTTTGCCCTCGGAGCGTCTCGCCAGCGGAGCAGCAGCGGTGCGTGGCCGTCGGAGGAAGGAAGCAAGGAGGCCGGCCAGGAAAAGAAGCCACCGCAGCAGCCGCGCCGGCCACCCCCACCCACCCCACCGCCTGCCACCCAGCTGCCCCTTCCCGCGCATTGCCTCACGGCCGCTGCTTCTCTGTCCCCTCAGCCATGTTGGCAGCAGCTCAGCTCCTCCTCCGCGGCCGCGGCCCCCGCAGCTGTATTGCCTGTGCGCTGCTATTCTCATGGGTCACATGAGTCAGATGAAGAGTTTGATGCTCGCTGGGTGACATACTTTAATAAACCGGATATCGATGCCTGGGAGCTAAGGAAAGGCATGAACACACTGGTTGGTTATGACCTGGTTCCAGAACCAAAAATCATTGATGCTGCTTTGAGGGCATGCCGACGACTAAATGACTTTGCTACATAGCTGTCAACTTTCGGATTTGAAAATTAAGGGATGCCGCGAGGGCGGTGCAATGGCACCAAGTAGCCTCGTCACCCTGCGCTCCAGAGGCTGCGCGCGAACGGGTGAGCGAAAGAGCGAGCGCGTAGACGGCAGGCAGGCTGGCTGTCTGGTTGGGCGTGAGGGTCTGGCTGCACAAGGCATGCAAGCTCCGCCCCCAGTCAGTCTCAGACTCCTTATTGGCAGCCGAGCAACGCAGCTGAGGAGCCTCCCTGGCCGGCAGGGAGGGAGAGGAGCTGCTTCCTTTGAAATCCGGGAAATTTAAGGGATATCAACAATCCGGGATAGCAGCGGGAAATGGCATTGGAATAAGGGAGTTTCCCGCAAAAAAAGGGAGGGTTGACAGCTATGGTGAGGGTTGTCGCCTGGGCTGCCCAGGACCTCCATACACACTGCCCAGGCTTGTGCCCTGGGGAGGTCACTTCACCCCTGAAGGCACACTCCATTGTCTCTCAAGACGGGTGGATGCCAACAATAACTTAATTGACAGCCTCGGTGTCCACAATAAACATACACGGAAGAACGGTGTTTGTTCCCCAAGGGTGCTTACAGTACAATCCGAATTTTGACAAGGGGATGAGAGAAACATCCAGGAGAGCAGTAGAAGGCAAGAGTGGTAGAACAACAAGAAGACAGAGAGGCAAGGGAGATTGCAAAGTCCACCGTGAGTCATTTTGCTTTGCTTCTGATCCCTCAGATTCCATGCGGAATACAAGCCGTCCTTCCCACAGATGACGAGAGCTGTGGCCTGGGACTAAGAACATGCCAATTATCACTTCCTACGGGACATGCATTGGCGTTTCCATCTCTGCCACTGACTCGGCAAGACGTTGGGCAACTCTCTTGATCTCCATTTCCTCATTTAACCTAATAGGGGTAGTCATAATGACCTGATGCTGGTAAAAAAGGACTTTGAAACATACCACGGACGTGCGCCATTCTGAACACAACACAATGACTCACCCTTCCCTGAATGGTCCCCAACTTGAGGGGTTCCCAGAGATTATTAGCTTACCAAGGCAGTTCCTGATGGACAACGAGCAAGAACGAAAAAAGCAAAAGGAAAGGCAAAGCGTCAACGTGGTACTGGAAAAGATAAACTGTAGGAAACTGGCAAAATGCCAAATGTGCTTTCGTGAATAATAATAATAATAATAATAATAATAATAATAATAATAAATTTTATTTATACCCCGCCCTTCCCAGCCGAAACCGGGCTCAGGGCGGCTAACACCAATAAAAATTACAATAAAATATAAAAGAAAGAAAAACCGTTAATTAAAATACAGGTTAAAATACAATTTAAAATTTAAATGCAGCTTCATTTATCGCCCAAAATCAAAACCATAACATCAGACTGAGTCCAACGCGAAGGCCAGGCGGAACAGCTCTGTCTTGCAGGCCCTGCGCAAAGATGTCAAATCCCGCAGGGCCCTGGTCTCTTGTGACAGAGCGCCGAGGGCCTTCTGGCGGTTCCCTCACTCCGAGAAGCGAAGCTACAGGGAACCAGGCAGAGGGCCTTCTCGGTAGTGGCACCCGCCCTGTGGAACGCCCTCCCATCAGAGGTTAAAGGGATCAACAACCACATGACCTTTAGAAAACACCTGAAGGCAGCCCTGTTCAGGGAAGCTTTTAATCTGTGATATTTTAATGTTTTGTTTTTTGGTATTTGCTGGAAGCCGCCCAGGGTGGCTGGGGAGACCCAGCCAGATGGGCGGGGTACAAATAATAAATTATTATTATTATTATTATTCCACCAAGTTGGGGCCAGTACTGAAAAGGCCCTGGCCCTAGTTGAGACCAGTCTAACAACCTTGTGGCACGGGACCTCCAAAATGTTGTTATTTGTGGACCTTAAGGTCCTCTGCGGGGCATACCAGGAGAGGCGGTCCCGTAGGTGAAGACCTTCAGGGCCACAAAGATACGTAGTTTACCTAATAAGTCAACATCTCTTAAAAAAAAACCTGGAAGGTTTGTCCCTGCTTTCCCCTTGAAGCAAGACCTGCACATTTGCTACTCTGCAGCTGTGGAAATTGGGTGGGCCCAGTTGGGGTGGGGGGTGGATGGCAGCGGGATGTGGGGGTGCACAGGCAATCGGAAGCTTTATTAATTAATGCTGGGGAAATTCCAAAGAAGCAGTCGAGTCCAGATCAGCTACCTGAAATAGGTGCATGCAACATTGCCCCCTACAATTGGAAGTCAAAATGAAGCCCCTGGATTGGACAGGCTGGGTATTTGATAATTTAGAGCAGTGATGGCTAACCTTGACACTCCAGATGTTTTGGAACTACAACTCCCATCATCCCTAGCTAACAGGACCAGTGGTCAGGGATGATGGGAGTTGTAGTCCCAAAACATCTGGAGTGTCAAGGTTAGTCATCACTGGTTTAGAGGATGCTTAATCACAAAGCTCTTTTAAGCAGAGCTTAGGTCCAGTCGTGTCCGACTCTGGGGTTGCGGTGCTCATCTCACTTTATTGGCCAAGAGCCGATGTACAGCTTCCAGGTCATGTGGCCAGCATGACAAAGCCGCTTCTGGTGAACCAGAGCAGCGCACAGAAACACCGTTTACCTTCCCGCCAGAGCGGTTCCTATTTATCTACTTGCACTTTGACGTGTTTTCGAACTGCTAGGTGGGCAGGAGCTGGGACCGAGCAACGGGAGCTCACCCCCGTCGCAGGGATTCAAACCACCAACCTTCAGATCAGCAAGCCCTAGGCTCTGTGGTTTAACCCACAGCGCCACCTGGGTCCCCAAGCGGGTCGTAACATCACAGTACTAGTTCAAAAACCATTATGCTAGCAACCTTTGGTCATTACCATTATGATCTTGTTGAATTACGTATGAAGTCTGTACCACTGAAGACTATTCCGGGAATCCTTGTTTGGAACGTGTGACATTATAACAACTTTGTTGCACCTGTTGATGGTTTGAAGATTCATTTGGAACCTGAAAAGCTCTTCAAACCTCTCTTTGCACCTGTTGGCTCACTACATATACATGAAGCACTAAGACTGCAATGACTTTTTTGAACTAGTACTGTGATGTTACTACCCGCTTGGTCGCTCTTTATTTGTTGTTTCCTTATCATTATACAATTTTGGCTCTGATCCAATTGCATCTTTAATTATGTTCAGCAGGTTACGTTCGGTGTGAGTTTGTTTTAGATGTGATTTCCGGCATCTGCATAGATGCAATTTTCGGTGTCTGCGTCTGCGCAGACGCGATTTCCAGTACTGTGGAAGCATTTCCCCATGCCGTGCTGTGCCGGTTTAGTGCAGCGCGGAGGGACTCGCCGAGCGGGTGGCTCGGTTCGGCGGCAGCTCATGGGCCAGTTAAATGGCCCCCATGGGCCACTTGTGGCCCATGGGCCTTTGGTTGCCAACCCCTGCCCTACAAGGAAGGCAACTAATTGTACCTGTTTTTCTTCAGTGCACCAATTGATTTACTTCCTTTACAAGAGATTATGCTTTCCCCAAAACTCAGATGAGTCAACACATCAATGGAGCAGAGAAAACAGTTTACTGTACTTCCCCGGCCAGTTATCCCTGAGGCAAATAAAAGGTTTATGTAGCACAAATCATTACTAATGAATGCAAGACTGAAAAGGTATGGCCCATATGAATAAGAATGAACTCCAAGAGGACATCAATGGAGAGTGATAAAGGTCAGGAAATTAAAGCCACTTGTGAGGAACCATAATCTGCTACCAAAACACTGAGAATTTTAAATCTGTCCCTTAAAAATGAAAGTTACAGGTAGGTAGCTGTGTTGGTCTGCCATAGTCAAAACAAAATAAAAAATTAAAAAATTCCTTCCAGTAGCACCTTAAAGGTAAAGGTAAAAGGACCCCTGACCATTAGGTCCAGTCGTGTCCAACTCTGGGGTTGCAGCGCTCATCTCGCTTTATTGGCCGAGAGCCGGCGTACAGCTTCCGGGTCATGTGCCCAGCATGACTAAGCCGCTTCTGGCGAAACCAGAGCAGCGCACGGAAACGCTGTTTACCTTCCCGCCAGAGCAGTTCCTATTTATCTACTTGCACTTTGACGTGCTTTCGAACTGTTAGGTGGGCAGGAGCAGGGACCGAGCAATGAGAGCTCACCCCGTCGCAGGGATTCGAACCACCGACCGCGTCCCATACATTGAATACTTAAATGCAATTAACTTTTATTCTTTAAAAAAAAATCTGCTGCCCATTTTTAAATTGGCTTAAGCTTACAACACTCATAACAAATTTATCTCATCATTCTGTTGGGGGGGGGGGGCGCTTATTAATGGAAGAAATGCACTCTAACACGACTGTGTCTGCACCCCCACAGCCCTACCCCTTTCTCCTGTTTGTTAAACTTTTTGTGACTCTCTGTATCCTTGCCCACTGGTCTTCCAACGTGTTTGCATAAGAATACACAAACCCACTCAAGTCAGGAGAAGAGATCTTTGTTAAGCAAATAAAGCTGTAGGGCAAATGCACACACAAATAAAATCTTGTCAGGCGACTCCCAACAGTTGGGAAAAGACATCATCGTTAACGGACACTCCCAAAGACAAGGACCACCTGGAAAAAACACCTTTTGTATCTAAACATGACCCTCCACCAGAGGAACCCCCTCCCTTCTGACACCTGGTCAAATCCCTTACCTCACCCACGTAATGCTATTATGTCTTCTGTTCTGTACTGTGTCAAAAGTGTATAAAAGTTCGCCTGCTCTTTTGTTCTGGGTTCTTCTCCATCATCTGTCATGTGAGCAAGAACCCTGTTGCCAACAGCTCTACACTTTAAAATAAACTGGTCAGGCTTAGCAGCCGCTTTGCTTCTCACTAGAACTCTGGTCCGGTCTCTGTTTTTCGACAGCGGGGGTTTCAAACAACGTCCTGCTGGGGTTTTGGGATTCCACGCGGAATCAGACCCGTTTACCTGGAAACGTCCTCAAATTCTTACAACAATTTCAAAACACTGCAAAGCAGTTCCAAGCTGCTGGGGTAATCCCATTCCTGCCTTATCACAGCAGGCTCCCAGCAGCCTGAGTCTTTAATGATGTGGGCTCCAAAAGTCCAAAATCATGGCATGTCTGACAGATAACATTTAAAACTGGCTATTAGAGTGTGGGTGGAAAGAGACATGACCATCTATGCTGACTGACAAGCCAACTGGATGCAGAAATGTATAGGCTACAAAAACTACCCGATGGGTGACATTAGGAGGTCTAGGCATAAAAGCCAACGTTTGGAAAATGTTTGGTCTCATTACCTTGGACATGCACTGGCACAATGCCCCAGCTGTAAAATACAGATTCAGCGCTCTAGGGCAGGCTTCCTCAACCTCGGCCCTCCAGATGTTTTGAGACTACAATTCCCATCATCCCTGACCACTGGTCCTGCTAGCTAGGGACCATGGGAGTTGTAGGCCAAAAACATCCGGAGGGCTGGGGTTGAGGAAGCCTGCTCTAGGGGGAGTGTTTTCTCCTCAGATTCTAACCCTCAGATCAGGAACACCATAAAACAGAAATCTAGTCCCTGATCATCCTGGCTATCAAAACTGTTAACGTACCCATCATCCTGAAATCATCAGAAATCTGCTCTTATTCCCTTATGGGGTACACAAGAGCCTTTTGAGGTTCTCCATCTGTAGGAGTAAATTACAGAGGCCAACCAGAGAAAAATTGAGAAGCAAAGAATTTATTTCTGTTGCAACATGGTGTTTTTGCCCCACACACCAGAGAGTAGGGGAAAAAGGACCCCCTGAACAAAAGGAGCACATGCTCTTATAAAGACATTTCAAAAATTCCTCCTCCGAGTCCAGCCCCACCCCCAGATACCTCCCACATACATCACAGAAGGGGTGTAACCCCAGACCACTCCCCAGATACATCACAGCTGCATCACAGATTGGGAGGGTCAGAGGAATTCTCACACCTGTGCCATCTCTCCCTGACCTCTCCCAGACACACATTTCAGCAAAACAAAAGGTTTCTTGTTTCCTGGCCTGGCCTGGCAGGGCTAATGTAGGGCTAACGATCCAAATCCATTTTAGGTGGTGGGTTCTTTGTGATGGAAATGGCCCATGTCTGGCACTCGGGCATCAGGATGCCAGAATTATCACTTTATTTTCCTGAGACAATCCCCCCTCCTTCCTTGCAGAGAAACAGTTTGTCAGTTTGGGAGTCAAAATGGAGACAGGCCTGTCCTCCTGTGCTGCTTCAGACATGTGGCCTTGTTTTGCTTGGCACACTTGTGAACAATTATTATTATTATATATACATTTGTGGATTGTTGTAAGAATATCAAGGTTATATATATATATATATATATATATATATATATATATATATATATATAACCTTGATATTCTTACAACAATCCACAAATGTATGTCAACATTTTAAAGAAAAAGAAAAAGAAAAGAAACCCAGCCATACAGTATAATTACAGCCATCACAACATCCCCTGGCAGCAAGTTCCACAGGTTAACTATCTCTTACGGTACCAAAGATAACAAACTTCCTGGTGCCCAGAGCAACATTCATTTGCATTTACCCACAGCTATGCTGAACTCAAGCAGCAATTTGCCATCTCCCCATGGAACAAGGAATGCTGAGCAGAGAGAGATACCTTCCTCAAAGTCTGGGGGGTGGCCATGCCTAATTCTCCCTCGGTTCTGCAAAAGGTGAGAAAAACCTGTCTCCCTTCTTTGAGGCAACCCATTCACTCATACAATCCCCTTAGGAGCTTTGGAAAGACGGGGTAAGCTAGGTCCTTTAGCCCTGGGGTGGGGGGGCAT
Organism: Darevskia mixta; assembly: GCA_034641385.1. Taxonomy (NCBI): domain Eukaryota; kingdom Metazoa; phylum Chordata; class Lepidosauria; order Squamata; family Lacertidae; genus Darevskia; species Darevskia mixta. Next base: position 1,166,963 of record JAWWNH010000194.1, read on the forward strand.
CTTGCTGTTGCCCTCAAGATGTGATTGGACTACAACTTCCATCATTCTTGACCATGAGCCATGCTGGCTGGGACTGAAAGAAGTTGGCATATTCCCCAGTCCATAGCTGTCAACTTTCGGATTTGAAAATAAGGGATTTTTCCTCAAACTTTCGGATTTGAAAATAAGGGATGCCGCGAGGGCAGTGCAATGGCACCAAGTAGCCTCGCCACCCTGCGCTCCAGAGGCTGCACGCGAACGGGTGAGCGAAAGAGCGAGCACGTAGACGGCAGGCAGGCTGTCTGTCTGGTTGGGCGTGAGGGTCTGGCTGCACAAGGCATGCAAGCTCCGCCCCCAGTCGGTCTCAGACTCCTTATTGGCAGCCGAGCAACGCAGCTGAGGAGCCTCCCTGGCCGGCAGGGAGGGAGAGGAGCTGCTTCCTTTGAAATCTGGGAAATTGAAGGGATATCAACAATCCGGGATAGCAGCGGGAAACGGCATTGGAATAAGGGAGTTTCCCGCAAAAAAAGGGAGGGTTGACAGCTATGTTCCCCACACCCACCCACACCTGTTTTAGCAGGAAGTCAACACAGCAGACACTTCCTTAAAGTAGGCAGCAGGAATTGTGGTAATTAACACATTTTCCTAATGTACCACGGGGTGCTAATTTATGTTGAGTTTTGGTCATGGTTTATGCAGAAGGGGGGATGCGGGTTGTGCTGTGGTCTAAACCACAGAGCCTAGGGCTTGCCGATCTGAAGGTCGGCGGTTCGAATCCCCGCGATGGGGTGAGCTCCTGTTGCTCGGTCCCAGCTTCTGCCCACCTAGCAGTTCGAAAGCATGTCAAAGTGCAAGTAGATAAATAGGTACCGCTGCAGTGAGAAGGTAAACGGCGTTTCCGTGCACTGCTCTGGTTCGCCAGAAGCGGCTTAGTCATGCTGGCCACATGACCTGGAAGCTGTACACTGGCTCTCGGCCAATAATGCGAGATGAGCAACCCCAGAGTCGGTCACGACTGGACCTAATGGTCAGGGGTCCCTTTACCTTTATGCAGAAGGGATAGCAGAGGAGGCATCTGGTATGATAGCCATGTTCAAATATATAAAAGGATGTCATATAGAGGAGGGAGAAAGGTTGTTTTCTGCTGTTCCAGAGAAGCGGAACGGAGCAATCGATTCAAACTACAAGAAAGAAGATTCCACCTAAACATTAGGAAGAACTTCCTGACAGTAAGAGCTGTTTGACAGTGGGATTTGCTGCCAAGGAGTGTGGTGGAGTCTCCTTCTTTGGAGGTCTTTAAGCAGAGGCTTGACAGCCACCTGTCAGGAATGCTTTGATGGTGTTTCCTGCTTGGCAGGGGGTTGGACTGGATGGCCCTTGGGGTCTCTTCCAACTCTATGATTCTATGATTCTATGAGGCCTCTGTAAAAGCCATGTTCTGGCCAGCACTGGCTTTAGAGTCACCATTACAAACCTGATCGAGACAAGAGTTGCCATAGGCCAGGGGTGGCCAACTGCCAAAAGACTGTGATCTACTCACAGAGTTAAAAACTGGCAGTGATCTACCCTCGTTTTTTCAGGGGTTCAGCTCAAAGTTGTTGAGTTTTTTCAGGGAGGAGGTAAAGCGTTGAGCTTTTTTTAAGGGGAGCCACAGTTGTTCAGCTTCTTTGGGGGGAACCAGTGATCTACCAGTGATCTACCACAGACGTCCAGTGATCTACCAGTAGATCACGATCTACCTGTTGGACATGCCTGCCATAGGCCTTTGGATTTCAACCCACCTCGAAGCGCCAGTTGCCCTAAGGATGGAAATGCCGCGAAGGATGCCTGCCGCCTCTGAGACATACTGCCAAGCTGCAGGATCGCTTCCCGTAAAGGAAAGAGGGGTGACTCAGTCCACTCAAAGGCAGAATCAAGTCACCACGCTTACAATTTCCTCTCGCCACCTCAAAGGGATGCAAATGTTCTTCACTTCCTGCCCTGACCCAGCACAGCGGCAATAAAGTGGACCTTTTTGATCAGCCGATGGACTTCACCCCAGAGATGGCGCAACTTCCACGGCTGCAAAGTGGTTCAGACAGTCCTAATTGTGGCAATCAAATAACAAAGCGATTGGCAATACATTTCTGGAGGACGCACAGACCTATTAGGCCATAAGCGAGGAGCCTCGAGATTTGAGGCCGCACCAGGCCATCTCTTAATTCAGAGAATAATGAAAGAGGTAAATGATAATGTAGCCATACATCAGCAGCCGGATGCCCAAATTCCTCCGCCATGTTTTGGACAGATGCATTCCTCCTTTGGGGAAACAAAATCTGTAGGATGGAGCAGGGGCGTAGGAAGTGGGAGGCGGGGGGCGGGCCGCCCCAGGTTCCATCATGGAGGGGGGTGACAAATTATCAAGGAACAATTACTGCCCTACTAGGGTGGTTCATAAAAAACTTTTTCTTTTTTGAAAATGCCTGCTCCAAAGGTCTTATCTTACTACACTAGGGATTATATAGCTATATATGAAATTTACCTTCCCGCCGGAGCGGTACCTATTTATCTACTTGCACGTTGACGTGCTTTTGAACTGCTAGGTGGGCAGGAGCTGGGACCGAGCAACGGGAGCTCACCCTGTTGCGGGGATTCGAACCGCTGACCTTCTGATTGGCAAGCCCTAGGCTCTGTGGTTTAACCCACAACGCCACCCGCGTCCCTGTTTTCTATTATATACTTTGTGGCAAAAGACAAACAAACACATAATAGCGTAACCCTTTTGTTGCCCCTTTACCACTTTGACCCCACAATGCCATTTATTCACCCAAAGCATAAGCTCGATATCGGGTATGTTGCTCAGGTGTGAAGCTTCTAAGAGCGGGTGCTGCGGCAAGAGAAACAAAGCTACAGTCTTCCCCAAATCCCAGCACCTTGTTCTGTGTACGTCCCTAATCAAATTGCAGCTGGAAGAGGGAGGAGATATGTCTGCACTGGGGCAAATGTGTGTCTTGATTCACTGTCTCTCTGGGTGGAAGCAGGCATTAGCCGAGGAAAGCCGAAAATGGCAGGGTGGAGACATTGTCGCTCATGTACAAAGGTGTCATCATATCACCTTGAAATCTCGAACAGGTGAAGCCGGGGAATCCACAACCGTCTCCAGCCACAGGGTGGGTATGTCCTTGGAACATAGCTGTCAACCCTCCCTTTTTTGGGCGGGGAACTCCCTTATTCCAATGCCGTTTCCCGCTGCTATCCCGGATTGTTGATATCTCTTACATTTCCCGGATTTCAAAGGAAGCAGCTCCTCTCCCTCCCTGCCGGCCAGGGAGGCTCCTCAGCTGCGTTGCTCGGCTGCCAATAAGGAGTCTGAGACCGACTGGGGGCGGAGCTTGCATGCCTTGTGCAGCCAGACCCTCACGCCCAACCAGACAGCCAGCCTGCCTGCCGTCTACGCGCTCGCTCTTTCGCTCACCCGTTCGCGCACAGCCTCTGGAGCGCAGGATGGCGAGGCTACTTGGTGCCATTGCACTGCCCTCGCGGCATCCCTTATTTTCAAACCGAAAGTTTGAAAAAATCCCTTATTTTCAATTCCGAAAGTTGACAGCTATGCCTTGGAAACGGGCCTGCTTGCCATTTTAAAATGGCCAGTGTAGCTCCTGGATAAATGGAGAGTTTCTGAACGTCTGACAAAAGTTCACCACACTTCACAGATGTTACAGATAAAGGACAGGGAGAGTTGGGAAAGATGCCACTGAAAATTCATCAGCCAGAAAGCAACTGGTTTTTGACTGGCAAAGGACAATGGCTCCGTCTGCAACATTCAAACACACGTTCATTGTCCAAGAGGAAAAGGCTCTCTTTCATCCACAATGAATAATCTATCCCATTTCTTTTATTGGTAGATCCTTGTTGTGCGAAGGGGAGGGGGTCAAAATGCATAAAGATAGGTAAATGACTTTAACCTGGCTGTTCTGCTTCACTGCAGTCATGACTGCTTTAAACAAAGTTGGCAGGGATTTAAAAGCAAAAATATAATGTACCGGTATTCGAATCTTGGAAACAGAGTCGAATCCGTAAGAAAAGTATATATGGGTGGAAAGTATTCTGTGCACATATCCAAACCAAAGAATGGCAGGATATGAAGTGGGGATGTAATTAATAAATAATAATAATAATAATAATAATAATAATAATAATAATAATAATAATAATAATAATTCAATCAGATCTTTATTACGGTCCAGAGACCCAACAATTCATTACAAAACAGTACACAATTTCGACAGCCCGCCTTCAGGTTACACAAGCATTTTGTTCAGGCTTAGGAATAGGGATCATTGGTTCTTGCAACCACCGATAGAAACTTCGCCACTGCTAATGTTCTGTCATTTGTCCGGTCTTCCAGTAGAAACCTGACATAGTAAGCCTCTGATTTTCCCGGGAAAGGTACTAGCAAGGGTAATATCAGTTCTGCCCTGGCTTGCTCGAATTTCACACAGTGCAGCAAAATATGTTTTATAGAGTCAATGTCTTGGGCACATGAGCATAGTCTGTCCTGGTATGGAACTCCTCTCAATCTGCCATCCAACACTGCAGAAGGAAAGACGTTAAGTCTGGCTTTTGTAAATAGCCTTCTGTAATTTGGAACTGTCAGATTTTTAATATAAGATGTTAACTTAAAGGCATGCCCATATTGTACTCCTACTGCCAGCGGACTGCAGACTGTGTGTGATCGATGTCGCAAGTCACTGTGTGTAATGTCCCAGAGTCTTTGCTTTAAAGTCTTTAGGGCACCTTCATAACCCAGGCAATAGAGTTGGGTGTGTGACAGCCCAATAGAGGTGGCTTTTTTTGCCATTGTTTTCTGCCATTATTATTATTATTATTTTATACCCCGCCCATCTGGCTGGGTTTCCCCAGCCACTCTGGGCGGCTTCCAACAAAATATTAAAATATAATAATCCATCAAACATTAAAAGCTTCCCTAATGCCTAATGTAGGCATTAAGGAAGTGTGTGAGAATGTCCTGGGCACATGGGGTGCGTCGATGTTGCACACACAACATAATCCCTGGCTGCAGAATTCATAGCCATCGAGGCTGCTTCCATTTTGAAACACAACATACATGAAAAGAGTAAAAACTTATGCATCTGCACTGGAAATACACTCGAAACTATAATCCCAGGTGGCAGCAACACCACCAGATTCGAGGCCTGCTGAGAGCATAGAGAAGAAGCAAGTAAGAATTTCAAGGGAATTCTATAAAACCCTGTTTCCCCTATTTTAAGACGTAGTCATAAAATAAGCCATAGCAGGATTTTTTTGCATTTGCGAAATATAAGCCATACCCCAAAAATAAGCCATAGTGATAGGCACAGTTCTGGAGGGCGCCAAGGAAAAGGCGGGGCTGGGCGTCCGGTCCCGCCACCAAAACCAGTCAGCCCCAGAAGCAGCACTCAGGAACTCTGCAGAGCAGGGCGCACAAGAAGGGGCAGCAGGCACTCCGAAGGTCTCTTCGCCCGGGCGCTCGCCCAACTCCGCTAGGCGCAGAGCGCACGGGGCGGCCGCCGTGGAGGCGAGGGAAGGCAGCAGGGGCTTTCCCTGCTCACCGCCACAACGAAATCCCCCAAGCCCCTTGGAAAACAAGGCTTCTGTCAAGTTTCGAGGAGGGAAGGCGGCGGAGGAGGAGCAGGAGAGAGCGCCCAGCGAAAGCGGGTCTCTCTGGTGCCCGTTTCCTCAAAGCTCAGCTTGGATTCTCCCCCCGCTGCCAGCAAGCAAACAAAGAGCTCCGCGCCCATCCCGTCCTTTGCAGCCCCAGAACTCGAGCGTGGCCTTGCCAAGGCGTGCTTACATACGTAAGACATCCCCTCAAAATAAACCATAGTGCGTTTTCTTGAGGAAAAAAAATATAAGACGGTGTCTTAAAATAGGGGAAACACGGAAGGTTTTTAAAAAATCCCAGGAGTGCATAAAACTGCTAGCTGCAGCATACGAAAAACACATCATGAAGCAGGGAACCGAAGGCTATGAGATTGCAGAGATAAAAAGTAATGTGGTTGCAGAGCAGCCTTGTAAAAAGAAACATCCCGGATACAACGTTTTAACGGCACGTGTTTTAATTGCAGCATCGGTCCAAGATGGAGTCGTTTTGCTCAGAGTTAAGTGCGGTACAAGTCGAATTGATTAAAATTAATGAACCTGAATCCTAGTGTTCTAGACCAGGCACGTCCAACAGGTAGATCGTGATCTACCGGTAGATCACTGGACGTCTGCGGTAGATCACTGGTAGATCACTGGCTCCCCCCCCCAAAGAAGCTCAACAACTTTGGCTCCCCTAAAAAACGCTCAACATTTTAGCCCTTCGCCCCTCCCCCAAAACAGGGCTTCACTCCCGCCTTAGAAAAGCTCAGCAACTCTGACCCCTGACCCCCTAAAAACAGGGCTTTCCTTCTCCCTAAAAAAAGCTTAACAACTTTGACCTGAACACCCCAAAAGGGGGTAGATCACTGCCAGTTTTTAACTCTGTGAGTAGATTGCAGTCTCTTCGGAGTTGGCCACCCCTGGCTCTAGACAACCTGAATCTTCTGCCTGCTTTAATCAAACAAGAAGAACAAGTTGCTCCTAGAAGTCCTGACCTTTTTTTTTTAATGTATTACGTGTTAACAGTGGATGATCTATCATCTAACCTGTAAGGTTAGAACAGCTGATCTAACTTCTATCGTCACTGTAAACATTTCACAAACTTCCAGATAGGTGTTGTTGTTTTTGGCAAGCGTTGACGCATCTGTCTTATGACAATAGTTAATCACTTTAGACACAGCAAGAAAAATCCCAAAGAAAATGTGGTTGTCTTTTTTGTGATAACCTAAAGTAACCACCTTAAGTGGCGGTTTGAATCCCTGCAACGGGGTGAGCTCCCGTTGCTTGGTCCTTGCTCCTGCCAACCTAGCAGTTCGAAAGCACATCAAAGTGCAAGTAGATAAATAGTTACCGCTCCGGCGGGAAGGTAAATGGCGTTTCCGTGCGCTGCTCTGGTTCGCCAGAAGCAGCTTTGTCATGCTGGCCACATGACCCGGAAGGTGTCTGCGGACAAAGGCCAGCTCCCTCGGCCTATAGAGCGAGATGAGCGCGCAACCCCAGAGTCGGACACGACTGGACCTGATGGTCAGGGGTCCCTTTACCTTTAAAGTAACAATAAAGTAACAGTAATTTCATGCAACTATGTATATGACTTTACAGTAGATGCGATCATATCATCTTTAATTTTCATACGGGAAGGGATTGATTGAACAAGAAGTCACACTAAACAATCTATTTCATTCAACAGTCTGAGGAAGGAGCCCCATTTAAAAATGGAAGGGGGGGAGGTAATTCTGCTTAGCCGTACATGATTATTTTCAACCTTCATCCTTCTGCTGCCCTCTTTTTTGGGGCGGGGGCTATAATCTCCCATTTGCTTTTAGTCTGGAATCTCTGCTAGCTCAGATTAGCAGAGATAATGGAATAGCCCACTCCTGCACCTCTCACTTTTAGAATTTGTGCATAACTATAGCACAAATGTCCCTTATTTATATATGCCCCTTATTTGCACATATAGATAATGCTAATAATAAACACGTATACATGTCACCAGAAAGCTCTCCCGCTCTAGCCATATTGAATCACACCAAAGCAGCACAAGGACGCAGCAACACAACAACACAAGAAGCACGGCAATGAATGCTTTTGGAGGAAAAATCTTTCTAAAGATAGTTTTCTATTTAAGTGACATTATAGACCAAAGGCTATTCATCAGGAGATAAGGATTTGTTTTAAGTTTTTCATGTGTGCTAAAACTCAGTCTAATATTTTTTTAAGCACGTTTAACCACATCAGTTAACAAACATGGATACATATGCTATAATGTTATTGCTTTAGTTAAATACATTGTTTAAATTGTTATTAAGAAAATGATTTTTTTCTCCTTCAAATAAAGTACAGCAGAAAAGTTGTCTGGATATAAACAGTTAACTTATTAAACCTCGCAATACTTTCATATAATTATCTGTCTATGTATTTCTAATAGTATAACCAAATCAGTAATTTTTGATACAACTGTAAAAACTACTCTGAAAATGTATTATTACAAAAATGAAACCTTCCTCTGGTTGTAAATATTAAGATTATACCAGCAAGAATGAGTCTTTCTGTAAAAAGAAAATGATTTAAACCAAGTCTTACTGACTAGTGATTCAAATCAAGTCTTACTGACTAGTGATTTAAATCGTGATTTAAATCGATTTGATTTAAATCAAATCCACCCTAGTAGAAACGCCCGTATTGGAACAGGTGTGGCTTAAAGAGAGACACTTAGAAGATAATTGCCAAAATCAGGTAGTTGCATTGCTTTTGTTCACTGCTTGTTAGGGTTGTAAGCACCTTCCTTTCACTTTAACCTCCAGATGTTGCATGTCAGTGTTTTCAGAGGGATATATTTTCAACAGAGTATTTCCAGAGTTCAAAAGAGTATTTGCAGAGGGAAGAATTCTTTTGAACTGCACACCTACTATTTGGAAGCTGACAACTGGACAATGAAGAGAAAGAAGGTTCTTTTTATCATATGTGTAGTAGTACGCTTGTAGTAAGCTTGTAGCAAGCTTGTAGCAAGCTTGTAGTAAGATAAAAGATTACTGGGAAACTATATATAATGAATTGAAAAAGATGTTTAAAATAACGTTTGTTTAAAAAAAAAAAAACCTGAAGCTTTCCTTTTGGGAATTCTAGGGACAGAACTACCCAAACTGTACAGAAATTTATTCATGTATGCAACTACAGCGACAAGAATGTTATCCCAAAATGAAAAGAAAAAGTCCCAGTGAAAGAAGAATGCATACAAAAACTTGTGGAATATGCAGAAATAGTGAAACTTACAGGGAAAAATAGAAATCAAGATAACAAACTTTTTATAAAAGAATGGAAATGGTTTGTTGAATATTTACGAATAAACTGTAAACAGATAAGAATATCGGCAGGATTATTGTAATAACCTGCAGTTTTATAAGAGCATATATATTTAAAGTAGATGAATAAATGAGTAAATTAAGTTAAATTGGAATATGCAGAAAATAGAAAATAAATAAATTTAAGGAACCGCAGAAAGGAAGAAGGAAGTCGAGTTTTGAAATTTTAAAATGATTGTAAAATTATTGAAATGTATAAAAGTGAAAATCATAAATAAAATAACAATGAAGATTGGTGGGGGGAAATAAGGGTACAGCTCCATTTAATCAATGGATATGACCACACTTGCAACTTATGAACGGATTGTTTATAGATAACGTAGACTTCGGATGGAGAAATATAATGATATCTGGAATGTATTTATACAAAATACAATCTATATATATAAAAATGTTCCCATTGTGTGTTTGTCCGAAACACCCTTGCTGCATAACCGCTGGACCAAAAACGCATCAAATTTGGACACAGCGTTTCCATTAACATCTCAAAGTAATCTGGCATAATAAAAATTCAGAAAAACCACACCTGTCATACCTAAAATAAAGAAAAAACGCAAAAAAATCTGTCGCAGGCATTATACATCACCACCAGAAGCTCTGAAGACACCAGCAGCATCCAATAGAAAGGCAGATCGCGCGCTGTCACCAGCAAAAGCTCTGAAGGGTGGCGCCGACGTCATCAATGACATCATCAACCGAGCAACTGAAACCACCAAGGCGGCCATTACCAGACAAAGGCAAACAGCCAAACCCAGAGCCACAGCCACAGGCCGCAACCCAAAAACACTCCCCCCCCTCTACTTTACAGCCTGCAGAGTAGGCCTCAGCTCTACTTTACAGACTATCCCGATTGGGGCGAGTGGGGGGTGGGGGGAGGAGGGGCCCGAATAGGTCATGGGCTGACCCAGGGTGGGGGAAGTCACAGGGATGACTTGGGGGGAGGGGGGGACTGGATACCTCATGGGTCACTACAGGATGGGAGGAATCACAGGGATAAGACAACAACGGGGGGGAGGACAATACCCATAGCCCGGGGGGGGGTATTTTGGCTGCGGCTGCTACTGATGGTAATAAGCATAAAATCAGCCACAGCAAGGCGTGGCCCGGGTCAGCTAGTAGATTATAAATAAACATATATGTATTTGGATAATAATAACACCTATGTATTAGATAAGTATATATGGAAATTTAATTGTTAACTCTTATGTTAAAGCATACCTTTTTTGGGGGGGTTTTCCACTTTTTATTTTAATTGTATGTTGTTCAGTTAAACTTTTCTTTTAAAAAATAATAATTAAAAGAACTCCAACTCCCACCAGCCCCAACCAGCATGACCAAGCACAAGGGATGCTGGGAGCTGGAGTCCATCAACATCTGGAGCCCTATTCTGATATTCCTTGGAGTACTTTAACTTTATATTTACTGCTAGTAATAGCACCAGTGGAGGGACGCAGGTGGCGCTGTGGGTTAAACCATAGAGTCTAGGGCTTGCCGATCAGAAGGTCGACGGTTCGAATCCCCACAACGGGGTGAGCTCCCATTGCTCGGTCCCTGCTCCTGCCAACCTAGCAGTTCGAAAGCACATCAAAGTGCAAGTAGATAAATAGGTACCGCTCCGGCGGGAAGGTAAACGGTGTTTCCGTGTGCTGCTCTGGTTCGCCAGAAGCGGCTTAGTCATGCTGGCCACATGACCTGGAAGCTGTCTGCGGACAAACGCCGGCTCCCTCGGCCTATAGAGCGACATGAGCATGCAACCCCAGAGTCGTCCGCAACTAGACCTAACGGTCAGGGGTACCTTTACCTTTAATAGCACCAGCACTGGTACATATTCACAGCTGCCTGACAGTATTTTCTGTTAAATCAGCTATTGCTGAAGGACCCAGTTGCCGTTAGTTGCACACAGGAACAGCAAGAGCAGAGAAATGAACTGTAAGCCCTGGCAGGGCAGAAATAGCTGGCTAGCAAATATTGTAAGGAGAGCCCTGCTGGATCAAAGGTCTACCTGGCTCAGGATCCTGTTTCCTACAGCAAGTCAACCAGCCGCTTCCAGGAAGTCCACAAGCAGCACTTGAACCCAGAACCTTGGTGCTCCATGTAGCCCGTGACACACTGGTCCTCCCTACATTTAGTCTCACGCCTGTTTAAAGCCATCTAAGCTAGTCTTGCAGCCGGCAAGAGCCATTGCGGTAGTTTTGATAAGATCCTGGTCATTAAACACAGCATCCTCCCGTGCTTTCTGTAGAGATGTAAAGAGATACACAGAAACTTACATGACAATGGTAGGAGGAGGAGGAGGAGGAAACACTGAAATACCTAAGTAGCTTATCTGCCACCAGGAGGAGAGCGGAATCAGCCCCAAGGAAAACAGAAGTAAAGCGACACAAAGTTCATGGGGACATATGCCCACAAGGGAAGAAATGTACACAACCGAGAGAGGTGTGAGGATACAGTTGTTGGCCAAAAAATAAATAAATGTGTTCTTAAGAGTAGACAGATAGGTAGGGCTAAGGGAGCAGGAAAGAGAGAAAGGGGCAAAGTTGGCCACATGCAGGGCCTCTCTCTGGTCATGTTCCTACTTTGCCCCAACTGCTGGGGTAAGTGGAGGCACGCAATTCGTATTAAAAGGCTGCCTGCCCTTACCATTCGCTCTCCCTTCCACACACCCCAAAAGTGAATCTCGACTTCCCTTCCCACGGCTTACGGGTTCCTACTTTGCTTTAAGTTTTATCAAGCACGTCAGGGGTAGAGAAGAGAGAAGCCTCGAATGTTTTGGAAGAGCCGAGTCTCTCAAGTCAACGTTGCCAGTTCGATGCTGGGTGGGCGCAGAAGGGGAGAATCCGAAGTGAGCAGGGAGGGAGAAACGCTGGAAGGGGGAAACCGCACCAGGAAGTCAGCGCTCTTGGGCACCGCGAGGCTTGCGCGCGCTGCAAGAGGCGCAAGCCGATTCGAGGGCTAACTGCCCAAACAGGGGAGGTTTAAATAACGTACAAATAAACACGCAACGGAGTTCCATCGGAAAGCATCCTTTTCTGCGTCTCGAAGTCCTCTCCAAGAACCATCACCGGGCAGCGCGCATCAAGAGAAAGAGCGCCTCTGGGCTCGTGCAGAGTGCCCTTCCTTCTCATTCAGCCATCACCACCCTACCGGCCACCAAGTCGGCGTCCTTACCTTTGATGTCGTTGGCCAGCGCTTTCCAGGTGGGGGCGAAGTGGATGCAGTGGCCGCACCAGGACGCGTAAAACTCGACCACCCAGGCGCTGCTGGAGCTGAAGACGGTGCGCTCCAGGGTGTCCGCCGAGAACACCACCAGCGAGTCGTCGGGAGTGTAGAGGCCGACGCCGAGCGCCCCGGGCACGGGCGCCAGCAGCAGCAGCAACAGCCGGAAGGAGGAGGAGGAGGCGAGCAAGGCGCCGGCAGCGGGCAGTCCCGGCCGGGCCCGGGAGAGCCGCTTGGGCATGGTGAGCAGCGAGACGCGAGGAAGGGCACGATGCGGCGCACGGCCAGGAGCCCGTCCAGTGCCCAGTGCCCGGCGCCCGGCCGACAAGTCCGTCGGCCTCTCGCAGGAGGAGGAGCCGCGGGCGGAGCACGGCCAGCCAGCGCCGCCCTCGCGCCGCCCACCCGCCGGGAGAACCGCCCCGGCGCAGCGCGGCGCAGCGCACGTGCGGCCGGCCTCCGGCGCCGCCTCCCTCTCCGCGCCTGCGAGGCGAGAGCGGGGCGAAGCGCGCGGAGAGAAATCCCATAGGCTAAAGCGGGCTGGCTCCCCCGTAAAGCGTGCGGGTGATCGGACTAGCAGAGCGGAGAGGAAATGAAAGCGAGCTCAAAAGGAACGAAGGAAAACGCCGAATTCAGGGCCCCCTATTACTTAGGGGTGTTAGGGGGCGGGTAGCTCCTCTGGTGGTGGAGGACACGTTAGGCTCCTTCTGGGGTCGTTTTTGTCCACCTTTGGTCTCCACCCTGCACTCAGCTCCTGTGGCTCCTAGGAGCTGGGAAACGGCTTGGACTGGCCGGGTGAACCAGGTGAAGGTAGCGATGGGTATTAAACCCATCACAAGACAGAGAAACCAGTAGGAGAACACTTCAGTCTCCCAGAACACTCTATACAAGATCTCAAAGTAGCTGTCTAATTGCAAAGGAATTTCAGAAAAAGACTGGAAAGAGAAGTTGCTGAATTGCAACTCATTACCAAGCTTAAAACCACGGAGAGACCTGGTCTGAACAAAGACATTGGATTCTTATCTCCTTATAAGTGACAAAGCTATTTTTAACCTTCTCACCCCTTGCTTTTTCCTGTAAGACTAATTGCAGTTGTTAACAGTCGTCAACAGGCTCACCACAGCTATCAGCCTATCACCCATTCCCACCACCCTTCTGAGCAATACCCCTCCCACCCTCTCACTATATATAAGGGTCTGGTGACTTCTGTTTCAGTGTATCTGAAGACGTGTGCATGCACACGAAAGCTCATACCAAGAACAAACTTGGTTGGTCTCTAAGGTGCTACTGGAAGGGGAAAAAATTATTTTTTATTTTGTTTAAACCCAGAGTGAGATATGGACTTGCCCAGCATGCAAAGACAGATTCGGGCAGCTTGAGTGCACAAGACCAATAGAGGGTTCAGCAGTCAAGAGGGCAGTTTCTGCACATGCTGTAGAGGGAAGTGGGGGGCAGGTGGGGCTCCTCCACCTGGGAAGGCAGGCAGCCCATCTAGGAGAAGGACAACTCTGATCGTAAACCTCTGCTGCCTTGCAGGATATCTGGAGAAGAAAAGGCTAAGGAGTAAACACAACACAAGTCTGGAGTAGAGGCCCTAAAATGACTCGATGGGATGATGCCTTGTACGCCTCCTTCCAGCAACTCCTGCAGCCAAGCTGGTGCCAGTCGTATTGCTCTGCTTTCCTTTTGGACCACATCAGCCAGGCCGAGAGGTCTTGTCGTCTGGGCAGCCCAGGACCTCCATATGCTTTTGCGCCAGGGAGGTCACTTCGGTGCTTCACCCCCAGAGGTGACCGTGACCTGTATTGTCTCTTGAGACAGACAGGTGTCAACAGCTTATTTTACTTTTCTTCTTTTTGCAAGCCCTGTCCAGCTTTTTCTACAGTTTACCTGAGCTGCACCTGTGTGGTTAACCGATGCTGTTGCAGGCCAAACTATAGTCATCTCCTGTGCTTGCCTTACGGGTCCATAGCTCCAGAATAAAAACCCAAGCGAGTATAAAATATCTGTCTCTTGGTTGCAAGAGACAAAACACAGTCTGTTTGTTTTTTGTGCTCTCTTATCCCTCCCTAGGGGAATATACACAGGACAGGATCCAACTGCATAGTTTAAAGTACATCACAGTACTTCCCTCTCTGCGGAGCATGATGTACTTTTTGCCACAGCAGTAAATTTATCCAGTACTTTCCTTACCTAACAGGTGTAGGGAAACTTGCCCCCCCCCAGATGTTACTGAACTACAACTCCCATCAGCCTTGGCCCTTGATTGTGCTCTGTAGGGCTGGTGGGATTTGTTGTTCAGCAACCGCCCAGGCTAGCTCAGTTGGTAGAGAATGCGACTCCTAAATCTCAGGGTTGTGGGTTTGAGCCCCACATTGCATGAAATATTCCTGCATTGCAGGGGGGTGGACTGGATGACCCTCAGGGTTCCTTCCACCTCTACAATTCTGTGAACATCAGGAGGGCCCAAGGTCCTGAGGAATAATCAACAGAGGGCCTGAAACACATGGAGGAAGCAACTGCCCTGTGTCCCCACAGTCACCCTTGGCATTATTCTGTATCTTGGGTGCTTTTATACCTAAGGCAGGGGCAACGCTTCATTTGCAAAGAAGAGCCACTTTCTGAGAAGTCACACCTGGTCTGAGAGCCGTCCTGTCTAGTCTCATAAGTGAGCAACGCTAGCCTGTAGTTCGAGAGAGAGAGAGAGAGAGAGAGGATGTCACAGGCTTCTTTCTTGCCTGTCAAGCGAGTTTCCTGTGCAAATGCTCTCTTCCTCTTTCTTCCAGGGGAGGGCCAGGGCCAGGGCTGGCTGCTTATTTTGCAGTACCTTGGTTTACAACCCATAGCTGTCAACTTTCGGATTTGAAAATAAGGGATGCCGCGAGGGCGGTGCAATGGCACCAAGTAGCCTCGCCACCCTGCGCTCCAGAGGCTGCGTGCGAACGGGTGAGCGAAAGAGCGAGCGCGTAGACAGCAGGCAGGCTGTCTGTCTGGTTGGGCGTGAGGGTCTGGCTGCATAAGGTCAGTCTCAGACTCCTTATTGGCAGCCGAGCAACGCAGCTGAGGAGCCTCCCTGGCCGGGAGGGAGGGAGAGGAGCTGCTTCCTTTGAAATCCGGGGAATTTAAGGGATATCAACAATCTGGGATAGCAGCAGGAAACGGCATTGGAATAAGGGAGTTTCCTGCCAAAAAAAGGGAGGGTTGACAGCTATGTTACAACCCTAATCCGTTCCGGAGGTCCGGTTGTAAACCAAAACAGGTTGTAACCCAAGGCGCGCTTTCGCCAAGGGGGCCTAAAAAAAATATTTAAAAAAATGGGTTGTCATCCCCCAAAAATGGGTTGTAATCCACCTTAGAGACCAACTAAGTTTGTTCTTGGTATGAGCTTTGAAGAATTGTGCATGCACACGGAAGCTCATACCAAGAACAAACTTTGTTGGTCTCTAAGGACACGGGTGGCACTGTGGGTTAAACCACAGAGCCTAGGGCTTGCCGATCAGAAGGTCGGCAGTTCGAATCCCTGCGATGGGGTGAGCTCCCATTGCTCGGTCCCAGCTCCTGCCAACCTAGCAGTTTGAAAGCACATCAAAAGGCAAGTAGATAAATAGGTACTGCTCCAATTAGTTTCTGGGTCCAATTCAAAGTGTTGGTTTTGACCTATGAAGCCTTAAAGGGCTCAGGAGGCAATACCTCAAGGAACACTTCTCCCCATACAAACAGATCTGGGACCTGAGATAATCATCTGAGACCCTTCTTTGTGTGCCTCCTCCACAAGAGGTCCGGAGGGTGGCAAGACAAGAACGGGCCTTTTCTGCAGTGGCTCCCTATTTGTCAAGTGCTGTCCTCAGCGAGGTTCAGCAGGCATGATACACCTTTAGGCACCAGGCAAAAAACATTCCTCTTCAACCAGACCTTTGGCTGATTGATAGCCTATGTCCTTTTAAATGGGTTTGTGGGAGAGGGGGGCTATTGGTTTGGTTTGTTCTTGTTTTTATTACGTATTTTGTGTTTATGCTGCCTTCCCCCTTGAGATCTTCGGATGAAGGGCAGTATACCAATTTAATAAATAATAATAATATTAATATTAATAATAGTAACCATCACATGGTCCTTGAGGGTTCCTACATTCATTGGACGTGTGAACACTATATTTTTAAAGCACATTTGAAGCACATTTCCCCCCTCAAAGGATTCTCAGCACCTTAAGGGATGCTGGGAATCGTAACTGAGGAGTACCGATAAACAACGGTACTCAGAATTCTTTGAGGGAAAGAACATGCCTTAAATGTATAGTGTGCACACAGCCTTGGGCTATATCTTTGCTAAACATTTCAAGCGGTATCATGCTACTTGAAATAGTCGTGGCTTCTCCCCAAAGACTCTTGGGAAGTGTAGTTTCTTAAAGGTGTTGAGCAGGCATAGGCAAACTCGGCCCTCCAGATGTTTTGGGACTACAACTCCCATCATCCCTAGCTAACAAGACCAGTGGTCATGGATGATGGGAGTTGTAGTCCCAAAACATCTGGAGGGCCGAGTTTGCCTAGGCCTGGTGTTGAGGGTTGTTAGGGGACCCTCTATTCCCCTCACAGAACTACAATTCCCAGAGTTCCCTGGGAAGAAGGATTGACTATTCGGTTTGGTAATTGTAGCAACATGTAACTGGAATCTGTGGGGCAACACATGATGACCAGGCCAAAAGGGTAAAGACCAGCTTGATCTCAAGGAAACTAATAAAGGAAATTCCCAGAAGGAAGGCAGCAAATTGTACCTGTCTGTCTCCAGTGCATGATTACTTCCTTTACAGGAGGCAATGTTTTCCCAAAAATGCAGATGAGACACACCTCAATGGAGCAATAATAATTTAAAAAACAGATTATTTCCCACCACTTATCCCAGAGGCAAAGAATTTTTTTTTTACATAAGACAAATCACTGCTAATGAATGCAAAACTGAAAAGCTATGGCACATGTGAATAAGAATGAAGACCGTCAGCGCATCAACGGTGAGCAATTGAGATCAAGGACATCTTGCAATAAAATTACAGCCACTTGTGCCAACCATAAGCTTTTACCAAAGCATCAAAGGGTCTGACTCTTAAAAACTAAGGCTGCAAGCATTTTCTGATCACTTTCATTTCGATGGGAGAACTAAATCAATGGGATCCCTTGCTCACTTCTGGCTGGGTCATGTTCTACTCTTGGCTTGACACCTGGCTTGAGAGCAGTACATGTGAAAAGGATCTAGGACAGTGTTTCCCAACCAGTGTGCCTCCAGATGTTTTGGGACTACAATTCCCATCATCCCTGATGCTAGTGAGGGATGATGGGAGTTGTAGTCCCAAAACATCTGGAGGCACACTGGTTGAGAAACACTGATCTAGGAGTCTTGGTAGACCACAAACTTGACATGAGTCAACAGTGTGATGCAGCAGCTAAAAAAGCCAATGCAATTCTGGGCTGCATCAATAGGAGTATAGCATCTAGATCAAGGGAAGTAATAGTACCACTGTATTCCGCTCTGGTCAGACCTCACCTGGAATACTGTGTCCAGTTCTGGGCACCACAGTTCAATATAATAATAATTTAAAAAAAACATTTGTTAATTTCTACTGTTCCCTGGAAAAGACCCTGATGTTGGGAAAGATGGAGGGCACAAGGAGAAGGGGACGACAGAGGACGAGATGGTTGGACAGTGTTCTCAAAGCGACCAACATGAGTCTGACCAAACTGCAGGAGGCAGTGGAAGACAGGAGTGCCTGGCGTGCTCTGGTCCATGGGGTCACCAAGAGTCGGACATGACTAAACCATAGCTGTCAACCCTCCCTTTTTTGTGGGAAACTCCCTTATTCCAATGCCGTTTCCCGCTGCTATCCCGGATTGTTGATATCCCTTAAATTTCCCGGATTTCAAAGGAAGCAGCTCCTCTCCCTCCCTGCCGGCCAGGGAGGCTCCTCAGCTGCGTTGCTCGGCTGCCAATAAGGAGTCTGAGACCGACTGGGGGCGGAGCTTGCATGCCTTGTGCAGCCAGACCCTCACGCCCAACCAGCCTGCCTGCCGTCTACGCGCTCGCTCTTTCGCTCACCCGTTCGCACACAGCCTCTGGAGCACAGGGTGGTGAGGCTACTTGGTGCCATTGCACCGCCCTCGCGGCATCCCTTATTTTCAAATCCAAAAGTTGACAGCTATGGACTAAACAACAACAACTGTTCACTAAAAGACTCTGCTACCTCGTATCAGTAGCATTATGATTAATGTGTCACCGTCACGAAGCACATTTTCTCAGTATGCTTCAGCCACCCTTTACTAGGAGGGTGGTGTCCTTACTCTCTGTGTGCTGAATGTGGAAACAAAGATCAAGGGAGCCACCCAAGGTGCTTCTGAGTCAGAGGCAAAGGCTCAGTCTATGGTGGTGGAGAGAGCCCTATTGTATTTGGTGTGGCTTTTAACTTGCTGGGCTTGTGGTGCCTCTGCGTTGCCTTGCCTGAACCTTCCTACCCTCCCAAATGCTTAGCGTGTTTCCCAATTTTGTGCGTTAGCCTATGTTTCAGAAGGAGGGGGCGCGTGTGGGACTATCACCTAGAGCAGTGATGGCTAACCTTGACACTCCAGATGTTTTGGAACTACAACTCCCATCATCCCTGACCACTGGTCCTGTTAGCTAGGGATGATGGGACTTGTAGTTCCAAAACATCTGGAGTGTCAAGGTTAGCCATCACTGACCTAGAGAGATCATAGAATCATAGAGTTGGAAGAGACCACAAGGGCCATCCAGTCCAACCCCCTGCCAAGCAGGAAACACCATCAAAGCATTCCTGACAGGTGGCTGTCAAGCCTCTGCTTGACAGCCACCTCCAAAGTATCTATACTGTACAAAGAAGTTTAACTATGGCCCAGTGTGGTGTAGTGGTTAAGAGCGGTGGACTCATAATCTGGTGAACCGGGTTCGCTTCCCTGCTCCTCCACATGCAGCTGCTGGGTGACCTTGGGCTATTTATCTATCTATTTACCACCTTTTCTCCCAAGGAGCTCAAGATGGCGCACATGGTTCTCCTCCCCATTTCATCCTCACCACAACCCTGTGAGGTAGTTGAGGCTGAGAGACTACGACTGGGCCAAGGTCACCCAGCGAGCTTCATGACTGAGTGGGGATTCGAACTCTGGTCTCCCAGGTCATAGTCAATCGTTCTGAAACACAGGGATAGGTCACTCATGGCCCTTTAGATGTTGTTTACTGGCAACTCCCATCATTCCTGATCCTTGTCTATGGTTGCTGAGGCTGATGAGTGTTGACCCCCAACAATGTATGGAGGACCACTGGTTCTCCATCCATGTCTGTAATAGATAGAGCCCTCCCCCCCTCTATGATTTAGCGAAGGCTCCCCACAAAAGCCTTTGTTATTCCGCAGTCAATGTTTAGTTCTTTATTCGACCATCAGTCAGAAAAGATACATTTCCATACAAAATTAAAACATCTAAAACGTCTAAAAAAATTTGGAGTGAAACATAGCCAACAATAAAATGAAGCTATACCGATAAACCCATGTCGATGCTGTCAATTTTAATCTTGCGACACTTAAGAGCTAGAAAACGAAATTTGGCAACCAGGGAGGCGGTTTTTCCAGTAACATTATTCAACAAATCTAGAACCTGTCTTTCTCTGGATAGAGAGCTAAGTTGACATAGGAGTGGAGCTATAAGATTTTGCCTGAGATCTGCATAGAAAGGGCAGGTCAGGAGAATATGTTCGGTGGACTCTACCACTCCCAGGGCACAATGACAAGTTCTCTGAGCGTATGGGAGTCCCCTGAACCTTCCCCACAATACTGCAGATTCGAGGACATTTAATCTGGCTGCTGTGAGGAGTCTACGGTATTCCACATAGTGGATTTCCGCGAGATAAGGGGCTGGTGTAGCCTGATAGATCTGATCCCCCAGGAACACCCCTGATTTCACAAGGGCCATGTCCTCTTGTCTAGCAATATCACTCAATCTCTGGGAGATCACAGCTCTGGCTTGGCTATATGTCATAGACTCCAGGTAAAGATGTGACAGTCCGCAGGCCTGTACTTCATTTATGATCTCCCTTTCCCACGATGATTGGAAATCATCCCTCAATATCAAGGGGGCCATACCCTCTGGTTTAAAGCATAGCTTGAGCCATAGCCAAAGCTTCGCCTTCAAGGCCACCACAGTCAATGTGATCAAAGACTACAGATGCTTTAGAAGAGCTACAACATTAATGCCACAACCTTCCTCTTCTCGAAGCCAGGTCCCATCCTGAAGCGGCTGCAGAAGGAATGTTCTTGGACAAGGAGACAGAACGGCAAGGAGACAAATGGGGCAAGGAAAAAGATTGGGGTGGGGGGAGGAGGAGTTGGTGGCAGACAGATGGCAGTTTGAACACTATGATGAGATCACCCTCGTGGTCCCTTCCAACTATGATTCTATGAAAGCTCATACCAAGAACAAACTTAGTTGGTCTCTAAGGTGCTACTGGAAGGAATTTTTTTATTTTGTTATGATTCTATGATTATGCTGAGAATACAACCCAATTTCAGCATACTGGTACTTCTGTATGCATCCCTCACTGGGGGGGTGTATAATGGGTAATAAAAAGTTAGCAGTGTCAATATGAGTTGACTATTGCATTTCTTAGCTTTGGGGTGTTAAAATGATTAGTATCCAATAGAGCAGGGGTGGCCAACTCCGAAGAGACTGTGATCTACTCACAGAGTTAAAAACTGTAAGTGATCTACCCCCTTTTGGGGGATTCAGGTCAAAGTTGTTAAGTTTTTTTCAGGGAGGAGGAAAGCCCTGTTTTTTAGGGGTTCAGGTCAAAGTTGTTGAGATTTTTTTTTAGGAAGTAGGAAGGCCCATTTTTTAGGTGTTCAGGTCAGAGTTGTTGAGCTTTTCTGATGCAGGAGAAAAGCCCTGTTTTTTTGGGGGGGTGAAGGGCTAAAAGGTTGAGCATTTTTTAGGGAGCCAAAGTTGTTGAGATTCTTTGGGGGGAGCCAGTGATCTACCACAGATGTCCAGTGATCTACCGGTAGATCGCGATCTACCTGTTGGACGTGCCTGCAATAGAGAATTAGGCACACGTCAACCCTTTGAAGCGGATGGGTTTCAGCATATCTAAATCTGGGTTAGATGAGCCCGATTATTACATAATTCTGAATTAATAAATTGCACCGTCTTTGTCAGCAATGCTTCATTCCCCAGAGTAATTATTTCTAGTTCTGTTGCAGCTAATTGCCGTAATTATTGTCCACGTAATTTCAGAAGTTCCTATTTGTGATGGTGGTTCCTTCCTTTCCTCGTTCCTGTGCTACATTCTGGGAGAATATTTCAGGGGGTCCAATTACAAATCTCTCCCACAGGGTCCAGTTTGTGCTTGTGAGAATTTTCCCTGGCTTGGGGCAGCCTCGTTCGCCTGTGCCATCTGGGGAGGGCAGGGAGAAGAGGAGTCAAGTGGGATGACCTCAGTGACCACTGGTAATGATGATGTTGAATGCTTGTGGCAGATGAGTTAATAGTTCTGCACTGGATCCCAGCCAGGATCAAACCTTGGCATCTGTACAATTCCCCACCCCCCACTTCTTTTTTCAGTCCACAGAAATATTAACTCAGCCTGCACAGACTGAGGAGGGAGAAGATAGTGATAACGCATGCTATTTGCACTCATCTGCATGTGATTTGCACTAATATTTTTAAGACACACTTTCAACTACTTATACAGTGATCCCTCGACTTACGAATGCCCCGACTTCCGTATTTTTCAAGTTATGAGGGATCAAAGGGGCCGCGTGCTTCCGAATTTTTTCGACTTCCAAAAGGAAGTCGCGGCCGTTTTAGATAGTGTTTTCTCGAGTTACAAAGTTTAGATAGGGTTTTTTTCGACCTACTACCGTATTTTTCGCTCCATAACGCGCACCGGACCATAACGCGCACCTAGTTTTTTGAGGAGGAAAGGGGGAAAGCCCCCCTTTTTGAGGATCAGTTCAAAGTTGTGCATCTTCTTTTGGAAGAAGAAAAGCCCCATTTGCAAAAGGATCAGCTCAAACTTGTTGTTGTGCTGCTGCTTTTGCAAAGGAGAAAAGAAACATTTGCAAAAGGAGCAGCTCAAAGTTGTTGTGCTGCTGCTTTTGCAAAGGAGAAAAGACCCATCTGCAAAAAGAGCAGCTCAAAGTTGTTGTGCTGCTGCTTTTGCAAAGGAGAAAAGACCCATCTGCAAAAGGAGCAGCTCAAAGTTGTGCTGCTGCTGCTTTTGCAAAGGAGAAAAGACCCATCTGCAAAAGAAGCAGCTCAAAGTTGTGGTGCTGCAGCTTTTGCAAAGGAGAAAAGACCCATCTGCAAAAGGAGCAGCTCAAAGTTGTTGTGCTGCAGCTTTTGCAAAGGAGAAAAGACCCATCTGCAAAAGGAGCAGCTCAAAGCCCTTTCTACAGTTTCCAAACAGATAATCTAATCAGCCAGTCACATGTCGCTGGGGAAACCAACAGCCTCCTCTGCAGGAGGACCTTATCTCTCTTCCCGATCTCTTTCTCTCTGCAGCCACCTTATCTCTCTTCCCGATCTCTTGCTGATCAGCTGTAAAGCGCAGCCTTTCAACACCCCCTTCTCTCTTTGTAAAAGAAAAAGCTTGATCTTCTTTTGGTCCCTGGGCAATTCAGCTCCAGGGACCATGCATTCGCTCCATAACACGCACAGACTTTTCCCCTTCCTTTTTAGAAGGAAAAAAGTGCGCGTTATGGAGCAAAAAATACGGTAATTTTTTCTCCCCAATGCATTCCTATGGGGATTACCTTCGTAAGTCGAGGGTCCACTGTCTTAAGGTTACCAGATTTTTTTCAAAGAATCCGGGGACACTTTTTTTTGAAAAGCAAAAAAAAAAAGTTATTAAAAAAAGTTTTTTTTTGTTTGTTTTTTTCAAAAGAACTAATATATTCTCTTCTGTGGCCATGTGTCCTTGCCCTCTCAGTGCAATCCTACCTCTCCTCCTCAGCGCTGGCAGCAGCTCAGCAAGGTTTTTTCTCTCCTTCCTCTTTCTCTATCTTCCTTCTCCTTCTCCTCTCCTCCTTCTCCCTGCGTCAGCTCCGGGATTTTCCTGGCCCCGGAGCGCCACTGGGCAGTCGGCTGGGTGGCCGGGCGCTCTCGCCCCCGGCTCGATTTGGGTGGCGGGGGGGTCAGCGGTTCCCCCAGTTGACCCACCAGGTGTCCCCGGTTCCCCCTCGGCAGTGGGAGCGGCAGTCTCAGCAGCCCGGAGCCAGCCTGGTAGGTGCAGTTGGCCCTGGCTGGCTTCAGGAGCTGCTCACTGCCGTGGCGCCTGCCATTCTGCCTCGCAGGAAGTCCCCATATGATGTGTCTTGTGCCATTGAACCAATCACGCAACATCCATTCCCTACTAATAAATCTACAACACTTAAAATATAAATCCGGGGGCATTAAATGAAATCTGGGGACATTCCAGGGATGGGTTTTGTCCAGGGACAGATTTGTAAATTGTCCGGGGACTGTCCCTGGGAAATGGGAACATCTGGTAACCGTAAGTTATATGCATTTTTGAGCACATTAAAGGTAAAGTGACCCCTGACCATTAGGTCCAGTCGTGTCCGACTCTGGGGTTGCGGCGCTCATCTCGCTTTATTGGCAGAGGGAGCCGGCATACAGCTTCCGGGTCATGTGGCCAGCATGACAAAGCCGCTTCTGGCGAACCAGAGCAGCGCACGGAAATGCCGTTTACCTTCTCGCCAGAGCGGTTCCTATTTATCTACTTGCACTTTGACGTGCTTTTGAACTGCTAGGTGGGCAGGAGCAGGGACCGAGCAACGGGAGCTCACCCCGTCGCAGGGATTTGAACCGCCGACCTTCTGATCAGCAAGCCCTAGGCTCTGTGGTTTAACCCACAGCGCCACCTGGGTCACATTACTTGAGCACATTACTTGGCTGGAAAACTGCATTGCAAAATTCGGAGAAGTGAAAATTTCGAAAGATTGCTGTGTTTCAGCTGGCGTACTGCCTCGGAAAGTGTGCGTTGGGTAAGCTCACTGTTAAATGTGAACTGAATTGAACTTCTGCCCCATTCCATTCTCTGGACAGGAGGATCTGATTAGCTCCCCCAAGGTGCTCATTTCGATGTGGAAGACACCAAGGAGGATTCTTGCCTTGTGTCTTGCGGTCGAAGGAAGGGAGATCATCATGGAGCAAAGGCTCCCGTGGAGACCAAGAGAAGATGTGGAATCACAGGTGTCCAGCTTGAATAGTCCAGCCCTACAGATAATATGCCAACCTAGCAGTTCGAAAGCACGTCAAAGTGCAAGTAGATAAATAGGTACTGCTCCGGCGGGAAGGTAAACGGCGTTTCCGTGCGCTGCTCTGGTTCGCCAGAAGCGGCTTAGTCATGCTGGCCACATGACCTGGAAGCTGTACGCCGACTCCCTCGGCCAATAAAGCGAGATGAGCTCCGCAACCCCAGAGTCGTCCGCGTCTGGACCTAATGGTCAGGGGTCCCTTTACAGACAATATGGGATCACATAGCATGCACTGCCACCTCCTGCGGTGTCCTGCTTCAGTCATGGCTAGCCTGAAACTGTGCTTCAAGATAAGAAAACATTTGAGTAGCCTAAATAATAGATTGCAGGTGTTCTCCATCTTTTCCATGGGCCAATTACAGCTCAGTGCCCTTTGATGGTAAATCTTCCAAGAGAAACATCCACTTTTCTGATGGTGAGGTAGAAGTTGCTTTGACTTCTTAATCTTGAGTAGCACTTGGGATAAATTCCAGCTCTCATCAAAACATTTGATCCACCTCTAAAATATTTCCCTGCAAAGACACTCCTCTTGACACATGCATTCTCACTGAGTTTATCTGCAGTCCCCTAATAACATACACACATACACAAAACATCCATTATGCTATATTTTCATCACCTTTGCGGCATGTGCTTTTTTTTTTTTTTTAAAGAGCACCCAGGACTAAGGTTGTGACATACAATCGGCTAAATTTAGTCACTGCATATTTGTAGATCTGTCAGCGGTATCCTCCCTGGCCCCGATCCATCCCTCAATGCAACCCTCACCCACTGGAACATGTGCCAACTCACACACACTTTCAGTTGGCTGGGCCATAAACCCTCTCTCTAACCATAACACCTGATGTTGCCATAGCTGTCAACTTTCGGATTTGAAAATAAGGGATTTTTTCCCAAACTTTCGGATTTAAAAATAAGGGATGCCGCGAGGGCGGTACTATGGTACCAAGTAGCCTCGCCACCCTGTGCTCCAGAGGCTGCACGCGAATGGGTGAGCGAAAGAGCGCATAGACGGCAGGCAGGCTGTCTGTCTGGTTGGGCATGAGGGTCTGGATGCACAAGGCATGCAAGCTCCGCCCCCAGTCGGTCTCAGACTCCTTATTGGCAGCCAAGCAACGCAGCTGAGGAGCCTCCCTGGCCGGCAGGGAGGGAGAGGAGCTGCTTCCTTTGAAATCCGGGAAATTTAAGGGATATCAACAATCCGGGATAGCAGCGGGAAATGGCATTGGAATAAGGGAGTTTCCCGCAAAAAAAGGGAGGGTTGACAGCTATGCATGTTGCACACTCTCTATTGAAGCACTGGAAGACCATGAGCAGCCATGAAACTCTGGGTCACAGACCAAGTGATCTCCCTGATCAGTCCCTCAGCATTCAGCTCCTCCCAGCCAATGAGTTCCTGGGACTTGTTAACTGTTGTTAACACAGCTTGTTATGGCTTTGTTTATTTTGCTAGGCCTATTAACCTCCCAGGGCTCCACCCAGCCATTCAGTGCGGACAGGTTCTGTTTGCTGCAGGAAGGCAGATTTTTTACATGGCAATTAGAATTCCAAAAGCCACCGAGAGGCTAAGCCAAAACTATTGCCTCCCGCAGCTGGCTGTGGCAGGAGCTGCTCTACCAAAACTAAGTGGTTGTCAAGTACGGCTGCACTCCTGATGCCTCTGGGGCATTCCTGAGTTACACAACATCATTGCAGACATAAAAGGATGGACTATTCCCAGAGATGAAGCGGCGAGGAACTTGGAACACGGTATACTTATTCCAGGATCTCCTCTGCAATAGAACCATGAGGAAGGCGACAGCAATGAGTTCAGTTGAGGCCAGGAAAGGACTGCATACGAAAGTCAGTGCAAAAGACTGACAGTGCACAGCAGCCTGATCAGAGGAAAAAAAAATGAGTGTAATGCTCAAAATAGTACATTGGTTTTGTATTGAAATAAACAGAAATCTGCTCTTATTCCCTTATGGGGTACACAAGAGCCTTTCCAGGTTCTCCATCGGTAGGAGCAAATTACAGAGGCCAACCGGAGAAAAATTGAGAAGCAAAATCTTTATTTTCACCGTTGCAACAGGGTGCTTTCCTCACACACAGACACACGAGCAGGGAAAAAGACCCTGAACAATGGTGTGCCAGCCCCTATATAGACTTTTGAAATTCCCCCCTTGGAGTCCAGCCCACCCCCAGATACAGTGGGACCTCAACTTACGAGTGACCCGACTTACGTGTTTTTCGACTTCCGGAAGAAAAAAAATGGCCGGCGCAACCGAATTTTTCGACTTGCGAAAGGAAGTCGCGGCCACTTTGAATAGGATTTTTTCGACTTACGAATTTTTGAATAGGATTTCTTCAACTTACGATTTTTTTTCGCTCAATGCATCCCTATGGGGACTCGACTTACGAGTGTTTTCGACTACCGAAGATTGCGTCGGAACGCATTATCTTCGTAAGTCGAGGTCCCACTGTACATCATCCTACATCACAGATACATCAGAACTACCTCACAACTTGGGAGGGTCAGAAGAGGTAATTTGAGAATTTCCCACACCTGGTCATCCCTCCCTCCTCGACCCCTCCCAGACACACATTTCTGGAAAACAAAAGGTTTCCTGATTTCCTGCCCTGGCAGGGCAGGGCAGATGCAGGGCTAAGGACTGTCCTTTGTGAGGGAAATGGGCCATCTGGTACCTGGCCAGCTAGGAGTCAAAATGGTGTGAGGCCTGTCTTTCTGTGCTGTTTTCAGACATGTGGCCTTGTTTGCTTGGTACATTAATAACAATTATTATAAATATAAAACCTTAAAATTCTTACAACAGTATCAATCCATGTGCTTTATTGTAGAGCAGGAATTCCGCTTTTTGCAGAATCCTGCGATGTGGGCGCTTTAAGGCCCTGTGTTTCAACAAGGTGAAGGATGCTGGTTTAGGAAGGAGTCATTGGCAGAGAGAAATGGAACTGGTATTCCAAGAGACAGGGGATGAGTAACCATGCAGATTAGAGGAATGCCACCCTCTTGCTCTGCCCTAACACTGCTCCTCCTGACACAGCAGCTTTGGGCACCCTTGGGAGTTCCCGAAAGTCAAGAAAGGTTTCCTCATTTGCTTCTGTGTTGGTGAAAGCTCTGCGCGGGCATCGCCTTGACACTGAAGTGAACTATTTGCTCACACGGGAGCTCTAGCATATGCTTTGGAGCCCTGCTGAGCCAATTACTGAGCCAGTGTGGTGTAGTGGTTAAGAGCGGTAGACTCGTAATCTGGTGAACCGGGTTCGTGTCTCCGCTCCTCCACATGCAGCTGCTGGGTGACCTTGGGCTAGTCACACTTCTTCGAAGTCTCTCAGCCCCACTCACCTCACAGAGTGTTTGTTGTGGGGGAGGAAGGGAAAGGAGATTGTGAGCCGCTTTGAGACTCCTTCGGGTAGGGATAAAGCGGGATATCAAATCCAAACTCCTCTTCTTCTTCTTCTTTCAAAAGTACAGGGCAGACTGAGGCAGCCGCCTCAGGGGACAGAATCCAAGGGGCGCCAAAGCGAGGAGAAGTGGCTGCGGTGGCTTCTGGTGAGAGATTATAAGAGCCCCTCAAAATCGGTTTAGAAGGGCTCACGTGAGGTTTTGCCAGAACCCGGAAGCCGTGCTGCCGAGGTAATGGGGTGGTGGCGGCAGGGGTAGCAAGGAGGGGCAGGGAGAACACAGGGCAGCACCTTTCCATTTTGCCTCAGGTGGCAAAACATGACTGGCCGCCCCTGCCTCCATGAGCAACAAAAAGCAAAAAAATAACCCTGAGAGCAAAAAGGGAAAAAAATCTAAATCAGGGAGACCTGCTGCCCCCCAGGTGTCAATGGACTACAACTCCAATCATCCCTGATCAATGGTTATGGTGACAGGAGTAGATGCATAGCTGTCAACCCTCCCTTTTTTTGGCGGGAAACTCCCTTATTCCAATGCCGTTTCCCGCTGCTATCCCGGGTTGTTGATATCCCTTAAATTTCCCGGATTTCAAAGGAAGCAGCTCCTCTCCCTCCCTGCTGGCCAGGGAGGCTCCTCAGCTGCGTTGCTCGGCTGCCAATAAGGAGTCTGAGACCGACTGGGGGCGGAGCTTGCATGCCTTGTGCAACCAGACCCTCATGCCCAACCAGACAGACAGCCTGCCTGCCGTCTACGTGCTCGCTCTTTCGCTCACCGGTTCGCACGCAGCCTCTGGAGCGCAGGGTGGCGAGGCTACTTGGTGCCATTGCACCGCCCTCGCGGCATCCCTTATTTTCAAATCCGAAAGTTTGAAAAAATCCCTTATTTTCAAATCCGAAAGTTGACAGCTATGAGTAGATGGGAGTTGGAGGGAACCTCAGCTTTACAGACATCAAACACAGTGCAAGGATTTTACACAGGGGTCAGTAAACATTTTCTGCAGGGGGCCGGTCCACTGTCCCTCAGACCTTGTGGGGGGTTGGCCTATATATTTTTTTGGGGGGGGGGATGAACTAATTCCTATGCCCCACAAATAACCCAGAGATGCATTTTAAACAAAAGGACACATTCTACTCATGTAAAAAAACCAGGCAGGCCCCACAAATAACCCAGTGACACATTTTAAATAAAAGGACATTCTACTCATGTAAAAACACGCTGATTCCTGGACCATCTGCGGGCCGTATTTAGAATTCGATTGGGCCGGATCCGGCCTCCGGGGCTTAGTTTGCCTATCCATGATTTTACAGCTGTGGAGTCTGGGGACCCAACCCGTTCCCCCCCCCCAATATTTTGGGGAGCAGGCCTGCCCATGTTAAAAAAAAACTCGGGCCATGCATGGAGCTGAGCGCAGCTTCAGTGGCCAGCTCCTCCTCCTGCCGCATAGGTGTGTAAAGGAGTAGAGCTGATCTTCTAGCTCTTGACATCACACCTTTTTCTTTTGGGAAATGAGTGTTGCATGTGCTTGTGTCGGAAAACTTTGGGGTTCGGCAGTATTGGGGCGGGGGACAAGTTCGTTGTCCCTATGCTGGTGATATAGATAGCCAAAGGCCCATCTAGTCCAGCCCCCTGTTCTCACTGTGGCCAACCAAATGCCTGCGATAAGTCCGCAAGCAATACATGAGATGCAAAAGAGCCATGGGGTTCATGGTTTCCATGACAACCATAAGTCTCTCAAATGGAATCTAGTATCCAGTACATCTAGCAGACCATGGGTTTGGTGTTTTGTACTGGGCAAAAAGAGTGATCTGTGGTTAAAGGTAAAGGGACTCCTGACCATTAGGTCCAGTCGTGTCCAACTCTGGGATTGCAGCGCTCATCTCGCTTTATTGGCCGAGAGCCGGCGTACAGCTTCCGGGTCATGTGGCCAGCATGACTAAGCCGCTTCTGGCGAACCAGAGCAGCGCACGGAAACGCCGTTTACCTTCCCGCCGGAACGGTTCCTATTTATCTACTTGCACTTTGACGTGCTTTCAAACTGCTAGGTGGGCAGGAGCTGGGACCGAGCAACGGGAGCTCATCCCGTCGCAGGGATTCGAACCGCCGACCTTCTGATCAGCAAGCCCTAGGCTCTGTGGTTTAACCCACAGCACCACCTGCGTCCCTGATCTGTGGTTAGGTGAATCCAAATCTATTGCAGAAGTCAGACAAACCTGAGGACAGGGCTCCTTTAAGAGATGGGATGGAAGGAACAAGAGATATATTGAAAGTGAAGAGGTGTGGCTAGCAACAGAAAGGAGTCATACAACTAATTGTTAACAACAGTTTCCAGAGTTGCTTCATGACACCAGGAACAATTCAGGGTTTAGCCTTTCTAACCACCCTAAACTGCTGCTAAGGTGGAAAAACCCATTAAAATGGTTCCACCTTGAGAGGACAGATTCCTGATGGCTCTCAGAGTTTCTCAGTATCTGGGAAAATCTGGCCAGTCTCTGAAACAGGGAGGTGACCCAAGCAGTTGAGCCAGATTTCTCCTAAATATCCTTTTCTGGTTCTAAGAACCATTTGCCCATATTCTTACCAGCTCTTATTCTAGAAATTAAATGTCAAGACGGATTAGGATGGGTGTTGATCTGTCAATTCCTTGTGAGTTTTGTTGGAGAGGCTTGCTGCGTGCTACGCTTTCAAAGAGGGTCTAGCTATACTGCCATAGCGCTGTTGATATGATTTGACAATAGAGTAAAACCCCACCAATGCAGAATTCCAACCCAGATGGACTCAACCCAGCTGGTTTCCACCCAGGACACATTCCAAGGCAGGTGGAAACACTGGTGGCAGCTGTTGCATCTCCATGCATATTTGCAGCCAGTGGCCACTTGATCTCTCTTGGCATCGCATCCCGCAAGGGGACCAGCCAAAGCCTTTGCTGAATACTTCCCCCATAAAAAGTGTTTTGTCTCTCTATTTGGGCTCTCTGCTCAGAGTTCAGCAAGCCTCTTTGGCCTCCCCTTGAGGAGAGAGCTGGAAACAAGGGGGAAAGTCTCAGTGACTATCAAACACTTAAGTTTGTCCTGCTGTATTGGAATTTGGAATTTATGTAAAAGCACAGGAAGTCTCCTCTTGAATCAGTCGAAAAGTCCACCACCATATTTACACCTGTTTAAAGACCTGAACTGGTTGCTGATTTGATACCAAGTCATGTTCAAGGGGTATGCTTAGATCACTGGCCACTCAAGTGCTTCCATCTACAGAACATGCACTCTTGCAAATATCATGCGAGGTGCATCTGTGAGGAGTCCAGCATTTCATTGTGGCAGCACCTGTGCTCTGAAACTCTTCTCGTAATATTTGGCAGGCTGTTCTAAATGCATGCTAAAAAGGATCTTGTTTCAGCAAAGCTACCCAGACATGTGCCTAAGTTGTCAGCATACCCGTTTTTAAATTCTGCTGCTTTTGATAACTATTTAAAATTGTCATGTAGGTTAGGCTGGGAGATGGCAAGGGGGACAAAGTTTCAAAGCGGGGGGGGGGGGAGTCACCCAGCGAGTTGCATAGCTCACTGTCAATTTGAAGCTGAATCCACCCAGTCTTGGGGCTCGTCCACACTTCCGCTTATCCCATGTCTAGAAAGCACAGGTCCAAGCTGGTCTGCCTTTGCTCCGCCACGTTCCCCTAGAAAACACGCTCTCAAGCACTAAATCGAAGAAAACGTCAATCTGGAGAAAACCCGATCACCAAAGGTAGCCCCACATAGAGAGCATTGCAGTAGTCCAAGCGAGAGAATGCACCACTCTGACAAGATGTGAATATAATATGAATAAATGGCACACAAATGTATATATGTGTATGTGTGTGTGTATATATATATACATATACACACACAATATATATATATATATATATACCGTATGTGTGTGTATGTATGCAAAAATATTTTACACGGAGTAGAGTAAGATACACATATACAGAGAGAGAATTAGGATCACATTTCAAAAAGAGATTTTTTTTTGGATAATTTATAAATCAGTTTATTTACAGTTTTTATTCTCTTAAAGTACATCTCAAATTAACAAAGATATTTACACTGGTATACACAGGGACTACCCTGGATATCTTACAGTTGACAGGGTGTTAAGGTTGTAATTATAATCTACTGAGCTGAACTGCAGGTGTGATTAGTAGCAGAAATTGGCCTGGGAACCAGTTTGACAGGGTTACTTACACAGACACGTACACACACGCTTCGTATCTGCAAAATACAGTACACAGGGAAGAAGGGTCTCTCCAAAAAGGCTCTGCAAAAAATCAAGGAAAAACTCCAATTTACTTGGATGTATTACATAGAAAATAGAATGATCGAAAAGTTGTACTGTAATACATCCAAGTAAATTGGAGTTTTTCCTTGATTTTTTACAGAGCCTTTTTATATACATTTGCAGAGCCGTCTTGGGGAGACCCTTGTTCCCTGTGTCCCCGCAGATACGAAGCATGTGTGTACATGTCTGTGTACAATAAATAACCTTGTCAAACTGGTTCTGCAGCTCAGCTCAGTACATTCAAGTAAAATATAGCTTCTGTCACTGGAGTACAATATGGTTTTACATCTATTTAGTTTCCATTGCTGGATGTCTCATGCTCTAACCCAGTTAGCACCTCTGCGGGTGGTTTTTGGGGTTCCTGTGGCAACCCCAAAAACCACTCACAGAGGTGCTAACTGGGTTAGAGCACAAAACTAAATAGTAAACATTGTCCTTCATTTTAATAACTCCAATTTATTAAAGGGGGAGATGTAAAACCATATTGTACTCCCAACACAGCATTGCTATGAAAAAAAGATTCTGTGTCAGACAGGCTGCAGCTTCTCGTGTTTTTCATTAATCTGGTGAAGGACATCAACAGTGTCTTTAATTAAGGCATCAAAAATTCCATCTGCCAGTTGCATCTTCACCTGCAGCTCATCTTCATCATAGTTCACCCATTGAGCCTCTTCCTCATGCAACTCCTGTGCCTTAGAATTTAGAGGGGGCAGAGGGAGAGAAAGTTCCTACCATTAAATACAAATCTGTATACATACTTACAATAAGCACGTTCTTGTAAAAGCCTGCAGCTACCATATCTTATATCTTATATCTTAATCTTTATTGTCATTGTACAAGTACAACGAAATTGGATTTAAATAATAATAATAATAATAATAATAATAATAATAATAATAATAAAAATAATAATTAAAAAAATAAATTCATTTTTCATTTAAACAATTGTTTCCCCAACCAAAAATGTACTCAGCACGAGTAACAGCAGTAAAAGCCATACGAAAAGCCATACCATTGCTTCCTCCCACCTTAGAACAGGCTTCAGGAAATCAACACAAGTGTTTTATTATGAACCACATAATATAGTCATCATTTACCGTATTTTTCGCTCCATAAGACGCACTTTTTTCCTCCTAAAAAGTAAGGGGAAATGTCTGTGCGTCTTATGGAGCGAATGTGTGGTCCCTGGAGCTGAACTGCCCAGGGGCAAAAGCAGATCATGCTTTTTAAAAAAAGAGAGAGAGAAGGGGGTGTTGAAAGGAAGCCCGCTGAGCAGCTGCTCAGCAAACGATCGGGGAGAGAGATAAGGGAGAGAGATTCCAGCCCCGCCCCCTTGCAGAGGGAGGCTGTTCCCCAGCGACATGTGACTGGCTGATTAGATTATCTGTCTGGAAACTGTAGAAATGGCTCCCTTTACTGAAGCTGCCGAACTGTGAGTTAAACCCCATAAAACAGGATTTTTTTCCCTTTGCAAAGTAAGCTCAACAACTTTGAGCTGGTCCTCAAAAAATGGGGCTTTTCTCCTTTGCAAAAGAAGCTGCAGAAATTTGAGCTGATCCACAAAAAATTGGGCTTTTCTCCTTTGCAAAAGAAGCTGCAAAAATTTGAGCTGATCCTCAAAAAATTGGGGCTTTCCCCCTCTAAAAACTAGGTGCGTCCTATGGTCAGGTGTGCCTTATAGAGCGAAAAATACGGTATATAACAGCTTAAAAGCAAACTTGGAAATATTGCAATAACCTGTGCTTGCCAGTGACTACACTCACTCCACACTAGGGCTTCAGGCCAGTTTTAAGTGTTATCCCCCAACCTCCATTGTTATGTCTGTCTTGACAACTGGCAGCGATTTTAAGCTCCACCCATACTGTGCAATACAATGAAATGAAATGAGAGCATGATTGAGTATATACCGGTATATACCCATTTAAGATGAAGTAAAATTCCAAACTCTTCCATCACCACCAGCACCCATTCTACTGTCACAATTCAAATAAAATTCCCTGCCAGGATTCAGTATTTACTCTCGACAGTGTGTCTTCCTTCTAACATCAAAGTTAAGACATGGTTGAGAATTGTCCCAAGAGCTGCATGGGAATCCTCTCCCTTCCCCCCTTCCTTGAAAGGAAGGCTGAAAGTAGCTTGGTAGCTTTGTGGCTAAGACACTTGGATCATTTTAAACATGTAGGGCCCAAACCCCCAACACTTTTCTATTTTGAAGCAGGAAAGGGTGGCTGTGGATTTTGTTGGCTTCTGCACAGTGATGGGTGTTCTGAACACTGCCATCAAGCACCTGGTGAATCTGGTGTATTCCCCACCTCTCTTTCCTGCAGGAAATAGCAGTGTGTGTGTGTGTGTGTGTGTGTGTGTGTGTGTGTGTTTCCTTGGCTGCTATTGAATGAAAGTGCTTGTCTCCATCAAGGCAGGATGGAAGGAAGACAAAGCTGGTGACAACAATTTTGGCTTGGTTTAGCAAGGCAGCCCCAAATGGTAAACACCGGGTTCTTGCTACTCATGAAGTTAATACAAAGCAAATGCTCTACTCTGGAGTTAGTAGATTCCATTAAGCCCTTATAGTCTAATGGGTTTTTAACGTGCTCAATTTTGGTTGGAGCATGTCCATGAGTTTCAGTATAAGAACAGAAGGGAGAATTATTTTTGCTGATAAGCAGATGAACTCCCTGTCCTTTGATAGCTATCCAGTAAATGTTTGAGCAACTAATTTTAAAAATATCTACTGACCAGTATATGATCCACTCTGTCACGTTTCTTGCGTCCAAATTTCATCATTTTCTGCCAGTCCATTTTGTGGTTTGGATCCTTCTTTAAATTTAAGAGCCTTAGCACCTCCGTTGCTATGAAACACTAGGGTAAAGTATATAAGAATGAGCTAAATATATTTGAAAGAAATATATCCTATTCACAGAATCCTCTCTACCAACACAATTCATAGTGGAAGATATCCAATGAAAAATTCTGTACTGTTGGGTATGGGATGTACAATAGAAGATATAA
This sequence comes from Darevskia mixta, assembly GCA_034641385.1. Taxonomy (NCBI): domain Eukaryota; kingdom Metazoa; phylum Chordata; class Lepidosauria; order Squamata; family Lacertidae; genus Darevskia; species Darevskia mixta. The sequence goes on from JAWWNH010000194.1 coordinate 1,202,165, forward strand.
CATGTTTCCTTGGTCATTCTTGTTGAAATTCTGAAATTGTGTTGTCGGTTTATATAGTAGTTAAATATAGTAAAATCCTATTCACTATGAATAGTCATCTCAAGAGGTGACAAGGGTATATAAGGTGACAAAAGGTATACAAGGGTCCAGTATACCTGAAGGAGCGTCTCCACCCCCATCATTCTGCCCGGACACTGAGGGCCAGTGCGGAGGGCCTTCTGGCGGTTCCCTCACTACGAGAAGCCAAGTTACAGGGAACCAGGCAGAGGGCCTTCTCGGTAGTGGCACCCGCCCTGTGGAACGCCCTCCCACCAGATGTCAAAGAGAACAACAACTATCAGACCTTTAGAAGACATCTGTTTAGGGAGGCTTTTAATGTTTGATTGATTATTGTATTTTAATGTTCTGTTGGAAGCCGCCCAGAGTGGCTGGGGAAACCCAGCCAGATGGGCGGGGTATAAATAATAATAATAATAATAATAATAATAATAATAATAATAATAATAAATAATAATAATAATAATAATAATAATAATAATAATAATAGTTGTTGTTTTTGTTGTTGCTATTTTCTTTAGGAAACCTCTTCCTCAGAAATTAAAATGCAGTGAATTTAACATACTATCCAGGAAGGACTCTCAGAATTGTGCTAGTTCAATTACAATAAAGCAACTTGATACCTAACTGCAGCAGTAACTATTATAAACTTATTTGTGAACCATAAAGCTCATCAATTTTACATCCCAGAATACAGGTCAGAGCAGCCATGTATTCATGGTAGAGCTTAAGTCTTCTTGCTATAACTAAAAGATAATAAGCATTGTATGGGGCATAGGTGCAAACTGGCAAATGGAGAGGATCACACTAAGGAAAGCTTACACTGTCATGGCTTGTTTTTTAAAATTATAGATAAAATGATAAGCTATTTCTATACAACTTTTTTTGGCTTACAGGTGAAGTGTGCCAAGTCCCTAAATGAAATTAACAGCTTCATTCTTACCTTGATCTCCTCTAGATCATTTGGATCTTTTACTCGATGGAAATAACCAGTAGTGATTCTGCAGGATTTCATCCATATGGGTTGGTTCAAATTTGGATCTTCTGCAAAGATCTCTTCAAAAATCTCTCTTGTTAAGTCAAACACAGCCTTGGTAAACATAAGAATGTAGAATAAAAATAGCTTCAGATGGTGTATCTCCAGGACTATCAATATGCAGTCTGTGGTTTATTATTACACCTGCATAGTGACCACAGCTATTCTGGTGCATGTCTCTCAATGTGGAAGGTGAGTCTTCCTGATGAGGTTCAACGTCTAGAATTTCCTTCTAATGGTCCCCCCTCTAGTTCACGCCTACACAAACCCCCTGCATGCACCCCCCAACTTTGTGTTGGATTAAGGCCCAGAAGAGCTGCATTCAAATCTCCACTAGGTCATATAAGCTCTGTGGGTGACCTTCGGCTACTTCCTACCTTTCAGATTAATCACAGGTTGTTGTAAATATAAAATTGGGGCAGGAAGGAGAACCATGGAAGCTGCCTGGGGCTTCTCAGAGGAGAGGTGGGACAGATGTAAAAAGGTAAAGGGACCCCTGACCATTAGGTCCAGTCGCGGACGACTCTGGGGTTGCGGCGCTCATCTCGCTTTATTGGCTGAGGGAGCAGCGCACAGAAACGCTGTTGACCTTCCCGCCGGAGTGGTACCTATTTATCTACAGTGGACCCTCGACTTACGAAGGTAATCCGTTCCAACGGGACCGTCGGATGTCGAAAACATCGTAAGTCGAGTCCCCATAGGAATGCATTGGGGAGGGAAAAAAATTGTAGATCGAAAAAAGCCCTATCTAAACTTCGTAACTCGAGAAAACCCTATCTAAAACGGCCGCGACTTCCTTTTGTAAGTCGAAAAAATTCGGGAAGCGCGCGGCCACTTTGATCCCTCGTAACTCGAAAAATACGGAAGTCGGGTTACTCGTAAGTCGAGGGATCACTGTACTTGCACTTTGACGTGCTTTCGAACTGCTAGGTTGGCAGGAGCAGGGACCAAGCAATGGGAGCTCACCCCGTCGCGGGGATTCGAACCGCCGACCTTCTGATAACAAGCCTAGGCTCTGTGGTTTAGACCACAGCGCCACCTGCGTCCCTAGGGATAGATGTATTAACTAAATAACTAAATGAATAAAGCTGGAGGCCAAAAGAGCATGTTCCTTCTTTTCCAAAGGATTCCTAAGTATTTTTCACATGGACTTGAGAGCAACAATCCCAACTGTCTCTCTTGATGTACCTGTTTATAGATTTGTTCACTAACAGCTTCAATGTTGTCATCTCTGGTGGAATCACTCATGTCTCTGGGGAGCCTGAAAGCCTGAATCTCGTGCCCCAGCTCTTTGCACTTCCACAATTCCTCGGCTGCTGCATGCACCAGGTCCTCCACCTCTCCTGCAGTGTGTGGGACAGCCAATGGCTCTTCACATGGCTTGGAAGGCACTTTTGGGGGCTCTGCTTCAGACACTACAGCCAAGTCCTCTGTTTCCTTCTGAACGAGTTTGTGAGAACTCAAGCCAAAGTCTTCTTCAAACCAATCTTGCTCATCTTCCGATAAATCCAGGAACTCCCGGCTAAGCTCCAGTTCTGCCAGCCTCTTGGCAAGCTCTTCCTGCCCACTGGCACAACACACAGGGCTTTCCTGTAGAATAAAAAGTGGTTGCTACTCAGAACAGTAGTGGTTTTCACCTATAGTGTATGCCACATTTTGATACACAGCGGAATCTAGTAGCATAGCTGTCAACCCTCCCTTTTTTTGGCAGGAAACTCCCTTATTCCAATGCCGTTTCCCCGCTATCCCAGATTGTTGATATCCCTTAAATTCCCCGGATTTCAAAGGAAGCAGCTCCTCTCCCTCCCTGCCGGCCAGGGAGGCTCCTCAGCTGTGTTGCTCGGCTGCCAATAAGGAGCCTGAGACCGACTGGGGGCGGAGCTTGCATGCCTTGTGCAGCCAGACCCTCACGCCCAACCGGACAGCCACCCTGCCTGCCGTCTACGCGCTCGCTCTTTCGCTCACCCGTTCGCGCGCAGCCTCTGGAGCACAGGGTGGCGAGGCTACTTGGTGCCATTGCACTGCTCTCGCGGCATCCCTTATTTTCAACTCCGAAAGTTGACAGCTATGTCTAGTAGGCATCAGCCCCAGATAAGCCCCATTCCATTCATTAGTCATAATGGCTAGACTGGAAGTGGAGAACCTTTTTTAGCTCCAGGGGCTGGAACCTGTGGGCATACTTCGACAGGTAATCCACCTATCATATTATGTCACTATGATGCCACATGATTGATAGCTGGGTTGCCCCATCCTTCTGTCAAAATCACATATGCTTCCAAAGCCTGCTCCACAACCATAGCTTGAAATGAAAGGTGGGAAGGTTTGGAAAGCGTTTTGCAGAGCTCTCTGCAGAAGTCTTCCCCCCTCCCCAATAGAGATTGACTGTACTTACAGGTCTGGGATACATATCTGGAGAAGAAACTTCTTCGCCATCTTCCAGTTCAGAAATTAAAATGCTCTGCAGGTCATTAGCTTCCAATCTTTTCTCTTGGACAGAACAGAGGTCTTGATTGCTACACTGGATTTTCTCATTCTTGACCTTCCCGATTTGCTGCAGTTCATGAACTGTGTCCTTCACAAAAGCCCGCAGGAGGCTATCGGCCAGCAAGCCAACCTTTTCCTTTTGCTCTATCAGTTCTTCCTCCTCTTGGGATGGGACTCTAAGTTGTGCTTCTAACTGGCTTCTTTCTTTTGTCAGCAAGTCCAGGAGCGGAGAGGCAAATGTTATACAATCTTCAGCTGCAGGTGAGTCCTCTACGGCAGATGCATCTCTTGGAGAACTATTCTGGAGACATTTATTACTTATTCTTCCTTCGTTCTCCTCTTCAAGATTCTCTTTTTCATTTTGATCCACTTTGTGGTGATTTAGCTCCTGTTTGCATAAAGAGTTTTCAGCTGTGTCCATGAAATTATTGGAACTTTCCAAAATATGAGAAATTTTTTGGGGAGGAGCAAAAATACCGTGTTTTTCCTTACAATCAAAATATTGAATGCCATTGTAAGTGCCATTATTATTTCCTTCAGGCTTGTCCAACTCTACACCAGCCCAAAAGCCTTTAGCAAACTCTGTCAGGCCCTTGAATCTCAGCGTACCTGGCTGGACATTACTCACAAGAACTCTGTCACCAATGTTGAAACCTATCAAAATGTTTTCTTCTTCTGCCTTGGAAATGGAAACCCAAAGTGATGAATCAACATGAGCAGGTTCCTCTTCCACATCACTGCGTTCCCTACTTTTCATAAATTCTGTGGGTGACTTCAGTTCTAATAATCTCTCTGAATGAACACTGCCAGCCACGGACGAAGACTTGTCACTGAGACATTCACTTACTTCATCATCACTTCCAATACTACTCCTAGGAGTTTTTGTATAGCAAGATTTCTCCCCCTGTGACCTAGAGTCTTTTTCAAGGGACAATGTAAACGTGTCAAAATCATCTTTATAATATTCAGTAAGAGGTGTCCCATCTTTTGACATCTCTGTTCTTGAGGAAGACACTTCAAAATCATTTGAATATGTTGGCTCTTTGCAAATGGAAATCTTTTCTGATACCAAGCCATCTCCTTTCAGCAGTTCCTTGCTCAACGTAGGAGAGGATTTGATTGTTAAGGCACTTTTATCATCCTTGCTAGTTTCCTTTGGCATCTCAGTTTTTCTCTCAAAAGAATCAGATTTATTCTTTCCCAACAGTTCAGCCTCAGGACATACATCTGTCTTTAGGGAAGCTGGAGGCTGACAAAATTTATAAGCATCACATATTTCAGAAACCTTCTGAGAAACCTCTGCCTCTGATTCTTCTGATTTTACAGATTCAATTTCCTCTTGTACCACAGATCTATTAGTGGAAACAATAGACTCATAACTCTCTGCATCTTCAATCCTGTCTTGTGACACATGGGATGTTTTGTTTAAGTCTCCTAAGTCTTTGAAGAGAGCTGATGAGACCAAACTGTCCAATGAACCACCAAGTTCTGCTCTAGTTTTTATTGTGGACTGTACAAATGAGGATAGTGTTCGGGAGTGCTCCTCGGTCTGAATTTCTGCCTCAGTGAATTTTCTGGTGTACGCAGACACAGATTTCTCAGGAGAAGCAGCATCTGGGGGGGGGGGAATAAAGACATGAAAAACTTACATCGTTTTGTATAACATTTGTAATTTAACCTTATTAAAGCAGTTAAGCCAATAATGCTTGTGTTGTAATGAAAAAGTGTAATCCTTGATAGCCAGGCTAAACAACAGTGCTGTCAAGTTGTTTTTCATTTATTTTAAAAATGTACATCCCAACTTCCTTACAAAATAACCCAGAGGGGCATCATATCAGTTAAGAACAGCACTATAACCAACTAAAGAATTATACATGTAAAACTTTTCACAGATACTTTAAAACTTCAATGTTTCACTAAAAGGGCAATCGAGATGGACAGAGAAAATGGGGGGGGGGGTGGAGAACTGAAAAAGTGCACATCCAAGATTCTGGAGGTTCACAACTCCAACACAGTGAAAACTATCATTTAGCAACATAATAGGTAACAGGTTGGATCAAGATACATTATCAAATGCTAACCACTCTGCATTTTTCCGGCTTACACTCATGGAGTTGAAAGAGAGAGTATGAATGAGAGAACACCGCAGACATTAACTTGGGAGGTACAATGCAGGAAAAGATAAGGAAAGGCCTCTACATAGTTGAAGACAGATTTATTTCTGGCCTGACACATTTTGGAATTAATTCCTCTTCAGGAGCACATTTTCTACAGCAATTTCCACCAAGTTCTTAAACCACTGAGGGCGGAAATGTTTCTTCAAGCACCTAAGGTTTCTTCCTGTTTTCCCCCCTGCCCATGGTGCTTTCCCCAGTTTTGAGGACCAATAGAGACTACACATACGGTATCTACAATCATACCCCTGTATTAAGAATCCTTAATACGGTTTTGTAGTTTTATCTTACAGTGCCAAACATTTATTGGTTTGAACCCGAAGTGGCTCTTCCCATCACAACAAAACGGGGTCTGACTTCTTCCAGCTCCTATCTCTATCTGCAGTCCCTCATTCCAGATCCCACACTGTTCCAGGGGGTCCCCAACGCTGGGGTAAGAGCAGCGAGAATTCCAGAGTGAAGGAGCGAGGAAGGAAAGCCCTGTTCCATTCACAGGAAGTGTCAGGGATCTGCCAGCCCCTGCCAGTCCAGCTCTGAGTGTTTATAGAGAGCCGCAACCTGTGTTAACAACAGATTCATCTTCGAGTGAATCTGGCAGTCCCGTCTCGGGGGAGGAGCAGTTAGTGGCTGGGAGCCAGGGAGCGCCAGGTGTCCAGGGAGATAGTGGGAGACCTGGCACCACCCAGCAGACTCACGCGGAGGGGGAAGTGTCAGTTCCGGCGCATAGATCACGTAGGAGGAGAAGGCGGCAATTTAGGATGCCGAGACTTTGGTGTTGGCGCCAAAACAGGAGGGAGGCACTTCCAGATTCTGCTAGTGACTGAGCAGACATGATAAGACTGAGCTCTGCACTGTAAATAGCTTGGCACTGAATAAAAAGACTTAAAGACAAATGGCTTTGACATTTCTATTGAACAACCGATAAGAGAACCTGACAGGAAGGAATAGAATATTTCAAACCAGGGGCGAGGAATCTTTTTCAAGGGCTGTATTTCCTCAGGAGCAACCTTCTGGAGCAACGTGTCAGTGGTGGACGGGGCCAAAAGCAAAAGTGGGTGGAGAATCCTAGCGATCCTAGCCTTCGTAAAGCCGGCTACATTCCAGCCACACAAACATCAAAGAGTTACATACATAAAGGCACACACGGAGGCATCTGTATCTCCACCACCTCCATCCAGGCAAGCAAGGGGCACTGAACACAGTTCAAGGACACATTCCAGCCAAGCAAAAGCACTCAAGGGGCACGCAGAACAGGGACAGTGAGGAACATGGCCTGGTGACAGGGGACGCAACCTGGAGAGAGTCCTCTGGGACAAATCTAAACCAAATTTAAACGTTTTTATCTGGTATCTATTTGATTTCAATATCAAATTGGCATTTTTTAAAAGGAAGAGAAAGGGTTGAAGCAATTGACTTTTTAAAATCCTTTGTGCATAGAAAAGTTTTAATTGTTATTTAGTATTGTGCACCCTTTCTAATGCAGCATGATTTCAACTTTAAAGAAGTGCAGAAAAATGAAAAGACACAGAGTAACTGCGCACACAGAAAAGGGGTGGAAAATACTAGTAAATATGTGCAGTACTTGGATACCAATATAAACTATATTTTTGAAATTCATACTTTCGGCATGAAACAGTTTCTGAAATTATAACTCCTTGTTCCAAGACTGTAGTCAAGAAACTGTTACAATTAATTACTGGGGGAAGTGTTGATTGAATTGACATTACTTTCAAAAACTATAGCCCCAAAGAAGGAAGAATAATTTATCTTGGATATAGATTACCCACAACACCCCTCATAGAGTTTGCATATTGTAAATATCCAGGAAGGTTTCGGCAGAGACAACATCAGCAAGCATTTGTTTTTCAAGCTACGTACCAACATGCTCTGCAATGGACTCCAAGGACCCTCTGGGACGTTCAGAGTCAGTTATGGATTTCCAACTTTTTGTTGGTTCTGACCTTTAAAAAACCAATGGGAAGCCAACAGCCATTATAGTATGTGAAAGTGTGATACGCTAAAGACACTAAAGACGCAAGGTTAAAAAAAAACCTGGCCAAAACTTGCTATCTAGGCCAGGGCATTTAAAGAAACAAATAGATCTCCCCATAAGTTTTCATCTCCAACTCAGTGCGATACAACAAACAAATTTAACTTTGGTATCTGGAAGAGATAGAAACTTTTTTTGAGATAGACAATGGCATACACTTGGAAAGACAACTGTATTACCTATTAAGTGGAGGTGACTTGATCTTTGGTTTCTCAGTAGCTGAAGACGGGGTTTTAATTTGAGGTTTAGCAATAGACGTTGCCTCCAGATCCCCACTCAGTTCTGCTTCAGTCTTCTTGATGAATTCATCATAAGTCTGAGAATAGGTGAGAAAAGTCTGAGAACTTTAACTCTTACTTTGAAAATCAGTGAACAAATATAAACAGAGGATGAGATGCTTGTGAAAATTCTCTTTGCTCCATTTTAATTAAGTTTACCTTGACAGTCTTACTGAACATATGCCAATATAGCATGCTATATAACTGAAAATACCGTAATTTGTTTTTTACAAATAGATTTTGCATATTAACTAAACTGTACCCAGGAAGAACATTATTCTTCCCTATTTGTCAGCACCACTAAGACTATAGAATCTTTAAAAACTGCAACCTTTAAGCTGTGATTACTATTTTAAAATTGTGCATTTTAGAAGGAAACATGGAAACAGTGGCACCGTTACTACCAAGTTGGAGGAGAAAATGATTTCTCTTATAGATTCCACGACTATTTAAAACACCTCTTTCAAGTTATCCTTACCTCTAACTGCTTGATCAAACTAGCCTCTTTGGCTTTCAGTCTTTCCTTGTACCTCTTCTTCCGCTCCTTTTTCAGCTGGTAAACAACAGACTTTCTCTTCCGTAACTTATCCTTCAGAGCCTGAATCCGGCTTTCAATATCACTTTGATCAGATGCAGTTTCTGATAAGGAAAGTTTTCATACTTTCAGAGACAAATGTGTAGTACTACTTTTTTTACTGCTTTACTAATTGATTGATCGATCATGGGACGCGGGTGGCACTGTGGGTTAAACCACAGAGCCTAGGGCTTGCCGATCAAAAGGTCGGCAGTTCGAATCCCCGCGACAGGGTGAGCTCCTGTTGTCTGGTCCCAGCTCCTGTCAACCTAGCAGTTCGAAAGCACGTCAAAGTGCAAGTAGTACCGCTGCAACGGGAAGGTAAACGGCGTTTCTGTGCAACGGGTACCGCTGCAACGGGAAGGTAAACGGCGTTTCTGTGCGCTGCTCTGGTTCGCCAGAAGTGGCTTAGTCATGCTGGCCACATGACCTGGAAGCTGTACGCCGGCTCCCTCGGCCACTAAAGCAAGATGAGCGCCGCAACCCCAGAGTCGGTCACGACTGGACCTAATGGTCAGGGGCCCCTTTACCTTTACCTTTAATTGATTGATCATATGATTTTTGAGTCAGGGCCTTCTCTTGTTTGCTCATGCTATAAAGTGCCACCTAGTTTGATGGTGATGCATGAGTAAGCTAATATTTAATGTAGCAATCTTCACAAACCTGTTCATATATCAATGATGCTAAGTGCAGTTAGGCACCCAGGTAATGTTGATTTCATCAATGGAATTTTGGTAGAATTCCTAGCTTTTTCAAGCTTACGCACCTTCACACCTATTTTTTAAAAGATTCAGTCGAAAAAGCCCAAAAGGGGGGTGGGGAGCGTGGAGAAGACTGACATGGACACTTACTGTAGTGAACAAGCTTCCTAAATGGAAACAATCAATATGTACTTTCCCCAGCAATATTATATAACAGTTTTAGAAAGAAATATTAATGCCTAAATGTTGAGTGTGACTTATGCTTGAAATACAAGATAAGAATCCCGAAGCTCTAATACGTACCTGACTGAGTCATGGAAAAAGATTCATCGGACCAACTGTAAGATATATCTTGGGATTTTGTAGATAAATGCTGCTGCCCCCCAGTTCTGTGGGTTCCTTTGCTAGATTCTTGCTTTGACGGGGATGTGCTACTTTTGGATGGAGACTATTCAAAGAGGGAAGAAAGTAATCTGCTTGTAAAATTCACATGGGAGGTGGGTGGGAAACATGCATCATGATAATCATTTTCAATAGACTAACTACGAGTATGGAAAGCATTCTCTAGTCATAGTTCTTTAGTTACAGCAAACTGCTAAGCATCTGTGAATTTTTAGGAGAATTCCATCTGCAGCCCTTTAACCAGCCCTTTAATTAGATATACTACAAGTTGCTGAAATCAGAATATTGCTATTTTTTCTTCCAAGAAGAAAATAAACTATATGCAATATTTAGTCACGGTGAAACATGGTTTTAGTACAGTGATAAACAAGTTCACTAACATGTTTATAAACCGTTTCTTCAGTGGGTTTGTGATCCAGGCTTTCCATCTGCTCTTGGTCCTCAGAGATCTTTGATGGGGAATTCTCAACAGCGACGCTGCCCAGTTCTTCAGGGACAGAACTTTCATTATTCAGTTGAGAAGATGGTGGCACTGAAGATTCATCTTCGCTGGCTGTTTCTGGGAAAAGATAGTGGAGTAGAGTCAGTAGAGCAATAACTACCGCCACCTTCACATACAGAGATGATACAAATGTTTTGACTATAAATTTAATTCCCCTTTATTGAGGTTAGGGACACACACAAAATTAATGAATCCTCACACAAAGATCACAGGGACAATTGAACAACAAGCAATTGTAATTAGTAATTAATTAATCATCATCTCTACACCACCCTTCATCTGAGGATTATGGGGCTATTTACAATATAAAAGCACAAAATACATACAATAGTAACAAACAAAAACAATACCCACCCCCCAGTTGAAACGACCAGAGATTATTAAATTAGCCGAAGTCCAGAGAGGAAAGGAATGTTTTTGCCTGGTGCGTAACCAGATTTATCTTTTTATTAAACACATTAACACCCTCAGGTCTTAATACGGATTTGGATTTTAGCTGCTTCTTATAATTTAGGAAATGACTGGTGTTAAAAGTATCCTTGCAGTATTGGGGTTTCATTTCTTGGTGTTATTACTTTAAGAATGATTCAACTATTGGCTAATTGTTAACACCTGGAACTAATACTATGGCTGGTAGTATAAATCCCTAGTTGCTATACAAGCACTCTATACAGTCTTTTGGAATACCGTTGTTGTATAGGATTAGAACGCTGTATTTGGTATGTATAATTTTTCTGAAAATACTATATGTTTATGATTTGAAGTTTGTTATTTCCAATGTAATAAGATTACGGCCCTGCACCTATGTATATTATTCAGATTCCATTATGTTGAAGAAATAGAAAGGCACAGCAGAGAGAGTATGCCTCACCTTATCGTGAAGGGGTTTTGCAACCTTTGAAATACTTATGGTACTCCTTGTTATAATATCATGGTGGTATGTATAATTTAATTGAATATATCATGCTTTTACTCATTTATGTATAAAAATAGAGTTTCAACTGCATCATTTCATATCATTTAGATTTCAAGTTGCTGAAGAAGCCGAAAGGCGAAACAGGTTGACTTTATTCCGGAAAACCTTGTTCTGCTTACATCATCTCATGGACTTCTTATATTATGGCATGGGATCCATAACTTTTGGGTTCCTTTTTGTACATTTGTAATCTATATATGTATTTATGTTGTCAGAGTTGTCCAGTGTTACTATGTTGTTCACCCCGGTTGTGGGGATGATATAAAATAAGATACCAGGCAGAGGGCCTTTTCGGTAGTGGCGCCCGCCCTGTGGAACGCCCTCCCAGCAGAGGTCAAAGAGATAAACAACTATCTGACATTCAGAAAATACCTGAAGGCAGCCCTGTTTAGGGAAGTTTTTAACCTGTGATATTTTAATGTATTTTAATATCTGTTGGAGGCCGCCCAGATGGGTGGGGTACAAATAATAAATTATTATTATTATTATACTACATTTATGATATTCAGCAGGTTGTATTTGTTGTGATTTATGCTGGTGCGTAACAAAGGCACCAGGTGAGCCTCCCTGGGCAGAGCATTCCACAAGCGGAGAGCCACCACATAAAAACCCTGTTCTCATGTTGCCACACTCTGAAATTTTTGGGGAGGAGGTACAGAAAGAAGTGCTTCAGATAATGACTGCAGGGTCTGGGTTGGTTCATATGGGGAAAGGTGATGCTTGAGGTGTTGCAGTCCAACAACATGTATCAATATTTTATTGTTGCTTTTGATAGCCCTAGGGTCATCACTATAAAGTGATATTATTTGAAGTATGTAACAATCACAGTGACAAAAAGCAAAGGCCCCAGATATCCCACTCATGCATATTATTTTCCTGGAGATGTCAGCCAAAGAGGTAAGACTAAGGAATAGTTATGGCAGCCCGGAGAGATGGAAGGAAGAGAAGATTCCAACAAGAGAGGAATCGATAACAAAATTGATGGACTATGCCGAGATGGCTAAAATGACTGGAAAAAAATCGGAAACCAGGATGAAAAAAACTTTAATAAAGACTGGGAAAAATTTGTAACTTATTTGAGAGAACACTGTAAACAATTAAAAATATTAGCGGGATTGCAATATCACTTGCAATGTGAAAAAGAACTTTGGATAAAGTTGAGTATTTATGGACAAATAGATGACAATATGATATGCAATGGAAAGTGATTATCTGCGGATTCCACGGAGGGAAGGAAGGAAGGAAGTCTGAGAATTCAGGGAATTCTACACTTTACGATTGCATTTTGTGTCTGAATGTAAAACTAAAATGTAAAACTAATAAAAAAAATTATAAAAAAGAGTAAGGTATAGTTATATACCTCCTTCCTTCAAACACTGAATAAACTAAGTTGCTATACTGCTAATCATGAATTTTCACTACATTTGGGGCCATTTAGACTGATACTGGAATTTTAATGTTTCATTTTTCACACAGAGTGCAATTTCTCAATTTCCCCCAATTTCTTTTAAAGGAAAAGGTGGTTGAAGGAAAGTCTTTATTACCATCTTTATCCTGCCAGATCAAAGCACTGACATTAGTTCTTCACCAAATGCAACGAACCGGAATAGTTCAAGACAAGATCAACCATTCAAGAAAAGGTAAAAAGGTAAAGGGACCCCTGACCATTAGGTCCAGTCGCGGACGACTCTGGGGTTGCGGTCCTCATCTCGCTTTATTGGCCGAGGGAGCCGGCGTACAGCTTCCGGGTCATGTGGCCAGCATGACTAAGCCGCTTCTGGCAAACCAGAGCAGCACATGGAAACACCGTTTACCTTCCTGCTGGAGCAGTACCTATTTATCTATTTGCACTGGTGTGCTTTCGAACTGCTAGGTTGGCAGGAGCAGGGACCGAGCAACAGGAGCTCACTCCATTGCGGGGATTCGAACCGCTGACCTTCTGATCAGCAAGCCCTAGGCTCAGTGGTTTAACCCACAGCGCCACCCGTGCAGAAGGCTATATCAAGTGCACCAATTATTATTCTCCCCTCCAGAAAAAAAACACAACTACCAAGAACCGTCACACAGCAGCTAAACCAATGCTTAACTGATGGTCTCCTCCCTTTGAGTGGTAGCTGCTATAAAAAGAAGAAGAATCTGTCTAATAATCATGTGAAACGGGCATAACCCTTTGATCAGACTATCTATCTCTGGAAGATGTGAGAGCTGCTCCCACTGTGGTGCAATCCCATGTTGCAGGAAAGGATCATCTTGCTCCTGTGACTTGGGCCAACTGCATGAGTCGTTCCTCCATGATCAGAACCCAATCAAGGTCTTTCTCAAAAGCACCCTCTCATTTTTGTACCTTTTGCATCCGATTTCTGGTCTCCTGACCCCTTTCTGTTTACTTTTGCTTTAAGCAGCTCCATGTCCCAGGCAGCCAGGGCTTGCTTCTCTAGCTGACGTATCTCTTCTTCCTCTGCATCTAAGCGGCGTTTCCATTGCAGCAGTTCTTCAGCGTGCTGCCGACGCTTCATCAGTTTTTGCTCTCGCTTTGTCAAGAACCTGGCAAACAAAACAGTGAGAAATTGGTTACAAATTGCCACAAAGTGCAGGAGTCAAGGTACCTGACCCTCCATTAACATGTTTGGCTTAAGGTACATTATTTAATAACAATATTTCAATCAGTATCATGGTTGCTAATTCAGTACAACAAGAATACATGAAAAAGTAAGAGGAGGCAACAGAAGTTAATAAATGTCACTTCACTTAATTCTGCACAACCTGCCCTAAAAATGGGGGGGGGGGGGAGTTCCCTTCCTGGTTGATCTTTCAACAGGACCAAGAGCGAGCAGCACAGAATTTAAGAATGCTACAAATAAATTCTAGATTATTTGAAGTAACAGATAATTGTAAGTCTAGGCTTACAATTTAATATAACTGCATTGGTAGCAATACAGCAATTCGCCTCTGTATCTGGATGCTTTGCAAACAATTATAGAATTCAGGATTTCTATCTCATCAACAAACTGTGTCAGGAACAGCAATAGACTCTGTTGCCTAGAACATCACAATGTAATCCTCCGGAAAGAAGTTGTTGAGATGGAATGCATACATCTTCACCAAGCCATACATTTTCCCACTGCCCCAAGTTACAAGAGACTGAAGAAACAAATAGTTCTTCTGAAATATTGTCAACCATGAGAACAGGGCTTTAAGGAATACAAATAGTGAACACAAAAGTAGCCAAACCCTGGTGGAAGAAAAAAATTGAATAGTGCCTTCCTATGGTGGTATGTATGTATGCATGAATAAATAAATGCTGTTTAATGGTAGCATAAATGGTGCCCCCTGGAGAAGACCACATCATCCTCTGATAAATGGCACAAAATGAAGATTGCAAAAACATGACCCAGAAAGCTTAGAAGTAGATATTTAAAAGGTAATTAGTACTGTGACTTTCCAATGAACCTTGACACAAAGCTATCAATTACATTTCCAGAACTTCTTTCCTAGAAGTTCTTGAAAGTTCTAAGCAACAAAACGAAAATATTCAAGTTTCATATACTGTACTACAAAAGGAAGCGGAAGACTGGGACAAGGGAGGATCTCCTAAGGAGACTATTCACTAATTACCAGTATTCTTAGCAGAATAAGGAAATTTGACAAAGGAGAACCAAATGCTCAGGTAGATGCATGGATGCCAATGTGAATAAAATATTGGGGCATAATCGATCACAAGATGTGGCACATGCACACCATTTGAATGGCAATGCCCATCAACTTTGGGGGGGCTTAGCCCCCTCAAATATTTCATGAGGGGGGCAAAGGGACCTCGGACCCTAGGAATTGGGCTCCTATGGGTAGAAGTCAGATAACCTAAAACCACAGCAGTGTCAATTGCCAGGTAGCTAGCTTATGGAAGCCACACTTTCCATGGGAGTTAAAAAAGCACACCTAAACAATTGCCCTACACTGTTGTCTAGGTTTGGGTTCTCCTGCGGTTAAAATAGAGATGTTCAGGCAAAGCTTTAATTGGAAGCTTATTGTTCCATGTGCCAAAGGCTTAGGTCCATAAGTCAGAGCCCAACAGACAGTAGGGTAATGATTGCTTCTGATCATTTGATTTTTTCTATTCTGTTACACTGGAAAATTTCATGATCCCACTGGTCTCTATTCTCCAAGTTAGAAGCAGAAGAAGGATCTTGTGCCAAGGAGCATTCTTTCTCCGTTTTGATGTTTTTCAACCGAGAAAGAAATGAATTTAAAGTCTTGTGCTAAGTAAAAACCTAAGACACATTACTTTATTTTTTTTTAAATAGTAAGTCTGAACCTCATAATTAGAGAGAAAATATTGGAAACAGCAAGGATCCTGTGAAGGTTAAAAACCCTCTAAGAACAGGAGCTGGGCAAAGCAGTCATCATGTGTCAAGTAAATAAAGAGTCCAGAACTATATTGTGTCTCTGTTTCTCACATGGCTTTTGCAATTCAACAACCTTTGCTTGCTGTACCTCCCTCTGCTAATCCTAGTATCCATGTCTTATAAAAATCAGACCACCATGAAAATACCCCAAATTATTTGGTGGAAGATGCAATTACTGGAAACAGAAACACATTTGGTTAGATTGCATCATTATTCCTAACTCTGATTTGGGCTCATTTATAAGCAATTTAGTTTGAGCAGGATAAATTTCAACCAATGTTGCCATATACAAGGCACCAGAATTATTTTCAAATCAGTCCGATCAGCTTAATTAAAGCAAATAATTGACACTTTGCAACTGAAATATATTTTATTTATATACAGTTAAAAATCTCAAAACTGGTGATCTCAGCTGATAGGTAGGTGCTAAAAGACAAATTAAATCCCAGAATCTCTGCATAAACCATTGTTCTCTAACACTAAATTATGCATTGGGTAACTAAGAGAGGCAGGAGACTGCCAGTCCCATCTACAGAATTACCAGGTAAGAGCTGTGATAAATCCATCTAATTCATGAAGAGCCTCCTAGTCATGTAAAACTGAACAGAGCATGCTCGATCAAAGAGTCTACCACTAAAAAAGGTAGAACGTTACCTGACCAATTGGTTGTAGATATACAGCTGGAATTTGGGATGGAGGTTGGGAAAACAGACACTGAGAGAAGCCCAGTGGTGAGACGTAAAGACAGAGAAGAAGTAGTGAACAGGAGAGCAGTGTCTACAAAATAAGGAGGAAGAGTTTTAAGCCAAGATAGCAAGAAACAGACAGAAAAATGAGAGCAGGAGAGAGCATCTTGCACAAATGGGTCTTAAATGTCAAACATATTGTCTTTCCACAAGTAGAAGACTCCAAAAGGCAGCAGAACGTAACCATGCATTACCTGCAACCCTTCGTTCCCTGTCAAAAGCCTGTCACTTTCTAAACTACGAAACATATCTTACCCTAGCTGCATTTTAGGAGGATTCCACCCATTGTTTATAAGAGGAAGGCATTCCACCTATGCATTTCAGTACTGAATTTTAAAAGGCTTGCTATTCTGATCATTTGAACAAAGGTTTCAAGCCATGTTCTAGTAGATGCATTCCTGCTAATGAGAACTCTAATTAACTGCCCTCAGCTAAGCAAATGAACGCCAAAGAAAAAGAAAAAAGCTGCAACTTCAATGCACAGAACCTCCTGGCTCAAAACTTCAAAAGGATGTGGAAAACTAACGTCAGCTGAAGAGTTCATATGCTGCCATTTTTCACTAGAAGTTGGTTTTATTCTTCGGATTTCACACTTCACACACACACACTTTCCTTTTCAAATACTGCTCTGCAACAGGACATCATCTCTACTAAAATGTCTCCATGGCAAAAATGTTAACGCCAAACAAAGCACCTGGCCGAGAAAGTTGGTAAACGGTAAAAGTCATGCTACTCATAGGCACTAATCAGTTATACATGCACAGTAAGAACTCACTAAGGTACAGCAAGATGAAGTATCACTTGTGTTTGGGACGGCTCCATGTTAAGGGGCTGAATATGCCAGGATCACAAGGGGTTCATTCTTTGACAGAGCATGCTCCTGTTCACATGCAAACCACAGACAAAGCCTTTTATTTCTCCTCGAACCAAACATTGATCCTGATAATTCCTTAGAGGAGGAATCCTACAAACTGTCGGGAAAAAACTTGTTTTGCGGAAAGCCCCAGAGCATCATTCTCTGATTTGCCGGCATCTTTGGCAATTTACAAAATATTCTGCTTTTCCATACAGACTTGCCAATTCAAAGACATGAAACAAGAGGCTAAGCTGCCTGTTGTTGTAAATATGCTATAAGCGCCTATGTAATTTAGCAGAATAATTTATTAAAGAACTCTCACATTAAGCACATGTAGAAAATGCAATAGTTTGAAATATGCCAGATATATGTTTCTTTTAAACATAAAAAGAAACACGCTGTGCCTCCATCATCTTGGAAACCAGCATCTTTTTTTCATGGACGGCAGACCCTAATGGCGGGGTCCAAAAGGCTGTCAGAGTGTGTGTCTTAGGGAGAGTTCCAAACTGCCACTTCTTATTGCAGGCTCTGGTGCCAGGCAACATTCTGACGTTCAGGGGCATCTTTTTGAATGGCAGCGATGGGGGCAAACCCCTGGCACCTGTGTCTCCCTGCCCCACCCACCCAAAGCCCCGCATGGGAATTTAAATCCTGCATAGAACTACCGTATTTTTCGCTCCATAAGACACACTTTTTCCCTCCTAAAAAGTAAGGGGGAATGTCTGTGCGTCTTATGGAGTGAATACATGGTCCCTGGAGCCGAGTTGCCTAGGCGCCAAAAGCAGATTGTGCTCTTTTTTTTACAAAGAGAGAAGAGGGTGTTGAAAGGAAGCCGCTGAACAGCTGTTTAGCAAGCGATCGGGGAGAGAGATAAGGCTCCCTTTCCAGCCCCGCCCCCTTGCCCAGGTCTCCGTTGTAGAGGGAGGCTGCTTGTTTCCCCAGCGACATGTGACTGGCTGATTAGATTATCTGTGTGGAAACAGTAGAAATGGCTCCCTTACCTGTAGGACTAGAAGCTGCAAACTGTGAGTTGAACCCCATAAAAACGGGGCTTTTCCTCTTTGAAAAAGAAGCTGCACCACTTTGAGCTGATCCTCAAAAAATACCAGGGCTTTTCCCTTTGCAAAAAAAGCTGCACCACTTTGAGCTGATCCTCAAAAAAAACAGGGCTTTCCCCCTTTCCTCCTCTAAAAACTAGGTGCATCTTATGTTCAGGTGCGTCTTATGGAGCGAAAAATATGGTTAATAAAAACAAATTCTACTGTGACTGAAATGCTGTGAAGGCAGTATTTCAGTTTAAAGTCCTCACCAGTGGGAACATGCCTAATACTACATATGACAGAAATAAAATAATCCTCTTTTTAAAAAAATGCAAGTACTCAACCCAACACACAACCTTAAGCTGCACCATCTTATATTATGAATTGTTCTTCTGATGAATTTGAGCCTTCGAGGTTCAAAGATCACATTTGGTTTAGAGGTAGCAAAAGCTGAAGAGAAAGACCACCTCTTTACAAGCTGCATTGAGACAGATATCACATTATATTTCAAGCATTACGCATTAAATTAATGTATCTATACAGCTGCAGCCCTGCAGATGATGTGTACGCTCAACAATAGAGGATGCTTTGTATAACTCAGTGGGAGAGCATGCACCTTGCGGGCAAGAGGTCCCAAGTTCAATGCGCAACATGTCCAGTCAAAAAGGGATGTCAGAGAGATTTTCCTGCCCAAGACTTTTAGACAGTCTCTAGTTACCTGTCAGAATAGACCAGCAATTGCAAACGTGGTGCCCTGCAGACGTTGTTGGACTCCAGATGTTGTCAGAGGAAACAGATTATCTAGATCAGGGGTGGCCAACTTCCAAGAGACTGCGATCTACTCACAGAGTTAAAAACTGGCAGTGATCTACCTACCCCCTTTTTGGGGGTTCAGGTCAAATTGTTGAGCTTTTTTTAGGAAGAAGGAAGGCCCGTTTTGGGGGGGTTCGGGTCAAAGTTGTTGAGTTTTTTCAGGGAGGAGGTAAAATCTTGAGCTTTTTTAAGGGGAGCCACAGTTGTTCAGCTTCTTTGGGGGGGAGCCAGTGATCTACCACAGACGTCCAGTGATCTACCGGTAGATCAAGATCTACCTCTTGGACATGCCTGATCTAGATCCATTCCAGTCTGGTTTCAGGCCGGCACCAAAACAGCCTTAGTCACCCAGACTGAGAGAGGCAGGGGGAATGCAACCTTAGCCTCTCAGTGGCTGTTGGCACCACTGACCATGTGTTCTTCTGCAGCGACTCAGGGAGGTGGAAAAACTGTTACGGTGGTTCTGCTCCTACCTGCAGCATGATGATCAGATAGTAGTACCAGGAGACTGTTGCTTAGCTCCATGGCTTTGGGGCTGTGGGGTCCCACATGGGTCCATTTTGTATCTTTTGCTATTTAACATCATATAAAGTTACTGAGAGCTGCCATCCGGGGAAATGGAGCATGGTGCCATCAGTATGCTGATGACACACAATTTTCTCTCTCTCTCCATTCCATCTAAATCAGGAGAGACTGTGAAGGTGTTGGTTGGACTGGTGTGTGGGAAGCAGTGAAGGGCTGGATGCAGGCTAATAAACTGATGCTGAATCCTGATAACAAGATTGAAGTGCTGTGGGCGGGTGGTTCTTTTGTTTGGGGATTAGGTGTCTAAACTGTCCTGGGATGGGTTGCACTCCTCCTCAAGCAACAGGCTCATAGTCTGGGAGTACTCCTGGATTCCAACTTGTCACTGGAATCTCAAGTGACTAGGACTCCTGGTGAACTCCTGTCTGGGCAACTGTAATGTGGGGCTGCCCCTGAAGATGGTCTGGAGGATGCAGCTAGTGAAGAATCCAGCGGCCAGGCTGGTAAGTGGGGCAACCCAATGGAACAATGTGTCACCAGGCTGCCAGTGGGGTACCAGGTCAAATGCAAGGTGTCATTACTAGTCTGTAAAGCAATAAATAGCTTGGGGACCAAGTATCCAAAAGAGCCCCTTCCTCAGTATCAACCATCTCAGATCCTACAATTGTCAGGTGAGGACCTGTTGGTTGTGATGAGACTGGGGACGGCTCAGCTGGTGGTGACCCATGACAGGGCTTTTTCTGTGACATGTAGGTCTGTCTCCCTCATTACTGACTTTCAGGGGAAATGTAAAAATATTTGTGTTTACCCAGGCATTTGATCAGAATACACTGTTCCTGGAAACCCTGAGATCACTCGTTGAGAATGTTTTAAACTGGTCTTTTTTAAAGAATGTTTTAAAACTGTGAGGTTTTTTTAGTGTTTTTTAGTGTCTTATTAATGCTGTGTCTGCCACCCCAGGTTCCTGCGGGAAGAAGGGCAGGATATAAATTGAACAAACAAAGTAACAACAACTCCCATCTGCCCCAGCACTGCCAATGGTAAAGGATGATGGGAGTTGGAGTTCACCAACGTCAGTAGAGCACCATGTTGGCCACCCCTGGAATAGGCGATACTTGACGAGATGGCAAAGCAAATTTGTATATTCACATTCATTCATATGTTCAATGTACAATGCCAAGCCACCAGTGAGGCTAGCTAAACTGAAATGACACTACAGCTATAGGAAGCAAAAGTAAACCCCAAAGAAGTAGCCAACCTTATAACCAGTTACTGATCTCATCAATAAAAAACAACCAATAGTTACTTTTCATCCATTTGGCTGCGCATTTTCTTTAGTTTCTGCATAATGCTACTGGTCTCAGAGCCGGAAACAGAGGATAGGCTCCATGTTTCTTCTGCTTCTGATGGCAGCGGGGTTGAAGAACGTGTTTGTTTTACATCATCCTCACTGCAATGCTCCTATGACCAAAAACAAAAAAACCCAAACAGATAGTCAACATGTAAAAAGCTATTTTCTATTATCTATACATATTTCTTTGACTATTATCCCTCTTTTTCTATATCCATGTGCCTTGCATTTTTTACAGAATATTTTCCTATATCAATTTTATATACGCTTTGATCAGCATCTTAACATAACTCCAATATCACTGGATGCAAATATTTTTAACTTTAAATGCTTTTAGATGCAATTGTTTTTAGAACATTTTAACTGCTTCAGTATGTTTTTGCTTTTTTCATTTTTAAATTGTGGACCTGTTTGCCACCCTGAGCTCCTTAGGGAGGAAGGGTGGGACACAAGTAATACTGAGAAACTCTAGACTTGTGAGCACAATTTGCAGTTCCAGCAACAAAAACAGTTCTTATTATTTTAGAAGTCATTTGTGTGGTTGGTCTTTTTCAAGCATAAATGTTAGCAATCCAGTTTTCAGGATCAGCTTATTTATTTTAAAAACTTATACCCCTCTTTTTGGTCTCAATTATTTTTCATTCGATTTGAGAACTGCAGTGCTACAAATAAAAGTAACAGGCTAACTCTCAGGTGCATGTTTCCAGCTCTTGCAGTGAAGCTTACCGGTTTATTTTCCCCTGCGGACTTCAGTTTTTCCTGCAGTTTCATAGTGGTTTGCCGTATTCGCTCTATCTCTTCCTGCTGCTTAAGGATTAGTTGCCTCTCCTTTCTGGCTGCCTTATTGGCTTCCTTAAGACGCTTGATTTCTGCCTTTATGAGTAAGAACAATAAAGCAAAAAAAAAAAAAAAAAGAGTAGTAATGTTTTTGCAGGCTTCTTATCTTCAGCCTTTCACTTCTGCTCTTCATTATGCTGCTTGGTAAGTTTGTCTTCACCTGCAGCTTGGACCACATATCTCTCCCCTTCCCCCATTCCTATCACTACTTTATACTTTTTGCTTTCATTACAAGCTTTTTATTCTAATAATTAGCTTTCTCAACTTTTCTGCTATACACCTGATCAAAATTCAGTGATTAAGGAGAAACTCAGCACAGGTGGATTTAAAATTAATTTTTACCTTTTCCTGCTGCAACTTCAGAAGTAGACCACGCTGTTTCTTTCGGATAGGTGGCATTTTGTCATCCTCTCCTTTGTCTCGTAAACGCCTGTGAGAATCAAGGCAAGGAAAGCTCAGTTCATTGTAATCCTGTTTTGGTAGTTATTGATTTTCATTATCATTTAAGTATTGGTAATACAGTTTTATTTTGGTTAGCAGATGCACACGTAAAGGTAAAAGACACCTGGACCGTCAAGTCCAGTCCAAGGGGACTATGGGGTGCGGGCAAATGCACAAAGCATCTTTCACCCCACAACGATCCCACCCCACAAGGATCCCACTGCCCACTGGGGAATTTTTCAACTACACACCTCCCCCAATTCTGCTAGACTTTGGACAGCTTTGCCCCAAATGTTTCGGATTACGACACTCATTGTTCCTGACCATTGTTCATGCTGGCTGGGGGTGATGGGAACTGGAGCACAAAACATCGGAGCCCCATAGCCAATATAATCTTGTTCTAATAGACTAATTCAAATCTAGTTAATGTGTTGCAGTAATTTAGATGCTTCTACATCATGTCGGATGGCTTTAGGATACTAGCTCTTCCTGTGCCTTCCTGAAAGGGTGGATCCAAGAGCAACCAAGGCACTCACACTCTCACTTACCAGGCGGGCAATAACCCTATGCAATGCTGGCACCTCATATTTGGCCATTGTGGCTGTTCTTGAAGAGGCAGCAGCAGCCCTCATTTTTTAGTACTAGCTCATTACTTCAAGTAGGGCCTGCGGGATAAAGAACTTGGGATTTTCTGGGGCAGAAATAGCCAAACTGTATTTTGGAGGAAATTCTAATCTCTAGATGCTAGGCCAAGAAATGGAACTATCCAATCCCATCACAGATGATCAGGTTCTGTAATATTAGAACCGGAACAGATATCTCAGATTTCACCAGCCCCTTATCTGGCAGAAATACACTATGTGGAATACCGTAGGCTCCTTACAGCCGCTAGGTTAAACATTCTGGAATTGGCGGTTTTGTGAGGAAGGTTCAGGGGAGTCCCATATGCCCAGAGACTTTGCCTCTGTGCTCTGGGAGTGGTTGAGTCAACTGAACATATTCTTTTGATCTGCCCATTTTATGAAGATCTTAGACAAAAACTTATAGCTCCACTCCTATGCCAACATAGCCCAGTAGACAGAGAAAGACTGGTTTTGTATTTGCTGAACAAGTTCACTGGAACAACAACCTTCTCTGTGGCCAAATTTCTTTTTTTGGCCTTTAAGCGTCGTAAGGCTAAAACTGACTGTATTGACATGGGTCTAAATGTATAATATACTTTTCGCTGTTTTTAAGTGTTTTCCAGATGTTTAGACGTTTTAACTTTTGTATGGATAATATGTGCTTTCTGACTGACGGTCAAATAAATTTTATTTATTGATAATATTAGAACCAGCAAGCAATAAGTGCTTGACGGTTATGGAGCACATGTGTGAAAAAGAGTAGGGTGATCAGCTGAAGAATGGATTGCACTGTCTGGAAGATCTCCCTCAAAAAAAAGATGGACAGCAATTCTTTGCTTTTCAAGAATCCACATGATAAGAATATATTAAAGTTAATATGAAATATACAGAAAGATTCACTGTTTCCTTACAAGTGAAGCAGAGCTATGCTTAAAAAATAATAATCACACTTCATTTAAACTCCATCCGGCTTCTGCAGTTGCTTCTGCAGCACAACTGTGCACCAACCTTGCCCCCAGTTTGTGTAACTGCAAACACACTTCTTTGTTTAATCACTTTTTCATGGCATTCAGAACACTTGCAAAAGGGGTTTGGAAGCAGAGTTTAACAAAACTGACAGAAAACCAAAGAAGTCCTAGGATGGAGCACAAATTTGGGGTCATTATGTTTTCTGAACACTCTTACTTTTTCTGGTGTTCCAGCCAGGCTAGCTCAGCCCTTGCCTTCTCTTTCAGTGCTTTTTCACGTAGCCTAAGCAGTGATGACTGGTGAGCTGACCGCATTTCTTCCTCCTTCATGTACTGCCGCACCATTTCCATGGTAAATTTAGAAAAGCTATCTTGCCCTCCTGAGAATGGCAGGCTTAGCTCCTAATTACAAGAAAACAAATTTAAAACATACATTTGCCAAATGTAAATGTTTGTATAACAGGATAAGTACTTTTGCTAAAATAAGACGCATTACTAGAGAGGACGCCACCTCTTTCATCAACCATCCTTCCAAACAAGTATGGAATGAATAGCTGGTTTAAAAAACTAAGTTCAGGCCATGAATAAGCATATAAGTGCTTTGAAAATGCACATGCACTTACAACTGTATTATGCAGTTTGTTTCCCTGGACCCTTTTTGCCCACAAAAGGAGGTTCCTGTACCTTGCAGAATTTCACACATGATATACCATGCCCACAGTTTTTTCAAGTCTGCAGATACTATACAATTATGGTGTTCAATTATGTTCAGGACATCTCCACTAAAACTTACTGAATGGTTCTGAAAGCAACTAGAGGAGCCTCAACAAACATGCAGCTGCAGAGTATTGAAAACTTACTTTAACAGGTGACATGGTAGTCTTTCCAGGGAAAGCCTCCTCATCAGAATAATCCTGGTGAACTCGTTTCTTCAAATTGATCCGGCGGTGACTTTCAGAAGGTAGCAAGGACCGGAATGACTTTTCTTCAATCTCATCCTCCGTCATGGACTCATCAAATTTAAGAGAATATTCTGTTGCTACAGAGGCTGAGTCTGAAGAAAACCCAAAAAAAATATTTAGTTAAGGGAAAGTTTGCATTACAGAACGAGTAATGTATGAAGTAGTTTCATGTAGCAGGTGGAATGCATGGCTTAACGAAGTGAGCAATACAAGTAAATGAACACTGACTGAATGATCAGTATCGTAGATGACTGTGAATTATACTGAATTATACCCCATCAGATGGGCGGGGTATGTATGTATGTATGTATATATATATGTATGTATGTATGTATAAATAAATAAATAAACTAGCAAAACACCTGTCCATATGACGGAAAGGCTCCATATATTGCACATACATAAATATATTTGCACATGCCCTTTCAATGGTATTAAGGATACCCAGAGTTGGGATGATGGAGTAGATATTATCTCCAATCTGCAGCACTTTCCCCACTTACAACAAATGTCAAAAAGTATGGGGTCAAAGACTAAAAGGATATCAGTAAGTAGCAATGTCAGCATGGGAGGTAAATATGCTTCCTGGAGGCCCTTGTTTCTTGGAACTAGGAAGCTGGCTTTATCCTCCCACAAAAGAACTTCAAATTGCAACAGATTTTTTGCTCCATAAAACATGCTGTCAGCCAATAATAAGCAAGCCCCATCTGACGTTCCATTAATTAGATATATTTGTGTAATAGAAATCAAGCTCAGGAACTTGCATCTTGCATAACACTCACTTGTAAACAAGTACACACACTGATGTAAAGACTCGTGACTTAAAAAAAAAACCAACCTCAGTGATTCCCAGAACAAAGGAAGGAGGAACACTCAGTCAGGGGCTCCCAGAACAATGGAGGCTGGAAGCAACAGCTAGCCAGGATTCAATGTGGCTATCATGGTGTCATTATCAGACTGCAGATTCCCCAGCAGCTCAAGGGGCTGGCTAACCAGAAAATGACATATAAAAGTAATTGTGGATTGCCTGTGATGGGGAAAGAGTGCTGCATGCAACAGCCTGGTAAATATTTCACCATTTTATATTTCTTCTATGTGACTCCACCAGCAGAACAATCAATAGAGCAAGGGAAATAATACAAGCAGCAAATAGATTGGAATAGAACTAGGAGTAAACACTGAAGTAGTTTAAGTACTCATCCAAGGACCAACCTCTCTCATCTGCAATGGATGGATTACTATTATTCATTAAAGAATCATTCACAGCCATAGGAACCTGCTCTTCAATGGAGCTGCTTGACTTTTCACGACGGGAAAGTTTCTTGGTCCCCTTGGAAGATGAAGCAGATGGACTTTCCTGGCAACTGCTGCTGCTACTGTTTTATAAAAAGGTATAATAAAAGCACAGAAGTGAATCTTGAAGTAGGGTTGTAAAACAGGCCTCAGAATAAATAAATGCAGAATAATAATAATAATAATAATAATACTAATAATAATACCACCAACAGTGTGGTGCTGCACAATAAAACAACAACTCTAGTTTAGTTTTAGATCGTTTCTGAATGAGGCTCTGCATAAGTGCAAAAACCGTATTATGTGACTGCACAGAAACCATGAAGAATTCAGTTCATATTCATGTCATGGGGTATCAGATTAGCATTAACCACCACTCCAAAATATAGCAACTTGGCTAATGCAATGGTCCTTGGATAGGCCTGCATGACTTGTGATCCAACAGCTAGCTATATACAGTGGGACCTCGACTTACGAGCGATTCGACTTACGTGTTTTTCGACTTACGAATGACTTCCGGGAGAAACAAAATGGCCGCCACAACCAAATTTTTCGACTTACGAATGGAAGTCGCGGCTGCTTTTAATAGGATTTTTTCGACTTACGAATTTCGACTTACGAATTTTCGACTTATGAATTTTTTTCGCTCAATGCATTCCTATGGGATTCAACTTACGAATGTTTTCGACTTACGAATTTTGCGTCGAAACACATTATTGTCATAAGTCGAGGTACCACTGTACTATGTTCTACCCTATTTTATTGAGCCCATGTGAGTTTGTGGGCTCAAAAGATCTGCAGGTCTGGACTAGAAGAAACACTAGACGTCAAGCACGGCTCAAAGTCTTCCTCTGCTACCTTTATAATGGACAGTAACTGTATAAATTCTGCTTCTTACCTCTGATCATGTAACTTTGATCTTGGCGATTCTGAATAACCAACAAATGAGGAAGAAAGGAGTTTTGAGTCATCTAGCTCCTCTTTACTTTGTGAAGGTGCAGATTCTGCTTTCCTATTAAAGAAAATAAGCAAGTTTGAGTTATCCTGAAAATGAAAAAGAAAGTTCAAGCTGATTGTCATAAGTAGATGAAAAAAAGCCTCACAAGTTGAAAAGATTATAGTGAAATAAATGAATGAGAAACATCCAATTAAGTATCAGTAATGACAAATGGGACAGAAAATGTATTTAGATCTGCATAAAAAGAGCTTTGTGTGTTTCTAAACTAGGCCTAGTTTCTCTTGTGTACAGAACAAATGGGGAGCAGGCGACGCTTCCTGACACTTGTCACTCTAAAGCACCCAATATAAATTGGCATGGACTTCTTCCCACTCAGGATGAGTCACTTGACAGGGAAGGAAGCATCTCCTGCCAAGTGGCATGTGAAATAGGCCTCTGATTTGGCAGGCAGAAAGTAGAAGTCTCAATCTTCTAACTGCAGGAGTTGGGGGGGGGGGAAATAAAAGGTGTGTGGAGCAGCCAACATCAGAGGCATTGGCCTCTGATCATGGATTTCAATATGGAAGGCAGGAATTTACCATTCTTCCATTCCCCAAAGGGAAGAAATGGACAGGATGTGCAAACTGGTGTTATAGCCTTTGCACAAAGTCTGATGCCTACAATAAGTCAATCAAGGGACTATCAAGTAAACCCAACAAGTACAAATGCACATACAGTCAAACCTCGGAAGTCAAACATAATCCGTTCCGGAAGGATGTCCATCTTCCAAAACATTCAACTTCCAAGGTGCAGCTTCTGACTGGCTCTTGCAACTGGAAGAGCCGGTCGGAAGCCGTTTGTCTGCTGCAACGGATGTTCGACCTCTGGAAATCGTTCGAAAGCCGGAACACTCGCTTCTGGGTTTTCGACGTTAGGGAGTTGAAACATTCGGCAACTAAGCCGTTCAAGAACCAAGGTTCGACTGTATTCCCTTTCCTTAAGGATTCCCTTCTACACTCTAATGCTGGAGCCAAATGACCTGCCTTGCTACAGTATTGGCTGCTAGTGTAGAAAATCAAACAACAAAAGATCACAAGGGCTGAAAGGAAGGGGGGGACTGCTCTTTATTGATGAGACAGGGAAAAGAAAGTAAAGAGCAGCCTTGGGGAGTTGCCTAGTACTCATGCAGACAACATATTCCCCTCCCTCACCTACGCATATCAGTGGTGGTGGGTGTTTTCTGGAGTCTGCCTTCATGCCTCTGGTGAAACACCGCTCACAATCTATTCTAAGAACTAAAATGTCATCTTAAATACCTGCTTGTATTATGAGATTTTAGCTTCTTTATGAATGCTGAATGCTGCTTCCGCTCTTGGTCAAGCAGTGTGGTGATCGGGGTTGCAGGAGCACCAATGGCATCAGAGATCTGGACTTTTGCAAGCTCTGTCATCTGAATAAAGAAGCACAGTCAGATGTACTTTTCATAAGTTAATATTTGAGAAATTAAGCACATTTCAAATATATATATACACACTATTACACACACACACACACACACACACACACACTCATTCTCTCTCTCCCATCCTTCAAATAGGCAGTGTGCTTTCCTTTCCCAAAGTAGTCTGCTGAAGAGCTCTTAGTTACAATCAGCAAGCTCGCTTTAGCAACCATTCTGCACAAGGCCAAGCTTGCCAGGGATTTCAGAGCAGAATCTAACCTCACGTATCTGGCGAGCAGCATCTGTGGTGAGCAGAGCAGTCTCCACCTGCTGAGCTGCAATCTTGCCAGTGGTCTCCTGTAAAGCATTTGCTGTCTCCTGTTGTGACTGTACCAGCTGCTGGATAGATTCTGCATGGCCCTATGTATTAAAAAAATAAAAATAAAATAAAAGTTCTACTTTATTTCAGGTGCTAAGGGGGCCAAACTGGAATTTTAGTGTACCAAACATATTTTTGTCAGTTTTAATTCTTCTTTATGCACAGAAGCAAAAACTGGATGAGATACTTGGCTCTATCGTTTTTGTGACTGTCAAAGCAGAAAATTCTGAGGCAGAAAAAAATCTGTTCAGGCAATAATAAATGCTCGAAACTCATGGTAAAATCAGCTCCACTGAAATGGAGATTTAAAAAATGATGAAAACATGATTGACACACCATAATACAGCATCTGGAACCTGGACTATTTGCTTTCATAGAAAATGTAGACTTGCCTTGGGCCAGACAACCCTGATATACCAGTATACCTGAAGGAGCGTCTCTACCCCCATCATTCAGCCCAGACACTGAGGTCCAGCTCCAAAGGCCTTCTGGCAGTTCCCTCATTGTGATATGTGAGGTTACAGGGAACCAGACAGAGGGCCTTCTCGGTAGTGGCACCCGCCCTGTGGAACGCCCACCCATCAGATGTCAAGGAAATAAACAACTATCTGATTTTTAGAAGACATCTGAAGGCAACCCCGTTAATGTTTGATGTCTTATCATGTTTTTAATATTCTATTGTTAGCCACCCAGAGTGGCTAGGGAAACCCAGCCAGATGGGTGGGTATAAATTATAAATTATTATGACATGCCCAGCACCTTTGCTATTAGGCCACGATCCTCTATTGAGACACACTTTGCAACAATACAGTTAAAATTTTGTTGAGCGTAGGGAGAGTGTCAGACAGAAGTGGAGGTGCTGGGCATGAACTGATCAGCGTGAACTGATGCTTTTGAATTCTGAATACAATATGGTTTTATTCTGTACAAATTTTTTTTTTAATGAGACATTCTGTCTGTGTGATCTGCTAGGTCCAAAGACCTCACTTCCTGTCATTTCCCTGGCTTAGGAAATGTCAGTATTTGGCACGGTGTGCACTGGCCTTGACTGGATCTCCAAATTAACACATGGAAGCCATTTTGTGATATGTCATGGCCCACATGGTAGCTATTTTGTGACTGACGCCCATAGTGCCCCCTGACCCACTAATGTTGGCAACTTCTAAAATCTTGCACCTCTAGAACACGATCTTTTTCTGAAGAAAACATTGAGATGACCCAATGTCTTGTTGTCTACTATTTGTGAGATTTGGATTAGCATCCATTAGCACCAATTTCTCCACAGGAAAAGAATTCTACTTTTAAGTTTTACATACTGTTTGAAAGACCTCATTACCTGAGCTGCTTTCTTCATCGCCTCTTCTAGTTGCCTCTGACTTTCCAGAGCTTCTTGCTCTGCCTTGAGCTTCAGAAGAGCCAAGTCGCGCTCGTGTCGTTGCTGCTGTGCCTACAGATTATGTTTAGTTTAGTTTTAGTTTATTAACCTATATCCTGCCTTTCTGCATACAATGTAATTCAAGGTACCTTACACTTAAAATATATTTCCATAAGGATATTAATGCCCCTGTCACTGAATCCTAAATATTTCATTAATGATTAGCACTTATACTTCTGCATCTTTTAGTGTATCTCATGCCTTTTATTGCCTATTTTACAAAGTTTACAACTTCCACCCTATACAATAATACTGCAATAAATAAAACTTGTGGTATGAAGTATTGAAATTGCACCTAGCTACTTGTGACAAGGGATGCGGGTGGCGCTGTGGGTTAAACCACAGAGCCTAGGGCTTGCCGATCAGAAGGTCGGCGGTTTGACGCCCCACGACGGGGTGAGCTCCCGTTGCTCAGTCCCTGCTCATGCCCACCTAGCAGTTTGAAAGCACGTCAAAGTATAAGTAGATAAATAGGTACCACTGCAGTGGGAAGGTAAACGGCGTTTCCGTGCGCTGCTCTAGTTCACCAGAAGCGGCTTAGTCATGCTGGCCACATGACCTGGAAGCTGTATGCTGGCTCCCTCGGCCAATAATGCGAGATGAGCGCCGCAACCCCAGTCAGTCTAACTGGACTAATGGTCAGGGGTCCCTTTACCTTTACTTACTTGTGATAATCATTTTCAGGAACCACAGATTTTGTTCCTTCTTTTGAACAAGAACCTACAAGTTTTGTAGCTTTAATGGAAATATAACAATATTCATCTGATTGCAACCACTCTTATCTTTGACTGAGATAATTCAGAGGAGTGCATACAGCAAATAAGGCAGAGATAAGAACTCCTACGGTTACCTTTAGAATCTGAGCCAGTGAAACACTTTCCTGCTGGGCAAGTGATATACCTCGGACTCGTTCGACATCAGAGATCTGGCGAACAGACTCCTCAATTGCACTTAAATAATTAAGCTCTGCTGACATACGATGTTGGAGACCAGCAGGTGAGAAGCGCATGGTATCTGTAAGGTAAATATGAAATACTAAACACCTATGTGTTCATGTAAATCACACTTTTTAGAAACATACCAAGAGTAAGCAGCATCATGAGCCATATACGGTAGTTTTTGGCAGCTCACCATTCATGTTACCTGCTCCGGTCCTGTTGGTTCCAAGGTTCATATCAGAGAAGGCATGGTTTGCCTTGGGTCCAGAAGTCCCTGGAGAGTTTGAAAGGGGTCTAATTTTTTCTGCTGTGTTTACTGCAGGATCCAATGGTTTCTGTAAGCTTGGAGAATGAGGAGAGCCTGGAGTCCTTGGGGACCGTATCTTATCTGGGAGACTAATAGAAAAATTAAACAAGAATTGAAGCAAGTCTTTATTCTTTCAAGAAAGAGTAGTCACACAGCAAAACCAGTTTGAAAAGTATCATATATCTCCATCAGTACACAAAGAAAAGAGTAATAGCCAGAGCTTTTATTCTAGAAAAAATTGTGCCAATACTCATCATGAAGTTGTTACAGTATGTGCCACACTTTTAACCTGTGACTTTCTTCTAGAAAAAAAAGGTGCCAGTACTGCATACCCCAGAGTACCCCAGAAAAAAAAGCTCTGGCAATAGTTGAGATTTACACACACAAAATACAGTCTTCCAACTATCTGAAGAGCTTATATGTTACTTCAAAAACATTGGTATAGTTCGGATTATCATACCTCGGTTTTAAAACAGAGATATTGAATTACTGTTTCGCCCACACAAGCAACCACCTTCGCTCTTCCCTTTGTGATATGATCAAATGAGGCAATCTCTAATCAATCATAATTTCCTATTTCATCTAAAGCAGGACATTCTGGTTACCAGCTTCGGAACAGGTTAGGTTATTAGATCAATTTCAAACTGTGGTTTAAAAACCTGGTTTGTTCCAAAGCTGTTAAACATTGCTCTTTGCTTCATTGCACAAGCAAACAGTCTGAATGCATGGTGAAAAGACACATTGACATCATTCAGTTTATTAAGCCAATATATGATTATCTGAATGTGGCTATGGTTTGGTAATATGCAACTAAGATAAGATAAGATAAGACAAGATAAGATAAGATAAGATAATTTATTGTCATTGCACAAGTACAAGCACAACAGTCTACTAAATGAAGTGGTTCACTTTACCTCATCAAGGAGTGAGCAGAAAGTTCTTCTAAAGTGCTGTCAGAATCTGGGCTCTGCTCTTCTCTATAAGATAGTCCATTATTAGGTAATGCATTCTTCACCTGTTGCGATCCATACTCTGACCCTGGCAACATTTTGTTTTCCTCCCTCAGAGAGGCACTTGGAACTGTGCTGAAAGATTCTGACTCTGTAACACACATTTTGTCAAAAAGTGATTTAAATATAAAATAAATATATACTTTCCCCCACTTGACAAGTACACTTGACACAGATTTTAAAACTTTGCCAAAGGTTTCAACCCAGATTTGGGAACAACAATATCAGTACTTGATCACTGTCTAGGGGCCAAAGTTTCCTGACAGAAGAGGGGCTTTCCCACAAGATTTGGCAAGGTTCAGGAAGGGTTCGTGGGAAACAGTTGGCAGACACTCCATTCTAATACAGTCATACCCCGGGTTGCGCACTTAATTCGTTCCGGGGTGCCGTTCGCA
The DNA here is from genome assembly GCA_034641385.1 of Darevskia mixta. Lineage (NCBI taxonomy): Eukaryota > Metazoa > Chordata > Lepidosauria > Squamata > Lacertidae > Darevskia > Darevskia mixta. The sequence goes on from JAWWNH010000194.1 coordinate 1,235,099, forward strand.
CACCGAACTGTGTGCAACATGGGTGACGCTTTTGCGCATGCGCGAGATCTCGATTTTGCGCATGCGTGAACTGCTCAGAACGCTTCTGCGCATCCATGGACTGTGCAGACATGCACAGAAGCGTCCACGCGGCGAATTGTACTTCCGGGTTGCCAGCGTTCACATCCCGAACGTACGCAACACGGAGCGTACACAACCCAGGGTATGACTGTAATCATAATCATAACAATTTGTATGTTCAACCATAACAACAATGGCAAAAATACAAGCATAGTAAATGGCACTTACTTTCCTTTTTCACTCTTTTTTTAGACGATGCAGACGAGTTGGAAGAACCTGCAGAAAGTGTTCCTGAGGAATGGTGGGTAAATTCTACAGCTTGCTGCTCATACGGTGACCTTCTGGTGGCAAACTCTTCTTTGAGGCTGGGGCTGCTGCCACTGTCAATATAGACATGGAACTAAAATACTGCTGGACTTTCTCAGTTACATTTATACTACTTCTATTTACCTTTTAAAACAGCTGAATTTTAGACAACTTTGCATATAACTTAAGATAGGCACATGGGCTAGACCTGCAAGCTTTCATGTATAGCTGAATTATGGTTTAGTCCATGAATATCTGGGCTGAATCTTAAAAGCATATTTATTTTTTTAAGTGGATGTTATCGCAATAAGGAATTACACGCAGGACCAGCCATCTGCCCACAATACGTTCCTCCTCCCAACATTGTTTCTGCCTGAAATGGCTGTAGCCAAATGTTGGAAATGTAAGGAAGTGGAAGGGACATTTTATCATATGTGGTGGACATGCCCAAGGATAAAAGACTTCTGGGAAAAGATATATAATGAAATGAAAAAAGTGTTGAAAAACACATTTACTAAAAAAAACAGAAGCTTTTCTACTTGGAATTGTGAATCAAGAGGTCCCTAAGAAGGATAAAACTTTCTTTATGTATGCCACAACTGCAGCTAGGATTGTGATTGCAAGGAACTGGAAGACGCAGGAGCTACCAACGATAGAAGATTGGCAGATGAAAATGATAGACTTTATGGAGCTTGCCGAGCTGACCGGGAAACTACGTGACCAGAGGGAGGAAGAAGATTGGAAGAAATTTAAATTATATTTAAAAGACTACTGTAAGATTGATAGATAGAAAAAAGTTGGAAGAAATGATAGGTTACAGATTCAGAAATTAGGATTAAGTGATATAGATGTATGATTTTATGTTTAGACCTATATAAGAAGAGAGGATAAGTTAGAATAGGAGAATATATTCAAAGATGGAAAGGAATTTACCAAAGATGAGTGACAATGAAACGCAGATAGGGGAGACGTGAGGAAGTCACCCTACAATGATAAGAAGAAAGGTAAAAATCTGATGTATGTTTTTGTTGTTGTTTATATTTTTTATGTTTTGTGTTATGTTTATGTATTTAGTGTATGTTATCAATTATGATGGTTAAAAACCAATAAATGTTTTTTTTTAAAAAATGGCTGTAGCCAGCCAGCAAAAGAGAGAAAGAAAAACTGATTTGTCCTGCTCTCTTGATTGGTCTGATCTCTTCCTTTCTCCATGGTTTCTGCCCCAGAATGAATGCCGCTGACAAGCAAAGCACAAAGTGGGCAAGCTCCAGCTGTTCAGATATCTGACTCTGCGGAGTGTATAATTCTTTATGTTTGGATAAGTGAACTGCTGGGTATCCAGTGGGTGGATAGTGGGACGTGCATGTAAACTGTTACAGACACCTTTCCTTTTAACAATGCAATAATTTTTGTGTCCAAAACTGAGTTCCTATTCTCCAACACCCTTAAGGATATTTAAATATCTATACTGAAAAAATCAACTGAATAAATAAATTAAGTTCTCTTAAATAGATTAAATAGTTGTCAATCTTGATTTGAAACACCGGCAAAGGGAATTCTGTGGTACTTAAATAATTTTCAGGTTGATAATTCCGGATTTTCAAAAACAGTTGAGCTGAGTGTCATTTGTGCCACAAAAAAAGGTACCAGGTTGTGACTCGAAAGCTGCTCTATGCCACAACTCAGATTTGCCATACTCTATAACAAGGAAGCTTTCCCTTCCCAACAAGGGATGAAAAACAACCCTGCAATAGTTCATTATTTAATGAACATGATTTTTCATTGATTTTCACTGCCATTTGTGAACTCATTAAGTACCTGGGCTGAAGAGTAGCTCCTTTATCAGCAATGGTTACACTTTCCTGTGAGGAAATGAAATCATCATCGTATGAAACAATGCTAGCTGGGGGACTCATGACTGGAAGCAAAGGTTCCTGAGTTGGTGGTGATTGCTCTGACCACTGCTCAAATCCTGCAAGAGGCGAAAAAGCAAAAACAAGGTAATCTGTATTTCAGAAGCATGCCAAATAAGCTTGCTGACAGAGATCCAAAGCCCATTAAGAGCAGCTTTGGAAAATTTCCTTTATATGCAACAACATTCAATTATAATCTGAAAACAGTTAAGTGATTTCATAGTAAAGAAACAGTTGCCAAAATTTTCAAAAAGGACTGGAAACTTATCAGCAAATACTGGTATCAGCAAAAAACAAAACAAAATCTGAGCTACAGGTTTATAACGTAACTTAAAGAGCTCAGGATTTCAACTATCATGGAAATGCAGTCATTTTGACAATTACACCAACAAAAGACCGGAGGCAGCAATAAGTCTCTCGTTGCCTTACCTTTCCCACACAGCTGGTAATATTTTGTAAAGACGTTGATGGCACTATGGGGACTCCCCCTTATCAGGTCTTCCCAAGTACTCCTTATATGTCTAAAAATGAGTAAACACTTCTCTGCCTCCTTCTGAACTTCTTTTATGGGCTCGCGGCCAGCTATATCTGCAGCACAGAATTCTTTTTCCTTTAACACTTCCAGAGTCTTCAAAGTTGGATGCTCATGCCTTTCTCCTTCCTCCTCAGATGCAAGACCATCACTGAGTGGCCCCTCACTTATTGACTCTATGCTACAATCACGCAGATCTACAACTTTACTTTCAGCACCTGGGGAGCATGCTTGTTTTTTGGACAGATTTCCTAGCATTCCTTCAGTTCTGTAGTTACCTGGAAGGCTGATAGCTGCAGCCCGAGGGCTGAGGGTCTCTGGGAGCCTTTTAAACTCACCAAGGTTCCCGACTCCAGGAAGGTTATCATCAAAACTTGTATGTGGGGTGCAAGTACCCAACATCTTCTGGAGCCTGGCTGAAAAGACCTCCTCTTCTTCCACAGGGGGGTTGCTGGCCTTTGCCCAACTGCCATCACCCTGATCTCCTTGCAACAAGTCACGCTCAGAATTCCACACCTCACCATAGTTAATGCTGGCCCCGGCTAACTTCTTGGCTTCGCTTTCAATTCTGCTCGACAAAGAGGCTGCTGTTGCCTTCAGGGCTTCAATGCGGTTCAATTTACTTTTATACTGATTAATGGTAGGCTGTACAGCAGATGCCATAGCTGGCTGAGATGCCAAAGGTATGGATCCCACAGCTGTGTTGTGACTCCTTCTGGTTGATAATACAGAGTAAAAGTCGTTTTGCAAGGCATCTATGTGATCCAGGGCCAAAAGCTGGGAGACAAATCCTCCAGTCAAGATATGTGAAGGTTGTTGGGAAGAAACCTGGGCTTCTGAAGTCAGCCTATCTGGCTGAATCCATAAAGGGTCCAAGAAATTGTTCCTAAAAACAAAAAAAGTTGAACTCTCATAAACTTGGAATAATGAAGACTGAACCATGTTTGACTACCGGTATTAAATCTGCACATATGTTAACGTATTGGAAATCATTTTAAAAACTAGACCTCTTAGCCCAGATTAGATTTTCCCTGATCCCCCCATACACATTGTGGGAGCAATGTAAAGGTGTAAAATTTGAAGCTGTGCGGTAGGGGACGTGTTTTTTCCAGGGCGTGAGATTTGGAAAGAAATGTTTTTTGGGGGAAAGCTGAACAAATGCAATACTTTTCTTTATATATTGAAAGCCACTTTGTTACTTTAGGAACATAAAATGCATTATGCATAAAATGGTTCATCTTAAATTTATATCTGCTATATTAAAAGTACAGATTATTCAGATAATAATTACAAACTGATTGAACTTTTGTTGCAAATGGAATACAAGCTGCTGAACTGTAAGGAACCTAGCATTCAAGCTTCTCAAATCCTGCACCAAGAGGACTGAAATCTATTAACATTTTCTAAAAAAAACAGAGGCTTTTTCCTAGGAATAACAGGAGAAGAAGTGCCAAAGAATTTAAAGAGACTACTTATGTATGCTACTACAGTAGCCAGAATGCTACTTGCCCAGAAGTGGAAGGAAGAAAACATCCCAACGAAGGAAGAATAAATAACTAAGATGATGGACTAGGCTGAAATGGCAAAATTGACCATGAAGATCAGGCACCAAGAATGGAAAAAAATTATAGCTTACTTTAAAGAACACTGTAAATGCGTTAAAACATTAGCAGGATTGATGCAACATTTATGAAGTAACAATAGAATTAGGATTGGAAAAATAAGCTGAAAGTAATTGGAAAAATATAATTATATCCAAGGAGAAGAAAAGGGGAAAAACTGGAAAACAGGGGTGGGTGGGTGGAAGTTAAACAATGCCAAACTGGATTAGATATGTATGTATAATGTTGTCATACTTAAAAATTGAAAAATAAAATATATTTTTAAAAAAAGGAAGAGAACTGAAATCTACAACACCTTTCAACTCAGCAAATTTCCATAACTCAGTCATGCTCAACTTTGTGTTTTGCAAAATAATTTCTCTTGATTTTCTAGTCACAGAGGAAAAATATACTAATAGGAACCCCAGCCACTGGAAATCTGTCCAGTCAGGACTTGGGCTTCTGAAGCTTCAGTAGGCATTGCCCATAAGCTTTCAAGAATAGTGAAATAAGGGCATTTTGTATTAAGGAAAGTTCTTTGTCCCAAAATATTTATGTGTTTTTTATGCAGTGTCATAGAATCCCATCACACACAGAGCACTGACTACGCATAAAGAAGATGATTGCTTTTTCAACCTGTATTTCATGCAGGGACATGTCATTCTTATAATGCGGAATCTTACAGAATCTAAAGTGCTGAATTTTAAATTGTCACTTATGTTTAGAGAAAAAGTCCTCCAATCTTTCTGCTGCTTACACAGGGCATATTGCTAAGTCATCTGAAGACCATTTTCTACTACACCAAGTTTCTAAGGTCGCAACAGTAACTTTTACAAAAAAATAGTGTTAAAAGTTCTACTAAAATACTTACAAGTTGCCTTAAACATACTCCTGCATTCTTACCTATTAAGAGGATGAGGAGCTTCAGAGAGAGACATATCGCTACTGGAAGATGCACTGGGTGGACGCTCCTGCACTTTGTTTTCTTTATCAGATTCTCCAGACGGTTGATATCCAGGTTTGGACTGGGAAGAAAAATGGAGATATTTTTGAAACATGAATTTCTGTTAGAATTAATCAAGATAAAAAAAGTTAAACATGTGAGAAGTCTCAAGTGACCAAGCAAACAATTCCTTATAGTATCTATTTCTAAATTGTACTCTTATTAAGTTTCTACTGGTTCTAATTTTTTTAATCAAATTGTGCTGTGCATTTGTTCTAGTTCTGTTGTTCTTATGAGCTTAAAGCTGAAATAAAGTGATTGATTGACCAAGCAAACAGCTGACATTTGTTTTCCGCGCTTATAAAAACCAGGCTAGACACAGGTAACAACTTATTAGCCATATTAGCTGATCCTTTGGCAAGAACACCTTACATTTAAGTCAGTATTTTTTCTACTTCTGCAAACGATGCCAATAAATCCCTGGGGGTGGGGGTGTGGATGTTGTAATTTTGGCTACATGTGACTGGCACTCGGTGATTCAAGAATATATGACAGCTTTAATCCTAACTACAGCAAAAAAAGGAAGGTCCCACAAGGGGACACCAAAACACTCCTTTCCAAAATGCCTTCCTGGGCAGTCAGGAGACCCTCCTGAACAAAGTGGGATACAGCAGGACGGGGGGCTGGTGTGGGAGGAAGGGAAATTGTGCCAAATCAGGCACAACTGGATGCTGAGGTGTCATTTAAAGGTCTACACCCTTCACAGGGGCTGCCACACACACATTACATAATTTACCCCTTGGTGCGCCTGAGCTTCCTGCCTTGCCCTCATCAATGCTTCTTCAGAATACAAGCTGGGTGGTTATATTGATCAACATGGTTATATTGATCAACAGCCATGCTGCCCAAGGTCTGAACATAGCTGTCAACTTTCGGATTTGAAAATAAGGGATTTTTAAAAACTTTCGGATCTGAAAATAAGGGATGCCGCGAGGGCGGTGCAATGGCACCAAGTAGCCTCGCCACCCTGCGCTCCAGAGGCTGCGCGCAAATGGGTGAGCGAAAGAGTGAGCGCGTAGACGGCAGGCAGGCTGTCTGTCTGGTTGGGCGTGAGGGTCTGGCTGCACAAGGCATGAAAGCTCCGCCCCCCGTCGGTCTCAGACTCCTTATTGGCAGCCGAGCAACGCAGCTGAGGAGCCTCCCTGGCCGGCAGGGAGGGAGAGGAGCTGCTTCCTTTGAAATCCGGGAAATTGAAGGGATATCAACAATCCGGGATAGCAGTGGGAAACGGCATTGGAATAAGGGAGTTTCCTGGAAAAAAAGGGAGGGTTGACAGCTATGGGTCTGAATTTTTACTCTATGCCATGACAAATGCTGTGAGCTATAGCTGCAGCCATTTTTAACTCACTTCCATCTGGCCATATTTCTTGCTCCTGCCAGCGCTCCCCACTGCAGGCGCAAACAAAACCTCAGTTTGAGCATTATTCGGCATGTGCAAACCTAATGCCTATCTTTTACTGCTGCTAATCCTTTACAAATCTTTTCTTTAAAAATCAACATTAATACAAACTTTCAAACCGCAAGAAAGAACCCAAACAAATCTTGCAAAAATAGCTATCCCTGTACCTCCTGTCCAGGGACCAGGGGCTCCTCCAGTAAGGTTTGTTCCAGAAACAGTTTTGAGTATGTTTCTTGTAATTGTTTGGTGGCTAATTCAGGAGCCAATGTTCCCTTTGTCTTATTAGCAAGAGCTTCTTTCTGTTTCCTGTAAAGTTCTTGAAGCCGTTTGTTCTTTTGTTCAGTTGCCACTTTCTGCGCTTTCTTCTCTTCATTTTGCCTCTTTTTCCTTTCCTCTTTTTGTCTAACAATATACTGGCGAACTTCATCTGTATCATAATAGCGTTTCTTAGAAATGACTTGAGGCTCTTCATTGGCAGAAAGCTTATCTGGCTTTCTTTTGGTTGGACTATGGCTCCTAATAAATGCAAAATGCGGTGATTTTTTATCCTGTCTTTCTTCATCCCTCAGTCGTTCTGCACCCTGAGATAAATAGTCTATCTGTAGGTCATCAAGCATTCCACGGATCTCCACTGGCAAGAAGTCCTTGTTTACATGGTCTTCTCTCCATTTTGAATCGGGAAAAGTAGATTCTTTTTTCTTCGTGTTATTCTCCACTCTTACTTTACTTTGTGCTCTTTCAGAATTTCTTGATCGGGTTTCTATGGCCACATCCAACTTGAAATTAGTGTCTGTCTTTTCACTGTTGAAAGCTGGGGTGGGGATAGAGGGATAAAAGTAGTGTTAGACACACTCCACTTGTTAGGCAAGGTGGATCTATTTCTTTGACCTCTCATATGGCAGCTTTTTGTTAAGTGTTAAAAGCCTGTCCACTTAAGCATTTTAGAAAGGCAAAAAACCATGAGACAAAAAACCCACTTGGTTGATGCTGGACTTCAGCTCGTGCAAGCAGAATTACTCCTTCCTCTCTTTCATCCTGCACCTCCCTGTCTGCTCTGTAGTGCCCAAACCTTCTGGAGCAGTTTTGGAAAGTTCTGCAGCAGAAAAGGGGAATGCCTCGCCAGGGGCATCTGTTCCACTTGTGAATGGACACTGTCAAATTTCATCCTGTACTGAAGCCAAAATGCAATGCATATTTTGCCAAGTGGGCTACTGTCTTTGATGTTCTCAGATTTTCACTAGAAATGGCTGTACTGATGGGACACTGTGTGAACATGGTTCCTTATAGAACACATACAAGTAAACACACACACACACCAAGTAATAGTAGCTTCTACGAATTAATTCTAATCTGGAAGCTTGGCACTATATCTATGCACAGCATCTCAAGATCCTTTGGGTAAACATGTTGGATCATAGTTCTGATAAGGTTATCAGTTTATTCACTGGTAAAGAATTAGAGTAACTTCTGCAGTGAAAAAAAAACCATTTAGGTTAATTTAATCTGTCACCAAGCACCAGGGCCAAGATTATAAGAGTTTCCAATATTAGTTTACTTATTTAATAGGCATATATAGTTGACCTGCCAAAATGTAGTCCCAGGGCAGGTAATATGCAGCTCAATACAATTAAACCATGTAACATCTTCCACTCACAGTGCAAAAAGATGCATCTTGACCCAATGTTGAAATGTATATAGTGACAAGGCTAGAAACCATTCAAAGGAGAAGGCATTCCACAATCTGGGGTCCACCACAGAAAAGTCTCTCTCTCTTTTTTTTTTTTTTTTTAATATATATATATCTTTATTGAATTTCCACAAAATTTAACAACAAACTTTTACAACATTCAATCCAAAATGCAATATGGCTTTTTCTGTTTTATTGGAATGTATGAGGTATGGATGATATGGGATTGAACACAGAAAAGTCTCTCTTATGCACCAGCAGCACATGGACCACCATGCATATGCTGCTTAAAACAACTTCCACATAGATTTCTGGCATTGGTTGAATCAAGCAATAAAGGCCATTTATATTATAAAAAACTTCAGCTGTGGCAACTTTTTAACGGTAAATCTGAAGACTTCTGATAAAGTGTATAGAAGCTGGATCAGCAGTCAGAAATCTCAACAGTTCTTGTGGGAAAAGACATTGACAGTGGAATGCCAAGAAGGGATTAATGGCTGAGACTGTATACAACAGCAACTCAATAATACTGAGGAGCTCAAGTCACAGCCAAGGAAGGTGAAAATTAAACTGATTGGATTTGAGCAATGCAATATCATTTAAGCCCCAAGATCTCATGTAAGAGAGTAGTTATTTTTATCTCTTTGATAGTCCCTTGGGTAGGAGGTAAACAAGGCTATTTAATTCTAGTGGCTCGTGCCCATAGGCCATTTCACTTATTGAAAATGAAATAAACAACTTGAAACCAGCTGGGTCCCAATTCCATTGTTCTGCTTCAATCACAGTCACACATGACTTGTTGCACACAAGCTATCCCATCCGATAGTGGATGGGGAAGCTACCAAACTGTCACTAGTCTAATGTTCAAGTTGTCAAAGATGCTGGGGTATTATCATCTGCCCTTCCTAACTTTCCTACAGTTCTAGCAGAAGAGAAGAGAAAAGTAAATAGACAGTGACAACAAAGGTGTCAGCTAGGAGAGAAAACAAGATCCTTCAAGATAGCCAAACCAGAACCAATTTCCAAGGTAATGGTTGAGTTAAGAAAGCTCCTCAGACCAGAGATGGGGAATCTGTGGTCCTCCACTTATGTTAGACTATAATCATCCTGACCATTGACCATGATGGCTGAGACTGATGGAGCTGTCATTCAACAACATCTGGAGAGCCACAAGTTCCCTGCCCCTAATGCAGACAACGCAAATGTGCACTATTGCTTCCTTTTCCAGTTGACAGTTCTTCGTCAAACGCATAATGTCCTTTCTACAGCACAGCAAGAGCAAGTCAGATAGGCAATGGTCTTTGTTGCGCTCAATGACCCAGAACACGACCCCTGTGCAAATCAGGGGTGCCCTGGATCTGCAAAATGTCAGCATCCCATTCCCAAACATGCACTCCCAAGTGCAGCCAATCCCAGCAGTTATAAGCAGTGATTTGAACCCTGCTTTTGGCAGAGATCGGCTGCACTTGGGAGCTCAAGAACGGAACCAGTTCCAGTGGGGCTTGTGTTTGGCACCAAATTTGAAAGGCCACAAATGTCAAGGAACCATCGACAGCATGATTGCTGCTCTGCAGCCATATTTATTATCTGCCCCATACCTGGTACACAAAGCTTAGCTTACCAGATTTAGCGGGCTTATCCTTGCCAGCTCTGTCAATGGATAATGGCTGTTGGTCCTGCTGCCCTACTTTAGGTGCTGGACCCAGAAGCTTCTTTGCAAGTCTCAGTCCCTCCCGCCAGGATGATGCACCTATTAAACTGGTACTGCCTAAAACAAAGAGCCAAAAAGGACATACGGAGTAATTTTCCAGTGCTTCATTAGCAATATAAACTTCAGGACACGGCAAAGATTGCAAAAAAGGAGGGGTAGCACCAATGGTGGAGGGTGGTGTCTGGATCAAAAGAAGAAAAAAACTGAACAATATTTAAAGAGTGCAAGCCAAAGCTTGTGTTTAAAAGCTAACTTGAATTGACCTGGTTTGGAATCGGGACTTTGAAGTTGTGCCACTTTCTGGATTTTGCGCACTGGTCTGGTTGCTTTTCTCCCCTTGGTTTTTCCAGCAGGTGTCTCTTTCACAGCCAAATTGTCTTCTGAAAAACAGTGTGAGAGAATCATTGCCACAACTAAAAGAACACACAAAGACATGTATCAGAACTGTAGCAGCTTGCCTTCTTAGCTAGTCTCTAGCCTATCAGAATTTAAACACACAACATCAGGCTTTCAAGCTAGACTTCATAGTCTTTCATTTTTGTTTTTTCTTTAATCTAAGAAGTTTGGGAAGTAGGGCTATAAAGTTTTGTTAATTTACAGATTAATTATGTAGGATGTGTAGTAGTTCTTTGCTTTGCATGTGGCCATTAATAAGATGTTTTGTGCTTTTATACTGTAAACCACTCTGTGATCCTTTGAAGGATGGTATAGCTATGTATGTATGTATGAATAAATAAATAAATAAATAGGTTTTCTACTTACCTGCCAATTGCAGTTCTAAGTCAGGACAGAACTCTCTACTGAGATTAATAAATTCCTCTTCACGCCACACCTTTCCATCAGGTGTACGAATCTTGGCTTCTGATGGATTGAATCCTAACAAAAGTAGCACACCTATATTTAGCTGACTTTGCCTTAAAACAATTGGTTAACATAAAGGTGACCAATGCATCATGCGGACAAAATTTATCAGTTTTAAACATCCAATACATTTGTTACTAGAAATAAAGAAACTCAGATTCCAAATATATGTTGCATAAAATAGATTAAATGAGAACTTTCTGTACATAATTACATAACAGAAAAATTTGATACATTCCTGCAAAAATAAAAAAAGTTTCAGGATAGTTTATACACATGACTGACTGATGCCTACAGAACTGCTAAAATGCAAACACTGTACTGTGTGACTGCTGTGCATGTACAGCCAGTGGTGTCCTACAAGCTGTATCAGAAAAATCTCTTGTGCTACCGTAACAGGCGGCAGCTGTGATAGTTAGCACCAATGACAATGAAACTAACTAAATAAAAGCAATTACCGTATTTTTTGCTCTATAAGGCGCATCTGACCATAGGACGCACCTAGTTTTTAGAGGGGAAAAGCCCCATTTTTTTTTGAGGATCGGCGCAAAGTTGTTGAGCTTACTTTGCAAAGGGAAAAAACCCTGTTTTATGGGGTTTAACTCACAGTTCTGCAGCTTCAGGAAGCCATTTCTACAGTTTCCAGACAGATAATCTAATCAGCCAGTCACATGTCGCTGGGGAAACAGCCTCCCTCTGCAAGGGGGCGGGGCTGGAATCTCTCTCCCTTATCTCTTGATCGTTTGCTGAGCAGCTGCTCAGCGGGCTTCCTTTCAACACCCCCTTCTTTTTTTAAAAAAAAAGCACGATCTGCTTTTGCCCCTGGGCAGTTCAGCTCCAGGGACCACACATTCGCTCTATAAGACGCACAGACATTTCCCCTTACTTTTTAGGAGGAAAAAAGTGTGTCTTATGGAGGGGAAAATATGCTAATCCATAGTGTTAGTCACAATCCAATGTTTGTGAATTTAACTCTAAACATATACAGTGCATCTGAACAAAAACACCTTCATGGATGGAAATGCAGGTAAAGTTTGGAAGGTAATAAATAATAAGAATACGAACAATCCTTTGTCTTTAATGTGTTCCTATCTAAGGTAGGGTGCACCTATCCCAGAGTTGCAACAGAAACCACATTCTTGGTTTCCCAAACCAAATAAATATATTTCTTCTCACACAGATTCAATTTACAAGCTATGTACCTTTATATGAAGGAGCAGGAGGTGCAGCTGCAACTTTCCTGACTTTTGGAGTTACAACTACAGCAAGAATAGGATGGTCATCATATCCCAGATGATTTCCTCTGCTGCTCAGCTCTTCTGGGCGCTCCAATTGCTTCCTAATCCGTTCCTTCAGTTTTTCCAGTTTAGCCTCATGCTGATGCTGCCTTAAAATATCTAATCTGTGTGCACTGGAGGTACTGGTAGAAGAAGCTGAGGATTCTGCCAGCTGTAATTCTTTTAGGTCAGCATCCTGGGTTGTGGTACTCGTTTTACTATATTCATCTCTGGATTTCTCAGCCTTTTCCTCCTCTGATACAGATTTGAAGAAAACCTCAGAATTTTGTAAGGCATCAATTGCTGGTCGGTCATTTAAATATCTGATAACAGTTTCATCGGCAAAAGATGAGCTTTGGAAATCTCTGCTGTGCAAATTTGATTCACTTTTTTCATAGGTAAAATGTTTCATTCTTTCAGTCTTATTCCCCACTTCTTTACGCTTTAAACATCCAGCCTCCGGTTGGCAAGATGCTTTATGAGATGGGGACCATGGAGCGCCCCTAAAAGAAGTAAAACATAAAAAATAATGGTGAGAATCAGCTCTAAAAACATATAGTAAATTCAAAACAAAAGATATAACAAGACTTTTGCAAGTAGAATTGGATACAGTGCAAGTATCCAATTACCAAATGATTCTTATTTTTGTTGAATTTCTTATAGTGCAGTTCTGAAGGTAAAACAACAGAATGTGCAAGAAATTTAGGTTCCTCTTCATAATCTTTTTTCCTGCAAGACTGAGCTGTCTGGGCTCTAAGCCTCTCCATCAAGCAACAACTGAAACCAGAATGTTTCCCAATGCACAGCAGTACAAGATTGCTGCTCCCTAGGGCTAGACAAATACTTTCATGCTTATGTAGTCTCTGTGAAGTGAGAAAGAGCCCTCAAAATCTTTGTTGCATCCTGGATACAGGGGAGGGAATACAAGCACTCCTAACAGTCTACTCTAGGATGCGGGTGGCGCTGTGGGTTAAACCACAGAGCCTAGGGCTTGCCGATCAGAAGGTCGGCGGTTCGAATCCCTGTGACGGGGTGAGCTCCCATTGTTCAGTCCCAGCTCCTGCCAACCTAGCAGTTTGAAAGCAATCAAAGTGCAAGTAGATAAATAGGTACCGCTGCAGCGGGAAGGTAAACGGCGTTTCTGTGTGCTGCTCTGGTTTGCCAGAAGCGGCTTTGTCATGCCGGCCACTTGACCTGGAAGCTGTATGCCGGCTCCCTCGGCCAATAATGCGAGATGAGCCACAACCCCAGAGTCGGTCACGACTGGACCTAATGGTCAGGGGTCCCTTTACCTTTACCTTTAACAGTCTACTCTAACAAACAACACAGTTAGTAAGCCAATTCCCTTCCCCCCACTCCATTCCCTCACCCCTCATTTAACTGACATCTTCAACAGTCTGTGCGACATCCAGTTCACAAAACCCTGCTTGGATTGAAAGGTGAGATAGGAAGTTAATAAATATTTGTTTCTTAAGAAACGGCAGGTTCTGTGCTTATGGTTTGATTCCATGAGTTAGCAAACTTTCCTCTTATTTCATACTGACCTGAAAGAAGCCACAAGGGGTTCATGAAATTCAACATGCCCACTCTTTCCAACATTGCTATCCAAAGTGGTGGCACGAAGGGGACAGCGAAGGGACTTCTCCTTCTGGCTGGAAGACCTGGAGGCTGAAGCAGAAACCAAGGAATCCTCAATTAGCACTCAGTAGAACATTAAATAATTCCTCAAGAGTCTCTAGAACGTAGTTTCAAGTGCTCGGAAATAAATGGTAAGGAACTGGAGTAAAGTAACAAACTTATTTTAAAACTTTGTAAAAATTTTATTTCGGGGGTTGCCTGTATTTCAAAAGAACACTTAAAGGACAGCTTGGTGAACTCACTTCCTAGTCAACAGGTAAGATTCAACAATAATGTCCACGTTTCCCCCCCTCGCTGGAAAGTTTATGAGCAAGAATTTTTACAGATTTTATGCTATTTGTCTAAATGGCAGCAGAACATCCATCATTCCCATTCTCCTATATGGATTACATTGTATTATTTTAAAATTACCGTATTTTTCGCTCTATAAGGCGCACCTGACCATAGGACACACCTAGTTTTTAGAGGGGGAAAGCCCCATTTTTTGAGGATCAGCTCAAAGTTGTTGAGCTTACTTTGCAAAGGGAAAAAACCCTGTTTTATGGGGTTTAACTCACAGTTCTGCAGCTTCAGGAAGCCATTTCTACAGTTTCCAGACAGATAATCTAATCAGCCAGTCACATGTCGCTGGGGAAACAGCCTCCCTCTGCAAGGGGACGGGGCTGGAATCTCTCTCCCTTATCTCTCTCCCCGATCATTTGCTGAGCAGCTGCTCAGCGGGCTTCAACATCCCCTTCTCTCTCTTTTTTTTAAAAAAAAGCATGATCTGCTTTTGCCCCTGGGCAGTACAGCTCCAGGGACCACACATTCGCTCCATACGACGCACAGACATTTTCCCTTACTTTTTAGGAGGAAAAAAGTGTGTCTTATGGAGCGAAAAATACGGTAGCTTTAGCTTCCAATCTCAAAGTATTTTCAATGAGGCCTTCTACTGAACATCCATCTTCCCTGGCCTCAATGCTGAGGCAAAGGGAACATTTAAATCACTAAAAATGAATTGTGTGGGGAAGCAGCCACAGCCCTGTGAGCCATTAACTGAAAGGTCTTAACTATTGTGCCAATGAACTACTTATGAGATCTGGTTCCAAGCAAGGAAAAGACCAGCATCTGCTGTTCTTTGTGCATACCTTCCGGCTCTGCCTTTCTCAAAGTCCTATGGTACACTCCCAAAGGCATGATGATGATAATGCTTTATCAAATTTATATACCACCCTTCATCAAAAGACCACAGGGTGGTTTACAGCATAAAACACAAAATACATAATGTAATAATAGTAAAATAGAAAAAGAAAAAGGGCAATACCCCCCCCCCCACACACACTTAAAAATGCCTGGGGAAACCCAGCCAGATGGGTGGGGTATAAATAATAAATTATTATTATCTATATATATAAAAATGTTCCCATTGCACGTTTGTCCAAAACACCCTTGCTGCATAACCGCTGGACCAAATCGCATCAAATTAGGACACAGCGTTCCATTACCATGGCATACTAATCTGGCATAATAAAAATTCATAAAAACCACATCTGACATACCTGAAATAAAGAAAAAACCCAAAAAAATTGGCGCGCACATATGACATCACCAGCAAAACAGCGCCCTCTAGCAATGGCCATACTGGTACTACAGCTACAAAAGCAAAAAAATGGTGCGCACATATGACATCACCAGCAAAACCTCGCCCTCTAGCAACAGCAGGCCTGTCTCCATTTTCACTCCCAAACTGACAAACTGTTTCTCTGCAAGGAAGGAGGGGGTGATTGTTTCAGTGGCTTCCTGATACCTGAGTGCCAGACAAAAGGGTGTGATTAACTTGGCTGGGAAACAGGGAAATGTAAATATCTCTTTTGTCAAAGGCGCGCTGGGAAATGGAGGCCGCCGCCTCTCGCAGTTAACTAGGCCAGACTAGCAAGGCACGCTGGGAAATGGAGTCAAGGCGCCCTGTGGGTGAACTAAGCTCTTTCGCCCAAACCACAAGGCATGCTGGGAAACGGTGGGCTTATTATCGCAACCAACCGCATGCTCAAGGCACTCTAGGAAATGGAATCAAATCCTCTCTAGAGGGTTACTAGCACTTTTCCCCTTGAAAAGGCCACAGGCAAGGCACGCCGGGAAATGGCCACCGTGATCGTCCCTCAGTGATCTCCCGATGTGTATGTTTTTATCTGTGCGTTTCCATAGTGCTTTTCCCTCAGACGGTGTCAGAGGCCTCCTTCCTTGGCTTTTTCTGCAAAGTGCACATGACGCCGGCGGGGGTAGGTGGAGGTTTACTTTGGCTGCGGCTGCTACTGGTGGTAATAAGCATAAAATCAGCCACAGCAAGGTGTGGTCGGGTCAGCTAGTTATTATTATAAACTAGTAAATTAAGCCCGTAAAGATTACGGGCTCTAGGCTGCCTGTCCATGCTGCTTTAAAGCAGCAGGGACGGGCAGCCTCAGGAGCCGGCGCTCCCTCGGCCGGTCGCTCAGTGACCGCGGGAGCAGCAGCGCCAGGCGGGATGCATCCTGCTCGGCGCTGCAGCTCCCGGCGAGGGAGTGCCGGCTCCTGAAGCTGCCTGTCTCTGTGGACGGGCAACCTAAGGAGCCGACGCTCCCTCGGCCGGTCGCTCAGTGACCGCGGGAGCAGCAGCGCCGGGCGGGATGCATCCTGCTCGGCGCTGCAGCTCCCGGCGAGGGAGTGCCGGCTCCTGAAGCTGCCTGTCTCTGTGGACGGGCAACCTAAGGAGCCGACGCTCCCTCAGCCGGTCGCTCAGTGACCGCGGGAGCAGCAGCGCCGGGCGGGATGCATCCTGCTCGGCGCTGCAGCTCCCGGCGAGGGAGTGCCGGCTCCTGAAGCTGCCTGTCTCTGTGGACGGGCAACCTAAGGAGCCGACGCTCCCTCGGCCGGTCGCTCAGTGACCGCGGGAGCAGCAGCGCCGGGCGGGATGCATCCTGCTCGGCGCTGCAGCTCCCGGCGAGGGAGTGCCGGCTCCTGAAGCTGCCTGTCTCTGTGGACGGGCAACCTAAGGAGCCGACGCTCCCTCAGCCGGTCGCTCAGTGACCGCGGGAGCAGCAGCGCCGGGCGGGATGCATCCTGCTCGGCGCTGCAGCTCCCGGCGAGGGAGTGCCGGCTCCTGAAGCTGCCTGTCCCTGTGGACGGGCAACCTAAGGAGCCGACGCTCCCTCGGCCGGTCGCTCAGTGACCGCGGGAGCAGCAGCGCCGGGCGGGATGCATCCTGCTCGGCGCTGCAGCTCCCGGCGAGGGAGTGCCGGCTCCTGAAGCTGCCTGTCCCTGTGGACGGGCAACCTAAGGAGCCGACGCTCCGTCGGCCGGTCGCTCAGTGACCGCGGGAGCAGCAGCGCCGGGCGGGATGCATCCTGCTCGGCGCTGCAGCTCCCGGCGAGGGAGTGTCGGCTCCTGAAGCTGCCTGTCCCTGTGGATGGGCAACCTAAGGAGCCGACGCTCCCTCGGCGCGCCGCCCCTTTCCCACAGAGCCTACAGCCGGCGCTCCTCCGCGGGGCTCTTCCGCTTCCAGCGCCGCCTGTAGCCGGCGCTCCTCCGCGGGCCTCCTCCGCTTCCAGCGCCGCCAAGCCCCGTCGCGGGGTCGCGGTTGCCTGGCCATCGTGGAACGGCGGCCAGTGGCCGCCTTCTCCCCGCCAGCGGCTAAAAGATGGCCGACAGGAGGAGGCTGCGGGCAGCCGCGCTTCGCGCCTCTGCCCCCGCTCCTATTGGTCTGCGTCCTCCAATCCGTGTCTCACTGGAGCGCACGCGCGCTTCCGATTTCCTCTGACGGACGGAAAGTGGTACGGAGGGACACAGGCTCTTTATTATATAGGACTGATTAACAGCTGAAGGCCAGGTTTGAAGAGTAAAGTTTTCACCTGGCACCTAAAGATATGCAACAATGGTGCCAGACGAGCCTCCCAGGGGACAGCATTCTATGAATAGGGAATCACTGCAGAAAAGGCCTGTTCTTATGTTTTCCCCCTTCAGAACCTGCCTGGAAGAGTGTAGACAACAGAAGTTAAGCTATCCCTTAGATAAGAGGACAGCTGAGTCACTAGCCAAAATTGTTGGAATGTTCGCTGTGCCACCAAGGTCACCTGAACCTCAAATGACAGGAATGGATCCAGAAGAACCCCCAAGCTAAGTACCCGCTCCTTCAGATGGAGTGCTAACCCCATCAAGAGCAGGCCACCTCCCATCCATCTGGTCTAGGGAACCACCCACTAACAGAGCTTCAGTCTTATCGGAATTGAGCTTCAGTTTATTTGCTCTCATCCAGTCCATTACCAAGGCAATACTCATCCAGCAGATGAGTAAAGATATGAGACAGACTCCAGCCAAACGACTCCAACCATCTAACACAAATGCTCAAATGAACCTTAGTTTTACATAGACTCTGATGTCATAATGGAAAAGCTGTGACCACCAATCTATTATGACAACGCAGACACTGTTGCCAAGATACTCTACCTTTAACATCCCAAGCATACTATTACCAAGGCTACATGCGTGCTGATAATGTCATAACAGAGGCATATTTCAAGATTTTGGGCTAAAGAATAAGTTGTTATTTTACAGATGTAAGCCATCTTGGACGATTTAACTGGAAAGATAGGATTTTAAAAGCTGTTAAATAAATAAAAAGTCACATAATAATAATAATAATAATAATAATAATAATAATAATAATAATTATTATTATTATTATTTATTTATTTATTTATTTATTTATTTATTTTATTTATTTATACCCCGCCCATCTGGCTGAGTTTCCCCAGCCACTCTGGGTGGCTCCCAATCGAATGTTAAAAACAATACAGCATTAAATATTAAAAACTTCCCTAAACAGGGCTGCCTTCAGATGTCTTTTAAAAATAGGATAGCTGCTTATTTCCTTGACATCTGATGGGAGGGCGTTCCACAGGGCGGGCACCACTACCGAGAAGGCCCTCTGTCTGGTTCCCTGTAACCTCATGAATATGGACACAGACACACACAAAACTGAGTCAAGAGGTGCAGAAGACCATAGTAACATTGCACTACATTTTAATAACCAAGGGGTAGTTACATGGATCAGTAATCCCCAACCTGAGCAAAACAGAATAATAATAATAATAATAATAATTTATTATTTGTACCCCGCCCATCTGGCTGGGTCTCCCCAGCCACCCTGGGCGGCAGAAGTTTGTTTAGTATTAAAGCATGCCAAAATCGTGGCAGAAAATAAAATGCTGTGCTATTACAAGTTTTGAGAAAGAACATACCTGGTTAATGAGTACTAAAACTGCCCCAAATGATATCTTTATTTTTGTTCTTTATGGTGCTTCTAAGCATCAGTCAACAATGGTAGTGCCCAAACAAAAATTAAAGAGAAAGAACTTCCTAGAAGAGGTATCTTCTTATTGCAGGAGTTGAGAGCACCTACCATTTACCATTATACATCACAGAAGGTTTGCCTCCTGTGCCAAATCTTTTAGTCTTTCAATTTGCCAAAGGTCTGTGTTGTGTGAGATGGGCATCCCAATTTAGAGTGTGAAACACCTACAGGCTTATTTGTGGAACGACTCTTCTAATCAAATACATACCTTTCCGACTTATTTTCCTGGTAGTACTTGCGGGTGGCTTCTTGCTGTCCATGACAGACTCCAACACAGCTGTGCTGTTAGGAGCTACTTCCAATTTGTTCTCAATGTGTTGCAACTAAGATGTTGATAGATAAGAAATATGTGTATTAGAAATTAAATATTCAGATAACTTCTCACATCCACAAAAAAGCAGAGAAGCCACAGCTGTACAGATTGGATAGATTTATAAAAGAAGGCTGAAATGCCTACCAATCAAAGTAGAATGGAGTTCAGTTTGTAACTTTGTACAATCATTAGTCTCATCTAATGTGGAGTCCATGTTAGATTATGAAGTTGAGTTCAAAGTAGGTTTCATTGAAAACATAAGTGGCATTTTCCAAAGATGTATAAGACAAATATATTTTAATATTTGCTCATGTTGAAATATATGCACTAGGAATGAAACTTGTGCAGTAGTTTTAGACTCTAGTCTAGATGAAGTATGTACAGGACAGCACATTGCTTAGAGGTTCCTGTTCATCTGGCTGCTCAACTTGGAGGAGGGGGGAAAGGCTAAATAGCCCACCTTTTTAAAATGATCTCAGGGACTGCAAGAGAGGTTTACACTGCTGCAGCTAATGCAAAGCCCTCTTTCTTTCCTTCCTTTGTGTTTTTCTTTATTTGCAATATATATTGATGATAAACAGTTATTCGTACACAGAACACACACATACACAATACTTCCACCTCACAGATGAACCATATGTCTTATAATTACTTTTAACTTTTAACCCATTTTTGTATTTAAACAAAGCTGTCATTCCACAAATTGTCATGTCTTCTTGGAGGCTTATAGCCATGTTCTACTGATGTTGCATAGGTACTAAAACTATGCCAAGGTGGTGTGTGAGGGGGATGTGTGTCCTCCTCAAGAGTAAGCGACTCGACAGTCTGTTTAACTTATGTACAAGTTTATTTCACCGACAAGCTTTACAGTTCATCCACAGGCGGAGACACCTCTTCACTCCCACTTCTCCACACCTCCTTCCCTGTCTCTGGCGACAGCCTAGGCGCTGCCTCTTCCTGCTCCCATGCTCGCAATACCTCCTCTGGCGTCCATGGGTGACCTCCTGAAGCCTCTGTCCCTTCCGCCACCCCTCCTGGCTCGGGCCAGTCCCTGACAGTGGTGGTTTTCTTGTTTGATCGGCTCTCTCAGCCATGAGTTGTCAGTTTGTCCACCCCAAAGTTGTGAGATCCAGATCTCAAACAGATCTGCATTTAGAGTCTTTCAATGCTTTGCAACATTGTAAGCCATGCAGCAGTTGTCAGGTGAGTAATGAGGTCTTTGTGGGAAATTTGTTGAGCAGTTTCTGAATAATATGGTGAAAGTGCTATTTTAGGATCCAAATGGAGATCTTGTTTTGTGATAAGGCCTGCTTCATGATATACCGGTACTTTTTTCCAAAAGGAAAAAAAAAACTTTGGAGCATTCCCACCACATGCGGATGAATGAGTCAGTGAAAGAAAGACTAAACCAGCCCTGTTTAGGGAAGTTTTTAATGTGTGATATTTTAATGTATTTTAGTGTTTGTTGGAAGCTGCCCAGAGTGGCTTGGGAGACCCGGCCAGATGGGCGGGGTACAAATAATAAATTATTATTGTTATTATATCAATCCAGATGCTTTCCTTGCCAAAGAAATACATTTTCTTTACTTTCAAGAAACTCATGGGCTGGTCACACATTGACTTTCCCCAAAGCTGTTGAGGTACTAGGATTGTATATACTGCCTTTGCCATGAATCTCAAACATTATTAGTGTGGCACACTTGCATTGAGTCAGATGTCAATGGAACACCCATTTTCTGCTGCTAGGGTGGTCCCAACTTCAATGCATTCAATTCCAATATGGAAATCTACTTCTGATCCTATTGCATCTGGTGACAGAGTGTCAAGGCATAAAACTGAGTTGTTAGATAACAAATGGGACTGAAGAGGCGTTTCCCCCCCTCGCAGGATTTATCAGAGTGTTTTATGTGTGAGTGTGTGTGTGCACGAACACACATACAGTGCCATTTTTCTAGGAAAAGAGGTGCTGGAACTCACTATGAATGCCTCCGTTCTTCTCTTATAATGGCAATGGCACCTACCTGAGTGGTGCTGGAACTGAGTTCCAGTGAGTTCTGGCTGAAAAAAGTCCTGTGTGTGTGATATTATATTTGGCTTATCATTTCATGGTATATGTTACCTGTAACTTACAAAAGTTGGGATTTGAGGCAAATATTCTATAACACAGTGATCTGGCTCAGATAATCATTACTGCAGACCTTCTGCCTGCACATTTCAAAATGTGGTTTCATATCCTGGTCTACTATGGTTAACTAAAGACCTCTTTGTTTAATGGCTTGCACTACAAATGGAAGAGAAATGCGTGCAGGCAAAAGGCATGTTCACCTCTTTGGCTTCTAAGTATGTGATCATCCAAATGTGACTTATATATATTGCTGAAAGGGGGGCGGGAACATGCATCTTCCACAACCACCTACAGTTCCAAGTCACACACAAAAATTCTCAATTTTCATTTAATATGTTTAGAACTAAGGAAAACTGGTGCATACACTATTATTTTCACAGGCCTTTTCCTCTTTCACTGCTAAAATAATACTTACTGTTGTGTTAGTCTGTGAAAAAGCATCCCGTGCTGTGGTTAAGCCTGCACAAAGAAATGAAAGCAAGTTTGTTAGTTTCATGATAGCTTCAATGCAGTGTTAGAAACTGAGATATGAAAGCTAGGAGCTAAATGGCACCTTAAGCCTAGGTTATGGGTGCAACAACAGAATGTCTAGGCATGCTTTTTTATAACAAGAATACAAAGCTGAAAATGAATGAATTGCAGCTAAAATATTATGTTCATTTTGCACATGGTCTAGTCCTTCCCCTGCGCACCCCTCTAATATTCTCAAGAGGGCCTCTTCTCCAGTCTTCAGAGAGTAGCTGGAAGTCCGGGAGGGGGGGTGCCAAAAAAGGTCCTCCTTTCCTTCCACTGCAGTTTTTTAATCTGAAATCTTAGGCACAGTATTACGTCCAGAGCTCAGAAACTGCTCACGGTAATGAAATTCCCTGTTGCAAAATGCGCCTAGAACAATCGGAGTTTCGAACACTGCTTCAATGGCAAATATTTTGCATGCTTCAATAATATTTTAAAAGGAGTATAACTCAATTATAGTAGGAATTTTTTGCTTGCATACATAATTGCTTGACATTATCATTTTCTCCCTTTAGGAAAGAGAAACATTCAGAAGCTCATGCTTAACCTTTTAATTTATGTGATTATATTTTTTGTAACTTATTGCAGTGATACCAAGTGCATAGATTAACTGCACAGAAATTAGATAACATGTAAAGAAGCAGTGCTTCAAACTCAAAACTGCAGTAGCACTGGCTTATTAAGAGAGATGCTAAGAAAAAGGATTTAATTGGGTAGTCAAAATAATTTGTTTCTACCTTTTTAATACCTATGATTCCTTTACTTTGAACAGCTTATTTTCAGCTAGTTGTAGGACATATGCAAACAGCTTTAAGAGGATTTTTAGTCAGAGAAAATGCAGCGTCCCTTAAAAGCTGTGACAATTGTGGTTTCAACACTCTTTAATGCAATTTTTATTGCAAAGTTTGAAAGTGGCAACCTGAATGTGTATTAACAGAAGCTGGGAGTAAAGAAAGAAAGCCAACATCATCTGACCACTTTCCCAGAAACAGTATTTCAAAGCAGATCTAGAAGCCATTATGCCTTGCATGACAAACTGCACAACACAGGCACATGCTGCCAAAATTTAAGAGAGTCTGGCAAAACTGCTTTCAAACTTAGGCAACAAAATAAATCCGAACCTCTTACTCTACTCTTGATTGACCTGGGATTTTGTAAAGGCACATCATTCAACTCGTTCCTCCACATCCTGTCAATTCACCTAAAACACAAACAAATATTCACTGAGAAATCAAATAAAACAAAATCACAAGTGCATACAAAGGGTAAAGTGAACACCATGCACAATTAATGGTTCTTCATCATCCTGGAAAAAGTGACAAGTGGGGTGCTACCTCAGGGTTCTGTCCCAGCCCCATTGGTGTTCAACATCTTTATAAACTTGGATGAAGAAATTGAGGGGATGCTCATCAAATTTGCAGGTGACACCAAACTGCCGCAGAAGACAGAAATGGGATTCAATGTGACCTTAAGAGATTGCAGAACTGGGCACAAACTAACAAAATGATTTTCAGTAGGACAAATGCAAGGTTCTACATTTTGGGCAGAAATAACCAGCTGCACAAATGTAAGATGGGAGACACCTGGCTTGCCAGAAGTACATGTGAAAAGGATCTAGGTGTCCTGTTAGACCACAAGTTTAGCATGAGTCAACTGTGTGATGTAGCAACAAAAACAGCTAATGCTATCCTAGGCTGCATCAACTGAAATATGATGTCCCAATGAAGGGAAGTAATACAATGGGTCTATGCTGAGTACGACCTACTTGGCTACCAGCCAAAGTGAGTCCACCAGTTGTCTAAATACTAAAAAAAAGAAAAAAAAGGGTAAAGGTAAAGGACCCCTGGATGGCTATGTCCAGTCAAAGGTGACTATGGAACTGCAGCGCTCATCTCACTTTAAGACTGAGGGAGCTGGTGTTTGTCCACAGACAGCTTTCCAGGTCATGTAGCCATCATGACTAAACCACTTCTGGCGCAATGGAGCATCGTGACAAGTGCCAGAGCACACAGAAACACAGTCTACCTTCCCACCATTGTGGTACCTATTTATCTACTTGCAATGGTGTGCTTTCGAACTGCAAGGTTGGCAGAAGCTGGGACAGAGCAACAGGAGCTCACTCTGCCACGTGGATTCGAACAGCTGACCTTCCGATCAGCAAGCCCAAGAGACTCAGTGGTTTAGAGCACAGCGCTACCCATTCCCACAGAATCCATAAATACTATGAATATACCCACAATAATATTGGGGTAGAAGGCAGAAGAGAACACACTGAATCAGGCATACGCTTCGCTTCTGTGCCCTTAGGATGCCACTGCCATGCAGGGCATAGAACCAAATCAGAGCCCTGTTTGGTGCCTTCTTTAGTTTGGCACAGAGTAACTCTGTCAGCTGAAAAGCGTAACTGTGAAGCTTTGTGTCCATTTATAAGGCAAGAGGAAGCAAAATGAGATACAACTGAAGGCATACGCCTCAAGTTTTATACAGTAACAGGAATATTGTTGGAAAAAATAGTTATGACTCCTTCCAAAATGGATAAGCCATCCTGTGATCTTTGCTGATGAAAAGCAGCATATAAATACTTTAAAACAAACGAACAGGGTCCAGATTAATATTTGTTATACCAGTTTAACTGTAGAGAAGCTTTATAGACACTAAGCTATTTCCTATCAAACAGAGCCATATCAGTGGTGGCTAACCTTGACACTCCAGATGTTTTGGAACTACAACTCCCATCATCCCTGACCACTGGTCCTGTTAGCTAGGGATGATGGGAGTTGTAGTTCCAAAACATCTGGAGTGTCAAGGTTAGCCATCACTGCCACAGGTATTTGTTCATTTGCACTGCTGACAACCAGTATATGGTTGTCACATGAATAAGAATGTGAGCTGCGAGCCAGGACCTCACCCCCAGTTGAACTCTCACTTTGTCCATGGCAAGCATCTGTTCTCTCAAACTCATGTCACCTGTCTATGAAACGTAACGATAACGCCATGTTCACTTTCTGTAGTTCAGAATATGTGTTTTCTTCCTAAACTTAAAGTGACATTTTTGTTGCATCTGTAGTATTTTATTGAATTTTTAAATTAACTTAGTAGAAGTTATTTCTAAGTAAACGTGATTATGCTGCTCAGCTGCAATTCTACGCAAGGGATAAGCTTCAAGACAGCAGGAATTCTCTTTAATAAACATGAACAGGATAGCACTAAGTCCCACTGATTTCAATGAAGCCAATGAAGGAAGTTAAAGCAAAGACCAATATGAAAGTGAAGCAGTAAAATCCATAGAAATTGTCAGGGGGAGGGCACCTTATTGAATGGGTTCCTAAGCCATCCTTCAATATTTTTTTCCAATGCAGCTTAGAACAAAAATAGAAAATACAATAACATAATAAAAACAATAAAGCCGCAACAATGCCTAGAACAGCAACAAGAATAACAGTATCAATTCCAATAACAATTCCTGGATAAAGGTATTCATGTGTCACCAAAAGGACATCAATGTAGATATTGGGTATGCCTCCTGGGAAACAATTTTTAATTGACGCTAACTTTTAACAAGTGACAGGGTTTGAGGGGAATACACCTTTAGAGGTCGTAAAGAATTCAGATAAGAAACTCCTGATCGACTGGGGAAAGGCAACTTGTTACTAAAAGCCAAACCTCTCATAAGGGGGACAAAGCAGCCAACATGACATCAATTTTATAAATAGGGATGTGGGGAGATTCAATAATTTACAGGTCAGCCTCAGTTCCTGGTAGATTATGGAATCATAAATAAAAATAAAATGATTAAGCATACATAATCATTAAACCAGGGGTTGCCTATGTGCAGCCCATGGGCATAGTGGTACTCTTGAGGATTGTCCCTTCTGCTTGTGAAGCCTCTGAAACAAACACACACACACACACACACACACACACACACACACACTGCCATTCATTGCCCCCTTTGTCATGAAGTGGTGGGGATGGTTATCTTCCCACTCTCCCTTTAAAATAAGCATATAGACTTGATGGAGGAAGTTTCAAGAGTGACACTCTGTTCCTCTTTTAGCATCATGCACTTCCCAGGGCTCAGATGGCACCTGAGCAGCTGAACAGAAAGCAGAGCAATAGTGAGGGGCCAGAAGGAATGGGGGGGGGGGGAGAGATTCATCTGAAAGATTGGGAGGAGAAAATTTGAGTGACCATAGGTAAGAAAGTAGAGTTGTCATAGGAGTCAGTAAAATGGAGTTTCAAAGACAGACAAAGTCAATTCCAGTTAAACTTGCATAAATTACATATTTTTTCAAACTACCTCCCCGCAACCCCATCACACCACATATCACCTGTCTCCATTGATGGAACCAAAAATATCATGGTTCTGGTGCTTTCCAGTGTTACTACACTGCAAAAACATGTATCTGTTTTTTGATATAGTATTAACTAACTTTTTTTCATAAATGATCTGGGGTCAGCGATGAGAAGTGAGGAAGCCAACTATATAGATGACACCAAGTTATTCAGATGGTGAAATCCCAAGTATCAAAAGAATTTATCCAAACCGGGTGAACAGACACTAAAAACAGCTAAAAAGATCAACAATGAAAAAGTGATGCAAAATGGGGCAAAGAAATCCAAACTTCACATGCATCAGGGGTGCCAAACCTGCCTATGAGCTACATGAGACCCACAGGGCCTCCCCATCTGGTATATTAGCCCTCTTCCTAGGTTGCCTTCTCTCCTCTTCAGCTCAGCTGTGGCTGCTGAGTAGCTGCTGTGGTTGTGGGAGATTTGGGGTGGGGGTGGAAGAGAGGTTTAGCAGCTGAGAAGCAGGGAAGTGGTGTGTGGCTGTAGAATCCTGCTGCTTATGGAAAAAGATCGCTCTCTTCCTCCCATTGGCAGCTGACTGTGTTTCTGTGCTGCATGCTGAAAAAGCGAAGCCTGCTTCTCAGCACCCATCACAGAAATGCAGCAAACAGCCAATGGAGAAAGAGCACAATCTCTTTCCGCATCAGCAACTCAGTGTGTCCCTATGCTGAGCACTGAGAAAGGGAATCTTCTTCTCTATACAGATTTGTCCAAATCAGTGTGTGTGTGTGTGTGTGTGTGTACAGAATGTGTGTGAATGGGATATGGGTGGATAGATGTGGCTTTGGTCTTGCCCTCTTTGGGCTCTGGCCCTATCCACTGCCTGCATCCACTGCCCTGAAGGTTACTCACCAGAGAATGTAGTCCTCAGGCTGAAAAAGCTTCCCCACTGCTGACATTCATGATGGGGTCAGAACCAAAAGTGACTAACTAGGAAAGCAATCTTGAGGCAAAGCTCAAAAAAGTCAGTGTGCAGCATAAAATAAAACCATGAATTCAATGCTAGCAGTCACATTCAATCAATTTCTTAAGTCTGGCAGTGTAATAGTGTGGATGAATTCAAGACACAGCCACATCTGGAATATTATGTGCAGTCCTGGATGCTCAACCTTGAAAAGGACACTGTAGAATTAGAAAAGGTCCAGAAAAGGACAACTAAAATTATGAAAAGTGTTTGCAATTTTTTGTTTCAGATAACCGCCTGTTAAGAGGCATGATAGAGGCTTATAAAATTATGAATGGAGACATAACTTTTTCTCCACTTCCTAGAATATCAAAACTCAAGTCACCTAATGAAACTGACAGCTGAGGACAGATAAGAGAAAGCTCTACTTTGCACAATACATGATCTGGAATTCACTGCCACAGTATACAGTGATGGCCACTGGCCTAGGCAGCTTTAAAAGATTAGATGAATGCATAAGGTATATAGGTCTTTTGGCATGCCAACTAAATGGAACCTCCACATTCAGAAAGCAGTATGCTACTGCTGACTACTATTTGCTAGACAGAAAGAGAAAGTTTGTTGCCTTCAAACTCTGTTGGGTTCTTGGGACATCTGGTTGACGGTGAGAAACTGGGTGCAGGACTGGATGTATTTTTGATCTGATGCAGCAGAACACCTCTAGAGCAGATCATTAAGCAAACGGTCTGTGAGCACCTAGAAAGGAACGCTGTGATCACTAAAAGTCAGCATGGGTTTCTGAAAAATAAGTCATGTCAGACTAATCTGATCTCATTTTTTGACAGAATTACAAGCCTGGTAGACGAAGGGAACACTGTGGATGTAGCCTATCTTGATTTCAGCAAGGCCTTTGACAAGGTGCCCCATGATATTCTTGTAAAGAAGCTGGTAAAATGTGGGCTAGACAATGCTACCATTCAGTGGATTTGTAACTGGCTGACTGACCGAACCCAAAGGGTGCTCATCAATGGCTCCTCTTCATCCTGGAGAGAAGTGACTAGTGGGGTGCCACAGGGTTCTGTCTTGGGCCCAGTCTTATTCAACATCTTTATCAATGACTTGGATGATGGGCTTGAGGGCATCCTGATCAAGTTTGCAGATGACACCAAATTGGGAGGGGTGGCTAATACCCCAGAGGACAGGATCACACTTCAAAATGACCTTAACAGATTAGAGAACTGGGCCAAGGCAAACAGGATGAATTTTAACAGGGAGAAATGTAAAGTACTACACTTGGGCAAAAAAAATGAAAGGCACAAATACAGGATGGGTGATACCTGGCTTGAGAGCAGTACAAGTGAAAAGGATCTAGGAGTCTTGGTAGACCACAAACTTGACATGAGTCAACAGTGTGATGCAGCAGCTAAAAAAGCCAATGCAATTCTGGGCTGCATCAATAGGAGTATAGCATCTAGATCAAGGGAAGTAATAGTACCACTGTATTCCGCTCTGGTCAGACCCCACCTGGAATACTGTGTCCAGTTCTGGGCACCACAGTTCAAGAAGGATATTGACAAGCTGGAACGTGTCCAGAGGAGGGCAACCAAAATGGTCAAAGGCCTGGAAACGATGCCTTATGAGGAACGGCTTAGGGAGCTGGGTATGTTTAGCCTGGAGAAGAGACGGTTAAGGGGTGATATGATAGCCATGTTCAAATATATAAAAGGATGTCATATAGAGGAGGGAGAAAGGTTGTTTTCTGCTGCTCCAGAGAAGCGGACACGGAGCAATGGATTCAAACTACAAGAAAGAAGATTCCACCTAAACATTAGGAAGAATTTCTTGACAGTAAGAGCTGTTCGACAATGGAATTTGCTGCCAAGGAGTGTGGTGGAGTCTCCTTCTTTGGAGGTCTTTAAGCAGAGGCTTGACAGCCACCTGTCAGGAATGCTTTGATGGTGTTTCCTGCTTGGCAGGGGGTTGGACTGGATGGCCCTTGTGGTCTCTTCCAACTCTATGATTCTGTGATTCTGTGATTCTTATAGGAGAGATGAACGGATACCCAAACCGATCCAAATCCATGATTACTCAGAAGTATTTTAGACTAATGGGCCTGATGTGTACATGCAATTGCAGCCTTAGAAGTGCATGGCTTATATTGAGCCCTTGTTGTTGTTGTCCAGTCGTGTCCGACTCTTCGTGACCCCATGGACCAGAGCACGCCAGGCACGCCTATCCTTCACTGCCTCTTGCAGTTTGGCCAAACTGAGCCCTTAGACTTTACATTTCTTGGTGTCAGAGATCTGCTTTTTCTTTCTCTCTCATCCTACTTTTAAAAAGTGCACAGGCAAACATGCGTGCCTGGGGTAGCTGCCCCGCACGCAAACACAGCCTTATGCATCCTCCCTGTGGCTTAAATGGCAATTTGCAATCCGAATCCCAAAGTTAGAAACGGCATCACTTCTGCACAAACTTCTGAGCCCACATGTATTTCTTCTCCTTCCCAGTCCCAACATTTCATGTTCGCCAGCAGGCACTTTGAATAACAATAATAATAATAATTTATTATTTATACCCCGCCCATCTGGCTGGGTTCCCCCACAACTGCATTCCACACAACGGCAAGGACATGTAACAAACAAACAAACAAACAACAGTAGTAACAACAACCATCTCTGACGGGCTCCCTGAAATTAAAGGGCAGCGCTTTTCACAACAGGGCCAGCATACGGCCAACAGGAAACCCGAAGGGAGAACTTGTCCCTTTAAACCAGGAAGCAGCAGTGACAGCCCGGGCCGAACCTCAGAGAGAGAAAAGGGGGCGGCGAGGAGAGGGGAAGCGGGTCACGAGAGGTTCACCCGCGGAACCCCCCGCTATTAGAAAACACCGACCGCCACCACAGTCGGGCCGAGGAAGGGAAGCGACCCGGCACCCCCGCCCTCCCTACATAAAACCCACCGCCCCGCTTCGGGCTTCGGCCTCCGGGCCGGTCCCAGGGTCGAGGCCGGTGGGCCGGCCGGCCGGGAGGCCTCACCTCACCTGCTCTACCGCCGTCTCCGTTCTTCCCTCCCGCTTCCCGGCGGGGCGGGTGAGGTAGCCGGTTCATCTCGTAATCCTCCGGGAACAGGGCGCTGAGGGGAGGCGGCGGCGGCGGGCCCAGAGGCGGCTTCAGCGGCAACGCCGCCGCCAGTCCGGCGCCATTACCGGCCAGCAACTGACACACAGGGACGCGCGGGGAGGGGGGAGGAGAGGCGGCGGCGGTGGCGGCGGCGAAGGCGAAGGCGCGCGGCAGGGCGGGAGCCACCTCCAGAAACCTCGCGAGATGTCAGAAAGCGGGGAGGGGCGGGGTGTGAAGCGGCAGAGACCTTCTAAACATGGCGGGGGTTCCGGCCCGTCACGCCCCGCCCTTCTCCGGACGTTGAGCGCCTGGCCCCGCCCACTTCGCGAGGCGGTTGGGAAGAGCAGGAAAGGGCTGCCGGTGTGGGATTGGTAGTCTCTATAGCACCTAGTCCCAGTGCTGCTAGAAGGTATCTGGCTGAAATAACTAAAAATATTTGCACTTCTCAGCAACACCTTGAGATTACTAAAGATCCGGTGACATTCGTCAGACTTCCATGCATGTAAGCATGGTTGTAAGTGGTCTTATTCAGGGTAGGAACTTTTCTTAAGAGTTCAAAAGTCATTATCTTAAGCATAATTCAAACATTAGTGTATTAATGTTGGCAGCTGCCTTCCTGTTGATAGTAAAATGTACGCATCAGAATCTCACAGTGAGACCACTGACTTGGTTCCTTGCGGGGAAGAAATTACTGTTTGTCTTCTCCATGTAACTGACATATTTATCAAGGTAGAGAAGAACTAAACAAGGTAGCACTTGCGGTGCTGTAAGCTGGCTCTTAAAAGCAGTAAACTTGCAAATGACAACCCCTCACATAAACACATATCATGGTGCGCAATATACAAAGCCAAGTCATTTTTTCAGCCAAGGCAGAAATTGCAAGAGGCACTTCTCCCTTGGTAGTAAAAATGCAACAAATTAGAAAATATAAAGAATTTGCTACCCTGCCTGAAATCAAACGCCTAAAGCTGCCGCTTCACCCTGCCTAGTAATGGCAGAGCCAGCCCATACTTGCTTAGATTGGACCATTCTTTGACTACCCCAACTATGCCTCTTCCCCTTGCATGTTCCAACTTCCTCACTTTGGAGGTTAAGCAAACCACAGTTTGCTATGAAAGTCAAAGTACACAGGCTACAGTAAGCGAAAACCATACCTTCCCTCCGATGCAGGACTGGAAATGCACTTCAAACTGCAGTTAGAATTCTAAATGACCGTTAGCAGTATGCAGTTATATTCCTGATTCAAACATAATCACAAACTCATTTCCCAAACAAATAAATGGGGGAGAGAATCCAACAAGAAGACAGAGGCACTATCATGAAAACTAAACCATGGTTTAGTCAGTATGGTAGGTAAAGGTAAAGGGACCCCTGAGCATTAGGTCCAGTCATGGCCGACTCTGGGGTTGCGGTGCTCATCTCGCTTTACTGGCTGAGGGAGCGGCGTACAGCTTCCAGGTCATGTGGCCAGCATGACTAAGCCGCTTCTGGCGAACCAGAGCAGCGTACAGAAACGCCGTTTACCTTCCCGCTGGAGCGGTACCTATTTATCTACTTGCACTTTGACGTGCTTTCGAACTGCTAGGTTGGCAGCAGGGACCAAGCAACAGGAGCTCACCCCGTCGTGGGGATTCGAACCGCCGACCTTCTGATCGGCAAGCCTGTGGTTTAACCCACGCCACCCGCATTCCTCAAGTATGCTATCTACTAGTTAATATTGATCTACACAAGCATAAATCCATCCCATTGATTCCCATAGAAGTTGACAAAAGCAGCCAAGGGTATAATTGCAGCCAAAGTACACAAGATTTCCCCTGCAGAGTCTACATCCTATCTCTTTGTACAGAATGGATTCCTAAAAATGAGAAAAAAGTGGTGCACACATGCAAAAAGGGCACTTGTAAGCATACACCCCAATACAAAATCACTGGCAAAGACTGATAACTCCCATTCTAATTCCTGCAAAAGGCTACTTTAAATAAGATTAATAGGGTACCATTACAGTTTTGAACATTCCATGGCTTGTTTATTAGTTATGCTGATAAACTAGAAGCAAGTTTCTAGAAGTAATTTTCAGAAACGTACCTTTTGGGGGGAGGGGGAAATCACCATAATTCCCTACTCACAGTGACTTCCACTTCCCCCCTCTAAATAGCTTAAAAATCCACTCAAGATTTGCTTTTGCTTTACTAGTGACTGAAACCAAAAGAAACAAACGCTCTACTTCCCAGAGATTTTGCTGTGTTCAGTGTTTCCCCGTTAAAACCTACAGGCCTGCAGCAGGGGAAGACACAAGACAACCCTGCTCATTTGTAGGAAAGTCATGTTCCATTTTTAAAGGGACCCTTTTTGAGAAAATAATTAGCATTTTAGGAAATGCAACAAAGCTTTTACCTGCTGGAAACAAGCACAGATGGCAAGCAAGGGAAGAATCAAGTGAACTTGCATTTTAAAGCTTTTTCAGTGATCTCCTACCAAGTTCACAAAGCAAGTAAATCATAGCTGGGCAATCTAAATGCTGGCAGGGAAAGAGGGGGGGGGGGCTGTATGTAAATAAGCCTGCTATCATTTTACATCAGTCAGATTATTGTGACTGCAAAATATTTGCACTTCTAAGCAACACCTTGAGATTACTAAAGATCCAGTGACATTCATCAGGACTTGCATACATGTAAGCATGGTTGTAACTGGACCAAGTACAGTACTGCAAAGCGAACAGACTTTCAGTCATTTTTGCAGTTAATGCAGAAATTGCAAGAGGCACTTCTCCCCTTCCTTGGTAGTAAAAATGCAACAAATTAGAAAATATAAAGAATTTGCTACCCTGCCTGAATCAAACGCCTAAAGCTGCCGCTTCACCCTGCCTAGTAATGGCAGAGCCAGCCCATACTTGCTTAGATGGGACCATTCTTTGACTACCCCAACTATGCCTCTTGCCCTTGCATGTTCCAACTTCCTCACTTTGGAGGTTAAGCAAACCATAGTTTGCTATGAAAGTCAAAGTACGCAGGCTACAGTAAGCGTAAACCATGCCTTCCCTCCGATTCAGGACTAGAAATGCACTTCAAACTGTAGTTAGAATTCTAAATGATGGTTAGCAGTACTATGCAATTATATTTCTCATTCAAACATAATCAAAACTCATTTCCCAAACAAATAAATGGGGGGGAGAATCCAACAAGAAGACAGAGACACTATCATGAAAACTAAACCATGGTTTAGTCAGTATGCTAGTAATATTGATCTACACAGTAATATTGATCTACACAAGCATAAATCCATCCCATTGATTTCCATATAAGTTGACAAAAGCAGCCAAGGGTATAATTGCAGCCAAAGTACACAAGATTTCCCCTGCAGAGTCTACATCCTATATCTTTGTACAGAATAATTTTTTTAAAAAAAGAGAGAAAAGTGGTAAACACATGCAAAAAGGGCACTTGTAAGCATACACCCCAATACAAAATCACTGGCAAAGACTGATTACTCCCATTCTAATTCCTGCAAAAGGCTGCTTAATCTTTGCAACTTTAAATAAGATTAATAGGGCACCATTAGTTTTGAACATTCCATGGCTTGTTTATTTCATTAGTTATGCTGATAAACTAGAAGCCAGTTTCTAGAAGTAATTTTCAGAAATGTACCTTTGGGGGGGGGGTCACCATAATTCCCTACTCACAGTGACTTCCACTACCCCCTCTGAATAGTATTTTTTTTTTTTAATCCACTCAAGATTTGCTTTCGCTTTACTAGTGAGTGAAACCAAAAGAAATAAGACGCTCCACTTCCCAGAGATTTTGCTTCGTTCAGTGTTTCCCTGTTAAAACCTACAGGCCTGCAGCAGGGGAAGACACAAAACAACCCTGCTCATTTTTGGGAAAGTCATATTCCATTTTTAGAGTGACCCTTTTTGAGAAAATAATTAGAATTTTAAGAAACGCAACAAAGCTTTTACCTGCTGGAAACAAGCACAGATGGCAAGGAAGAACCAAGACAACTTGCATTTTAAAGCTGATTTGGGTGAACTCCTACCAAGTTCACAAAGCAAGTAAATCGTAGCTGGGCAATCTAAATGCTGGCAGGGAAAGAGAGGAGGGCTGTATGTAAAGAAGCCAGCTATCATTTTACATCAGTCAGATTAGTGTGACTGCAAAACGGGGGCGATGGAAAGTTTTCCACTCCACAGTGCTCTTGCACACTTCTCCTAAAAATAGAAAGTGGCAGCTGGGTGTTGCAACTGAAACCAAAGATGATCCATGAACGGCGTTAAAGGAAGCCTGCTGGTATTTTGGGAAGGGCTGCCTCCACCTGTTGATGCCGGGATGAGAATTGGCTACACTCAGAAAAATCCATATTCTACTATCGTGGTTTGAAATTGGATAGAACTGGGGGAAGCTGCGAAATGAAAACTGGTGCCAAAAATAATGTGTGTACATTCTTCCTTTTACAAGGCAAACTTTCTATTCCTCTTCACTGTCTCCAGCTCTATAGTTTTAACACTACTTCTTTGAGCTGTGGTGCTGTAAATGAATTTTAATAAAGTAGAGAATTAATATAACTCAATCCCAGATTTGGAATCACTACTTTTATTAAGATACTGCCCTTCTGTAACACAGCCAAAAACTATCAAATTAATGTCTGTTTCTATATGTTGATCATGTGTACAATTAATTCTTGAAGACACAACAGAGAAACAATCTTTTGTCAAAAGGATGTTGAAAATACTATAGTATTGAAAAGCTGATCAGCAATATATGGCAATAAGTTTATACTATATTTATCTGTCCTATTGGCTGATCCCCAGGAATTAAAAGCTATTGTATTTCAGAAGCATCCAATGTACACCGAGTTGATTTGCTCATTGTTAGGAAGCTTAGTTCATGAACAGTGCAAAGTAGCCATGACGCTCCAGGAGCCACTACCAAAAAGTCCTACACGAAATGTTCAGCATACACTTAATAGAGAAGACAACTGTTATAGCCACTCCTCATAAAGATTTTCTGTCCACTCATTCATTTAATAATTGTGCTGGCAGGATGTATGACATAATTATAGTAGCACTAAGAAACAGCTGAGTAGTCAACAAATAGGAATTTCCATGTTTTAAAATTATTTAAACATAACTATATA
Source organism: Darevskia mixta (assembly GCA_034641385.1). Classification (NCBI taxonomy): domain Eukaryota; kingdom Metazoa; phylum Chordata; class Lepidosauria; order Squamata; family Lacertidae; genus Darevskia; species Darevskia mixta. Next base: position 1,270,909 of record JAWWNH010000194.1, read on the forward strand.
CAGTGCAACTAGATCCCAGGTTAACACGTAAATGGAAGGGAGATTTACCCTTTCTGAAAGCTTTTCTGGAGCACTGGGCCCTTCTGAGTAATATGGGATGGGGAGGGGGGGAAGACACTGTTGGGGGAATGGGACAAAGGTGAACCTCTACCCAATTTTGAGCAAATCCCTCTTCCTGTAGCAGCTTCCCAACACCATTGCTCAGAAGGGCATACCTCCCACACCAAATAGCATTTTGGGAGGTGCAGGTGACCCGAGCTCTGCAAGTTACGAGTTCCTGGCCTAGAAAGCTTCAAGACACTAATGCCTACACTTTATAAACCACTTCACAGGAATATATTTTCCTAAGACCTTCATGTATACATTTCCATGTGCTCTGGCTGCTGCTTGTGTTCTACACTCAAAAAAGGTGCATTCAGTGTTAGGCCCCAGGAATCTTCACTTCCAAGGTATGACAGCCAGTTTTAATACAAGCCACTAAAGCGTTTCTGACCGTGAGTCAGGAAGGAATGTGTAGCATCATGTACAAAAGCTCCCAAATAAAGGAAGAACGATCTACAGAACATGGCATGGGGCTTTTCTAGCACTTCCAGAGGCGGCCATAGTTTCCGTGGTTAAAATCCACTTACTGTAGATACACTTGGGGACAAAGAATGGCACTCTGGTGAATCTTCAAAAAGCAAGGAGGACAATTGTGCTGAGAACGTATTTCGAAAATGCAGGTTTTGCAAGCTTCTCAAACACAGTAAAATCCAAGGGGCTCAATTACATAAGAATCAGTAAGTATCAAAGTCCTGAGGTTTGCACATTACCATTTACATTCAAGTACATACATTCATATACAATTAAGATGTATAGCCTGACATAAGCTGTAAGGCTGTCTGGAATGAAGCATTCAAAATATGTGGGCTGTCACACTTTACCAGTTGTCAGATTCAAATTTTACATGGAAAATTCCATCTTCCTGAGGAATCCAAACAAGGAGCCAGGGGGTAGGGTGGGGCTTTAGTCTTCATTTCTGCAATAAATAAGTTCTGCCCAGCGCAAAGGCACCATTAAAACCCGTGCTTATCTAAAATAATATTTCAAATTTAATATTCATAAGTTTCAGAAGAGTGAATTATTTTGAGAAAGGACATTGAAGCACACCAGTACAACACTTTTAAAAATCTTGATTGAACAATGGATTAATCTAAATCAGTGATTCCTTCAGTCCTTTTTGGGCAAGTGCAAAAATGTGTGTTTACAAAGGCTGCATCTTGTCCACCTGGGACTCCCACATGCAAAAGGAAATTCATATTGGTCAGTCTGGCAGTGGATCAACAGACTGACGAGCCTTGTAGTTCTGGATTAAAAAATACTGGCACTGTGAAGTTAATCCCAAAGTTAGAATCTGGACAGCGCATTTGTGTTTGTGTGTGAAGGCCTGCCACTCCTGACTAGAAATTTGAATTGCATCATTATGTTAATCAAACCCAACAACAGGACATGGCTAAAGCAAACTCTAAGACCCTGCAATTATAGGAGGCTTAGTCCATCCGAGATTTTGGTAAACGGATGACAGAGTTGTTACTGGATATACGAAGTCTTAGTGGCAGCTTTGAGTTTGCATTTTATTCTAATACATTTCAAGTACAAAGAACACAGAACCATGTGCTTATTACTATTCATTAACTTGTTGCTCCCATTTGCTGTATTCTCTGAAAGGACTTCAAATTGTTAAGTAATCAATATTCTTTTGAGATGCAACAGAACTATGTTATGCTCTACAAGTTCTTAGTATGTGAATTTCCAACTTCTTTGGAAAGGAATAAATCAGATTTAAAATTTTGAAGCACACACCTAAGAGTCAGTTCTGATTACCAAGCTGGAAACACACACCCTATCCAGCCATTAATAGATGTACATGCTGTATTGTTTTCATTCTCTCTTACAAAAATATTATTTCACCTGCAAACAGTTTTCCTGAGGAAGGACACTTTCAGGCCACACAGGTAAGACCAGGTGGGATATGCGACTCCACAGCCCACTCAGTTTGTCTGTGTCCATGTGCTTATAGGAACCTGGCATGTCTGAGTTGGTAAATTTAGCCCAGAGGAAGTCCCTCACTTTCTCCTCAACTTGCCGTGGGCTAAGGTCCTTTCTTAGAGTTTCCTCATCCAGAAGAACAGTTAAAAGGAGAGCAACATCCTTAAATGCTGCATTCTCATGGTCACAGTACTTGTAAAATATCAGGGTGGAACCAGCAGGCAGCGACTCAAATCGATGCACTACTGCCACCTTCCTGCCTCCCTTGAACCCAGAACTCAACTCTTCGTCCACAAGCAGTTTGACGTCATCACTGTCTAGAGTGGCTTTGCTGGCCCCATCAATTTTTATTGTAGAAGCGTGCTGCGAGGATGAGAAAGCATCAGCAAGCTGGTTGCTTAAACATTTCAGGGCATCTTCAGCTTCTTTTGCAGCAGTGAACAATAAAATAGCTGGTTTCAAATACGGTTGAGAAGAGTTGAGGCGTTTCTCCAAGATGACTTGGATTCTCTTCCACAACTTTTCGTCTTGACTTGGGTAGCTGCTCATAAGATCTCTCATTTGATTTTGAAATGCTTTCAGGGCTTCAGTTCGCAGGACTTTGTTGTTTTCCAAACTACGGTATGATGAATACTGAAGCACATACCATCCACCACCAGCAAGGCAAACTACCACTACTATAAGTGGCAGAATCCATGCAAATGCGTGTCCCCGATTAGACTGTTTAGAACCTAGTGCACACATATACACAAAACAAAGGATGAGAAAAAATACATACATCCGAGTTTCATTTTTGAAGTTGCTTTTATTATTCTGGCTGATTTCATCACCATTTCAGGCAGATTGGAAGGCACACTATTGACAATCCAAAAGAATTGGACTTCCCCAGAAAAACAGCAAAAAGCAAATGTCCCTAAAGTGTTAACTTTAACAAGTTCAAATTCAAGCTTGCTTTTTGAAAAATGTTCATAAATGAAATATTGGGACTGAAAATATCATTCATGGCACAAGCGGGCATTCTTAAAGTCGGTATTTGGCAGTATTTATGGCTTCTCCATTATTGTTCATTGCAAGCTTGTTTCTGCTGGGAAAAAAGACATCTTTATGTCAAAATTCTCCAGTCTCAACCAATAGATTTGTCTGCTATAGTGAGTGAAATAAATATTCTCCCCAACCAACTTATGGATTGTGACCATCTGCAGATAGGATCGCTAGATGGAAACAACCTCCTGTTCATAGCCAAGTGGGACCTGCCTCATTGTTGCATGGGTGGGGGAAGATTTTCTCCTAAATATGACTTAGGGAGGGAAAAGGCTAACATCTCTTAACAGGTGCAGCCCAATAACAAGTGACCCCACCTGTAGTGAGACCCCATGTCTGCATTTTTTTTAAAAAAAGGTGCAACTGCACAAATTCACATTCAATGTAATGTGTAGTTTAACCCCACCTGCCAGAATCTCTCCAGTGTCTCAGACAGGGATCTTTCCTATCTGGAATTGTTGTGAGTTGAACATGGGGCCTTTTGCATGTGCACTCTACCACTGAGCTATAGCCCTTCCCTATTCCATCACAACAGAAATACATCACCAGAAATAATGCTCAGCTGGTAGTGTTTTTACACCACAAGGAACAATAAGGTATGTTTAAGATCTTTTAAGGCTATCCCTCCTCATTCAAAAGGAAAATGTCTATCATACGTGTTTTCCTGCTCGAACAACTCTGCAGGAAGCAGAGTTGAAGTAACTGCTCTTCCTTTGATGGAAAGAGTGTTCAAGCATGCTGGATTGGTTGTGCAACCAAGTTCCCTATGAGAAATCCAACTGTGCAACCAATCCCTGCAGAAAGCAATTTTGCCAACCTTATGCCCAGCATAAGACTAGAAAAGCCCCTTGAGCTGTAGTACCCAAGCGCTAAACAACAGAATTTTGACACATGGGCAGAACATCCCAACATGTCAATCATGTCCCACCCAACAAAGTTGGCCTGTGGAGTAGAGAAAGATCTAGCCCACTGAGGCAAAATGGTTCCCCACCCCTGATTAAAAGCTTAGATTCTAGACAAGCAAGTCCACATAGGTGCAAGGTTGTCAAACACATTTCAGTAAAAAAACTAGATTTTATTGGTGATACGAACAGACACCACAACAACTACACATAGTCTGAAAGAGGAAAATACCTTACTTTTGGGAGCAACATGTGGTTGTTTCTTTGGCACATGGGCTAGAATACAAACCAAAGATAAGAGATGTAAGTGCAAACCAATCCAATTATTTTCAAATAAAATTCAATAAATAAATAAATTCCATAAACTTCATGATCCAAATTGTCTTCCTATAAAAAGAGGAATATTCTCATCATATTCATAAGGCAACGGGAGAACAGCATAACAGGGATTGATATTTGAATACAAGTAGCTAAAATATTTATAATTTCTGGAAAACCCAAACATGCATTTTTCTCCGTTCTAAATTTGCTTTGCTATTTTAAGGCTATAAAACATATTCTGTATAACTTACTACATAAGAAATGTAGCACAGAATAAATGCCTTAGTTTATACTGTATAGCACAATTTAATTGTCTACATTTTGTTCAAATAATTACAAATGCAACAGTTTTCTCTGTTCCATCTTTAAGATACTGTACTAAATGTATATATTTTTGCCAGTTGGAAAAACAGGAAACATTACAATAAATAAAAGCAAGTATTATTATTTGGGTAAAGAAAACAGACTCCATTCCAGTCAACATTATCCAAAAAGATGAACAACAGGAAACATTACAATAAATAAAAGCAAGTATTATTATATGGGTAAAGAAAACAGACTCCATTCCAGTCAACATTATCCAAAAAGATGAACCAGAAAAAACCCTCTGCATCACTTTGAGGAAACAGTGGCAAGGTGGTACATACAAACAAACAATTATCCCTCTTCAAACTGTTTGCAAGTCTTCGAAAGTATTTAGCCAAGCAGTATTAGTAATTACCCAATACAATAGTCATGTTCGGACATAACAGTATGTCATGGCTCTTTCTCAGGAATGCCTAAGGCTAGCTATGCATTCAGGTAGAGGAGGGTTTCAGGAACAGTGTTTCCACTTTTTGTTAAGTTCAGTTCCCTGTGCTGTCCAAATCAGAAAGTTTAGTTAACACTAACTAAGACTAGTTTAAGCCAGTGTTTCCCAACCTTGGGTCTCCAGCCGTTTTTGGACTACAATTCCTATCATCCCTGACCACTGGTCTTGCTAGCTAGGGATGATGGGAGTTGCAGTCCAAAAACAGCTGGAAACCAAAGGTTGGGAAACACTGGTTTAAGCAAGCCAGCTTCGTAACTCAGTAGGCTGGTTTTAATTCAATGAATGCCTCCTCCTTGCTATGTGGGAAGAGAAGGAAGAACCCGAGCCAGAGACTCACTACAAACGCAACTCATTTGTGACACTTAAACATAGCTTGTCATGATGGCTGAAGGCTACCACTATCTGAAAAAGTTACTGGGACCCATTTTGAGAAAGTGAACTGTAGTCAACACATTATCTTAAAACCCTGCCTTAAAAAGCATTTCATTAATTATTCAAAAATAAAAGTTCAAGGTTTTTCTCCCCCAGTTTACCCCTATGTTTCCATTTTTCCCCACAGAAAAAATTGAAAAAGATCTCAGGATAAGACAACAGGTATCAAGTGGGGCATATATTTCAAGAGAAATATATTGGGTTTCATGCCAATTCCATGCACTGCTGCCAAAACATAGTATTGGAACACTTATCACACCTACCTAGGACAATATGAACATTACATACTTATGAATTCAGACCTCGCATTTAGATACACCTTCAACAAAAATGCATCTGTTTAGAAGAACCCAGGGAAATCCTCTCTTATTCAACCACAGGCTATGTCCAATAAAGTCATCCTGTTTGGGCAAGGATTTCCACGTGCGCAACAGAACTTTCCCTGACTCTCCTGCCCTCAAATCTGTTCTATGGGATTCCTCCACCTTCCAGAGCCACATGGGGGGCACTTGGGGAGTGGGGAGCACAAGGAAGTTCCACTGTGCAAGTGGAAATCCTTGCACAAACCGGATAACTTCATTGGATACAACCCAATGTTTCAGACTAACAAGGTCTGTCTGTCTGTCTTTATTTCATTATATATACCACTGCCAAACCCATGTCTTAAATCTCTCCTCTTTTACTTTCCAACCCAGAACTAGATCTACCATATCATCCTGTCAGTGTTCTATAATCATGTAATGTGGAATGAACACACATTTACCTTAACCTACAGATATAAACATGAAAGTTTTAAAATAAAAGCAGGCAAAATACCCACACACAAAAACTGAAGTTCCATACAGACCTTGCGTTCTCGCTCTTAACTTTGTCTTCTGATTAAGCCCTTGTGGTTTCTGAACAAAATAATGTGCATCTAAAAAAGATGGAAGAAAAAAATACGGCATCACAGTGATACAAGGAACCTACACAATCCTAAGACTGCAAAAGGAGCCCTAGATGGAGAAATCTAGCTAGGGATATAAGAGTACGACAAGCTTGCAAGGAAGCCCAGCTCTAGCTGCACAGGGGGTCCCAAATGATAAGTCAATCAAAAAGTTAAGCAGACAGGTGAGTTAAGAATCTCTGTGGGTTAAGGGTTAGCAGCTTACAAAGTTTTCTGATTTCACCAAATTGTTCAGAGTGGTAAGAACAAAAAAAATGATAGCAAGGAGTTCCAAAAGGAAGTAAACTTGGGGAAATGGGAATTAAAATGGCAATGCAAAGCGTCAACGTAAGCATGTGTGAAGTGATGCACAGTGGGGCAAAAAATCCCAAACCAGAGATTTGATCTCCGCTTGCTGGGACTAACCAAGAAAGAGACCTTATGGTCGCTCAGTGAAAATGTTGATTTGGTGTGCTTGGAATACTGTGAACAGTTATGGTAACTGCACCTCAAAAAAAACTGTAGAGCTTGGTGGGGAAATCCAGAAAAGGGCCACCAAAACGATCAAGGGGATGGAGCTAATCCTTTCTGAGAAAAGTTTATAATGTTTAGGGCTTTTTAGTTTAGGGAAAAAAAGCAAGAGGGGAATGTGATATGATATAGCTAGGCATGATGTGGAAAAAATGGATAGACATAAGCTTTTCTCTCTCACGATACTAGACAGACAAAATGAAGTACTTCACACAGCACATAGTTAAACTGTGGAATTTGTAGTGATGGTTACCAACCTGTACAGCTTTAGAAATATTAGGTAAATTCATGGAGGACTAGACTAAATAGCAACTGGTCATGATGGCTGTATACCACTTCCAGGATCAGAAGCAACATGCCTCCAAATGCCAGTTGCTGGGGGATATGAGTTAGAAAGTGCTATTGTGCTCTGTTCTGCTTGCAGGTTTCTTGTTGGTATTTGGTTGGTGCCACTGTGAGAACAGAATGTGGACGATACTCATCTTATGTTTTATCACTATACTGCATGTCTAACTGCTACCTGCATGAACAGGCTCTGATCCAACCAGAGTTTCAGGCAATGCACACAACCGCTTTTGGAGATGCACACTTCAATCTATGGGTGCCACAATGAATTCCTCACAGATTATAGCTCTATAATGAGCGCTGCTTAAATTTATGGAAAACCGCAGTGGATAAAATGCAAAAAGATCCTGCACCACATAAAACAGGTGACTGTTACCTTCTATGAATCTGCTAGCTGGCTGAAAATTATCATGCCAGATTTCAGGTCTGTTATCAATCTCCACTTCATTTGCTTCATGATCTGAAAAGATAAAAATGTTGAATCAGAGCCTAAAGCAATAAAGAAGAGAAGAAGAAGAGTTTGGATTTGATATCCCGCTTTATCACTACCCGAAGGAGTCTCAAAGCGGCTAACATTCTCCTTTCCCTTCCTCCCCCACAACAAACACTCTGTGAGGTGAGTGAGGCTGAGAGACTTCAAAGAAGTGTGATTAGCCCAAGGTCACCCAGCAGCTGCATGTGGAGGAGCGGAGACGCGAACCCGGTTCCCCAGATTACGAGTCTACCGCTCTTAACCACTACACCACACTGGCTCTTAAATAAAACTATTTAATCCCATATTTACTTACAGCCCCATCTTTAGATTTAGGTTTGGTCAGCCATGTGCTTCAACTAATTCATTAAGATGAGTAGTTACCTTGGACTAAATGCATATTTCAAGAAACAGCTTAATTTTAAGAAATACGCACTTAAGAGCACCACACTGAATTGAGTTCAGACACTTCCTAGAAGTGAGCAGAGTTGCTTCAATATAGGTGGTCCATATTAGCAGTCTAGCCAGCTCAACAACATGGGAGTGGATGCTCAGGAACAATTGTTCAATTGTCAATTGTTCTGGTCATTTCCACATTTCACAAAGTGACCAAAGTATTGAAAGGACAAACTGGAGTTCCAAGAACATGCAGAAATCCATTAGATTCCAGAAGACCATAGGAACATGTTTACAGTGGTACCTTGGTTCTCGAACACAATCCATTCTGGGAGTCCATTCGACTCCCGAAACGGTTCAAAAACCAAGGTGCGGCTTCCGATTGGCTGCAGGAGCTTCCTGCACTCAACCAGAAGCCGTGGAAGCCACATCAGACATTAGGCTTCCAAAAAACGTTCACAAGCCGGAACATTTACTTCTGCGTTTGCAGCATTCAGGAGCCGATTTGTTCAGGAGCCAAGCCGTTTGAATACCAAGGTATCACTGTACTACCCCTGCAGAAAAGAACACACACTACATACAATCTTAAGCCTCAACATGTAGCCGTCTGGTTATAACATGCAAGTTTAGCTAAATATCCCATTTAGACCACCTTCCAGTTTGATAACACTAGATCCAAAGTGTGACCTGCTGCATATGTTGGGATACAACACATTGGGACAGAACCACTGTAAGTCTACTCCAACAGTAATGTCTAATAAACAATTAAATCCCCCCCCCGTAAGAAGCCCCTCCTCCAACATGAACATGCTGATAAAAATATTATCAATAGTGCTGTCACCATCTCAAATTAAACAGGTAGCTCCTCAATTAAGAGAAGCTCTTATAGCTCCTAATTTATTGTCATCATGGATCTAGGCAATGACCTTTTAATTTGCCTGAAATTTTAATCTTTGATAAAATGGTAGCATTAGAAATCTGTTGAATTGCTATTTTCTTTAGTTACTACCTTCTTGCAATACACCTGGAAATGTTTTATAACAAAAGGGTGAGATATAAATAAATTTGAGTTCTGTGTAGGCAACACCACAGACTACTGCATTTCACAAGCCTCTAGGTCCCACCAGGTCTTCATACCCGTGTGTATGTGTAGACATGAATGTACCTCCCTGTAGGGATAGCACTTCATGCATCTATTAATTGGGGTTATGGCACACAAAAGCATATGCCACAATATGCTTTAGGGTGCCGTAAGTCACAGATTATAATGGCTGCCTTTCTGAAATTCAAAAGGAAAGTGATCCAACCTGATTTATTTCTTGTAGAGTCTCTGGCTTGGTCATAAGGAAGCCCTGTTAAGACAAGAAATTATTTATTAGTATTCAATCTAACAAGAGGTAAAAAAAAGAAAGATGGTCAAATTCTGAAGTGAGATTTCAAATAATGCTACAAGGGAAAATGCATTTACTTCAGCTCTAGCTTCCACCATTCTTGGAAATGCAAAGTTATATTTTGTTCCTTTATTTTATTGGTATAAATAAAGGAACAAAAATTAGGAGCTGGGTATCTGTTACAAAGGATGTGTTTGGACAATCAAATCCTGGTATAATAAACCAGGATATACATGAGCTTTGTTTACTTTCACATAGTCTCTGTTACCCCACATTATCCCACTCTTTGTGGAAACGGGGCAACAAGCTGTGGTTGACCATAACTTCCCATTGCATCTGAATAAGGAACCAACAATTTCCAGACATGCAAAAATATGAAGCAATTTGTTTACAGATGACTTCCAAATCTTGGCTTACTTGGAAGCATATCCTAACCATAGTTTCTCAGTTCAGATGCAACAAGGAACCATGCATGTTTCCAGACTCATGCAAACGCAGCAGCAAACAGGCTGTATAAAACATGAATCTGAACTGGGCCAGAGTCAGAAGCAGTTAAATCGAGTCAGATTTCTGAATTTCCATGAATATGTACATGTAAGCACTGTACATACTACATCTGAGTATTATAGAGCAACAGAGCTTTGCTCAAGACTGCTGTAGACATTTTACCTGTCCTTGGACTTCTTCTAAGAGCTGGTCGAACAAGCTCAGAGTCATCTGCAATTCCCAAGATGTTTTTACTCCCTACCAAAGGAAGCAAAGTAGAAATGCAAAGAATTCAGTAATCAAATAGCTACTGCAGCAAATCATATCCCTCAATTACAGAGAAAAGGCATCAATTTAAGAGCACAAGTAGAACATGCAACCCATGAGCCCCTAAAGACTCTGAAATAGAGACTGAAAATTTGGCCTTCACAGGTTTTATACACCTGTCACATAACATTAAATGTAGATAGGCAAGGCAGATTTTTGAAGATGTAATCAAGAAATGCTCCAAATATCTAGTACTGGTTAGCCTAATTTCTCCCTGCCAAATGATCATAGAATCATTAAAACATTACTTGCTAAACATATTTTTCAAAGGAGATATAACAATGACTATGTGACAAGTAAAGTCCCCAGGTTTGGGGCATAGAGGAAGAATTGACAGAATGTGATTAAAAATAATTTCAATAGTTATGTCAATTAAGCAACATTGTCTCACAACAGTTACCTATTGTTCTACAATGATGTGCAACTGAGCCTATGACTTACTTTGAGAAGACATGTAGACATTGTTAGAAACTTACAATATATAAGCTAATGGCCAAAAGTAACCATTTATATACCATGACATCCCTCACATAACATTTTTCTTAGTCACTTATTGTTTATGCAATTCTTTCCTTCTGCGCATTCAAAATAGATGAAAATGAGGAAAGGAAACAGAAACCTAACTTAAGAATTGTTGCAGCTTGTGAAATTGACTGTGCCTTCTCAACAGTAAGCCCAACTAAGTTCAATGGGTCTTACTCCTAAATAAGCATATATAAGGGTTTGCAGCCCAATGATATAATTTGATTGACAATTCTCTGAAAATAAGCTCCAGTGAACACAGTAGAGCTGTGTTTAGAGTAAACATACACAAAAACAACTGTACCGGTAAAAGTTAATCCCTCCCAATATACTGGAAAGAGTGCTTGTGAGAGACCAAATAATTTAAAGAGGGGAAACGAAAGATTCCTCATTTTAAGAAAAAAGAATCTTAAATCTTAAAAACTATTTTGGTTCTAGCACCCCTTCTTCCAACTTTTAATATTGTTAATAGTTAGACAGATCAACACACCCCTAAAAAACATTAAAGGGATCCAATACCGGTAGCTTAAAGGAGAGGTTTTCAACCTTTTTGAGTCCACGGCTCCCTCGACTAAGGACATTCATGGCTCTGCTGTGGGGAAACTGTGGGGAAATGTGCTCTGAGCCTCAGAAGCCCAGTTCCGTCACTCCTTCATCTGCAGAGCTGGCAGCCCCTCACCCCTTTTCAAACACCCTCCCTTGTTCCCTCAGCCTCCTCTCTCCACTCCTTGGGAGTCCTCCGGGCAGCAGACCCCACCCATGATCTCCGAGCTGCGCTAACTGCCCCAAAGAGAGTTGCCTCCTCATACTGCCCCACAGGAATGTGGGAAGAGGATGCCCCCAGCCTTAGCAACCCGACAGAGGCTGGCGAAAAGTGAAAGTGAGGCCAGCACCTTGCTCACCTTGGGAGGCAGCAGTAGGCACTGCCGGGCCTGCATGGCGGAAAGGCTGCCCTTTTGCATCAGGCGATCAGCTCTCAGGCAGGCATTGCACACAGCAAGCACAAGAAAGGCCAGCACGGCGCTTGCCTGCCTGCCTTGTCCATCCATTCCCAACAGCAATGGCTGATGGACTGACTGGCTGGGCTCCCTCGGCGACTTGCTTGCTTACTCCGAGGCCGCTTCAGCTCCACGCTCCTCACTGGGCCTAACAGGACACTATTTTCAGTTGGGGTGGGGAACCTCCGGCCCTCCAGGTGCCAAGACTCCTAACACCCATCAGGAGGGCCAGCCCAAGCCATTTTGAAAAGGCACAAAAAGGAAGAAGGAGAAGAGGAAAGAGCTCCTTCAGGAACAAGCGGGGTGGGGATAAAGATCTCCGCCATCGGGATCTGCTGCCCCAGGGGTTCCTGCTGCCTGAGACCGTCGCCTCACCTTGCAGCATGGCCGGGCCAGCCCTGCCCATGAGCCGCAAGGCCAGCATGGCTGGCGATTTTGAGAGCATCTACAGAGCTGCAGGTCCTCCTCATCTCTTCTTTAGTGAGAGGCACCGAAATAGCATCTTAAAGCAGCTGTCCCCCAAAAAGGGCAGCCACATAAGGGCCGCCTTGACCAAACGATCCCCACTGTCTCTCATCCCCCATCAGGGAGCCACCATGTGATGCCACCAACCACTGGACTTCCAATCCAGCAGAGGCAGGCTTCGGGTAACCTTTCATAATATAATAAAAAAATCCCTTCCAGTAGCACCTTAGAGACCAACTAAGTTTGTTCTTGGTATGAGCTTTCGTGTGCATGCACACTTCAGGTATCTGAAGAAGTGTGCATGCACACGAAAGCTCATACCAAGAACAAACTTAGTTGATTACAGGTAGATAGCCGTGTTGGTCTGTCAAAACAAAATAAAAAAATTCCTTCCAGTAGCACCTTAGAGACCAACTAAGTTTGTTCTTGGTATGAGTATGTATCTGAAGAAGTGTGCATGCACACGAAAGCCCATACCAAGAACAAACTTAGTTGGTCTCTAAGGTGCTACTGGAAGGATTTTTTTTATTTTATTTTGACTATCTACCTGTAACTTTCATAATATGCCCCCCTGCACAAGGGCAAAGTCCCGAGTGAATCTTCCCAATGTTGTGCCCCCTTGGTTTTGCCCATGTGTGTGGGGAAACCTCCTGCAATGCCCTGGATCCGGCCTTCCTCAACCTTGGGCGTCCCTGCCCCTGGAGAGGTTCCTGGACTACAAAACCCATCATCCCTATCCAACAGGTCACGGATGATGGACGCTGTAGTCGGTTGTGGGTGTGGGGAGAGTCGCTTCGACCAAACCGAAGCGAGACAGAGAGGCTCGCCCCCGCCGCTGCCCACTCACCTTCCGAGGAGGCGGCCGAGGCTTCTCGCGGGGCCTGCCGGTCCTCGGGCCTCCTGAACGGCGTCGGCGGTTGGTGCCTCCGGGCCGAGCGCAGGCTGTAGTGCGCGGGGAGGGTCGCTTCCTCGCTCGGCTCCCCTCCGTCGTCGTCCTCCTGCTCCTGCTCCTGCTCCTGCTCGTCGTCGTCCTCCGCTCCCCTCATCCTCCTCCTCCGCAGCCTCCTCGCCGGCGCTGCCGGGTGCTCCAGCACCTCCTCGGAGAAAGTCACTCCCCGCCGCGGCGGCTTCCTCCCGGACGGGCGGGAATAAGGAGTGGAAGTGCTGAGCGGAGTGGAGGGGATGGCGATGCCGCCGCCGCCATCTTGAGAGGCGGTTCTCCTCAGGGGCGGCCGGGGTGTCACGTGACAGAAGGCCCCACCGCCCCCGGAGCCTGAGGAAACGGCCGGGCTCTCTCCCAGCATCTCCTCCCGCTTGCCCCGGGCGCTGCAGCCGCCCTTCGCGGGCAGCCCTAGATTATATATATATATGTAATCTGGCTGGCTTCAAACCCCCGGCTAATACGCCAATGGGGGATAAGCTGCTAAAGTGGCTCAGGTTGCCGCCCGCCTCGTCCTCTCAGCAGTGCAAATACAGTAAATAAATAAAACACAACTCCGCTTCCTCACACTCGCCCTCTTTTGCCTCCTCAGTCCCTTGCCCCGTCTCTCTCCTTCCCTCCCCGGAACTCGCGCGCGTTCACACGAGCACAACTTTCCTCCTCCTCCTCCTCCTCCTCGACCTGAGGAAATTCTTCCTTGGCGGCTTTCCGCCTTCGCCTCTCCGGCCTCGGAGCGAAACGAGCGGCTTCCCAAGAGAGGAGGCCCCGCCGCCGCCGCTCTCTCCCGGCTCTTCCTTCGCAGCGGTTTACCTTGCCGAGATGAGGGTTGCCCTCTCGGGCGAGGCGAAGCGACGGGCTGCTCCTTCCCCAAGCGGCGCTTTACTCTTGGGATGGGCGAATGAAGGGAGCGGGATGAAGGCCAGGCCCGGCCCAGCCCAGCCGCCGCCTGGGAGAGCAAATAGGTCGGGCAGGAGGGGAGCGGAGGTTTTTAAAGCACCCTTCTGCGGCGCGCGAACGGCAGGCCGTGTAAATATAAAACAATTGCATAGATCAAGATCGGGTTGCAGGGCGACGCCGGTGTGAATATGCCGACATCCCCACAGGTTCATTCCTTGGCACCAACTCGGTCCGAGCAACAGGGAGCCTTTCGCCCCCTCACCCGCCTTCGTACCTGTCGAGGGGAGCCGCTGTCCCAATTTCTGCTGCCCTTCCCAGATGAAAATCTTAATTCCAAAAAGGGGTTTTCCTTGGAAGGAAATTATTTCCGACTCCGACCTTTTTATTTTTGTACGCAAACGCGATTTTTCAAGGCACAGTGACTTGGGCACAACATTTATTATACAAGATTCTCTCCCCACCCCACCACTTTATGGGTAGGACTCAAGGCAACATCTACAGGCCAAAATTGGAAATTTATTTGTTTGTCAAAATGGACTTAAGCCCCTTTTGGAATTAAGTTCTTCAGATTCTAGCCGGCAGCATTTTTGTTGATGATGTTTCAGCTCACAAGCATCTGCCAAAGCGCAAAGCTCAGCCCTAATTGAGGGACGTCGTAATAACCTGCAGTTTTATATACATTTAAAGTGGATGAATAAATTATTAAGTTAATTTGCAATATGCAGGAAATATAAAAAATAAATTTGAGGAACCGCAGAAAGAGGGGGAAGAAAGCCGAGTTTCCAAATGTTAAAATGATTGTAAAATTATTGAAATGTATAAAACTGAAAATCATAAATATAAATTTTAAAAAGACCATAATTATTATCAGTGGTATTTTTCTAGAAAAATAGGTGCCACAATTCACCATTAACACCTGAGTCGACACAACGGCACTTTTCCCCCTGGCGCCATTGGGCCTGCCCTCGCTTAAATATAGCCTAGTGCACCCCCCTCACAGAACACCAATTCCATGAATTCCTACAAACTACCCCAGATTATCTTGTGGGGGACGTGTGAGGGAAAACTTAATAATTTGGAGTTTTAGGCAAGATTTGATCAAATAAACAAGAATGATTTTATTAAACGAAGTTTATGACACTAGTGGGTAAAACATAGAATACTTCAGATTATAATGCTATTTCACTTCAGTTCTTTCTGAGTTGTTGCTTGCCGCTTAATACTTTGGTTCTTAAACAAGGTGGCATTTCCTGTCAGTTACACACCCCTTTGACAACCCTACTCCTGAGGTACTCCAAGTAACAGACCCAAGGGGTCTCCCCTCTTAACTGGTTTGGGAATCTTCTTTTTTTGTAGCAGAATCTACAGTCTCCTGACTGGAATGAGACCTAAGTAGACTGTATCCTCACAGCTTCTACTTCTCCTGGCTCAGCCTCAGTCTCCCAGTTAATTCCTGGCCTTAGAATGGAGAAACCCGGGCTACTAGGTGAGCTTGTAACACATTAGCCTATCACAGGGGACTATTGCTAAGGTGAAATAGGGAGGAACACCCAGTATGTTGTCATGAGTTCATTGTGAGCAGATTGTAATAGTGCATAAACCCATAGTGTTTTTAAAGATGAATAAACTACTTAAAAGTATCAAAACTGCTGAAAGTGCTGTATTAAGAGAATCAGGGCCTTATATCACATTTAATAATCTTCAAGTGTCCCTGCGTCCACTGTGTGTCAGTGGAACTGTGCGAGTGCGCATGTCCCAGACGGACGCAGGGATTGGACGACGCAGAGACGTTAGCTGCACGAGCAAAGCGCGTGCGCTTTGCGAGCCTCCGCGGCTGCCTCGCTATCCACTTCATTCCCCTCAGACAGTTTGGCCTCAGACAGGAGCGGTTGGGCTCCTGGGAGGCAGAGCGAGCGAGCGGGAGAGAGAGAGAGGCAGAGCGAGCAGCCGCGTGAGGCCGCCTCAGCCGCCCTTCTTTTCCTCCGTGTAGCTCGCTGAGGCGGAGAGGAGGAGGCGGCGGCGAGTGCAGCTGCCTCTGGCCGTTACTTACCGTCGGGACCTCCACCTCTGCCGTTGCTGCTCCGCGTCTCCTTTGCCGGCGGCGAGGGGTCGGCGGGGGCCAGCAGCGCCAGCACTAGCGGACCGGGCGCCATCGGAGCCGCGGCGGCCCCCGGGGCCAGGGAAAGCCGACAGCAGCAGCAGCAGCAGGCGCGCCTCCGCCCTCAGCCCGGAGCGCCTCCTTCCTCCTCGCCCTCCTGCGTCGCCATTGCCCACGGAGGCCCCTGGCTGGTACTGGCGGGCGCTGACGTCACGGGGACACCCGAGGGGGAGGGCGAGGGGCGGACGGAGGGAGGCGGTTGCTGGCGGCCGCCCGCCTTGGCCGCTGCTCCTGGCTGCGCCCCGCCCTCGACCCGGAGACGGGCACGAGCGAGGGGCCGCCGCCACCGGGCCTGGCACCGCCCGGGGACGGGGAGCTCCGCGGCAGAGCGCAGAGGCCGCCGGCGCCGCTTCCCTCCTCGGGCCTGCCGGGAACGAGGGAGGGTGGGATGCGCCCCGGCCCTCCTCTCCGCCCCGGGCCCCCAGCCGAGGGGGCATCTCCAGAGCCTCGCCGGCGCACGTGCGCATCTTGCGCAGAGCCCCCTGGCGCACGGCTCCGGCGTCGACCCACCCCGCCCCGTGGCCCTTTGGGGGTGTAGCCCCCCACGACAATGGGCCCTAAGGGGCCTCCCCTGGCTCGCCCTCGACGGGAGCCCCGGGGGGCTTTGCACCCCCACCCTGGGAAAAGCGGGCTGAGGCGGCCGCTGTCGACTCGCCTCAGCCCTGGCTGCCGGGAGAGGCGGTGGCGGCATATGTTCTAGCGCCCGTTATTAACGGACTAAATTCAACTAGTATATATATTAAATGTTCATAAGTGTGCCAAGCAAACAAGGCCACATGTCTGAAGCAGCACAGGAAGACAGGCCTCACCATTTTTCACTCACAAACTGTTTCTCTGCAAGGAGGGGGGCGGGATTGTCTACGGAAAATAAAGGGATAATCCTGGCTTCCTGATACATATCCCGTGCCAGACAAAAGGGTGTGATTAACTTGGCTGGTAAACAGGGAAATGTAAATATCGCTTTGTTTCACTTGATGGGTTTTTGGTGGAGGGCAAGAGGAGGCATGGGGAGGGTCAAAGATGCTCAGATTACCACTACCAGACCTCCCCTTTCATGATGTAACTGTGATGTATCTGGGAGGGGGTCCTGGGTTACACCCCTTTTTGTGATGTATGTATGATGTATAGGAGGGTGGTCTTGAGCAGGAGGGGGGGAATTTCAAAAGTCTATATACCGGGTAGGAGCTTGCACACCATTGTTCGGAGGCTGCTCCTCCATTTTTGGGAGTGGGCCCTGTTGCAACAGATATACCGTATATACTCGAGTATAAGCCGACTTTTCCAGCCCATTTTTTGGGCTGAAAAAGCCGCCCTCGGCTTATACTCGAGTGAGGCGGGAGGCTGCACAGGGACAAGCGGCAAAAAAGGGATCCTTTCTTGCCGCTTGTCTCCCCCTTGCCGCCGACAGCTGCGAAAGGCAAAGGACGGGGGTTTGGAGAAGCGCTGCGCTGCGACTCTCCGATCCTGTGCGTGCTCTGTGCGAGGCGGCGGGGAGGGAAAAGCAGCGAGAAAGAGCCCCTAGCCGCTTCTCCCTCCCCCCTGCGAAAGGCACAGGACGAGAAGCGCTGCGCTCTCTGATCACCAAAAATCAACTGTGCGTGCTCTGTGCGAGGCGGAGGGGAGGGAAAAGCAGCGAAAAAGAGCCCCTAGCCGCTTCTCCCTCCCCCCCTGCGAAAGGCACAGGACGAGAAGCGCTGCGCTCTCTGATCACCCGGTGCTGTGCGTGCTCTGTGCGAGGCGGAGGGGAGGGGAAAGCAGCGAAAAAGAGCCCCTTGCCACTTCTCCCTTCCCACTGCGAAAGGCACAGAGAAGCGCTGTGCTGTGCCTTTCTCAGCTGTTGGCGGGGGTGGGGGGAGGGAAAAGCAGCGAGAAAAGGGCTGCTTCTCCCAAGCAGACAGAGCGGGAAGGCACAGGACCCGAGATCAGATCTGCATAGCGGCTTCTGTGCAGATCGGAGGAGACAGCTTTTCTCTGTTTCCCTGTTAACTCTTTCCCTTCCCAGTCTCTCTCTCTCTCTCCCCCTTCTATGCCTGCTCTTTCCTCGCTGGCTTGCCGCTGCTTCTCTCCCTCCCTCTCTGTGTTAACTCTTTAACTTCCCAGTCTCTCTCTCTCTCTCCCCCTCCCTCCCTCACAGCTGATGTGGATCCCCATAGTGTAGTACCTGCCCTCCCTCTCTCCCTCCTTCCATCATAGGGGGCCGCACAGCTGTTCCTGATCCCCATCGGGAAAGCCAAGCTAGCCTTCCTCCCCTCTTCCAGCAGCATCCCACAGACCTCTCCCCAGCTCAGTCACCCCTCTCCCCATCGGGAAAGCCAAGCTAGCCTTCCTCCCCTCTTCCAGCAGCATCCCACAGACCTCTCCCCAGCTCACCCCCTTCCCCATCAGGAAAGCCAAGCTAAGCCTCCCGTGTGTGTGTGTGTGTGTGTGTGTGTGTGGTCGCTGAGGATCACAGTTTGAAGGCTTTGGTTGTAGTTTGCAGGGTTCAGGAGGTTAGGGAGAAAAAGTGAAAGGAGTCATGCCTTTACTTTTTTCCTCCTGTCTCAGGTTCTACAAAGGCTAGACACTTGCTATTTATTTATTTATTTTTAATGGTACCTGAGATCTGGAGATTATGGTTCATCTGGTGAGGTGGGGGTGCCCCACCCTACCCTTGGAACTCCATGCCCATGGGATTTGGAAGCATGTGTGAAACCTGAAGAGGGAGCCTCTGAGCTCATGGGTTGCAAAGAAGTGGCATGAAAAGGATTATGTGCACCACCAAATAGCAAATTAATTAGCAAGCGACTAGGAAAACTTACTAGAATATTTGGAAACTCTGAACTGTTTGAAGAATCATGTTTCTGTCATTTCCATTTATTGATGAACTTGCTTATATCCCATGATAATTTGCTTTACCTATATTCCAGGTTCATTGCATTTTTAGAATTTCTGTTCAACAAGCTATGTTTTATTTCCAAGTCTGACTTCCCTTTAAAACCTTTTAGGTATGATAAATTAGCATCAGGAACCGTAAAATAATATAGACTTCACTTTTATTTCTGCATGTACTTTTACACTGCAATCTCATACATGTCTATTAGAATTAAGTCTTATTGAGTCCAGAGAGGCTTACTCCCAAGTAAGTAGGAATAGGATTGTACCCTTAGAAAGGTTATACAAAATACAAAAAGGAAATGGTTGCTGGAGTCTAGTGTTGTAGGCTGCAATCGGTAGGTGCATTCTATTTTTATTTTTGAAATTTACCAGTAGCTGCTGTATTTCCCACCCTCGGCTAATACTCGGGTCAATAAGTTTTCCCAGTTTTTTGTGGTAAAATTAGGTGCCTCGGCTTATATGCGGGTCGGCTTATACTCGCGTATATACGGTAATAAAGATTTTGCTTCTCAATTTTTCTCTGGTTGGCCTCTGTAATTTACTCCTTCCGATGAAGAACCTCAAAAGGCTCTATTGTACCCCATAAGGGAATAAGAGCAGATTTCTGTTTATTTCAGTGCAATCCTGATGTCATTTTTCCTGTTTAAATCTAGTGAGCACAGCTTAGCAAGAGGTCCTAAGTCCATAAGATAACTTTCAGACAGAAGGAAAGGTGATAAGTTGCTGTTAAGAACCAGGCAGAGGACCTTATCAGTAGTGGCACCAGCCCTGTGGAATGCCCTCCCATCAGATGTCAAAGAAAGAAACAACTACTGTATCTGACTTTTATAAGACATCTGAAGACAGCCCTGTTAGGGAAGTTTTTAATGTTTGATGTTTTATCGTGTTTTTAATATTCTGTTGGGAGCCGCCAAGAGTGGCTGGGGAAACCCAGCCAGATGGGCGAGGTATAAATTATTATTATTACATAATATTAGGAATCTCTGGGTGCAAGACACTCTAAATTCCTGATCAAGTTACTGGTAGTGTTAGATATAATTTAGTTAAGTCTTGGGGTGTTAGCTTATTGAGACAGGCTAGTCTCCAGTGTGAGGTGCTAGCTAGCTCCATGTGTATATTTGTGCTAGACTTTGCTAATCCTTAAATTAAGCAAGTGTCAAAAGCCAATTAATTCAGGACTAGCCTCTTGCTTGCAGTGAAGTGCCTGGGGTAATGAGCTGTTAGCAAGACAAAAGGATGAAAGGACAAATCTTATTTTCAAATGGGTGGATTTTCTCCCTCCCTCAACTGGGAGTTTAGTTGAAAAAGACAATGACAGTGTTTTAGGTGAGGTTCGAGTTTAGAATACCGTAGTGGGGAGAGAGTAGGCTGGGATTTGACTTGGAAAGCAGGGCAACAGAGCAAGGATGCTGCTGTGCCTATGGGGAAGCAGGACTCTCTTGCAATGTTGATGCTCTGAACCCTTCCATGGCAAGCTCAGTTGTATATATGTATCAGTAAACCATACATCATAAAGACACCACAGTCCCTGCTGTGTCCCATTTTGCTGGGTAAAGCTCCTGGAGTCTTGCACTGCCATGGAGATTGGGGGTGGCGTATAACAATAATATCCCTGCTGGATCAGAACCAAAGGTCTCTCTAGCCCAGCAGCCCCTTTCCTCCAGTGGCAAATCAGATTCCCCCCTTACTTGCTGCCCCCCAACAAAAAAGCCAAAAACATTGTAACCATCTGATAAGGGAATTGTTCCAACCCCCTCACAATTTTGGATACCCTTTTCCACAACCACAATATCCTTTTTAAGAAGCAGCAATGGAAACATTGTATTTCAAGCCAAGCACAGTTGCATTATAGATTTGTACAAATGCATCACTATACAGTGGTGCCTTGGTTTGCGTACGTCTTGGTTTGCATACGTTTTGGATTACAAACATGTCAAACCCGGAAGTGAGCATCCCGGTTTGCAACCTTTTTTTGGATTACAACCTGTTGTAAGAATTTTAAGGTTTTATATCTATAATAATTATTAATGTACCAAGCAAACAAGGCCACATGTCTGAAGCAGACAGTCCTGACACCATTTTGACTCTCAAAACTGACCAAATGTTTCTCTGCAAGGAGGAAAGGGGTGAGAGAACCTTCCCATTGTCTCAGAAATTAAGTAATCACCATCTCAAAGGAATGGCCAGACTGCCCAGGAAAGGCAATCAGATAAGGAAAGGCAATCATATGAAGTGGCAGACAGGAGGTAAACAGCACACTCAGATTTCTGCTGGAGACCGCCTTTTTCTGTGATGTAGCTGTGATGTATCTGGGGGGTGGTCATGGGTTACACCCCTTTTGGTGATGTATGTATAATGTATATAGGGGGGTGGTCTTGAGCGGAAGGGGGGAATTTCAAAGTCTATATAGGAGCTTGCACACCATTGTTTGGGGTTGCTCCTCCATTTTTGGGAGTGGTCCCTGTTGCAACAGATATAATAAAGATTTTGCTTCTCAATTTTTCTCTGGTTGGCCTCTGTAATTTACTCCTTCCAATGGAGAACCTCAGAAGGCTCTTGTGTACCCCATAAGGGAATAAGAGCAGATTTCTGTTTATTTCACAACCCAATTTTTTTGGATTACGAACAAATGTTTTTTGGAGTTTCCATTGGCGAAAGCGCGCCTTGGGTTACAACCTGTTTTGGTTTACAAACAGACCTCCAGAACGGATTATGGTTGTAAACCAAGGTACCACTGTATTGATTGTTTTTAATTCCTTGCCTAATGATCCATCCCTGGCAGGGAATATGCCTTTTCTGCAACTCCCACACACTCAGCGGATGCTTTAATTAAGTCACCCAACACAGCCCCAAGATCGCTTTCCTGGTCAGTCGCTGCAAGATCATACCCATTAGTGTATTGGTGAAGTTTAACTGATTAATGGCTTTCTTTTAGGCAAGTACATGTATAGATAATATGTAGGCAAACTCATTTGGACAAAAGCACTCACAGAACTGTCCATGCATTCATTAAGTCTCATAGGTTTCACTGGAAGGATTATGCCCGTGTCCAAATAGTTCCCATTGAAACCAGGGGGTGCTTAATTAGAATTGCATTGCGTCCTTTTGTTTATTTCAAAATGTTATAGGCATTTTTTTTTTTGCAACCTCGGAGCAGTAAACAACGTAATAACAAAAAGTAAAAGACAGCCGTTCTATTTTGCCATCCCAATCAAACACTGCCTGCCACCGCGGGGGGGGGGGCGGGGAGACCCTCACAAATTTATTCAGGCTCTCCCCTCCCCGTTTAATATGCTCGGGTTGTTTTCCAGACGTGCTGTGCCACGCATCGCGCGAGTTTTTAACAGAAGAGAGGGAGCCTCGTTTCTTCTATTCTTTTTATAAAGGAGTACTTTGCCCTTCCAACCAAAGCGGCCAGGGTTTTATGGCCCCCTCTTCCTTCTTTCTCAAGAGATAAAACACAAAAGCACAGCAGGAGGAGAGCGCAAACAAAAGGGACTTTTCCAAGCTGGAAGGAACATTGCCCGGGTCCTCTTGCAGCTCCTCCTCCCTCGACCGGGAAACGTCAACCTGGTTTCTTTTTCTCATTAAATCGGACAACGGAGGGTTGAGAAAACTACATATCCCAGCATCCCTCGGGTGTGGGGGGGGAACCTAGTGCCATTAGGGATGAATGGTGTTGACGTTGGTAGAAATGGAAAGTCCTGGGCGTGTGAGTGCGCTGCGCTGCCGGGCTTCCAGTAGGAACTGCTAGGAAGTTTGGGGAGGTTCTGGGGGTCATAATCTCTCTGCGCAAAAACAACAACAACCCTTTCTTGCAAGCAACAAGCCACACACAAACACAAAAGGAAGGCCTGCCTGAAGTCACTTTCTACAGCGAAAGAGTCTGTTTTCATCTTTACTTCCTGGTCAGAGAGTGGAGGAGGAGGAGGAGCGCAAAAGGAGGTAAGAGAGGAAAAATAGCCAACGCTTGGAAAGCGCGTAAAAGGTGGGTTTCGGTCGCGCCATTCGCTGGGTTCAGGGAGACAGGGGCGCGCGAGGCGAGCGCCCCGCTTTTCTTCCCCACCGCCTGGCTCTCCCAAATGCATGGCCGGGAGCGGCTCTTGGAGTTCCTCTGCAGCTCTTGGTCAGCCGAACAAGTCTGTCGTGCTGGAAATAACAAAACGCGCAGCAGGCAAGGAACGGGGCAGGGGTGGGAACCCTCTCCACGGACCGAGCAGAAACGCGGCCCGCCAACGTTGGCTCTCAGCGTGAGCACCTAGGTCTGGGTGTATGTGAGTGCCCTGAACGGGTGAGCAACTTGTGACCCCCCTGCCAATGTTATCGGATTACAGTTTCCATCGTCTCTGACCAAGCTGGTAGGGGCTGATGGGAGCTGGAGTCCAGCATTTGGGCGCCCCCCCCCCCGTTCCTCCACCCCTGGCCTTGGCTAGAAATGTGTTCGGATGGACTGGAGAGTCACCTTCAGTAAACATTTTCGAGACCACCGTGAGATATAGGAAATAGACGTGGGTTGAAACTGGGAAAGGAGGTTTCCCCGCTTTAAGGAAAGTTCATGTTCCTTTGCCTTATATAACAGTATTTCTCTTTATCAAGGGAAACTTCCTTCCATCTACATACACTGTAGACAGGGCTGGCCCATCCATTAGGTCAGATGAGGCGATCACCAGAGGCGTAGGAAGGTCAGGTGGTACCCGGTGCGGAAAATTTCTTGGGAGCCAGTGTGGTGTAGTGGTTAAGAGTGGTAGACTCGTAATCTGGTGAACCGGGTTCGATTCCCCACTCCTCCACATGCAGCTGCGGGGTGACCTTGGGCTAGTCACACTTCTCTGAAGTCTCTCAGCCCCACTCACCTCATAGAGTGTTTGTTGTGGGGGAGGAAGGGAAAGGAGAATGTTAGCCGCTTTGAGACTCCTTCGGGTAGTGATAAAGCGGGATATCAAATCCAAACTTCTTCTTCTTCTTGTCACCCCCCCCCCACACGCACATTGATTATTTTTTTATTTTATATTTTGCCTGCAAAAATGGTTTTACGTTATTTCATATTTTCTTACAAAGGAATAATAATAAGTAATAATAATAATAATAAACTTTTATTTCTATCCTGCCCTCCCCGGCCAAAGTCACGCTCAGGGCGGCTATCATCAGATACATAACATTGGTATAAAATCAAACAATAATTAAATTACCTCCTAAAAACATGTCAAAATCAAAGTAAAGTCTAATTAGATGGCTTTCCGCAGGGTTAGGGTTGGGAACAGTAAGTGCTCCACTGAATTGAAATTTCAGCCTTCACGACATAGGAAAACGGCCAAGTAAACAGCTATTTTCATGGAGGAGGGTCAAGATATTAACTGATATGCATGAAATTTCTTATATAGCTATATAATCCCTAGTGTAGTAAGATAAGACCTTTGGAGCAGGCATTTTTTTTTTTTGACCCCATTTTTTATGAACTGCCCTAGTAGGGCAGTAAATGTTCCTTGATAATTTGTCACCACTCTCCATGATGGAACCTGGGGCGGCCCGCCCCCCACTTCCTACGCCCCTGGCGATCACCTCAGGCAACAGGGTACCCAGGGCAGGGGCGAAACTAAGATTTACTTCACCCTGGTCAAAGACCCAGTTTAGCACCCCCCTTCACGTGCATATGAGTACACATGCACAGTCTGGGAGCCTCAATGGCACTCTTCTGAAGACGTCACCCGGGGCAAAAAACCTGGCTAGCCCCACCCCACCCCCATAGTTATAGCTCTGCCCGATGCATAAATTCCTGATGCCAATCTTTCTTCCACCCCCTCCCCCTGTTCCTGATGTCAATCTTCACTCCCCTGTTTTTTCTTGGCAGGGAGGGGGGCACTCCATTTTGGGGTTTGCTTCAGGAGCCAAAATGTATCGGGCCGGCACTGATTGTAGAATATAATTTGCCATTTAGACGGGGCTGGGGTTCTGCGAGAGTGTTATTCATCAAATGCTGCATTCTGAAATTTAACATTTTGCCTTCAGATTGTTCTGGTTCAAGAATTATCTTTGTGAAGGCAGGTTTTTCGAAATCCAGTAAGTTATAGGATAAACATTATGATACATACAGAGATATACACATGCTTCCTCTGGTGACTGACCTAGTCAGCTCCAGTATTTCATGGTACAAGTGCCACCTGCAAGAAAAAATTAGGAAGAGGAGAGGAATAATAGGTGGACACATACACATGTAGGACTTTCCCTGCTGCTCTAAACAGTGTTAGAAGCTGTGAGCCCCAAATCTGAGCATTTTACTGTGATGCAGAAAAGAAGGGGTAGCAATTCTGGAGAGCAGGGATGAGAAAAAGGTGTTTTTTCCCTTTTCCTTCCCCCTGAAATATAGTGTTTAGTGTATCCAGAGTGTACATCTCCTGGATACAACCCTACACCCTACCCCAAGGATGCCTATTGTAAACTGGCAGAAGTTGGCAGAGGCCAATTTGCTCTCTCTCCTTCCTTCCATTTTCTCCCCTCCCCGCAACTAACATCTAATATCCTATATCTCCTGTGTTGTCAGCCATTAACTGGTTAACTCACTGTGGGTGCTTCCACACTAGGAGTTGCAATGGAATTCCAACGCCTTGTTCCCTCACTTTTTACATACCATCCACATAAAGCTGTCATTCAATCAAGGACATCCTGTATTTGCTTTGCGGTTCTTCCTTTTCTTCTCAGATCAAAGTCCAACTTCTCCTCCCTCCCCACCCTGAAGAATTGAATAGTAGAGTTTTATTTTGACAGGGACAATGTATTCCCAGGCAGGTGAGTCCATCGCAGCTCAACCCAAATTCCCTACAACTTTTGCAGTGGGTGCCACTTTATAGTTTAAAATATATATTAAAACATTAGCTACATACCACCTAAAATGTAGGAACGTTATAGTGCAATAGTATTATAATTCTAATTGTAAAAATATATTTTTAAAAAACTCTTTGGTCACAGACAAATTTGTATGCTGTTTTTATTGTTTTATTATATTTTAATGTTCTATTGCAGGGTTTCTCAAACTTGGGTCTCCAGTTGTTTTTGGACTACAATTCCCATCATCCCTAGCTACCAGGACCAGTGGTCAGGGATGATGTGAGTTGTAGTTCAAAAACAGCTGGAGACCCAAGTTTGGCAAACCCTGTTCTGTCGCTAGTAAGTTGCCCAGAGAGCATTGCTATTGGGTGGCCTATACAAATAAATAAAGACAGTGGTACCTCTGGTTATGTACCTGATCTGTTCCGGGGTGCCGTTCTCACCCCGAAAAGTACGCAACCAGAGCGGCGATATTGTGCATGCTCCGAAGTGCGATATCGCGCTTCTGCGCATGCGCAGACCGCGTGGAGTGCTTCTGCATGCGTGCGCACGGCGAAACCCGGATGTAAACACTTCCGGGTTTGCCGCGTTCGTAACCCGTGCTGTTCGCAACCCGCAGTGAACGCAACACAAGGTACGACTGTATACAGGAAAAGTGATTTGAGCTCAGTTTATTTATTTTGTAATTAATAAGAGTTGGACAATGGCTACTTAACAGGTCAAGGAAAGGAAAATGGCCTACCTTGGTTGGCCTTCCATATGGTGATACCCTAAAAGACACAGGGGCTTTTCCTAGTTTGGGAAATAGCAAGCGCCCAAGTAGGAACCTAGGCTTCAGGCAAATACTTCATTCATGGTACTCTCCACAGTGCCCTCTAACTCAGTTGTGGGTGTGGACAGACACATAATGTGGGGTGGGTACATCAGCAACTCCTTATAACCTGGGTCTTTGCCACCCCCAAGCTAGTCTTCCCCCTCAACCTGAAGGATCAAGCTGGCAGTGTGGGCCCACGAAGACCATGCCCTCAGAGACAATGTGCTGCAGTGAGTGGAATATTCCACCTGGAGTAAACCATGAAACATAACAGGGTAATAATAATAATAATAATAATAATAATAATAATAATAATGTAATAATAATTTTATTATTTATACCCTGCCCATCTGGCTGGTTTTCCCCAGCCACTCTGGGTGGCTTACATAAAAAATGGTAAAACAAAAAAAATCCTGATACAGGGTTGGCTTCTAAAAGTCAGATAGTTGTTTATTTCCTTGACATCTGATGGGGGGGGGCGTTCCACAGGGCGGGCGCCACTACCGAGAAGGCCCTCTGCCTGGTTCCCTGTAACCTCACTTCTGGGAAATGAGTACCTAATCTTGGGAAGTCAGAAAGTGAAATGGAATACAGCTCCTTGAAGGAAGTAGCCACTGGCTACTATTTTATTGGGCTTATTTAAGATATTTCCAGGCCACCTTTCAGCCAAAGGCTCCCCAACATACCATACAAAGAATAACAAAACAGTAAAAATAAAACAATAAATATTAATCTGTTTGAAGCTGTGGTTTGTAGCAATCTACTGGATGTGCCGTCTGGTACCTCCTCTGCATGGAACTGTAAAAGCTTCTTGAATACATAGGGACTCTGATTTTATTTTATTTTATTATTATCTATCACATTTATGTCCCACCTTTCCTCTAAGGAGCTCAAGGTGGTGTATATCAGTTCCCCAACCTTGGGCCTCCAGCTGTTTTTGGACTACAACTCCCATCATCCCTCACTAGCAAGACCAGTGGTCAGGGATGATGGGAATTGTAGTCCAAAAACAGCTGGAGGCCCAAGGTTGGGGAACAGTGTATATGGTTCTCTTCTGCCCTGTTTTATCCTCACAACAACCCTGTGAGGTTCTAAGTAAGTTGCAACTCAAAACCACCTGATAATTGTCATTAAGGGATGATTTCCAGTCATCATGGGAAAGGCAGGTCACAAAAGAGGTGCAGTCCTGTGGATTGTCACACCTCTACCTGGAGTCCATGACGTATAATCAAGCTAGAACTGCAATCTCCCGGAGATTGAGCGATATTGCCAGACAAGAGGACATAGCTCAAGTGAAACCAGGGATGTTCCTAGGGGACCAGATATATCAAATGACACCAGCCCCCTATCTTGCGGAAATCCACTATGTGGAATACCGCAGACTTCTTACAGCGGCTAGACTAAATGCCCTTGATTCTGCGGTATTGTGGGGAAGGTACAAGGGAGTTCCATACCCCCAGAGAACCTGTCATTGCACTATGGCCGTGGTTGAGTCTACCGAACATATCCTTCTGTCTTATCCTCTCTATGTAGAACTTAGGCAAAATCTTATAACTCCACTTTTACATCAATCTAGCTTTCTACCCAGAGAAAGACAGGCTTTATATTTACTGAATAATATTACTACAAATACATCTTCCTGGTGGCTAAATTTCTTTTTTTAGCTTCTAAGCGTCACAAGATTTTAATTGATTGTATCAATATGGGGCTATTTGTTTAGTTCCATTCTATTGTGGATTATGTTTCCTTTTTTCAAAGTCCTCTCAGATGCTTTTAATTCTGTACAAATGTATTCTTCTGACTGACGGTCGAATAAAAGAATGATGATGACCTGATAATTGCACAACAGCCAGTCATTTTTCTAGCTGTGCCTGTGGAATATTTCGCATGTTGTGCTAATCAGAATGCTTAACCTGAACTGATGAAGCTATATAGCGAAACCTGTGAGTAATCCGGAAGACAGGTCTTCTTCGTCCTTCTCATGTGCCACTTGTGTTGATTTCGGCTGGATGGTGATGTTGCAAGACTCATATAAATATGCTTCATCTACTATTACATCCATGAGATTTTTGCTTTGAACCGTTGAAGAATTCTACTATCTACTCACCATCAACCAATTGTGAACGTTTTGTTGGCACCCAGATTTTGTTGCTATACCCAACCTGTTGCTGAATGGTTCAGTCACGTGAACATTATACATTCTGTTATATCACACATATATGGCTTGTTAATCGTGTGGCTTTATTGAAAGACTATTAGTTTTTCTGAAGAGGATTCCAGTAAATCTTTTACAGTATTAGTTTCAGCCATTGTGTGGTGGCTTTGGTTGTTTATGGTTCATATTATCCCCACAGTGATACTTTATGTTGTTTGTTTTTATTTTTCTCTGTGGCCCATACAGGCTTCCCTGAAAAAGAGACGCTGATAACACACTGGAAGATGACTCTTCAGCCCCCTAATACGGACGATATCTCACCCAATACTCTACAAAATGAAATGGAAGAAACCATAGAGGATTCCTTGTTGGAAAAGCCCTTGGGGTCTGACAGAGTTCTGCTGAAAATGGAGCCCAGCGGCCCTTCAGGATGCAACACAAGGCTTTCCCCAGGTTCAGTTAGCATATCTAGCAGTTCTGAAGAAAAAGATGAGGTAAACCCATTAGGGGAAAGGACTGGGTGTGTAACCCAAGTTACCCGGCAATATTCTCTCACAGAAGAGGAAAACAATTTGCTCAACACTACTCTAGAACAGAAAATGAGCTCAGAGGACCAGCAGAGCCTGCACTCCTTGGAACCTCCTGAGGGAAGAAAAGAGGACTTAGATTCTGATGGAAATCTCCTGAAAATAGAGACAGGTGTTCCTCCAGGATGTAATATATTGCCTTCCTCAGGCACAGATTTATCAGACAGTTTTGCACCTGAAGATGTGGTCGGTTCCTCAGATGAAAGGGCTGAATGTTCAACCCAAGTTGCCCTACAAGATTCTCCAGTGGAAGAGAAGAACAGTTCACCCGAAACCGTCCTTCAGGAAAAAGTGAGTTCACAGAGCCAGCAAAGGAAGCACTCCTTGGAGGACCCTTGTGACGCAAAAGAGAATCTGTTGGACCAGGAAAGAGAAACATTTGTTCAAAAGCCTGAAGGCCCTGGAGTGGAAAGATCTTTGACTGAAGGTAAGACTGTAGCCTCCTTGATGAGAAAATCCAACCATTTTTAAAAAAACTGCTCCATAGTAACCATTCCATGGTAACTAACCTTTCTTTCTTTCTTTATATCTTTATTGTCATTGTACAAGTACAATGAAATTGGATTTAAATAATAATAATAATAATAATCAAATAATTTTAAAAAATAAATTCATTTTTCATTTAAACAATTGTTTCCCCAACCAAAAATGTACTCAACACGAGTACAGCAGTAAAAGCCAAACGAAACACTTAAAAATAAGAGAGCACTGAGCAGCCGCTGCGTCTATGCGCGCCGCCATCTTAGAACTCTTATAACTTAGAACTGTTATAAAAAATAACAGAAATTTAAACAAAAACAAAAAACAAAACATGTGACTGCATGCACATATGAAAGAGACCAGTCTAAAATTCTGCACTAAAGAAATGGATCAGGATCAGCGGATTTAAATTAAGCACCTGGAATAAAGTACACAAAAGTATAAAACTGATTCTGGTTGCATGGTTATTGTTTAAAAGTTGTTCCAGCATGGAATGTGTGATGGGTTGTTGTTTGCTTGTTTGTTTGTTATTAAAGTGGAAGAGGATAAAGCTTATATATTTTAAACAGGTAGTTAGCTGTTAGAATTGGAGGTCAACAACTTTGAGCTGATCCTCAAAAAATGGGGCTTTCCCCCTCTAAAAACTAGGTGCGTCCTATGGTCAGGTGTGCTTTATAGAGCGAAAAATATGGTACACTTTACCTGGTGCAGAAATGACCTTTAAATGCAAGATGGAAAGGAGGGGAGGTGTGTTCCGAGAGTTAAAAGCATTGCCACATTGGAAACGAAACTTACGCCATGCTTAAATTTCATTTTCCAAAATAAATTCCATAAAGACAACCAGAGAGCAAGAATTTGAGCTGACTCACCACCACATTTACAAGAAGGGAGCTTTTGGGGCAAGTGCCCTCACGTTTTAGCTGCAACACTGCATGGTTTCTTTTTCGTCTGGTCTTGCTTTTGGGCTGGCTGGCCTTCCTCCTTGCTGCTATTTCTGGTAACACTGATGTGCTTCTCAGGGCACAGGGGATGCAAACCAGAGGCTGAGCCCTGCTCAGAAGAGGCAAGCCAGCAGAGCGCAAGAGAACGACCGATGGAGCACCATGGTAGCGGTAAGAATACCTTTGTCCTCTACATAGCAACAGAGCTGGTCAAATGAATATTAGTTAAGAAACAACAAAAAAGGAAATTGCATTCTTTGCAAGAAAATGGGTCATTAAAAGTGCTTGTATTGGGAATGTTACTCCAGTTCTAAGTATCCGAAACTGTCTATTCCTTTTCAGCCAGGGTTTCTTGTGTAAGAAAGGGGTGGGGCATCTCTGTCCCACTGGCCAAATGTGATATTCCAGACCCATCCCTTCTCTCTCTCTGGCCCTTGGGACCCCAGGCCACATGTTTAGGGAAGTTTTTAAAACAAAATAAAAAATAAAAAAATTCCTTCCAGTAGCACCTTAGAGACCAACTAAGTTTGTTCTTGGTATGAGCTTTCGTGTGCATGCACACTTCTTCAGATACACTGAAACGGAAGTCACCAGACCCTTCTATATAGTGAGAGGGTAAAAGGATAAATGGACATAAATCTGACGTCAGGAATCACAAGACAGAGAAACCAGTAGGAGAACACTTCAATCTCCCAGGACATTCTATACAAGAATGTATAGAACATTCTTCCAACAGAACATTAAAATGCAGTAATCTATTAAACATTAAAAGCCTCCCTAAACAGGGCTGCCTTCAGATGTCTTCTAAAAGTCTCGTAGTTGTTTTTCTCTTTGGTGGGAGGGTGTTCCACAGGGCGGGCGCCACTACCGAGAAGGCCCTCTGCCTGGTTCCCTGTAACTTGGCTTCTCGTAGTGAGGGAACCGCCAGAAGGCCCTCAGCGCTGAATCTCAGTGTCTGGGCTGAACGGTGGGGGTGGAGACGCTCCTTCAGGTATACTAGACCGAGGCAGGAGATGGCTCCAGCCTTTGGAGTACGAAATAATTTCAGTACAAGGTGGAGCTAGATGCCGTCAGCCATGTGTTACCCTGAGTCTATTGCCAGGTGGACTGATGGACTTTTATTGATTTTAAAATAAAGCTTTTTATTGATTTTCACAGTACAACAGACAACCGTTTGATTGAGTGATAGCATTTTTATCCTGCTCTTCAGCTAGGGGAGGGGAGAGAGACTTCCTTTGAGTGGCTTACAAATATCAGTGATGATAAGGCATTTTGTGCTGTATTTTGGGGGACAGGGTGCGAGTGGGTGTGGGGGACTCCCTGGTCCTGATTGGGGTAACTGTGCCCCTGAAGGACCAGGTGCGCAGCCTGGGAGTCATTTTGGACTCACCGCTGTCCATGGAGGCACAGGTTAACTCTGTGTCCAGGGCGGCTGTCTACCAGCTCCATCTGGTACGCAGGCTGAGACCCTACCTGCCCGCAGACTGTCTTGCCAGAGTGGTGCATGCTCTAGTTATCTCCCGCTTGGACTACTGCAATGCGCTCTACGTGGGGCTACCTTTGAAGGTGACCCAGAAACTGTAATTAATCCAGAATGCAGCAGCTAGATTGGTGACTGGGAGTGGCCACTGGGACCACATAACACCGGTCCTGAGAGAACTACATTGGCTCCCAGTACGTTTCCGAGCACAATTCAAAGTGTTGGTGCTGACCTTTAAAGCCCTCAACGGGCTCAGTCCTGTATACCTGAAGGAGCGTCTCCACCCCCATCGTTCAGCCCGGACACTGAGGTCCAGCGCCGAGGGCCTTCTGGCGGTTCCCTCACTGCGAGAAGCAAAGCTACAGGGAACCAGGCAGAGGGCCTTCTCGGTAGTGGCACCTGCCCTGTGGAACGCCCTCCCACCAGAGGTCAAAGCAATAAACAACTACCTGACATTCAGAAAATACCTGAAGGCAGCCCTGTTTAGGGAAGTTTTTAACCTGTGATATTTTAGTGTATTTTGATATCTGTTGGAGGATGCCCAGAGTGGCTGGGGAGACCCGGCCAGATGGGCGGGGTACAAATAATAAATTATTATTATTATTATTATTATTATTATTATTATTATTATTGGGCTCCTTTCTGAATCATGCTTTTCTGTCTTTCAGGTTTTGTGTCCTATGGGCTTGTTCTGGGAGCCGTGGTGCTTTTGGCTGCTGTCTTCATAGGCGCCTCTGGCTACCTCACTTCTCACCCCCTGAATGTGCCCCAAAACCCAGTTGTGGAGGCCTTCCTGTCAAGATTTGATCCTCTGAAGGACAACTTCCCGGGTCAGAGACCTTACCTGTGGGGACGGATCCGGAAAGTCCTACAGAAACACCTCAATGCTTCCCACCACACTGAGCCAGCTATCTTACTCCTTGCCTCTGCTCAGGAAGGCAAAGCAACCTTGAAGTGCCTGAGCTCCCAGATTGCCGATAGCTACTCCTCATCCCTCGGCGGCAGCACGGTCCAGGTGGATGGAGCGTCGAAATCCACTCTCAGCAGCGATAGGGCCAAGCTGGCTGTGGACGAGGAGCTCACCTCTGGCTTCCACGGAGGGGGGAGGGCAGCCGTGGTGCATCAGTTTGAGTCGCTGCCCGCGGCTTCCACCTTGATCTTCTACAAGTACTGCGACCACGAGAGCGCAGCTTTCAGAGACGTGGCGCTGATTTTGACAGTCTTGCTGGAGGGGGAGAACCTGGAGCCTAATGTTGGCCCCCAGGTTGTGGAGGAAAACGTGCGGGACTTCCTCTCAGCCAAGTTCACGAACTCAGACACGCCCACATCCTACGACCGCATGGACACGGACAAACTGAGTGGGTTGTGGAGCCGGATATCCCACCTGGTCCTGCCAGTCTACCCAGTACAAGCCATGGACAACGCTGGTTGCCCTTTGCAAACCAGAGCCCGGGGCTGAACAAGGCGGGTTTCAGAGGAAAGCCAAAAAGCTCTGAAGGATTTGCACCAATCAAGGAAACTTGTTTTTCCCCTACAAGACTGTGTGAGCCAAGCAGGGGTCTAGAAGCATTAATGAGGAGCTGGCTGATTTTATATCAATAATGCATTTTGATGTTGGTATTGATTGACAAAAAAAAAATACTAATGGACAGGTGGGTGGTATTTATCTCTTGCACGTTGCACATCCAGAATGTTTTTTTGCCACTGGAGGAAAACAGATTGAATGCAGAGACCCAGGATATTGCCCTTAGCAAACTCTGCCCTTCTTAAAAGTTAGTTTTGATATAGCAGTGTGCCTAAGCTTTCCGTTATATGGAGTAAATCCTCATGTGCAGGGGTGGGGAATATACCCTGTAATACGTACCTGAAATTTGGAAGGCCCTGGTTAGGAAGAGTATTAACTCTTAACAAGCAAAGAAAAAGCTACGAATCCTACATCTGTGACCAGCCGTAAAACAGGGAAGACTGTCTGCCCTGGAATATATATCGGCACAGGATCATGCTGTGTGTCATATTTGGTGCTGGCGCTGAATCAAAAGCATAGAAAGAATACTATAAAGAACTAGCTGACCCGGCCACGCCTTGCTGTGGCTATGTGTGTGAATGCTGTGGTGTTGATGGCTGCATCTGTGGGTGGTGGTAGGAGAGGAGAGGGCCGGCAGCGGCTGTGGGATGGTGTCCGGCCTGCCTTTCATGGCAGTCCAGTCCAGTACAGGGTAAACTCAGGGTACGGGAGTTCACACAGTTGAATGCAATAAATCGGAAAACTCCTGAAGAATGATGCAACCTTACTCTTGGGTGTGCCTTAGCCTGTTGCACAAATTTCTTTCTTAGGTAGTGAGATGAGTGGAAAAGCAAGTCATGTTTGTAAGAACTGGAGAGCATGGGGTAGTTAGGGAGGGAAATGTTGTTGTTGTTTTCAATTTAACTGTTGATAATCTAGCGGTGATCATGTCCCCAGACAGTATTGCAAGGCAGGTGTGCTACGCAGAAACCACAGGGTGCAGATAAATGCAGTTGTCATTTACCCATGTGAAAATGCGTAGCATTTCCATTGAATAGTACATTCTTTAGAAACAAAGCTAGTCTGGATGAAGGAGGTAAATGCTGGAAGCAGAAAAGGGCAAATGGTAAGTGGAGTCACGAGTGGGAGAGGGAAATTATAGGAAGAATTTTTTTTTTTAAAAGGACTGTGTCTTTGTATAGGAGAATCTCTCAGGAAGGCAAATCTGTCTGTTCCAAAGTAACAGAGAACAAACTTCATGCCAAAAGAAGTGTCTCCTTTTTAAAAAATGGATATTTACTGGTGATTTGGTAGAATCCTGGGGCAGTATCCAATACGCTTGTTCCATGAGCTCAGGAATTCCTGTTTGCAGAGTGGAACTCTCCCATTCTCTCCCTGCGTGTGGCCTGCACCCTCCCAAAATCTGCTCTGGAGGGTGGGGGGATGGACCCCTGAACAGATTCAGGGGGTACATGAGGAGAGGGAGGAGACGTTTTGTCAAACAGCCAAAAGTCCGTGTGCTGATGGAACTAGTTCATTGAATACCACCTGCTATAGTTACATGGCAGGTGCTAGCTGGTTCCATAGCTTGAGTTCCATCAGCACCCACCATTCAATCATATTTCAATCATATTTCATCCCTGTATTAACTGCTACATTAATTATTTCACATCTGCACCATTTGCCATCCTATGTATGTCTACTTAGAAGCAAGTCCCAGTATATTCAGTGGAGCTTATTTCCAGGAAAGGATGCATAAGATAGAAAAATTTATTTCCTTCTGTTACCTGGCTTTGTCTCCTGGGAAACAAAGGGTGGTATCCAACATTAGACTTACCCAGAGTAACCCATGGGAATTACTGAACACGACTAACTTAAGTTCATTAATTTCAGTGAGTGTCTCCTCGCTTGCAGTAGAAAGGAAAACCACCACAGGTCATTAAGACTATTTGGACCTTTCTTTAAAGGTCCAAATAGTTTGAATCCAGCTGTTTTGTGTCTCTCTCTGTTCAGAAGGCAAGTTCAGATTCTTGGCTGCGAAGCCAAGAAGAACTCATTTGATTTGAAGTAGAACATGGAATTGCAGTCTGAAGGAGTCACTCTTGTGCCAACCTAACAGGAGTCTGAACTGTAGCAATGAGCCCATCCATCCTGTAAAAACCTTGCCTTCTGATTTCTGCAAATCAAGCTGCAGCTAAAGGCACAAAATCAGCTACGTTTTGATCAGTTAGCAACACTAAAAAGGTAAAGGGACCCCTGACCATCAGGTCCAGTCGTGTCCGACTCTGGGGTTGCGGCGCTCATCTCGCTTTATTGGCTGAGGGAGCCGGCGTACAGCTTCCAGGTCATGTGGCCAGCATGACAAAGCCGCTTCTGGCGAACCACAGCAGCACACGGAAACGCTGTTTACCTTCCCGCCGGATCAGTACCTATTTATCTACTTGCACTTTGATCTGCTTTCGAACTGCTAGGTTGGCAGGAGCTGTGACCGAGCAACGGGAGCTCACCCCGTCGCAGGGATTCGAACCGCCGACCTTCTGACCTAGCAACACTACTGGACAGCAAATAAAGAAGCACAATTAATTTGTCATTTTAAGTAACACTGAAAATATAGTCAAATAAATATGAGCGAATAAAGGATAAGAATGAAGTGCATTAAAAATATTTTTGATCTTTGTGTGAAATAAAATTCAAGTTGAAGTTATCACATATTACTAGTGACACTTGGGTATTGTCCACAGTTTACTGTGTGTTTGCAGCCGTTTGTGTTCCCATTTCAGTTGCATACACGACGTTACCCTCAGACAACACCATTCTCAATGCTTTCCCCCTGTAAATTTGGGTTTACTCAGTATGAGGATAATCCAAGAAGTTGAAGGAAATCAGGATCCACTCCTGCCTATCAGCTGAGTCTACACAGTGACATCAGCTGATGAACAGGCGTGGGTTTTTTGGGTGTGTGTGTGTGTGTGTATGGTTTTGCAGGCTGGAAGCTCTGCACTCCTGCGCAGTGTTGGCCAGGAGGAAAAGAAGACAGATTTCCTGATCCTTAAATAATTGTGCAGAAAAAGGCATTTATGTTTAGCTATTCTCACCGACCGAAAGTCCCTCTTCCCCAAAGCCATGAAAGATACAGAAAGAACCCTCTCTGCCCTTCTTTGTACTTGTTTGAGATTGAGGTTGAATCCTGACAAGACAGAAATACTGTTTTTGGGGGACGGGGTGGGGGATTCCCTGGTCCTGAAAGGGGTAATTGTGCCCCTGAAGGACCAGGTGCGCAGCCTGGGAGTCATTTTGGACTCACAGATGTCCATGGAGGCGCAGGTTAACTCTGTGTCCAGGGCGGCTGTCTACCAGCTCCATCTGGTACTCAGGCTGAGACCCTACCTGCCCGCAGACTGTCTCGCCAGAGTGGTGCATGCTCTAGTCATCTCCCGCTTGGACTACTGCAATGTGCTCTACGTGGGGCTACCTTTGAAGGTGACCCGGAAACTACAATTAA
Source organism: Darevskia mixta (assembly GCA_034641385.1). Lineage (NCBI taxonomy): Eukaryota > Metazoa > Chordata > Lepidosauria > Squamata > Lacertidae > Darevskia > Darevskia mixta. The sequence continues at coordinate 1,308,456 of JAWWNH010000194.1, forward strand.
TCCAGAATGTGGCAGCTAGACTGGTGACTGGGAGCGGCCGCCAGGACCACATAACACCGGTCCTGAGAGAGCTACATTGGCTCCCAGTACGTTTCCGAGCACAATTCAAAGTGTTGGTGCTGACCTTTAAAGCCCTAAATGGCTTCGGTCCAATATACCTGAAGGAGCGTCTCCACCCCCACTGTTCAGCCCGGACACTGAGGTCCAGCGCCGAGGGCCTTCTGGTGGTTCCCTCACTGCGAGAAGCAAAGCTACAGGGAACCAGGCAGAGGGCCTTCTCGGTAGTGGCACCCGCCCTGTGGAACGCCCTCCCAGCAGAGGTCAAAGCGATAAACAACTACATAACATTTAGGAAATACCTGAAGGCAGCCCTGTTTAGGGAAGTTTTTAATCTGTGACATGTTAATGTATTTTAATATTTGCTGGAAGCCGCCCAGTGTGGCTGGGGAGACCCAGCCAGATGGGCGGGGTACAAATTATAATTTATTATTATTATTATTATTATTATTATTATTGCTCAGCGCAAAAAGTCACCGCAGTTTTTAAAGTTTTATTTTTAAAAGTCTGCAGTGCCAAGCGCATGGTGTTCAAACTTCCTTCCTTCAGGGAACCACTCTTCCCATCTGAACTTTTCCGCTAAGGAGCTCTGGCATGTTTGCCACAGAATCCCTAAACATTGTGGAGGATCCTGGGACGTTGTGTAGGGTTGCACTGTCCAATCAAGCAGACCACTCATTTTTGCCCCAAACAAACGGAGTCTCTGCATACACAGAAATGGACAGGGCCAGAGGCAAAACTGGCAAGAAATATGCATTTCCCCCCTCTGTAGGATAGGGTAGTTTCTACATGCCTTCATGCCCAGTGCTTTTTTTCTGGTGGCACTCGAGGGCATGCAAAAAATGTCAAAATTGTGGCACTTACTGTAATTATGGTGAATTAAAAAGGTAAAGGGACCCCTGACCATTAGGTCCAGTCATGTCCGACTCTGGGGTTGCGGCACTCATCTCGCTTTATTGGCCGAGAGCCGGCAGACAGCTTCCAGGTCATGTGGCCAGCATGACAAAGCCGCTTCTGGCGAACCAGAGCAGCGCACGGAAACGCCGTTTACCTTCCCGCCAGATCGGTTCCTATTTATCTACTTGCACTTTGACGTGTTTTCGAACTGCTAAGTTGGCAGGAGCTGGGACCGAGCAACGGGAGCTCACCCCGTTGCGGGGATTTGAACCGCCGACCTTCTGATCAGCAAGCCCTAGGCTCTGTGGTTTAACCCACAGCGCCACCTGGGTCCCTTATTATGGTGAATACTGGCACCTTTTTGTTAGTATTTCATGCCTCCGATGATGCAGATGTGATTGGTGCAATTCACATGCCTGTCTGGGAATGGAAGACAGTCTTATCTCTTCCGCTATGTGTACTGTTACACTGGACTTTTGCTTTTGGTCTGCCTGTTCGCTAGAGAGAAAGGACGCAATGAATCCTTAGTCTGTATGTAGTGTGTAAATAAATATGTAGATTAGCTCTAAATCAGGTGTTGCAACAGGACATGAAAGCACTACTGCATGCATAGCTGTCAACTTTCGGATTTGAAAATAAGGGGTTTTTTCAAACTTTCGGATTTGAAAAGGGATGCGAGGGTGGTGCAATGGCACCAAGTAGCCTTGCCACCCTGCGCTCCAGAGGCTGCGCGCGAACGGGAGAGCGAAAGAACGAGCGCATAGACGGCAGGCTGTCTGTCTGTCTGGTTGGGCATGAGGGTCTGGCTGCACAAGGCATGCAAGCTCTGCCCCCAGTCGGTCTCAGACTCCTTATTGGCAGCCGAGCAACACAGCTGAGGAGCCTCCCTGGCCGGCAGGGAGGGAGAGGAGCTGCTTCCTTTGAAATCCGGGAAATTTAAGGGATATCAACAATCCGGGATAGCAGTGGGAAACGGCATTGGAATAAGGGTGTTTCCCGCCCAAAAAAGGGAGGGTTGACAGCTATGATTAAAAATGAGATCAAAACATAGCTTCTGCAGAGATCAGCTCCCTACCACTCATCAAGCGAGCTGAAAAGCACTCTGCTGCAAAGCAGGGTTTGCATGCTTCCTTGCAGGCTCCCTGTACTCTGTTCCAGCCACTTGACTCCATTCCTATTTTTGTCGTTTGATTTGGACCTGTACCAAGCAGCTTCCACTGTTAAAGACAGAACAGATCGAAGAGGCACAGGTGGCACAGCCATGCAACACAACGGAAATTCCTGTGGAGGTCAGGCCACCATCCATCAACATGGGCTGTGCAGGCCTGCCCACAAGAGGGCACTCTGCTCCTCTGCTGAAAAGCAAAACAAAACTGCTTATTTCTGAATGAACAAATGAGAGCATCAGGAAGTAGAGAAACTCTGGTCTATTGCTATAATAATTTATAATAATAATAATAATTTATTATTTATACCCCGCCCATCTGGCTGGGTTTCCCCAGCCACTCTGGGCGGTTTTCAACAGAACATTAAAATACAATAATCTATTAAACATTAAAAGCCTCCCTAAACAGGGCTTCAGATGTCTTCTAAAGGTCTGGTAGTTGTTGTTCTCTTTGACATCTGAAGGGAGGGCGTTCCACAGGGCAGGTGCCACTACCGAGAAGGCGCTCTGCCTATGGCACTTGCATGTGTGCATGTTAAGATAAGATAAGATTTCTTTATTGTCATTGTACAAGTACAAGTAGGGGACGCAGGTGGCGCTGTGGGTTAAACCACAGAGCCTAGGGCTTGCTGATCAGAAGGTCGGCGGTTCGAATCCCTGCGACGGGGTGAGCTCCCGTTGCTCGGTCCCAGCTCCTGCCCACCTAGCAGTTCAAAAGCACGTCAAAGTGCAAGTAGATAAATAGGTACCACTCCGGTGGGAAGGTAAATGGCGTTTCCGTGCGCTGCTCTGGTTCGCCAGAAGTGGCTTAGTCATGCTGGCCACATGACCCGGAAACTGTACGCCGGCCCCCTCGGCCAATAAAGCGAGATGAGCGCCGCAACCCCAGAGTTGGACACGACTGGACCTAATGGTCAGGCGTCCCTTTACCTTTTTTACAAGTACAAGTACAACGTTGTACAAGTGCAACGAAATCTTTCCGTTTATAGCGGCAGTGGCTACCACCTGTGGTCCTCCCAGATGTTGGCCTACATCTCCCACCCTCCCTGACCATAGGCCATGCTGGCTGGGCTTGATGGGGAGCTCACAGACTCACAGAAGTGTAGAGTTGGAAGGGACCACGATGGCCATCAAGTCCGAGCCCCTACAATGCAGGGATCTTTTGCCCAACGTGGGGCTCAAACCCACGGCCCTGAGATCGAGAGTCTCGTGCTCTACTGACTTAGCTATTGCAGCTGATGGGAGTCCCAACAGCGCCAAAAGGGCCTCAGGTTCCCCATCCCTGATTTACACAAAGAGATGCCAAAGCAGTTTACGCAATATTAATAATAAAGAAATAACAATCTCAATCGGCAGCAACAAAATCAGTAATGCCATCGCAGTAATGACTAGTATGAAGGACCAGGGGAAACCTGGGTGAAAAGGTATGTTTTCAACTGGCAGCAAAAACCACTGGATCTTACCTAAACATTTAGGGAATCTAGGGTGAGGCAAAACCAACCAATGCCGTTCCCTCTCCTGTAGCTCCCCTTTTTTTGAGGATAATGTACCTTAGCAGCTGCCAATAGCAAGCCAAAGAACAAAGGGACCTATGAAGGGCATTGCAGGCAAGTGCCATTAATCAAACTGATGCAGATGCCCTTTAAAGGACACAATGCTTTGCCATCCAAGTTTTGTTTTGCATTATGGATTATTTCCTGGACCACACATGCCGAACCCATCAACCTCTGCAGGTCAGCCATCTAATCCAATAATGATTTTCCCATATGCAGTTGGGGCTGTGGGTGACTTGATGAGATTTCCTCTTAAATGCACAGGAGGGGAAAAAGAGAAGGGGGGAAACACTTCTCCCTCTCTGCAGAAGGCATACGGTTTGCAATTTCCAAGCATTCTGGAAAATGCCTAGAACAGAGAAGAGAAGAAGTTTGAGCTTGGTTAACAGATTAGAGTCAAAATGACGGTAAAGGGTTTGAGTCGATCATTGTCATCCTATGTTAAATCCCTCATCCTTGGCTTACCTTTTGTTTTAGCGCTATATTTAGAATTGGAAACTCTGAAAGTGTGGAGAATCTTGCATTTGTTTAGCTCTAAATAGTCAATAAATGGGTTTCAGGAAAAGAGGACGGGGGGCGTGATGTCATGGCGCAACATCACGACGGACTGCGCATGCACACTCCGCCCATAGCTGTCAACCTTCCCTTTTTTGGTGGGAAATGCCCTTATTCCAACGCCGTTTCCCGCTGCTATCCCGGATTGTTAGATATCCCGTAAATTTCCCGGATTTCAAAGGAAGCAGTTCCTCTCCCTCCCTGCCAGCCAGGGAGGCTCCTCAGCTGCATTGCTCGGCTGCGTTGCTCACCAATAGTTACAGAGTTAGGCCCTGTAACTATTGGCCACCAAGAGGGTTGTGGTACCAGTAAAATTGCTCAGCAAAAACAAAACCTGTCTTTCTCTGTCTACTAGGTTAAGTTGGCATAAGAGTGGAGCTATCAGTTTTTGTCTAAGATCTACATAAAATGGGCAGGTCAAAAGAATATGTTCAGTTGACTCAACCGTTCCCAGGGCACAGGGACAAAATCTCAGAGCATATGGAACTCCCCTGTATCTTCCCCACAAAACCGCCGTATCCAGAACGTTTAACCTAGCGGCTGTGAGGAGTCTACGGTATTCCACATAGTGGATTTCCACCAGATAAGGGACTGGTGAAATCTGGAATATCTGATCCCCCAAAAACATCCCCGGTTTCACACGGGCAATGTCCTCTTGTCTAGCAATGTCCCTCAGTCTTTGAGAGATCACAAATTTAGCTTGACTGAATGTCATAGATTCCAGGAAGAGATGTGACAGTCTGCAACCTTTACAACATCTGTGCTACTGACTCTCAATCTTTGGGATTATTAAGATATATGCAACAAAAAAAAAAAAGAATCGGTTTGAGTCATGCAACTCAAATTGGGTCTTTTAGACCCCAAAATTTTAAGCAAAGTTGCTTCTGGGGCCCTGAAGCTTAAGCTCCATTAGTTTCAAAGGAGATCCACCCCTCATGGCTGGGAATGCCTTTTCTCTGAAACTCAGTCAATGTGGACAATCTTGACAAAATAAAAAAATTCCTTCCAGTGGCACCTTAAAGGTAAAGGGACCCCTGACCATTAGGTCCAGTCATGTCTGACTCTGGGGTTGCGGCACTCATCTCACGTTACTGGCCGAGGGAGCCGGCGCACAGTGACAAAGCCACTTCTGGCGAACCAAAGTAGCACACGGAAACGCTGTTTACCTTCCCACCGGAGTGGTACCTATTTATCTACTTGCACTTTGACGTGCTTTCGAACTGCTAGGTTGGCAGGAGCTGGGACCAAGCAACGGGAGCTCATCCCGTTGTGGGGATTCGAACTGCCGACCTTCTGATCGGCAAGCCCTAGGCTCTGTGGTTTAACCCACAGCACCACCTGGGTCCTGTAAACAGAGGTTTACAGACATAGAAAGACAGAAGGATCTGGGTAAAGTACCTTACTTCCGAACTCAGGAGGAAAGGAGATACCTGTCCCGCCCAGCCAGATATTTATTCCGACTAGAAATACCCTCTCATAGAAGAGCATTTACTCTAGCAAGTAATCACATAATGCCTTCCGCAGTTCTCCAAGGGAAGTGCAAACGGACCCCATTGTGCGAGAGATACTGCCTGTGCGGATCTGGAGAGGTGGAAACTACTGACCACATACTTTTGCGATGCTGCCTCTACGAGGAGGTGCGAGGCGAGCTTACCCACACGATGCTGACTGAGCGACCTGGACGTTCGGACAATTTCTATATAGAGTGGCTTCTTTCAGATACTAACGATAATGTGACAGCAAAGGTAGCCAAGTTTTGTGCTAGAGCCATAAGAATTCGGTCCAATCTAGCTAGCAGTATCCACACAACTTCAGGACAGAGCTAAAGACGAACCAGTGTTATAATTGACCGCAGCCCTATTTTTAAAGTAGAGATATCTTCTTTTGTTTATTTTTTTTAAAGTTTAAAGTTTATATTTATAGTTTATATTTTACAATGTATCTTGGATTGTATTTATCGTTATATGTGTGTGCTGGGGGAGAACTGTAACAATAAATTATCTATCTATCTATCTTTTTACTATTATGTTTTACTTCTCCTGCCAAAGGAGCTGTTGTTTTTTTGAAGCTACAGTTGTCCTTACAGTTAGTTGCCCTTAAGAACTTCTCAGTAAGGCTGCACTAAACAACATCCACTCTTACTAAACATAATAAGAAAAAAATTCCTTCCAGTAGCACCTTAGAGACCAACTCAGTTTGTTCTTGGTATGAGCTTTCGTGTGCATGCACACGAAAGCTCATACCAAGAACAAACTGAGTTGGTCTCTAAGGTGCTACTGGAAGGAATTTTTTTATTTTGTTTTGACTATGACAGACCAACACGGCTATCTACCTGTAACTGAAACATAATAAGGATATTGTTATGGTGGCTAATTAACAATTCCTATGTTAGGCAATTACTGCTTAATTGCCTGGGATGGTCAGTTGATTCTTTCATCAGTGGTTTAGGACGGGGTGGCCAACTACCAAGAGACTGCGATCTACTTACAGAGTTAAAAACTGACAGTGATCTACCCCCTTTTTGGGGGTTCAGGTCAAAGTTGGTGAGCTTTTTTAGGGAGGGGGAAAACCCTGTTTTTTGAGGGTGCAGGGCAAAAAAAGAGCTTTTTTAAGGGGAGCCAATGTTGTTGAGCTTCTTTGGGTGAAGAAGAAGAAGAGTTTGGATTTGATATCCCGCTTTATCACTACCCGAAGGATTCTCAAAGCGGCTCACATTCTCCTTTCCCTTCCTCCCCCACAACAAACACTCTGTGAGGTGAGTGGGGCTGAGAGACTTCAGAGAAGTGTGACTGGCCCAAGGTCACCCAGCAGCTGCATGTGGAGGAGCGGAGACGCGAACCCGGTTCACCAGATTACGAGTCCACAGCTCTTAACCACTACACCACACTGGCTTACACTGGGGGGAGCCAGTTATCTACCACTGATCTACCACAGATATCCAGTGATCTACTGGTAGATCAGGATCTACCCATTGAACGTGCCTGGTTTAGGAGAAGGAAAACTCTGATCCTAAACCTCCACTACCTTGCAGCTGTACTCATCCATGAGAAAGGCTTTGGGAGTAAACCAGGAGGAAAAATCTATACCTGCTGCATATGGGAGAATAAAAGGCTAAGGAGCAAACCTTATACAAATCCAGAGTGGAATTCCTAAGATGGTTGGATGGCATTTTCTAACCTCCTTCCAGCAATGCCTGCAGCCAAGCTGGCGCCAAATACTTTAAAAGCAGTTTAAGGTAGTTCAAGGGTGCTATCTCCACAGTAGAGTACAGATTGGAGTACTGTAGTATTTCTCCAATGCGGGGAGGAACCCCACACAGGGATTGTAAGACAGTAGTACTTTAGGACCAACTCCAAATCACAAAATGGTGGGTTCATTTTAAGTCCGTGCAAACTCCTCTTCAGGTTGGTTGTTTTATTTTATTTTATTTCCTTTGCTTAATATCTAGCCCACGTAAGAATTTTGGGAAACTCAAGTGTTTGTTTACCGCATTGTGATTTGGGGTTGGCCTTAATATATTTTACTTTCCCTACAAAAGGGAGGATAGGCCTGTTTTCCACACAGATCTTATCAGGATTCTGCAACGGATATGGCCAGCTGGCAGCCTACAGTCAGTCTGGTAAAGTGCTGACAGTTCCACTCATAAAGAGACTATAAATATTCCCAGGTTGCCTGAAATAGAGAAAATCCACTTCTTAACGTTACATCATTTTGGATACAGAATGCAATAAGTTATAAAATATGTAGGTGCACATCTCTGCATCATAGCTGTCAACTTTCGGATTTGAAAATAAGGGATTTTTTCAAACTTTCGGATTTGAAAATAAGGGATGTCGCGAGGGCGGTGCAATGGCACCAAGTAGCCTCGCCACCCTGCGCTCCAGAGGCTGCGCGCGAACGGGTGAGCGAAAGAGCGAGCGCGTAGACGGCAGGCAGGCTGGCTGTCTGGTTGGGCGTGAGGGCCTGGCTGCACAAGGCATGCAAGCTCCTCCCCCAGTCGGTCTCAGACTCCTTATTGGCAGCCGAGCAACGCAGCTGAGGAGCCTCCCTGGCCGGCAGGGAGGGAGTGGAGCTGCTTCCTTTGAAATCCGGGAAATTTAAGGGATATCAACAATCCGGGATAGCAGCGGGAAACGGCATTGGAATAAGGGAGTTTCCCGCCCAAAAAAAGGGAGGGTTGACAGCTATGCTTCTGAGTACGGTCCTGGACTTCTGCTCCAAAACCTGCCCTAGCAGCACCGCTGCTTTTTTTACAGCGTTGCAATTGGTCCCTCCTTGCTAAACCTGCGACTCTGGAAACTACATCTCCCCAAGAATGAGAAGAACAGAAAGCAGAAGTAGAGTCAGGGAAAGGGAGAGCGGAAAGTGAAACCTGCTAAGAAAGGAAGACCGGCGTCTCCCAAGCGGCGTTTTAAAATTGTGCTTTGAACGCCAAGAATGATGGACCCAAAGAGCTTTATAGGTACCATTTAAATTCTCTTGTGCAGCTCAAGGAGTTCCAGTGTTTATAATCCAGGGGCACTGCTTTTTGAAGACCTTTTACATCTGTGAATGCCCAGATGGGCCCTGGGGAAAGGAAATCCCATCAGGACTCATTAGAAAAATGCTCTCTTCCAATCCTTTGGGGTCGCATGGATTGGCAGCCATAAACTTTGATGCCGGCTGCTGTCAAATCCTAATGCACCTTGCAGGCTTGTATGCTTGAGGCAGGCATTGAGAAGGCAGATATTGACTCCTCGGCTTTTAAGAGTAAACCAGTTTAATAATAATAATAATAATAAAAATAAATTTTATTTATACCCTGCCTTTCCCAGCCGAAACCGGGCTCAGGGCGGCTAACACCAATAAAAATTACAATAAAATATAAAAGAAAGAAAAACCGTTAATTAAAATACAGGTTAAAATACAATTTAAAATTTAAATGCAGCTTCATTTATCGCCCAAAATCAAAACCATAAGGGGAGGAAAAAACATCAGACTGAGTCCAACCCAAAGGCCAGGCGGAACAACTCTGTCTTGCAGGCCCTGCGGAAAGATGTCAAATCCCGCAGGGCCCTGGTCTCTTGTGACAGAGCGTTCCACCAGGCCGGGGCCAGTACTGAGAAGGCCCTGGACCTAGTTGAGACCAGTCTAACAACCTTGTGGCTCGGGACCTCCTAAATGTTGTTTGTGGACCTTAAGGTCCTACACGGGGCATACCAGGAGAGGCGGTCCCGTAGGTACGAGGGTCCTAGGCCGCATAGGGCTTTAAAGGTCAAAACCAGCACCTTAAACCTGACCCTGTACTCCACCGGGAGCCAGTGCAGCTGGTAAAGCACTGGATGAATGTGGTCCTGCGGCAAGGACCCCGTAAGGAGCCTCGCCACGGCATTCTGCACCCGCTGGAGTTTCTGGGTCAGCTTCAAGGGCAGCCCTGAGTAGAGCGAGTTACAATAATCAAGTCTGGAGGTGACCGTCGCATGGATCACTGTGGCCAGATCCATGTGAGAAGAGGGATTCAGATAGTTTATGGGATGGACTGGGACCTCATAAGGAGCCTCCCTGGATAAGACACACATCCTGTTTAGCATTTTCAAGGTAAAATTAAGAAAAAACAACCATGGCTTGGTCAGTAGTATTAGATTCAGCACCTTTTGTTTGTATAATACTGCCCCTATGGCCAAAGAAGGCTCTTGGGCTCTGAGCTCATACAGCTCACTAGCCTGAGCTCATGAGGTTCCTGGTTCGAGTCCTCACACTGAGGAAAGAATTGAGGTTTGGGATGAAAGGTCATCAGCGTAAATCGGATAGTACAGGGTAGGTAGTTCATTCAGCAGGGCATGAGACTCTTAATCTAGGGTTACCAGACGTCCCCAGATTTGTGAATAAGTCTTCGGACAAATTCCGTCCCCGGAATGTCGTCGGATTTAATCTAATGTCCCCGGGAAACGCAGCAGCGGCAGTCTCAGCAGCCCGGAGCAGTTGGCTCTGGCTGGCTTCAGGAGCTGCTCGGAAGTCCCCATATGATGGTGGTGCAGGGGCTCGAAGATGCAGCTTCCAGGCTGCCTCTACCTTCCCTGACCCCAGCAACTAAGCTGGGAAGGGAGGCTTCATGCTGCCTATCGGAGCAGCCTCCCAAGTCCTACTTGCGTACAAGCAGGAGGGGCAGGGATCTCTCAGTTAGGCAATGGGAAGCCTCCCTTCCCAGCTGAGGGATCCCCGCCCCCTCCTGCTTGCACCCAAGTAGGAATGGGATTGGGGCTGCTCCCAGTGGCGTCGCAAGGGGGGCGGGAGGGTGGTCCGCCCCGGGTTCCAGGGGAGGGGGTGACACTTGGGCCGGCCCCACCCTGCCCGCGGGCCCCGAGCAAGCTGCGGAGCGAGGCCGCTCGGTGGCTCGTAGGGGTGCCCCGCCGACGCTACTTTTCGCGCGGCGGCTCACAAGGCAGCGCCGGTCAAGACGGAGTGCGCATGCGCGAAATGCCGCACGTGCGCACTCCGCCGCCGGGCCGCTGCTGCTTCTGCTGCGACCTTGCGAGCCGCCGCGCGGAAAGCACAGCGGCGGGGCACCCCCACGAGCCGCTGATCGCGATCGGCAGCTCGTGGGGGTGCCCCGCCGCTGTGTTTTTCACGCAGCGACTCGCAAGGCCGCCGCGGAAGCAGCTGCCTGTCAATGCGTGTGCACACTCCATCGTGGAATGCGTGTGCGCACTCCATCGCCGGGCCGTCGCTGCTCCTCCGATGTGATGTTGCATCGTGACGTCACGACATAACATCACAACGCCCCGCCCCCAGGGGGATGCCTCCATTCGCCGCCCCGGGTAGCGGGGAGGCTTTCTTCGCCCTTGGCTGCTCAGATGGGAAGGGAGGCATCGCACTGCCCAAAGCTCACCGCCGTCGCTACCGCTCTCGGCCCTCCTTCTCCGCCTTCCATGCCTGACCCACCGCGCACCACTTCCCCAGCACCACCACCGAAGAACCAACAACTCAGGGGCTGCCCAGGCTCATGGAGAAAGGAGATAGAAGCCTCGGAGGAAGGGGAAACATGGCGGTTGAGGTCAAGGCGGCGGCCGCCCCTCTGCCACCCCCATTGCTGCAGCACCAACATCCTGAACCTGTAGTATTCATTCATTCATTTATTTATAGTGTCCCCGGATTCATTGAAAAAAATCTGGTAACCTTATCTTAATCTCAAGGTCGTATGTTGGGCAAAAGATTCCTGCATTGCAGAGGGTTGGGCCCTTGTGGTCACTTCCAACTCTATAATTCTACGATTCTATGAATCTGGCAAGAAGGGCATAGCTGTCAACCCTCCCTTTTTTTGGGCGGGAAACTCCCTTATTCCAATGCCGTTTCCCGCTGCTATCCCGGATTGTTGATATCCCTTCAATTTCCCGGATTTCAAAGGAAGCAGCTCCTCTCCCTCCCTGCCGGCCAGGGAGGCTCCTCAGCTGTGTTGCTTGGCTGCCAATAAGGAGTCTGAGACCGACTGGGGGCGGAGCTTGCATGCCTTGTGCAACCAGACCCTCACGCCCAACCAGACAGGCAGCCTGCCTGCCGTCTATGCGCTCGCTCTTTCGCTCACCCGTTCGTGCGCCGCCTCTGGAGCGCAGGGTGGCGAGGCTACTTGGTGCCATTGCACCGCCCTCGCGGCATCCCTTATTTTCAAATCCGAAAGTTTGGGGAAAATCCCTTATTTTCAAATCTGAAAGTTGACAGCTATGAAGAAGGGTGTGGTGTAGCTTAGTGTGCCAGACGTTTTAGAGTCCTCCAGGTCTTGGTTCAAGGTCTCGAAGGCTCCTTTTCGGAAATATTTTGTCCTTCTTGAGCTAAGCTCTTGAGACTCCTATGCTCTCTTGATCTTGTAACAGTGCATTCATGCAGCGCAACTCTCTTTGATTTCTGTTTTAAAAGGGGAAAAAGGGGGGGGGGAGAACCACAGTCTATTTTCATTTTATTTGGAAAGATACAGTATTCTTAGCAGTGTACAACTTCAAACTTGCACACAGACTATAATGCACACACATAGCCCTCTATAACTGTAATTGTGAGCTGGGTGGCAGGACAGGGTGTCTGGTCCAAATTGAAACCTGCCATGAACTACATAACACCGGTCCTGAGAGATCTACATTGGTTCCCAGTACGTTTCCGAGCACAATTCAAAGTGTTGGTGCTGACCTTTAAAGCCCTAAACGGCCTCGGTCCTGTATACCTGAAGGAGCGTTTCCACCCCCACCGTTCAGTCCGGACACTGAGGTCCAGTGCCAAGGGCCTTCTGGCGGTTCCCTCACTGCGAGAAGCAAAGCTACAGGGAACCAGGCAGAGGGCCTTCTAGGTAGTGGCTCCCGCCCTGTGGAACACCCTCCCAGCAGAGGTCAAAGCGATAAACAACTACATGACATTTAGAAAATACCTGAAGGCAGCCCCGTTTAGGGAAGTTTTTAATCTGTGATATTTTAATGTATTTTGATATTGTTGGAAGTCGCCTAGAGTGGCTGGGGAGACCCGGCCAGATGGGCGGGGTACAAATAATAAATTATTATTATTATTATTATTATTATTATTATTATTATTATTACATGCTTGCATGGGACAGAGGAGCAAGTTTGAACTCAATGCAGACATGTGTAGGGTTGTGCTGTAAGGAACTTTGTGCTTTCTTTGCGTGCACACTGTAGACATCGAAGGTAAAGAAATCTTAGTTTGGAATAAAGGTGCAGGGTTTAATTATCTCTCAAATAAGTCGGTAGTTTAGCAGTTTGGCCTGGCCTTGAAGGCAAAGCTTCCCATTTCCCCATCTATTCCATTTTGGCTTGTGTGTCTAGTCTCTTTAGCCCAGGGGTAGGCAAACTAAGGCCCGGGGGCCAGATGCGGCCCAATCGCCTTCTCAGTCTGGCCCACGGACGGTCCGGGAATCAGTGTGTTTTTACATGAGTAGAATGTGTCCTTTTATTTAAAATGCATCTCTGGGTTGTTTGTGGGGCATAGGAATTCGTTCCTTTTCCCCCCTTCAAAATATAGTCCGGCCCACCACATGGTCTGAGGGACGGTGGACCGGCCTACGTCTGAAAGAGGTTGCTGACCCCTGCTTTAGCCTGTAAGCCTCATCATGGCCGGGCCTGCCTGCCTGCCCCTTTCAATTTATGTGAACCATTTTGGGACACAAACGATGCTTCCAGACTGCCACTATGTTCAGGTGGAATTCAATCACATGCCAGCAAATTTAGGTTGGACACCAAACCTGCTTCTTCAAAATACTGGACTTTTTGGGATAAGGGAAATGATGGGGCAAATGCATTTGGAAGTTGCGGATAACACTCACTCTGATTGTAGTCTAGCCCAACTTTACTTGCTTAGTAATATAATATAATATAAAATATAACTCCACGCCAGATAGGGTGATGTTTTCCTTCTCTCTTCAGGGATACTCAGATCAATGAACTCCATCTCGGGTTAAGTACGCTTCAGGTTAAGTACGCTTCAGGTTAAGAACTCCGCTAAGAACAGAAATCGTGCTCTGGCGGCGCAGTGGCAGCAAGAGGCAGAGGCTTAGCAAGCCCAGGTGGTACCCGGGGCGGAATTTTTTTTGTCACCCCCCCCCACCACTTTACTTTTAAATTTTTTTAAAAAAATTAAAAAGTGTCACCCCCCCTCTGATGGTGCCACTTTGTGAGGTGTGGGGGGTTGTGTGTGTGTGTGTGTGTCTATTATCTCTTTTTTTTCAATAAAGTTAAAATAAAAAAATAAAAAAATAAATGATAAAAATTAAAAAAAAATTAAAAAATTAAAAAGTGTCACCCCCCTCTGATGGTGCCACTTTGCGAGGTGTGGGGGTTTTGTGTGTGTGTGTGTGTATTACCCGGTATCTCTTTCCCCCCCCAATAAAGTTAAAATAAAAAATAATAAAATAAATGTAAAAAAATAAAATAAAATAAAAATAAAAAGTGTCACCCCCCTCACTTTGTGAGGTGTGGGGGTTTTGTATGTGTGTGTCTATTATCTCTTTTTTTCAATAAAAACAATTTTTATTTTTTTTAAAGTGTCACCCCCCTCTGGGGTGGAACCTGGGGTGGCCCGCCCCCCTGCCACGCCCCTGGCAGGAGGCCCCATTAGCTAAAGTGGTACCTCAGGTTAAGAACAGTTTCAGGTTAAGAACAGACCTCCGGAACGAATTAAGTACTTAACCCGAGGTACCACTGTACAGTATTTGGAGCCTTTGGGAAAAGCCAGTGGGTTTAGGATCCACAGACACAATCTACCAAGAAGATCTCAGGCACAAGCCAAGCTCCATTAAAATGCACAGCGCAAGACTACACTTCTGCCACTTCCATTCATTTTAACAGGGTTTTGCGTTGGACCGGGTGAAGAACAAAGAGCGGATTTGTAGCAGAAAATGGAGCAGGGAGAGGTTGAAGGAGCAAATGAGTTGCTTGGTATCAGACAGCATAGGGCAGATGCATTAATTTATCGGTTTAGGAACAGCTTTGGAGAAGCTGTTCTCGGACAGCCCTGGCTTCCAGGACATCCCTTAGACGGATGGTTTCCAGTATCAGCTCCTTCCAACGTAGGATCCCCACAAACATATTTCATCTTTCTTTCTGCTGTGTCTATGAGGCCAAGACCTTTTGGGGGAGGAAGGGGGAGATGGTGAGGCTTCGACCGACTTCCTGCACCAGCCAACGCTACATCTGGCAACCAGATCCCTCTTCCTTTCCAGCCTTTGCTATTATTAGTAATTGATGAAATTCTTTAACTGTGCAAAGTGCTTTGTGGCATAATCTCATTCACCCTCCCAGTGACCCTTTGAGATATATAGGGAGCCTTTCTTGGTAAAATACAGACATGCACACATCTATCCAGTGCCAAGTAAACTCAAAATAATAATAATAATAATAATAATAATAATAATAATAATAATAATAATAATTGCACCCCACCAGGGTGGATTTGATTTAAATCACGATTTAAATCACTAGTCAGTAAGGCTTGATTTAAATCACTAGTCAGTAAGGCTTGATTTAAATATTTTTTTTACAGAAAGACTCATTCTTGCTGGTATAATCTTAATATTTACAACCATATGAAGGTTTCATTTTTGGAATAAAAAAATTTCAGAGTAGTTTTTACAGTTATATCAAAAATTACTGATTTGGTTATACTACTAGAAATACATAGACAGATAATTATGAAATTATGGTGAGGTTTAATAAGTTAACTGTTTATATTTGGACAACTTTTCTGCTGTACTTTATTGGAAGGAGAAAAATAATCATTTCGTTAATAACCATTTAAACAATTTATTTAACTAAAACAATAACATTATAGCATATGTATCCATGTTTATTAACTGATGTGGTTAAACATTTTTTTTAAAAAAAACTTAGACTGAGTTTTAGCACACTTGATAAACTTAAAACAAATCCTTATTTCCTGATGAATAGCCTTTGGACTACAATGTAACTTAAATAGAAGACTATATTTAGAAAGATTTTTCCTCCAAAAGCATTTTATTTTAAAAATCCAATTTAAATTAAAAACCAATTTAAATCACAAAAATCTGATTTTTTAAATTTTTTTTTAAAAAATCATTGATTTTTATCCACCCTGCACCCCACCCATCTGATGGGGTTGCTCCAGCCACAAAGATGGCTTGGCTGCCCATGTCACTATCTTTACAGAAGACCAGGGGTCAGCAACCTTTTTCAGCAGGGGGCCAGTCCACCATCCCTCAGACCATGTGGTGGGCCGGACTGTATTTTGAAAAAATAATGAACAAATTCCTATGCTCCACAAATCACCCAGAGATGCATTTTAAATGAAAGGAGACATTCTACTCATGTAAAAACACGCTGATTCCCGGACTGTCCATGGGCCGGATTGAGAAGGTGATTGGGCCGGATCCGGCCCCCTTAGGTTGCCAGACACTTTTTATTATTCCTGTATTGAGAATTTTTCCATGGAGTTAGTTCACACATTCAACTGTGTGTGTAGGGGGGAGAACCACGCTTATGCATTACTCAAAAAAGGGGCATATATTTGCATATGCTAATTTATATGTCTATCTGCACTTTCCAAAATAATTACTAATATTTACAAAGAAATCCAATACATCTGACCCTAGGGCAGGAGAGTGTCATCAGGTGAAGAAGAAGAAGAAGAGTTTGGATTTGATATCCCGCTTTATCACTACCCGAAGGAGTCTCAAAGCGGCTCACATTCTCCTTTCCCTTCCTCCCCCACAACAAAGACTCTGTGAGGTGAGTGGGGCTGAGAGACTTCAGAGAAGTGTGACTAGCCCATGGTCACCCAGCAGCTGCATGTGGAGGAGCGGAGACGTGAACCCGGTTCACCGGATTATGAGGCCACCGCTCTTAACCACTACACCACACTGGTGATGTGTGTGCCTCCTTAATATGCTGTTCAGGTGCTAACTTTTGGAGGGAAGTTTTAAGGGCTCTGCTCTCCCTTCTTATGGTTCTCTTATCTTTAAATCAAACTAGGACAAGACAGCCTTTCAGAGGGCTGTCTTCTGAAACATGGGACACATGCCCCCCCACCCCCAATCTGTGAACCAAACAGAGAACCAAACCCTTCACAAACAGAGAAGGGTTAATGTATGAATGACACTACACACGGGAACAAAGGACACTGCCTTGTGCAGAAGAAGACTTCTGGTCCAACCAACTCAAGATTGTCCAGTTACAGGTAGGTAGCTGTGTTGGTCTGCCGTAGTCGAAACAAAATAAAAAATTTCCTTCCAGTGGCATCTTAGAGACCAACTAAGTTCCACCTAAACATTAGAAAGTAAGAAGAAACTAAGTTCCACCTAAACATTAGAAAGAACTTCCTGACAGTAAGAGCTGTTGGACAGTGGAATTTGCTGCCAAGGAGTGTGGAGGAGTCAGGGGCGTAGCAAGGGAGGGGCGGGGGGGGCGGGCCGCCCCGGGCACCACCCAGCAGGGGGTGACAAAATCTGCAAAAAAAAAAAAAAAATATTTTTTTTTTAATTTTTTTTTTTAAGGCTATTTTCGGCACTGCCGGGGTGGTGCCGCAGGGGCGGCTAGCGAGGAGCGGTGTCACCCCCCCTTCACTGGCCGCCCCTGCGGCTCCGCCCCGCAGCGCAGCGCCGAAAATAGCCTCCTCCCCAGTCCCCGCCGCTGGCTGGCTTGCGGCGCCGCGGCATGCAGGAGAGGGGCGGGCCAGCAGCCAGGGGGGTGTCACCCTCGTGGCTCTGGTCCGCCCCTCTCCTGCATGCCGGGGCTCCGAGCCTGCGCCCAGGGAGCCCAGCTAGCGGCGAAAAAAAAACCGCTGAAAGGGGGCGAAAAAGGAAAACAAAGCAGGCGCTTTCAAGCGCCTGCTTTGTCTTCCTTTCCCCCGTTCAGCGGCTTTTCCCGCCGCTGGCTGGGCTCCCTGGGCGGAGCTCCGGCATGCAGGAGAGGGGCGGACCAGAGCCACGAGGGTGACACCCCCCTGGCTGCTGGCCCGCCCCTCTCCTGCATGCCGCTGCCCGCCCGGCACCCCCTTCAGGAGTCCCGAAGCCGCTGCCAGCCCGGCACCCCCTTGCAGCAGCGGCGCTCGTGCCGGCGCTGCAAGGGAGTGCCGCCGGCAGCGGCTTCAGGAGTCCCGAAGCCGCTGCCAGCCCGGCACCCCCTTGCAGCAGCGGCGCTCGTGCCGGCGCTGCAAGGGAGTGCCGCCGGCAGCGGCTTCAGGAGTCCTGACGCCGCTGCCAGCCCGGCACCCCCTTGCAGCAGCGGCGCTCGTGCCGGCGCTGCAAGGGAGTGCCGCCGGCAGCGGCTTCAGGAGTCCCGAAGCCGCTGCCAGCCCGGCACCCCCTTGCAGCAGCGGCGCTCGTGCCGGCGCTGCAAGGGAGTGCCGCCGGCAGCGGCTTCAGGAGTCCCGAAGCCGCTGCCGGCCCGGGCCGGCACCCCCTTGGAGCGGCAGCACGAGCAGCTGCCGCACCAACAGGTGCCGAGCAGCGGCTTCGGGAGAGTCCCAAAGCCGCCGCCCGGCATCCCCGGGGGCGGGGCATCGCGCTGTGCGCGTGCGTCATGACGTCATGACGCACGCACACGCCACGACGCCCCGCCCCCGGGGGGTGCCTCTTGGCTTCCCGCCCCGGGTAGCCGAGAGGCACGGAACGCCCCTGGGAGGAGTCTCCTTCTTTGGAGGTCTTTAAGCAGAGGCTTGACAGCCACCTGTCAGGAATGCTTTGATGGTGTTTCCTGCTTGGCAGGGGGTTGGACTGGATGGCCCTTGTGGTCTCTTCCAACTCTAGGATTCTATGATAAGTTTGTTCTTGGTATGAGCTTTCGTATCTGAAGAAGTGTGCATGCACACGAAAGCTCATACCAAGAACAAACTTAGTTGGTCTCTAATGTGCCAGTCTAAGGGACCCAGGTGGTGCTGTGGGTTAAACCACAGAGCCTAGGGCTTGCTGATCAGAAGGTCGGCGGTTCGAATCCCCGTGACGGGGTGAGCTCCCGTTGCTCGGTCCCAGCTCCTGCCCACCTAGCAGTTTGAAAGCACATCAAAGTGCAAGTAGATAAATAGGTACCGGCGGGAAGGTAAACAGCGTTTCCGTGTGCTACTTTGGTTCGCCAGAAGTGGCTTTGTCACTGTGCGCCGGCTCCCTCGGCCAGTAACGTGAGATGAGTGCCGCAACCCCAGAGTCAGACATGACTGGACCTAATGGTCAGGGGTCCCTTTACCTTTAAGGTGCCACTGGAAGGAATTTTTTTATTTTGTCAAGATTGTCCACATTGACTGAGTTTCAGAGAAAAGGCATTCCCAGCCATGAGGGGTGGATCTCCTTTGAAACTAATGGAGCTTAAGCTTCAGGGCCCCAGAAGCAACTTTGCTTAAAATTTTGGGGTCTAAAAGACCCAATTTGAGTTGCATGACTCAAACCGATTCTTTTTTTTTTGTTGCATATATCTCAATAATCCCAAAGATTGAGAGTCAGTAGCACAGATGTTGTAAAGGTTGCAGACTGTCACATCTCTTCCTGGAATCTATGACATTCAGTCAAGCTAAATTTGTGATCTCTCAAAGACTGAGGGACATTGCTAGACAAGAGGACATTGCCCGTGTGAAACCGGGGATGTTTTTGGGGGATCAGATATTCCAGATTTCACCAGTCCCTTATCTGGTGGAAATCCACTATGTGGAATACTGTAGACTCCTCACAGCCGCTAGGTTAAACGTTCTGGATACGGCGGTTTTGTGGGGAAGATACAGGGGAGTTCCATATGCTCTGAGATTTTGTCCCTGTGCCCTGGGAACGGTTGAGTCAACTGAACATATTCTTTTGACCTGCCCATTTTATGTAGATCTTAGACAAAAACCGATAGCTCCACTCTTATGCCAACTTAACCTAGTAGACAGAGAAAGACAGGTTTTGTTTTTGCTGAGCAATTTTACTGGTACCACAACCCTCTTGGTGGCCAAATTTCTTTTTTTGGCCTTTAAACGCCGTAAGGTTAAAATTGACAGTATTGACATGGGTCTAAATGTATAATCTACTTCTCATTGTATGTTTCAGTGTAAAGCTTTCCGAGATGTTTAGAAGTTTTAAATATTTCTATGGATAATGATTGTGCTCTGACTGATGGTCGAATAAACTGTATTGTATTGTATGTTGTAAAGGTGGAGCAGCAAGTCGGCGGTTCTGCTGTGGCTAATCTCCCCACCCCCTTTTAACAGAGGTCAAGACCCTAGAGGAATAACAATTTCACAAAAGTATTTAAATTAGGGTTCCATACGTCTGGAATTTCCCGGACATTGTGAGTCGGAAAGAGTGTCTGGGCAGAAAATGCTGAAACGTCCAGGAAAATCCCCACAATGGCAACCCATATTGGAAGTCTAGATCAGTGTTTCTCAACCTCCTCGGGGCAACGGCACACCTGTCCCATGAAAAAAATCTCGCGGCACACCACCACCACATGCACCCCGACCCCCCCGCCCCGGGGGGCGGGGTGTCCGCGCGCCCCGGCGGGAGGGAGGGGAAGGACCCAGGCGGGCGAAAACGGAGCGGGAGATCGGCGACCGCGGCGGGCCAGGCGCCCGCCCCCCCTCCGCCTCCCGCACCCAGCCCCCCAGCAGCACCTCCACCCGGCCCCGAGCGAGCCCGGCGGCACCGGCACCTCCCGACCGTCCCCGACCGCGACCGGGGCGGCAGAGGCAGCAGGCGAAGCGCCCGGCAGCCCCGGCGAAGGCGGCGGTCGGCGAGCGAGAAGCGGAGCCGAGGCGACACCAGCCACCCGGACCGACCCGGAAGCGGCCCAGGGCACCGCCGGTCGCCCCGCCCGCACCCACCGGAAGCGGCGCGCCCGGAGGGGGAAAGAAGCCGGATCGGAAGTGAAGTCTTTCCTGCCGGAGCCGGAAGTCTTTCCTGCCGGAGCCGTGTGCACAGCCCAATGCGCCGGGAGTTTTCCCGCGGCACAGCAGCCGGTGTCTTGCGGCACACTACTGTGCCGCGGCACACCGGTTGAAAAATGCTGGTCTAGATTTTGGCAAATCTCCTTAGAAATAGCTCAAAAACTGTTGTGTCGGGATTTTTACTTTTTGAAATATGGCAACCCTAATTTAAGTGGATACCAAAAATGCAAACTTGCGGGAAATTTGTGCTGATCTGTTCTGGACCAACCCCATTGAAGAAGATAACACTGGTTTCCCGGACCTTGTTGCTGGTTGTGACGGGGGTGGCCCCCATAACATTTTAAGCTTCGGGGCCCAAAATTGTAGGTTCACCACTGCCACACATGCCTGGAGAGCGAACATGGGGCCTGCAAAGGCTGTTGTTTCACCATTGAACTACAGCTCTTCACCACAGTGGTCCTCTGTACACATATGGCAAGATGTCTTTTAACCATATCGCTAATTTCAAGGATTGAAAAAAACCACTAGAGATTTGCCAAAATGTTTCTGCTTCCAGCTTCTTCTTTTTGGTTCCTGGCAACATCCAGTTAATGTTGGGAACACTGGTTGGCATCCGTCTATCTCAGGGGTCAGCAACCATAGCTATCAACCCTCCCTCTTTTTGCGGGAAACTCCCTTATTCCAATGCCGTTTCCCGCTGCTATCCCGGATGGTTGATATCCCTTAAATTTCCCGGATTTCAAAGGAAGCAGCTCCTCTCCCTCCCTGCCGGCCAGGGAGGCTCCTCAGCTGCGTTGCTCGGCTGCCAATAAGGAGTCTGAGACCGACTGGGGGCGGAGCTTGCATGCCTTGTGCAGCCAGACCCTCACGCCCAACCAGACAGCCTGCCTGCCTGCCATCTATGCATTCGCTCACCCGTTCGCGCGCAGCCTCTGGAGCGCAGGGTGGCGAGGCTACTTGGTGCCATTGCACCGCCCTTGCGGCATCCCTTATTTTCAAATCTGAAAGTTTGGGGAAATCCCTTATTTTCAAATCCGAAAGTTGACAGCTATGGTCAGCAACCTTTTTCAGCCATGGGCCGGTCCACCGTCCCTCAGACCATGTGGTGGGCCGGACTATATTTTGAGGGGGGGGAAATGAATGAATTCCTATGCCCCATAAATAATCCAGAGATGCATTTTAAATAAAAAAGCACACATTCTACTCATGTAAAAACACCAGGCAGGCCCTACAAATAACCCAGAGACGCATTTTAAATAAAAGGACACATTCTACTCATGTAAAAACGCGCTGATTCCCGGACCATCCACGGGCGTGGTTGAGAAGGCGATTGGGCCGCATCTGGCCCCCGGGCCTTAGGTTGCTTACCCCTGGTCTATCTCGAGAGACAATGGAGTGCATTTGTGGAGGTGAAGTCAAACCACTGGAGAATCACAGCGCCCGCTGTAGCTGCAGAGACTGGTAACTCGTAAACTGCTGCCAACCACGTTGTTTTTGCTGTGTTAGCAGCACCAAAGTGACCACTCTGGGGGCGCAAGCCTGGGCAGTGCGTAGGGAGATCATGGGCTGCCCAGACAACAAGACTGCTCTCTCCATGATGTACTATAAAAAGTTGACAGTTCAGATCCACATTTGCAGAAATACAATAAAAGTGGGAGGGGGGAGACACACTCTATTTTATGCAGTAGTCGCCTGGCATAACCTACCTCACAGGGCTGTTTTGAGGCGGGGGGGGGGGGAAGCAAAGGAAGAGGGTGAACCATAAGCACAAAAGGTATATATAGAATTTCTTCTAAGTGCTTCTCATGCATTATCTCAGTGAAGCTTACCCAGATATCAGCAACTGAAGACCCCGGCCAGGGCTAAATTTGACTAAGAGAAATTCCAGATGTCCCTTTAACTGCCAATACAGAGAAAAGAGGTGTCTCTGTGTGAGAGAGTGTTGATTGGTGGAAACAGCAATGGGACATCTTCACAGCCACTTTTGGAAGGGGTGCATCATGTATGTGTGTGCCAGGGGCAAATGGATGACTTTCTGCTCTCCGTCCTCTTCTCAGAACGGTCTTCTAGGTCAACTCTCTTGCCGAACAGGGTCCTACAATAATTGAATCCACAACAGATCCGCTGAGAGGATGGCAGCTGGGGTGGGAAGATTCAGGGACAAAACAAGCATTTCAATGTAGTATTGTATAGTATCAAAACAGTTTTTAATTTTTTTTCCAGAAAAGGGATTTTTTTTTTTAAAGGACAGCAGGAACATTAAGTGACACTGCAGACAACCCTAGCTGTGATCCAGAAGTCACAGTTCAAACAGAGTGCTGGAGAAGACTTGAGTGGCTAGGAGTGGCTTTTTTGGGGTTTCCCAATGTATTTCATATAATAATAAAATCTTAAGAGTTGGATGGGATCCCGAGGGTCATCTAGTCCAACCCCCTGCAATGCAGGCATCTCAGCTAAAGCATCCATGACAGATGGCTATCCAACCTCTGCTTTAAAACCTCTGCTTATTTCTTCCCAATAAAAGAAGTTGGCATGGCGCGAGCAAATATCTGTTCCGAAAGTGTGGCCCGCGGAGGAAAAGTTCGAGAGCCACTGTTTTAGAATTAGGGAAGGACGCGCTGGTGACAAAGAGCTCTGTTTAACTCGGAAGCCTGCACGCGCCGGATCCCAAGGAAAAGTCCAATTATTACCCCACTTTTCTGGGGGGGGGGAATGGTTAAGGAACCCCCCCTCCGGTGGAACGGATGTGACCCCCACCGCGCTCTCCTCTTCCTCCCCCCGGAGAGGATCAGAAGCCGCGGCAGGAAGGATGCTGCTAAGCCGGGCTCCTTTGTCTCCCTTTGCAGAGCGAAGAGTCGCTCGGGGCTCACACAGCTCCCCCCGCCTCCGGCTCCCTCCTTCCGCCCCCCCCCCGGCTGCCGCGTCTTTGGGTGGCTCTCAGGTCGCCTTGTCAATCACGGCCGCCCAGGAGCCGCCGGGTTGCGCGCCGCGCTCTCGCCGCCGCCCGACAGGTTGGAAAGCCATTAATTACTCGCTCGGCCATGCAGGTTTGCGCGCAGGCGGCTCCTCTCGCCGCCGCCGCCGGGGCTTTGCTGCCGCCGCCTCCTGCCTGCCCATGGAGCTCTAGCAGCGCGCACGATGGCCGCGCCTCCCGCCTGCTCTGCCCGCCGCCGGCTCCTCGCCGCGCCGTCGCTGCTTCTGCTGCTGGCCGGAGCGCTGGGCGCTAAGGTAAGGGGGCTGGTGGCCACCGCCAGGGACACGGGGAGCCTGGGTCACCGCGCGCGCTCGGGGTCGGTGCGCCCTCCCCGGGGGATCCTCTGCGAGGCGACTTGCCAGGGGGCAGCTGGCTGCTTTGGGCAGCTCAGCCGCCGGGACTGGGGAGGGCAAACACAGTCGGCTCGCGGCCGCTGGCCACCGCGCCCAGGGCCTGGGAACCGAAGAAATGCGCCCCAGCGCGCGCCTTCCTTTTCCCAGCCGCTATATCCCCAAAGTCTGACGTGCCCGAGTTGTTGTTGTTGTTGTTGCTGTTGCTGTTGCTGTTGCTGTTGTTGTTGTTGTTGTTGTTGTTGTTGTTGTTGTTGTTGTTGTTGTTGTCCCCCCTCTGGCCCCAGAAAACCACCCCCTCTCCAAGCCAGAGATTTATTTTATCACGAATTTAAGCAGGAAGAGGGGAACGGATGGCAGATTGTGCGCCAGCCACTCCCTTTGCTGCTTTGGATTCCCAAGGGATTAGGAGACCCGGAAGGCGAAATGCTTTGAAAAGTCCCCTGCTAGGATTTCGTTTGGCTCCGGAGACCCCCTTCTTACTTTCCCCTTGGCCGCTTCAGCAACCAAGTCGTCTCCCCTTTGAAGTGGAGGCGTTTTTAACACATGGCACCAAGAACAGCCTCTGATCCTCTCCCCGGCTGTTTTTGCTCACGTGTGAAATAACGTTAATGCCGGATGGAAAAAAAAAACCCGTACATTTGTATTGCATTTGAGTTAGAGACTTGGAGAAGAGCAAAGCCTGGTTTGGATAATAATGTGTGTGGAAACAGAATCCAAAGGAAGCTGTAGCCCTTAGCGCGAGTTGGGAACGCTGACATCTGGACCGTCCAATATCCTGATCCTAAATACATTATGTGGCAATGAGGGCAATTCACAGGTGGGGACCCAAGACTACAGAGCTATGCCAACTTCCCACTGTATCCATATTTTCACTGCATTATATGCATGTGCAGAGGCGTAGGAAGGTCAGGTGGCACCCGGTGCGGAAAATTTCTTGTCACCCCCCCACACACATTGATATTTTTTTTTGCCTGCAAAAATGGTTTTACGTTATTTCATATTTTCTTACAAAGGAATAAGAATAAGTAATAATAATAATAATAATATAATAATAATTTATTATTTGTACCCCGCCCATCTGACCAGGTCCCCCCAGCCACTCTGGGCGGCCTCCAACAAACACTAATTTCTGCAACAAAAAAATATTTAAAATATTGTAAAAAAAATAAAACTTTTATTTATATCACGCCCTCCCCGGCCGAAGTCGGGCGCAGGGCGGCTAACATCAGATACATAATATGGGTATAAAATCAAACAATAATTAAATTACCCCCTAAAAACATGTCAAAATCAAATTACAGTCTAATTAGATGGCTTTCCGCAGGGTTAGGGTTGGGAACAGTAAGTGCTCCACTGAATTGAAATTTCAGCCTTCACGACATAGGAAAACGGCCAAGTAAACAGCTATTTTCGTGGAGGAGGGTCAAGATATTAACTGATATGCATGAAAATTCATATATAGCTGTATAATCCCTAGTGTAGTAAGATAAGACCTTTGGAGCAGGCATTTTTTTAAAAAAGTTTTTTTATGAACCACCCTAGTAGGGCAGTAATTGTTCCTTGATAATTTGTCACCCCCTCCATGATGGAACCTGGGGTGACCCGCCCCCCCGCTCCCCACTTCCTACGCCCCTGTGCATGTGATTCCCAGAAAAGTGGCTGTACTGGATCCCCCTTGCAGACAATCTTGCTGCAGCACAACGGTTGGGTTGCATGCACACATAACCAAAGTGTTGTGCTCCAGCACCTCCTGTGGATCCCGGGACTGACTTAGATGGTGTGTGGTTGGTACAGCCACTTGTGGTAAGAAAACTCTATGGAAGGAAGCCCAGTTCACACGCAGGGCCAATCCCATGCACTTTAATTGCTCCAACTTCCACATACCCTATTTTAGCATCTGGCTATTCTTTATTCCTGGGACCCAGGTGGCGCTGTGGGTTAAACCACAGAGCCTAGGGCTTGCTGATCAGCAGGTCGGCGGTTCGAATCCCTGCCACGGGGTGAGCTCCCGTTGCTCGGTCCCAGCTCCTGCCCACCTAGCAGTTCGAAATAGGTACCGCTCCGGCGGGAAGGTAAACGGCGTTTCCATGCGCTGCTCTGGTTCTGGACTAAGTGGCTTAGTCATGCTGGCCACATGACCTGGAAGCTGTACGCCGGCTTTCGGCCAATAAAGCGAGATGAGCGCCGCAACCCCAGAATCGGACACGACTGGACCTAATGGTCAGGGGTCCCTTTACCCTTTACCTTATTCTTTATTCATTTATTATTTCAAAACTTTTCACCTCCTTTTTTTTTTTGCCCAGGACAGCTCGCAACAATAATTTTATATGAAACAATTCAAATCATTGTAGACAGCTGTTAAAAACCAGGAGTGGAAAAACTATCGGCCAAAATCCTGTAAACATTTTTTATAAAAAGTATTTCCATGCTTCATGAATGCAGGTGAGGAGGGGGAGTGCTCCACAGCAGGGGGGCTGCCGCCGAGAATGCCTTAGCAGTGGTCCAGATATAACCCACTCTAAATCGCATCAGTTGGGCATGTTCCGCAGGGCTGAGTCTAGTGCGGTAGACGTTTTGATATTTGGATAAAGTGAAACCTCAGCTACAAACCACTTGCCTTGGAAAGAGAATTGAGGTTGATGGGTTGTTGTTTTTTTAAGCAGCAGAAAACCCCCCACCCCCATTTTTTCCTGGACCTTCTGTCTCTGGGATAAACTGAACTGCTAGCCTTAAGCACCCCTCCTTTCCCTCTGCCATTTTTCCATTAACAGCAGGTGTGGGCCATTCATTTGGGGGGGGGGGGAGGAGGCAAAGACACACCTTCGGACCTGACAGAGAAGCTCTAATTAGAGCTCTGTGCTCTTTAATAACACTTGTCTCCCTGCAGCTGTAAAAACTCTGTCAAATCCTCCTCATTATTACAGAACACCCATTCAGAGGCCAGGCCAGCAAGCTCTACCTCTGCTATTCTAAATGGGGGGGGAGGCAACCCCGCCCCCCACTAACTTCAATCAGCTTGCCTGAGCCTCCCAGATTTCATGGGTCACTGAAGCCATTGTGGCCCTGTTTCTCAGAGGCCTGTGAGGAAGCCCGTTGCCGTTTCCTCACTGTGAATAGCCAGAGGGAGACATCTCTCTCCACATCTAGGATGGGAGGGGCTGTCGCCCCCCTCTCCAATGAGGCCTACGTTCTCTCTTGCCACCGTGCCGCAAACTTCCGGCAGCTGAGACACACTCTTTGCCTGAAATAAATTGGATGCACACTTCCCTGTTGTTCCACAAAAATTTGCTACGGATCTTGCCTTCCTAAACGCACATGCGGAGGTATTATGTTGCATCTCTGTGCGAGTTGCTGCTGTAGATGTGCCTTCGGGAAGAGGCATGCTCAGAACAGGGACTCACGCAGAAGTGCAAGGTGGGGCAATCCTGATGGATAGACGCAGCAGATTATATCTGTCCTTACAAAGAGCTGATCAGAAAGGCTTGTCCCATGCTGCACAGGGATTCTTCAATCTTTTAACTAAGCTGTTTCTCAATAATGCTTCAATATTGGCACACAGTTCACCTTAATTATTGTGCTCTATATGTTCCTAAACGGCCTCGGTCTAGTATACCTGAAGGAGCGTCTCCACCCCCACCGTTCAGCCCGGACACTGAGATCCAGCGCCGAGGGCCTTCTGGCGGTTCCCTCACTGCGAGAAGCAAAGCTTCAGGGACCAGGCAGAGGGCCTTCTCGGTAGTGGCGCCCGCCCTGTGGAACGCCCTCCCAGCAGAGGTCAAAGTGATCAACAACTACATAACCTTTAGAAAACACCTGAAGGCAGCCTTGTTTAGGGAGGCTTTTAATGTTTAATAGATTATTGTATTTTAATGTGCTGTTGGAAGCCGCCCAGAGTGGCTGGGGAAACCCAGCCAGATGGGCGGGGTACAAATAATAAATTATTATAAATTATTATTATTATTATTCTCACTGTGGCAGTGTTAGAAACAGAGATATGAAAGCTAGGAGCTAAATGGCACCTTAAGCCAAGGTCATGGGTGCAAGAACGGAATGTCTAGGCACACTTTTTTATAACAAGAATACAAAGCCGAAAATGAATGAATTGCATGTTCATTTTTCACATGATCTAGTCTTCCTCTGCCCAGCTCCCTAATATTCTTGAGAGGGTCTCTTCTCCAGTCTTCAGAGAGTAGCTGGAAGTGGGGAGGCAGAAAAAGGTCCTCCTTTCCTTCCACGCTGAAGTTTTAATCTGAAATCTTAGGCGCAGTACTGTGGCCAGAGCTCAGAAACTGCTCGCGCTAATGAAATTCCCTGTCGCAAAATGCACCTAGAACAATAGGAGTTTCAGACACTGCACTGTGGACATATACTTCCGTTCCTTTATATGCAAGTGGCCTCTACCCACTCATCGTTGTCTGACGCAATTGAGCTTTTCGGAAAGGAGACATGAGCCCGACCTCGAAAGACAGAAGAAGAGTTTGGATGAAGAGTTTGGATTTGATATCCCGCTTTATCCCTACCTGAAGGAGTCTCAAAGTGGCTAACATTCTCCTTTCCCTTCCTCCTCCACAACAAACACTCTGTGAGGTGAGTGGGGCTGAGAGACTTCAGAGAATTGTGACTAGCCCAAGGTCACCCAGCAGCTGCATGTGGAGGAGCAGAGACGCGAACCCGGTTCCCCAGATTACGAGTCCACAGCTCTTAACCACTACACCACACTGGCTCTCCAAGAAGGACCAAGACAAACACATTTTGGTTTGCAGAGGAATTTGGAGCTGTTTCACGCATTTTACCATGGCTAGGATGCATGTGGGACGTGGATGGCACTGTGGGTTAAACCACAGAGCCTAGGGCTTGCTGATCAGAAGGTCGGCGGTTCGAATCCCCGCGACGGGGTGAGCTCCCGTTGCTCAGTCCCAGCTCCTGCCAACCTAGCAGTTCGAAAGCACGTCAAAGTGCAAGTAGATAAATAGGTACCGCTCCGGCGGGAAGGTAAACTGTGTTTCCGTGCGCTGCTCTGGTTCGCCAGAAGCGGCTTTGTCATGCTGGCCACATGACCCGGAAGCTGTACGCCGGCTCTCGGCCAATAAAGCGAGATGAGTGCCGCAACCCCAGAGTCGTCCGCGAATGGACCTAACGGTCAGGGGTCCCTTTACCTTTACCTAGGATGCATGTAAACTTCAAAATACTCAGGACATGGGGCTAGGAACAGAGGGTGGTCAGGTGTACTTTGACAAACATGGATTGCAAACTGGTACATCCAGTTGCCATGTTTTCTTGGAGTGTTCAAGAAGTAGGAGCGAAGTCTCGGATTGCTGATAATCCCTTGCAGATTGCCAGCCAAATGTCACTCTTATCCATTGAGCCCGTGACAAGCTGAGTGGATAACCAAACTGCTATGGTGTGAAACACTCTCATCTTAGAATAGCTTAGTTGCCTGTATTATCCTGCACAATGAATAATAATAATATATTATTTATACCCCGCCCATCTGGCTGGGTCTCCCCAGCTACTTTGGGCGGCCTCCAGCAAATATTAAAATACATTAACATGTTATAGATTAAAAACTTCCCTAAACAGGGCTGCCTTCAGGTATTTCTTTCCTAAATGTTATGTAGTTGTTGATCCCTTTAACCTCTGCTGGGAGGGTGTTCCACAGGGCGGGCGCCACTACCGAGAAGGCCCTCTGCCTGGTTCCCTGTAGCTTTGCTTCTCGCAGTGAGGGAACCGCCAGAAGGCTCTCAGCGCTGGATCTCAGTGTCCGGGCTGAACGATGGGGGTGGAGACGCTCCTTCAGGTGTACAGGACCGAGGCCGTTTAGGGCTTTAAAGGTCAGCACCAACACTTTGAATTGTGCTCGGAAACGTACTGGGAATCGTGTGTAGGTCTTTTTTTAAACCACACATCTGGTAATCTGTATGGGCTCAGTAGGATTGATGCCACGTGGGACCATTTCTACCATTAGGCAGAGTGAGATGGGTGCCTCTGGTAGATTTTGGGTTTCAGGAAAGGGTAAAAGAAAAAGTTTTAAAATATAGTTTGTTGCACTTTTCCTGCCAGGGAGTGGGAGAGGTGACTGAGATTTTCTGCCTCAGGTGCCAAAACAAATTGCGTACTATGCAGGTAGGTAGCCGTGTTGGTCTGCCATAGTCAAAACAAAATACCAACTAAGTTTGTTCTTGGTAAGAAGTGTGCATGCACACGAAAGCTCATACCAAGAACAAACTTAGATGGTCTCTAAGGTGCTACTGGAAGGAATTTTTTAATTTTTAATTTTGTTTTGGGTACTATGCACTGTGGCATGTACCGGTATGTATTTCTCCACCGAAGGCAGCAAATCTTGGGCAAGGCTTGAAAGAGGACAGACTGAGAATACCAGCACAAAGTTATAGAGTTCTGGACAAATAATTTAATCCACATCTGAATCAGAGCAGCAAGCATTATGGGAGTTTCAGAAAAAGACAATCTGTTTTTGTTTTTTTCCTACCGTTGGACAATATGTCAATATAATCATACTTAGGGCTACCCGCTCTCTGTTTACTGAAATCTTGAAATCATTGAAGGCCCCATTTGCGCTGTAGTATCATACCACTTTAAACAGTCCCGGGAACTGTAGTTTGTTACAAGTGCTGAGAGCTGTTAGTGATATGAAACAGCTTTAAAAGCATAGGGCAAACGGGACCCAAACTTTAAAACCCAGAGTTCTGCAGCAGGGGAACGCAAGTCCTCGCACTCAAAATATATCATGAAATTAAGCAAAACCCAGGGCACGCAGAAAGCGTGTGATTCAGTTTCGACCAGATAAGAAAGAGCACTTGCTGTCCACAAAAATAAAACAACCCCCCGGCTAGCTCATAGCTCAAATAATAATAATAATAATAATAATAATAATAATAATAATAATAATAATTTATTGTTTATACCCCGCCCATCTGGCTGGGCTTCCCCAGCCACTCTGGGCGGCTTCCAACAAATAATTGAAATATAATAATCCATCAAACATTAAAAGCTTCCCTAATGCCTAATGTAGGCATTAAGGAAGTGTGTGAGACTGTCCTGGGCATTCATAGCCATCGTGGTTGCTTCCATTTTGAAACACAACAACAACAACAACAACAACAACAACAACAACAACAACAACAACATAATAATAATGTGTTATTTGTACCCCGCCCATCTGGCTGGGTCTCCCCAGCCACTCTGGGCAGCTTCCAGCAAATATTAAGATACATTTAACATGTTACAGATTAAAAACTTCCCTAAACAGGGCTGCCTTCAGGTATTTCCTAAATGTTATGTAGTTGTTGATCCCTTTGACCTCTGATGGGAGGGCGTTCCACAGGGCGGGCGCCACTACCGAGAAGGCCCTCTGTCTGGTTCCCTGTAGCTTTGCTTCTCACAGTGTGGGAACCGCCAGAAGGCCCTCGGCGCTGGATCTCAGTGTCCGGGCTGAACGGTGGGGGTGGAGACGCTCCTTCAGGTATACAGGACCGAGGCCTGTATATGAAAAGAGTAAAAACTTATGCATCTGCACTGGAAATACACTCCAAACTATAATCCCAGGTGGCAGCAACACCACCGGGCTCGAGGCCTGCTGAGAGCATAATGCAGGTGTATATGAAAAGCAGCAGAGCTGCGTGGTTAGGAGGAAACACGGGGATGGAGTCCCCATGCTAACCATTCCCTGTTTTTGTCAGGACAGTAGGGAGGCACCAGAAGGAGCTGGTACCTGGAATGAAGAGGTCACCAAGTGGTGGGGCGAATGGGGCTCCTGGTCTACCTGCTCACGCACCTGTGGAGGGGGGGTGATGTCCCGCGAGAGGCACTGCTTACGGCAGAGGTAAGTACCCTGTTTCCCCTATTGTTAAGAATTACAGTCTTAAATGCAGTTGCCGATTAAAACAAAAATTATAATTTCAAACAAAGATACAGATTCAAACTCACAATAATATGTGTAGTATGATATTATGTATAATATAAGGCACACAAAATACCAAATACAATGAATATAAATTCGTATTCAAAAGTTCAAAGAGAGCGTTTTGTTTGTAAAGCCGAAATGAAGAGTCTATTAGGAGTCGAAATAAGGACATCCGGAGTGAGGACCAGATGTACGATGCAAAACTGGGGACCAGGACAGGGCCCTGTTTCGGAGCAGACGCCTTCTTCAGCTCGCTTTTTGAAAAAGTGTAAATTAATGAGGCTTATGGAGAGGTATCATTTAATTTCTGTCTTATTTGAAATCTTTTTCAAATGTAGTGTCTTGAATGGGTGTATCCAAGTTTTTCTGTGGGTTTTTTTTTTTTGCGTTTTCCCTGCATTTAAGACTGTAATTCTTAACAGAATATATACCCTATTTGATTTTGACTCACGAGTAGATATTATTTCTTTTGTTGAAACTTCTGGCCAGAGTTCTTGGTATAGCTATTTATTTCACCGCAGTAAAAAGGGCAGAGATGGAAAGGGGGGAAAGTTGCCGGCAGCAGAGTCCCCCTTCTCTGTGTTTGGCCCAGTTTCTCTCATTTCCTCCCCGTCCTAATTTTGCGCCCCTTCTCCTTTGAATATCATTGTATTCCCAGGGTCCCCGCGGGCTGCTCTATTCACCCTCCTGAGGTACAACAACTAACATCCTGAGCTGGTTCCCCGGCTGAAAAGGGAAGGGGCCGGCGTTGCACAATGACGATGACAGATTTCGTTCTCACGAATTCCAGCCGCGTTCTCCTCCTCGGCCCGCCCACTCAAATTCCCTGTCCAGAATTGGCTTTGCAGAAGCCCCTGCCTCCTCTCAAAAGAGCTGAATGAGACCCCTTGGAGAGGCACCTCTTTGAACCTGCTACTCCAGATCCCATGACGCTAATGAGGGCTGCCAACCAAGAACTCACTATGCTTTGCCTAACCCCCCCCCCAAAAAACCCTCCTTTTTATTCTGCATGAACGCACTTCTGAGCAGAGGAAGCCTGATCAAGGGCCCGCTTCCTTCCCTCTTTCCTTCCGTCAAAAGGAAAGGTGGGGAAAAAACCTCTTTTATGTGGGCTGGCTGGCTGCATAATTAGGGCCCAGATATGCCGAGGTGTCTGGAGAGGGCAGGATTCTCAAACATACTTTGAAATAAACTGCGCCCTTAACAAGGCACCCCAGTGTCTCTCTTAAAAACAGCAAACCCAACTCTATAGCTAACAGTTCCAGTCGCCCCCGTTAAAAAAAATAAAATAAATCTATTTATCTATGCACACTCTACGGAATGTAATGACAGTATTCCCTCAAGGAGGGGGGGGGAGGTTTGTGCATCAAAGCCCCGCCGAATTCATGCAACAGAACGATGAAAAGAAGCTGCACAAAGCCAGGCGCCTGAAGGAGGCTTCTGTCTTTCTGTCCTTCAGAGCTGAGTCTTACAGCCTCCTGACTTCAGATCAGGAAGTCTGCTCTAAAGGAGACCATAGATCTAGGGCCAGTAAAAGGTAAAAGGGCCCCTGACCATTAGGTCCAGTCGTGTCTGACTCTGGGGTTGCGGCGCTCATCTCGCTTTATTGGCCGAGAGCCGGCATACAGCTTCCGGGTCATGTGGCCGGCATGACTAAGCCGCTTCTGGCGAACCAGAGCAGCGCACGGAAACACCGTTTACCTTCCCGCTGGAGTGGTACCTATTTATCTACTTGCACTTTGACGTGCTTTCGAACTGCTAGGTGGGCAGAAGCTGGGACCGAGCAACGGGAGCTCACCCCGTCGCAGGGATTCGAACCGCCGACCTTCTGATCAGCAAGCCCTAGGCTCTGTGGTTTAACCCACAGCGCCACCTGGGTCCCTCTAGGGCCAGTAATAATGGTTGTTTTGGGAATCTGTGCTTTCTCAGGGGCTAGTGGGTTTGGAGTGTTGGGTTGCGGGGTTTTCTTTTTTGGTAGTTGCAGGGGCGTAGCAAGGGGGGCGGGCCGCCCGGGGCAGCGCCCTGGTGGGGGTGACACTCGGGGCGGGGGCCCTGCCCCCCGGGCCTCCAAAGCTGCCCTGGGCTTTTTCTTTTTTAAAAAAAGGCTGTTTTCGGCGCTGCCGGGGCGGAGCCGCAGGGGCGGCCAGCGAGGAGGGGTGTCACGCTTGTCGCTGACGTGACCCCCCCCTTGCTGGCCGCCCCTGCGGCTCCGCCCCGGCAGCGCTGAAAACAGCCTCCCCCGTTTCAGCACCTTTTTTCGCCGCTGGGCTCCCTGGGCGGAGCTGCGGCATGGAGGCAAGGGGCAGAGGCGTCGCTCTGTGCGCATGCGCGTCGTGACGTCATGCGCACGGAGTGACGCGGCGCCCCCAGGGGTGCCGCTTGGCTTGTTGCCCCCAGCAGCCAAGCGGCACGCTACGCCCCTGGTTAGTTGCTTTTGGTAGTTACAGGCATTTTCCAAGAGAAGCTATGCTACGTCTTGTGCCTGTCTGGGTGACACACACTTAGTGACTCCCAAGTTCCCTTTAATTGCAGCATGCATGAGTGCTGGCTGGGGTTACTTAATGCTGAGAACACAGCACTCTGCACATGTTCCTTTAAAAAAACAAATTAGTTATTTATTGATACTTATTCAAAGATATACAGAAATACATATCCATTACAGATGATCTTTTTATAATGCCCTCATATAAAAAAAGAAAAAGGGCAGAAAGTAGAAAAGAAAAAGAAAAACCTCAAGAGAAGAAAAGATAAAAGGATTTCCTGCAGCCAAATATAGTATTCATTCATTAAAATCCAACCGTTCTATCTTCCTTACACCAGTGTTTTTTTCAATTTCAAATCCAGATATTACAAGTTAATTTTCTCTTTCATGCCAAAAGTCCATCAGAGATTTCCAATCCTCAATAAATGTCAGTAATGATTTTTCTCTAATTAAGCATGTTAACTTTGCCGTCTCTGCCAAGTGCAATAGTTTTCTTTAATCAGCCATTCCTCTACAGTGGGCAAGGCTGTATCTTTCCAGCTTTGCACTCTGCACATGTTCAGAGGCACTTTGAACACGTTCCAGGGCCGAAAGCAGGTTCTGGGACAGGTCTAATGAATTCAGATTTAAGCCCAGGAATGGGAGTCCTTACACCCATCCCAGTCTTGGAGACAATGGCTTCTCGTCTCCGCTTCTTGGTTGTGTAGGATGGCAGTAGCAAACTGACAAAGAAGGGAACAGAAATTGCTATGGGTGTTGCAATGGCGTTTCAAACCCTGCATAGAAGGAGAGGCTATGGCAGGCATAGGCAAACTCGGCCCTCCAGATGTTTTGGGACTACAACTCCCATGATCCCTAGCCAGTGGTCAGGGATGATGGGAATTGTAGTCCCAAAACATCTGGAGGGCCGAGTTTGCCTGTGCCTGGGCTATGGGGCCCCTGAGCCCGGGGAAGCAAAAACATCCACAAGAAACCTGCCTTTTTCTCTTGCAGGCTGCAAGTTTCTCAGGGGACAAATAGTAGCATGTGCCTGGGTCAGTCCAAGCACTACCAACTGTGCCAGCAGCAGGTAAGAGCAAGTCTCCTGGATACTTATTTAGACATGGATTCTTTCTGTGGGCTGCTGTGCAGAGGCGGAGCTACCTGCTCCGGCACCTGGGGGCGGGGCCATGGGGACGGGACGAGCATCATAGCTGTCAACCGTCCCTTTCTTTGCGGGAAACTCCCTTATTCCAATGCCGTTTCCCGCTGCTATCCCGGATTGTTGATATCCCTTAAATTTCCCGGATTTCAAAGGAAGCAGCTCCTCTCCCTCCCTGCTTCTCAATGAGGGGCACCACAGTGGGCCTCCTTGCCACTCCAGGATCCAGATCGACCCCCCCCCACAAGAATGGCTTGCTTTTAAAAAGCCGATCTTGCAATTGCATTGCTGGCGTCTTGTCCTACTTTGGCCCTGGATCTTTGTCTTTTTATCTGGAGATCGTAAAACCCCCACCTGCTTGAAATCTCAAAGTTCAGAGCCTTTGCCAATACAGTGAGAACCACGCTGCCTTTTGTTGAGAGGAAAGGGGATTCCGTGATGAGCTGCGTTTGTCTCTCCCTCCAGCTCTGCCCTGCCAACACCGCCAGCTTCAAGCAGTATCAATGCGCCAGTTTCAACGCCAAGGCCTTTGGGAAGCAGCACTATCAGTGGACGCCTCTCTACCCAGGTTTGCCTGCGCTAAGTTCCTCAACAGAAGCTTTCGGATGAAGTTGCTGCTTGATGGAGGCTTAAATCCGTTAAGACTCTTGGAGCAAAACACCAGAAGTCCCCTGGCACTTTAAAGGCAGAGATTCGTGGTGACCTAACTTTTTGTAGACTAGAAACCGCAGCATGCAACGACACACAGGGTTAGATATATAGATCAGACAGAAAGTGTTAATGGTGGGGCCGAAACGGTACGAAATGCAAGAGAAACGGTGGTAGGCTGAGGCTCAGGTTTCTTGAACAAGATTGTGACCATTTCCAACATCAGTCACTGGTGATAACACATAGTATATTTGAAAGGTGTGCATCAATGATGAATGGATACTGGGACAGAAGATCTTTGAGTCCAAAAAGGGCACTTTGTTTAATTCCTGCACTATAGTGGTTCATTTGTGAAAGCAGATCCTTATATTAAGCTTTCTGTTATTTGTTGGAAGCACTCCATCCTCTCTAAGCTGCTCAGATAGATGTATGGCTCTTGTTTTGAAGTTTGTATCTGTTGCATTTTCTAGTCTAGGCTTCTTTTTTCCAACTTTTAGCTTCACCTTATGAAAATCTTCTTGATTAAAAAGAAGCCTAGACTAGAAAATGGACTCAAAGATCTTCTGTCCCAGTATCCATTCATCATTGATGCACACCTTTCAAATATACTAAGTGAGCTGGCAGCTGTGTTTGGTGATAACACAGTCTTCTTAGCTTGCTTATGCTTCTTTAATTCAGGTAATGGGAGAGGATTTCAAAGCTTGGAAAATGTGTTACCATCAGTGAGTAATCACTGTTCTGAGTCAAGTGGGCTCTAGGTAAAGGGACCCCTGACCATTAGGTCCAGTCGTGACCGACTCTGGGGTTGCGGCGCTCATCTCGCTTTATTGGCCGAGGGAGCCGGCGTACAGCTTCCGGGTCATGTGGCCAGCATGACTAAGCCGCTTCTGGTGAACCAGAGCAGCACACAGAAACGCCGTTTACCTTCCCGCCGGAGCGGTACCTATTTATCTACTTGCACTTTGATGTGCTTTCAAACTGCTAGGTGGGCAGGACCTGGGACCAAGCAACGGGAGCTCACCCCGTCACAGGGATTCGAACCACCGACCTTCTGATCGGCAAGCCCTAGGCTCAGTGGTTTAACCCACAGCGCCACCCGCGTCCCTCAAGTGGGCTCTAGTCCATGAAAAAGCCATTCCACGATAAAGCTTGCTACGCTTTTGCGGAGCTATAGCAAGCAGCCCGCTGATTGCAGTGCCCAGGGTGCCCTGGGTTGAGGCGGGAGCGATGGCGGCATCCGTTTGCATAAATTCAGCCAATAGGTTTCCTCACCCAGAATCGCCCAATGTCTCAGCTGGGTGGCAGTGGATGCTAAAATCATTTAACTGACCTTAGCACCCAGCTTGCACAAAGCTCCAGCAGAGTCAGCCTGATCCTATTGGTCTTCTACCTCTCTTCTCCTGGACCGCTGCATGTCACCCTGTGTTCCAGTTTTCTCCTGTGTTTTTGCTCCAGATGATTACACCAGTATCTCAAACAAGCCATGCGATCTCCAGTGCACCACCAGGAACGGAGAGAGGCAGCTGATGGCACGAGCCCAGGATGGCACATCGTGCAAGGACAGGGCCTACCAAGGGGTCTGCATCAGTGGGAAGTGTGAGGTAAAACTCTGTAAGGAGGACCCACCTCCTGGACTCAGGAATGATGGCTGTGTGGTGTAGTGGTTAAGAGTGGTAGACTTGTAATCTGGGGAACCGGGTTCGCGTCTCCGCTCCTCCACATGCAGCTGCTGGGTGACCTTGGGCTAGTCACACTTTTTCGAAGTCTCTCAGCCCCACTCACCTCACAGAGTGTTTGTTGTGGGGGAGGAAGGGAAAGGAGAATGTTAGCCGCTTTGAGACTCCTTCGGGTAGTGATAAAGCGGGATATCAAATCCAAACTCTTCTTCTTCTTCTTCTTCTTCTTCTTCTTCTTCTTCTTCTTCTTCTTCCTCCTCCTCCTCCTCCACTGTTGGAGGTAGTATGCCTCTGAATATCAGTTGCATGGGATCACAAGCGCTGAGGCATAGCTGTCAACCCTCCCTTTTTTTGGCGGGAAACTCCCGTATTCCAATGCCGTTTCCCGCTGCTATCCCGGATTCTTGATATCCCTTAAATTTCCCGGATTTCAAAGGAAGCAGCTCCTCTCTCTCCCTCCCTGCCGGCCAGGGAGGCTCCTCAGCTGCGTTGCTCGGCTGCCAATAAGGAGTCTGAGACCGACTGGGGGCGGAGCTTGCATGCCTTGTGCAGCCAGACCCTCACGCCCAACCAGACAGACAGCCTGCCTGCCGTCTATGCGCTCGCTCTTTCGCTCACCCGTTTGCGCGCAGCCTCTGGAGCGCAGGGTGGCGAGGCTACTTGGTGCCATTGCACCGCCCTCGCGGCATCCCTTATTTTCAAATCCGAAAGTTTGGAAAAATCCCTTATTTTCAAATCCGAAAGTTGACAGCTATGGGCTGAGGGGAGCTCTGCTGTACCTATGCCCTGCTTGCGAGCTCCCCACAGGCATTGTCAGGGACATTGTCAGTTTAGAATTACAACAGGCGTTTCAGGGAGGTCGCAGCTCGGAGGCAGATGAGGGGAAAATCTGGGAAATAATGGGAGAGGAGGAGGAGGAAGCACCGGGGGTGACAGTTGACAGACACAGTGTCTTTAGAAAGCATTCCAGAACTTCCCAGAACCCGGTGAGCCTTGAAAGTAGGAGAGCAAAGAGCTCAAAGACAGAGGGCACGTAGCAGCACCCATAGAGGACATGAATGAGGAAGTGGGAGAGACAGGGTGGAGATTCACTCGGGACAACGCCATTATCCAATAGGCTGGGTTATAAAGCCTCTCTCTGTAAATACTAAATAAAAAGTGGACGGTAAGAACATTCCTTTGTACGTTCCTGGGCAACCGGCCGTGGCAGTCACTGGCAGCATCCAACAACAGCAAACCCTGGTTACATACAGCTATGCATGAATCATACAACAAATGTAACCCGTTGATAAGTGATAATTGTAATAGCACGTAAATTATAAATAATAATCTCCAAAAACATGCACATGGACCAAATCCAATGTGTGATATCGCATAAACCCAAATCAATCAATATACATACAATATGTCCATACTAACACTCCAAATTATGTAAGAAAATTCATATATGGAGGTACAATGTGAGGATGCAACAGTTCGGTACCGTCCATACAAGTCAATTGATAGTTCCAAAAGATGATAAAGCTTAATCCGGCGATAGCAGTGTCGCACCAGTCCAAAACATAAACTTGATATTTCAACACAGAATCAGAGCACTCAGAAGAACAAGGATATCCGGATTATTGTCCCTGTTTCGCCTTTATGGCTTCATCAGCAGAGTGAATACTAAACATTATAAAGAAACATGAAATCAATAATTTAACATATATGTCCTATTACAATTATCAATTATTGTGCTATTACAATTATCATTTATCAGCCGGTTACGTCAGTCACTGGCAGCAGCCTGACTGGCATCTGTTTGGCCCCGGTGAGAGCAGCATGCTGGATGCGATGGGCCTTTGGCGTGAGCTCTTCTTACAGTCTTTTGTACAAAGGATGGAACGTGAGCAAATGTACAGCGATCCGTGCATTTTGATTTGGAAAGTGATTCTGAAGGGGTTCAGAAGAGATGGCTTCTCGTCTGGGATATAGCTTAGGATAGGCACCCCCAAACTCAGCCCTCCAGCTGTTTTGGGACTACAACTCCCATCATCCCTGGCCACTGGTCCTGTTAGCTAGGGATGATGGGAGTTGTAGTCCCAAAACAGCTGGAGGGCTGAGTTTGGGGGTGCCTGGCTTAGGCTCACAGGGAAGGTTTTCACACTCTCAAGTCTGCCCCCACTTTTTTCTCTCTCTCTCCAGCCAATAGGGTGTGATGGCAGCCTCTACTCTTCCCAGGTGATGGATCGGTGTCAAGTATGCGGAGGAGATGGAACTACTTGCTACCGCGTCTCGGGTAGCTTCCGAAAGGGGATCTCACATTTAGGTATAATAATAATAATAATAATAATAATAATAATAATAATAGTAATAATAATAAATAATTTATTATTTGTACCCCGCCCATCTGGCCGGGTCTTCCCAGCCACTCTGGGCGGCTTCCAACAAACACTAAAATACATTAAAATATCACACATTCAAAACTTCCCTAAACAGGGCTGCCTTCAGGTGTTTTCTAAATGTCAGGTAGTTATTTATCTCTTTGACATGGGATGGGAGGGTGTTCCACAGGGCGCCACTACCGAGAAGGCCCTCTGCCTGGTTCCCTGTAGCTTTGCTTCTCGCAGTGAGGGATCCACCAGAAGGCCCTCGACACTAGATCTCAGTGTCCGGGCTGAGGTACACTTTGCTAACAGCGCCGAGCTATTTCCTACGCTGCTTCTGGGTACCCCCTTGCTTAGGCTAGAGCAGGAGCTCCCCCCTCCAACCCCCATACCTGAAGACAAAGCAACAACCAAGAAGGAGCTTGAAGAATTGACACAAAAGATATTTGGGTGCTACTGAGCCCATTTGCTGCCTTTGTGCTAGAACAGAGGAGAGGTCAGCAACCTTTTTAGCCTTGGGCCGGTCCACCGTCCCTCAGACCATGTGGTGGACCGGACTATATTTTTTGGGGGGGAATGAACGAATTCCTATGCCCCACAAATAACCCAGAGATGCATTTTAAATAACAGCACACATTCTACTCATGTAAAAACACCAGGCAGCCCCCACAAATAACCCAGAGATGCATTTTAAATAAAAGGACAGATTCTACTGATGTAAAAACATGCTGATTCCTGGACCATTTGTGGGCCGGATTGAGAAGGCGATTGGGCCGCATCCAGCCCACGGGCCTTAGGTTCCCTGACCCTGTGCTAGAAGGTGCGGGACCGAACGGAGAAATCACGTTAGCTTAAGAGCAGAACTACACATTACATAAGGGACCCAGGTGGTGCTGTGGGTTAAACCACAGAGCCTAGGGCTTGCTGATCAGAAGGTCGGCGGTTCGAATCCCCGCGACGGGGTGAGCTCCCGTTGCTCGGTCCCAGCTCCTGCCAACCTAGCAGTTCAAAAGCACATCAAAGTGCAAGTAGATAAATAGGAACCGCTCCGGCGGGAAGGTAAACGGCGTTTCCGTGCGCTGCTCTGGCTTGCCAGAAGCGGCTTTGTCATGCTGGCCACATGACCCGGAAGCTGTACGCTGGCTCCTTCGGCCAGTGAAGCGAGATGAGCGCGCAACCCCAGAGTCGGTCACGACTGGACCTAATGGTCAGGGGTCCCTTTACCTTTACCTTTACACATTACATACAAAGGTGCACGACGAAACCCCCAAAGGCAACTTCTGGTAAGGAAAAGCGGTTTCAGAATGGGGCAATTTAAAGCAGAGGAATGGGATGCGGTGCTTAATCCTTCACCTGCCTGGTTTCTTCTACGGAAAGTTAGGGGGTTCTCACCATTTCCCACCCTAAGGGGTTCCAGTTGCAGGCTTACCTTGCAAACACACATCTACGGTCCTGTGAAGGGGGGAAGCAGCTAGAGCGTTGGTAGACATTTTCAGCAGAAAAGTAGGAGTAAGAGGAAGGGCTAGGCACCCCTTTCCTACCTCTGCGCTGCTCTAGATTGTTTCTTTCCAAAGCTGTTTTGGGATGGGAAGAGTTTATTAAATGCGTTTGTATGTGATGTGCAATTCTGCCTTAGGAGAGACCTCATCTCCAGGATATCTGATGCCCTGTGATCTATGGGTACAGGGTGGTATAAAGGTAAAGGGACCCCTGACCATTAGGTCCAGTTGCGGACGACTCTGGGGTTGTGGCGCTCATCTCGCTTTATTGGCTGAGGGAGCCGGCGTACAGCTTCCGGGTCATGTGGCCAGCAGGACTAAGCCGCTTCTGGCGAACCAGAGCAGCGCTCGGAAACGCTGTTTACCTTCCCGCCGGAGTGATACCTATTTATCTACTTGCACTTTGACGTGCTTTCAAACTGCTAGGTTGGCAGGAGCTGGGACCAAGCAACAGGAGCTCACTCCATCGTGGGGATTCGAACCACCAACCTTCTGATCGGCAAGCTCTAGGCTCTGTG
This sequence comes from Darevskia mixta, assembly GCA_034641385.1. NCBI lineage: Eukaryota > Metazoa > Chordata > Lepidosauria > Squamata > Lacertidae > Darevskia > Darevskia mixta. The sequence continues at coordinate 1,350,614 of JAWWNH010000194.1, forward strand.
GTTTAGACCACAGCGCCACCCGCGTCCCTGATATAGGGTGGTATACAAATTTAATAAATGAATTATGATAATATCAGCAAACCTTCAGATTCTGTTTTTAAAACAATTCGATAAGATCTTTCGCAAACACAGAGACTTTACTCTGCACTTCGTGTTGGTGCTTTTGGCAAAAGTGAGATTTTTGTGTAAGTGTGAAAGAGTTTATGGGAATCGGTGGGAAAGGAAGTGAAGGACTTGCAACGCAATGTTACGCTGGGCGGGGGGACATGCTCACCGAGATCCCTGGGCATTGTACCCCCACTTCAAGTACCAGCCTATCTATCAACTCTTTCTATTGCTAGTCATCGTTTCGCTTTTATTAAAGCACGGTTTAATGCATTCCCCTCAAACGTCCTTTTTCATAGATTTTCTAGGGGCCAAGTTTCAGTCTTATGTGCCTGTGATAACCGTTCGATTGAATCTCTTCATCACATAGTGTTTGTCTGCCCCTTGTATTCTGCCGCCCGAAAGACTCTATTACTTCCATTAACTCAAAAATTACTGGGGTATTTGGAAGAGTCTTACCTTGCTCTTCTGTTGCAAGATTCAGACTCGATTATAACCCTACATATGGCAAAATTTCTGACATCAGTTCTGACACTTAAGAAACGCAATGGATTGTTATATACAGCTTGAAATTTTAATTTCATTTTTATCCTATTTTATTCAATTGAGTATCCCTTTTAATCTATTTTACTGTTAGCAATTGTAAACCAGACTGTGCTGTTTCTGTTTTTGGTTGTTATGTCTATGGGCTTAAAGCCGGAATAAAATGAGTTGAGTTGAGAAGTGAAGGACAATTTGGAGCAGAGGGATAGGATAACCAGAAGGCTGGGTAGAAAGCACTGCTTGGAAGTGAAGCAACGTTGCGTGAGCACAATATCCTACCTGTGTTTTTCTTTCCCTCTGAGTGGACTGGGAAGCATTAGAGACAGATGATATGCAGGACTCCAGATTATGCAGGAGATAGTGACCTCTGCAGAAGTGGAATCACAGAAACCAGGAAATCCACACCCCCCCCCCCCCCGCTTGTCCTTTAAACACAGACATCTGAGACTGTTCGTTCAGTCAGGCTCACAAATGGGTGGCTCTTCCAATGATCATCACAACACTAGGTGGGGGTAGAGTACTGTTCCTTGCAGCAGATCCAAATTGTTTCACCTTTTATATTTAAATGAAGGCACACAAAACTGATACCAACACAGAAGCCATATAAATAAAACCACACCTCCCAACAACCTATCGCCCTATTTCCAGGTTGGAATCCCTCTTCCCACATCCTCAGTCTGCTTGCACTTGTTCTGAAAGCTCAGGGAGGCATGGTGCCTCAAGACCCAAAGTGCTGTGTTGTTTCTGGGTTCTTGGTAGGGTTTCTCCAGTTGCAGGCAGTGGTATCTTGTGCAGTGTTTTAAAGCTGCTTCTTCTTGTTGTTGTTGTTGTTATTTAGTTGCTTAGTCGTGTCCGACTCTTCGTGACCCCGTGGACCAGGCACTCCTGTCTTCCACTGCCTCCTGCAGTTTGGTCAGACTCATGTTAGTAGCTTCGAGAACACTGTCCAACCATCTCGTCCTCTGTCGTCCCCTTCTCCTTGTGCCCTCAATCTTTCCCAACATCAGGGTCTTTTCCAGGGAGTCTAATCTTCTCATGAGGTGGCCAAAGTCTTGGAGCCTCAGCTTCAGGATCTGTCCTTCCAGTGATCACTCAGAGCTGATTTCCTTAAGAATGGATAGGTTTGATCTTCTTGCAGTCCATGGGACTCTCAAGAGTCTCCTCCAGCACCACAATTCAAAAGCATCAATTCTTCGGCGATCAGCCTTCTTTATGGTCCAGCTCTCACTTCCATACATTACTACTGGGAAAACCATAGCTTTAACTATACGGACCTTTGTTGGCAAGCTGATGTCTTTGCTTTTTAAGATGCTGTCTAGGTTTGTCATTGCTTTTCTCCCAAGAAGCAGGCGTCTTCTAATTTCGTGACTGCTGTCACCATCTGCAGTGATCATGGAACTCAAGAAAGTGAAATCTCTCAACTGCTAGGTTGGCAGGAGCAGGGACCGAGCAACGGGAGCTCACCCTGTCGTGGGGATTCGAACCGCCGACCTTCTGATCGGCAAGCCCTAGACTCTGGTATAACCCACAGCGCCACCCGTGTCCCATCTTATAGGTACCACTATTCAATCACTGGTTACAGTGCCTTATTGAGCGTTTAGTCTTTGGCAAACCTGGGTTTGCCTCTGTGCAATGTGTGAAATGGTTCCGACACACTCAACTAAATGAACACCTGTGGCCTAGTGGAAACAGAGAAGCTGCTTCATGGAGCAATGCCAGTTCCCCTGATTTTGGTTTTCTGATTTGTCTTTGGTTCCTGTTTCCTAGGCTATGTTTTCATCACCAACATCCCCGCTGGTGCTACAGACATCCTCATTATAGAGCGAAGGAAAACAGAGAACATCCTAGGTAAGCAATGGACAGAAAGGCTCCACTGGGGTATACATTTGTCCCGCAGCACAGCAAGGAGATTGCTTAACTACCGTATTTTTCGCTCCATAAGACGCACTTTTTTCCTCCTAAAAAGTAAGGGGAAATGTCTGTGCATCTTATGGAGCGAATGTGTGGTCCCTGGAGCTGAACTGCCCAGGGGCAAAAGCAGATCGTGCTTTTTAAAAAAAAGAGGGGGTGTGTTGAAAGGAAGCCCCCTGAGCAGCTGCTCAGCAAAGGATCGGGGAGAGAGATAAGGGAGAGAGATTCCAGCCCCGCCCCCTTGCAGAGGGAGGCTGTTTCCCCAGCGACATGTGACTGGCTGATTAGATTATCTGTCTGGAAACTGTAGAAATGGCTTCCTGAAGCTGCAGAACTGTGAGTTAAACTCCATAAAACAGGGTTTTTTCCCTTTGCAAAGTAAGCTCAACAACTTTGAGCTGATCCTCAAAAAATGGGGCTTTTCTCCTTTGCAAAAGAAGCTGCAGAAATTTGAGCTGATCCTCAAAAAATGGGGCTTTTCCCCTCTAGAAACTAGGTGTGTCCTATGCTCAGGTGAGCCTTATAGAGCGAAAAATGATAACTTAATTACTGCATGAAAGCCTTAAAGAGGATTCACGAGAGGGCTTTTTTGTTCTTGACCAATCTATTCAGAGTAAATGCTATCCCTTGATTTCAGCTTCAGTGGCATCAAAGAAGAGGAAAGCCTTAAAATCACAGTGCCTTTTATCAAGAACTTTTAAACAAATGAATTGGTTATGACCAAGCAAGTTTTTAGTTAGAGGGGCATCTTAATAAAACTCTCTCAATGCATGCATTGTTGTTGTTTTTAAAAATCCATTGCCTATTTAACCTAGATTATGTCTAGGGGATGGGACGCGGGTGGCGCTGTGGGTTAAACCACAGAGCCTAGGGCTTGCCGATCGGAAGGTCAGTGGTTCGAATCCCTGTGACGGGGTGAGCTCCCGTTGCTAAGTCCCAGCTTCTGCCCACCTAGCAGTTCGAAAGCACGTCAAAGTGCAAGTAGATAAATAGGTACCACTCCGGCGGGAAGGTAAACGGCGTTTCCGTGCGCTGCTCTGGTTCGCCAGAAGCGGCTTAGTCATGCTGGCCACATGACCTGGAAGCTGTATGTCGGCTATCGGCCAATAAAGCGAGATGAGCGCCGCAACCCTAGAGTCGGACACAACTGGACCTCTAATGGTCAGGGGTCCCTTTACCTTTCTGTCTAGGGGAAGGAGGAGGGAAATACATCTAAGATACATTTGTGGAGTACATCCAATCCCTTCCCACTCCTGGAGACATGGCAGATATAACAAATATTGGTACAATATTTTAACAAAAGTAGTAGGGCATATGCCCCAAAATGCTACCATTGAGTTTCACTTTTTGTAATCTCTAGTACATCCAGGACTTGTCCTGAGATCTGGAAACTTGGGAGAGATTCTGTCCAGCGGCGTAGCATGGAGGGAGGGGGGGCTGAGGGGGCCGTTGCCCTGGGCACAGGTGTTTTTTTTGGGGGGGGGGCAAAACTGGAATGGTAAGAAAAGGCTCCAACTGGTAAAACCAGTCTCAGAGAGTTCCATATGTGGAACACAGACAACAGAGTCATACATTGCATATGATAACTGTTTGTTTCTTTCTCTTAATGATGCTTTAGCTTTTGCCACTCTCTCTTTGTCAAATATCAGGGGAGGATGTTATGATTTTTGTCCAAGCCGAGCGGAAAACAACTGCAGCGAGGGCTGGCCTGACATTTGCCTGTCTCACTAAGCCGTGAGAAAGCTGCCTTATCTTTTCCTACATGGAATGTTTATGTTTCACTGTACTATTGTAATTCTAGCCTTTGTGTTTTCTCTTCTGGCTTGCTACGATGCCGGACAGACGGTTTTATGGCAGCTCTGTCTTATTGAGCTGGCAGCAGGGATTCTCTCTGCACTATTCCTACAATAAATAGTTTAGCCTTAATTATGGCTTGTGTGTGTTGTTCTTCATGCTGGGGAACAATCACATATGACTGTGCCACCGGACTCTCTGTAGCCGGGGATGTGTGCACACGGCTTTGCTCTGGCTTTGGGGCAGTCTCACAAACTGCCCCAGGCGGGGTATTTGCTGACAACCACGGCACCCTGCAGCTGGAGGGCAGCTGAGAAGGATGCAATAGGCTTGTGCCCTGACCCCTGGGAGCCCAGCACTGCTTTTGGGAGGGCACTGTGAGCCGTTGCTTCCTTCTCACAGTGCCCTCCAGGTGGGGGGCAGCTGAGAAGGATGCAACAGGCACGCACCCTAGCCCCTGCAAGCACCTTGTCTTTCATCCCCACTCTGTCTCCTTGCTAGCGCTAGCGGATGAAACGGGGCGCTTCTTCTTCAATGGGAATTCGGCTATCGACAACCCCCAGAACTTCCGAGTAGCTGGCACTGTGTTCAAATACCGCCGGCCTTCCAGCCTGCACTCCGACGGCCTCGAGTACATCATTGCACAGGGGCCTACCAACCAGTCTCTCAACGCCATGGTAAGTGATGGAGTCTACGAAAAGATTGCTTCCTTGTTCCTTGTGTGAGCCCCAAGAATGGGAGCCCAAAGTTAAAGGGAGCCTGGGGGCCTGATCCGCAACAGTGGGTTGAGGCAAAGTTCTCAGATCACATTAGATGTCAGGAGCGAGGTGACAGTTAATCACACTGTGCAAGTTGGAAGTAACTCTTTATTAGCAAGAACACGATGTGCACAGACTTGGTGAAGAAGAAGAAGAGAAGAAGAGTTTGGATTTGATATCCCGCTTTATCACTACCCGAAGGAGTCTCAAAGCAGCTAACAATCTCCTTTCCCTTCCTCCCCCACAACAAACACTCTGTGAGGTGAGTGGGGCTGAGAGACTTCAAAGAAGTGTGACTAGACCAAGGTCACCCAGCAGCTGCATGTGGAGGAGCGGAGATGCGAACCCGGTTCACCAGATTACGAGTCTACCGCTCTTAACCACTATACCACACTGGCACTGGTGGAGTGCCTTTGCCCCATAGATCAGTTGCTGAGACTGAAAGTCCTGGGCTCATCAAAGTCCCCTCCTCTCCAGGGCTTTTCCCAAGCAATCAGAGACTGCACCTACATGCAGCTTGTGGCTGCTCCGCCCGTTTCAGCCCCCTTCTGGTTCTGTGAGTCAGGTGGGGCGGGGAGCTGGTTGCAGCAGGAAGGGGAGACACTTGTGACTCTTCACCAGGCTGACTCATCTCTGCCTCCTGGCCTCCCTGCTCCCCTGCTCCTGCTTCTGGACTTCTCTCTGCCACAGACTCTCCCTGCTCACTGAGCCCTGTTACCCTGGAGGCGGTTGGAGGATGGATGGCGACTAACAGATTGAGGTTGAATCCTGACAAGACAGAAGTACTGTTTTTGGGGGACAGGGTGTGAGCGGGTGTGGGGGACTCCCTGTTCCTGAATGGGGTAACTGTGCCCCTGAAGGACCAGGTGCACAGCCTGGGAGTCATTTTGGACTCACAGCTGTCCATGGAGGCGCAGGGTAATTCTGTGTCCAGGGCGGCTGTCTACCAGCTCCATCTGGTGCGCAGGCTGAGACCCTCCCCGCCCGCAGACTGTCTCATCAGAGTGGTGCATGCTCTAGTTATCTCCCGCTTGGAATACTGCAATGCGCTCTACGTGGGGCTACCTTTGAAGGTGACCCGGAAACTGCAATTAATCCAGAATGCGGCAGCTAGACTGGTGACTGGGAGTGGCCGCCGGAACCACATAACACCGGTCCTGAGAGATCTACATTGGCTCCCAGTACGTTTCCGAGCACAATTCAAAGTGTTGGTGCTGACCTTTAAAGCCCTCAATGGCCTCGGTCCTGTATACCTGAAGGAGCGTCTCCACCCCCACCGTTCAGCCCGGACACTGAGATCCAGCGCCGAGGGCCTTCTGGCGGTTCCCTCACTGCGAGAAGCAAAGCTACAGGGAACCAGGCAGAGGGCCTTCTCGGTAGTGGCGCCCGCCCTGTGGAACGCCCTCCCATCAGAGGTCAAAGCGATAAACAACTATCTGACATTCAGAAAATACCTCAAGGCAGCCCTGTTTAGGGAAGTTTTTAATCTGTGATATTTTAATGTATTTTAGTATCTGTTGGAGGCCGCCCAGAGTGGCTGGGGAGACCCAGCCAGATGGGCGGGGTACAAATAATAAATTATTAATTGTTATAAATTATTATTACCCCTTCAGCTTCTGACACCTCCTCTTCCCGGTCTTTTCCCTCTGACCACTCACTGTTGTCCCACCACCACTCCCTGGGCTCTGAGCCTTCTTCCCTTGGGGGTTCCCCAGCTAGTTCCTCCCACCACCCCTCTGCATCCAATCAGTCCATGACATTACCTTCACGTGGACTGAATCTGTTAAAACCCCAAGCTCAGTTGGCTTTTGGGTCGGATTGCAAACTATGGAAGATCAGTTTTATATCAGATGAGATCATCGTTGTTGTTTTCAGAGCGTGAATGGATGGTTTTATTTTTCTAGAATTTGTTGAGTTGCATTGTTCTTAGTTATAGCTTGTGTTTCTGTGTTTCTACCAGCTCCAAAGGCACTGGGCTATATAGTAGTTAGGTAATCTAAACCAAAGTGTTAGTGGCTCAAGGTTGTTATTGGGGCGGGGGTCTTTTTGAGAGGGTTCCAGATCACAGTACAATGATGCGCTTGGCTCAGGCCCGAGTGCTAGTGCCGATGGACTAATTTTGTTTCCCTTTGCTTTTCCCTTTTCCCTGTTGAACCCAGTACTATAACTTCAACGGGAAAGTGCCCCATGTGACATATGACTACACAGTGCCCAGGGCTCTGTCGCCGGCTCTTCAAACCGTTTCCCCCGCCGTCAAGATGCCAACGCTGTACCTCCACTTGCCGGAGCCCAGCCACAGTCGCCAGGATGCCGTCCCGCCCATTTCCCAAGATTTCAACGCCACTTGGTTATCTCTCGCGCCGGATGACATAGGGGAGGAGCACGGAGGGGGGCCCTTCAAAAGCCAGGGCTTCTTCCCATTTAACTCAACTGCGCAAGGCAAGGACTGGGGCTGGAAACATGGGGCAGAGGATGAAAAGTTTGGTTTCCAAGTCCAACGTGTCTACCACACCAATGGAGCAGGTGATGACGAAAAGATGGCAGCGGGCAGAGAAGCGGATCTGGGTTGGTATATTTTCTTGCCACTTTGTTTTCTCACTAGGCAAAAAAGACAATCACGGGAATAACTGAATTACAACAAAGGAAGTCTACACCGTGAAAGATCCCTGAAACGAGATGAACGTATATTTATATAGTGATACTCAAACAAACAATATGTTTAACTAGTTGAAGTTAGCCCGTTCAATAACGGGCGCTAGAGGAGGAGGAGGCAGGAGGAGGCAGAACAGCGGCCGCTGGGGGGTGGAGAGGGGCTCCCTCCCCCTTCTTTGTCTTCCGCGCGTGCGCGCCGCGCCGCTCCTCCTCCAGTCCTCCCGCAAGCCTGCCCTTCCATCCCTCTCCCTCCCTTTCTTTCTATTTTGCGCGTGCGCGTTGTTGCATCCCGAGTTCTTTTCTCTCTTCGTCCAGCTCCCTTCTCGCTCGCGCGTGCGCGCCTCCGATCCGCAAGCAGTCCTTCCCCCCTCCTCCCTCTATTCTGCCCGTTCCTACGCCTGCACAGTTGCGCGCTTGTGGGCGGAGCGTGCGCAGTTGGCTGCGCCGCCTCTCCTGCCAGACCTCTCTGACTTCGCGCCTGCGCAGTTGGGGGCTTTTCGCCCAGATTTTGCTTGTTTGGTTGGCGGCACAGCGGCCAGGTGGGGGAGGAGGGAGAGAGGGAGAGAGGGTGCGCGCGGGTGCGCAGGCGCACTGGCGGCCAGAGCGGGAGGGGGCGGCGGCGGCGGAAGGAGGGATGCGGACGGGGGAAGATGGAACGGACGCGGGCGCTAGAAGGGCGGCGGCGCTTTGCGCCGCTTCCCCCGCACTTTGGTGAGGAAAGCAGTAAAGGCGGCGGCGGCAGCAGGAGGCTCCGCTTGAGGCAGGCGGGCGGGCGCCGCCGCTTCGCGCCGCTTCCCCCGCGCTTTGGCGAGGCAAGCAGGTGTGTCAGCCAAGGGCTCGGAGCTGCGGGGTGGGGAGGAAGAGGCGTACCCCCATCGCCTCTACGCTCCAATCCCTGCGTCCGTGTGTGACATGCGCAGTAGCGCACTTCCGTGACACACGGAAAGTTGGACGCAGGGACACAGCCACTTTATTATATAGGATGATTCAAGAGCAGAATTGCTCAAGAGCGCAAATACTCAAAAACGTTATAAACTAATTCAAAGAGATATAAATAACTCAAAAAAACCTTCCAAATAACTCCAGATAACAAAAATAACTCAAGATAAACTAACAAATAACCTCAACTGTAGTCTTCGCAATAGCTTCGTAACAATAAGATTGTGTGAGCTTCCATAGCCCCTTGTCAACGTGTTTTACAAGCTATGGAGCTTGTTTTCGAACTTGAGTTGAGGTTTTTAAAAAATTAGAATTCCTAGTTTGGATAATTACCACTTACTCTTTGGGAGTGTTCTTCTTCTTTTCTGGAGTTATATAAAGTCATTAACTTTTTTCCTTCTGAGGAAACTGATAGATCATAACAGTGAAACGAGAATCTTAGCCGGCAATTCGTTGAGGTTATTTGTTAGTTCCCATGCCTCTTGAGGAACAAATGCCTTAAACTGGATTGGTTGCTACCCTGTGTTTTCTTTAAGCCCTCAGACTCAATCACCTCACAATCAGCACAGCGATTCCGCGCGGTGCAGCGAGGCCTGAGCTCCAGGAGGCCGGCAGGATGGGGCCATCCAGGCTGCGCCTCTTCAGGAAACTGTGTCTCCAAGACCCACAGAACGCTGCTTTTTGCAGGGAGTTGCATTACCTAGCGGCCAAGCTGGGGAGGAGGAACTCGACGGTGGGCTTTTGGGGCGAACCTTTGGTCGAGTGGTCCGAAGGGCTGCACAAGCCCCCTGCAAAAAAGAACTTTCTGGAGGATGCGAATGCCGAAGCGCATGCGGTGGACGACGCAGCGAATGATACGGTCGTGGCGATACCTTCCAAGCCTAGTTCCAGCACCAGCGTTCAGTCTGGTTTGGGGAGCAAACTCCTGTCAGAACCTCTTCAGGCTCCTGGCACCGAAAGGCAAGTAGAACAAATAATAATAATAATAATAATAATAATAAATTCTCTTTATTTATTTATTTGAGAAGTCTCTCAGCCCCACTCACCTCACAGAGTGTTTGTTGTGGGGGAGGAAGGGAAAGGAGAATGTGAGCCACTTTGAGACTCCTTAGGGTAGTTATAAAGCGGGATATCAAATCCAAACTCTTCTTCTTCTTATTCCAATGCCGTTTCCCGCTGCTATCCCGGATTGTTGATATCCCTTAAATTCCCCGGATTTCAAAGGAAGCAGCTCCTCTCCCTCCCTGCCGGCCAGGGAGGCTCCTCAGCTGCGTTGCTCGGCTGCCAATAAGGAGTCTGAGACCAACTGGGGGCGGAGCTTGCATGCCTTGTGCAGCCAGACCCTCACGCCCAACCAGACAGACAGCCTGCCTGCCGTCTATGCGCTCGCTCTTTCGCTCACCCGTTCGCGCGCAGCCTCTGGAGCACAGGGTGGCAAGGCTACTTGGTGCCATTGCACCGCCCTCTTGGCATCCCTTATTTTCAAATCCGAAGGTTTTGGGAAATCCCTTATTTTCAAATCCGAAAGTTGACATCAATGCAATCCACCTGTGAGTTCATGCAAGTTCCTTTTTCCCTACAGCAACGACTTTGAGCTGAATCCCCTCGGCCACGACGACATCAGCCTGGCTGACATGTATCGCTGGAAGGTATCGGCCTACGCGCCTTGCAGCTCAACATGCACATCAGGTAGCTTTGCTGCAGAGGTGATGGTTTTTGAGAGCAAGTCTCTTGAGGGACCGAGCCTTTTGCTTGAAAGCGCCTTGTTTTCTAGCACCCAGAGAGATCTTTTCTAGAAATAAGCATGAAAGTCTGGTATTATAGGTTGACAGCAATGCATTTGCTTATTCATTCAGGTATCTGCTGACTGTTTGCTTCACCTCTGCATTCTTAACTCTTCAACCACAAATTCTGCATGGAGCAGCCCCCCACAAGTTGGCGCCCCTCCTGCTGTCTTGGACTACAACTCCCACCAGCCCTTCCTAGCACAGCCAATTGGTCCATTTAGTCTAATGTTGCTTGCATGGACAGGCAGTGCTGCCTGATATGTTGTCCTCCCTACATGTGACCTGCAGTCCTTCCCCGTTCTAAGCCACTCTGTGCATCCATATGGAACAATGACTGACTTTTTAGCACGTTTGTTCTCTAGCTGCCCTGGAGCATTTAACCCGCTACACTGCACATGGGCAACAAACTATCGTATTTTTTAATTAATTGATACGAATTAAATTTAATCACATAATCATAGCTGTCAACCCTCCCTTTTTTTGCAGGAAGCTCCCTTATTCCAATGCCGTTTCCAGCTGCTATCCCAGATTGTTGATATCCCTTAAATTTCCCAGATTTCAAAGGAAGCAGCTCCTCTCCCTCCCTGCCGGCCAGGGAGGCTCCTCAGCTGCGTTGCTCGGCTGCCAATAAGGAGTCTGAGACCGACTGGGGGCGGAGCTTGCATGCCTTGTGCAGCCAGACCCTCACGCCCAACCAGACGGACAGCCTGCCTGCCGTCTACGCGCTCGCTCTTTCGCTCACCTGTTCGCGTGCAGCCTCTGGAGCGCAGGGTGGCGATGCTACTTGGTGCCATTGCACCGCCCTCGCGGCATCCCTTATTTTCAAATCTGAAAGTTGGCAGCTATGCACATAATTATTCATTGCGCAGCCTTGGTTTTTCATTCATATCCCAGCATTAACTGTGCAGCTTTAAGATGCTGTCCAGCTCGGCTGCTCAGAGCCCCTTCAGGTCTTCCAAGGAAGAGATGAGAAAGGAAACGCAAGTAGCTTGCCCTCCCGTGCTTCTGGATCTTCTCTGGAAAGCAGGGGTCTACAAAGTGCCTCTGGATAGATGGACCTTGTCACATTGTGGGGACAGGATGCGGGTCTCCCTGTGGAGGCAAGGCCACCTTCTCTCATCAGATGAGATCTGGAAAAGTGGTGGTTGCGGCAGTGGGAAAATATGAGTCCCTTAGGCTGCTTAGCGGGGATGCGGGTGGTGCTGTGGGTTAAACCACAGAACCTAGGGCTTGCCGATCAGAAGGTCGGCAGTTCGAATCCCCGCGACGGGGTGAGCTCCTGTTGCTCGGTCCCAGCTCCTGCCCACCTAGCAGTTCGAAAGCATGTCAAAGTGCAAGTAGAGAAATAGGAACCGCTCCGGCGGGAAGGTAAACGGCGTTTCCGTGCGCTGCTCTGGTTCGCCAGAAGTGGCTTAGTCCTGCTGGCCACATGACCTGGAAGCTGTACGCCGGCTCTCGGCCTATAGAGTGAGATGAGCGCCGCAACCCCAGAGTCGGACACGACTGGACCAAATGGTCAGGGGTCCCTTTACCTTTACCTTTATGGCTTGTGTGTGTTGTTCTTCATGCTGGGAACAATCACATATGACTGCGCCACCGGACTCTCAGTAGCCGGGAATGTGCGCACACGGTTTTGCTCTGACTTTGGGGCAGCTTCACAACCTGCCCCAGGCGGGGTATTTACTGACAGTTATAGTGAGAAAGCACCTCTGCGGCTAGGGGCCATTTAACGAACAGGGACTAAAAAGAAACATTTCTGGTTGTCTCTCAGGGATCAGCAGTTCCTACGCCATGTGCGTCCGCTATGATGGCGTGGAAGTGGAAGAAGCGTATTGTGACGCCCTGACGCGCCCTGAGCCCACCCATGAGTTTTGCACAGGCAGAGACTGCCAGCCTAGGTGAGTGAAAGGAGCCAGATCCCAGAAAGGGACTGGGGTGGGGCGTAGGTGTGCAATCTCAATCCTGAACCGGAATATGAAATCTGTAGTTTGAGGTTGGTGGAAGGTGGTTAACTGTAATGACCGTTCCCCACATCAAATGGGGTGCGCATTTTACGTGGTCGTGCGTAGCCTCCTGGGATCACGGTACAGCCCCTGGCAGTTGGGTCTGGCATCACCTTCCCAGGCTGGATACCTGTGGACTCCACCTACTCCAGCAGCCGCCCAATCCCGGCTGGGGAGGTGTTGCGGGGGGGGGGGATTGGCCAGGTAGAAGAAGGGAACATACAGTACACACAATAGAAGTTGAGTCATACCTGGGAAGCAGGTTAACCTTTTCTTTTCCTCAGGCATGCAGTTGCTGCTATGTCAAGGTCGCAGTTGAAGGGCCGGAAAGGACTTTCCCTGCATTGGCAGGTTTCGCCTTTCCCGTAGCAATTCATCACAACTTTGGCGGTTGCAGGCCTTGGGCGGAATCCTTTAGTCATCTACCTAAAATGGGCAGCGATACCAGGGTTCCCGTTAAATGGGTCTTAGGGGGAGGCATTGGCCATACGCCCAGAGGCCGTCATTGCCCTCCCCCTCCAGCGGCGGTGAACGGGGGTGGGCTATCTGCTTGAACATATGTTCTCCAGAGCTAGCCCAATCCCCACACATGCTGGATAACCCTGAAAATTACCCAGAACCCCGGCTGGGGGGCTGGGAAGGATAAACGCCCAATGCCTGAGCCAAGGTCTCCCTACATCTGAATATTAATAAAAGTTGTGGCCAATTTAATCCCATAGAACGTTGTCCCGTGTCGTTATTTCCCTCAGGGGCTGCCCGGGGTTTGGGGGGGCTCCGCCTGACCACAATGTTATTCTGTCTTCCTTCACAAAAGGCAAAAACTTTGCATTTGCAAAATGCTGGGGAAATTATAAACAACTGCAGGACTTATCCTAACGGGTCTGCTTTGCGGTTGCTTACTTAATTGGCAAACCAAAATCATCCTGCGGAGTTCATATATATAAAGCTTTTATTTATACTTTTCAAGTTTATACTTTTCATTAGTTTTACAATCAATTTAACATTTCAAAGCTTGACTTCCTTCCCCCTCTTTCTGCAGTTCCTTAAATTTATTTTCTAACATCTTCTGCATATCCAAATTCATTAAATTTGCTCATTTAATTATCTACTTTAAATATATACTCTTATGAAACTGCAGGTTATTGCAATAATCCTGCCAATGCTTTTATCTGTTTGCAATTTATCTGTAAATATTCAATAAACCATTTCCGTTCTTTTATAAAAAAGTTTGTTATCTTGATTTCTTGTTCTTCCGGTAAGTTTTGCCATTTCTGCATATTCCGCAAGTTTTTGTATCCATTCTTCCTTTGCTGGGACTTCTGCTTCTTTCCACTTTGGGGCGAGTAGCATACCTAAATAAATTTCTATACAATTTGGGTAGTTCTGTCCCTATAATTCCCAAAAGAAAAGCTTCTGGTTTGTTTTTGTTTTTTAAAAAACAAATGTTATTTTGAACATTCTTTTCAATTTATTATATAAAAAGAAGGTTCTTTTTATCATATGTGGTGGTCTTGTGGTAAGGTTAAAGCTTACTGGGAAATGATATACAATGAATTGCAGAGTTGATATTTTTAGTGGGAAGTGCATTTCACTCTTGCGTGGTTATAGATCAGGGGTCGGCAATCTAAGGCCCATGGGCCGGAAGCAGCCCACGGAGGCCGTTTAATCGGCCCACGAGCCGCCCGCTTGGCGAGTCCCCATGCGCTGTGCTAAACCGGCGTGGCGCAGGGACTCTCTTCCGCGGCTCCGGAAATTGCTTCTGTGCATGCCCAGACGCCGGAAATCGCATCTGCGCATGCCCAGATGCCGGAAATCGCTTTTGCGCATGCCCAGACGCCGGAAATCGCTTCTGCGCATGCCCAGATACCGAAAATCACGTCTGCACATGCCCAGACGCCGGAAATAGCATCTGCGCATGCTCAGATGCCGGAAATCGCTTCTGCGCATGCCCAGATGCCGGAAATCGCTTCTGCGCATGTCCAGACGCCAGAAACGCATCTGTGCATGCTCAGACGCCGGAAATCGCTTCTGCGCATGTCCAGACACCGGAAATCGCGTCTGCGCATGCCCAGACGCCGGAAATCGTGTCTGTGCAGGTGCGATTTTCGGTGTCTGGGCATGCGCAGAAGCGATTTCCGGCATCGCACTGTGCCGTTCTGGCCCACGGAGGATCATCGCGGGAGTGATCCGGCCCATGCCCGGTAAGCCGTGCCGACCCCTGTTATAGAGCCTCATGTAGTTAGGAAGCTTGGAAGGCTATTCCGTTTTCTGCCTCTTGACTCGGATCATTCTACTGCTCTGACCTTCCAAGTTCCCTCAGACTAAGCCATGGTTGCTCTTTCTCTCTCTCGCCATTGGCGCCTGCGTGGAGGTGGGAGACCAGCCGGTGGAGCGAATGTTCCAGGACCTGCAGCGAAGGCTATCAGTACCGGACGGTGCGCTGCTGGAAGATGCTGGCTCCGGGCTTTGATAGCTCTGTTTACGACGACATGTGCGAGTCGGCTGGGCTAGCCAGGCCCATGGAGCGGAAATCTTGCAAGAACAAACCTTGCGGCCCACAGTGGGAGCTGTCAGAGTGGTCTGAGGTATGTGGTTCAGCAAAAAAAGGGTTTACAGCACGGGCCTGGGGAAATAGCTAAGCGAGCCTCTCTGCAAGCGCAAAGACAAATGTCCTTTTTAGGCACTTGGGAGCAAAAGAAGGGAATTGTGATGTTTGTTTGTTTGTTCAATTTTTTTTTAATTGATTTTAATAATTTTAAGCACTTTACAATACCGTAAAATTTTCATCCCCCCCTCTCACTGGGGGAAGCAAATTTCCATTCCCCTCTCTCACCGGGAAAGACAATAAACATTACACATTTAACGTAGTTAACATATTAAATATCATTGCTTAGGCCTGGCCCATTCCTTTCCTCAAATTCATATTTCGGTTGACTTCCTCAAGTCCCCCTCTGTTGAATTCATTATCTATCCTCTTTATCAGTTTTCCAAGTTCATAAACATATCTATTTTTACCCCAATATCTTCCATTTCCTTATCCTTTTTCACAAAAACATAAAACACCAAAATCATTTTACTTAAACTAACTCCTTTTTTCTATACCTCGGCACCTCATTACTTCTGATACTTTCCTAAACCCTTATCAATTTCCTTTACTCCAACCTAATTTAAATCTCCTAAATTTCTTCTTTTTACACCCTTTCCTCGGGAATTGTGATGTTTTAACCCTGGTTCCCTTCATCTTCCGCAATAGAATCACAGGGATGAAATCCGTTTTAAGGAAGATAGCAGCCTTAGCATATTATTATCATTTGAAGCAGGGTGGGCTCATCCAGGATAAGCTGCAAGTGTGAGGGTCAGACTGGTGTCACCTGTTTTCATTTGTTTTTATTTCCATCAGTAAATTTCGTTGCCCATCAGCACAAACTCCCAGGAAAGAGTAAAGCACTCCATGCATTTCTGCTTCTGGGGGCCCAATTAGTGCCAGCGCCTTCCGTCAAGAGTCTGGGGGTAACCTTCGACGCCTCCCTCTCCATGGAGGTGCAGGTTGCAGCCACAGCAAAGGTGGCATTTTTCCATCTCCGCCGTATTAGGCAGTTGGTCCCCTACCTCTCTCGCCCTGACCTGGCCACAGTGATCCATGCGACGGTCACCTCCAGACTAGATTATTGTAACTCGCTCTACGCAGGGCTGCCCTTGAGGCTGACCCAGAAACTCCAGCGGGTGCAGAATGCCGCGGCGAGGCTCCTTACGGGGACTTTGCCGCGAGATCACATTCATCCAGTGCTCTACCAGCTGCACTGGCTCCCGGTGGAGTACAGGATCAGGTTTAAGGTGCTGGTTTTGACCTTTAAAGTCCTACGCGGCCTAGGACCCTCGTACTTAAGGGACCGCCTCTCCTGGTATGCCCCGGGTAGGACCTTGAGGTCCTCAAATAATAACATCCTGGAGATCCCGGGCCATAAGGATATCAGGCTGGCAGCTACTAGGGCCAGGGCTTTCTCGGTTCTGGCCCCGACATGGTGGAATGGTCTGCCGCAAGAGACGAGGGCCCTGCAGGATTTGGCATCCTTCCGCAGGGCCTGCAAGACGGAGCTGTTTCGCCAGGCTTTTGGGTTGGGTTGAGTTTAACCCTGATGTTTTACTCGGTTGGTTTGTTGGTGGGCTGCTTAAAATGAGGTGGCATTTTAAAATTTTAAATTGTATTTTAATTTGCATTTTTAACTGATTGTTTTGTGGTTTGTTGTGGTTTTTATGACTGTTAGCCGCTCTGAGCCCGGTCTCGGCTGGGAAGGGCGGGGTACAAATAAAAGTTTATTATTATTATTATTATTATTATTATTATTATTATTATTATTATTCTCTTTCAACCATGTTCACAGCCCCCTGGGCTTCTTCCCCACCCAGGGACTGCAACTTGCACATCACTGCATAGCAAGCAATTAATAAATCAGTGATGGTAATAACCTAATGTCTCATTTCACTCGGAATGAGCGCTCCTCAATTCAACGCTGCAAGTCGTTAGCACAAGTATTCGGGAAGTTTTTAATGACTGATGTTTTAATGTATTTTTAACCTTCTGTTGTAAGCCACCCAGAGCAGGGTGGATTTGATTTAAATCAAATTGATTTAAATCACTAGTCAGTAAGGCTTGATTTAAATCACTAGTCCGTAAGACTTGATTTAAATATTTTTTTTTACAGAAAGACTCATTCTTGCTGGTATAATCTTAATATTTACAACCATATGAAGGTTTCATTTTTGGAATAATAAATTTTCAGAGTAGTTTTTACAGTTATATCAAAAATTACTGATTTGGTTATACTACTAGAAATACATAGACAGATAATTATGAAATTAAGGTGAGGTTTAATAAGTTAACTGTTTATATTTGGACAACTTTTCTGCTGTACTTTATTGGAAGGAGAAGAATAATCATCTCCTTAAACATTTAAACAATTTATTTAACAAAAACAATAACATGATAGCATATGTATCCATGTTTGTAACTGATGTGGTTAAACATTTTAAAAAAACAACTTAGACTGAGTTTTAGCACACTTGACAAACTTAAAACAAATCCTTATTTCCTGATGAATAGCCTTTGGTCTACAATGTAACTTAAATAGAAGACTATATTTAGAAAGATTTTTCCTCCAAAAGCATTTTATTTTAAAAATCCAATTTAAATAAAAAAAATCCGATTTAAATCAAAAAAATCTGATTTTTTTTAAAAAAATCATTGATTTTTATCCACCCTGACCCAGAGTGACTGGGGAAATAAATTATTATTATTATTATTATTATTATTATTATTATTATTTCGACATCTGAGGCAAACAACAACAACAACCCAACTTCCCCTCCCCACAATAAACTATACCGTGAATAAATTAGTTGCCTTTTGCTTTTTTAAACCGTGCTTAAATTCTGCTGCCCGAGGCAGATGGCTCTGTTAGGAAGGCATGCATGTTGACCTTGAGCTAACATAAATTGTTGGCGATATTAATCACTTTGGGAATATTAGGTCGCTTTCCTGAGTGGAAAGGGTGATTCCCTTTCCGTTTACGAAGGAACAAGCTTGTCCACAGAAGAATAATTGCCTCCTCGGGGCTTGCATCTTTCACGGCGTTTTTCATTTCCCCTGTCCCATATCACCCTGTTCCCATCTTTATAGTGTTCTGCTCGATGTGGTGGCCCGGGGACAATGAAGAGGGAGGTGCGCTGCTCTGTAGAGCCCCATCTGTGCAGTGAGTCACTGAGGCCTGTCGGTGAGCGGGAATGCTCAGGCCCACCTTGCGACTGGCATTGGACTGCCTCTGACTGGGGGCCGGTGAGTCACAGAACATCCTTTCTATTTTCTCCTCCTCTCCCCTCCCCATCTTAAAAGGTAAAGGTAAAGGGACCCCTGTGTTGTCGCGTGGGTTAATGATTTCAGCAAGTGATTTCAGCTCTCCGACATAGCAGGCAGGAGACAGCTTCTTCATGTAGCAACTCTTTATTCAGGCAAACAAGACTGAGGGAACTGAGGGCAGGGAAGCTACATTTATAGGGACAGAGGACTGGCTAGGAAAAGATACATTTTGGAGGGAACAATCTCAAGCAATCACACAGCTGCTTTTTGGTGGGAACCAATAAGACTGAGGATCCAAATGCAGCAACTTGAATGCACCAATAGTAACTGTTCCTTCTGGGACAGGAAGGCAGTTACTTTACCCTTATGTGATTACAGACAATAGTAATACAGATATGATAACACTCTGAATCAATACACAACAACCTGACCATTAGGTCCAGTCATGACCGACTCTGGGGTTGCGGCGCTCATCTCGCTTTATTGGCCGAGGGAGCCGGCGTACAGTTTCCAGGTCATGTGGCCAGCATGACAAAGCCGCTTCTGGCGAACCAGAGCAGTGCACAGAAACGCCATTTACCTTCCCGCCAGAGCGGTACCTATTGATCTACTTGCACTTTGACGTGCTTTCAAACTGCTAGGTGGGCAGGAGCTGGGACCGAGCAACGGGAGCTGACCCCGTTGCGGGGATTCGAACCGCCGACCTTCTGATCAGCAAGCCCTAGGCTCTGTGGTTTAACCCACAGCGCCACCTGGGTCCCTTCCTCCCCATCTTAGAGGGTCGGATTAAGAGGGCATGGAGGTGACAGGTTTGTCATCCATGGGGAGCCTGTGGGTTTTCGACTTATACCAATTCCTGTCTCTTTGCTGCATGCTTTCATAACTAAGAAATAGGCTGGCAAAGGATCCCAGCATGTCACAAACTCAGTTCCCGGTCAGACTTGCTGCCTCCCTGGAATGAGAGTATGCTTTCATCTTTTTTCTGTATACATTTTGGCACAAGGTTGGCAGAAGCAGAACAACTGTCTTTCTGGGAAACTTGCCATTCTAGATCAGGGGTCAGCAAACTTTTTCAGCAAGGGACTGGTCCATGGTCCCTCAG
This sequence comes from Darevskia mixta, assembly GCA_034641385.1. Classification (NCBI taxonomy): domain Eukaryota; kingdom Metazoa; phylum Chordata; class Lepidosauria; order Squamata; family Lacertidae; genus Darevskia; species Darevskia mixta. The sequence goes on from JAWWNH010000194.1 coordinate 1,370,062, forward strand.
ACCTTGGATGGCCAGACGGCCTCGGTCCTGTATACCTGAAGGAGCGTCTCCACCCCCACCGTTCAGCCCGGACACTGAGATCCAACGCTGAGGGCCTTCTGGCGGTTCCCTCACTGCGAGAAGCAAAGCTACAGGGAACCAGGCAGAGGGCCTTCTCGGTAGTGGCGCCCGTCCTGTGGAATGCCCTCCCATCAGAGGTTAAAGGGATCAACAACTACATGACATTTAGAAAATACTTGAAGGGAGCCCTGTTTAGGGAAGTTTTTAATCTGTGATATTTTAATGTATTTTGATATTTGTTGGAAGCCGCCCAGAGTGGCTGGGGAGACCTGGCCAGAAGGGCGGGGTACAAATAATAAATTATTATTATTATTATTATTATTATTATTATTATGGGGGGCCGGACTATATTTTGAAAAAAAAATATGAACAAATTCCTATGCCCCACAAATACGGTAACCCAGAGATGCATTTTCAATAAAAGGACACATTCTACTCATGTAAAAACATGCTGATTCCCGGACCGTCTGCGGACCGGATTTAGAAGGCGATTGGGCTGCATCCAGCCCCCGGGCCTTAGTTTGGGGACCCCTGTTCTAGATCTTATTAGCCTGGGAGTCATGTACCTGTATCAGACCCTGCATGCATATTTTTAGAAATTATTCTGCAATCGTGAGGTCTATAAAATAAAGAAGAAGGCAATTTCTGCATCCCGTCCATATTGCTTGTGTCTGCATGGAATACACAGGTACCATAAATGTTCCCAAAGTCTTACAGATGTCCCAAATGCCTTTCTGATTAGAGACTGATGCTCAGCCGCTGTTACCTTGAAAGGCCTCTTTGTTTCTCTAAGTGCTCAGGTTTGTGTGGCGAGGGACGGATGAGCCGCTTTGTCACGTGCCGCAATTTGGAGGGGAAGGTGATCTCGGACTCGCTGTGCAACCCCAACACCAAGCCTCTAGCCATCTATCCCTGTGGAGACAAGAACTGCCCTGCGCATTGGGTTAAGCAGGAATGGGAGCAGGTGAGTCCGGATTGGTCACACCCTTCATATGAACAGGATGCTCTTGCCAACACAACCCACAAAAGGTTTGCCGCCTACCGTTGGGTGTGTTTCTTGACTAACCATTAACTCAGTTCTGTGCTTTGCACCTTCTGCTTCTGATCTCCCCTGAGCTTTCTCTTTGTAGGTGTTGCAAACAAAATCTGCCCTTATTCCCTTATGGGGTACAGAAGAGCCCTTATAGAGTCCTTTGTAGGTTCTTCATCGGCAGGAGGAAATAACAGAGGCCAACCAGAGAATACAGTGGGACCTCGACTTACGAGCGATTCGACTTACGTGTTTTTCGACTTACGAATGACTTCCGGGAGAAACAAAATGGCCGCCGCAACCGAATTTTTCGACTTACGAATGGAAGTCGCGGCCGCTTTAATAGGATTTTTTCGACTTACGAATTTTCGACCTACGAATTTTCGACTTACGAATTTTTTTCGCTCAATGCATTCCTATGGGGATTTGACTTACGAATGTTTTCGACTTACGAAAATTGCGTCGGAATGCATTATCGTCGTAAGTCGAGGTCCCACTGTACATAGAAGCAAAGCAGCTAGTAAGCCTGATCTTTATTGGAGCTGTTGCAACCGTGTGCTTTCCCCACACACAGGAGAGCAGGGAAGGACCTAGAACAAAGGTGTGCCTGCCCTTATATAGACATTTAAATCGCCCACCCTGGAGTCCAAGACCACCCCCAGAAACTGAGATCCAGCGCCGAGGGCCTTCTGGCGGTTCCCTCACTGCGAGAAGCAAAGCTACAGGGAACCAGGCAGAGGGCCTTCTCGGTAGTGGCGCCCGCCCTGTGGAACGCCCTCCCAGCAGATGTCAAAGAGAACAACAACTACCTGACATTTAGAAAATACCTGAAGGCAGCCCTGTTTAGGGAAGCTTTTAATCTGTGATATTTTAATGTATTTTGATATTTGTTGGAAGCCGCCCAGAGTGGCTGGGGAGACCCGGCCAGATGGGCGGGGTACAAATAATAAATTATTATTATTATTATTATTATTATTATTATTATTATTATTATTACGTCTTTCTTGTGGGTTAAACAGAAATTGTAGATAATTGGGATTAGATTCCTGCGCCCAAGAGAGTTGAAAATAAAGAGGGGAAGGAGTCTGACAGAACTTCGTTAAGTAAAGTGTCTTTATCTGCTGAGAAAATGGGAAAGATCTAGTCTCAAATCAATAAAAGTTAACCTTTGCTCTGTGTTAGATTAAAAAGAGGCAACTGTACCTTTACCTTCCTCCGAACATCTGCCTCGCCAGAGCACATCTTGAGCTGGTGACTGGCATCAGTCAGAAGCAACTGCCCAGCATCACCCCATGCAAGATTCTCATGCTGACGACTGAATGAAACCCCTCTTTTTACTCCCTTGCAGTGCAATGCGACATGTGGCCGAGGCGTCAAGATGCGGACAGTGCTGTGTGTGGGGCTGGAAAATGGACTGTACAGGGAGTACTCTGAGAAGCGCTGCGACGCTCTCCCCAAGCCAGAAGTGCAGGCATCCTGCTTCAAGAGACCCTGCTCAACGTGGTTCTCCACCTCTTGGTCCCAGGTAGAAGGAAGGGGGGTAGTTCTGTGGTGAGGCTTAAGATGGGGATGAAAAGAGGGTAGATGAGCCCCATCTGCCCCTCACTCCCCTCCGCAGGCCCTGCGGAAACCGACTGATGGACCCACTATCAGTCTCATCCACTCAGTAGATGAGAAACCACACATACCTGTGCAGGTCCTCATCCTATCCATCACCATAGCTGTCAACCCTCCCTTTTTTGCGGGAAACTCCCTTATCCCAGCGCCGTTTCCCGCTGCTATCCCGGATTGTTGATATCCCTTAAATTTCCCGGATTTCAAAGGAAGCAGCTCCTCTCCCTCCCTGCCGGCCAGGGAGGCTCCTCAGCTGCGTTGCTCGGCTGCCAATAAGGAGTCTGAGACTGACTGGGGGCGGAGCTTGCATGCCTTGTGCAGCCAGACCCTCACACCTAACCAGACAGCCTGCCTGCCGTCTACGCGCTCGCTCTTTCGCTCACCCGTTCGTGCACAGCCTCTGGAGCGCAGGGTGGCGAGGCTACTTGGTGCCATTGCACCGCCCTCGCGGCATCCCTAATTTTCAAATGCGAAAGTTCAAAAAAATCCCTTATTTTCAAATCCGAAAGTTGACAGCTATGTCCATCACCCAGCCTTGACAGATCACCAACAGGAGCACCCTTAAGCAGGGGGCTAGAGTCATTCCCGGGCCACCATCAGATTTGATCTGACCAGGCCCACATGCAAGCCACCCTGGCTTCTGGGCACACTGAAACCCTGCTCAAAATACTACCGTATTTTTCACTCCATAAGACGCACCTGAACATAAGACGCACCTAGTTTTTAGAGGAGGAAAGGGGGAAAGCCCTGCTTTTTTGAGGATCAGCTCAAAGTGGTACAGCTTCTTTTGCAAAGGGAAAAGCCCTGCTTTTTTGAGGATCAGCTCAAAGTGGTGCAGCTTCTTTTGCAAAGGGAAAAGCCCTGTTTTTTTGAGGATCAGCTCAAAGTGGTGCAGCTTCTTTTGCAAAGGAAAAAGCCCTGTTTTTTTGAGGGTCAGCTCAAAGTGGTGCAGCTTCTTTTGCAAAGGTGGGAAAAACCTCCTTTGTGGGGAGGGATCAGCTCACAGTTGTGCAGCTTCTTTTGCAAAGAGGAAAAGCCCTGTTTTTATGGGGTTCAACTCCCAGTTCTGCAGCTTCTTTGGGAAAGGAAAGGGAGCCATTTCTACAGTTTCCAGACAGATAATCTAATCAGCCAGTCACATGTCGCTGGGGAAACAAACAGCCTCCAGAACATTCAACAATGGAGGCCTGGGCAAGGGGGCGGAGCCAAAAAGGGAGCCAGCAATCGACCACACATTCGCTCCAGAAGACACACATACATTCCCCCTTACTTTTTAGGAGGAAAATAATGGGTCTTATGGAGCGAAAAATACGGTAATTTACATTTCACAATGCTGCTTTGCTACAACAACCCTTTGCCAGCTTAAGCCAGCTCTGCAAAATTCAGCCAAGAGAGCAAGACTCTTTAGGGGAAGAGCATCCCATGTCGCCTCCGTCGCTATAAACATTGCACTCTGCATCCCCCATTCCCGCCACCAGGGAACATTTAGTTTGGCGGCTAACAGATTGAGGTTGAATCCTGACAAGACAGAAGTACTGTTTTGGGGGACGGGGCGGGCGGGCATGGGGGACTCCCTGGTCCTGAACGGGGTAATTGTGCCCCTGAAGGACCAGGTGCACAGCCTGGGAGTCATTTTGGACTCACAGCTGTCCATGGAGGTGCAGGTGAATTCTGTGTCCAGGGCGGCTGTCTACCAGCTCCATCTGGTACGCAGGCTGAGGCCCTACCTGCCCGCAGACTGTCTCGCCAGAGTGGTGCATGCTCTAGTTATCTCCCGCTTGGACTACTGCAATGCGCTCTACGTGGGGCTACCTTTGAAAGTGACCCGGAAACTGCAATTAATCCAGAATGCGGCAGCTAGACTGGTGACTGGGAGTGGCCGCCGGGACCACATAACACCGGTCCTGAGAGATCTACATTGGCTCCCAGTACGTTTCCGAGCACAATTCAAAGTGTTGGTGCTGACCTTTAAAGCCCTAAACGGCCTCGGTCCTGTATACCCGAAGGAGCGTCTCCACCCCCACCGTTCAGCCCGGACACTGAGATCCAGCGCCGAGGGCCTTCTGGCGGTTCCCTCATTGCGAGAAGCAAAGCTACAGGGAACCAGGCAGAGGGCCTTCTCGGTAGTGGCGCCCACCCTGTGGAACGCCCTCCCAGCAGAGGTCAAAGGGATAAACAACTATCTGACATTCAGAAAATACCTGAAGGCAGCCCTGTTTAGGGAAGTTTTTAATCCGTATCATGTTAATGTATTTTAATATTTGCTGGAAGCCGCCCAGAGTGGCTGGGGAGACCTAGCCAGATGGGCGGGGTACAAATAATAAATTATTATTATTATTATTATTATTATTATTATTATTATTATTATTATTATTTAGTTACCTTGTTTTTTAATCCAACCCCCGCCCCACCCCTCTGCCTCCCGTAGTGCAGCAAGACCTGTGGCACAGGCCTGCGTTTTCGTGAGGTGAAATGCTACCAAGGAGAAGTCCTGGGGCAAGGCTGTGAGTCAGCTTCCAAGCCCGAAGCCAAGCAGACATGCCAGCTCCAGTTGTGTCCCACAGACGCCCCAGGTAAAGGGGAGGATTTCCACGGGGTGGGGGGGCTGTTGCGGGCTCAGTCTTGAGAGAGAGAAAGGTCACAGCTATTTTGGCTTTGTAATGCACGAGGGGATTGTGTGGCAGAGAAGCGGAACGGCAACGACGACTGGCTCTGCTAATGATTGGCTGACCAGCTGTGATGTCACAGAAGGACCGGATAGAGAGAGAAAGGTCACAGCTATTTTGGCTTTGTAATGCATGTGGGGATTGTGTGGCAGAGAAGTGGAACGGCAATGACGACTGGCTCTGCTAATGATTGGCTGACCAGCTGTGATGTCACAGAAGGGTGATGCAAGCAGGAGGGTCTGTGGTTTAGCTCCTAGAGAGAGAGAGACAGGGCAGGCAGGTGCATGAAAAGAATGGGGCAGTGGTGAAACATTGGGTCCAGGATGGCAGGATTTGTGGAAGGGTGGTCTTGACAAATGAGCAGAAGGGAAGGCCAGAGGAAAGGATTGGAGGAGGAGCGAAACTAGGGAAAAGAATGGAATAAAGTATACATGTTGGCCAAGAACTGCAGAGATAAGGAAGACTACGGTCCCCATATAAATTTGAAGTCAGCCACATATTGGAAATGGGGACCCAGGTGGCGCTGTGGGTTAAACCACAGAACCTAGGGCTTGCTGATCAGAAGTTCGGCGGTTCGAATCCCTGTGATGGGGTGAGCTCCCGTTGCTCGGTCCCAGCTCCTGCCAACCTAGCAGTTCGAAAGCACGTCCAAGTGCAAGTAGATAAATACGAACCGCTCTGGTGGGAAGGTAAACGGCGTTTCCGTGCGCTGCTCTGGTTCTCCAGAAGCGGCTTAGTCATGCTGGCCACATGACCCAGAAGCTGTACGCCGGCTCTCGGCCAATAAAGCAAGATGAGCGCCGCAACCCCAGAGTCGGACACGACTGGACCTAATGGTCAGGGGTCCCTTTACCTTTACCTTTACATATTGGAAATAAATTAGCCGAGTCCCTGTGAGATGGCCAGGGAGGGATCAAGCAACTCTCTTACTGACGCCTGTTGTCCCATTTCCACTCTTTAGATGAAGACTGTGAAGACAAAACGACAGCTAACTGTGTGCTGGTCCTAAAAGTGAAGCTCTGCTCACACTGGTACTACAGGAAGGCTTGCTGTAGATCTTGCAGGAGCAAGTCACCCTGATTCCACATCTGGCTCTTGTAACTTCCCTGCCCAGAACAAGGAGCAAGATGTCCTTAAGCACCGGAAGACTTTACTGAAATCTGCATTCTAGCCATGGTTCCTGACTTGCAACAACTCCAAGAGAACATCCTAGCCAGCTAGCAAGTATCTTTTTTATGTAGCAGTCAAAAGGACCCTGTTTACACGGCCTTTCAAAAAAAGACACCAGAGTGCCCCTTGCAGGTACTTCATCACGCTATGTGAAATGCTGTCTTCTTGCAAAGGAATTTCAGAAATAGACTGGAAAGAGAAGTTGCTGAATTGCAACTCATTACCAAGCTTAAAACCATGGAGAGACCTGGTCTGAACAAAGACATTGGATTCTTATCTCATTATACATGACAAAGCTATTTTTAACCTTCTCACCCCTTGCTTTTTCCTATAAGACTAATTGCAGTCGTTAGCAGTCGTCAACAGGTTTACTACAGCTATCAGCCTATCACCCATTCCCACCACCCCTCTGAGTAATACCCCTCCCACCCTCTCACTATATATAAGGGTCTGGTGACTTCCGATTCAGTGTATCTGGAGACGTGTGCATGCACACGAAAGCTCATACCAAGAACAAACTTAGTTGGTCTCTAGGGTGCTACTGGAAGGAATTCTTTTATTTTTTATTTTGTTGTGAAATGCTAAAATCCTTGACCTCCCCCATATTGTGGAACGCCTGGGGCTTAATAAACCGCCACCCCTTCCCATTCCTTTAGCCTGCAGGCAACCCCCTGCTGATATTGGCATCTAGGTGAATCCAGGCCTTTGCATTTATGTAGTGCAGGGGTGGCCAACTCTCAAGAGACTGCGATCTACTTTCAGAATTAAAAACTGGCAGTGATCTACCCCTGTTTTTGGGGTGGGGTTCAGCTAAAAGTTGTTGAGCTTTTTTGGGGAGGGGGAAATAATGTTTTTAGGGGTGAAAAACTAAGCTTTTTGGGGGGGACTTTTGTTTTTTTTGGGGGGGGGTGTTAAAGGCAAGGGTCAAAGAGGTGAAGTCACTCACGAAAAGATCTCTATGGATGAAAACAGCAGCACAGAGAACGCTCCGTCTTCCCTTCCAGAGATCAAACAACAATGGAGGGCGGGGTGAGGGGGTGGGGCAGGAGTCAGTTTTAGCGACGCTAAGGAAAGGGAGCCAGAGATCTACGGCGATCTACCAAAACCTCACGGGGATCTACTTGTAGATCGCAGTCAACCTATTGGACATCCCTGATGTTGTGCATCAGATTGTAAGAAGCATTTTGCAGTCGTTCAAATGTAAATAACAGCCCTGCTGGATCAAACCAAAAACTCCCATCTAGTCCAGCATTCTGCTTCTCACATTGGGCAACAGATGCCCAATGTGGAGTCTCCTTCTTTGGAGGTCTTTAAGCAGAGCCTTAACAGCCACCTGTCAGGAATGCTTGGATGGTGTTTCCTGCTTGGCAGGGGGTTGGACTGGATGGCCCTTGTGGTCTCTTCCAACTCTAGGATTCTATGATTCTATGCCTCTTGGGAAGCTCACCATCCGGACGTGACTTCCGGCTTCCTCCTGCTGTTGCTCCACAGCAACTGGGTCTCCAGAGACATTTCATTTAGCCGTTGTAGCTAGTACCACCCAATAGAACGTTGCTTCATGAAATTTGTTCTTTGCTGAAGGCCACCTGGTGAGTTCATGAATCCAAAAGGAAAACGGGAGCATGTGCTCTCTGAGTTTTCCGGAGTGCAACAATTCTGCACAACCCAGTCTTTTTGCAAGCTGCGTAGTATCCATCTGTACCTCTGGCATTGCGCATGGCAGTTGGGAATTAATGGGCGCGAGAGGCGCAACCCATACAGGGCAGGACAAGCAGCACATTGCTCAGAAACATTCTTTTGTTAGGGTGCGTCAAGATTTCTGCCAAGCGTCCGAACTTGGTACACAGGAATCTCATGTGCAGACAAATGCTTGGAGGAAAGTTATGTCATAGCATGAATAAACAAAAGGAGAGAGAGAAGGTGGATGCTTTGAATGTTCCATCCTATAGATCAGGCATGTCCAACAGGTAGATCGTGATCTACCAGTAGATCACTGGACGTCTGCAGTAGATCACCTGTAGATCATTGGCCCCCTCCAAAGAAGCTGAACAACTGTGGCTCCCCTTAAAAAAGCTCAACATTTTACCTCCTTCATGAAAAAACTCAACAACTTTGACCCGAACCCCCCCAAAATGGGTCTTCCTCCTTCCTAAAAAAAGCTCAACAACTTTGACCTGCCTGAACCCCCAAAAAGGGAGTAGATCACTGACAGTTTTTAACTCTGTGAGTAGATCACAGTCTCTTGGGAGTTGGCCACCCCTGCTATAGATATAGCAAGTTGTCTGTGATTAATCTACAAAATCTTTTTTTTTTAAATCACTTTACAATAAAGAGAGAGGGGGAAAAAAACATTTGTGCTTTCACAATGTGAGGAGACTTGTGGTAGATGGAAAGGGCCCATGCAATGGAAGTTGCACGTCCGTGACAATAATAATAATAATAATCCTATATAATAAAGAACCTCTGTCCGTACGTACCACTTTCCGTGTGTCACAGGAATTCGCAACTGCGCGTGCGTTCCAGTCACACACGGATTGGAGGACGCAGACCAATAGGAGCGGGGGCAGAGGCGCGAAGCGCCGCTGCCCGCAGCCTCCTCCTGTCGGCCATCTTATCGCGCTGGCGGGGAGAAGGCGGCCGCTGGAGAAGGCGGCTGCTGGGCTGCTTCCTTGCCAGCCGCTGGCGGGGAGAAGGCGGCCGCTGGCCGCCGTTCCACGGTGGCCGGACAACCGCGACCCCGCGACGGGGCTTGGTGGCGCTGGAAGCGGAGGAGGCCCGCGGAGGAGCGCCGGCTGGCTGTAGGCTCTGTGGGAAAGGGGCGGCGCGGAGGTGAAGAGGCGCGGACGAGGTCTGCTGCCGGCTGCGCTACCCACCCGGGACGCACGGAGGGGGCTCTTTTTCTCCTCGGTCGTCGTAGCGGCGGCGGCTGTTCCGCTGCCACCGGCCCGCTCGCGCGCCCGTCCGCTTCCAGCCATGGCAAGCGGGAGGGAAACCGCTGCCACCGCGAACGGAAAAGGCAAAAAAAAAACCGCCCGAAAAGCGGCAAAAACGGGGGGGGGGGGACAGAGAAAAAGCGATTGCAGAGCCGCCCGCTTCCAGCCATGGCGAACGGGAGGGAAACCGCCGCCACGACGAGCGGAAAAGCAAAAAAAACCCGCCCGCGACCCAGGAGCTGATCTCGCCGCCGCCGGGCTCCTCGGCGGGGTCGCTGCTGCTGCCGACCAGCCTGCTGGCGGATGGAGGAGCCTGCCCGGCCAGGAGCTCCGCCCGGCGCGGGGCTCCCGCTCGCCTGCCAGCGGCCGGCGAAAGAGGAGCAGCGGGGGCGGCAGGCACAGGCTGAGCGATCCCCAGCGCCAGCAGCGACAACAGCCGGGACCGAGCTACCGCCCAAATCCCGCCCGGCGCTGCTGCTCCCACGGTCACTGAGCGACCGGCCGAGGGAGCATCGGCTCCTTAGGCTGCCCGTCCGTGCTGCTGCAGCATGGACAGGCAGCTCCAGGAGCCGCCACTCCCTCGCCGGGAGCTGCAGCGCCGAGCGGGATGCATCCCGCCCGGCGCTGCTGCTCCCGCGGTCACTGAGCGACCGGCCGAGGGAGCGTCGGCTCCTTAGGCTGCCCGTCCGTGCTGCTGCAGCACGGACAGGCAGCTCCAGGAGCCGCCACTCCCTCGCCGGGAGCTGCAGCGCCGAGCGGGATGCATCCCGCCCGGCGCTGCTGCTCCCGCGGTCACTGAGCGACCGGACGAGGGAGCGTCGGCTGCAGCACGGACAGGCAGCTCCGCTAGCGCCCGTATTTCTACGGGCTTAATATACTAGTAATAATAATAATAATAATAATAATAATAATAATAATAATAATTTATTATTTGTACCCTGCCCATCTGGCTGGGTCTCCCCAACCACTCTGGGCGGCCTCCAACAGATATTAAAATACACTAAAACATCACAGGTTAAAAACTTCCCTAAACAGGGCTGCCTTGAGGTATTTTCTGAATGTCAGATAGTTGTTTATCTCCATGACCTCTGCTGGGAGGGTGTTCCATAGGGCGGGCGCCACTACCGAGAAGGCCCTCTGCCTGGTTCCCTGTAGCTTTGCTTCTCGCAGTGAGGGAACCGCCAGAAGGCCCTCAGCGCTGGATCTCAGTGTCCGGGCTGAACGGTGGGGGTGGAGACGTTCCTTCAGGTATATAGGACCGAGGCCGTTTAGGGCTTTAAAGGTCAGCACCAACACTTTGAATTGTGCTCGGAAACTTACTGGGAGCCAATGTAGATCTCTCAGGACCGGTGTTATGTGGTCCCTAGCCTTTGGATAGGCTAAAGGTAAAGGACCGCTGACAGTTAAGTCCAGTTGTGAACGACTCTGGGGTTACGGCGCTTATCTCGCTTTACAGGCCGAGGGAGCCGGCGTTTGTCCGCAGACAGTTTTTTCCGGGTCATGTGGCCAGCATGACTACGCCGCTTCTGACGAAACTAGAGCAGCACACGGAAACGCCGTTTACCTTCCCGCCGGAGCGGTACCTATTTGTACAAATTCCCACAAATCTTTCACAGGAATGATGGATACTGGTAACTGAAAGGGAGACTTGCACAGCCTCTGATCTGTGGGGTTGGGATGAAACAATGCTTGCAAATAGTGAGGCATTTCTGTAGGGGATCCTTCCAAGTACCGTATTTTTCGCTCTATAAGGCGCACCTCACCATAGGACGCACCTAGTTTTTAGAGGGGGAAAGTCCCAAATTTTTTAGGATCAGCTCAAATTTCTGGAGCTTCTTTTGCAAAGGAGAAAAACCCCATTTTTTGAGGATCAGCTCAAAATTGTTGAGCTTACTTTGCAAAGGGGAAAAACCCTGTTTTGTGGGGTTTAACTCACAGTTCTGCAGCTTCAGGAAGCAATTTCTACAGTTTCCACACAGATAATCTAATCAGCCAGTCACATGTCGCTGGGGAAACAGCCTCCCTCTGCAAGGGGGCGGGGATGGAATCTCTCTCCCTTATCTCTCTCCCCAATCGTTTGCTGAGCAGCTGCTCAGCGGGCTTCCTTTCAACACCCCCCTCTCTTTTTTTTTAAAAAAAGCATGATCTGCTTTTGCCCCTGGGCAGTTCAGCTCCAGGGACCACACATTCGCTCCATAAGACGCACAGACATTTCCCCTTTTTAGGAGGAAAAAAGTGCGTCTTATGGAGCGAAAAATACGGTAATATTTTTCAAGAGGCCTCAAAGAGGGATATTAAGCTGCTTCCTCTTGTGGACCCCCTGCATTCTCCCCATGACCTATCCCAAGGTCACAGCTTCATCCTCGGAAGAGCCCATCCTTATCAAAAGGCTCATCCTTATCAAGAAGCATCGTTGCACATGTCTTGTGTCTCCCTTTGGTGCTAGATATGTCACCATCATTGCAGGCCAAAATCCCACCCAGCAATTTCACAGAAGAAGAGTAGAAGAGTTTGGATTTGCTATCCCGCTTTATCACTACCCGAAGGAGTCTCAAAGCGGCTCACATTCTCCTTTCCCTTACTCCCTCACAACAAGCACTCTGTGAGGTGAGTGGGGCTGAGAGACTTCAGAGAAGTGTGACTAGCCCAAGGTCACCCAGCAGCTGCATGTGGAGGAGCGGAGACGCGAACCCGGTTCACCAGATTATGAGACTACCGCTCTCAACCACACCACCACACTGACTCTCAGAAACATTGGAGATCTTCTCGCCTCAGATTCCCAAGTCAGCCACCTCCCCACTCTTGCTGCTTCTTGCCTGACTGTCTCGCCAGAGTGGTGCATGCTCTAGTTATCTCCCTCTTGGACTACTGCAATGCGCTCTACGTGGGGCTACCTTTAAGGTGAGCCGGAAACTGCAATTAATCCAGAATGCGGCAGCTAGACTGGTGACTGGGAGCGGCCGCCGGGACCACATAACACCGGTCCTGTGAGAACTACATTGGCTCCCAGTACGTTTCCGTACCCCCCCCCCCCGCCAGCATGCCCACTTCCATTGGGGAGGATGGCAAATACAGTGGAGATACTACTGGGATTTTGTTCTGCAAAGATTTTGCGGGAAAGTTTTTAATTCAAGATGGGGATGTGGCTGCAAAAGACCACTTAGCACCGAAATAATAATTTCTCTCTACAAAAATTGTGACATGGTTTGGATGAGCACAATATCGGCTCGTTTTAATTATAGAAGTTGGGGGTCACAATGGCTGAGTTGCAATTTGGCCTTGATTTGGACCTAACTTTAAATACCTGGCAGTAGTTTTAAGCCTCATTAAACCATGCTCTAAGAAAAATGTAGTTCTCAAACTATATTTACTGCAGGGGTTGATGTTCCTGCATGAACAGTTGGCTTGAAAAACCTCCTCAATCCAGTCCTGTTTGCACTTTGCTGTGTGCAAAGAGTGGCCTTAGACGAAAACCACTTAGAAGCTTGGGTGATCAAGCGGTTTATACATAGCTGGAATAAATAAAGATAAAAATAAAATGTGCATCACCACCCAATACCTCAGCTAATTGCGGTGGAGATCAGGTGCGCAGCATGATGAATATTCCCATCCAGAACTGCACACAAATTTCCCCTCTGCATCAGGACCACTCTCTTAAACCTTGCAAATAGCATTTAAATTAAGGCATGTGGGTCAAAATGGAGCAAGATTACCACAGAAATAATCGCTTGAGTAGAAACCGGTAACCAGGGGACCAAAATAAATTCTGCATACATCTTCAGATAGTCCACTAGTACACTTGTTAAGAACCGCTGACCACAGTCTTCCACCTAGGACTAGTAGAGAACTATATTGGACCAGATGAAAGTAGGTAAAGGTAAAGGGACCCCTGGCCATTAGGTCCAGTCGCGGACGACTCTGGGGTTGCGGCACTCATCTCGCTTTACTGGCCGAGGGAGCTTCCAGGTCATGTGGCCAGCATGACAAAGCCGCTTCTGGCGAACCAGAGCAGCGCACGGAAACGCCGTTTACCTTCCCACCGGAGCGGTACCTATTTATCTGCTTGCACTTTGACGTGCTTTCGAATTGCTAGGTGGGCAGGAGCAGGGACCGAGCAATGGGAGCTCACCCCGTTGCAGGGATTCGAACCGCCGACCTTCTGATCAGCAAGCCCTAGGCTCTGTGGTTTAACCCACAGCACCACCTGGGTCCCTCAGATGAAATTAGTTGCCACTAAATACTGCTGAAAGCAATGAACTTTGAGTGAGAAATCTGTTCTCTAACAGCCGTTTCTCCTGTTATGTTGGGTAGCCATGTGATCCACATGCTGCATTGGGGTAGCCAACACGGCGCCCCCCAGATGTTGTTGGACTTTTGTTGGATTTTTTCAAACTTTCGGATTTGAAAATAAGGGATGCCGCGAGGGCGGTGCAATGGAACCAAGTAGCCTCACCACCCTGCGCTCCAGAGGCTGCGTGCGAATGGGTGAGCAAAAGAGCGAGCACATAGACGGCAGGCTGTCTGTCTGGTTGGGCGTGAGGGTCTGGCTGCACAAGGCATGCAAGCTCCGCCCCCAGTCGGTCTCAGACTCCTTATTGGCAGCCGAGCAACGCAGCTGAGGAGCCTCCCTGGCCAGCAGGGAGGGAGAGGAGCTGCTTCCTTTGAAATCCGGGAAATTTAAGGGATATCAACAATCCGGGATAGCAGCGGGAAACGGCATTGGAATAAGGGAGGGTTTTTGCAAAAAAAGGGAGGGTTGACAGCTATGCAGATAGGTCAGTTCGAGGACTTTGAATCGTGCCCAGAAACCAATTGGAAGCCATTTTTATGTGTGGGTCAGTCTTCATTTTCATGTAGCACGATGTATATAATGGATTTCCGTCAGTCCCATTGTGTTGCTTTCACTGGAATTTAGCAAGAGCTTCAGTATAAGTCAGGAGGAGGTGGTAGAACTAGCTAGGATAAAGCCTATCTCCTTGCCAGGTTAGTTTTCTCCTGGAATGCAAGTTCAAAACAAAACAAAACACAAAATAGGGACATTTTAAAATTGCATCCTTCCACTGCAGACTGGCAGCACGGCCCAGTTAAACCATCTAATTTTTCTGGGTGTTAGTCATGACTAACATCTGGTGGATTGTGCCTATTTTCCGAGCAAGGAAAGATGCAGTGTGGAAAATTGTGTGTGTGTGTGTGTGTAAGTGTGTAAAAAACCCTCCACAAAGGAAGTTCAGTGAGTCCTCAGATGGTTTGCAAGTTCCAAGAACTGCTGACAACTCACAAAGCTGTACATAACCCAGTTGGGTGGATTTGCAAAATTAGCAGGTTGTTTTAGGACAGATCACCTGTCACTCTAAATGTACATTTGAGACTCTTTGTGCTTTTGCTACCCCCCGCCATCCGCCCACTGCAACCCGTTCTAGACCTCTGCAGGGATCTGATGAAACAGGCACAAAGCTCAGCACCCCAATACATTTTACCATCTTTTTCGCTCTATAAAGGGCATCTGACCATAGGACGCACCTAGTTTTTAGAGGGGAAAAGCCCCATTTTTTTGAGGATCAGCTCCAATTTCTGTAGCTTCTTTTGCAAAGGAGAAAAGCCCCATTTTTTGAGGATCAGCTCAAATTTCTGCAGCTTGTTTTGCAAAGGAGAAAACCCCCATTTTTTGAGGATCAGCTCAAAGTTGTTGAGCTTACTTTGCAAAGGGAAAAAACCCTGTTTTATGGGTTTTAACTCACAGTTCTGCAGCTTCAGGAAGCCATTTCTACAGTTTCCAGACAGATAATCTAATCAGCCAGTCACATGTCGCTGGGGAAACAGCCTCCCTCTGGAAGGGAGCGGAGCTGGAATCTTTCTCCCTTATCTCTCTCCTTGATGGTTTGCTGAGCAGCTGCTCAGCGGGCTTCCTTTCAACACCCCCTTCTCTCTCTTTTTTTAAAAAAGCACGATCTGCTTTTGCCCCTGGGCAGTTCAGCTCCAGGGACCATGCTTTCGCTCCATAAGACGCACAGACATTTCCCCTTACTTTTTAGGAGGAAAAAAGTGCGTCTTATGGAGCGAAAAATACAGTATGTCTTGTAAGTGCCAAAAGATTTTGGCATGTTTTTCTAAAACAGAATGAGGCTCCAATCCCATGCACATTTCCTGATAGTAAATCCCAGCTGAGGCAATGGGACTGATTTCCGGGTGAAATGGTTGCTCTCGCTCCACACCAGGTTCTCCAGACAAGCAACTCTGTGTAAACAGGTTGTGAATGTTATGTAATTCTTGTCTCAAGTGTCTCAAAAGTCTAACCCCCCCCCCACACACACCTGAGCTTGCTACGAGTACAGCAGGCATAGGCAAACTCCGGCCCTCCAGATGTTTGGGACTACAATTCCCATCATCCCTAGCTAACAGGACCAGTGGTCAGGGATGATGGGAATTGTAGTCCCAAACATCTGGAGGGCTGGAGTTTGCCTATGCCTGGAGTACAGTATGTGCAGAGGTGTCAGTAGGTGCTTAAAGGGGCCCCAAACAAAGGCACAATCTTGGACTACTGCAATGCGCTCTACGTGGGGCTACCTTTGAAGGTGACCCGGAAACTGCAATTAATCCAGAATGCGGCAGCTAGACTGGTGACTGGGAGTGGCCCCCGGGACCACATAACACCGGTCCTGAGAGAACTACATTGGCTCCCAGTATGTTTCCGAGCACAATTCAAAGTGTTGGTGCTGACCTGTAAAGCCCTAAACGGCCTCGGTCCTGTATACCTGAAGGAGCGTCTCCACCCCCACCGTTCAGCCCGGACACTGAGGTCCAGCGCTGGGGGGCTTCTGGCAGTTCCCTCACTGCGAGAAGCAAAGCTACAGGGAACCAGGCAGAGGGCCTTTTCGGTAGTGGCGCCCGCCCTGTGGAACGCCCTCCCATCAGAGGTCAAAGAGAACAACAACTACATGACATTTAGAAATTATCTGAAGGCAGCCCTGTTTAGGGAAGTTTTTAATCTGTGATATTTTAATGTATTTTGATATTTGTTGGAAGCCGCCCAGAGTGGCTGGGGAGACCCGGCCAGATGGGTGGGGTACAAATAATAAATTATTATTATTATTATTATTATTATTATTATTATTATTATTATTATCTTTCCCCATGGCATTTGCATGTGTTAATATGCCTCTGATAAATTAAGACGGGCGAGGTCTTTGCTGGGTGCCTCTTCTTGCACCCCTGAGCTCCAGACAAGTCCAGAAAACTGCCTTGCTTTGACAAATGCATGCTTGATCAAGAGATTGTGAAAAGGCCCTAGGGCAGTGGTTCCCATTTCGTGACCCGCACATCTCAGGGGGTCCACGTAACCCACCCAGGGGGTCCGTGGCACCATTCACATCATGAAAACCACCATAGAAAGAGAAAACTTTTCAAAAGTAGGGGTTCCATAGCTTGCCTTTTGTAAAACAGAGGGTCTGCAGTACTTAGCTAACTGGGGACCATTGTGCTAGGGGCTGATGTTTGGGAGGGAGGAATATGTGGCCAGCAGAACACACCCACTATGACTGGGAACGCAACAGTGGTGAAGGAGGTGAACCCTGCTCCCAGTCTATCCATCCATGCATGCATCCAGCCCAATCTCTCACTCTCACACTTGCTTCACACTTTCCAGTTACCTATTATGCTGATGCAGGTGGAGCTGTGGGTTAAACGCTACCTTAACCAGCCATCCTTTCCTCTGTCTTCCATTTTCCCATGGCCTGCTTTTAGACTAAGGGACGCGGGTGGCGCTGTGGGTTAAACCACAGAGCCTAGGGCTTGCTGATCAGAAGGTCGGCGGTTCGAATCCCTGCGATGGGATGAGCTCCCGTTGCTCGGTCCCAGCTCCTGCCCACCTAGCAGTTCGAAAGCACGTCAAAGTGCAAGTAGATAAATAGGTACTGCTCCGGTGGGAAGGTAAACGGCGTTTCCGTGCGCTGCTCTGTTCACCAGAAGCGGCTTTGTCATGCTGGGCACATGACCTGGAAGCTGTACGCCGGCTCCCTCGGCCAATAAAGCGAGATAAGCACCGCAACCCCAGAGTCGGTCACGACTGGACCTAATTGCATAGCTGTCAACCCTCCCTTTTTTGCGGGAAACTCCCTTATTCCAATGCCGTTTCCCGCTGATATCCCGGATTGTTGATATCCCTTAAATTCCCAGGATTTCAAAGGAAGCAGCTCCTCTCCCTCCCTGCCGGCTAGGGGGGCTCCTCAGCTGCGTTGCTCGGCTGCCAATAAGGAGTCTGAGACCGACTGGGGGCGGAGCTTGCATGCCTTGTGCAGCCAGACCCTCACGCCCAACCAGACAGACAGCCTGCCGTCTACGCGCTCGCTCTTTCACTCACCCGTTCGCGCGCAGCCTCTGGAGCGCAGGGTGGCGAGGCTACTTGGTGCCATTGCACCTCCCTCGCGGCATCCCTTATTTTCAAATCCGAAAGTTTGGGAAAACCCCTTATTTTCAAAACCGAATGTTGACAGCTATGCCTAATGGTCAGGGTTCCCTTTACCTTTACCTTTTACCATGCTGCCAATGTTAGTGTTTCACCGACCAAGCCTTGATATCGGCATATTTGCATATAAAAGTCCAAGAGACGCCTCCCGCATATGTAGGCCACCAGTTTTATACATCAGAACTCCCACTTGTGTAGAAACTCTAAAAAGAGCTCATTGGGTGTCAGAATTGTTACCGCTTCAGTATGGAAGTAGGCGGTGGTATGACTGTTCCAAAAATATTCTTACATTGCAGAACTAATTTTCCATGGGCAGGGACTTCTTACACTGGAAAGGATTTTTTTTTAGAAAACCTAGTCTACTGGTTAGGAACTCGGAAAGCTATCTTCTCCTAACTCAGCTCATTGTGTTAGATCCTGAAAACTCCAGCATTGTCTCTACTGAACGGAACAAAACAAAATAAAAAATAAAAAAATTCCTTCCAGTAGCACCTTAGAGACCAACTAAGTTTGTTCTTGGTATGAGCTTTCGTGTGCATGCACACTTCTTCAGATACACTGAAACGGAAATCACCAGACCCTTATATATAGTGAGAGGGTAAAAGGATAAATGGACATAAATCTGACATCAGGAATCACAAGACAGAGAAACCAGTAGGAGAACACTTCAATCTCCCAGGACACTCTATACAAGATCTCAAAGTAGCTGTCTTATTGCAAAGGAATTTCAGAAATAGACTGGAAAGAGAAGTTGCTGAATTGCAACTCATTACCAAGCTTAAAACCATGGAGAGACCTGGTCTGAATAAAGACATTGGATTCTTATCTCATTATACATGACAAAGCTATTTTTAACCTTCTCATCCCTTGCTTTTTCCTGTAAGACTAATTGCAGTCGTTAACAGGTTTACAGTCGTCAACAGTCGTTAACAGTCGTCAACAGGTTTACCGCAGCTATATCACCCATTCCCACCACCCTTCTGAGTAATACCCCTCCCCACCCTCTCACTATATATAAGGGTCTGGTGACTTCTGTCTCAGTGTATCTGAAGAAGTGTGCATGCACACGAAAGCTCATACCAAGAACAAACTTAGTTGGTCTCTAAGGTGCTACTGGAAGGAATTTTTTTATTTTTTATTTTGTTTTGACTATGACAGACCAACACGGCTACCTACCTGTAACTGGATCTACTGAACAGAAGCAGTTCTCCAGGGTTTTAGACAGGAGACTTTCCAGCTCTATCTGGAGATGCCAGGGATTGAACCGGGGACCTTCTGTTTGCAATGTGTGTGCTGTACTCCTCCCCCTTCCCCAACATGCTCGTTTTCTGTATGCAATGAGTTTTTGCATGAGAAAGCGTTTGCTTGGAACGAAACCTTCCCGCTGACATGCTAGGTCTATATGCAATCTGAAGTGACCATCTAGAAACTATTCTATCACCAGTGGAGCCATGGTTATCAGGGTGAATTGCTACCATCCAGATTCCGGATCATGCCCATCTCACTTAAAATGTTATTGTGCACACTATACACTGAAAATGCATCATTTCTGACCGAGAATCCTGGAAACTGTAGTTTGTTACCGGTAAGGGTGCTGGGGGTTGTGGCTCTGTGTGGGGTGAACTACAGTTCCCAGGATCCTTTAGGCGGAACTTTGTGCTTTCAATGTGCTATAAATGATGAGAGCCAACATGTAAGCCAGGCATCCCTAAACTCGGCCCTCCAGATGTTTTGGAACTACAACTCCCATGATCCCTAGCTAGCAGGACCAATGGTCAGGGATGATGGGAATTGTAGTCCCAAAACGTCTGGAGGGCCGAGTTTGGGGATGCCTGATTTAAGCGCTTCAAAGGGCAGTGGGCCATTGTGCTTATTCAGCTGGACACATAGCTGTCAACCTTCCCTTTTTTGGCGGGAAATTCCCTTATTACAGCGCCGTTTCCCACTGTTTCCCTTTTTTGGCGGGAAATTCCCTTATTCCAGCGCCGTTTCCCGCTGCTATCCCGGATTGTTAGATATCCCGTAAATTTCCCAGATTTCAAAGGAAGCAGCTCCTCTCCCTCCCTGCCGGCCAGGGAGGCTCCTCAGCTGCGTTGCTTGGCTGCGTTGCTCACCAATAATTACAGAGAATAGGATGTCATTAGACAACAGCACTGTTTGTGCTTTGCTTGCATGTAAAATCAACCACTCTGGCCCAGCCCACAAATACACTCCTTCCAAAAGAGTGTTAAAGGATGCAAAGTCTGCAACACGTTTGTATAATAAGTCATTAATGGATGCCAGAGAGCCAAAAGAGTGAACCTGATCAATCCCCCCATGAAGAATTGACGCTTTTGAATTGTGGTGCTGGAGTCCCGTGGACTGCAAGAAGATCCAACCGATCCATTCTGAAGGACATCGGCCCTGGCTGCTCAACGGAAGGACAGATCCTGAAGCATCGCATGAGAAGAGAAGACTCCCTGGAAAAGAGACCCTGAGGTGGGGAAAGATGATGGTGTGTAGCCTGGTGTAAATTAATTTGTAGCCTGGGGGGATTACCGTGGTGTGGACTGTCCCCGAGAACTGTAGACAGGTGAGGCTGCTGATCCCTTATTTTCAAATCCAAAAGTTGACAGCTATGGCTAGACAGGGTCCAAATAGCTGGAAAAACCGACAAACTGAGACACCTTCCATGCAAAGCTGGTGACAGAGGACCCTCCTGGGCGGATCGAGCCATTAGTAATTCAAATACAGAAACAACACTTGACAAATAACAAAGGGTGAAATTGCAAACATTGTAAGAGAAACAAATCCATAACGCAACCCAGTACAAACCCATAACGCAACCCAGTACAAACCCAGTACAGATCCCAGAGTTCTTTTTTTTAAAGAGGCGCATGATAATGTCTTGCAAATTTCACGAAACGCTCAAGCTTGGCATTAGCTTCCAACACTCACGTCACCTGTGGCCCTTCTTAGCCTCGTGAAACATGGTTTGTAGTAATCCTCCGCATTCCATATCAGGACTTACTTATAAAAAAATATTATATTTTGCAGTTTCATCAAAGGTGTATCAGGAGGCTAAGCCCTAAACACGGGCTTTGAATACTAGGGAAAGGGAGGTGGGCGAGAAGCCACTAACTCTTCAGTGCTACAGTTTGTGGATGTCAGAAGTCACCATTTCTATGGAAGACTGTGAGAGTTAAGGAAATTGAGAGAACAGAGTCTTTTTTTTTTGCAATAGAAAAGCCACCCAAATGCAGAATGCTAGTAATTGCACCACATCCCAATCTCCCAGTTCCTTTCCTTTATCTTTTGCATATTACGTGCTTGTGTGTGTGTGTGTGTTTGTGTGTTTGTGTAATAAGCAGAGAATGGTTCACCTATTTTTACATTCTAGTACAGAGAATAGCATTCCGTTTGTAACTATTATCTTACAAGGATATTAATTCCATTTATTTGTTTTCCTCCTCTCCACTTCCAATGAACAGCAGCACTGGAAGTGAGTTTAGCAAGGATTTTGCCATCCTTCTCGCTAATGCCACCATCATTACTGGATGGGATAGTGTCCAATAGATGGTGTGTTGGCTGACTTAGTATGCACTCATATTACCTGTCAAGGGAGACCAGTGGCTATTGCTTTGGAGAGAGAGAGACACAAATAGGGTTTTCTACATGTAGACACCAAAGATGTATGTGGGGGTCAGAGTGGACCTGCAAGAGTGTTTAAATACAAGTTAGTTTGTACTGTACATAGCCCTCCTTAGACAAGACCCTTCAGTGGACCCAACACTGCTTGCAAGTTCAAAACCCGCCAATTTCAATGTCTTGGTCACAATGTCACTACTTTCCCTCTTAATAAGAGCCTTGCTGCAATGATCAGGAACAATGTCGGGTCTTGGATGCATGTTCCGTTTTTGTTGAAAGGTTTCCCTAGCGATCCCTACGGCCGCAACCGATTGTGATCAGACTTCTGTACTGAAAGCCCTCGAGTTGGGAAAGGTCTCGTGTATGATGCAGTGGTGATGGGTCACCGGGAAACTCTGGACGCCAGCCATTTTGAGGGGCAGCCCCATTTCTTTGCAGCATGTAGGCATGTAGGTGATCCTCTCGCCCCCGTTGCGCACCAGGTCAGCGGTCCGTATGTAAAAGGGGGAGCCATAGGGGGAGCAGGCCGGGCAGTGGTTCCGATTGCCTGGCTTGTTAATCTCATGGGGCGGAAAGGAGGAGTTGCTCTGCCCGTCCATGATGCGAGAGTTGCAAGCGTTGCACATGGCATAGTGCGAGTGTGGAGGAAGGTCCGCCTCCTCCTGCTCCTCCTCCTCTTCCTCCTCTTCCTCTTCATCAGTGTCATCTTTCTTGCAGCAATAATACTAAAGTAGGAGGGAAAGAACTGCGGTGAGGTGGCACAGGCAAAAACCAAAGTGCATTGAAATATATAATAGTGCTTAACATGTCTTTAGTATAGTGGCATTACAACAAAGGAAATCTACACCGTGAAAGAGCCCTGAAACGAGATGAACATATATTTATATAATGATACTCAAACAAAAAGGGACCCAGGTGGCGCTGTGGGTTAAACCACAGAGACTAGCGCTTGCCAATCAGAAGGTCGGCGGTTCGAATCCCCGCTTCGGGGTGAGCTCCCGTTGCTCGGTCCCTGCTCCTGCCAACCTAGCAGTTCGAAAGCATGTCAAAGTGCAAGTAGATAAATAGGAACAGCTCTGACGGGAAGGGGGGACCAGGTGGCGCTGTGGGTTAAACCACAGGCTTGCTGATCAGAAGGTCAGCAGTTCGAATCCCTGCGACGGGGTGAGCTCCTGTTGCTCGGTCCCAGCTCCTGCCCACCTAGCAGTTCAAAAGCACGTCAAAGTGCAAGTAGATAAATAGGGACCGCTCCAGCGGGAAGGTAAACGGCGTTTCCGTGCGCTGCTCTGGTTCGCCAGAAGCAGCTTTGTCATGCTGGCCACATGACCCGGAGGCTGTCTTCGGACAAACGCCGGCTCCCTCGGCCTATAAAGCGAGATGAGCACGCAACCCCAGAGTCGGACACGACTGGACCTGATGGTCAGGGGTCCCTTTACCTTTACCTTTACCTGACGGGAAGGTAAACGGCATTTCCGTGCGCTGCTCTGGTTCGCCAGAAGCGGCTTTGTCATGCTGGCCACATGACCTGGAAGCTGGACGCTGTTTCTCGGCTAATAAAGCGAGATGAGCGCCGCAACCCCAGAGTCGGACATGACTGGACCTAATGGTCAGGGGTCCCTTTACCTTACTCAAACAAACAATGTGTTTAATGATTCAAGAGCAGAATTGCTCAGGAGCAAAAATCCTCAAAAACGTTATAAACTAATTCAAAGAAATAGAAATAACTCAAGAAATCCTTCCAAATAACTCCAAATAACAAAAATAACTCAAGATAAACTAACAAATAACCTTAACGAGTTGCCGGCTAAGATTCTCGTTTCACTGTTATGATCTATCAGTTTCCTCAGAAGGAAAAAAGTTAATGCATTTATATAACTCAAATTAGCTTGCAAAAACAGTCTTTGCAATAGCTTCGTAACAATAAGATCGTGTGAGCTTCCATAGCCCCCTGTTGACGTGTTTTACAAGCTATGTAGCTTGTTTTTGAACTTGAGTTTAGGTTTTTAACCTTTTGGATGCAGCAAAATTAGAATTCCTAGTTTGGATAATTACCACTAGTTTGGATAATTACTGTTGGGGAGTGTTCTTCTTTTCTGAAAGTCTCTTTAATCCTCCCCCTAGATTTAATAGCAACCAAGCCCATAGAAACATAGATTCTTACCTGTAGCCTACAATAGCACAGAACAGCAATGATACACAGTAAGATCACTGTCGCTAGTATTCCTCCAGTGATTACAACAGTTCCTGCTGTCATCCGACCGATTCTCCATCAAACTCTAGAAAGGCAACAAAGATAACTAGTAACAATTCAGAATCCCTATAGCAAGGGTAGGCAGAAGGTAAGATTGAGGCGTACAACTAGTGGGTGGTTTGCTGTAGATCTAAAATTCTTCAGCAACAATAAAAAAGTGGCTTTCCCCTCCAAGACTGCTGAAATAAAGAAAGCTTAGGGTAACTAGGAGTGGACTCTTCAGTTCAAAATGTGCTCAGAGAGACATCCTCAGAAGTTACTTGTCATGCTGGCTGTGTTCTGTCTCCCCTATTGATGACCTCTGAATTGTGGGAAATTGCAGTCTAGGAAGTTACAGGTAGGTAGCCGTGTTGGTCTGCCATAGTCAAAACAAAATAATAATAATAAAATCCTTCCAGTAGCACCTTAGAGACCAACTAAGTTTGTTCTTGGTATGAGCTTTCGTGTGACCCAGGTGGCGCTGTGGGTTAAACCACTGAGCCTAGGGCTTGCTGATCAGAAGGTCGGCGGTTCGAATCCCTGCGATGGGGTGAGCTCCCGTTGCTCAGTCCCTTCTCCTGCCCACCTAGCAGTTCGAAAGCACGTCAAAGTGCAAGTAGATAAATAGGTACCGCTCCGGCGGGAAGGTAAACGGCGTTTCCGTGTGCTGCTCTGGTTCGCCAGAAGCGGCTTTGTCATGCTGGCCACATGACCCGGAAGCTGTACGCCGGCTCTCAGCCAATAAAGCGAGATGAGCGCCGCAACCCCAGAGTCGGACACGACTGGACCTTTACCTTTAAGGTGCTACTGGAAGGAATTTTTTATTTTATTTTGTTATAACTAGAAAGGTTAGTGCTACTTAATGAATGAAGGGGTTAAGATCATAGAACTGTATTCCTAGACTCAGCTAGTTACGTTTCCTCCTTGGTTCATTCATTTTTATTAAGTGAACTCACCGAGATAGGACATGCCTGAGCTTGCTCACTACAAGCTCAGACTGCATGCTTGGAGCTATTTCACTATCTCGTCTGCAGGGAATTAATGACATTGACTATTTAATGAGCATTCATTCTGATCTGTTTGTGGGCAGGTTAAATGATGTTGCGTGCCTTTCCCCATCACTTTCCCTTGGGGGATGTGGATCTGTTGTGCAAGACATCCCAGTCAACTATAGCTGTGCAACCAAAATTTGCAGACATGTGATTGAATCCCACACGGAAACAGAAACATGATGGGAGCACCCTGCATCTCCTTTGCTCCTGCCTCTCGTTGGTTGGCCTTTGGGTGCTAGTAAAAAAGCCAAAGTAGATCAGAAAACTGTTATGTACTGAGCTGAATCCTAGAACAATAGGATCCAAAATGCAGCAGTCTGATTGGTCCTAGAACAATAGGATCCAGAATGCAGCAGTCTGATTGGTCCGCAGGAGCCACCCAATCCAGCTCCAGGTGGAAGTGAATCAGTGACCTGATTGGCCTGCAAGAGCAGCCAATCAGGCTCCTGGATGAAGTGAATCTGCAATCTGATTGGCCTACAGGAGTAGCCCGGAATTAGCCAATCATGTGGGGCCCATTGTGTAAATAATGTATATATAGCAGACGTTTTGGGGAAAGATTCATTCCTTGCTACTATGAGCTGAATAAAGAGCATGAAATTCACACTTGATTACGAGTATATTTCAACAACCATGAAATCTTCCCACTCCTGCCCTGATGCCTGTTGTGTTGCTGCTGTTCTCTACTGTTATTGTCTTCTGCTGTTACTATATTTTAAAAATGGCTTTTAAAAATTACATTTAAATAGGATTTTAGAAAGGCAGTGGGCTGAACCAGTTTAGTCAGTTGATTAATCTATTGAAGCTTAACTGATGAATCAAGATTTAACCAGCGAGAGCCACATTTAATCTGTGGGATCAAGAGTTAAAGATATTACTTGTTTGTTAGTCTGTCTAGTGTGGTAGCGGTTCTGGGGTGCTGCTGGAATTGGGAATTTAAAAGGAAACATTAAAGATGACTTTTAGCTCTGACGACGTTGAGGTTCAGACCAAAACACCCCCATTCAAGCAGCTAGTCTGTTATTCCATTGAGTTGCGGTTTGTGTAATGCCTTTATTCCTAATTAAAAGCACAGCTGAGGCACAGCACATCAGTCTCATTGAAAGCCAAAGCAAATGAAAGTTTGTATTGATTCCTCGATCAATCTGTTACAAAACAAACTAAACATCTCACAGTATTTGATTTTCCTCTGCAATAGCCCTGGATCTGGGGCTTGCTTCCTGGGATGGTCAGTTCCTTATCTAGATACTCCAAGGATAAATTCAAAAAGTCTTGAAATGGCAAGATAAAGATTCTCCAAAACTAATACAGATTTTATACTACTGCCTTGGTAGCATGGGGCTCTCGACAGACCATGTCAGGGGTTGTTCTCAATGTTGGGTTGCATCTAAAGGTAAAGGTAAAGGGACCCCTGACCATTACCGTATTTTTCACTCTATAAGGCGCACCTGACCATAGGACGCACCTAGTTTTTAGAGGGGAAAAGCCCCAATTTTTTGTGGACCAGCTCAAATTCCTGCAGCTTCTTTTGCAAAGGAGAAAAGCCCCATTTTTTGTGGATTAGCTCAAATTCCTGCAGCTTCTTTTGCAAAGGAGAAAAGCCCCATTTTTTTGAGGATCAGCTCAAAGTTGTTGAGCTTACTTTGCAAAGGGAAAAAAAACCTGTTTTATGGGGTTTAACTCACAGTTCTGCAGCTTCAGGAAAGGGAGCCATTTCTACAGTTTCCAGACAGATAATCTAATCAGCCAGTCACATGTCACTGGGGAAACAGCCTCCCTCTGCAAGGGGGCGGGGCTGGAATCTCTCTCCCTTATCTCTCTCCCCAATTGTTTGTTGAGCAGCTGCTCAGCGGGCTTCCTTTCAACACCCCCTTCTCTCTCTCTTTTTTTAAAAAGCACGATCTGCTTTTGCCCCTGGACAGTTCAGCTCCAGGGACCACACATTCGCTCCATAAGACGCATAGACATTTCCCCTTACTTTTTAGGAGGAAAAAAGTGCGTCTTATGGAGCGAAAAATAAGGTAGGTCCAGTCATGGACGACTCTGGGGTTGTGGTGCTCATCTCGCTTTACTGGTTGAGGGAGCTGGCGTACAGCTTCCAGGTCATGTGGCCAGCATGACTAAGCCGCTTCTGGTGAAGCCAGAGCAGTGCACGGAAATGCCGTTTACCTTCCCGCCAGAGCGGTACCTATTTATCTACTTGCACTTTGACGTGCTTTCGAACTAGAGATCTCAAATATTGCCCTTTCATTGGAAAACAGCAGGCACATGGCTTTTTCCAATAAAGATTAATTTCTTGTGTGGAGGACATCACAGAGCACACATTTTCGAACAGGCTTTTTTTTTTTAAGGGAAGGTAATTGCCTCATCCAGTTTTGAACTATGAGCCTTCATGCCACACTTCAGAAGCGGGGATAAAATGCTTATCGTTCATAAATAACTTGAAAGTTTTACGATTATTTTATAAAGCAATTTCCCGCCATTGCACCAAATTGGCAGCAGCCCAGGTGCTCTCCAGGTGACTTTGCCTTCAATGCCTCACTTTGAGGAAGAATTGTTAAAAGATCACTTCCTCTAAGAGAGGAATGAGGCTCCCATGCCACTGTTACCTTTTCAGGTGCACAAGGAAGAGCCTAGGAGGGAGAGGGCAGAGACAACAGTGGCATTAGCAGGTGGGCCATAGCTGTCAACCCTCCCATTTTTTGGCGGGAAACTCCCTTATTCCAATGCCGTTTCCCGCTGCTATCCCGGATTGTTGATATCCCTTAAATTTCCCGGATTTCAAAGGAAGCAGCTCCTCTCCCTCCCTGCCGGCCAGGGAGGCTCCTCAGCTGCGTTGCTCAGCTGCCAATAAGGAGTCTGAGACCGACTGGGGGCAGAGCTTGCATGCCTTGTGCAGCCAGACCCTCACGCCCAACCAGACAGACAGCCTGCCTGCCGTCTACGCGCTCGCTCTTTCGCTCACCCGTTCGCCCGCACCCTCTGGAGTGCAGGGTGGCGAGGCTACTTGGTGCCATTGCACCGCCCTCTTAAGCTTAAGACGGCCCTGGACAAGAAATCCCCTTTCAGTGAGGTTAAGGGTTGCTTCCTCTACTTGAAAAGAGGACACACTCATTCTGCAGCTACCTGTAGAATGGAACTTAAAGAACATTGCAGTTTTGGGGTACACAGAGGACTGGGCTATTTGGCAAGAAGGTTCTATTTAGCAATCATTTTTTTAAAAAGCAGATTTTATTATTTATCTGCTGTCCGTCTGACTCGATTGCCCCAGCCACTCTGGGGGTAGAAGTGGGACCCTCCAACAAAATGTTGAATGTTGAATGTTTCAGCCAGCTAGCTATGCCTTATGTCAGAATACTCCATTCCGATCCAAACTCACACACAACCAGCATGGCCACGGAGCATGTTCAGTCCCTTAAAGGATTATTATTATTATTATTATTATTATTATTGCCCTCTTGGTATTTTTCTCAAAGACTTCTGCAAACCTTTGAGTTCTCCCAAGCTTGCTGATACCTCTCTATTGTATATGGATGGTGATGCTTTACTACATAAGGACCCAGGACTCAGACAATGAGCTCACTATGAGTATCAGATCCTGAAGCTGAGGCTCCAATACTTTGGCTACCTCATGAGAAGAGAAGACTCGCTGGAAAAGACCCTGATGTTGGGAAAGATGGAGGGCACAAGGAGAAGGGGACGACAGAGGACAAGATGGTTGGACAGTGTTCTCGAAGCTACCAGCATGAGTCTGACCAAACTGCAGGAGGCAGTGGAAGACAGGAGTGCCTGGCGTGCTCTGGTCCATGGGGTCACAAAGAGTCGGACACGACTGAATGACTAAACAACAACAACATGAGTATAGGATACAGATCGGGTATGATATAGCTACTGGTAGGCCTGTCCTCCGTAAAGCCAATCTTCTATAATATATTTTTATTCGTTTTTTTAATTATTTGTCTGCACATTTATTCCCCGCCTTTCTGCCCATCAGCAGCTCACAGAGCAGCTCACGGTTGGAATCGACAACAAATGCACAACCCAACAGAAAGCAGGATTTGAAATGTTCAGGGGTACTCACGTTCAGTGAAGGGTGCCCTGGGCCTGCAAGACAGAACAGAGGCGACTGATAAATCAATCCCATTCTTTCATTCTCTGATCTCTTATCAGCAGTGGGAAGCAGCTCCCCCACCCTCCAGGACCTAGCTAGATGTTCACAAAATTGTTGTTTGTATTGTGGCATCAGTGCGTAGATGGTACCTGACAGAGTAACATGGGGGTAAAGAAGAACAAGCTCTGCCTGAAGGAGGTAAAGGTAAAGGGACCCCTGACCATTAGGTCCAGTCGTGACTGACTCTGGGGTTGTGGCGCTCATCTCGCTTTACTGGCCAAGGGAGCCGGCGTACAGCTTCCAGGTCATGTGGGCAGCATGACTAAGCCGCTTCTGGCGAACCAGAGCAGCACACGGAAATGCCGTTTACCTTCCCGCTAGAGCGGTACCTATTTATCTACTTGCACTTTGACGTGCTTTCGAACTGCTAGGTTGGCAGGAGCAGGGACCGAGCAACGGGAGTTCACTCCGTCGCGGGGATTCGAACCGCCGACCTTCTGATCAGCAAGCCCTAGGCTCTGTGGTTTAACCCACAGCGGTTTAACCCCTTAGTCTAAAAGCAGGTCATGGGAAAATGGAAGACAGAGCAAAGGATGGCTGGTTAAGGTAGCGTTTGAGAAGGAAGAGAGCAGTTGTGCTATCCTAGTGATGTTGAGAGAGAGTTCCAAGCACAGCAGGCAGCAAGGCAGACGGGATGGAGTCACCGAACGGAACAAGAGGCCTGCAGTTCATAGGGGTGGAGGAGGTCTGACTTCACTCATTGGCTAAAAACACTGGCAGGCTGACTCATTTCACAGAAATTGCTTCGAAGGATACCTGCACATTTTGCTTCATAACTTTCTTTCTAAAAGGACTGAATGCTTATTGTTATTATTTTAAATGAAAGCTCAAGAATCTGAGGGCCCTGATCAGGGACAGCAGTGAAGGCCTTTGTGGGTGCCAAGTGGGCGACCCTGCCTTACAGGGAGGTGGCAGGTGCAAGAGGCACTAAGGTGCAACCCTCCTGCCGCCACAGTCCTCAGACGTCCCAACAACTGCTTTGCTGCTGAATCTTTGGGGCCCTGCAGATCTCAGGGGAAATAACTCTGGTCTGGAAATGAGTTTTGACTTAGCACTATTTTACTGCTGGGGGCTCCCAAATGAAGATATGACAGAAAGGACGGGCAAGCTAAGTACTTACTCTGAAACTATCTCAAATGGCACCTGTCACATGGTCCTGAGAGGTGCAGACTGCTGTCAAAAGCTCCACATCGTCACACGGATCAGTCCATTTCTACAGAGGTGAAAGCAAAGCACAATTAGAAACTCATCATTTCATTTACCGCAGAATCCAGAAATTAGGTTTACCAAACGGCCGCTTTTCTCCAAGGCCAGCAAAAAATATTGCCTTTTCAACGTTTTAAGAATACTGGTATTCCCCCCGATTTTTTTTAGTGCACACAGTTAAAAAATATATGCATACTAAAACACTTCCGCTTAGCAGATTTTCTGTTCTACTGTTTGTTTGGTCAGGACTGAACATGCCTGGAGTTTTACACACATGTATGCAGCAGATAAAGGTGGCCATTTTGCAACATACAATCCAGGGTGTACATTCTTTGCAGTAGGTGCAAATGTGAATCACTAAAGCCATCATCTTACACAGATCGACAGTTGGGCAACTGAGCAATCATTGTAATATATTTGTAGGTGGTTTTGTATTATATTTGATACAGCTATCAATATCTGTAATGCAATATAAACATAAATATATTTTATTTTTTTAAACAAACAGATAAACATGTTAAGTTGTACAAAGGAGGTTGCACAAGTGTAATAGGAACCTACTGTCTACTATCTGTAACATGGGTAGGCAAACTAAGGCCCGGGGGCTGGATCCGGACAAATCGCCTTCTAAATCCGGCCGGCGGACAGTCTGGGAATCAGTGTGTTTTTACATGAGTAGAATGTGTCCTTTTATTTAAAATGCATCTCTGGGTTATTTGTGGGGCATAGGAATTCATTCATCCCCCCCCAAAAAAATCTAGTCTGGCCCCCCAGAAGGTCTGAGGGACAGTGGACCAGCCCCCTGCTGAAAAAGTTTGCTGACCCCTGATCTGTAACATCAACCTCCTCCACCCCAACTCTGCTCTGGTTTGCCAGAAGCGGCTTAGTCATGCTGGCCACATGACCCGGAAGCTGTACGCCGGCTCCCTCGGCCAATAAAGCGAGATGAGCACCGCAACCCCAGAGTCGGACATGACTGGACCTAATGGTCAGGGGTCCTTTTACCCTTTACCTAGATTCCACCCTAGTTATGTTACATTGTGAGGTTTTTGTTTTTTTAAAAAGCAATCTTTCCAGAAATCTTGCACAGCTCATGTTCATTTCAATGAGGTTGTGCCCCAGATTCTCAGTTAGAATTAGAAGGTACTTTAATTGAAAATCTAGATAACAACCTCCACTGGGAGGAGCTCCACTGAAATGAATGAGAGCCGAGCAGTTCATGCCAACCCTTCTCTGTTCATCCCCCTTTTTTGATTCTCTTTCTGAAAGACTGCCACCATCCTCTTGGAGTCTGTGCAGGAAAACATCAAGCGACAGTGACTTTAGGGACCTGTTTGGCATACATTTCAGCTACGTTGGAATGGGTTGAAGCTAATGGAAGGGGTGAAGGAAGCAAGGAAAGTGCTTACATTTCTAGGTTGACTGACACAGTCCACACAGTGCATGTCAGCTTCATTTATTTCCTAGTACAGTACTGCAAAAGTTGGGCCCAGCTGATGTAGTCACATTTAATTAACAATCCTTCCCTCTTGTTGAGTCACACGCGCAAACCGAAGAGCCTGATTTCCTTCCCATCAGACACAATTAAAGTCTCCCTTGCAGTTTATTTATTAACTCATGAAACGGATTGAGCAAAGTGGCAGCCCAGATGACAAAAACAGCAAACTGGCCCCTCATCCATAGCTGCCAACTTTCGGACCTCCGTTGGCCATTTACAAGCTAGCAAACCGGTAATTGAAAAGGGGGGGGGGCGAGAAGAGAGTAATAGAAAAGGGGGGGCTGAGAAGAGAGTAATTGAAAACGGGGGTGGGGACAGAGAAGGGGCAGACGGAAGTTGAACAGGGGAACACCACAGCATTCACACACATAGCCACAGCAAGGCATGGCCGGGTCAGCTAGTTTTAAATAAAAGGACACATTCTACTCATGTAAAAACAGCTGATTCCCAGACCGTCCGTGGGCCGGATTGAGAAGGCAATTGGGACGCATCCGGCCCACGGGCCTTAGGTTGCCTACCCCTGTTCTATACAGTATTAACATCTTACTGCACTGACAGAATAGGTCCTAGCAATAGCCTGATGGAATCTCACAGAAGGCTGACGACATCCCATCAATTCTGTGTAAGAGGCACTTTCAAGATGCCTCTTTGCAGAACAGATGTCTGACATCTGTTCCAATTTTGAGTGCCCAAGACCAGATGTTGAGGTTGCACCTAAGTTGTCTCTCTCGCTCTGGGTGTTGTTCAGTCACCCTCGGTCAGCATCCTTTTAAACTGCATTTCCGCGAGGATTTACTCTGCAGGAAGCAATTTGTAGGAGCAAATGTAGTAGCAGAATACATCAATTCTCCGCATCTCAAAAAGGATATTCTCACACAGGCACCCCCAAATTTCGGCCCTCCAGATGTTTTGGACTACAATTCCCATCATCCCTGACCACTGGTCCTGTTAGCTAGGGATCATGGGAGTTGTAGGCCAAAACATCTGGAGGGCCGCAGTTTGGGGGTGCCTGTTAGAGCTGGGAAAGGTACAGAAAATGAAAGCCAAATATGGCCAAAGGAATGGAGCAATTCTTCAGTTTAGAAAAAAAATGGCAAGGAGAGGTACAACAAAGGCATATAAAATTATGCATAGCGTGGAGGAAATGGACAGAAAGAAGTCCCCCCCCTCCCTTTCTCATAATAACAGAATCCAATGAAGCAGAATAAGTTTCAGGACAGGAAGTAGCGGGGACAGGGAACAGTGCATAATTAAATTATGGAATTTGTCACCCTCTTAAAGGTAAAGGTAAAGGGACCCCTGACTATTAGGTCCAGTCGTGTCCGACTCTGGGGTTGCGGCGCTCATCTCGCTTTATTGGCCGAGAGCCGGCGTACAGCTTCCGGGTCATGTGGCCAGCATGACTAAGCCACTTCTGGCGAACCAGAGCAGCGCACGGAAACACCGTTTACCTTCCTGCCAGAGCGGTTCCTATCTTTCTACTTGCACTTTGACGTGCTTTCGAACTGCTAGGTGGGCAGGAGCTGGGACCGCGTTGTTCTCTGACCCCTCTCCCCAAATCTCTGAGAGTCATGCACTGGGACTCCCACAACTTGCATCACTGTGATATAGTTAGCTGCATCCCCTTTCCACCAGCATCCGTGCATACCGGTAATTTGCAACCTCAGAAGACTGTCCTTTCATTTTACCAATCCCCCTGTTCCAATCAGTAATACTGGAACTGGCAGAAAGAGGAGCAATTAGGGTGCCCCTCCTTTGGTTGCCATGGGAACTCAAATCCCCATCTCTCTTGCAAAGTTTAAGTCTTAAAATTAGCTCCCAGTGTACGACAGGCCACTTCCTTCAAGAAACCAGAGCCCAGGTATCGCAGTACAATTCTATTCTTATCCTCCCTTCTGAGCAAGGAGGTGACCTGCATGTTTTGCTGCAGGAGAAGATTTATGCAGAGAGCAGAGCCATTGCCTTTTTAATTTCTCTTTCCCCATTTTTGCAGTCTTGGATTCTCTCACAGAGCTGACCTCCGGAATGGAAAGTCCTGCCCCCCCGAGAGAATTCCCTTTCCTCACGACAGACCTTTCTAGCCAGTGATGTCACGGAAGGAGGTGTGAGGATAGGAACCTATCCATCCAGCACTTCTGAACTGACAACATCACT
The DNA here is from genome assembly GCA_034641385.1 of Darevskia mixta. NCBI lineage: Eukaryota > Metazoa > Chordata > Lepidosauria > Squamata > Lacertidae > Darevskia > Darevskia mixta. The sequence continues at coordinate 1,403,934 of JAWWNH010000194.1, forward strand.
TTTGAGCAGCTTATTGGTACAGATTTAGGAGATTATTCATATAGACGTTTGAACAGTTACGGAATTAGCTGGGCCATTATTCTGTACACATGACATTCAAAGAATGTTAAGTGGGTAGTTAAGACAGGATGCAGGATCTATAAGAATCAAAGCATTCTTTCATCTTTTAATTAATTTTTCAAAAAAAACCAACCCATATGCGCTTGCCACCATTCTTGCAAATAACCCCACAAAACGTATTAACACATTGTTCCTTCTTAACTACTTTGCCTGTTTCCCATATACCTATGTTAGGTAACACGACAATGGCCTGGAAAAACTACGTAGAGAACCAGCTGTCTTCTTATCTACCAAAGCTTCTCTGCCTGCTCACCTGTAAGCATCTCTCAACACGCCACAGGTAACTAGATGAATACAAAGTTTGCCGTAACAATACAGGCATTCCACGAAGAACAAAAAACAATAAACTCCAAGCACAATTTAAAACGTCTTAAACCAGGCATAGGCAACCTTCGGCCCTCCAGATGTTTTGGCCTACAACTCCCATGGTCCCTAGCTAACAGGATCAGTGGTCAGGGATGATGGGAATTGTAGTCCAAAACATCTGGAGGGCCGAAGGTTGCCTATGCCGGTCTTAAACCTTCCAGTTTCCTAAATCGGTATGTGATTGGTTTAAACATGTATGAGTCAGCTTCACTCTTCTGATGAGTGTTTATTTTTCCAGATCTTTGCCAGTAATACTCTAGCAAATGTTTAAAGATTCCAGGTGAAGTATTAATGCCATATACCGTATTTTTCGCTCCATAAGACACACTTTTTTTCCTCCTAAAAAGTAAGGGGAAATGTCTGTGCGTCTTATGGAGCGAACGTGTGGTCCCTGGAGCTGAACTGCCCAGGGGCAAAAGCAGATCGTGCTTTTTTAATAAAAAAAAGAGAGAGAAGGGGGTGTTGAAAGGAAGCCCACTGAGCAGCTGCTCAGCAAAGGATCGGGAGAGAGATAAGGAAGAGAGATTCCAGCCCCACCCCCTTGCAGAGGGAGGCTGTTTCCCCAGCGACATGTGACTGGCTGATTAGATTATCTGTCTGGAAACTGTAGAAATGGCTCCCTTTCCTGAAGCTGCAGAACTGTGAGTTAAACCCCATAAAACAGGGTTTTTTCCCTTTGCAAAGTAAGCTCAACAACTTTGAGCTGATCCACAAAAAAATGGGGCTTTTCTCCTTTGCAAAAGAAGCTACAGAAATTTGAGCTGATCCTCAAAAAAATGGGGCTTTCCCCCACTAAAAACTAGGTGCGTCCTATGGTCAGGTGCACCTTATAGAGCGAAAAATACGGTATTGCATGTTTCCTCCCTCCCTTCCATCTTCGGCAAATTGCATCTTCGGCAAATTGCATCTTCGGCAAATTGCTGCGCCCTGCATGGTTGTGGCAACTTGTTTTTAAATAGGCCAGCGTAGTGACCATCAAAACTGCTGATGCTCTAAAGCTCACTCCCAGCTCCATTTTCATGCTTCTTGCCAGGACACCTACTTGTTTCACTCCAGTTCCTGTCACAGATGTTCCACCCAACTCTCCCACCTCCCAAGTCCACCTGCAATTCTCTCCTACATAAGGGCTCTTTATAGATGCTTTTTCAAAACCGAAGGACGAGGAACCTGTGGCCCTCCAGACATTGTGGACATGGCTAACGGTCAGGGATTACGGGCGCTGTAGTCTAATAATGTTTGAGGGTGACAGGTTCCCAGCCCCTGCTGTAAATGATCATCCTTCTGCCAAATGCGTATGTAGGTAAGGCCTTCTCATTATACTGAGTCTGTCCATGCTGAGAAGTAATCATCCGATCATCCTGTAGAACATCAGTGAGAGGTTGGCGTTTCTGCCACTTATAAACAGTCTGGGGAAAACTGGTTCCTGTCCAGATAGATTATGTTGGGGCTGGTTTTCTAATTGTGCGATAGCAATGTTTTCCAGACTATACAGCTTCAACCAGCGATTTTTATTTTTTTTAAGTGAGCAGGAATATCCAACGGCACACCATGTTTTTGTATCGTTGTAAACTGCTGTGATGAATGCCTTTATGATATTTTATACATAAAACAAAAACGAACCAGCCTTCTCAATGTAAACGGGCAGTTTTACAGAAGGTCGTTACCAGAGCCTACAAGCAATAGAAGCAACATTATGCTACAAGTCCCTTTTATCTGATGCAGAAGAAGGAATGAAGTTCTTACGTGGAATAACCCACGGATGAGAAAGTGCAGGGCTGTCAGGGTTGCACCAGATGAGCAGGAGTGGTGGCAAGCCCCCCTAGGCGAAGCGGCAACCATGGAAGAGTCCGGAGAAATGGAGAGATTCTTACCTGAAGAAGACTGGTGGCAGCACTCCTCAGAAGAGGAAGAATCAGATAGGGAGGTGGAAACACCTGGACAGGAGGAGGAAGAAGTCGAGCCAGAATCAGGCCCTTGTGAGGAGAGGAGCCAGGCCAGCTGACCCCCTCCCCTCCTCCCCTCTCAGCTGTAGAACGTAGAGCTGAGAGACGTAGGGAACAATTAGAGGCAGCTGCAGCTCGTAAGAGGCGTGGTCATGAGCCGGCTACTTAAGGCAGGCCGGCTGCTCCATTCACCAGCACCTGCAACTGCTGTGCTGGAGCACGTGGTTGTTCTTGCTCATCCTGTTCCTGGTTCCTGTGTTCGTGTTTTCGGCTTCCTGACTCCTGGCTTCCTCCTGACCTCAGCTTGGTGACTTCGGCTTTCTGACCCCTGGCTTAATCCTGACCTCGGCTTCCTGACTGCTGGCTTGAACTGACTTTGGCTACTCCTGACCCCTGTGTGACTGCCTGACTTCGACTGGCTTCTGACCCGGACTGTTTGACCTCAGCTTTATCGGACTCTGACTGCTGCTCTTCAGCGCGCCAACTTGTTGGTGTCCTAACAGGGCTTGGAGTGTGTGTGTTTGCTCTCAATGGTCCTCCTCCTCTTCCCTCAGGCCCTCCTGCAAAGATACACAAAGTTCCTGAAGTGCCTTTGTGTTACTGCTGGTATGGCTCCTGGGGGCTGCTGAGCCCTTTTACACATGGTAAGTGCTGGGGGCCTACCATGGTGTGCTGTGACTCCTGTGGCCAGCAACTTCTCCTCCTGCCAAGGAGGGTTGACGCAGCCTCCTGCAGCCTCCCAGCCACGTTCGGCTCCACCCCGGCTCCTCCCGACCTCACACACGTGCCGTGGCTCTCCCAATCCTTTGGTGCTTCCGGCCAGCACCCTTCTGTGGTGGTCTGAGCCCAGATTCACAGGTTGCTTCCAGCCTATGATTGTGCCACACTAGGCATGGTTAAGCCAGTCCCCTGATGCCTAATTTAATTCAATCCACTAGGCCAGGGGTCAGCAACCTTTTCCAGCCGTGGGCCGGTCCACCATCCCTCAGACCATGTGGTGGGCCGGACTATATTTTGAAAAAAAAATATGACCGAATTCCTATGCCCCACAAATAACCCAGAGATGCATTTTAAAGAAAAGCACACATTCTACTCATGGAAAAACATGCTGATTTCTGGACCGTCCGCAGGCCGGATTGAGAAGACCCATGGGCAGCATCTGGCCCATGGGCCTTAGGTTGCCTACCTCCCTTGCAAATCAGAACTAGTGAAGGCGGTGAAGGTCCTGTGTGAGTGCCTGGAGGCGGTTGGAGGATGGATGGCGGCTAACAGATTGAGGTTGAATCCTAACAAGACAGAAGTACTGTTTTTGGGGGACAGGGTGCGAGCGGGCATGGGGGACTCCCTGGTCCTGAATGGGGTAATTGTGCTCCTGAAGGACCAGGTGTGCAGCCTGGGAGTCATTTTGGACTCACAGCTGTTCATGGAGGCGCAGGTGAATTCTGTGTCCAGGGCAGCTGTCTACCAGCTCCATCTGGTACGCAGGCTGAGACCCTACCTGCCCGCAGACTGTCTTGCCAGAGTGGTGCATGCTCTGGTTATCTCCCGCTTGGACTGAGAGAACTACATTGGCTCCCAGTACATTTCTGAGCACAATTCAAAGTGTTGGTGTTGACCTTTAAAGCCCTAAACGGCCTTGGTCCTGTATACCTGAAGGAGCGTCTCCACCCCCATCGTTCAGCCTGGACACTGAGATCCAGCGCCGAGGGCCTTCTGGCGATTCTCTCACTGCGAGAAGCAAAGCTACAGGGAACCAGGCAGAGGGCCTTCTCGGTAGTGGCGCCCGCCCTGTGGAACGCCCTTCCAGCAGAGGTTAAAAAGATAGACAACTATCTGACATTCAGAAAACACCTGAAGGCAGCCCTATTTAGGGAAGTTTTTAACCAGTGATGTTTTAATGTATTTTAATATCTGTTGGAGGCCGCCCAGAGTGGCTGGGGGGACCCGGCCAGATGGGCGGGGTACAAAAAAAAAATATTATTATTGCCTACCCCTGCACTAGGCAAATCTGAAAGGATATCTGTGGCAAGGAAAGCAAAGGCATCAGGTGAGACTCCAGTGGGGTGAGAAGGTGTCAAATCATCCCTTTGGTTAAATACACTGAAACCTTGGCCCTGTGGCATGCTCTGCAGAAGATGACACGATTGCAGCTAGACCCATTCAGATCCAGTCTGAGCTGGATTGCATTAAGGCAAGAGTCCCTCATTGGCGCTCACAGCTGCCCAGCCGAAAGGCCTTGGGCTTCAGCCAGTGCTTTCATTACCTCTCCTTCTCTCTTTTTAAAAGCACTTATCCGAATGCCTTCCTCCTCTTCTCTGCAACCTAAGGGGAAGAGATTATTCTGGCTAGAATGAGTCAAGGACAGATTTGGAGTCATCGTGCCCAAGGCCTCCGCATTCAAAACACCTGCGACAAGTCCAGCTCTCAGCCCTTAGCAAAAGTGTGACAGCACCAGGATGGAGCGGCAAGTCATGTTCTGTTCTAAAACAAGCTTTGCAATGCTAGGGGGGAAATGGCTCACATTAAAAACAACAACCTGCTGTTCAAATAGATGTACACTCAGGGCGATTGGCTGCATTTGCACCAATAATTAAGCACATTACTGCTGGAAGTCATCCAACCAGAGCAGGTTTTATAGTTCCCCCATGGTAGCTTTCTGAATGGTCAATATGAAGATGCTCCAATTGCAAGTTAGGAAACCCCCAGCAAAATTCCTGGCTACACTCATGCTGGGGAGACCCACAGGGCCCAATCAACTGGGCCAAACTGGCCACTTAGCGATCTAGATGGCAAGCCCAATGCAAGAGTCATTTTGGGAGTCATTTTGGACTCACAGCTGTCCATGGAGGCGCAGGTTAATTCTGTGTCTAGGGCGGCTGTCTACCAGCTCCATCTGGTACGCAGGCTGAGACCCTCCCTGCCCGCAGACTGTCTCGCCAGAGTGGTGCATGCCCTAGTTATCTCCCGCTTGGATTACTGCAATGCGCTCTACGTGGGGCTACCTTTGAAGCTGACCCGGAAATTGCAATTAATCCAGAATGCGGCAGCTAGACTGGTGACTGGGAGTGACCGCCAGGACCATGTAACACCGGTCCTGAGAGATCTACATTGGCTCCCAGTACGTTTCCGAGCACAATTCAAAATGTTGGTGCTGACCTTTAAAGCCCTAAGCGGCCTCGGTCCTGTATACCTGAAGGAGCGTCTCCACCCCCACCATTCATCCCGGACACTAAGATCCAGCGCCGAGGGCCTTCTGGCGGTTCCCTCACTGCGAGAAGCAAAGCTACAGGGAACCAGGCAGAGGGCCTTCTCGGTAGTGTCGCCCGCCCTGTGGAACGCCCTCCCAGCAGAGGTCAAAGCGATAAACAACTATCTGACATTCAGAAAATACCTCAAGGCAGCCCTGTTTAGGGAAGTTTTTAACCTGTAATATTTTAATGTATTTTAATATCCGTTGGAGGCCGCCCAGAGTGGCAGGGGAGACCCAGCCAGATGGGCGGCGTACAAATAAAAATTATTAATTGTTTTATAAATTATTATTACCCCTTCAGCTTCTGACACCTCCTCTTCCCGGTCTTCTCCCTCTGACCACCTGTGGAACGCCCTCCCAGCAGAGGTTAAAGCGATAAACAACTACCTGACATTTAGAAAATATCTGAAGGCAGCCCTGTTTAGGGAAGTTTTTAATCTGTAACATGTTAATGTATTTTAATATATGCTGGAAGCTGCCCAGAGTGGCTGGGGAGAGCCAGCCAGATGGGCGGGGTACAAATAATAAATTTTATTATTATTATTATTATTATTATTATTATTATTATTATTATTAATATTATTATTATAAGAGGGAATGGAAAACACATAAATGAAAATTTTATTCAGAATAACATTTCCCAAAAGTCATATGTGACCTTGGAAGCTGAAGTTCCTTTTTCAGAATGCGATTAGGATACAAAATTTTGCAGGTGAATTAAAACACTTCCAATTCTCCGCTGAATGTAGCCATGAAATGCTTGGCATTGCTTTTTCAAAGATTTCATTACTGAAAACAAGAGTCGGAAAGCATTTACATCTGCCCCCAGATCTTTCCCTTTTGACAAGTAAAGGCAGAAGAGCTCACTCTTGCTCTCTCTTCCAGATGAAAGCGAACAAATGGATTTCCTGCCAGTTCTGTAAGAAAATCCACTCTTGCCTCAAGACATTTTGTAATTCGTTGAATCCCCAAGTGAGTTTCCTCTTTTCCTTTTCCATTTCGTTAAAAGAGGTCTCCGAGAAGCATCTGCACAAAAGGATTTATGGTGGGACCAGATGCCAGAGGAAGTCAAACTTCATCAGGTGTGCTTTGTTCTGAGCTTCCCCTCTGTTGGAGGAAGCTGATGAAATGGAAAGATGAAAAGCTACTATGGCAAGGTATATTACACAGAGATCGGTGGAACTACTGGACCCACTTAGAACAGTGTTAAGAGGAGGATCTGGCTATGTAGACACCTGGAAAAAAGGTAAAAGCATCTTATCAGTGCTCTTTGGTAACTGGTCCATGACCCTTTGCCTTTTCTGTCATGTTGCATTTCATCAGAAGATTGTAAAGAGTTTTCTTGTGTCAACATCAGCAGTAAATGGGTAGGGTGAGTTCTTAAACACATTTTCCTGCATGTCTGACTCTATAGCATATATCCAAATCTAACCCCACCGTTCAGCCCGGACACTGAGATCCAGCGCCGAGGGCCTTCTGGAGGTTCCCTCACTGTGAGAAGCAAAGCTACAGGGAACCAGGCAGAGGGCCTTCTCGGTAGTGGCGCCCGCCCTGTGGAACACCCTCCCATCAGAGGTCAAAGCGATAAACAACTACCTGATGTTTAGAAAATACCTGAAGGCAGCCCTGTTTAGGGAAGTTTTTAATCTGTGATATTTTAATGTATTTTGAAATTTGTTGGAAGCCGCCCAGAGTGGCTGGGGAGACCCGGCCAGATGGGCGGGGTACAAATAATAAAGTATTATTATTATTATTATTATTATTATTATTATTATTATTATTATGCTGCAGGTTATTTATAACATAATTGCACCTCAAAGCTCATGTTACACTTTAAAGACACTGATGCAATTCCACGCATCAGCCATGTGCTTGAAAATATTTACTGTGAATAAGTGTCCCACATATAGCAACCAGAAGTTACAATGGGTCTGCCAAGGAGGAGCCGGGGGGGGGGGGATAGGAGACAGTGACTTCTGCAACATGTGCACCTGGAAAGGGCCCTGGCCTATTACTGAGTAAAAAGGTAAAGGTAAACGACCCCTGACAGTTAAGTCCAGTCGCAGACGACTCTGGGGTTGCGGCGCTCATCTCACTTTACTGGCTGAGGGAACCGGCGTTTGTCCGCAGACAGCTTCCGGGTCATGTGGCCAGCATGACTAAGCCGCTTCTGGCGAAACCAGAGCAGCGCACGGAAACGCTGTTTACCTTCCCGCTGGAGTGGTACCTATTTATCTACTTGCACTTTGACGTGCTTTTGAACTGCTAGGTTGGCAGGAGTAGGTTGGAACTACCTGTATGTGCCAAAATAGGGATGGTGTCAAGCTTGTGACTGGGTCTTTCACACTTGAGTTTTGTTTGCTAATTAGCAGCCAGGGATATGGACAGTGCTTTTTTCCCCTTAAAAAAATGTTTAGGGGTACTCTCATTTTCCAACTCATATTGAAATACTGCCCCCCAATGAGGCCAAACTTAGATTTACTAAATGTTTAGGGGTATGCATCCCCCTGTGTCCCCCCAGAAAAAAAGCACTGGATACGTAAGTCACTTTCAACCAGGACCATGGTTTGTGGGGAGCAGGACTTTAACCCTTTTCTACCATGGTTTCGATCTGGATTCCCTCCCGCTTCACCCCACCCCACTGCTGTTATTTGCGCTCAAAACTGCTTGGCACTCATGGCAGCTTTCCTTCTTGGCAAATAGCAGCTGAAGAGGGTGAGGTGATCTGAACTGGGACCACATTGCAGGTAAAAGGTAAAGGGACCCCTGACCATTAGGTCCAGTTGCGGACGACTCTGGAGTTGCGGGCTCATCTCGCTTTACTGGCAAAGGGAGCCGGCGTTTGTCTGCAGACAGATTCCGGGTCATGTGGCCAGCATGACTAAGTCGCTTCTGGTGAACCAGAGCAGCACACGGAAACGCCGTTTACCTTCCCGCCGGAGCGGTTCCTATTTATCTACTTGCACTTTGACGTGCTTTCGAACTGCTAGGTGGGACAGAGCAACGGGAGCTCACCCCGTCACAGGGATTCGAACCGCTGACCTTCTGATCGGCAAGCCCTAGGCTCTGTGGTTTAACCCACAGCGCCACCCGCGTCCCTTCTGACCACATTGCAGGCAAAGGGTTAAATCCCCTTTCCCCAAATACCACGGCCTTGATCCAGATCAGCCTCCTTTGGGCAGTGACTGTTATTTAGAGCGCTTCCAGGCAACCTGTTTATTGAGCATTCGTCCTGATATAAGTTTGCAGGGAGATTAGATGATGCTGGCTGTGTAAGAAGCTTTCCTTCTGATTTCTTTGCAGCAAAGTTAGATAACATTTGTGTCAAGGCCAGTGTCAACCCACACTTCCCGCTGCATCTCCCTATCATGTTCCTTATCTCAGGAAGTCTGATATTTTGGGGAAGTGGGTTTGTTGCGTAAGAGCTCCCAGCCGACTATAATTGTGTAGCCTGAATTTCCTGGTGTGTGATTGAGTCCCATATGAAAATAGCAAGAGTCTGGAAGTGCCCTTAGCAAACCGGCATCAAACACACAAGGGTAAGTCAAATGCTTAATATCAAGTCTAGTTTGGCCCTCGGATGACCACTAGACTTGCACTTTGCCCAATAAGAAGTCAGTCAGCAATTTGAGAGGGAACTATAATGAACACTAGTTAGAGTGGATGCATGATTCTGGGCTGCATCAATAGGAGTATAGCATCTAGATCAAGGGAAGTAATAGTACCACTGTATTCCGCTCTGGTCAGACCCCACCTGGAATACTGTGTCCAGTTCTGGGCACCACAGTTCAAGAGGGATACTGACAAGCTGGAACGTGTCCAGAGGAGGGCAACCAAAATGGTCAAAGGCCTGGAAACAATGCCTTATGAGGAACGGCTTAGGGAGCTGGGTATGTTTAGCCTGGAGAAGAGAAGGTTAAGGGGTGATATGATAGCCATGTTCAAATATATAAAAGGATGTCATATAGAGGAGGGAGAAAAGTTGTTTTCTGCTGCTCCTGAGAAGCGGACACGGAGCAATGGATTCAAAGTACAAGAAATAAGATTCCACCTAAACATTAGGAAGAACTTCCTGACAGTAAGAGCTGTTCGACAGTGGAATTTGCTGCCAAGGAGTGTGGTGGAGTCTCCTTCTTTGGAGGTCTTTAAGCAGAGGCTTGACAGCCACCTGTCAGGAATGCTTTGATGGTGTCTCCTGCTTGGCAGGGGGTTGGACTGGATGGCCCTTGTGGTCTCTTCCAACTCTATGATTCTATGTGCAATAGCTGACGACTTCTTGCTTTGAATGGGGGTCTGTGGTGAGCATCACTTAGACCAAATGGATGCACAACAGCTGTTTTTATGCTGCTCAGTCAGGGACCATAAGCAAATAAAATGAGCCTCTGCACATTTGGATGAAGAACAATGCTAAATGAATCATGCTGGCATGTGAACTAGCACGTAAGAATTGGGAAAACCCTACCTTTCCAGAAACTGCCTATCTAATTTTGAGGATGGGTTTTTCGAACATGTGATGCAGCTTTTAAGCAAGATGGAAATACAACCCACGGAATCGTTTGGATGCACTTTGTGCATCCGTACCTTGAGCAGTTGGCACTCTTAACATTCAATTTATCCCTTTTCCCCCGTCATCTGTAAAACGGGAGCGACTGTCATTTGTCTATGTGACAAGACGGCTGGGAGAAAACAGTAAGAAACATGTCTCCTAAAAACATTACATTAATAAAGAAAAAGCAGGGCAGGACAAAGAACGACCTACGGTGGGGAGGCTGGGACAAACACATTTTGATGGCCAAGCTGTGCCCTTCTGTTTTTAAAAGAGCACAAGGGGGAAGAGATGCCCATTAGATTAGCAGCATTCAAATGGCTTTGATAGTAAGGAAGGGTAATTGCAAGCCGTTGGGAGGCGGCAGCAGAGAGTGACCTTTGGTGACTTCCCTCGAGTGAGCAATGTCCAAGAACAGGCTGTGATTTATGAAGCCAGGAGCTCTTTGCATCCAGAAAACTTCATTTCACAGGAGCCATGATTTGATTTAGAGTTCTGAGAACAGCATGCAATTATCCCAAGGTTCAGAGCAAGCAAGCAAACAGGCAGGCAGGCAGGCAGTGGAGAAAGTACACAGGGAGGCTGGAGAGAGGGAAGAAGGAGAACGCCAGGCCACAGGAAATATCCTGGGCAGCAGCAACTGCAGCTGCAAACATCGTTTACATTATGGCACAGCATTTGGGGGCAGCTACTACTGGGACGCGGGTGGCACTGTGGGTTAAACCACAGAGCCTAGGGCTGGCCGATCAGAAGGTCGGCGGTTCGAATCCCTGTAACGGGGTGAGCTCCCATTGCTCGGTTCCAGCTCCTGCCAACCTAGCAGTTTGAAAGCATGTCAAAGTGCAAGTAGATAAATAGGTACCGCTCCGGCGGGAAGGTAAACGGCGTTTCCGTGCGCTGCTCTGGTTCGCCAGAAGCGGCTTTGTCATGCTGGCCACATGACCCGGAAACTGTACGCCGGCTCCCTCGGCCATTAAAGCGAGGTGAGCGCCGCAACCCCAGAGTCGGTCATGACTGGACCTAATGGTCAGGGGTCCCTTTATCCTGCTGCATGGTGACTATCTGGCTGGGATGAATTGTTGCATGAACTGCTTTGCCCTCTAGAGAAAAGGGTGTGTCATCACGCAATGTTGCTTGTTTCCCTACCGTCCCACTCAGCATTATTGGCTATGACTGATAGGTCTGGGAAAGTCACAATATCATGATGTCGCAAGCAAGGTATCCCTGCCCATAAGGCAGAGCATGTGTTGGTCCCATGAGAACACAGAGTAAGTTCTTTGTTGGAGCCCAGAGAGCCAACGGAATATTGACAATCTAGGGGTTTTGTACTATTTTTAGTCAATGCTGGATGGGACAGAAGAAGAAGAAGAAGAAGAGTTTGGATTTGCTATCCCGCTTTATCACTACCGGAAGGAGTCTCAAAGCGGCTCACATTCTCCTTTCCTTTCCTCCCCCACAACAAACACTCTGTGAGGTGAGTGGGGCCGAGAGACTTCAGAGAAGTGTGACTAGCCCAAGGTCACCCAGCAGCTGCATGTGGAGGAGCGGAGACGCGAACCCGGTTCACCAGATTACGAGTCCACCGCTCTCAACCACTACACCACACTAGGAAGGTCTCTGGCTGAAAATGCTAAGCAGAATTGGAATTTGGCAGTCCCCCTATTCCTGAGAAGACTATAAGGCACTCGGAATCCTGCAGTCCTTCTTCTAGGTAGCAAATAAGTGGGTGGTGGCAAGAAGTGAGCAACACAATGGTATAGTGGTATATCCTACTATGTTTGCACAGGAACAGAGTGTTGCGATCCATGGCATCTGGCCTCTAACAAAGCAAGCAAACTAGGGCAGGGAAATTGGCTCACTCCTGGAACGTTATATACAGAAGGAAAATGAATCAGGATATTGGTCTGTAGAATACAGACATAGATATCAACAGCCTGTGTTGCATGCACAGAAATGGCTTGCTGTGTGACTTCCCAGCTCTAACTTCCCAGCAGGAGGGTCACTGTTGCTTACTGGGAGGGAAAGGGGAGGCAGTGCATGTGGGATGTATAACACTGGTGCAGTCAATCACAACATTCCTAGAATGTACACAAGGGGTCTCAGTCCTCCAGTTAGAGTTTCCTGTACCTGGACTGAGACCACTTCCTCTGTGTGACCAGAGGTGGGAGTGGCCTTACCTGTAGTTACTCAAAGTCACAGGTGAGCAGCCATTCCACTCCTCTTCCTCATAGGGACTTCGAGCAAGCAACATCTCAAGAGAAGATGCACTCTTGGCTTCCAGCCAAGAGGGCCCAGATGGAGCCTCCTCCCTTAAGGAGAGACTCCACATGTACATACATTTAATCTAAGCTAGCTTGCCTTTCTGAGACTTGTAGAACCTTGGAAATGTCTGTGAGTAAACCTTTTTACTTTTAAAGAGCTATGTGTCGTGTATTTACTTTTAAGGGGGAACCAGGGGAAATATGCCAGGATTCTGCCTTGTTATAGAAGTTCAAACAAACTTAATCGCCACGTTTTTTAAATTGGGGATGAGAATCTCTGCTAGTTTGGAGCTTGTTAGCACAAGCTGGGATAGGAAATATTAAACAATATTCCCTCATCCATATTCCCACTCATCTCCCACAGTGCAGAGATCCAACACACTGGTGGAGCCAATCTGGAGCTCCTGGTGGTGCTTTTGCACCATACTGGCCTCACTTCACTCCCTCCCAGGAGGAAACAGTGACCTATCTGCCAGGATCCTATCCCAGGCTGATCCACCCCACCATTTGGTCTTTCAAAGCAGGCCAATGTCCACACAATTCAAATTTATACTTGGGTACATGTGAAAATAATCTATGAAGTGTAAATGTTGCGATGTGGGTGGGTCTTTTTTTTTTTTTCTTCACTGGAAAAAAACAAAAACGAGGGTGAAATGTCAAATAATGTTTGCAATAAGAGGGATGGGATAATGGCCCTTGCATTGCTCACTGAGCGGCACACAGCAGTAATGAGATGAGCACTTTAGAATTACATAACTTTCCCATAGGAAGGATACCAGGCTACATCAGTCAATATTCCGTATAGATGCTTCAAAGATGCTGTCTTTGGATTGGAGATAATTAGCGCAACTCATTGGGAGCTGCTCCCACATGAGAGATCTACTGAAATTCATGGAGCTAGGCTTTGGTATGGTGCTCATTAATTTCAGTTTTGCATAGGAAACGTGCTCATTATTTATTTTCATGTTGTTTTAAATTATATGTCCCCATCTCCTAGCCTGTTTGCAGGTTTCCGTGGCAGTCTACAACAACTGAAATCATCATTTCAATCACCATCATCATCATCATCGCACAAAAACATATTGCTCTTTATACAAAAGCCAGTTCCCACTTATTCTGTTGCCTTCCAGTGCAAAAGTGGGGAACCTCCGGCTATTCAGAGGTTAAAAGGTAAAGGTAAAGGGACCCCTGACCGTTAGGTCCAGTCGCGGACGACTCTGGTGTTGCGGCGCTAATCTCGCTCTATAGGCTGAGGGAGCCGGCGTTTGTCCACAGACAGTTTTTCTGGGTCATGTGGCCAGCATGACTAAGCCGCTTCTGGCGAACCAGAGTAGTGCACGGAAACGCCGTTTACCTTCCTGCTACAGTGGTTCCTATTTATCTACTTGCACTTTAACGTGCTTTCGAACTGCCAGGTGGGCAGGAGCAGTGACCGAGCAACGGGGGCTCACCCCATCGTGGAGATTCAAACCACCGACCTTCTGATTGGCAAGCCCTAGGCTCTGTGGTTTAGACCACAGCATAGCTGTCAACTTTCGGATTTGAAAATAAGGGATTTTTGGGAACTTTCGGATTTGAAAATAAGGGATTTTCCCAAACTTTCGGATTTGAAAATAAGGGATTTTTTCCGAACTTTCGGATTTGAAAATAAGGGATGCCGCCAGGGCGGTGCAATGGCACCAAGTAGCCTCGCCACCCTGCGCTCCAGAGGCTGCGCGCGAACGGGTGAGCGAAAGAGCGAGCGCGTAGACGGCAGGCAGGCTGGCTGGCTGGTTGGGCGTGAGGGTCTGGCTGCACAAGGCATGCAAGCTCCACCCCCAGTCGGTCTCAGACTCCTTATTGGCAGCCGAGCAACGCAGCTGAGGAGCCTCCCTGGCCGGCAGGGAGGGAGAGGAGCTGCTTCCTTTGAAATCCGGGAAATTTAAGGGATATCAACAATCTGGGATAGCAGTGGGAAATGGCATTGGAATAAGGGAGTTTCCTACAAAAAAAGGGAGGGTTGACAGCTATGGACCACAGCGCCACCCATGTCCCTATCCAGAGGTTACTGGACCACAAGTCCCATCTTCCATGTCCATAGGCCATGTTGGCTGGGGCTAATGAAGGCTGGAGTCTAGCATTATCTAGAGGGCTTCATGTTCCCCGTTACTGTTCTAATGTAGTTCCCATTATCCCTGTCGTTGGCCTTGCTAGCTTGGGCTGATGGCAGTTGGAATCCAACAATACCTGTATTGGAAGAGCCATAGTTTAGCCACTCCTGCTCTAAAGGGTCCTAGCAAGCAAGCTTGATGCTTGATGCTTGCTTGCGAATGGAGACATAATTTGGGGAAAGCGTTTGGAACAGCTGGTTTATAAAACCAATTTCTTATCGGATTTACCAGTTTAGAATAACTGATTTGAATAGTCTCTGTTGCATTGCATTATTTGGGTTCTGAATATTGAATGTTCTCTTGTTTTGCTCTCCTGGAACTATAGTTTGGGACACTTCACTGAGCTACATGGTTATTTCAACATTGTGGTCTGTTTGCTCTGCCAAAAGCAGTCTCTTTCCAGTATCCAACAAGTTTACTTAACATTTTACCCACCTCTTACTCTGCAAATGTACAATGTCAGTTCATCTGCTTTCAAAAGAACTGATTACCGGTATGTGTTTGCAAAGCAAATTTTCAAAAAGGACTAACAGTTGAATCCAATGCTTAGGTTCAATTCACCTTACTCCCAAGTAAGCATGGATAGGATTGCAGTCTTAGTAGCTTAAAGGGCAAGCTACTTTCTCATCTTCTACCACCATTGATGTTATTATTATTATTTATTTTTATTAAATACTAGCGGGCCCGGCCACGCCTTGCTGTGGCTGATTTTATGCTTATTACCATCAGTAGCAGCCGCAGCCAAAATAAACCCCCACCTACCCCCGCCTGCGCCGTGTGCACTCTGCACACGCTCAGGTGCCCTCTTGCGGCCTGTGGCAGAAAAAGCCGAGGAAGGAGGCCTCTGACGCCGCGCAGTTGGTTGGGATAATAAGCCCACCATTTCCCAGCATGCCTTGTGGTTTAGGCGAAAGAGCTTAGTTCACCCACAGGGCGCCTTGACTCCATTTCCCAGTGTGCCTTGCGGGTCCGGCCTAGTCAACTGCGAGAGGCAGCGGCCTCCATTTCCCAGCGTGCCTTTGACAAAAGAGATATTTACATTTCCCTGTTTCTCAGCCAATCCTTGCAGAGAAACAGTTTGTCAGTTTGGGAGTGAAAATGGAGGCAGGCCTGTGGCCTATCTTCAGACATGTGGCCTTCTTTTGCTTGGCACACTTATGAACAATTATATATATAGATAAGACCTTGATATTCTTACAACACCTTGCAGGTCCAGCCTAGTTAACTGTGAGAGGCAGCTGCCCCCATTTCCCAGCGTGCCTTGCGGCTATTAAGAGCCGAGTCGACTATCAGGGAAAGAGGCAGGCCATCACTTCTTTGAACTCTATTTCCCAGACATCCTTGCGGCCCTGGCCTGAAGAGTCCATTGAGATATGACGCTGCCCTGCGATGAGCCTTTCTATTGGAAGCTGATGATGACATATAATGTGTGCGCCAATTTTTTTTGCGTTTTTTTCTTTATTTTAGGTATGTCAGGTGTGGTTTTTTTGAATTTTTATTATGCCAGATCCTTCCTTGATGGTCATGGTACGCTGTGTCCTAAATTTGATGAGATTTGGTCCAGCGGTTACGGAGCAAGGTGGTGTCCGCCGCGCACGCAATGGGAAAATTTATATATATATAGATATAGTTTTAATTCTGCCAATGTTTAATTGCATTTTAATGATTGATTTTGCTATGTTTTTAGCAGTTCTTTTTTTATCTTTAAAGCCACCTTGAGTCCCATCAGGGAAAAAAGGTGGGGCATGAATAACAACAACAACAACAACAACAAGTAAAAGTTAGGACAAAAGATTTCTGTTAGGGGGGCTAAGGCTGCACTCCATTGTAAATAAACAGAGCAACTTGAAAACATGTTACATATTTAATATTGAATGATCTAGTCCAGGCATAGGCAACCTCGGCTCTCCAGAGGTTTTGGACTACAATTCCCATCATCCCTGACCACTGGCCCTGTTAGCTAGGGATCATGGGAGTTGTAGTTTTGAAACATCTGGAGAGCCAAGGTTGCCTATGCCTGATCTAGTCCTTTTTATCTGATGTTTCATTGTACTTACGGTTTATGTCTTAGTTACACCATTAGACCCATTAACTTGCCCCAATCCTCTTTGCAATTCAGCACTATCAGTACAGATGTTTCAAGGCTTCCTGTGTGGATTGGAACTGATCTAGTCCTGGAGGTGAACTGAAGAGATTACCAAACTTTTATTGGCTTGGGCTGGAGCCAGCCTAGCACAACTTCAAACACAGCTGAATCTGAATCTGAACTAAAATATTTAATGGGTTAATTTCCAGCTAGTCCTCACTGAATAATTGAAATATAGGAGTCATTAAAACATAGGACTCAAGTAGTATCCTATAAATATTACAAAACGGCCTTGTTCACTTAATTACTTAACATAAGAACATAAGGAGAGCCGGCTGGATCAGGCCATTGACCCATCTAGTCCAGCATCCTTTACTCACAGTGGCCAACCAGATGCCTGTAGGAAACCAGCAAGCAGGATTCGAACACGGGAACACTCTGTCCACCTGGGGCTTCCAGCAACTGGTATTGGGAAGCGTTCCTGCCTCTGACCGTGGAGGCACAGCATAGTCATCTATGCTTTTGTTGTTGTTTAGTCGTTTAGTCGTGTCCGACTCTTCATGACCCCATGGACCAGAGCACGCCAGGCTCTCCTGTCTTCCACTGCCTCCCGCAGTTTGGTCAGACTCAAGTTGGTAGCTTCGAACAATGTCCAAC